>CM036257.1:1096519-3496519 GCA_020698575.1 Bostrychus sinensis | reverse complement strand
AAATACTGTAGCCTTTGTAAATGTAAAAGTACAACAAAATTCTACTTATTTTTGTTTAAGAGATTTTGTTGCATTATTGTCCTTTAATGTGTGCCCACAAGTGTCTGTGTGGCTTTGTTTGAATGCTCCGCTGATGTAAAAATCAGCTGTTCTTAATTGGTGCCTTTAGTGCAGTCCGCGGGTGCAGCGCCTGTGTCCGTGTAACGCGCAGCCAAACCAGGTTGAAACAAAGTGGACTAAAGAGCAGACAGCTCCTGCTGCCAGTTTTGACAACGCCTGAACGAAGAAAACGTGCAAAGAGAGCAGAGAAGACAACGATGAAAAGTGCTCCTCTCAGACACACGGACACATGGGCTGCCTTTTTACTTTTTCTTTCCATTAGCAGCCATTTGGTGCAGTCTAAGCCACAAAACGCACAGTTTTCTCCGCGTAACAAGACACAGACAGACTCTGAACTTTCTTAATGCTTTTAACGTAAATGTTAGCGGGTTAGCTCTAGCTCTATTTGCGTTTGCAGATACACGCACTGCTGCGCCTCGGTTCTGTCCCGTGCGCTCCAGGAGCAGGCGGGGACATAAAGCAGCACATCCAGGTCAGGTTTACCCGGGCTTAACTTAAAAACACTGCTAGAATAACGCTACTGCTGTTTAATCAAACCGGAGTTGCAGGACAGTAGATGCGTGTTTGTTGTAATTCGACCGGCCCTTCTGATCGGCTCATTTTACCGATCAACGATCACTCTATTTTTAGCCATGATCAGCCGATCACCGATTGCGGCAGATCTATCGGAGCACCCTTACACAAAGGTTGTCTTTTTTATGCTTGCCATTTAACTGGCAGTGAAAGAAGCATGAGAACTCTATTTCTCTCAAAACAGCAACAATCCTAGAAAATTGTTCAAAAGAATAAACTCAGTCACTTGCCCTCCTACCCCTCCCATTGATGCTTCTGCTGCAAAATGTGAGTGGTTTGTCTCATTTAAATAAAATTGCCAACATCAGGCATACTATTCCACCTGCCCCTTGCAGCTTTGATGCCCTCAATCAACCTGTGTCCTCACTGTCACATTTTAAACAAATTTCTCCACGTTATTTAACGGACCTCGGTCAACATGCAAATCTGACCACATGCCAATTAGATACTCTGCCCACTCAATTTTTGATGGGCGTTTTTGATACAGTAGGCCCCCATATCCTCTCTATTATTAACTGCTTTTTGTTGTCTGGTTGTGTCCCCTCTGGTCTGAACGTTGCTATAGTCCGACTAATCCTAAAGAAACTCTCACTTAACCCTCTGGACCTTAACAATTTCAGACCTATATCAACCCTGCAATTTTTTGCCAAAATTTTAGGAAAAAACAAAACAAAAAACTGTTGCTCAGCTGAAAAAGCACATGAATAACTACAATATGTTTGAAATGTTACAATCCGGCTTCCGCTCAAACCATAGTACCGGAACTGCCCTCATAAAAGTCACTAATGTTTTGCTTTTAGCAGCTGATACTGGTCTATGCTCAATTTTAATTTTACTTGATTTAAGTTTAGCATTTGATACAGTTGATCATGCCACTCTGCTAAAGTGCCTCAACAATTATGTTGGCATTACTGATACAGCATTATCGTTGTTCTCTTCCTACCTTTCATCCCGGTCATTCTCAATAGTACTAGGGGAGTTTTCATCCTCCTCAATTCCCCTACCTTAGGGTGTTCCACAAGGTTCCATCCTTGGGCCTATTTTATTCAACATTTACATGCTTCCCCATGGGCAGATCATTCAAAAGCACAATATAAATTTCCACCTGTATGCAGATAAAACGCAACTTTATGTCCCCCTAGCTATGAATGACCCTGAGTCAATCACACGCTTTTAACTGTCTTTCCGACAAAGAGCTGGATGTCCCCAAATTTCTTAGAACTTAATGAATCAAAAACAGAAATAATTCTATTTGGTCCGTCACTAGTCACTCGAAATCTTGCATCTCTTGGTGGTTTAGCCAGTCTGGTAAAACCTTCTGCACATAACCTGGGGGTTATTTTAGATTCACAATTTGATTTTACCCCGCAAATAACAGAGGTGGTCCAATCATGCTTTTATCAGATCCAGAACATTGCTGAAATCAAAAATTTTATCTCCCATAGTGACCTGGAAAAGGTAATTCATGCTCTTGTTTCCACCCGCTTGGACTAATGTAACGCGCTATATGCAGGTTTGAGCCTGAAATTGCTCAGTCTTCAGCTGGTCCAAAACTCGGCTGCAAGGCTTTTAACTGGCACCAAAAAACTAGAACATATCACCCCTATCCAGGCTTCACTACACTGGTTACTGGTCAATTTTAGAACTGATTTTAAAATCTTATTAATTACTTTTAAAGCCCTCCATGGTCAAGCCCCCTCCTATATTAGTGACTTACTTTCCCCATATGTTCCCGGTCACTGCCTGCGCTCCTCAGGTCAGGCACTCCTGACTGTGCCCCCCTCCAGACTCCTTACTTGTGGAGACCGAGCCTTCTCAGTCAGAGCTCCTAAACTGTGGATTTCTCCGCCTGCGGAGCTCAGAGCAGCCAACTCTGTAGTCATTTTTAAAACTACTACTACTTTCTTATTGTGAATTTGTTTTTATTCATTTTATTGTCTCTTTAGAATTTGTGTTCTATTGTTTTTATCTCTGTGCTTGTTTTCTACATGTTGTGAAGCACTTTGCAACTTTGTTTTGAAAAGTGTTATACAAATAAAGCTGCTGCTACTGCTGCTACTACTACTACTGCTACTGCTACTACTGCTACTACTACTATTTTTTAAGAATTGTTAATCCAGACTATATTAATGAGTGTCAATTTTCATTCTAACATGGCACAATGGTCAATATTGTGGGGACAGATGCAGGCATATTATGAACTGGAATTGTAAAAATGATGCAAGTATGTCCCTGTGTTCCCACCTTCTTCATCAGATCAGCCACTTTAGCAGGAAGCTCTTGTAGTTCCTCCAGCTTCACCTGAAGGTCTGCATTGGTCTCCTGACATGTAGACAGTTCTTTTTTCAGCTTAGTGACAGTTCTCTCCAGGTCCACACTGTCAATCATATCTATAGACAACACAAAATACTCAACTTACAAATGCACTGGCATCAACTCATAGCACAGAAAATCATCTGCTTTTGAGAAGCAATATACCACACACAAAACCAAGCAGCTCATGAAGGGATGTCCCAGTGCAAACCCACCAATGGGACACAAAAGAGGATTTAAAAATCTTAACTGATTTTTAAAACAGTGGAGCACAGAGCGTAGACCACAGACATAAGAAAGACTACAGGATTCTGCAGACCACCAGACCACACACTTGCGTTTGTAGGAACAATAGTATTGTGTCAACAGAAGAGCAGAAATAAAGGAAATGTTATTATATTTATATTTATATATAATGTTATATTTTGCACTTGTACTTGTGATAAACTGTCATATTCCAAAAGAGGACGAGATGAAGGCTGCGCCAACTTTTATGAAAAACAAAGCTGTTTCTGGTCTTGCGCTGTATGGCTCTCACTTTGAGAATCAATACATTTCACTTACAGTTTAGATTGGATTAAACAAAAATCAAAATTGTGTTATATGATGAGTTGTTAAAAATGCAGTAAAGTGGCACAGAGAACTTGAGAAAAGAAAATTTAATGCACAGAAAGCTGGCAGCACACCAGAAGTAGATGTCAGATGGCTGTTTAGTGGGAGCTGGAGGTGAGTAGGAGAGTAATTCCTTTATTCCCCTTTGCGTTGCTATTTCCAGTATTTGTATTCTGCATTTCTGTTTCAAAGTTTTCATCAGTGGTTCTGAAAAGTTCAGCCACCTGATGCTTCGCTCTGATTGGCTATTTCTGTTTATCCATCAGTTTAGTCGGGGATTTGAGATCACAAAGAGTCGTTACTTAACTGTACTCACACAAAGAGTGTCTCAACAAATAAGTAGTATAATTGTGAAACCGTATATTCGGGCTAATAATTCTCTAGTGCAGGGCTATTCAACTGGCGGCCCGGGAGCCAGAATAGCCCCATCTACCCAAACATAATAAATTAATCATTTAATAGCCACTAAACTGTACATACAGCAATTTCTGATACTTTCTGGCCCTAAAGCCAGCAGTACAGGGAAATGACCGCCCCACAGGCCAATAACCTTCTGACAATTTGGCCCATAGGAAAGATTTGTTGAATAGTCCTGCTCTAGTGTGTCCCCAGCTTTAGGCTTCAATGACTACAGCCTGTGCAATAGAAATCATGAGTGCTTACAAAGCAACACAACCTACTTTTAGGAACTTTGCCATCTAGAAGAGTGGTGAGCTTAGTGTTCTCCTCAAAGGCGATGTTTAGCTCTTTCTGAAGATCAGCTTGCATCTTTTTATATCTGGATTTCTCCATCTCAAGCTGACAACGCAGGCTGCTCACCTCATTCTCCATTTTTTCATGATTAAGAGTCAGCATTACCTGAAGATAAAATGTGTTAAATTGACCAAAAAGTATATATACTGCCATTACATTTTTGCTGTATTTCAGTTCATACATTTTTCTCCTCCAGGGCAATGTTTTGAGAGCGCAGGAAAGCCCATTCCTTCTTTGTGTCCCTGCTGAGTCCTTCTGCATCATCCAGTGAGCGCCGAAGCATTGTCACCTCTTGAACTAAATCTTTGCCATTCTGCAGTTAAGACACCCCAAAGCAATTTTTTAATTATGTTTCTCTAATACTTATCATTAAATAACATTCTGTTTATATCACAAACCATTTTCTGAAGTTCCTCTATAAAGTCTGTTTTCTTCTTTAGCTCATCTGACAAAGCTTCCAGTTTGTTCTGAAAAATAAAAAAACATTAATTTAAAAGGTGCTTTGAGCAGTATATATTTTTATATTTCAAAAAAATAACTTGTGTCCCAAGATTGAGGTAAACATGTTTAAATCAAATATTAGTTTTACAAATAATAATGGTACAACTAATTTATTCACAATAAAAAAAAAAAAAATTACCGTAATGCCCAAATTGTTTGTTTACATTTTTTGTTTTGGCTCTAAAACCCTGCATTTACCATTGTTTTGATTTAGACTGCAGTACCATTTACCATTGTTTTGATTTAGACTGCAGTACCATTTTCAAACCAGTACACGTGCATACTGCTTCCAGTACCTTTAAGAGATAAATGACTGGCTCATGTGTCAACATACCTGAAAATCCTGGCATTTTATTTCTGAGGAATCAATAATTATCTTCAACTGTGAGATTTCATTATGCAGTTTGTCCTGGAAGATGAGAAAATTGTTATTAAACTCGCTAGCTTTGTAGGATGCAGCTAAATCCTTAAATACTATCTTTCAGTTAGTACCTCATCGTCTTTCCTGACTTGCTCTTCCAGGTTTTCAAATTCATCCGTCTCTCGCTTCTCCTCAAGCTCTTGTAATAGAGCAGCATTTTCTTTTTCAAGTGTTTCAATTTGCTCCAGGAACATTCCGAGTTCCTGCTTTAGGTAGTCGCGTTCAGTAAGCAGTATATCCTATGGAACACAGAGGTGTGTTCATAAAGATCTTTTTATGAAGAGTGAAACCAATAAAAAACTAAAGCAAAACAACACATGAATAAAGTCTGGACTCTGGAGGATGTCCAGAGGATTTGAGAAACAGAACTTAAAAGAGAAAAATAGATTAAGGCTTTAGCTCTGTGCATACTCCCCTCACATAAAAATACACATGGCAAATGTATCATCAGCTGGTAGTTTTTTTTTGTCACAAGCACAGCCAAGGCCACCGGAAACCTTTTGGACTTCTAATGACATCATTCATATTATAGCGTTCAGACACCATGCTAGGGTCAGAAGCATGTCTCAGCATTATACTAGAATCTCCTCAGGATCATCCCCAGACATAGGGGCCGGGAATCAGGGTACCTCACGATACGATACAATCCATGGCTCACTATACCAATAATATCACATTATGGATATACTGCAATTATCAATATATTGGACAAGATAACCTATGAAATATTACTGTATTTTTGAAGCTAATTAATACAGACAAGAAAAAAACATGGTTATTTTTAAGTTTTTGTAAATTATAAAGGGCTATATACACTGTTCAAAAAAATAAAGGGAACACTTAAACAACACAATGCAACTCCAAGTCAATCACACTTCTGTGAAATCAAACTGTCCACTTAGGAAGCAACACTGACTGACGTCAGTTTCACTGCTGTTGTGCAAATGGAACAGACAACAGTTGGAAATTATAGGCAATTAGCAAGACACCCCCAATAAAGGAGTGGTTCTGCAGGAGGTGACCACAGACCACTTCTCAGTTCCTAAGCTTTCTGGCTGATGTTTTGGTCACTTTTGAATGCTGGCGGTGCTTTCACTCTAGTGGTAGCATGAGACAGAGTCTACAACCCACACAAGTGGCTCAGGTAGTGCAGCTCATCCAGGATGGCACATCAATGCGAGCTGTGGCAAGAAGGTTTGCTGTGTCTGTCAGCGTAGTGTCCAGAGCATGGAGGCGCTACCAGGAGACAGGCCAGTACATCAGGAGATGTGGAGGAGGCCGTAGGAGGGCAACAACCCAGCAGCAGGACCGCTACCTCCTCCTTTGTGCAAGGAGGAACAGGAGGAGCACTGCAAGAGCCCTGCAAAATGACCTCCAGCAGGCCACAAATGTGCATGTGTCTGCTGAAACGGTCAGAAACAGACTCCATGAGGGTGCTATGAGGGCCCGACGTCCACAGGTGGGGGTTGTGCTTACAGCCTAACAGTGTGCAGGACGTTTGGCATTTGCCAGAGAACACCAAGATTGTCAAATAAGTTTTACGTTTATTTGTCATGTGCATACAAGTACCATAAGCAATGAAATAAGATGTGCCCTGGCACTCTCTCCTAAAAAAAAAAAAAAAAATTATATATATATATATATATATATATATATATATATATATATATATATATATATATATATATATAAAATTGACATAAAAAAAAAACACAATATACAATATAATATAATATACAGTGCAATCAATTCAGTATTTATATAAATAGCTAAATCAGACATCCGCCCTCCTTATAGTTGAGCTGTTTAAGAGCCTTATTGCTTGGGAATAAAAACTATTCCCGAACCGGGAAGTCCGGGCCTTAAGTCTTCGCAGGCGCTTCCCCGAGGGAAGATAAGAAAAGAAGCTGTGTGCAGGGTGACTTGTATGCTCCATAATGCACAGTGCTGTTTTCCTGCAACGTTTTTTTGTAAATGTCTTGTATTTGGGGCAGTGGTGATCCAATAATCTTAGGTGCAGTTTTTACTGATCTTGTAAGGAGACTATGGTCATGTGATGCAACACTGCCAAACCACACCAGCAGGCATCCTGTTAAAACACTCTCAATTGTACAACAATAGAATTTGATGAGGATTTCCTTAAACAGGCCAACACCTCAGGAAAAAAAAAAAAAAAAAAGTCTCTGGTGTGCTTTTTTGATCACAAAAAAAGAGACCAAGAAAGTGAATCACAAATGTGATTGCCCAGAAACTTAAAGCTCTTTACAATTTCAACATGAGTGTTGTCTATATAAACAGGTGTGTATGCTGGTTTTCGTTTCCTGAAATCTAGAATGAGCTCCTTAGTTTTTCCCACATTTAGGGACAGGTTGTTTTTGTGACACCACATGATTAGGTTGCTCACCTCATCCCTATAGGCTAATTCATTATTGTAATTAGCCCCATCACTGTAGTATCGTCTGCAAATTTAACTATACTGTTAGTGGGATGTTTTGCCACGCAGTCATATGTATACAGACTATACAGAAAGGGACTAAGACAGCAGCCTTGTGGAGCGCTGGTGTTCAGGACTACAGTAGATGAAAATCTGTTTCCCACTCTCACTATTTGTGGTCGGCCTGTCAAAAAATCCTGTAACCACTGGCAGATGGGATTTCTGGACTTTTAGCTTGGTTACAAGGATTGATGGAATTATTGTATTGAAAGCGCTGCTATAATCAACAAATAACATCCTGACATAGGTGTTGTGACTGTCCATATGTTGAAGCACCATATGTAAGGCCAGTGAAATCGCATCACCCACAGCTCTGTTTGCTCTATAAGCAAATTGTAACGGATCAACAGTGGCACATATGCTGTTGTTTATGTACCTTTTCACCAGCTGCTCAAAACACTTCATTATCACTGAAGTTAAGGCTACAGGTCTGCAGTCATTCATATGAGTAGCAGAGGGTTTCTTAGGCACAGGTACTATTATAGATCTCTTAAAACATGTGGGAACCGCACAGAGGGAAAGTGACAAATTTAAAATATCAGTAAAGACAGGAGCTAGTTCATTATAACAGCATTTTAACACCCGAGGCATAATACCATCTGGGCCCGCGGCCTTCCTTGTTTTAACAGATTTGAAAACCCTGTGTATATCAGACTCTGTGACTTGGTGAACAGTCCCACTATGCATGCATGAGTCCGTGATTGAAAAAAGTCCCTGCTCAGGTGGATCCAGGATACACTCAAATCTAGCATAAAAAGTATTTAGTTCATCTGAAAAGGAAGCAGAAGTGATTGAGATGCTACTTGGCTTGATTTTATAGTTTGTGGGTTAACAGTTCCTTAAGTCCCGCTGAACACTGACCCGACAGCAAAGCTCATCCATCTTGTTGCCAACAGACTGCATATTGACTAGCAAAATGCTAGGAATGGAGGGCCGAGTTGGCCTCACCAGAAGCCCACCACGTCTTCCCTGCTTCCGCCTTTGGCTACTCCTATAGCCGCCAGTGCGCCAGACTGGGTTAACAATGTCCGCTGGCAAATCTGGAAATACAGGCAGCTCTTGAACATTTTGTCCAATGTCCAACAGAGTTTGATGGTGATATGTGATTAGGGAGGACGTAGGCTGTGTTAACAAGCTGATAAATAAAACTAAAACCAACACGAGGCTCGTAGCGTGTTGCCCTCCGTCGGCGCCATGATGAAGAATTCGCCACTGGCGCCCTGTGCTCTTCACAGATGAAAGCAGGTTCACACTGAGCACATGTGACAGACGTGACAGAGTCTGGAGACGCCGTGGAGAACGTTCTGCTGCCTGCAGCATCCTCCAGCATGACCGGTTTGGCAGTGGCTCAGTAATGGGGTGGGTGGCATTTCTTTGGGGGCCGCACAGCCCTCCATGTGCTCTCCAGACGTAGCCTGAGTGCCATTAGGTACTGAGATGAGATCCTCAGACCCCTTGTGAGACCATCTGCTGGTGCGGTTGGCCATACAGGCACGTGGAGGCCACACACTACTGAGCCTCATTTTGACTTGTTTTAAGGACATTACATCAAAGTTGGATCAGCCTGTAGTGTGTTTTTCCACTTTAATTTTGAGTTGACTCAAAATAAATAAATTTGATTTCCATTGATAATTTTTGTGTAATTTTGTTGTCAGCACATTCAACTATGTAAAGATCAAAGCATTTAATAAGAATATTTCATTCAGATCTAGGATGTGTTATTTTAGTGTTCCCTTTTATTTTTTTGAGCAGTGCACATGCTTGTTACATATTATGGCTACATCATGTCACTGAAGCAGCAGAACAGTTCAAGATTGGTATCGAAACCGAAATTACCAGTATCAAAAGTATCTGTACTAAGGTATCAATTCACACATCACTGATTTATAGATTTAAATGAAGAAACCCCAAGTCCTTTGTGTGACAAGCAAACCAAGTGCTTAGAAGTGCAGAGCTGCCCTCTAAAGTCCTGACCACTTTTGGCCCAAATTTGACCAAGAAAGTAGTGCAAAACTGTAGCACTATTATTATGCATGACATCACAAAAGTATCAATATCACGTCACAAAATATTGCACTATATCACAAAATAAATATTTTGTCCCAGCCCTACTAGACATCATGGGTCCCCTCATGATCATGTTTAGACATAATATTAGGGAGAAAAGTGGGAAGAGAGGCACTCTTGAAAATGTCTGGAGAGTCCAGAGTGAAATGCCTATGTTAAAAGGGTTCATGAGTAATACCTTCTCTGATGCCAGAGTTTCACACAGCTGGATGGTTTCTGTAAATTCTCTCTTCAACTGAAAAAGAAAAAAAAAAAAAAAAAAAAAAAAAGGTTGACATTTGGCAAACATTTGCTGTTAGTATTTGTAAAGTCAGACACCTAAACCCAACACATTGTAACTTTTGCTCCCTCTCATGATTGAGAAAATCAATTGTCACTGTTGACAAAATATAACCGCGTGTATCAGCAGGCAGTGCAATACATGCGCATCTGTTGACAGGCTGTCAACAAGCTAGCTTACTAACTCACTAACAGTTTTAGACTATTTAAAACCATATTTTATTCTTGTACCTGTAGTTATTTGTTTTTATACTTAATTACTAAAGTAATGCCAATTATTTTGCATTTTGCTTGTGGTTTTAGATTACAGTTGCTATCCAATAAATTTGAATTTCATGTATAAGAGCATTCTCTCTCAGTTCAATTTAAAAAGTGAAATGCGTGCATTTATAGTTTCAGTACATCCAGAGTTAAACATTTCAAGCACTGTTTTCCTTTAATTTGAATAATTATGGCCCACAGTTACAGAATACCCCAAGTTCAATAATTCACAAAATTGTAATATTTCATGACACAAATAAATAGTAACATTAAAATAGTAATGCTGGCCTTCTGAAAGTGGATAAAGTATGTATCCCCTTGACTGTGGGGGCAACTGACCCAGACTAAGACCATTTTAAGGCTAAGAAAACCTTTACACATGTTTCCAGCTCATTTAGAGTTTGAGTGTGACACCAACAGTTTACAAAATTCTAATTTTGTGAATAACTGAATTTGGGGTTTTCTAAAACTGTGAGACATAATTGTTAAAAATGATAAAATAATGACTGAAATCTTTCACTCAGCATTATTTTAAGGAATATTACAAAGTGTTGCTTTAAAACAACTGCCAAACCTGATCCACGTCTTCACTGTGTGCTGGTTCCTGCAGCTGTTTCTCAAGGTCTGCCACTGTTGACTCCAAAACCTTTATCTTTTCTGTCAACTCCAGATTCTGCTCAGTTTGCGCCTTAAGTTGGAGGTCCAGCTCTGCCTCCTGTTGTTGGTTGGCGTCTTGTTTTTGCGTAACCTCTGTTTGCAGCTGAAGTTCGAGCTCAGCCACTCTGTCTTCAAGCACTTTCACCTTCAACTGAGCCTCACTTTTCTGGCGACTCTCCATTTCCAGCTGATGTTCAAGGCAAGACACTTTCTCGGTTAACTCATGCATTCGGTCTGATGACACAAACTCTTTGGGACTAGAGTAAAAGCAAGAGCATAGAAATGAACACCAAAAACTAGTTGCCAAAAACTGCAGTTCCCAAATCACAAAATGCAAAGTGTAACAAACCTGTCTCCAAAGCTGCGAATAGTTATAGAGGTTTGGCTTGTATCCATGTCTTCTGATGGCTCATCAGGAATCTCCCAGTGAGTGTAAAAGTCTTCATCATCTGTTCAACAAAGCCAAAATAAAGATCCAGGCCCTGTCCACACTTAAGCAATTTCAGTTAAAAAAAAGAAATGACAGTTTATTCAGAAGCCTGATGTGGGGATTCATATGGTGCTTTTCAATTTAAAATTATGCAGATTAAAGAGGCTATATTATTAGGGATAGACCGATTATCGGCCGGGATGTTTATCGGTGCTGATATTCGGCATTTTGATGCAAATCAGCATTGCAGAGCAGAGGGGGCGGGGCTGCTGCACAGAAGTGCGCTGCACAGACGGAGAGAGGAAAAGTGTGGCTTAACTTCGCCAAAGTAGTTGCCGACACTACGCGAGGACAAGAACTGCTTGACAGTGCAACAATAGAATACAGAAAGATGGTAGGTTAATGTTATGATAGCAGCCCACAGGTGGAACAACTAGCCTATAAGAACCAACTAAACCCAGTGTTTATCTGAGCCCACTTGCAAATTTCCCTGAAACACAGCTGTGACCACACACAGTTTATGCATTTATTTAGCGTATATAAGAATAGGTTGCAGCTTTTTCTTAAATTATACTAATTTCATTTTTTATATTTATAATATTTTAGAAAAAAAGAGTGAGTAAGAGTAATTAATGTTCTTTATTAGATTTTTGCACAAAAAAGTATTGATAAGAGCACTGTTAAAAGACCGGATCGATAAGCAGTATCAATAAGAGTAGTAGTAGCGATAAAATCTTAACAATACCCATCCCTACGGAGCGTGCATATCAGAGACTTCCACCAGCTGGCAGGAGTTAGCGCTGCAGGCTAACTTGAAAGGGGAACAACAATTCAAACGTGCGGGTCGTCTAGACTTTTGAAATATTTCTTTTACTGCAAATGAATATTGGCTCCAAATATCCGTTATCGGCCTCCTTGACTATGAATAATTGGTATCAGCCCTGAAAAAAAAAAAAAAACATATCTCTATATATTATGCTTTTAATAAGGGTGCTCCGATCAGGGTTTTTGAGGCCGATCACCGATCAGCCTCTGCTGTGATCGGCCGATACCAATCATGGCCGATACCGATCATGGCCGATACCGATCACGTGGTCTTCAATGTAGTAATGTATTGTATGCAGGCTATTATTAGTTCCATTTGAAAAATACTGTAGCCTTTGTAAATATAAAATAACAACAAAATTCTACTTATTTTTGTTTTAGAAGAGGTTTTGTTGCATTATTGGTCTTTAATGTGTGCCCAGTGTCTGTGGCTTTGTTTGAATGCTCCGCTGATGTAAAAATCAGCTGTTCTTAATTGGTTCCTTTAATGCGAGTCTGCGGGTGCAGCGCCTGTGTCTGCGTAACGCGCAGCCAAATCAGGTTGAAACACAGTGGACTAAAGAGCAGACAGCTCCTGCTGCCAGTTTTGACAACGTCTGAATGAAGAAAACGTGCAAAGAGAGCAGAGAAGACAACGATGAAAGGTGCTCCTCTCAGACACACGGACACATGGGCTGCCTTTTTACTTTCTCTTTCCATTAGCAGCCATTTGGTGCAGTTTAAGCCACAAAACGCACAGTTTTCTCCGCGCAACAAGACACAGGCAGACTCTGAACTTTCTTAATCCTTTTAACGTAACTGTTAGCGGGTTAGCTGTAGCTCTATTTACGTTGGTGTTTGCAAATACACGCACTGCTGCGCCTCGGTTCTGTCACGTGCGCTCCTAAAGCAGGCGGGGACACAGCGGGGACACAAAGCAGCGCCTCCAGGGCAGGTTTGTGTTTGTTATAACCAGGGCTTAACTTAAAAACACTGCTAAAATAACGCTACTGCTGTTTAATCAAACCGGAGTTGCAGGACAATGTGAATAGTAAATGTGAGAGCCTCGCGTGTTTATTGTAATTTGATCGGCCCTTCTGATCGGCCCATTTTACCGATCACTCTATTTTTAGCCATGATCGGCGGCCGATCGATCGGAGCACCCTTAGCTTTTAATCATATTTTTAAACCAATCGTAGTCATCTCAAACAGCGTTTCACATTTTCCCCTTTTTGTAGAATGCCATTTCCCTTCAAAATGAAAAATATGACTTTATTGCCCCCAAAGTCCTCTAGACTTTGGAACCTCTAGATCTCGAGCCAGGATCCTGGTCAGGAGTACCTAGCTGGAGGATTAGCCTATTGTGCATGTTTTATGTTGATGGGGAAAACCAGAGCATCCAGAGGAAACCCGTCCAGACACAGGGAGAACTCCACCCAGAAAGGCCCACACAGGCCAGGAATTGAACCCGGGACCTTCTTGGTGTGAGGCATGAGTGCTAACTACTTTGCCGCCAAAAAGTTGTGAGGAATCACTGGAAACAGAGCTGTACACTGTTTTTTGTTGAATTTAATGAGAACAGGCTTGATGTAGAGGGCTTGCTGATTGGTCAGTTCTTCTGTGAGTGGGCAGGGGTTCGTGGGAGAGGCGCGGGTTTGTGCAATCAAGCATCTTTAAGCCTCAGAAACTCAGCACCAGAGAATACAGGATTACTCCAACAGGCATGAATGAAACAAAGCACAACTCCAGCTATGTTTTTGATGAGGGAAAAGCATTATAACATGCTAGAGTTTTTTGTTTTTTGCATAATATAGCCGCTTCAAGAACAGACTTGCGACCCAAAAAAAGAAAAGGCACTTAATGCAGGGGTTAAAATTTCTTATCAACATGGATGGAACATTTGAGCCCCTGCCCCATAGGAGACATCTGATACACATGTTGGCTTAAGGGAGATCATGCAAAGTTAACTGCACACAGAAAGGCCCTGTTCACAAAACTAGCCATGGACTCACTGTATTGCTTTTATTTTCTGAAATGAAAAAGACTTTCTGCACTTACCCTGCTCAATGCAGGAGCGGTTGGCTTTCCTCTTTCGGGATAAAGATTCAGCAAAGCTGACATCAGAAGTGCTGCTAGGGCAGGCTGCCAGCCTAAGCATTTTACCTCCCCAGGTAACCCTGCGTTTGGGCATCTAAGGGAAAACACACCATGTTATGCTAATACTGGCAGCTCAAAGCCAGTGTGTCATGGCAGTGCACTTACCCGTGGCCCAGCCACCAGGTTAGAGCTAGTCACCAACAGTTTAGTCAGGTTTTTGATCCTGTCCTCCTGCTCTCGCTGCAGTTGGTCCTTCTCTTGAAGGAGCTGTGAGAGCAGCGCCTTCTCTGTGACTGTGGTCTGTGTCACAGAGGAAACCTAGAACAGCCACAGCATGAGGCAGAAGCCATACCCGGAGGAAAAAAGTATGAAAATAACTCACCTCAAGAAGTCGACGCTTGAGGTCCACAATTTCATTGCGGTATCTTTTGAGCAGAGCACCATCATCTGACACCTCTGTAACATGGGGGTCATTCTTCATCTTCTTTGCAGTACTGGCAAACTGACAAAGAATACCATAAGAATAACACAGTATTTTGGCCCTGCAGTAGGTAGAGCTGCTCGCCTGCTAACCATAAGGTTGGTTCCCTGCTAGCAGCATTACGCACTACTGTTGTGTTGTTGGGAAAGACACTTCACCCACCTTGCCTGTATGAATGTGTCAGTAACTGCGTTTCCATTACACATATGCGCAAAATTTTATCGATATTCTAGAAATGTCGAAAAAACACAATTTCACAATTACACTGTTTCCATTGAATCATAAGCGAATAAAAACAAACCTACTCTTATGATAAGTCATTCAAAAAACATGGCGACAGATGTAAACATTACTTTGATTTACAGCAGATATATCCATATTTCAGCTACGGCACTAGCGCTCATCATCAGCCGTCAAAGGAGACGTCGGCGTCTTATTCTGGCCATGGAGCGACAGGCCCCTTATACATGGGAGCGGCTACGTATGAAGCATTTTTGGGAAATTGTAGTAGGCGATTTTACAGAAGAGCTGTGGATTCAACGTTTCCGAATGGCATGCTCAACTTTCTGGCTGCCCAAGGCAGCCAGTATCCGGTTGTTGGTCACGTGACTGGTTTAATTCGACAAGTGTTTCGATACGCCTGAAAAACCACCTCATCCAAGCGCAAAAACCTTTTTCGACAAATGCGAGTTTTTTCAAAATTGTCATGTTTCCATTAGGCAAATTTATATTCGCAAATCCAATTTGCGCAATTTGATGGTCAATGGAAACGCAGCTAGTGTGACTGTGTGACTGGTGGTAGTCGGAAAGGCCGCAGGCACAGAGTGGCAGCCACATCTCCATCAGCCTGCCCCAGGGCAGCTGTGGTACAGAAGTAGCTAACCACCACTGAGTGTGACTGAGGATTATCTAATTGTAAAGTGAGTTTTAGAGTCTAGAAAAATCTCTATACAAGACAGATGCAATATTATTATTTCCTTGAAGCTAACAAACTGCATCCTAGACCAATAGTTGCCAACCTTTTTCTGTCGAATACCCCTGAAGTTTGTGTCAAACCACGAGGACACCCTGACTCATGACTACATGTGGATGATTCTTCAAAAAGTGGTCATAAAAAACATTCAAATATTCTTAAATCGTTTTTACGCTTAGTTCTTTTTATATTTACTTGCCTTTACTATAAGAAATACTTACTTCTACTTGAGTGATTATATTTATGAAGTAACAGTATTTTACTTGCATACAGTTTGAGTACTTTTCCACTGCTGTCAAAACCTATGGTCTTTATTATTCTCCTGCTTTTTTTCTTTGAAACTCAAATTTGAGATGAAAAAGAATAATAGTAATCTGCCTGTCCATAAAATTAAAAAGCTCCACAGCACACAATTCTGCAAAAATATGACTGAAATAATGACTGATAACTGATAAATGCTTAGGCATTTAACAATATCTGCACCGTTTACACAGCACTGCCCATACATTTTCTTTTTAAAAGAAAATCAAGGAGGTCACAACACAAGCACATCAACAAGTGAAAAATTAACCGCTATAAATGTGTATTTGTACCTGTATGTGTTGTTTCTTCTTTTTAAGAGTTTGAGATTCAATTGCTGGCCCTACTTTTTGGTGTTTGTTATTCATTAGTATGTATAAGTATGAGAAACCTATGCCACAAAACTAATTTCCCAAAATCTTAAAGTAAAAGTGACAAAGAATATTTCCCAACCTGCAAAGTGCTCAGCGTCTCGTCAAAAGCAACAGGTGTGATTGTACAAATGATGACCGTTTTGGCATTTCCGCCCAAAGAGTTCTGCAGGATACGGGTCAGCTTACTGTCTCTGTAGTTTGTGAATCCCCTAGAATAAGAAAAACATAATTATCTGTGTAAGACCGTGATTTACTGTAATTAACCCAAGAACATACAACTTTCTCAGGTGCCAACTCACACATTTTTTTTGGTCATGAGCATTTAAGTGGACATTTTAGGTAGTTGCATCAAATGTATTCCTGATCCATGCAGTGAATTCCAGCACAGAGTCATGAAAATTAGGAACATCCAATTCAACCAGTACATACTCTGCCTTTCCTAAAATGCTTCTTTTATAACCAGACTGAAGTGTTGCCAATTAACTTAATTTGGTGTACAATGCTCCTCCAGCTGTTAGTAATCATAACATTTTTACAGAATTTGGTTGCTCCGTCACAACTTTGTTGCGGCCATCAACCTCAAAATGAGCTAATATTAGTCATAAAATGCTTATCTCACTGTCAACACCTGAAATGTTATGTTCTGTTGAGAAAGAGATTAGCAAATCATTGGTTTTGTTTTTTATTAACACAGTGTCCAAATTTTTCAGAATTGAAGTCATAATATTATTAATAAGAAACACTGATGTACAAAACTTGATGCCAATATAGAGTCTAGTCATATGTGAAGAGGTTGAGTTAAAAAGCTATAAATATTATATATATATATCTATATCTATTTCTCTCTCTCTCTGTCTATATCTCTATAGATATATAGAGATAGATATAATTTTTTATTCAACATATGACATGTTTATCATTGCATTATTTAAGAATGAGTGTCTGAGTAGTAACTCCAGATAGAAGATGGACATACTGTAGTGATTTTACTCACTTTTGACTTTCATCAGTTAGTTTCTTGATGACTTGACCAAGCGTAAAGAGACTCCGGTTGATATTGCAGCCTTCTTTGAAGCGAGCCCCTGCCAGAAAACAAAGAGAACACCTGATGGAGCCAGAACAGTGCACCGTAAAGTCTCTGAGTAGAGCAGTGCAAGACTATCTTACCTTCTGCTCCTGTTTGACTAGCTCTCTCAGATCCTGCGAGGTCAACTAAATTCTGAAACAGAATGCTGCTGGTTAGACATGGACACAAACAAGACAACTATTTCAAGGAAGAGAAAACTCACCAAATGGGACACAATAATAGCTCCATCTGCATTTTCACTGTCACTTCTCTCTCTGCTTTCCAGAATCTACAGAATTTAAACTTGTGAAAAATTCACATAAATTACTCCCTGATGATTAAAAATTAAAAATGACTTACCATTCGGAAAATAGTGTGCGAGCGACTGCTGCGCTCGTTCATTTTAGTTTTCCCATAATGTCGATTCTCTGCAGACCAGAGACAGAAGGTGAGGTAACAGTCACTGAGCACTTCACTAATGTGACATACTATTCATATTGGTGCTTACTCTCTCCTTGTCTAATCCAGTGCAATGCTTGTGCAGGACAAGTCACAAGTTCCTCCGTAAGGTCAGCCACATAGATGTTTTTCTGCATAGCGAGACAAGAAACTTAGAACACAAAAAATAATTACAAGTGTACTACAGTACCTGCTTCTTTTTGTCATATGGGGCAGAACACCTGAGAGTGTTTTTTTCTTACTCAAACTCGTATAAAGCTAATGCTAACCTGGAACCTATAAGCAAAGATAAAAAGAGAAAGTGTGTGGCTGCGTGTTGTAAAAAAAGTGACCGAACAGTGCTGTCCTGATACAGACCATCCAAAACCATAAATGGGTCACAGGCTGCAGGATCTGTCGGTCTTTGAACCACTCTACTCGTTCACATCATCACCATCAGTATGTACTACCAGTAAGTATGTACTACCAGTACCAGGGTGGCAGTAGCTCATTCGGTAGAGACGCAAGCCCCACTGCATTGCATACTGCCCTTACTTCACCCACCTTATGTGTGAATGTGTCAGTGTGTTTGTGGTGGTCAGAGAGGCCATAGGTGCACGATGGCAGCCACGCTTCCACCACGGTGTTTGACTGAGATGGAAAGCACTATATAAGACTAATGCATTATTATTATTATTATTTACCATTATGTTAATAACAACCCGCACCCCCAGAGAAAGTCCACAAAAGAGTGCCTTTCAAGCAAAGGTCTGAAGTGTGGAAGAATTTTGACCATGTGCACAATGAAAATAATGAGAAAGGAGGAGGAAGAGTTGTGTGCCTGTGCGCACATTTGAATAAGGTCGGGCAGCAAACGGATTCGGGCTTTAATAAAGCTGTCAATCAAAATGTACTTGTTGGGCTCGGGTCGAATTCTGTCGGGCTTGGGCCATGTCGGGCCAGACTTTTGAGGCCCGTTTCCAGCTCTTAATCCAGCCTGTGTTTTGGGCCAGTCTACCGCAGAGCTACAAGAGCTATGATAAACAATACATGCGAAAAACACATGAGGAGTTAACACAGGAACATATTCAACTGAAGGGTAAGTCATAATAGAAGTACTAAGTGATGAAATTTAATATTAACTTTTGCTAACACTTTGTAATTCCATTCCAAAATCCAAGCCAAACCCAGTTGGAGGTAAAGGAATTAGCAAGATTTCTGTCAGCTCAAATTCTGAATGTCAGAAATCAGGGCATTCTCCAGCATCAGGTCTAACTCTGCTGTCAGCCTCAGAGCAGCTCAATAATAAGTTTAGTTTATCTGTAAACAATAAATGCAGTATTAATTATTAGAGAGGAAGGTTAGGTTCCTGTCTTTGAGTCCTGCTTCTGTTTTGTGGAGTGTGGAGATTCAGCCGCAGAAATGAATAATGACATTTGCTCCACTGTACTGTCCAGTCTTGTGCTGTAAGAGCAGCTTCTTCAGTACAATTTGTTTGGCTGCCCCTGAGTCGTGCTTTTAATCTGACGGACATAACTGGGGGTTTGGATATAATGAAGTGCAGTATCTGTTTAGCTCAGAGAGAAACATAATTAGCTTATTACCCATTTCTTATAATAAAAATATTTCACAATAGCTACAAAAAAAAAAAAATCTCATAACTCTGAGTTTTCTGTGATTTTTACTTCCTGCTTCTGAAGAGTGCAGACGCTTTTCTGCTTTCTCCTGCTTTAACCAGCTTTACTTTGCTTTTAAAAAAAAATCCTTTTACTTTTTATTCCTTGTTTCCTGAAGTTCCTAACTTTTTTTTTTTATAATAGCCTACCTTTTAAATCTTCTAAGTTAGCCCAAAACATTGTTTTTTTTAAAATATACTTTTACTGATTAAAAACTCTGACTAGCCGAGCGACTACAGTCTGGGAAACATTTTTCAACATGTCGGTGGAAAATACAACAAATTCTCTCTCTCCTACGCATCCACTGAGGGAAGAGAGGAATGACAGAAGCACTCCTGCCTCGCCGGTCAAGGACACAGCAGTGGATTCAGCTCCAGCAGCACCTCCAACACCTCCTCCGGTGCCCTCACCACAGCCCTGGGCCCCACCTGCTACATCCACACCCTCTGCAGACTCTTCACTATCCATCCCATCACCAGCTTCACCAATGGGCTTTCCCGACCACCTTGAAAGCTTGGTGAAATCAGGAATTAAAATGGTACCCCTTACTTCAAACATGGCAAGATCACGGTTACTATCATCAACAGTGCTGAATTCTTCCCCCCCATCAAACACTACCCACTGTGCCCCCCAGGAGCTCCACCTCTCCTGCTCATCAACCAAAACACCACCAGCTCCACCCCCACGACCAACGTCTAGAGTTGTTACCCCTCAATGCACCCCTGTCAAACCCCCCCGACCTGCTCCCAGACCAAAGATCCTGACTAAGATCAACGCCATCACCGACTGGGACACCCAGGGCCTCTGCTGTTCCAGGACTTTTAGTCATGATAAAGAACTTATCAACCCGAGGCCCTGGGAGAGAGCTTTCTCCCATAGTGCTATAGCTACTGTCAAATGTCGTCGATTAGATAAGAGAGGGACAGTTAGACTGTCCAATCAGAGAAATCTAATTCAAGTTCCTTGTAAGCAGATAATGTCAGGTTCTACTCAGACAGATCTGAAACTTGCAGTGCTCAACGTCAGATCTTTATGCAACAAATCATTTTTAATCAATCATTTTTAGGACTGGGACTTTAACACATTAATTGCAGTTAATTAATTACAGAAAAATTAACATGTTAAAAAAATTAACGCAATTAATCACACTTCTCTGACAACACGGAAGTTTTTTCAGTGACCTAGTTTCTAGCACACAGTAACCAGGGTTGGACATCCACATGGACAGAACATCAAATAAGAGTGGATTTCAGCTGTGAACATTTGGATAATGTGCCTGCACTACAGGTAACTGCGGTGTCGAGATTGGCCGCCTCCGTGCAACCAGCGCACGGCGTCACTTTTCTTTCGCTTTCAAACGCGCTGCTTCAAGGCGCTGCTCATCGGCTCTCCGATCGTTCTCACAGCTGACTGACGCACACAGGGGACAACAGTCCATTTGGTTCAGATGCAAAGAACAGAGGGAACAGATCCACGCTTAGGTCACACGCGGAGCACAGAGGAGGAGCGAGGCAGAGGTCAATGCACAAATGCTAAATCCTGCCCTGGTTGAATGCGGTGTTAGTTTGAAATAAAATTAAAATATGCCAGAACATTCAAATAAGCTCTTATATTTTATTTATGACATATAAATATTGCTATTGGGTCCATTGGCGCAGATGTGTGCAGCCGCGCTTCGGTCAGTCTGCCCCAGGGCAGCTGTGGCTACAAAAACGTAGCTCACCACCACCAACTATGGAGTGAATGAAATATCCCTTCCTTTCTGTGTAAAGTGCTTTAGGTGACTCGTGTCATAGGTAAAGCGCTATACAAATACCATTCCCTTTCCTATTTATAAAAATGCGATTAATCACGATTAATTAATTACAAAGCCTGTAATCAATTAAATTAATTTTTTTAACCAGTCCCACCACTAATAATTTTATCTCCTCTTATAAGCTGGATTTTATGTTTTTAACAGAGACATGGTTAGACAGCAAAACGAGTAATGCAGTTCTTACTGAATCCACTCCACCCAACTTCACTTTTGTATCAGAAACACGGGAAAACAAAAAGGGAGGTGGTGTGTGTGCCTTATTTAAGAATGATATAGTTACCCACAGGCTGTCATTTGGGGTGTTTCCATCATTTGAGTACCATATTTTCCACACTATAGGGCGCTCCGGATTATAAGGCGCACTGTCATTGAATGGTCTATTTTCAAACTTTTTTCACATATAAAGCGCTCCGGACTAAAAGGCAAAACAAAACAGTCAGTCTTCATCTTCAGTGTCCGAGTTAAACAGCAATTACGGCAATGTTATGGTGAAGCACAGTATGTATTACTCCGCGATGCTCCTGACTACGGGAGCCGTAAATAAATTCATATATAAGGCGCTCTGGATTATAAGGCGCACTGTCGTTTTTTGAGAAGATTGAAGGCTTTTAAGTGCGCCCTATAGTGTGGAAAATACGGTATGCATCTTTCAAAATGGAGCTAAAAGTATCTCCATCCATAATCTATATAATCATATACGAGCCACACCAACACTGTCAGAGTTTTATTGATGATTTTACTCAGATGCTTTCAGTTGTCTGCACAGACTTTGACTGTATAGTTATTACAGGTGATTTTAATGTACTTGTGGATAACGTCTGTGACAGAAATGCTAAAGAACTTTGTGCTGCCCTTGAAACCTTTGGCCTTACTCAGCAGTGAGTGAGCCCACCCACACCAGAGGCCACACTCTGGACCTGCTCATTACTAAAGGTGTTCATATTTCAAATGTTATTGTGGCTGACGTTGCTTTGTCTGATCATTTTTATGTCTTTTTTGACCTGTCTGTTATTCCCAAACCAGCTGCTGGTCCTGCAGTTGTCCAGAGGAGACACTGTTTATGGAAATAATTAGGTTTGAAAATACCTCATGTTCTAATGTTGATCAGTTGTTGAACTCCTATACTTCTAGTGTTGTAAATGTTCTGGACATCATTGCTACTATTAAGGTTAAAATGGTTAGAAATAGGCAGAAGGCACCATGGAGAAATGCGGACTCGGTCAGGGCACAGAACCGAGTGTGCACAAGCATCCAATCGGCAGTTGTATTTTAGACAATTCAGGACACATTCATCAATTAAATAAACAGTAAATGAGTTAAAGCATTGTTTTGGCATATGGATATTTAGTATTCTTATTAATAAAATTGTATCCTGGTCATTATAAGCCTACATTAATATTCACATATACAATGACAGACAGAAATAGCTCATGATGGAATTTTTGAGCTACAGGCCTCAAGTCTGTCCCATGCCCTTTGGAGGTAAAAACAACAGGGGTGTTCAGTGCGCACCTGTCTTGTCTGTATCCAGGGCTTAAATTGAAAACGCCGCTCAATCCATGAAGCTAAAGAATTTTCACCATTTTTATGGCAACTATAAAACACCAAGTTTTTAACCACTTTAACCACACACACTTTGCGATTAATCAAAACAATAATCTACAGATTAATTGATTATCAAAATAATCATTAGTTACAGCCCTCATCTATATTATTTTTAATACTAACATAGTGCCCAGCCCTACGACAAAAAATAAATAAATAAATCCCTTAGTATTGTAGAGAAAGTATAGCATAACCTGCTTACGCACATTGATAGTCTCTCTGACCTCCAGGGGCTTCCTCTTCCAACTGTCAACAAGCAGATCACTCACAGTCTCATTGTAGATCTCCATGTAGGACACCCGGAGAAGAAACTCCTTCTTAGGACACTGTGACAGAAGATATTTCCAATTTGAATCAACCACACAGTGAAACAGTAGTACAGGATAGGTACTGATGGAGAAAACCCACTCACATTTTTAATGGTCTGAAAGACATCTTCTACAGCCAGAGGGATAACTCCAGGAGTCCGGTCACTCCCCATCATGGTAAAGGTCTTTCCAGAAGAAGTTTGTCCATAAGCAAATATTGTCCCTGCAATCAAACCCAAGATGTCAGTGCCAGATCTACAACAACAGTAGAGTAAAATAGCATTTTGTATCTGAGTTTGGTACCGCACCATTGTATCCTTCAACTGTTGACACAACCAGAGGCTTTGCAATTGTCTGGTAAAGTTGATTTGTAGTTTCATCAGCAGTAAAAACGCGGTCTAAAAACAAATACATCTCAACTTTTAAAACAAACTTTTCCCTCAGTTAATTACATAACTTAAAACTGGGTAGATAGTCTTTTTATTTCAGTGAAAACTTACCAAAACTGAAGCTTTTTGTTGAAGTACCATCATCAACCTGGTGAAGTGATTTCTGGTCTGCTTTCCAATAAAGTTGTGGCTGCTTTGCATTATCAGAAGCAGCATTCTCTTCCCTGTAGGGCACAGTATTGTTGAACTTATTTAGACTATACAGAAAGTCTATGTGAAGAAATCATTTTCTTCATAAACTTTCTGAACATTTAAACTACAACTCTTACTCAACTCTTTTGTCTTTTAGCCACCTAACAAATCTAGTTCTCTCCACATCCCTCCCAAGACACAAAGGAAGACATACAGGCAAAAAAGAAAAAAAAAAAAAGACCACATTGTGCTCATAGTGTGGCAAAGAAAGAGAGGGAATTTTCAACCGCAAGGAACAAAAGCAACAATTCAGATCAGTGTATTAAATATTGCTTGGTGTTTGCAGTATTCATACAAGCATACTATTGAAGTATTTATGACTTAATCTTTGTTGTTTCAAACAAAATAGAGGGTTTGTTGTTCTACTTGTTTGAAAAAAGACAGGCAAATATGACTTTGTGTACTGAAACTAACAATAAGAACGTACACTGCCAGAGGTAAACTGTGTTAAAGTAAGACAAACATTTGTTTGAAGTAATCAGTCAGAGCCATGTTTCAGAGGTTCTCCAGTTATGGTGGCCACCTGTCCCACTTTTGGTTGTACTGCTTTTTCATTAGTACTCAGTAGATCTTATAAAAAGAGAGATTAAAGTTAAGGATTGGAAGGTAAGGCCTCTGCATGGAGCTGTTAGCTTGGGCTAGATTGTTCTGAGAAAATGCAGTGATTGAGAGCTTTGATTTTTTTAGGGTAGCTCCAGGATTTGTCTTGTGAAATTTAATGCCAGCATCGTCAACAACAGAACAATATCTGTACAGAGGAATTATCTGTACTACTCTCTGAAACTTAAGGGTTTTATTTTAAAAGTAACACAAATAAAAGAACTCCAGTGCTGCATTAAAAAAAATCATGAACAAATGAACCATGCATTTCAATGATAACATTTCTTCAATAAATATATTTTGTTACTGCAGTGATTACTTTTTTGTAATATTAAAATATTTTAACACATTTTAAGACCGAGATGAACAAAATGTAATACTTACTAATAATATGTAATACTCTTAAGGCCTTGATTTTGACAAGATCAAATTTAATATCCGTTTAATGCTTTTAAAACCTTAGGGCTACCCTGTTTTTTCTGTTCCACCTTTTTTATTCCAATAAATAAAGTCTCAGTAATGGCATTACTTTGCAAAATGTGTTTCTGGGATGAAAACAGCACATCCTATGTTTTACAAGCCCTAAACTGAAGCAATTTGTATCTCAGTAAGTCGGTAAAGCTAGAAGTGTATATCAAACCATTTATTTCTGGAGTCTGCCCACCTTGTTCCACCAAATTGCACAACTTGTCCCACTTTTAGTTAGGATGACAAGATTTTTTAGACCCACAAACTTTTTTCATGATGCATTTGAACTCACCATGTGACAAAAAAGCTCGAGAAATCCATACAAATTTCTGTCATGTAATGAAAGTACATGCCACTTGGCTTTAAGTTTTGATTTTTAATGAATAGAATACATTTTTTGGACAAAAATAATGACATCTTAAACAATTTTAGTGACAAAAGTCTTTAGACAAATGTGTTTCCTGTACTTTTCTATTGGTTAAAATGGGGACAACTGGGACATGGTTTGTAGAAAATTGGGCCATATGAGCTGGGACATGGGACAAGGAGCCTAAAACTTGGACTGTCCCGGTTAAATAGAGACGTCTGGTCACCCTACTTTTAGTACTTTTTGAGGTGGTCACCGCATCTCCAGTAACTTATCGTTAGGTTCGTACATTGTTTTAACCGCCATTTATTTGACCAGTTCCGTGAAAATTAACTGATGAACGGGTAACGTAATACCGAACACTTTTCATTATTATTAGGGTTTTACAAACAATTAATGTTAAAGCTATTTAACGCAAAGTTTTATCAAAGGTATTTTTTTTAGTTACTACCGGCTTTAGCTAAGTTGGCTAAAGTTAGCTACCAGGCTTCAGTCCTACCTGCTTCTTTAACTTACCTCTCAATAAGCGGGCGGACTCGAACACACACTTTGACAGCCGAGTCTTCTGCCATAGTCTCTTGAGCTAATCCTTACAGCCAAAACAAATACTGTATCATATCATCTGCGCGTATGCCTAATAAAGGTCTTCCCGGTTGCTGAAGTTGGGACATCTCCAACTGTTCAAATTTGTCCGCATTGTTTTTATTGGTCAACGTCATCGGGTGGAACGTACCGTGTAGCGGAGCTATGGAGCGCAACAGTGCCCCCTCTGGTGACGGAAGTCAATTTAAGACCTCAAAAAAACATTGCACACTCTGCCATTCCATGTCAAAAGAGGTTTTATTTGATAAAGATTACGTTTCGGCTCAAACAGCCTTCGTCAGATCAGATCGAAGGCTGTTTGAGCCGAAACGTAATCTTTATCAAATAAAACCTCTTTTGACATGGAATGACAGAGTGTGCAATGTTTGTTTTTTTGTTTTTTTGAGTTTTTGAATTGTTTTCCAGCGTCTCCACCTCGATAATAACAATTCTTGGGTGTGCGTTACCTCTTTATTTTCGACGGAAGTCAATTTCCCATTCATTTTTTCCATAGACTTTAGGAATAATGCGTATGAATATAAAACTCGGTGGAGTGGTAACTCATGACTATAGCGCAATTAATTTTAATCTGAAAATATATTTTAAACTTGAATAATAGGCGAAATACATTTGTAGCATTGCCTTGTATTTATTTATTTATTTATTTTTACAAAAATATTTGCGCAATGGTCATGAATTACCACATAGCTGATTATACGATTTTTTCGATAAGTCTATGGGAAATATGAATTGGAAATTTACTTCCGGTGTTCCGGGAAATTCGGTTCTCCCCATAGGGATACGTATATTAAAGGTTCTCCCATGTTTCGCCTATTAAGATTTCTATTTTAAAGGTGTTTTTATGAGTTTGTTGAATAAGCACATACTACCATATGCATCATAGTCGAATGTATTTTATCCTTCTGTATTTTGAAGATGATTTAGAATTGTTTAAAGTTGCTATGAGCAGTATATATTTTTTGTATTTCATAAAAATTACCCACGTGTCCCAAGATATGAAGTAAACATGTTTAAATCAAATATTAGATTTACAACAACAATAACAATGGTGCAGTTGAGTTATTAACAATTAAAATATATTTTACATAATGGCCAAGTTGTTTTTGTTTATATTTTTAGTTTTGGTTCTAAAACTGCATTGCTGATTATCCAATCAGAAAAAACACCATTGTTTTGCTTTAGACTGCAGTACCATTTTCTAACCAGTATGAGTGCATGCTGCTTACAGTACCTTTAATTAGCTGATTATTGCCATATTTTGCATAACTACTGAAAACTGGGAAACGAATTTCCTGGAACACTGGCACCTGAGGGGGCAGGGCAGGCACTGTTGCATTCTCATGTACAAGTAAAAACTATTGTATGTGACTTCATGTGATATTCAAAACTGATGGATTCAAGCCATAATAGTTCAAGTTAATTTGCCTTTTAACTATTAAATTCAAACTGTGTTTGTGCCAAAGTAGTGAACGAAGGAACTAGAGATGGTGCCCATCATGTCCCAGGGACGTTCTCTGGTTGGCTTACTGATCGCCCACTTTCACATAAATGTGTTTTTGAGGGTACACTGGTAAAAACTATAATAGTTCTGAAAGACATCGCACTGTCTCGGTCTTCACTTTAACTTGCAACAACCTCGTGATATGACATTAACGTAACCAAAACTGGGACACATGTTTTCACTCATCCTGGAGCATTAGAACAGAGCAAGTGGCAAAACACTTCCAAAGTCCAAACAAACTGTAGGTCCTAGTACAGGTTTTCGGAATTGGCCCTAAAGTTCTTATGCACATTTAGTACTTCAGATTCATGTATTAAGCTATAAGTAATAAATAATTGCTGATAACCGTTTTAAGGGAGAAAAAAAGTACTAAGTAATTGCTATTTAGAGATCATTTTGTAAACTAGATTTATAATTAATATCTTGATATTTATTATAAGTTTTTTTTTTTTCAAAACACACATTCATTAATTTTGTTACGAGATTACAAATTTAGCAGAATTTAAAATTAAACTCATGCTAAAAACCTCTGCTCTGCAACAGTTATGTTCTGCCCACTCTGATGGGCCCCTAAACCTCCTGGAGCACAGTGAAGTTGAACTGGCTGTATTGCCTGATGTTATGCTCCTGAAGTCAAAGTACATGAAGATAGGGCTTAAGTTTTCAATGTGACAGCAATTTCTGACAAAGTCTTTAGACAAATGTTTTTAAGTGTTGTATGCATTCATATTGGTTAAAATCAGGACAACAGGGACATGGTTTGTTGAAACTGCAACATATTTGTGTTTTTACAGACTTTAGTGGGACATGGAGCCTAACCCTGGGTCTACCTCCATTAAATAGGTACATATAGTCACCCTACTTGTGCACAACAGTACATTGTAAAAGAGAGTCTAAAACATTTATCACTGGTACAAATAATCACTGAAAAACAGTGAGCTGCTTTGCATGTGTTCTTGGCAATAATAAATATGGATAGGCCATTATTGTGAAAATACTGATATAAAACTGTTTAAATGAAAAGCTCAGCAAATGTGTATGAGTCAGTGTGTGTAATAGTTGATCTTAAAAACAAAACTAGTAACATATAAAGCATTTAATGAGCAAGACTAGCCCAACAGTTACCTGGATCTTGTAAGCACAAACTGTATATTACCACATCTAAACATCTGATTGTTCAGACACAGTGCCTGACATTTCATTGACTGATTCAGGGAGAGCCACTGGAGCCATGCAGTTATTTAGTTAAATGTACAGTTTACTGTGAGAAGAGCCAACCTTTGTTCAGCAGGGAACCTACACATACCTCACACCAAAGCATTCAGGCTCCTTTTCAGAAGTATACAGAAAGTGTAAGATATGAAGGCAGAGATTTGACCATCTTGCTTCCTGACAGAGCTCACCTCCTGAAAATAATTGGTGTATTCAGAATTCAGCATTCTCCTTCACATTAAAACAAAGTGCATGGCTCATAACTACAGGACTAGAATATAAGCATTTTCTTGACCAATCATTGTTTATAAAATGACAGAGGACACTAGTCTACACATTGCAATAGTAGTGCATTTCATGTAAGTGCATAGACTCCTTTCAACTTAAAAAAGCAACACGATAAATTAGAAAGACTCTTCCTAACGTTCTTCTGCTCAAATAGAAGGGGATTGGCCTGAGGCACTGTCAACAGGTCAACATATGAACCTCGATATGTGACATTCATGACTGTCCACACCTCTAATGTACTGAGACATAAGAGCAGAGTAAGAGACAATCCTCATTCAAGGCGTCTTCTCTCCTAGTTCAGTATTCTCCAGCAATGTCTGCTTCTCATTCTCATCTTCTGGCATGAGAGTGATTGGGTTTATGTCAAATGTTTTCCTGCAAATGAGAAGAGATGAAGTTAAGTTGTGACATTATATGATGAAGGAGGTTGTGTAGAAGCCAGAGCACACTCACTTGTGTTCACAGATTGGGAAAAACAAGTCTAAGATCTTGACAGTGACTGCTGAACCAACAACACCAATCACAACAACGAACATGATGAGGAAGAAGAGAGGCAGCGCCTCAGAACAGAAAAGTCGGAGCCGGTCCCGGGCGTGCTCTAGCCACTGACACATGGCCTGAGAGAGGAAGCACATGACATACTCTTATTACTCTGCTGGTTAAAAGACAAGGTGGAATCTTCTAGAGTCCAAAGGGGCATATCTTAAAAGTAGCTTAACCATCACACCCCAATTTTTAAAAGTTAAGTTGTTAGTGTCAAGTGACAAAAGTGTCCCCGTCACAAAACATAATAAAAAATGTATACATTCAGATTTTTTTTTTTTTTTTTTTGCTTAAATCTCATAACCCTTGTGCCCCAATGAGGGCAAAATGTCCTGTTCAAGTTTTAGAGATTGATAACTCTGCAGTGGTTCTTACCTTTTCTATGAAATATGTCTGTGTGTGAATTTTATCACTAATTTTAATATTCTTAACACAAATCTAATATTTCTTCATTTTTATTTTCTCTAACTACATTTGTTACGTTTCTTGTAACTTGTTTCTTGTTCTTAAGTGACAAAAGTGTCCCCATGAAAAAACATAAGAAAAATGTATATCTACATTTTTTTTCTACTTTTTGCATAAATCTTTTAATCAACTTGTGCCCTGATAAAAATAACAAATATTTTATTATTTTCAAAATCTTAATTTTTTTTGTAAAACACAAAAAAATGCATATTTAATATTTCCAAAACAAATTGTATTTTTTTTATTACAGCCTTGGGTATGTCAAAGATTACCAACATTTGTTTTAGGCTTTTTTTTTTGTTTTGTTTTTTTTTACACGTTACAACCAGTTTTAATAGGAGCTGTTTGTTTAGATAGCACAGAAAAAAAATTATCCATAAAAATCAATGTTGTCAGTAATCTTTGACATACCCAAGACTGTAATAAGCCCCCTAGAAATCCAATTTGCAATTTCATTTTTTTTTTTTTAGAAAAAAAAAAGAGGAATAAAAAGGGTTCAAATAAAAAATTTGTCACTGAACAGGAGCAACATAACAAATGTAGTTAGAGAGTGTAAAAATTAAGTAATATTAGATTTGTGTTTAGAATATCAACATTAGTAATAAAATACACACCTGAAACAAATTTGATAGAAAAGGTAAAAACAACCACAAAAAGTGATCAAAAAAATAAATAAATAAATAAATATGAAAGGACACTTGGCCACAAATTTTAAAAAGTTACGTTGTTACTGGCTCAGGTGTCTGCCTCTCACACCAGAATGTACTCACTTGTGTTATTATGCTATTAGTTTAAAATCATATTAATAGGGGATGTTCTTCCGGATATGTAGCAGCACTTACGGAATATGACAGAAATTCTTTGGGAGGATGCTCTTTGCCCCAGTCTTCTGGCAGCAGCTCTGGGTCCATGCGCAGGGGAGTCTCTGGGAGCTTTCCTGGTTCTGCAATCTCCTCCTGGGTGGTCTCTAACTGCTTCAGGGAATACTGGCTGGTAGTGTGAGACATCAGCTGTTCTTCATCTGAACCACAAATATAATTTAGACCCCTACTGCACAAGATATACAGTATAGATGAGAGCTACCATATGGGTACCTTAAATGCAAATTGTCAAATCTCTTCTCATTCTGGAAAACACTAAACACAAGCTCCCAGAAGCACAAGAAAAATAGCCAGTTAGGCTAACTGTTCTATTCCCTCACTGCCAATGAAAAATTAGGATTGTTATTTGAATAAACAGTGAAACAGGAGCGATTACTGCCTTTGTCACAGGTGAACGACCCCACCTAGTGGACGGTTTTCAGTACAACAACAATATATATAATTTCACATCCTTCATGACAAATAAAATATTATGTTGGCCTACTTAAATGTGTTTAGTGTTCATTTAGATTCGGACTGAAACAACATCAACATTGATATTGAAAGGTCAGTGTCAAAGCTACAAATCCTAACAGCATATAGGCATTATTCTGTAATTATACAGTAAACTGGGGTCTAGTCAGTCAGTTTATCCTTCCCGTTCTCTATGTGGCTCGCCTGACGCCACAAATCTCTTCTTTTAGTTTCTTTTGGTCTGGCAATTTGTCTGGCAAAAATCACTAATTGTTATTTTCTTTTATTATTGGAAGTAAACATTGATCGTAGCAGCGCTAAGCCTGACACCACCAATTTCTTTCTCTCCTGCTCGAGTCTCAGTTTGCACCCAAAAAGGAGCGTTAACGTTCTAGCGACAAGGAAGTGTTGTATGGCTTCTCTCATCTATATGTTATCTAATATAGAGACTGTGAATTCTGCATTTAGATATTTACAATCAAAAGAGTTTCTTGGATGAGAAACAAACTTTCATGCTACAAACTACTCAATGACTTCTTTGTAATCTTGTTTTGACCATATTTCATGAAGAAACATGCCATACTATGGACTTCATCAGAGAAGTGATTCAATTGTGGTGTGCCGTGATAGGCTGGGAGCTCCCTACACACCACAAACGATTCTTTACTGATGGTTCAGTGAAAAGAAATATATATATTGAAAAAAATACAGAAAGTTGCAGAAGACGACGTTTTGTAGTTGAATTCACTAAGAGCCGATAGCAGAAGCAGCTGAGAATTGCTTTGTTTGGGTTTATGCAACTCTGGAGAAAACTATGGCAAGGAAATCCCAAAGTACGACCAAAAGTCAAGTAGTTAAAGGAACAGTCCACAGTTTTTCCATACTAAACTATGTTCTTCCCTGATCTTAGACGAGTTGATGCGTACCTCTCTGGTCTTTGTGCGTGCCCTTTGCGGGCCTGGAGAGCGACGCTAATTTGATAGCATTTAGCTTTGCCAAATGCAGTTCAAATTAGAAGCAACCAAGCTCTTCCACGTTTTCCCCATTTAAATACGGTTACGTGAGTAGTTACATGACCAAGTACAGTTACACAAAAATGAAAAGTGGCGATTTTCTAAGCGGATAAAAATGGGTACTATAATGTAAGGCGTAATAACACTTTAGGAGTACTTCGGCATCGGCGCAGTAATATCTTCACTCCTTCTCACTTCCGTCAACAGAATCAATGTGCCCTGCACGCCAGCAGTGGTAGAAGAGAGCTCTCTGCTATCACTGCGCCGACGCCGAAGTGCTCCTAAAGTGTTATTACGCCTTACATGATAGTACCCATTTTTATCCGCTTAAAAAATCGCCACTTTTCATTTTTGTGTAACTGTACTTGGGTCATGTAACTACACACGTAACCGTATTTAAATAGGGAAAACGTGGAAGAGCTTGGTTGCTTCTTATTTGAGCCGGGTTTGGGCCAGTAGGGATATGCTTGGCAAAGCTAAACGCTAACAAATTAGTGCCGCTCCCCAGGCCCGTAAAGGGCACATAGGTCACGCACAAAGACCAGGGAGGTACGCATCAACTCGTCTAAGATCAGGGCAGAACATAGTTTAGTATGGAAAAACGGTGGACTGTTCCTTTAAATAAAATATGAGAGATTAGCACCTTTGCTGTGACTTGGCGGGTCTGTAACCACCACATCATCTTCCCTGGGAGCTCGGGACAGCTCACTGTGTCCAATGGGGTAGATGTTTGTGAACTGAGCGAGCTTCTGGAAATCTGGGCTCATCAGTACCTTCACCTCACACATGTCAGGCTGCTGAACCTAAACCGTGGAACAAAAAAATGTGTCAGCGTTTAATTCATTAGCCTTTAATGAACGTGTATGTTACCTCTTTTCCTTCCAACTCGATGACTTCAGTGAAGACCTGAAGGGCCACCACAGGCTGGGAGTCTCCATACAGCCAGTTCTTGTTCACCATCACACGGACAACAGCAGAAACCAGGTCTCCAGATTCCAACTTACTGCTGCCATTCAAACTGTCCACTGAAACAAGAGGATGGATTTGAGAAGGTCCCCTCTGTTTTTTCCCCTGTACACCTGCCTTGTTTGGTCCAGACTTTGGGACTTTGTAGGACCATGACAAGATCAAAACGTTTAGAGCCTGGGGCCAAGGCAAACTGAGACCAGGTCAAAACCAGGCAAGAGCACAAATAGTGCGGCTGTAGCTCAGTAGGTAGAGACAAGCCCCATGACCGGCATCGCAGACTGTCATTTTATTTAACCAGGAAAGTCCCACTGAGATTCAGAATCTCCTTTACAGGGGAGTCCTGGCCCCATGAGGGATCTATTGTATAAGTTTTTGTTCGTAGGGGAAACCCCGAGCACCCAGAGGAAACCCACGCAGACACGGGAAGAACATGCAAACACAAAAAGGCCCCACTTGGTCCAGGAATCAAACTCAGGACCTTCTTGCTGTGAGGCAGGAGTGCTAACTACTATGCCAATGTGCCTCACCATCGTTGTGTCCTTGGGCAAGACATTTCACCCCCCTTGCCTGTATGAATGTGTCAGTGTGACTGTGTTTGGTGGTGGTCAGAGGGGCTTCCGTCAGTCTACCCCAGGGCAGCTGTGGCTACAGAAGTAGCTCACCACCACTGAGTGTCTGAGGAGTGAGGAGTGAAACAATAATGTGTGAAGTGCTTTGAGTATCTAGAAAGGCGCTATATAAATCCAATGCATTATTATTATTAAAAACAAAATAAAGCAATGATGCCAGTAGTCCTGGCTTATCTACCTCTGAAGACAATGACATTCCTTAATATTCTCATAAATAATCATTTTTGGGCAGAATAATAAATAAATAATTCATTAATGCCTTTGTGACACTAGTAAGTGATTACAGTATTATGCAATGGAATCAGAGTTTGACACAAAGCATTTCATCTCATTTTTATGTTTTAAACTGAACTTACACAGAAGTGCCTGGCAGGTAAATCTTGTGACTCCTGACAGCTCCATTAGGATGTCATTCACTAAAACCCGCTCATCATCCACAGAGATGTTAAAATTCATCTGCAAAGTCAAAGCAAGAAGAATTGGGGATTAGATTTAAAATTATGGTTTGTTAGGTTGTTACCATTTAGATTATCACAGTCCCTGAAAGTTACAAGTACATGGATTAGGATGACCAGATATCCCTATTTAACAGGGACAGTCCCAGTTTTTGGCTCCTTCTCTCATGTCCCAACAAATACTGTATCTATAAAAACACTATTGTGACGCATTTATCAACAAACCATGACCCAGTTGTCTCAATTTTAACTAATAAAAACGCATAGGAAACATAAAATCATTTGTCTAAAGCAGTAGTTCCCAAAGTGGGGTCCGGGGCCCCCTCGTGGGCTGCAATGGTACTGCAGGGGCCAGAGGTTGTCTACATGAAGTACTCAGAGTACTTGTTTAAAATATCACTTTGAATTAATTTTTAGCCATCACTGTTTTTTGTAAAAAAAAAAGTATAGAAATCTATGGCGAAAAACAAAGACAGACTTTTTTTTGTCTTTTTTCTGTTAAAATATCACCATAAATCTAAATGTTTACATTTTTCAACATTACAACATTAACATAAACCAACTGTAACAAAACAAGCAGCAGGTAATGGACAAAAAAAAAAAAAAACTCATCACCAGATCACCAGACAAGCTTATATTATATTATTTTACACCTGCAAGTACAACTCCAAACATAATGTAAATAGTATAATATTCAATATCAGTGTTATTTTACAGACGTAACAAAGTAGACTCCAGGCTAAGAAAGGTCCATCTTATCCAGAACTGGTTGCCAGATGTCCAAGAACCCCTCAGTATTGTCATGAAGGGGGTAAGTTAGTCTTTCCAGAGGGAGTATCCTCACATAGATAGACTTTTGAATATAGTAAAGTTTTATGTTGGGAGTCCACATGGGATTGTCTGAATTTTTAAGTGGGCCAAAATGCTCTTGACTTAGGAAGAGGCTGGTTTAAATACTTTTGTCACAAAACTTATTCACAATGTCATTCTTTTTATCAGTAATTATAAAATCATATTCAAAACTTGAGTCATGGTGTCATGTTTTTTAATTACATGACTGAAACATGTATAGATTTCAGAAGCTTTTTTGTGACTTGGTGAACAAAAATGCACCGTGATTTGTGATATAAATGTGTGTCCCAGTTTTTGGGTCTACAGATCTGGTCACCCTATAGATTCAGGGTCACTCCAGGTTTTGTCTTGTGAAATGTAAGACCTTTTTAAAACTTCTTAATGCCACTTCTCACTTTAGTGTTTTATTTTAAAATCCTAATACAGAGGAAATAACAGTTCTGCATGACGATACTTTAGAGCCCCTGAAAGTTATAAGTGCGTGGATGACACAGTGCCACTCTTAGCATAACGCAGGATATTATTGTGACATATTCACCGAGGCGTGCTCAGAGAAGACATACCTGCAGATGACTGATGTCCCCGAACTGTGCCCCCGACAGTGTCCCCGTTGTTACATTGATGAGGATGTTTTCCTGGCCAAAAAGAAAAGAGAATAATGTTAGTTGTCTCCGAGCTAGCATGGAGTTAGCTTAGACCATCTTTAGCATATTTTTACAGGCTAAAAGTTATATTCAACGCTTTCAGAAACGCTGGAGCATTTTTACCGCATAGTTCTGCCCAAGCGAGGACTCGACAAATGTTACTGAAGCAAAAAGTAGACATAAAACTGATATGACCGGCCCTGCCATTTTGTTTCATTAGCAAACAGCATTACAACAACAAATCCGGGCGGGGACTAACTAAAAAAATTGTCGTTTCGCCCGGGGGCGGGGCTTAACCTCTTACGTCACACACTCGGTTGGTGAACATTAAAGTCAGTTTTTCTTAGATAAACACGTAATAAACGATAAATAAAGAGTTTATTTGGTAACAGATTAAGGGATATGACTAGGTTTGGTTTATTGCTGTGTTGTGAGCACAGAAGAAGAGGAAAAAATGTGACAAATAATATTTTACTTCCATATATTTGCACTAATAACATAAAATAAACTAATCCTAACCCTTTCCCTAACCCTAACCTTAACCAGTTTGACAAATAAAAATTATTATTTATCGTCAAAATTTACATAAACGCCACATGAGTCGTGGACGTACACTAGGGTACACACAGCGACTTCCCGCTAAACCACGCCCACCAGGGCGAAACGCCTGCTTTTAGGTGAGTCTCCCAATCCGGGCGAGCGTCACAGGAAGTGCGCATCAAACCTGGGTTGCCAGATATGACTGACACTTTCCAGCTCAAACAAAACTTTAGTTTTATATTTTATTTATATATTTGCAAATTGAATAATATAGTTGAACATGACTATAAAACTGCCAGACAGGAAATGTACAATAGAAATACAGCATCAAGACTATTTAGTTATTAACAAAATAAATAGTAGAAAACAAACAAAAAACACTAGAAGTCAAAAAGGTTACATTCAGATATAAACTGTGTTAAAGTAACAGCATTGTTTTTTTGTTTTTTCCATAAAAGTGACTGAGGAGAAAATTTGTTTCAGTTCTTTTAGGAATGTATGAAATAGAGGTTTACATTTATGAATGAAAAACTTTCCAAGTACAATTACAACATCAAGTATTAGGTCATATTTCTTTTCCTTTCCCGGATGCCAAAAATAATGTCCCATTTGGAGAAGTCGGTTAGATTGTGTACTTTGGAGAATAGCCAAAAGAGCACATCTTCCCAGAAAGTAATACTACATGCAAATTTAAAGAAAAGGTGGTCTGTAGTTTCAATATTTAAGTTACAGAAACAACAATAGTTACATTTAATTCCAAAGTGTATTCTAATAAATTCACTGGAAGGGTAAATTGCTGACAATATTTTAAAATTAACTTCCTTGGCTTTGGAAGGAACTGGTAATTTCTTATAGTTACTTCTAATTTTATTTCTTTCATGGCTGGAGAAATGTTAGGAAATTTCATTTGGGTATAAGGCTTTGCTAAAGTAATTCCTCATTTCAGAATTTAGAAACTTTTCTTTAGTGAAGTCCTTCCCATTGATCTAAAGCTTTTGAGGTTGGAGAGAATTACAGTCAGAATTCTGAGCTGAGTCAACAGCCATGAGAGACATACTGTATTTATCAAACAGAACATAAAACCCGCCCAACACAATAAAAACCAGCCCAAATCACAACCACTCTAAATGTTAAAACCGTTAAACATAAGAAAGAACACAAAACTTCACAGCTGCACTAAATAACCAAAGAAAAAGGGAACACAAACTGACTTCCCATGAGGAGTGGAATCAGACGACCAAATATTTACCAATTATCCAACACCAACATGAAATAAACAATTGAATCCAAATAACATGATGCAGTCAGGCTCTCAATTACCATAGCACTCTTACCTCATGCTCTCACATAGGCCTAGGCACACACTCACACTCACACAGAGTACACTCACACAGAGTACACTCACACAGAGTACACTCACACAGAGTACACTCACACAGAGTACACTCACACAGAGTACACTCTCAGAGTACACTCTCAGAGTACACTCACACAGAGTACACACACAGAGTACACTCTCAGAGTACACTCACACAGAGTACACACACAGAGTACACACACACAGAGTACACTCACACAGAGTACACTCACACAGAGTACACTCTCAGAGTACACTCTCAGAGTACACTCACACAGAGTACACACACAGAGTACACACACACAGAGTACACTCACACAGAGTACACTCACACAGAGTACACTCTCAGAGTACACTCTCAGAGTACACTCACACAGAGTACACACACAGAGTACACACACACAGAGTACACTCACACAGAGTACACTCACACAGAGTACACTCTCAGAGTACACTCACACAGAGTACACTCACACAGAGTACACTCTCAGAGTACACACACAGAGTACACTCACACAGAGTACACACACACAGAGTACACTCACACAGAGTACACTCTCAGAGTACACTCACACAGAGTACACTCACACAGAGTACACTCACACAGAGTACACCCTCAGAGTACACTCACACAGAGTACACACACACAGAGTACACTCACACAGAGTACACTCTCAGAGTACACTCACACAGAGTACACTCACACAGAGTACACTCTCAGAGTACACTCACACAGAGTACACTCACACAGAGTACACCCTCAGAGTACACTCACACAGAGTACACTCACACAGAGTACACTCACACAGAGTACACACACACAGAGTACACTCACACAGAGTACACTCTCAGAGTACACTCACACAGAGTACACTCACACAGAGTACACTCTCACAGAGTACACTCACACAGAGTACACCCTCAGAGTACACTCACACAGAGTACACTCTCAGAGTACACTCACACAGAGTACACTCACACAGAGTACACTCACACAGAGTACACTCACACAGAGTACACTCTCAGAGTACACTCACACAGAGTACACTCACACAGAGTACACTCACACAGAGTACACTCTCAGAGTACACTCACACAGAGTACACTCACACAGAGTACACTCACACAGAGTACACTCTCAGAGTACACTCACACAGAGTACACTCACACAGAGTACACTCACACAGAGTACACTCTCAGAGTACACTCACACAGAGTACACTCACACAGAGTACACTCTCAGAGTACACTCACACAGAGTACACTCTCAGAGTACACCCTCAGAGTACACTCACACAGAGTACACTCACACAGAGTACACTCACACAGAGTACACACACACAGAGTACACTCACACAGAGTACACACACACAGAGTACACTCACACAGAGTACACTCTCAGAGTACACTCACACAGAGTACACTCACACAGAGTACACTCACACAGAGTACACTCTCAGAGTACACTCACACAGAGTACACTCACACAGAGTACACTCACACAGAGTACACTCTCAGAGTACACTCACACAGAGTACACTCACACAGAGTACACTCACACAGAGTACACTCACACAGAGTACACTCTCAGAGTACACTCACACAGAGTACACTCTCACAGAGTACACTCACACAGAGTACACCCTCAGAGTACACTCACACAGAGTACACTCTCAGAGTACACTCACACAGAGTACACTCACACAGAGTACACTCACACAGAGTACACTCTCAGAGTACACTCACACAGAGTACACTCACACAGAGTACACTCACACAGAGTACACCCTCAGAGTACACTCACACAGAGTACACACGCACAGAGTACACTCACACAGAGTACACTCACACAGAGTACACTCACACAGAGTACACTCACACAGAGTACACTCACACAGAGAGTGCACTCACATAGAGTACACACACAGAGTAGCACAGAGAGCACTCACACCACTCTTGACCAGTGGTGGAGGAAGTACTCAATTTCTCAATTTTAAAGAAAAATGCAGTAAAAATACAGATAAAGGACCACAAATTTACTCAAGTAAAAGTACACATGAAAATTTCAACTAAAGTAAAAGTATAAAAGTACTCACTTTCAAATCTACTTGTGAGTAACAAAAGACAAGTATTTTGCACATATTCAACAACTAATGAATGTGTTAATGTTAGGGATCATGATGAAGAATTGTACAGATTATACTGATGAAATGAAGAAACCAGTGCAGTAGAATATGACCGTAATGCCTTCTCTCTTTATTATTTTGATGTTTCTACTGATTTACAGCATCCTTTATTTGTATGTATACCGCATATATATATATATATATATATATATATATATATATATATATATATATATATATATATATATATATATATATATAATGCGGCCATGGCATTTTAAAAATGTTAAACCAAAACTTAAAGTTTCTACTTCAAACCAACTCATAGATGTAGTAAAGTACAAAGTAAATACATGAAAATTGTCCTTAAGTAAGTAACTACTAACTAGTACTTTTACTTTGTTACATTCCACCACTGCTCTCGACTGAAAAACAAATAAACTGATAAACGAGTGGGAGGACACAGCAATTAGTTAAAATGTGTGTTGCTACTTTGTTTGCCATAAAAATTACTATTTTGTTGGCATTTTTCCAGAATATAAAAAAAGCAAGCAATATGTTGTGAAAAGCAGCCCAAATTTTATAAACCAGTCTAATGTTATTTTCTTCCAGCCTAAGGTTTTCAAAAGTAGCCGAAGTGGGCGGAAACTAGCCCAATCTGGCAACATTGCACGAAATCGCGAACCCCCAGACTTTCTCGCGAGACTACAGGGCAGCATGGCGGTGCTTCTTGAAACTACTCTGGGAGATCTCGTAATAGATTTGTTTACTGAGGAGAGGCCAAAGGGTAACACTTTATTATTTATATTATTACTTGTAGCGTATTACATTCTATTTGAAAATGCGGAAATACAACTTACAATGCAAAGGCAACAGTGAAACAAATAGGGCTAGCTGTTAGCATGTTCGCTTCACTTAAATCATTGGACAGAATGACTATATTCTTATAACGCTGAATATTTAAGAAATGCAATGAGTGTGGATTTAACTAGGTTGACAGATGTCCCTGTTTATTGGGACAGTCCCAGGTTTAGGCTCCTTGTCCCATGTCCCAGTGCATATCTGTAAAAACACTCGTAAAATGTAGGTACCATGCCATTATTTTAATCAATATATTGACTCGTATTCAAAACTTAAAGATGCTATGAGCAGTATACATTTTTATATAATTCATAAAAATTACCCACGTGTCCCAAGATATAATATAAACATGTTAAAATCTTATATTCATTAATTAAATATATTAAATTCATATATTATTTTTACTGATAAGAATGGTACAGCTAATTTATTCACAATTAAAAATATATTTTACATAATGGCCAAATTGTTTTTGTTTACATTTTTTGTTTTGGGTCTAAAACTGCATTGCCGATCGTCCAATCAGAAAAGAGACCACTGTTTTGATTTATACTTCAGTACCAGTGATTTTCAAACCAGTATGGCATATGCTTTTTACAGTACCTTTAAAGGTGCTATGAGCAGTGTATATATATATTTTTTACAAATATTAGTTTTACTGACAGCAATGGTACAGTTGATTTATTCACAATTAAACATATGTAAACATATCCAAACAGAAAAGCAGAAAGACTGGCAACCCACAGACCATTGCTTTGATTTAGACTGCAGTACTATTTTCAAACCAGTAGGAGTGCATGCTCTTTACAGTAACTAACATGTTCTTTAATTGCATGACATAAAATTATATAGATTTCTGAAGCTTTTCGGTCAGTTAAGTTCAAGTGCCCCAGTTTTTGGGTCTAGAAATCTGGTCTCCCTAGGTTTGATGAACCAACACTTCAAACTGATTTTCTTTAGACTTGGTTAAAACAGTTTCTGACATATTGTTTTCTTTTTACAGCATGTCTGAACTTTCTGAAATTATGCAAGATTAAATACTACAATTACTGCCTCATTCACAATGTGCAGGTACTCCATGATTTTAACAGTTTACTCAGCATTTATTCCAAGTTTGATTGAACCTCAGACCTCTCACCTTGGCTCTTGTGTTCTTCTAAAAGCCATATTTGCACCTTTTTATTTCTAGAGAGACTTCATTGTTCAGGCTGGAGACCCCACGGGGACGGGCCGTGGTGGAGAGTCTGTCTACAGGTGAGTCTAGAGCACTCTCTGGTATACACTTGGCCTGGCGGTCTCCTCATGCACCATGTGTCCCCTCTGTCTTTCCTTAGCAAGCTCTATGGAGACCAGGCCCGCTTTTTTGATGCGGAAAAGACCCCTCGGATCAAGCACAAGAAGAAGGGCACAGTTTCAATGGTGAACAACGGAAGTGAGCAGCATGGTTCTCAGGTCAGTCTGCTTCTCATGTCTTTCTTTTTAGGGCTAGAACCTTTGAATGGCCTCTTGTTTTAAGCTGGGAAGCTTTAAAATGTAACAGTGTGTGGAATTCCAAAAAGGTTCATTCTGTAAAAGAAAGAGTCTAATTAATATACTACACAAGCATATTTTGATTGTTGGTAGTAACATCAGAACTGTTTTGGCAGCTGACATTAGTATAATGTACAGTACATATGCATAGATGTTTGTATGGAGTTGTTTTAGTGACTTAGGGTCAAAAATAGAAATCCTTTTGAAAATTATAAAAACATGTTGTATGAAGTATATAAGACAGTTGTACATTTGTTTTTGTTTTTCTGACATTCAGTCTGTCCTACTGTTTATACATAGTACATGTCAATCCAAATTCTGAAAAAGTTTTTAGAAATTTGAATGAAAAGAAAACTGAGCTTTCAAATCACATGAGCCAATATTTTATTCACAATAGAACATAGATAACATAACAAATGTTTACACTGAGAAATGTTACACTTTTATGGACAAAATGAGCTCATTTCAAATGTGATGCCTGCTACAGGTCTCACAGTAGTTGGGACAGGGGCAGGATTACTATGGGGTAGCATCTCCTCTTCTTTTCAAAACAGTTTGAAGGCGTCTGAGCATCGAGGTTATGAGTTTCTGGAGTTTGGTGTTGGAATTTGGTCCCATTCTTGCCTGATATAGGTTTCCAGCTGCTGAAGAGTTTGTGATATATTTTTTGTTTAATGATGCACCAAACGTTCTCTATAGGTGACAGCTCTGGCCTGAAGGCCAATTCAGCAGCTGGACTCTTCCATGATGAAGCCATGCTGTTGTAACAGCTGTAGTTTGTGGTTTTGCATTGTCCTGCTGAAAAACGCAAGGCCTTCCCTGAAATAGACATCATCTGGAGGGGAGCATATGATGCTCTAAAACTGTAGCTTTCAGCATTCATAGTTCCTTCAAAAACACACAGCTGCCCATAACATTTGCACTTATGCCTCCCATACCATCAAAGATGCTAGCTCTTAAACCTCAGACACTGTTGGATAGATAGACACTTTCTGTTCTGTTGTGAATAAAATATTGGCTTAGTTGAAGTTTTTTATTTTTATTTTTATTCAAATTCAAAAATTGTCCCAACATTTCCGGAATTTAGGTTGTAATACAAGTGATGCATATAGTTCTCCTAAGGCTAGAAGGTTGCGTTGAATTGGTGTTTATCTGCTGTGTGCAGTTCCTCATCACGTGTGGGGAGAACCTGGACTATCTGGATGGAGTGCACACAGTATTTGGGGAAGTGACCGAGGGACTGGATGTGTTGGCCAAGATTAACCAGACATTTGTGGATAAGGACTTTGTGCCATTTCAGGACATCAGGTGAGCTTCTTCATAAAGCCTCATAGAATGCAACACCACTGCAAATATTACAGTTTCATTTAAGTTTATGGAACTGATTGTATACAAATACGTTTGGCCCGGGGTGGTTCATCCTATTTAGATTTATTTAGATTCATTTATTTCAAACCTGCACACAACACAAATCACATGAAAATGTTTGCAACAACATAAAACAGGCGACAAACAAACAATTGACAATCAGATGTATGGTTTGAAGAGGGGATGGAAGAAGCCATGCTTTTAGACCCCCCCCCCCCCCCCCCCCCACACACACACACACACACACGCACGCCACCGCTCGTCACAACAATAATGGCAACAGTAATACAACAACAATAACATTCATTAGAACAAAACACAAACAAAACACAGGCCTGAACACTCTCCAACCCCTACACCCCCTCACCCTCCCATCAACACACATGCTCTTAGCTATGGGCATCAGCCTCTCTCCTCCAGATACATCCTCTTTGTTTTTACACATTCTTTTGAACTGGACAAGGTTTGTACAAGATTTCATTTCCTTCTCTAAACTGAGATGCACATGGATTTTAAAATAGTTCTTACTCTTGGTTGATTTGAGCTTCCCTCGTCTCAGTCTTGAAATAAGTTTAGTATGTTAGCTGGAAGAGAGTTTTTTGATGCGCTGAATATAATTTGCACCTATTTATCATTTACCAAGTGCAATAATTTTAAATCTGATCTTTTAAGAAACAGTGCATTAGTATGTTCACTGTATCAGATTTTGTGAGCAATCCTAATAGCTCTTTTCTGAATAATAATTAGAGGCAATAAATACGTCTTATAACAGTTTCCCCAGACCTATGCATAAGACCTCTAATAAACTAAATATGACATGATAAATGAATGATGATATATAAATAGTGCATTTTGATTAAGTACATGACTGCATCTCCACATTTGACAACTTTTGTTTGCTAATAACTTATATTTAGTTTCCAAGAAATCTTCTCATAAATAAACCAAAAATACATTGTTTAACTCTTTCAGTTCTTGTGTTATCAATAATTATTTGAACTAGTTTGCCACTTTTTTCTTTTTCAAAACAGCATCAGTTTTATCTTCATTTGCCGAGTTATTTCCTCCAAAAGTTGCTCAAGATTTTCCCCTGCACAAATAATATTTGTTTCATCAGCAAAGAGTACAAATTTCATAATATTGGATACATTACATATCTCATTAATGTACCATGTGAACAGTGTTGGTCCCAGTATTGACCCTTGAGGTACTCCGCACATATTCATATCCATGGATTTATGTTGGCCAAACTGCTGCCTGTTCCTCAAGTAACTCCGCAACCAGTTTTTTGTTATATGGCAGCAGTAGGATAGCCAACCTGTTCTAATTGTTGACATATGTCATTTGCAGGATAAACCACACAGTGATCCTCGATGACCCTTTTGATGACCCTGCTGGCTTGCTGGTGCCTGACCGATCGCCTGAGCCCACCAAAGAGCAGTTAGATGTCAGTATGCAGCTTTATGTTTCCACACTTATGGTCTGTGGTGCACCAACTCGCCTTTTGTGCGTGAAATCATGAGTTTGATTCCCTCACAGTGGGGAATCAAGCAACAATATGTGCAAATCTGGAGACCCCTGAAAGAAAAGAAACCGCAGAAAGATACTTCATATTGCTAGGTCAATTGTTATGTAGTGGTCTGAGAGGAAGAACAGGAATCACCTTGAAAAACCCATACAAAACAAGATTGACCACTACACATTGCAATAGACAAAAAAACAGCAGGTATTGTGGCTTAATAACTGAAATTAAATCAAAGCATTTTCCCCTGAACAGAGTGGCCGAATTGGTGCAGATGAAGTCATCAATGAAGATGATGGAAAAGCAGCGGAGGAGTTGGAGGAAAGGCTGAAAGAGAAGGAAGCCAAGACTCAGGCCATTTTGCTGGAGATGGTGAGAGGACAGTTGTACTCCGTTTCACTTTTGTTGCACTCAATGCACTGCAGCCTCCACCTGAACACTGTCCTGTCCCTGTAGGTGGGGGACCTCCCGGACGCAGACATAAAGCCTCCAGAGAACGTCCTGTTTGTGTGCAAGCTCAACCCCGTCACCACGGATGAGGACCTAGAAATTATCTTCTCCCGTTTTGGCACCATCAAAAGGTAGCTTTACAGGGTATCCCCAAGGTCTTAAAAGCATTAAGAAGGTATTAAATTAGCTTGTGATAAAAATCAAGGCCTTAAAAGAATTAAATATTATGAGTAGGTATTCAATTTTTCTAGGACTTAAAATTTGTCAAAACAATATGTTAATATTACAAAAAAGTAAAGTCACTGCGATAACAAAATATATTTATTGAAGAAATATTATCATTCAAATGCAGATTCATTTTTCATAACTTTTTAATGCAGCACTGGAATTCTTTCATTTGACTTTTAAAATAAAACACTTCAGAAAGTAGTACAGATAATTCATTAGTGCAAAATTCATACAGATTGGTCTATTGTTGACGATGCTGGCATTAAATTTCACTCCATAAGTGGCATTAAAAAGTCTTAAAAAGGTCTTAAATCATTGGACAAAACCTGGAGCCACCCTGCTTTAAAGGTCGGGTGGTTGCACTGCTTTTACAAAACAAAGGGTACCAAAAATATCAGTCTTGAATTCTAGCAAAGAGAGTAATCTTGTGTAGCTGTTGGAGTGCCCTGCGCCACATGGTTCAGAGTGCGTTCACAAAATGCTTCACACTGGATTTCTTTTGACCATGTTTTCTCCTGTTTGTTTGTAGCTGTGAGATCATCAGAGACTGGAAAACTGGAGACTCTCTATGTTACGCTTTTATTGAGTTTGAAAAGGTAACACTGTCTCTACTGTGAAACAAGGAGGAGGCTCTGTTATGTTCTGGGGCTGCTTTGCTGCATCTGGCACAGGGTGTCTTGGATCTGTGCAGGGTACAATGAAATCTCAAGACTATCAAGGGATTCTAGAGAGAAATGTGCTGGCCAGTGTCAGAAAGCTTGGTCTCAGTCGCAGGTCATGGGTCTTGCAACAGGACAATGACCCAAAACACACAGCTAAAAACACCCAAGAATGGTTAAGAGGAAAACATTGGACTATTCTAAAGTTGGCTTCTATGAGCCCTGACCTAAATCCTATTGAGCATCTTTGGAAGGAGCTGAAACATGCCGTCTGGAAAAGGCACCCTTCAAACCTGAGACCACTGGAGCAGTTTGCTCATGAGGAGTGGACCTGCTGAGAGGTGCAGAAGTCTCTGACCGTTACAGGAATCGTTTGATTGCAGTGATTGCCTCAAAAGGTTCTGCAACAAAATATTAAGGGTGCCATCATTTTTGTCCAGGCCTGTTTCATGAGTTTATTTTTTAAAATAATTCTGTTGATGCATGGTTGAAAAGCAATGTCTGACTTTTATTGGTAAATTTCATAGAATTTAAATTTATTATTACTTTTGTCAGATTCAAGTTATTTCTGTGACCATTGTGAGTTTTTCTTTCATTAACTGAAGGGTACAAACAATTTTGTCCATGTGTGTATTGCTATTGCCCTATTTAATGAATTAACTAAATTAAACCAAAATAAGCAAAAACAGTGCTTCCTCAGTCAGAAATCATCTTATGGCCACATTTTATTTCATATACCAATCTTGTTAGATGAAAAGACCATAAATAAATAAGATGATGACTGAATAAAACTCTTTACTCTTTACTGAAAAATTAATAAATAAAACATGTTTGAAATATTTAAAAATGTAAATCTCTTTTCAAGGTGATGCTAACACCTTGTGGTTGTGATGCAAACTAGGGCTGCAACTAACAATTATTATGATAAACAATTAATCTGTTGAGGATTTTTTTTTTAAATAATCGTTCAATCATCAGATGGTGAAACACAAGTAAATGCATAATGACCTGCTGGCCTAGCTGTAGTTTTACTTAATTTTAACAAGACAAAGCTACAAGTATATGTTAGCTGAGGATGTTTATTCATCATAAAAACAAATTCACATTGTCTTGTATTGTTTTTTTGTGGTTTCACTGCTCTGTTTTGGTAATAAAACCTCTTTCCTCCTGCACATAACTTTTTTAAAGACTATAAATACCCCAGTTATTGATTAATCTATTACTAAAATAGTTGACGATTATCTTAATAATCAGTTATAATCGATTAATTTGGTTAGTTGTTGCAGCCCTAATTCTAACATACTCTAATCCACCTTGTGATTGTGATGCTTGGGTGCCATTAGGTTTTAGAAAACAGGAGTTAACCTTGGGTCTAATATAAATATATATTTTATCTACATTAACTTTTGAATGTTTGAGAACCCCAGGATGCTATCTAAATCAAATAATTTCTTCTTTATTGGATTATAAAATACTTTTTGTACTAACAGCAAGAAGACTGTGAAAAAGCCTACTTTAAGATGGACAACGTGCTGATTGATGATCGACGTATTCACGTGGACTTCAGCCAGTCAGTGGCAAAGATCAAATGGAAAGGAAAAGGTTCTCCTCATCTGCTCACGTCTCTGCCCGTATGCCTTGACCTCCACTTACCATTCTTTTTCTGTTTAAGGTGGGAAGTACACTAAGGATGACTTTAAGGCCTACGAAAAGGATCTGGAGAAGCAATCCAAACTGGCTCTGAAGGATCAGTCCCGACAGGAGTATCCCTGTGTGCGCTGTACATCCCTTTACAGATCTGACACAAACCCCAGATTTCCTTAATTTTGTTCACAGTTCCAAGTATGAGCTGCTGTTGGACGAAGACGATACAGCTGAAGGGCACCGACACAAAGAAAGAAGGCACCAGCACCACTCTGACGAGGAAGATAAGAAGTCCAGGAAACAGCGGGTAAATAAATAAGAGCAGCATTCTGCATTAGGTACAAGAACCACACTGGTACTGTGGGAACAATCTGCCTCAAAAATCAACTTTTCATTATACCTAGCAAGGACAAATCCAGGTTTTTGTCATTTCTGTTTTCTGTTCATGAAAAATCACTATGTGTAGCCTAATCCAGCCACAGAGGGTCACAGGTCAGTGCTCCCAAGCCTGGATAAATGGAGACAATTGTGCAAAGTAAGGCATCAAGTTTAAACTTAAGCCAGATCAATATGTGAAGCACCGCCCACTCAGGCAGATGATTTGCCTAATGTCTGGACATGAAGGGGTAGTCTAGGGTCAAGTATTCATATTTTATTATTTATTTTGGCTGAAAAACGCATCCCATGTGTTTGTGAGCAGGATGAGGGTTGGCGCGACAAGAAGGACAGACAGCGCTCTCGTTCCCGGTCCAGAGACAAGCACAAGTCACACCATAAACACAGCCACAGCAGCCGCTCACCAAAACATTCCAGAGACCGGGACAGGAGACACCGCTGAGGGGCCCTGGACAGCCAGCACAAACATCTCTCCATCTTCACTTTTCTCTCTGATGTGCTTCAACATAACAATGTGATTTGTTCACAGCTGAGATTACTGAAAGAGTTATATTTCAACATCGAAAAGTCTCACCTGACAAGAGTGAAATAACTATTGTCTGGAGCAACTGAAAGGCATCTAAAAAGTGTTTTTCAATAATAAAATATTGCTGAACTATGTAGTCTTATCACTTATCGCCCTCCTCTGCTGTAATTGGAAAGTGTACTTTCTAGTAAATACATGTGGGTTCTGTTGTAGAGCATGTGGTTCATGAGAGGACAGAGGGAGACAGTCTCTCTCTCCTCTTCCTTTGCTCTGTCTTGTCTCTTCTCTTGCTCATTTTTTGTCTTTCCTTATCCTCCTTTGCTCTGTTCCTCCTCTTCCTGTCTTCCTCTGTCTGTCTCCTCTTCCTCCTCTGTCTCTCCTCTTCCTCCCTATATATTCGGAGGGGTAGTCTAGGGTCAATCGTTCATCTTGTATTTGGACATAGTCTTTGTAACGGTTCAGTTGATTCTTCAAAAGTGTTGAAATTCTGAGTTCGAGAACTCAAACGAGGTACAAAGAACCTGGGCTTTTCTGCCGGAGGTTCACTGGTCTCTGCTGAAATCTAGTGGACAAATTTTGCGGGAGATCAATTTGTCAGACACATACAAAATGACAGGTCAAAATAGCCTTTTTTATTATTTTTTACAAATAACTTATCTGTTACAAAGACAGTTTTCCCAGCTAAAATCAAAAACACTTAAGATATCCAAATTATTTTTTAATTTGTTAAACCATTAATAAACTGCCTCTTCACACCAAGGTGCAGGTATAGCTAAAACTGGTCTTACTGGGTTGAAAAAACATACCTGTGCTAAGTGCTACAGAGACAATGATTCATCTTCCACTTTTAGATATGGCACTTAGACAGCATTGGTTAGACAATACAAGTTCAATTGTACATTTAAGGCTCTGACAGTGAGTAAACCTTGGAAAAAACATAAATGAAAAGGTTTTCTGAGGATTTTGAGCCAAATCAACATAAAAATAAAAAAAGTCACGTCATGTGTCAAATGAATAATTTTTTTCAAATCTGCTGAGAAATCAGAATTGCTGGATCTTTGGTATCTGACCAGAGTGCATTTAGGTGCTAGACTTCTTCAGGAGGCATCGTTGTGAGGTGGCACCCTGATTGAAACGCTCTGTGTCTCTGCACTGAGGTGGAGTTGTCCCGAACATGACGCCTACATTCCAGTTGTCATTGAAGACGAGGCATTTAGAAAAGCAAGTCACTGCACTGTAGACAAGGCACACAGCTTCATGGTGACTGTCTTAAGGCTCGCAGAAACCAATCCCAAGCTTCAAATGGAGCATTATTTGTTTGAAAGAGGGAAGACGACAAAAAGTTAATTAGGTCTATAAGCTATACTTATACAAGTGATTCATAGTGTGAGGAAAAAGTACATTCTAAAATATGTACAGTCAAAAGCTGAGGGAGAGTTTCCGCCTCTGTGCTGTAACAATGCATGCAAACAAGTCTCTGTAACACATGAGGAGGCACATGTCACATTCCCCTTTAGCATCCTGCAAAAACAGCAAACAAAATGATGTCCATTCTGTGAGGTTTCCCTTCAGTACGGAGCGCTCCATTTGCGCCAGCTCAGAAAAAGAAAAACTAAATGCACTTTGGCACCGTCAGAGCCACTATGTAATACTGTAAAAGGAGCAGCGAGGTATGGGTCAGCCTCTCAGGTCCAGGACTCCACTGGAGGACAGAAGGGGCAGAGGAGGAGTGGCTGGCTCAGAAGTGGCGTGGGAACTCGCACTGTTCGCAGCGATCCAGGGCTGGGTGATTGAGGAAGGTGCAGGCCGTACAGCCCCACTGGGCCTCGTCCTCCTCAGGGGGGGCTTTCAGGCTCTTACTGCCCTCTAGAGGAGGACAAAGCAGAGGTTACAACATCAACAGATCTGCACGTGTGAGTGATCATTTTAATTCTTACATCAGATATTCAATTAGTCCTACTTTTGATATTTTATTGATTTACATTACATCACTTTACACATCATCTATCTCTCTCATGTCCTTTCAGTTTATACCTCAATGCTTAAATGAGAAAATATTAAACTGAAACTGCTGAACAGATTGTGTTTAGTGTTTGTCAATATTTTTCTCTGCAAATGTGAACAAAACTCCTGGTCTGTCACTGATTAGGGATGCACCAATACCACTTTTTTTCAAACTGATACAAGTACTTCCATTTGAGTACTTGCTTATACAGTTACACTACTATATCTCATTCATCCCATACCGTCATCTTTTTGACATCTATCCCCGTTCTGAAGTTATATTTACAACTGTGGTTTGAATACAACTAACAACAGCTAAACGTTGCTCAGTATGGACATGTTATACCTCATTTGAAAGATTAGATTCTCCTCTATTCAGTCACTAAAATCATTTTAGAGACAGAGTGAGCATCTAAGCACAACCAAAGGAGTTTCGTCAAGACATAAAGCAGCTAACACAATTAGCAACGGTAACATTACTCTACTCCTAATGTTTTATCAGACAGCAACTGCTTCAGACTCTGCTGGTATCATTTTCAGGACAATTAGGACAGCAGAAGGACAATAAAAGCACAATTGCTTCAGTTTTAGGACTCACATATGATTTGGGATGTCTGGTTAAGGAGAATGTAGTCAGCTTTGCTTCTATTTCCATACAGTTCACTTTGAAATCCTTCTACATGTTTTTCACTGCTCAGCTTAGAGGTGAATGTCACATGACAGAGCTGTAAAGTGGTATTGGTCGTTGGTATCAGCCCACTTTTATGAATACAAGTAACTGGACATGGTATTGGTACCGATACCCAATACTGGTATCGGTGTATCCCCATCACTGATCAAAATTGATATTTAGTGTAATCATCAGTGTTTTCACGCCAGTCACCATTCAGTGTTTGTGCCTCAATGGCAAAAGGCTTCATTCTGTTTTCATTCTCTTTTTTTGCAACTTTGGATTTAGCTATGTGAACAGCTGAAACATTATGAAGCACTGCCACTACATGATGCAAATGCAGTAAATCTATGAGTGAAAATTCAAACTGGTCTGATAAAGAGTTACAGTGTCTTATGGCGCTTTTCCACTAGGGGAAATGGTATGAGACGTGACAGTACAGGATGCCTCAGAATGGGTAGCCCGAAAACATGCTGGTGTTTCCATGACTCTGGGTCCAGGAGACTCACGTCTGTTACGTAAACACTAACATCACAAGCGCAACAAAAGTTGTGTTAATGAGATAAAAAACGTGTTTGAAGCTGACTTTCAAACATGAAGGCGGTGATAATATTTTATAAAAAGATGAGCATAAATCCTGGTGTGTGTCTGTGTGAGGCTGGTGTGTGTCTGTGTGATGCTGGTGTGTGTCTGTGTGATGCTGGTGTGTGTCTGTGTGAGGCTGGTGTGTGTCTGTGTGATGCTGGTGTGTGTCTGTGTGAGGCTGGTGTGTGTCTGTGTGAGGCTGGAGCTAAAGCTGTATTAGCTTCAGTAAACACAAGACTACTTCAGGTTTACCTCCAGCTTTCTGTGCATTAAATTCACTTCTCTGTGCCACTTAAACTCATGTTGTTATTTGGCCAGGTGTTAAAATGTATTAAACTAGTGTTTAATTCAATTTAAACTATAAAGGAAATGTTTTAATTCTCAAAGCGAGAGCTGATCTTTACCGTACCAAAAACAGCTGTTGCTAATATACGTGACCTTTATTTTAAAAAAATAAATAAATAAAAAATCAGTAACACTGAACTCGTCCTCTCTTGGAATACAGCTGTTTATCACAAGGACGCATTTAATTAAAATTTGTTTTTCCCCTTTTATTTCTATTCTTTGGCTGGTAGTTTTTGCCTGAGTGAGCCCCTTGTACATCAGAAACTGTCTCCAGTTATTTTCTGAACTTACCGGATAAAGTACCTTTAGGTTTGGGTGGAACAGGACCAAGGAATCCAATGTTGTCATAAAAATTATGGATGGCACTGGGATTAAAGTGTGGCCCTGTGAAGACAGAGAGAATGTTTGAGAGCATGTGCTGGTTTGAGAGGGCGACGGCTTGAGAGAGTGCGCCAGTTTGTGAGGATGTGCTGGTTGTGTGCCGGTTTGAGAGAGTGTAGCTGTTTGAGAGAGTGTAGCTGTTTGAGAGAGTGTAGCTGTTTGAGAGAGTGTAGCTGTTTGAGAGAGTGTAGCTGTTTGAGAGAGTGTAGCTGTTTGAGAGAGTGTAGCTGTTTGAGAGAGTGTAGCTGTTTGAGAGAGTGTAGCTGTTTGAGAGTGTGAGATGTATGGAAGCGTGTGATGGTTTGACAGCATCTGCAGAGCTCTAGACTGCTACGAAAATGGTTGCATGAGAGACAATTTTTTTACAGTGTGCGAATAAAACTTTTGAGTGGTTGCATTTGTGCGAGTGAGCTGTGATGTAAAGTTGTGCTGGTGTAGTAATGAACTTTTGAATGGACACGGTGCTTGCATTGTACTTTGGGGCTGCTCCCTTTCGGCAGCTGTAATTCCTACACTGTGGTGTGAGTTCAACTGGATCAAAGTTGCAATCTGAGTGCAGCCAATTTGCTAAACAAGTGTGGTTAACAAAGCCTACAAACGCATAGCAGGACATGAGGCAAGGGCTACACGAGGAGTCTACATTCCCTCTGTGATCGCGGATGTCCAATGTGCTTGGTTCAGTTGAGCATGTGCGCCTTGGCTTCTTTCTGTTTCCGTGAATGAGCAGCCAAAGCCACAGAGCCTCATGCACCGCTGTGGGAAAGCTTAGCTCAAGGTCACAGTTAATCAGAGGGAAACACCAAACACAGCTGCCCCAGCCCAGAGAATAACACACAAAACTAGTGTTTTTCTAATGATTTTATTTATGAATTTGTAAGATGGGTAAGTCATGTTCGGCGCTGCTGCTGATTATCCTTCTTGATAGAGATAAATAAGGCACATTAAAAACAGATGCATATTTGGTAAATTCCCAAGTCCTGAGGTGTCTATGACTGATCAATTGCACATAAGATCTTCCAGTCAAACTCTACGAGTCTCCTTGGCCTCATCCACACTAAAGGAAAATTACAGTTAGCTGATTTGGTGCTTGAAGCTTTGTGTTACAGTTGTGTGAATGCAAAACACCATATTATAAACTATAACATTTGTACTCAACTTTTAGGAAGAATCTGTAAAAAGTTAATTAGAAATTTTAAGATTAGACTACTGTTATTAAGAAACTATTATTTTAATTTGTATTTATTTAAATTGAAAAAAATAATTTAATCCAATACTTGCATAATTGCCTGCATATTGTCTGTGTGACCAGTCAACATTTTTATGCAACCAACTGAAAAAATTGAAAGACTTAGTGTAGAGGCCTGATGTGACAGTTTGAAAGCGTGTGCCAGAATGGAAGCATGTGACCATTTGCGAGTGTGTGCATATAGAGTAATATCTGTGCCACATTAGCAAGCACGCCCATCATCTCTGCTCACTCCACGTCTCATTTCTGGTCTCAACTCAAGGTGACAGAAGACAAATATGAATATGTTGAGAAGAACAGCCATTCACTTACTGGGATTCAGAAATGTTTCTGATTGGCTGTCTTATAGCCAATCAGGTGTTCTGAATGTTCCTAGGGCCAAAGGGATGTAGACCTGATGCATATCTAGCAGTGCTAAACAGGCTCACCCTTCTGATGAGTAGGAAGATTCCTGATTTGCCACATCCTGAGGCTGTTTAGGAATATTTGTGTTATTGTCCTTCATTTTCGGCATACTGCACTGAACTTGTCTTCCCTCAGAAAATCCCAACTGGTCAGTCATCCAAACAAGTAGAAAACTGGGAAGTGCGGGATTTCTCACCGCCAACTAGGAAAAATGCAACAGAATGCCAAGTCTGAGCAGATCAGCTTCTTTGAGATGGTAGTGTGATATCACATCAATGCCGGCCCAAACAAACACCTTAAATGATAAAACTTGTAAACCTACAAGAGTTAATCATTTAAAAAACATTCTGCATCTAACTGACATCTAAAAAGACTTATTGCTATAATGTCATCTTCTCTGTAGCTTATGGTGTAAACTTGCAATGTAGCCATGTCATAAGAGCGTATACCAATTACCTATACACGTTAATAAAATGTATTTTGAGTGTTAATTCTTGATAATATAGAACTGGAACGCAGAGAATGACTAGAATTAGACATTCTTGAATCCCAGCCAGTGTCACAGTCAGTGTCCATTCATCTGGCTATATTCATATACCTAAAGTTGAGAGCAGAAATATGTAGCTGTATTTGTCTGAAAGAAAAAAAAAAAAAAAAAAAAAAAAAAAATTCAAAAATAAAGGGTATTGAAGCACGTACAATGATTTATTCAAAATCCCTCATTTGTGACTTGCTGCAGCAATTCTTTCAAATACATTATTTGTAATTAAAAAAAAAAAATCATTTAAATCTGCAGTTTTTCATGTGAATTGTCAATTCTGCATTTCATGGTCACATTTATTCCATATTTTGAGACAGCGCTGAATTATTTCAAAAGAAATCCTGTTCCGGTTCAGAGTTGTCTCAAAATAAGGAAAGAGTTTCTTAAAATTATCTGAATCCGCAGAAGTCAGGAATGCATGTACTGGGCAATCTAGAAATACAGATTCAACAATTCACATGCAAAACTGCAGATTTATAAATGACACACGGTACACTTTTGAAATAATTGCAAATAATATATCTGCAATTTAAAATTTATTTGCAAAAATTGCTGCATTCAAGTTGTGGGTTAGGGCTGGCCAACACACGAACTCTCTGGGTGGAGTCTGCATGTCCTCCCCGTGTTACCGTGGGTTCTCTCCGGGTTCTCCGGCTTCCTCCCACCGTCCAAAGACATGCATGTGTTAGGTGAACAGGTGACTCTAAATTGTCCTAAGTGAATGAATGTGAGAGTGAATGATTGTCTGTCTGTGTTTGTCTCTGTGTCAACCCTGCGACAAACAGGCCCCTGTCCAGGGTGTACCCCACCTAAGGCCCAAAGTTACTGGGATTCACCCCCCAACGACACCCCACACCGCCCTAAGAAGTCCACAAAAAGAACGGCTCGCATTAAACAGCGCTAATCCTCGGTTGTCAAAATGCTCCAATAGTGTCTCATGATCAAATCTGTTCCTCTACTCACTGAGAACTCCTATATTAATTTAAAACCAGTCCATGTTTTCACTTACTTATAAGAGTGCCAGGTTTAGAGTAATCCAGTCTGTATTTTGCGCCAGTCTAACGCAGCGCTACAAGAGCTCCTATTAACATCCATGTAGCTTTAAACAGCAGCTTACAGGAGCCATGAGAATTGACTGTATATAAAGGAACTTCCCCTTTTATACTGTAAGCCATAACAGTACTAAGAGATGAGATTTAATATTAACATTTGCTAACAAAAATCCAGTTCAAACTCTGTAGAAGATAAAGTTGATGCATGTTTTCTGTCAACTCAAATTCTGAATGTCAGAAATCAGGGCATTCTCCAGCATCAGGTCTAACTCTGCTGTCAGCCTCAGAGCAGTTCAATAATAAGTTTAGTTTATCTGTAAACAATGAATGTAGTATTTATTATTAGAGGGAGAGTTAGGCTCCTGTCTCTGAGTCCTGCTTGTGTTTTGTAAAGCCCAGCCACAGCAAGGAGCTCACTGTGCACAGGTCACTTATCTTTGTGCACTGAAGCACTAAAATCTTTCATCAAATGATTCATGTCTCACTTTGACCATGAGGGAAGATATCCTTCACAGTAGAATGGGGGAGTATAACAATATTACCATATACTGGGGTATGTAAAAATCCTGACGGTATCACTTTTAATAACGTGGTTTAAATCTCCTGGGGAATGGTTTAATAGTTTATATTAAATATCTAAAATGTGTATCAACCTTCATGTCAATATAATGAGAATTTGTGTAAATCTATTTGTGTAATATTCAGCATATCTTTTCAAATTAACAGCAACAGCATAATATTACTTTACTTAGTTGGCTCTCTCAATCTACAGTGGCAAGCAATAGTGTGTACCCCCCTTAGCATTTTTCCTTTATTGTTGCCTTACAACCTGGAATTTAAATGTGATCATTGAGAGGTTCATGTCAGTCACTTTACATCACATGACAACAACTATGAAAATGCAAAAAAAAAAAAGTATTATGAAGCAAATTAGAAATATGACAGAAAAACTGGAAACCTGAATGTACAAAAGTATGTACCCCCTCAAGTTAGTCCTCTGTAGAACCACCTTCTGAAGGACTTTCAGCTCCAACTTTTCTAGGATAAGTGTTTAGGAGCTTGGTTCATAAAATCACTGGGATTTGTGCTCATTCTTCATCCAAAAACAGCTCAAGGTTCTTCAGGTTGGATGCATTGTACAGCACAGTTTGAGTCATTTTCTTCAAAAATTGTCCTGTGTTTAGCTCCATCCTTCATTCCTTCAGTTCTGAGCAGTTTCCCAGTCCCTACCAATGACAAATATCCTCACAGCAGGACACTGCCATCACCAGACTTCACTTTAGAGAGGGGGCACAGTCAGGTGCTAGGTTTGTGCTACACATAGCATCTTTTATTGATGGCTCATTTTAATTGTATCTGGACAGAGGACCTTCTTGTGTTTGGGGAGTCTTCTACGTGCCTTTTGGCAAACACAAAAGATGTTTTGCTCTTATTTTCTTCAAGCAATGGCCACTCTTCCACACAGCCCAGCTCTGTGGAGTGTATGGTTCAGAGTGGTCCTGGGACAGATACAACAGTCTCTGCTGTGGAGCTCTGCAGCTCTTTCAGGGTCACCTTTGGTCTTATTGTAACCTCTCTGATGAATGCACTCCTTGCCCGGTTTGTGGGTTTTAGATGGTCCTCTTTAGGCAGGTTTGGTGTGTTCCTTATCTTTTACATGTTGTAATGATGAATTCAATTGTGTTTTGTGGCATAATGACATTGAATTGCAGTCAGGCCAACCTTATCTAACCATTTCTGTGACTTCTGAGGGTGAGTAACACTGGGTCTCATTTAGGGGACTCTTTAAAAAGGGGGTACATACTTTTGCACACTCAAGTTTTCTGTTTTATGTGTGTCATATTTCTAATTCGCTTCACAATAATTTTTTTTTTTGCATTTTCATAGTTGTTGTCATGTGATGTAAAGTGAGTGTCTTGTTAGAGCAGCCAACCTGTCTGAGTAGGTCCTCAAAAAACACATCCTCTGATCTTTGATCCTCTGCTTTGTTGTCTAAAGCACTGGCCTTAAAGCTGAATGAAATAAATGTGCCATAAAAGCTAAGGAACATCTTTTACCGTCACATAAAAATTAAAAAAAAAAAATGCCTCGCCCCTAAACGAATCATCACACAGTTACTGCACGGCACTCTCTCTCCGCTGTCAAACTACTTAAGCGGGACACATACAGAGTATCTTTTGCAAAAAGAAAATCGGGCCCTCTCAAGAAAAGAGAAATATAGATCTGTGTGTTACATGTGAAGCACTGTGCGCCCTGCAGGTTGTGGAAAGATTTCCCAACTATGCATGACGCACCCACTGTCCCTGGACAGGCTGACCTCTTTTTTCATGCACGCTGAGGCACGAGAGGAAACGCATCCTGGACAGTATGGATTCAGGTGGGTGAACAAAGTAAAATACCATTAACTGCCCAAATGAGCTGGGATTGAGAAAACAAAATACTATTTGACAATCTCCCTCAGTTTTACGTTACAGTTTAAAATGCAAAGGCAGATGGCAGAAAGCCACGTTATTCTGATTAAGGAGCAATAAATTGGTTTAACAAGTGTCCACGTGCGTTAAGTAAGTCCTTAAACAGTGGTTTACAGCATTCATAGTAGTTTTCTGCTGTGGTCCCTACTGTAGTCAGCGTGGCCACAGAAGCACGGCGGAGAGCACAGTGCTGAAGCCCCGCCACAATTATTATTATCTCGGGCAATTATTCAAACAATGACGTCCACAACCCCCAAGAGCGTTGTATGGCCACATTTTAAAACATTTTTGCATGCTCCCAGATGTTTAAAGGGGTAAATAAAGTGGAGGAGAGGGGGAGACCTGGAGCGCAGAGGGAAGCAGGAGGACGCAGGAGAGAGACACGGATGTGTTGGAGGACAAACTCTTGCGCTGGGTTGTGACCAGTTTCAAATTAACCTATTATATGTCGTGTACTTTTGAAACACATTTTTATATTTACTACACTTCTTTTTTGCCCAAATAACAATAGATGTCCCTACATTTTCAAAGTACCATTTTAACTCAAATTTAAAGTCAAGTTTAGCTTCAATTAAGTGGATAGACGATTATACTGTATACCCCTGTATAATTTCGGGACGGTAAGACAGTATGAAAAAATGGATATCGCCCAACTCTACCTCACAGACTTGTTTATTGCATGGTGTACTACTATTATTTATTTGACTTAAGTCTTATTTCCCTGAAGCTCTCGTGCCTGTCTGTGAAGCGCTAATCTCTCTATCTGTAAAAACAGTAATAATTATCTCTAAATGGGTTATAACGGTTGTTTAAAGTAGGAAATGTGCACATTTACTGAATCACATACAAGTAGTGCTTTTGTATTACATTGCCCTGGGTCTAGTTCAAATTCCCTCTAGGTCTGAATGCGGACAGAAGTCCTGGAACAGAGCACATGCTTGCGCTCTGAAAAGTCATTGTGCGCTCACTAAGGTGGCACAAATATTACTCCATAGGTGTGATGTAATGATTTCAGAGGTGAGTGGTGCAAAGCATGTCTGACCCTGAGCAGATATGTGAGCCAGAAACAGTGGACGGCATACCTTTAGTTAGAAGGAGGTCGATCTCTTTGGTGAGACAGTCGATGTCAATTTGCAGTAGCCTGTTTTTGCATCTTAACTGCTTCATTTCCTCAATCTGGCAGAGAATTAAACACAAGAATGTCAAATATAGACAGACGTAAAGTTCTCTTAATAATAAAATGAAAAAAATAAAACAGCAAAATGAAAAGGATTACAGTTACTAACTCGCGGACTCATTACATTTTATTTGGAGATGAAAAGGGACCAAGTGGAACTTTCCACAGATATAATGATCACTACCACTCAATGAGTGGAGGAACTAATGAGAGAACTTCAAGACAAAAAACAAGCCTCCAGTTCACACAGGAGGTGGATGAACTGAAAACTGCACAGGGATGTAACTCAAATGCAGATGACATGCATAAAAAAGCAAAATCTATGCCAACTTTGGACTCAAAAACAGACTATTAAAAGACATGCTGTAAACAAAACAATATTCCAGATGATGACATTCCAGATATTTTTAATGAAAAAATGGCAAGACTCAGAAGACAAAGTAAAGAAAGTTAAAATTAGACTACAACAAATGTATTTTGGACAAACCACACAGAGTAGGGAAACTCAAGAGTGCCAATCCCACCAGGCCAAGACGCATAATTGTGAAGTTTCTGAGTCATAAGTATAAGCAATAGGTTATGGAAAACGCACAATTTTTTCAAAAGAAGATAATAAAGTTCTAAATATATGTCGGACAGATGTGTACAAGGAAGACCATCCAGATCAGGCATTGAGGGCTTTTGAAAACGTATTATAGTAATAAATAGAAATGCTCCTATAAAAAGTATCCAGTAAGAAGGGCTAGGGATAGCTGAACTGCCTTGCCTTATTTTAGAGAGAGAGATGATGCAAAAAAGTATAAATATTTTTCCTTTTGAAAGTACTAGCTCACCGTTTAGCTGAACCTGTGTGCAATATTTTCAATGGCAGTATAAAAAAAGCATTTTTCTTACAGCATGAAAAATTGGTTAACCAATTCAGAAAAATTTAACAGAATCTCTGCAGCTTAAATTGCAGCCCTATTAGCCTGCTAACAGAGCTCAGTAAAATACTTAAAAAATCATAACTGAACAAGTACAAAAAATCTTTATAGATAACTTGGGTGGTGGGAGGGAATAAATACAATTTATCAAATTAATTAAAGGCTTTCTAATTAATTTCTAACTGATATGTCATAAATACAATATAGGAGAATATTTACGTTCTGGCATATTTTAACTTTATTTTAAATTTAGCTCATTAAGCTCGTTACATCACTTTGCTTTTTTTTTACTTTACATTAGCCAGGAAGACCAGGAACACCACAGAAAAGCTAAAAGGATAGGCTAATCAGAAAAGCTAATATGTTTTCCAAATGCTTTTCCGAAAGATGTTTGTAAATACATTTAGAAAACAGTTTCCTAAACAGATTAATGAATAATGCTATTAATTCTTCTTTTAATAAAAGCATTTCATAATCCATTTAATAAATACTCTTTTAAAAACTTTTAATAAAAGCATTTAGTAATCCATTAATTAAATGCTCTTATAAAATCTCTTAATAAAAGCGTTTAGTAATCCGTTTATTAAATGCTCTTTTGAAATCTCAATTAATAAAAGCTTTTTCCTTTATGCATGGTGTTCACAGTCCTCCATAAGATGCCACCTTGAAGAAGTGCGTTTAATGTTGTGAAGTGAAAGATAAGGAGTAAAGCCATACTGTGGATGTGAGGGACGGGCCGGCCTTGCACATGTAAGTCCCAGCTCTATTATTTAAACAATTTTAACACACATATCGTAAAGGTCATTCAACCATTAACTCAGATGACAAATAACTGAATTACTTTTTATTGCATCTCACTACTAATTACCATCAAGATCTTTTATGTTCCACATTTTACAGACTAATGGGTTGATGTGAGAAGCATTCCTTCTCCCTGCTTTAATAGTTAAGACATGGCAGCCTATCCTTTAGATTCTTCTGACTGTAGAACTTTGAGCTTGAGCTCTGCTTTGTTGTATAAAGCACTGGTCTTAAAGCTGAATAAATAAGTGTGCTATGAAAGTTTAGGAACGTCTTTTACCGTCAAAAATACGCAGCGCACCTAAATGCATCATCACACAGTTACTGCACGGCACTCTCTCGCCGCAATCTGTCAAACTACTCAAGCGGGACAGAACGCGGGACAAAACAGGCCCTTTCAAGCAAAGAGGAATATAGCTCTGTGTGTTACGCATGAAGCGCTGTGTGCCGTGCAGGATGTGGAAACGCGTTGTACGGCCACATTTTAACACATTTTTGCATGTTCCTAGATGTTTAAAGGGGTAAATAAAGCGGAGGAGAGAGAGGAAGACCTGGAGCACAGAGGGGAGCAGGAGAACGCAGAGGAAAGAGACTTGGACGTGTTGGAGGGTTGTGACCAGTTTCAAATTAACTTATTATATGTCGTACAGTATTTTACGGACTTTAAGTCACACTTTTTTCATAGTTTGGCTGGTCCTGCGACTTATAGTCAGGTGCAACTTATATATCAAATTTAACATAAATCAAGCTCCTATATTTTATTTCCGACATATAAATATTGCTATTTGATAAAAATGCAATTCATTGCAATTAATTAATTACAAAGCCTATAATTAATTAGATTTATTTTTTAATCAAGTCTCACCACTAATTTAAAGGCAAGTTTAACTTCAATTAAGTAGCGAGACGATTATACTGTATATCCCGGTATAATTTGGGGATGGTAAGACGATATGAAAAAATAAATATCTCCCAACTCTACTTTGAGCACAGTGTGCTGGTTAAAAACACAAATGTGTACTGGCTCCTGTTAAATTTTCTAATCCTTTTTAGCTGTAAACTTAACAGTGCAGCACTTTTTATTCACATTTTTCTCTTTCAAGTCCTGGTAGTGACTGTGAGAAGGTAAATCAGAGTAAATGCGGAATGTAAAGTGAAGTATACCGAGGGAATCTGGGAGGCTGAGTTGGAGCGCTCCAGCCGTCTTCTGGTCAGGTCATTCTCCATTTCATTCACCTCCTCTTTTAGTTTCTCCAGTTTTTTCTTCTTCAACTCCAGCTCATGCCACAATCGATCCATACGGGCTTTCTGGTGCACCAACAAAGCTGAAAGCACAATCCACAATATTATTTAATACAGTTTTTTTTGTGGTGATGACAAAAACATATTTGCAAATGTACAGAAGACAAAGGGCTGGGCGGTATGACCTAAATTTCATACGCTCTGGCGTTTCCGCGGGGTAAGGATGGGTGAAATGTATATGAACAGTTTTGCCCGTTTGTCCTATGGTTTTAATTGCGCTAATTACTCTAATAACTCGATGAATCGTTGCAGCCCTACTAAGCTCATCACCGAGATCAACCCTATTCTTTATACAATTTCAGTTTTATATTCAATTTTTGGCACAGCCCTAAGCTCAGCTGTCTCTGTGCTTGTAGCCATGTTGAGGTAGGTGCGATAACGTCATCGACGATAGGACGGTAGAGTGCAAATATCTACCGTAGGCCAAATTTATATTGTCTACCACATATACCGCGCAGCCCTAGGGGGGACAAAACATAAACAAAAGTAAAGAAAGAAAGAAAAGAGCAACAATAAAAAAGATATATACATAAAATAATACAGCATATGCCAGTAACAACTGATAACAATGCTTTAAGATATTACATTTTAAATGGGTGTGACTGAGTGTGTGTGTGTGCATGTGTATGTGTATGTGTGCATTAATTTTTTGATTGTGAGCCTTATTAATTTTATTTGATTTATTACACTGTTATCATTTATTATACCAATTAAAATTGACTGAGGTCCAATTTGTTTCCTCCTCCACTGCATTCTTGGCCGCCACAGTAAAAAGTTCTGTGGAGTTAACATGCTTTAAACATCAGTAAGAAGGCTGATAATACGCCAATGTGAAGTAATAGACATGTTTCGTGATGTGTTTTATTCTGTTAAGTCATCGCGGTCCTCGCGGAGTTTAAAGAGCAACTCAACCCTGGCTCAGGCCTTACTCCGCCTACTGCCAGACATTGAAAACTGCTCAAAAAGTGGGCAGAAAACAAGGCAGACACAGATGAGGAGAACTGAGGGAGGAGCAAGGCCTGGTCCAGTGACTGACAGCTGTCAGGGCACCGTCATGGACGTCCTCCACAGCAGGGTTGCCAAGTCTCCAAAAAATAAAAAATAAAAAATACACATCCAAACCCACCCCATTGGGTAAAAAGTGTTCACATTTGTGTAAATGTATACTTGTGTTTGAGACTAAGCGTCTAAACCTGATAATCACGAGTCATGTGGAGAGTAAATCATTTTGTGACTTTTCTATTCTATTCATTTAACCTTCTGTCAGACTGTTGTCATTTTCCCCACACACACTTTTATTTTGGAAGCAGCAGCTTGTATGTTGTATCCCCCCCCCCCTCCAAGGAGCCTATTGAGCAAGAGCAGAGTAAGTCTCCCTCTGTGAGAGGGGAGGGAGAGGCAGAGGGTACTGAACGGTAAATGCGGAGCTGCATGGCGTTTTTAGGAAAACAACCCACACCTGGCAAGTACAGGACTGGGACGAGCGTGCAGGAGAGAGAGACAGCAAGGGCGTGGGGAGCACGGGGCTGTGGGAGGAGACACGCAGCACAGGTGTGGTAACAAGGTCAAGTACTACGTCACACTTGTCTATCTGCAACTATTGAGTAGGAGGACCCAATGTTTGACCCTAGGAGGACAGAACGCGGACAGTTTTCACCACAAAATGTGAATTTAGTCCTTTTTTTTAGAAAACAGTCAAAGATACAACTATAATTAGTGAGCTGTACCACTAAAGCTGTTTGTACAGCTGATCAGCTAAAAAAAAAAGTGGTTTAGGGTTGAGTCGCGCTTGAAAGCATCACATGTTGTGTTGGGGGGTCATCGCTGTCCGTGCCTGGTGGCTGCAGTGTAACACACACACGGGCTGAGGAGGAATAGACGCTGACTTCCTTTGTTGGTGTCTTGCTGTTAGCGTTAAGCTAAAGGAAAGCTAATGAGCTAACTACAGCCCCTTCATCTGAGGGATAGGTTATTATTCAGTTCAGCAGAGAGGCTTTAATTATTCTCTCATTTTCATTAAATTTTTATTTCAATGTGTAATCATTGCAATATGATAATTAGATTACAGTTAATTATTAATATAACCAATATAATATTAGCCTAAAAATAACGTTTACCCCCCACCCCAGTCACGTGACCTATATCACTGCCACACCAAGCCTCTAGCACCCAAGAAAACACTGTATAGTCTAAATAAATAGGGTACATGATCGAGATCCTTCCACACGTGTCCCAAGAACAGAGGCGGGAAATCAAAGCCAGCCGAGGCTCGGCCAGAAAATCTAACCTCTTCTATGAGTCATGACCTCTATACCAAGGCTGGCTTGAGAAAAATGCTGGTTGAAGAATGGGATGTGTGTGACCAGGCTGGTGACCAGCGTAAGGAGGCGGTTACTGTGTATGGTTCTGCCATATGCTACAGAGGCCTGTTTGTTAAATTAAAAAATTGGTAAATTGCCAGAGTGTCTTGTTTCTTCAGACATCAATCATCTAATCCACCAAACAAGAGACAAATACGCAGAATAAGCGGATAGGAATTGGCAGATTTGGCAAATTTTTGGGTGTTTTTTGGTTTGACATCCAACAATGAATATGAGATCAACATTTCAGTCTTTGATGACAGGTATGTCACTGGGTGACATAACTGTCATCACCCAGTGACACCTGACCCAGTGACACCTGACAGGTATGTCACTGGGTGACATACCTGTCATCACCCAGTGACACCTGGCTTGATGCAGTTATCCCAAGGAAAGGATTGGCAACTAAATATGTAATAGATATATTCTCACATACTAAGATATTTGAGTCCGTCTTCCAATACTTTTGGTCACATAAAAAATGGGTTGGTTCAAAGAAAAGCTGCTAGGCAAGCCTCTATGTTTTGTGTTATGCCCAGATGTAAATACCTGGAAATAAAAGCTTTAATGTGTCTCTTTCCTCATATTTATCATTTCACGTCGAACCCAAATGTTTTTTAGTCTACAACAAAAATAAAGGAAGTCACTGTTCCAATACCAAGTCAACACTGTAAATAAGAATTGATTCTTAATGTTCTGGTAAAATAAAGGTTAAATGAAATAAAAAAAAATATTTTGGACGGGATTGTACTCAGCTCTGCAGCTCATCCTATAAAAGCATGTTCCACAACGGAAAAGTGTTATTTATTTGTAAAGTTAATAAACAGATTTTGCATTAAAGCTCATTTGTTTTGTAACATGTAACATGTTATGAGTATGCTACAAGACCCAGAATTTATTGAGAGAAACAGATGTAATTTAAAGGGGCCAGATTTGGCTGGAAACACATGGTCTTTACTGTAAATCACAATCAATCAACCCACAGTATTCCATATCTGTGCCAATGATGGGCCTTAAACAGCAGATGACCATTTAATTTAGCAAAATCTTACTGTTAATGAAATAAAAGAAATAACTAGTGAAGCTGCTTAACCTCAAAGAGTTCAGTTCACTCATAGTGGACATTAATAGTGATGATAGTGCTTTGTGCAGTGGTTTATTCAAATGCAGCTGCAGAGAGAAAAAACACTTTTATTAAGTTGCATTTGAGAGGAGAAAGTTTGAAATCCTACTCCTGACGTGGAATTCCACCATCACCTACTGCATACGTACCTACTCCACCACGCTGGGCTGTGGAGCCCTGAGCAGCTCAAGAAGAGCATGGGCGAGAAGTACGAGTTTGTGCCATAAAACTCATGAATAAAGACCAAAACAATAATTTATTCAGAAGCAGAAGAACATAAAACAACTGTTTGATATGAGATCGCTTTATAGTTCACCTTCACAGATTTTTCTTCTACAACGGAGAAGTAGGTGCACACGAAAAAGCTGTACAAGTCTAATGTTTAATCATGTCTGTCATTGATTCTGTAACTTAAAGTAAATAGCCTACTAAGTATGACCATCCAAAAGATAAGCGAAAGAATGATTAACATATTTACATTTAATCAAAACATTTGTATGAAGTCATATTATGGATATTGTGCACTTCGCAGTTCAGATCGCACCAAACTGGGAGGTTGATCTAGTTTTGGCTGATTGAACATGTTGAATAGTGTGCGTGGGTGCTCCGAATGGTGGTGTGCTCCATTCACAATCTGTCACACAGCTCCCAATTAACATTAAACTACAAGGGACTTTTGTTTGAAAAACTATTCAGCGTGTTTTCTACAACCGTGACGCTAACTTATCTATCTAGGCTATCGATAGCCTTGCACAGACAGAAATATAATAGCCTCTTAAGGCAGACAGCTGCAATAATCCAGTTAGTCTTAGTCATTAATGTAATAAGATGTGTTTAAGGTAGCATCTATGATTATTATTCATTGGTCAATACTTATAAACCGCTTAAGTGTTGCTGAGTTTATTTACAGTAGCCGATTATCAGTGGAGTTTTAGCAGCTAGCGCCACCTGCCATTATAAATAGTTATTACGTCTGGTATATGTGCAACAGGTGCACGGCTAGGCCTGTCACAATATCAAACTTTGATGGACGATATATTGATTAGGAAAATATCTCAATATTTAATAATATTGAGTAGACCGTTTTAGGCTACTGATACCATGAACTACATATAACCTTAAATAAAGGATAGTCAAAAATTCATATTTTGAATCACACTTATAAATTGTTACTAAATGGCACTTCAATAAACATTATGAACAAGAAAAACACTATGCCATTAAAAATGTTTTTCTCCCAAGTACATAAATATAGTGGGGTGGTTGCATTTCAGATGTGCTTTTAAATTGGTCATATTGCCAGTGGCAGAGCCAGAACATTTTTCTCAGGGTGGCCAGCCCGAGGCCAAAGCTCACAGAGGGGTGGCACAGACATAATCTAGATTATGTATTACAGACAATAATTTGCATGTAGAAATACACTAGAAAATATTTTTAAGTACATAATGCTCTAAAGCAGAGGTCCCCAACCTTAGGGCCACATCCCAAAGTGGGCCGTGGGCCATTTGGTACTGGGCCGCAGAGGGAAATATAAATATATATAATTTTTGTTTTATTATTATTTTTTTGTTTACAGCAATTTCCGTGTTTTACTTTGAAAAACTACTAATTCCGCTGCAGCGTCTTACTGCCACGCACTTGATTCACTCCCTCACTTTTGCCAGGTGTCACTAAACTAGGTTAAACCCAGCAAACATGAATTGTCACAATCGACATCGAAACAATCGTCACTTGAGAGTTTTAAAAGGAGGGGAGAGACCCGACAATGAAGCAAGGGAAGGGTCTTGTTGCAGGGGTCTTGCAAGTCCAGGAGTCCCATTGAGTCTACTTTGGTGAGTCGTGTTACATTTATATTGATGTTAGGGCTGGGTATTTAACGCGTCAATCGCAATTAATTAATTACAGAGAAATTAACACATTAAAAAAATGTATGCATTTAATCGCATTTGTCGATGACAAGACGGAGCTTTTCTCTGTGACCTAGTTTCTGGCGCATGGTAACCAGAGCTGGACATCCATACTGACCAAAATACCAAATGTAATATAAATGTAATTCCAGCTGTGGTCTGTTTGAAACGAGCTGCCTATATGAGTGGACTACAGATAAGTGGGATTTCCTCCGAGGCCTGCCCCTTGCATCCAGCGCACGGCGTCACTTTTCTTTCACTTTCAAACGCGCAGCTTTAATGCTCTGCTCATCGTATCTCGGCTCGTTGTCACAGCTGACGCACACAGGAGACAGCAGTCTGTTAGGTTCAGAGAGGCGAAGGGGAGAGGAAACAGGTCCACGAGGAGGTCACAGCGGCGCACAGAGGAGGAGAGAGGTGTATCACGCTCCCATGTTATTCCATTCAGAGGCACAGACACTGACTACAGCCCTGTTTGACTGCAGTGGTAGATTGAAATACGCAACATACAAATAAGCTCCTATAGTTTATTTATGACATATAAACATTGCCCTTAGATAAAAATGGAATTCATCGCAATTACTACACCCCCACCCACCCCCATCCCCCCTTGGTCCACGAAAAAAGTTGTATGTCCAGTACTGTTCCATGGGAGAAAAAAGGTTGAGGACTGCTGCTCTAAAGTTACACTATTAACAACAGCACATACACAATCCAAAGACTTAAAGCAGAGTAATTCAGCGGTTGGTAACTATAGGTAGAATATTGTGCCTGGAGCCCGACCGATATGGTTCTTTTAAGGCCAATGCCGATATCAATATTTGGTAACAAAAAAAAAGCCGATATCTGATACATCAGCCGTTACAGTTATACATTTGAAAAATTCAACCAAAACTCTGCAGTTTCCTGTATTCTTGTGCATTTTAGATAATGATATATTTATGTTTATGTTATTTATGATTTTACTGTTCTCCAAGATTCAAGACAAAGCCCCCGCTCTGTCCCGCCCAGTCTCATCACTGGGCTGTGAGCAGAAGCGCCAGAAAACTTCACAGGCTACAAAAGCTTTTGTCAGGATGTTTTCTGGAGCTTTTACTCTGTAATAACAGAAGTAAGATATTGTGAGGAACATGTCACGCGATGCCGCAGTGCCGCACTTTGGTCGCGTCACATGTTACTGCTCGTCTTATTTCAAACAGACGTTTATGATCAGATCTCCGCAAATATGTAATCGATTGTCATCAAACAAAAACTGACTTGAAGTTTGACGTGTAGAACACATTTGTGGATTCAAAAGTCTTCAATCTGTCCACGATCTCTTGTTATCAGCTGTAATTGAGGAAGTGCATTTCAGCTGTCACATCACTCATTGCGCGCCGGCTACGGATGGGGCAGTGGCTGGCACTCCTGTCTTTAAGTATTTCTCTGTATCACACTGTTGGCGGCCAGAAGGCACGCAGTGAGCAGTGAGGACATGTTGCTTTGAGTTTGGGAGGGAAAGCACTTGTTTGAGGCTGTGCTGCAGAGTGGCTGCACTGAACAAACGAAGCTTGGTCAGAGCGGTGTTGGCAGGGTGGCCAGAGGTCAGTCTTTAAGTACAGTCCCGTGTATTACATGCTGTCCACAAAGAGACAAGTAAAAGCCCCGGTTTGTGCAAGCTGACAACATCTCCCGTGTCTAATCAACTCGTGTTGCTGAAACGAACACGAATGTAAGAAATCAAAAATTGAGTCCAGAAATAATCCAGTGTCTAATTTTTCATATCGAACGATAAGTCGATATAGTAATTATCGTGACAGGTCTATACACTCTGCTCTGCAAAATGTGCACATCTGCTTTTGGTACCTGTTTCCACATTCATTAAACTATGGCTGCAATATACAAGATGGTTTTCAGAGAACTGCAGTAAATGCTAAAAGCCTTTGTAGGTTAAGGTAGAGGACATGCATTTATGACCACTGTTGTGTGAAAAGGCTCTATTATTTATTAAAAAAGAAAAGTTATCTTTGGTTGCAGAGCTGAGATGTACAGACCTCTGTTTGCAACCTATAAAAATATTTGCAAAGCATACAGAGAATAAGCTTCAGTATGTGTTGGCACCTTTATGAATAGATAAACTGCACAGAGCTTACCTTGAGTATATGCTGCGTCGTCCGAGCCCATGCTGAGTCTGCGAGGTTCACTCGGCATCTCGTGGTGCAGGGACAGGGGGTCTGACAGATGTAAGGGATCCGGCTCTGCAAAGTGATGGTCCGGAGGGAGGGTGAGGACATTGTTGGGCTCAAAGGTGGGAGACACTACTCCTGGGGAAACAGCTGGGGGCTTATTGGGGGACACCGTGATTTTAAAAGTGTACTTGGTGTTAGGCTGAGTAACCACCACGCGAGGAGATGAAGCAGTGCCCCCTCCCACAGAGCTGCGACACTTAGGTGGGTGGTGATGGATGTAGGCCGGGCCCATGCTCACCTGACCTCCCATATTCCTGGAGCCCGGGGGCCCCTGCAGGGGGGGACCGGCAGATATGCAGAGAGTGGGTGCGCCCCCCATGCCGCCGCTGTCACCTGCAGCGTTGGCCGAGATGCAAAACCTAGGCTGGGAGCGTGAGCTGCAAGGGGCCAAGGCGGCCCCTCCACCGGGGGCCCCAATGGCAGCTGGGGGGCTGGCAGAGATGCAGAGGGTGGGCTGGCTCCGGCCCCCCATACTCAGAGGGGCGGACGGGACAGCCGTGGAGGTGGCAGGGGCACAGGATGTCCTGAGTACGGCCGTGCTGGACGAGGTGCTCCTCTGGGGGGACTCCAGCTTAATCTCGATCTGATTTTTGCGGGGCCCTGTAGAGATGTTTTGAATGTTGTACTGACTGATGGGCAAAGAGGAGGTGGAAGAGCAGGATGACACACCCGACGAGGAACCCTGGCTCCCACAGGGCCCAACAGAGGGGGCCTGGGGGGTGGTTGGTGAGCTGATGGGCATGTAGACATGTGAGGTCTGGTGACCCTGTGAGCTCTGAGTAGTGGACCTGGACAGGGAGGACATCTGCTGAGGGGGCTGGGAGGTGGGGCTGTACTGGGCACGAGCCCCTGGCTGAGCTGCTCGCACGCCCCCCGACTGGCTCATGTAAGGCCGGATGTAGATGGAGTTGCCCTGGGGACTGCTGAGCCCTGACTGCGGACCCCCATGGATGTGCAAAGACGTGGGGGTATTGCGACCACTCTGAATGTTGGGGGCTAACGTCACAGTGATGGGGTTAAAGCGGGGTGTCCCTTTGACCCCCAAAGGATACAGTCCCAAGTGCTGGGGGGGCTGTGGTTTGCGGGGCGGTTCCATTTCACCAAACACACTGAGGCCGGAGGGGACCTGCGGCGGGGCAGACTGGGGCTCCTGCTCAAACGAGCGGCTGTCTGGAACCTGTGCTGGCTGGAAAGGCCCGTCACTCAGGCTGTGGGCCAGGGTCCGGCTGCCATTCATCCTCAGGCCATCCCGTACATTCTGACACTGCAGGCCCAGATTCAGCTGGGTCATGTGATTTCGGAACCGTGTGAAAGAGGGCTCTTCAGAAACACTGTCCTGGTATCCTGGGCTCACCTGGGACAGGTAAGCACAGCACGCGTCCAAGTTATTGTTGTTCTATGGGCAGAGCAGCACAGAAGTGTTGTCAGTACCTCCAGAAACTACGAGACATGAATACTTGAGCATTTACATACTAAAACACGTGTCACATCTGTTTGTGAAAGACACCACACAAAATACTCACTTTTATTTACACATTTAACTTGATAACATAGAGTAGCTGCAGGACATAACAAGATGTCAATCACAGCAATCTGTCAATGTCAAAAAAGCATGACAATACAATGGACCTCTATTTTGTCTCAAAGTTGTTTTAAAGAAAGTGGCTATTACTGACAGTGTAAAGACAGAGAGAAAAAGACAGGATGGTAGGCAGATAGTACCTGCAGAACACACTGAGAGACCACCCCCTCTGGGACTTCTGGGAACTTTTGGCGCAGGTCGTGCAAAACCTGAATATCAATCTGATGGCTTCCCTGGGCCATTCGTATGCTGCCGCGTCAGAAGTGCTTGTGTTCAGCGAGTAGAGGCTTCATCTTTAACAGCTTCTACAACACACACACAAAAATGCATTAGAGCAATCATGTGAAATATGTTTTCATGCCCCCCATAAATTTTATAAAATATATATTGTACAGCTATATTTGCATGCCAAATGCCTTCTCAAAATAATACCAAAGCTTCATCAGAAAAAATACATGTCTTTTAGTTTTAGCCGTCTCTGCTTTTAAAGACTAAGTCTATTATAATTTATACATCGTACAAAGTCTTGTTAAAAGACGCTAAACGTGATGAAGCACATGGCTAATCTGCATACATAAAGTATAGAGCCCTGTACAGCACTTTTTGGTCTCAAGTGAACTCTACATTGGATTCAGATGTTCTCAAACAGCCAGATTCTTCTGATCTGAGCATGCAATTCCAGTAACTGACCAAACACCACACTTCCTATTAAGACAAGAAAAGCCTTTTTTATGACTTTTGAACAACTAAGACGCAAATATAATTTGTCTAACAATACTTTCTTCCACTACCTCCAACTGTGGTCATCTAAGAAGCACTCTGGACAATAACTTGCCAAAACTCACTGAGTTAGAAAAGTTGATACATGATGATGGAGCATGTAAGTTTATTTCGAAAGTCTTTGTTGATAACTAAATGCCATAAACCTGCCCTGTATAGGTCTAAGGAAAAGTGGGAATCAGACTTAAATATCACAACTGAAGACCAACTTTGGTTAGAGTGTCAGGACAGCTTATCTGCCACTGTCAATGCACGGTACAAGCTTGTCCACTATAATTTCCTTCATCAGCTGTATTTACCTCCAGAGAAAATTCACAAGTCTAAACCTGATTTGTCTGACACATTTCCAATGTGCTGCAGATTTGGGCTCTTTCCTATACTGTACTTTGTCATGTGTAAAGGTGAGAAAATTCTGGTTTGATTTTTGAGACATTTTGTCAAAAATGTCACAAAATTACTCAAATTATATTGCCTCTCGATCCAGAATTTTGCTTGCTAGGAAAATTAATGAAAATTGATAAACCACTAAACAAATTACTTGGAATTAGCTGGGGGCAGTGGCCAGAAAGTGTATTGCCGTCAAATGGAAGTCTGATTCTCCTCTACTCATAACAAAATGGTATTTAGAAATGAACAGCTGTGTACCTTTAGAAAAGATAACATACAGCCTTAGAAAGGGAACACCTTTGTCAAAATATGGCAAACCTATCTAGATCATGTAAATGTATTGTGATTAACCTTTGTTAATCACATTGTGTACCTACTTAAAATAATGAAGCATTTGGGTTTTTTAAGGGGAAGTGTTTGTGTTTTGTTGTTCGTTTGTTCTTTGTCTTGTTCTTCTATGAAACTAAAGCAAAAAAAAAATATTCAGAAAAGATAAGAAACGCCCTCTAAACTCTGTATATGGACATGAGACAGGAGTTTAGCAACGTTTGTCTACAGTGAACTCACAGGCAGAGCAGCCTTGTAACCAGGAAGCAGTACTCTGACAACTACATCTACAGTATTACAGCTTCAGCAGCGTGAACTTCTTGGGTTCAAAACATAAATAAGTTCATAAAATTAATACGATAATTGAAAATTTTAATAAAGTAGTTAATAGTTAATAAAATAAATTAAAAGAAGAATGATCATGGTAAGTTGGAATAATTAGAGTGATAGAGTGATGGCAGTATGAGTGAGTCTGGAAAAGCTTTTCCTCTGCAAGCTCTCACAATGAAGTGTTCAAATCTGCCTTTTACAAGGATTGATTCTGGAGTTATATTTTTGTATCAGTAAACTTTTACTCGATTTTTTTTTTTTTTTTTTTTTTTTACTCGATACTTCTGGCTTTCTTCTGGAAAAAACATGAAGGCTTGTTAAGCAGTACTTGGATGTCTTGCACCTAAATTATTCAAAAAGTTAAATTTAGTACTAGGACTAGTGTGGTTTAAAGTGGGGAAGACTGGGGTGAGTGCAATGGAGACTCCATTTAAAGCAGAACAGTGAAAGTGCTGGGTGGGGGAAGGGGAGGGGGCTCTTCCTGACAGCTTCATTGCTGTGGGGGAGGGTCTACACGCTCACACTTCCTCCTGAAGTTTGTGCTCAGAAGAATGAGACGAATCCTTTCCCTTTAGTCATTTGATTGTGACTGGTCTTACTGCTCAGGCCCCTCTGCATTATTGAATGTGCACTGGCTTCTTAACTGTTATGTTGTCTTTGGGTAATTTTGACCAGTTAGGTGGAATTCATCCAACTCTCAACTTTAACAAGGGACCAGTACCTGAACTAGCCACACAGCCTCCCAGCATGATGGAACCTCACACCAAATTTGACAGTAGACAGCAAGTGTTTTTCCTGGAATTCTGTGTTCTTCTGTCACCATGCGTAGTGCTTCTTGTTATGACCAAGTAACAAAATTTTTGTCTCATCAGTCCATATCACGTTATTCCAAAATTACTCTGTATTGTCTAAATGAGCTTTTGCATACCTCAAGCGACTCCCATACAGCTGTTCTGAATTGGTGATGATTTTTCAGAAACACCATCTGCAGCAGGATGATCTTCTAGGGCTCTGAAGGTGATCTGTGGGTTGTCTTTAACCATTCTCACTCTTCCTTGCCTATGTCTCTCTGGTATTTCTACTGGCCTGACACTTCTGGCCTTAACATCAACTTTGCCTATGTCCTTCCGTTTCCTGATTACCACCTTAAATACCTTTTTCTCATTATTGAATGCACCTGTCTATGAAGCTCAAGGCTTAACTAAATGATCAACCTTTGTGTTGCAAGTAGTTGCAAGTTACATGCATTCAAATCAGAAAACTTATAAGGGTGCCCAAATATTTGCATAGACATTTTTTTCATATTTCATTTAATTTCATACACCCAAATACTGCTACACTAAAAATTGTTGTTAGGAAAACACCCTAGACCTCAGATTAAGGGTGCTCCGATCGATCGGCCGCCGATCATGATCGGCCGATCATGGCTAAAAATAGAGTGATCGGTGATCGGTAAAATGGGCCGATCAAATTACAATAAACACGCAAGGCTCTCACATTTACTGTCCTGCAACTCCGGTTTGATTAAACAGCAGTAGCGTTATTTTAGCAGTGTTTTTAAGTTAAGCCCTGGTTATAATTAACACAAACCTGCCCTGGAGGCGCTGCTTTGTGTCCCCGCTGTGTCCCTGCCTGCTTTAGGAGCGCACGGGACAGAACCGAGGCGCAGCAGTGCGTGTATTTGCAAACACCAACGTAAATAGAGCTACAGCTAACCCGCTAACAGTTACGTTAAAAGGATTAAGAAAGTTCAGAGTCTGCCTGTGTCTTGTTGCGCGGAGAAAACTGTGCGTTTTGTGGCTTAAACTGCACCAAATGGCTGCTAATGGAAAGAGAAAGTAAAAAGGCAGCCCATGTGTCCGTGAGTCTGAGAGGAGCACCTTCCATCGTTGTCTTCTCTGCTCTCTTTGCACGTTTTCTTCATTCAGACGTTGTCAAAACTGGCAGCAGGAGCTGTCTGCTTTTTAGTCCACTGTGTTTCAACCTGGTTTGGCTGCGCGTTACGCGGACACAGGCGCTGCACCCCGGACCAATTAAGAACAGCTGATTTTTACATCAGCGGAGCATTCAAACAAAGCCACAGACACTGGGCACACATTAAAGACCAATAATGCAACAAAACCTCTTCTTCTAAAACAAAAATAAGTAGAATTTTGTTGTTCTTTTATATTTACAAAGGCTACAGTATTTTTCAAATGGAACTAATAATAGCCTGCATACAATACATTACTACATTGAAGACCACGTGATCGGTATCGGCCATGATCGGTATCGGCCGATCACAGCAGAGGCTGATCGGTGATCGGCCTCAAAAACCCTGATCGGAGCACCCTTACCTCAGATGTCAGTAGAAAATGAATGACATACCTCTGTGATCTTTTTTTGTGAAGACAGAATAAATTATTATGCAACCTCAGAGGGGTGCCCAAAATTTACATATGACTGTAAGGAACTTTCCCTTCATGTCAAAGGCCATGAGGCTCCTGTAAACAAACACCTCTTAGACAGCACTGCTTAGGAGTCAGTACAGAGGCAAGTTTTCGCTGTTTGATTTAACCAACAAACTCCTGTTCACACCCCTTGTCTACTGGACACTGTAAAGTTTATAGTTTTCAGCGCAAGTCTAGCCCAAGCCTGTAGTCCGCTTCTCTGAGGCTGCAAAGCATACAGAGACGGGGAGAGAGAGAAAAAATAAACAAGTGAAGGTGAATGTAAAAAGTTTATTTAGTAACTTTTATTTACTAACCTTTTGAATCCTCTGCTACATAAAATAGCCATGAATCTTGATATTCGCTGATTTATCTGGTTAATGCTACTAAAAACACTGACTGGCTTTACAATGTGGGATGTTAGCTGCACTCAGGTTTAAACAGAGCAAGGATTATGGTCTATGCAGTTCTCTGCTTTTTACCACACCGCTACAACAAAATTAAGCATTTTTGCTCGAGGACCCTACCATTTGATATCGTAATGAGACCACGGCAATATCAAAAAACTTTTACAATTGTGATATCGCCAATATCGTTACATCCCTATTTATTAGGGATGTAACGGTGTGGATATGTGCATATTGGTGTGGATAGCATTTTGAGAGGTGTTATAATGACGCACAGTGGGGTTAATAAAATAGCACAGACACATAATACTCCCTACACCAACACCCACTACCACCTCAATAATCAGCATAAAGGCGAATAGGCAGCTTTCTTGCAGTCAACAACATTTTACAACATTTTAAAAGTAATCAGTTTAGTCTAAGTGGCCTGGGGTGTACACACCATGTTAATATGAACAGAAGTAGCAAAAAAAAAAAAAGCTTTAAAATGCCATTTTCATGTAATACTGTATCACGATTATTGGTATTTTGTTGTAACTGAATGGTGCCACGGAAAGATATTCATGGATAAAGTTTTTAGAGAACTATTGCTATGAAAGGTTTCATGTAGGCTGTAGATGTGAAACTTTATCGTTGGGACCTTCTTTTTGAAGAATGGTGGTGATAGACAGCTTGAGGTGCCAGTGGATAACTTTCAGCTTAAAGAATCTACTCACAAAACTTTTAAACAACTGCTAGATAGGGATGTCCTGATCAACTTTTTTTGGCTCCTGATCTTCATAACATAAATGTCTTTTAGTTCATTTTCAGCTGTCAAAAGGCTTCTAAGGGCAAGGTCTATTATAATTTATACACAACATACAAGACCTGTTAAAAGACATTAAGCTCCAGAGCACATGGCTCATCTGCATACATAAACTGCTGCCACATCTAAACAAAAGCATTACAGATTTCTTCTTTCTCTGTAATTACTTATTTTTGAGCATCAGCAGACTCTCCACTGACAGTATTTAAGCTGCTCTGTAGCATTAGCCAGAACACTGTGAAAAGCTGCAGCGCTTGGAGGACGCTATTTCTTCTGTCAATTTTAGGGCTTTATTCATTTGATTTTATTTTATTTTTTTCATTGTCCAAAATTAAAAATGCAAATGAATCAAAATAATTTGTTTTTTGTTCAGCCCTACTGCAGACATGTTTGGTCACATTGTGGTTGTTTGTGTTTTGGTTTGTGGCAGACGTTAAACAAAAGATCACGTGACTTAATCCAATCTGATCATTTAAAAATTCCTTCATCGGTGCCCGGACCCCATCTCTAGATTGAAACCACTTGTATGCTTGTTTTTTTTCCAGGTGACAATCACCAGTATCCTGGTCCAACCAGCAAAACAACAGACCTTTCCTGACTACCTGTGGCCAAGCTTGTTTTGGGTAGTCCTCCTGGGCATCCTGGGGGATCCAATGTTGGCCTGGGTGGGTCCCTACATTGAACAGAGATGGTCCGGAGAAGTTAGACAATGTTTAAATAGTGAGTTGGGTCTTCGGCAGCAATTGCCTTGAAAGGAAGATCTGCCACTGTCTGCTCTGACAGGGGACTGCTAGCTGGCTAAAATGAAAATTATTAAACAGGTTTTACAAGAAAGCAGACTATTGGCATAGAGTTTAGAGCTTGCAGCAAATCCGAAGAGATGTTTGTTGTACAACCACCGCAGACACCAAGAGGCACCAACTTGTGCATTTCCTGTTGGTGGCATCTAAGCACCAGTAATTAGCATCCAACCATTAGATCTATAGACGGAAATGTTGTACTGCTTGGTCTTCAGTGAGTGGCAGATAGAAGCGCTGGGAGCCCCACACTCACCCCACTCACACATGGTTTCAGTTAGGGCCCTGCACCTATAAAGAGTGAGCAGTGGCTGCTGATTGGTCAGGAAATGCAATGTTGACTGCAAGTTCGGGCAGGTAAAAGCTGTTAATGAATGATATACACATTTATGCCCGACCGGCAGCAACATGCTTTGTGCAGGAGCTATATAAAGCTACAGATATGTTCCGAGTAAACCTGGTAATACGTTAGATGAGAATTAAGGATCAATATTAAAGCTTAGGTGATGCTTGAGAGGAGAGTCTCAAACCTTAATGTTACTGATTTTGATGACACTACACATAACTAGGGCTGTGCAAAGTAAAATTGTAAAATTGCGATTAAGTTTAGGGTGGATCTCAGTGATAAGCCAAGAGCCCTTAAATTCGATACAGACAAGTCTACAGACAGGCCACAAAAAACGGAGCGGCTGAAGTGCGCACGCATGTTTACGGTTACCGTCCACCTGTTACAGCCTGAGCCAGCGAGAACAAGAGTGAAGTTAGGCGGTATTATGCATGTAAATACAAAAAAGCATTAAAAAACAAGTAATATCAGCAACAACTGTGTCTGCAGCTTCAGCACTAGCTAAAAGAGGAGCTAAGCTAATGTTAGCATTTGCTGTGCTGCACAAAAACTGCAGTCCATACAATAGTTTTTCATTGGAATTAATCCTTAGATCAAACAGCCAAAACTTTCCATATATATTTCACCCATCCTAACAACGCAAAAACGCTGGCAGAGCTTTGAAAACGGGGTGTGCATGCCGTGGTTTGCAGTAAAGCGGAAAGCGCACACAGCTGCAGTGCGTCACATGACATACGTCAATGTTTTGTTCCTTGAAAAAGCTTCATGATAAACACATTTTAAAATAAAGTGATTTTACTGTGAAAAGTCTGACAAAATGAGAGCACTAGGTTCAGGCTATGTTGGAGAGACAGGATCCTATAGAAACAGACAGGCGTTTTCCTGCTCTCATCATTGGAGCTGCAGTGCAGACACTGCTCATATAGGAGAGTTTGTGTCCTCTGCTACATTTACATGCAGAGTAGACTCAAAGCTTGTCTTCAGGCCAAATTCTCTGTATTGTAAATAAGGGTGGGCGATAATGACAAAAATGAACATCTTGATTTTTTTTGTATTATCTCAATACAATAATTAGACGATATCTTTCATAATGCCAAAAATGTGTTTGTAAATGTTTTACTATTGTACTAGCTTCCTTATGTAGTAACTATCTAATGCAAGAGTTAAAGCAAAAAAAATTAATCTGACTGAAAAATGTCAAATTCACAAAATCAAATTCACATCGACTTATTTAGTGAAAGGATGAGTTTTGCAAGGCTTGACTTTGTTCCAAAGTCTGATGTAAATGATTTGTATTTTTTACAAACATTTCTATCAAATCAGGAAACCTAAGCAGGACTCCAGACTACCACCAAATGCATTTTGTGACCATTTTATGGGTCTGTGCGAGTATTTTTTTTTCATCTTTTCGCACATGTGCAACCAGATAATTTCTGACTTTACCTTATTTTGATAGAGTTATATTCTTACACTCTCAGAGAGGCGCTGAGTGTTGTTACTGATGTAATTAGTTCCAAGTAATTTGCGTTTGTTATTAGATTAGCTGCGCCGCTGAACAGCTGTTTAGCAATCGCAAATATCTGAAATTTGTCTGAGGCTCAACTTCATTCATGTTCTTATTCTCATTAAACCTTGCTTCTATGTGACACTGTGCCACTCCGCTCGTTTCCTCCACACTTTTTCCTGTTGCTGTTGCAAGCGACTTCATTTACTGGCTGGTTAGCTAAAGTTAGCTAAGAAGCTTCTGTATTTAGCATGAGGTGCTGCTGCCACCGGAGCAGTGCTGTTTAAGAGATGTGCTGTTATTTAAGGACATAAGGGTCATCTTCAGTTTAATCTTTGTCACAGAAAATACAGAGGGTCAGGTGAAAATACCAGTTGGCCATTGTTATGAAGAATGTAGCCACAAATGAGCTGATAACTGTGAGGAGAGAACTGAGGGGGATTTGAACAATTCAATATTTTATTAGGCAAACTTTTTACTAATTTCATTCTTTGTTAAGTGAAAGCCACTGTCTGTTATTTATCTGATATTTGTTTACTTCCAGTTAAATTGTTTTATTTCAAAGCAGTGTGTCCAACTGTCTGAGGTTAACTATTAATACATTTCTGATTTTAATTTTTAGCCATATCGCCATCATTATAGGTGTTCCTCAGAACACATTCCTTATTCTGTACATACAATAATTCAATTAAAGTGTAAGCCTGGTAAGATGGCGGGGAGTTAATAGTGATTCAGATTTATGGGCTGCACCCCTAAAAAATTTCAATCAGGGGCTACAGTGCTCCTGGTTAAAAAAAATTGTCTGGAAACCTGCTAAGAGAAGAGAAGAACATTATAATAACAATTAATGTGTTTCCTGAGTATTATGCACTGTATTATGAACTCTACCTTCCATGTTTTTATTGCACTTTTTAAATACTTCAAGTAGGCTTCACTCAACACAGGCTTCTGTTTTCTGCCTGTGAAACTGATGCAGAGGTTCTGACTCCAGCAGTGGAGCTGGTGGAGGCTGGAACTGGAGAATCCTCTCCAGTTCAACGTCAGAGCTTACCTACTGGCTGAGAGGCTTCATGTCCTCTCAGTGTGCTCCCCTTTTGTTTGTAGTTTTCACATTCCTTTGCTTATTCTTTTGCATATTTTTCATATTTTGCGTAGGTTGAAATAGGCTGTTGATGAAGTGTTCATCAAAGCAAAGCATGCAAGAGCACTACTTGGATGTGATAAGTTTGTTAAAATGATGTCCTTTTGGTGCTCTTCAGTGTAGGGATCAGCATCAACACTGGTAAAATAGCAGGAAACTGAGGCACTCAAAAATATAGGAATTATTAAAAAGCCTTTATTATCACATGGCTGGTTAGTTAAAACAGTGCCAACGCAACGTTTCGGCTCTTAGGCATTCATCAGGGCAAACCGATGGCACTGTGTTAACTAACCAGCCATGTGATAATAAAGGCTTTTTAATAATTCCTATCTTTTTGAGTGCCTCAGTTTCATGCTTTTTTACCAGTGTTAGGAGGTGTTTTTCCTGTTGAAGTTAAGTGGAAATTGCTTCATATGTCTCTATTTATCAATGGGGATTTGTAATTTCTGTGGAACAGAACTACTAATCACTACTATGCAAAAAGGATTGAGTGCTTCAAAAAAATTGCCCATGAATAATTTCCACTACAAATATGCCCATATAAAGCGAACAATAAATTTCAAACTGTGCTTTTAGTGTTTACTTAGCTCGCTTTGTTCCATCCTTAAATTACAAACATGCTGAATGTGGAGCAGAAGGGTATGTTTCACCTGCCCCTCCTCTGCTCTGTCTCACGGCGCTCATCCACTGTCCTGTTGCACCGCTGTCCCACAGCAGAGACAGAGGGGAGATGGGCAAATTGTGGCCCAAATGAGTTTATTCACAAGTTAAATAGAGCAAACAATGGCAGCTCTAGCTGTTTGTTTTTTAACGGTCTTGACAATGCCCACCACTTCAGCAGCTTCATCCACAAACAGTGCGTCCATGGTGACATCACTGACATGCTAGGTTAGTTTTTAAAAGGCACATTGACCGACTCCCCCTCTTCTCTTCTTCTTCTCTATAGTCGATGCAGATTTTTCAAATTTAGAGCAGCCGATGGCTAATAAATACTGCAGATTATTTTTGGGATCAATATGTAGGACTGAGTTTAATTTTATGAAAGAATTTAATATGATATAGCCATTTGTCTTAGTAATACTTAAAATGCAATAAAATGTAAATAAATGTGTTTGCACTGGACAATGAGAAGAGATAGTTTTTTGAGAAAGTTAATAAGGCAATACCAATCAAACTTGCTGTGCGAGTAGAGCTTGAGGAGAGATACAAAATGCTTTTAAAATGTTTCGTTCTACAAGCTTCTATGCCAGAGAAATTAGCAAAATCTTTTTGTCGTTTTGAGCTTTAAGGCTGCAATAAAGCAACTTTGGATGTTTCCTATGAACTGCAGAGTAGAAGGTCTAAACTAAAAGGGCAAGAATTGTCCAATTGCCGATTGACTAAAAAAGGAAAAAACAGGCCCAATATATCGGTCGACCTCAAGTAACAAGAGTCAGAATTCCATAACAATTATAACCTGTGGCAAACAGACGTAATTGCCATGGGACCCAATTTGGCCTGTGGACCACAGTTTGTAAAACTGTGTTTACCTTAAGTGGCTGCAGCGAAGCATTAAAACAAACTCGTGTTGGACCAAACCACATTGTCCTGTCTGTGACAGCAGTGGGACTGTAACAGCAGCCTTTGAAAAAAAGTATTCAAGCATTGCCTTTGTTATTTCAAATCATTCATTTCTCTGGGAGGATTCTCAGTCATTCAGAAGAAAACAAAACAATACTGAAAAAATTAGGATCTATAAAAATCCAACTAGATGTGAAACTAGATACACTAACTCTCCCCTAAATGTAGCACAATATTAGGCTAATTATATTATTATATCATTTATTTGTACATTTTTTATAGTTTATATTCTTTCATTTAAGCGATAAATGGTTATTTATTTATCCACCAACAGAACACGTTGATGCTTTTCTAGTTCACAGCCATGATTTATCTTTTTTTCAACACAATGCAACATAATACAACATGTTCTTAAATTTTACCACAACCCTAACCCATGCTCCAAAACCACTTCAGGTAAGATGAAGACTAAGGGTGCTCCGATCAATCAGCCGCGATCAGTGATCGGCCGATCATGGCTGAAAATAGAGTGATAAGTGATCGGTAAAATGGGCCGATCAAAAGGGCTGATCAAATTACGACAAACACGCAAGGCTGTCACATCTACTGTCCTGCAACTCCGGTTTGATTAAACAGCAGTAGCGTTATTCTAGCAGTGTTCTTAAGTTAAGCTCTGGTTATAACGAACACAAACCTGCCCTGGAGCTGCTGCTTTGTGTCCCCGCTGTGTCCCCGCCTGCTCCTGGAGTGCACAGGACAGAACCGAGGCGCAGCAGTGCGTGTATTTGCAAACACCAACACAATAGAGCTAGAGCTAACCCGCTAACATTTACGTTAAAAGCATTATGAAAGTTCAGCGTCTGCCTGTGTCTTGTTACGCGGAGAAAACTGTGTTTTATGGGTTAAACTGCACCAAATGGCTGCTAATGGAAAGAGAAAGTAAAAAGGCAGCCCATGTGTCCGTGTGTCTGGGAAGAGCACTTTTCATCGTTGTTTTCTCTGCTCTCTTGTGCATGATTTCTTTGTTCAGACGTGGTCAAAACTGGCTGCTTTAGTCCACTGTGTTTCAACCTGGTTTGCCTGAACGTTACGCGGACGCAGGCGCTGCACCCGCGGACTCGCACTAAAGGTACAGTTAATTTTTACATCAGCGGAGCTTTCAAACAAAGCCACACAGACACCTGTGGGCACACATTAAAGGACAATAATGCAACAAAACCTCTTCTAAAAACACAAATGAGTAGAATTTTGTTGTACTTTTACATTTACTAATACTACAGTATTTTTCAAGTGGTAATAATACTAGCCTGCATAAATTACATTACTATACTGAAGACCATGTGATCGGTAAGGGCCATGATAGGTATCGGCTAAGGATGTAACGATTCACAATTCAATTCACGATTTTCTGTTCATGATTACAATTTTTTTTCAGATTTTTATTAGCAGACTTAGTTGCAGTATAATTATGACCAAAATATTTTTTTTACAGAGCCTATTTATGTCTCCTTATCAAACTTAAATTGTTGGACATTTCATAATTACTGTGATGTATTTAAAAAAGTAGATATTAAAACAATAACATGTAAAAATTACAAAAATATAACATCATTTGTTAGTGACTTTTATTAACAACTTTCTACTCTCCTCCAAAAACAGATCCACTTTAGTAGCAAGCAATGCATTGGGAAGCAGCTTGTCACAAATCCACACCTCAAGAAATATAAAATGGGCCTAATATAAGTCAAGTCTTGTAAAACTGAGTGAGGAAAGAGACTTCCTCAGTTAAAAATCTGATCTCCAAGGAAACGCTCCAGGGGAGGGGCCACTGAAACTTCAGCTAAACTTGCAACTGCTGTTGCATGGGCTGTTGGTAGCCACTTAGCTTTCCTTTAGCTCGCTGCTAACAACAAGCTACTTTCTGAACGATGGTAAACGGAGCAAACAGGTGCTGCCTAAATAATACTTTCAGGTGTCTCTTGCCGTCCTCCCTGGGCTTGTTGTTGTTCCCCTGTGACTGAGGGCGCTGTGCGCACTCCTCCTCTGTGTGAGACGTACCGAGGAGAGAAAGTACACTCCTGAGTCGCTCCGACTAATTAGTAAAACATACAGCCTTTTTACATTCCCAGCATGTCGGGCCAGTGATTTTACGAGTTCTGTAAACTAAATCTTGATATAAATAAATGTGTATTTAAAGTAAAATGGCCAGGTAATCATGTCTAGCACCAAACAAGTGAGCCAGATTACGCACCAGTGGCCTGCATGCTGTATTAAAAGGGGCATCATGATTCATTCCCCCCCGCCCCACACCGATTCAAAATGTTTTTCTTTTGCATCGATTTTTAGCCGATTTACGAAGAATCGTGACACCCCTAATTTTCACTTGTACCCTGAGCTTACACACGAGGGAGTGCCAGGTTTAAAGCCATCCAAAATGTATAAATCTAAAATGTACCCAAATACATAAAACTAACTTTGTTATAAAAATATAAAAGTTATAGCACCTACACTGACCACCATTCTAAAACTAACCATGCTTATTGCTATTGCTATCTGACCTTGTGTTTACATCTGCCGCAAACCAAAACACAAACCACCTCAACGTGTAGTAGTAGTGTTGCAGTAGGGCTGGGTGACTAATCAAATTAATTTGATTCATTTGTATTTTTTACTTTGAACGATATCAAAAGAGGCTCTATAGTTGCAGATGTTAGCAGTCTTGTGCTAATGCTAGTGCCTACAGCAGCTTAGCTAAGCACCAAATGTGGAGACTCTGCAGACGCTAAAAACGCTAAAATCACAGAGAAAAAAGTCCCTATACCTTAGTAATGCCTCCATTTAGATGTGGCAGCAGTTTGGCCAAAATGAACCACGTAGTGTGATGTGCAGCCTTCAGGGTAACTTGTGTCTACTTGTGTCTTTGTTTATGTAGGCTAATTAGCCACATGCTCTACAGCTTAGTGTTTTCTTTTTTTTGCAGCTTGGCGTCTTTTCACAGGCCTCTCATGGTGTATTTTATAGCAGACCTGGCCTTTAGAAGCAGAGAGGACTTTAAAAGACTTCTATGTCTTTACTGATGTCACTGTGAGAGTAATGCACACTGCTGCTGCTTTGCTGCTGTTTTGTACAGATATTTAGCATAAAAACATAGCTATGCAGTAGGGCCACTCCATTATGGAAAAAATATTAATCACAATTAATTTAGACATAATTGAAATCACAATTATTCAAACAATTATTCATTAACGTCAAACATTCAAAACATTGTAAAACGTATATTTTTGCACACAAATAAAAAAGTGTAAAATATTAAATAAACCAAGATCTCTTTTGTAACCAAATGGAGTGAACTGCTAAAGAACTGTTATAGCCTGTTATGAACATTGAAATACAGCAATTATTTAACAAATAAAATAATTACTTGTTTGCCCCGTTAATCTGTTCAATTTAACACAGTTTTCATCTACTTTTGACTGTTACAATTTACGTTTAAGCCCACTGCACCAGGCACGTTGAACGGATTGATGAAGGTGGACACCAGCGCGGTGAAGACCAGCACACTCCCATTCTATTGCTTTGCCTATAGCAACCACTGGCTCTGCTCCACGGCCTCACCAGCCCAACACCATAACAACAAAAGCCAGCTGTAAACAGTCATGGGGCATGGTTTAGCCATGAACTTGAGAATTAGACACGCCCACAGCGCTCAGGTGCGCATTGGTAGCAAGCGCCACAGGCTAAACCGTACATGCACAACTTGTACACTTACACCCAGAGCCAAAACACTAAGTAAACATGAGACCACTGCACTCATGTCATTAGACAACCATCGTCTCCTGTCCAGTAGGGGATAGAAATAGTTTCCACAACCCCAGCATAACCATGTGTTTCTTCTGTTTTCTTTCTGCCATGTTTCTGCTAACAATTTTCCACATGTTGCCTATCAGAGCGCAAGCTTTGAGAGGTGAGGGGCGGAGAGTGAGTACATATTCAAAACATTTCAAAGTTAGTGCTCTTAATAGTTTTTTCTCAATTACAAATTTTTGGAATCATAGGGTGTAATAATCAAAAGTGTATCCGAAATTTGATTATTTGTACAGTCCTACCAAGCAGTATGTAAGGTGTTATTACAAAATGTAAAAAAATAATAATGAAAAAGATTGGTATCGGAACTCGGATCGGCCAAAACCAAACATGAAATTATCAGTATCAGATCTGGAGCCAAAAAAAGTTGATCGGGACATCCCTAGACAAAACCTATGGATAAAAGACTTATCCTGCCAGCAAAATCTAACACAACTTTACTTGTGCGTTTAACTATAATCAGATTACTCTATTTGAAATTATAACGCATTATATTACTCCATAACTTAAAAAATATTGTATGCAAGTATGACAGAAGAACCCCAGCTTCCCCAACCATCTTTTAGCGGTTTACACTGCAGTTCATAGAAAACCTCCAAAATCGCTTTATCTTTAGCTCAACGTGGCAACAGAAAGATTTTGCTCATAACCATATTGGTGAATGTTAGTTATATCACCACTGTAGATTTTGATGAATTAAACAGCATTAAATACCAATACAGTGTCATTTCTACATTCTGAAATTATGACATGATGAAGTTGTTGTAATTAAGGTACAATCAGTAGTCTAAAGCAGGGGTCTTCAACATTTTTCAGGCCAAGGCCCCCACAGCGACCCACAACTTTTTCTATTGTGTATCATAATATGGTCTAAAATTGTGTTTCCACAAGGGGGGGTTTTCACGTCAAACATGTTTTAATTAACAATAAAAATATCCATGAACTTAAATTAGCAATCTCTTTAGTATATAAAACATACCCCTCATATAGGGATCAGATGTCTGGGGGTTCTCCCCCAGAAAAATTTATACAAAACAGATGTAATTTCCTGTATTCTGGTGATCTTTAGATGATGATATAATAGGGCTGGGCAATAAATCGATTTTTTCAATTAATTCGAATTTGTAGGGCAGGTCGACTTGTTTAAATAAAAATGTATTTAAAAAAAAAACGTCCACCACCGGTGCTCTGGGCTCTAGTAGTTCATAGTGGGTAGGCCCGCCCTCTCTCCGCGCGCTAGAGGAACACAAACAACACGGCAGCGAGCAGGGAAGAACTCGTTTCTAAGAAAGGCACAGTGTCGTCAGTTGTGTGGAATTGGTTCGGGTTTGCGGCATCAGACGGAGCACAAACAGTGCCCCGCTGCAAAGTCAGTCCCTCCAGGATTTCGCAATGTTGCGATCGCAACTATTAACGCAAAATCAAGCAAACCCTGCGAATTCAGCACGACCCTGCAACTTTGTCCAAACTCCGCAACTCTCTCAGCAGCAGCGCACCGGTAATGCGCGGCAGAGGTTGGGTTGGGCCACAGACAAAGCGGCGTGGAGGTGCAATGTGGAGAACAGAGGTGCGGTGCGGAGCTATAGCGCGGAGGTCGAGCACACATGAGGTTGCAGGTGCTCACCAGCAGCAGCGGTGTGGATGGGACTGAAGGAGGAGACGAATGCGCTACTTTCTAGTTTTGTCTGGTGTCACTCTGAAAAGGCCGTCTGCGTTGCCATGGTGATATAGTTGCCTAAAAAGTTGAATGGGCAGCGTATTTAGACAACAATAAAGTTTGAGGTCATTTTCTTTAAACGTTAATGTTGCAGGCTAATAACCTTCCTGAAAACCTACAGCACAGCAAACTTCTTCTGTTTTTAATGACTGGATGTTCTACAGCACACAACAGGAATCACCAGAGAAGATCTGAGTGGAACAGAATCAGAATCACCTGCAAGCCCCAAAAAACAGCCTAATAACACAGCAATATGATTTTAAAAAGTAGGTACGCTTCTCCTGTTCAAATACAGGTATTTTTAATTAGATTAATTACCACCTCACATATGTTTAAAAACAGATTTTGTTAGTTTTTACAGTTCTAGCTAATATTTTTAAGAAGAATTATAAACACACAAAAAAAATTGCAACTTTAAAGAAAATCCCCTGTAAAATCACAGGGCCTTCTGTTCTATTTGACTGATATTGCACTTGCAATATCAGACTTGCACTTCAAATCAAAGCAATAAAGCTAAACTTGTTTTGGACAATTTCTCTGTTGTCTGCAGTTTGATTTTAAATAAGAGGGGGAAAAAATCTTTTTTAAATCGTAAATCAAATTTTTTTTTTTTTTTTAGGATAAATCGCTTAGCTCTATGATATAATATTTTCAACTGGCTCCAAGCAGAAGTAAATTATGGGCACAATCACAATAACAAGACAAAACATTGTTTATGAGATTTACAACTAATGTGAGCCATTTAAATACAGTAATAGAGACTGGTAGACTACATTGAAGATAAATGTTACAGAAAAGTCAACACAAAACATTAAAACTATATGATTTGATGAAAATAATACATCAAACATATTGTTAAGACATTCATTCATTCATTCATTCATTCATTTTCTACCGCTTATTCCCGTTAGGGGTCGCAGGTGACTGGAGCCTATCCCAGTAACTTTGGGCCATAGGTGGGGTACACCCTGGACAGGGGCCAGCTTGTCGCAGGGTGTTAAAACAAATGTTTTCAATAAACTGTTTATAATAATATCTCTGCAATTCATCAAGCATCAGATGAAGAAAATCCTTGCCATGGCACTAAACTAACCTACTAAAATAAATGAGTGTATTTCTCAGACAGAACTGCTCAGGAGGAAACAGCACAGTGGTAAACATTTGCTCCGCTAACTTTTAGCGGCCAACACACCTCTCTGTCCTTTCCCTGCAAACATCGTTAGTTTATAGCTATGTTATTGTATGTTTAGTTGAAAAGTCATCCTTCAAGTTGAGTGTGCAATGGAGAAATGTGCGGGGACAGACAGAGACATAGAACGAGATGAACAGAGTGACACGGTGGCACTGAAAATGCCGTTTCTAAGTGTCATTCGAAGCCACGTACACAACTGTGAGCTATCAGCAGACAACTCAGGAGACCTGTAGCCTGGCCTGAGTCCATAGCCGGTGGTGCTTTGGAGGTGTGGCCGCTGGGAGCAGTAAGAGAGAGACAGGGAAAGAGGCAGATCAGCAGCACGGCACAGGCCTGCAGGACTTGGCTGCAGCTGGATTTTAACTACATGTTTTTCAAAAACTTGCTCAATTCTACTTCTGAGAGGATATGATGTTGAGTGTGTAAGCTGTGCCCCTGTTGTGCAAGACATATAACTTTGTAAAAAAAAAAAAAAAAAAAAAAAAAAGGTAGTTAATTTTTTTTAATAGTCTAATCAATAAAACAATTTCACAACCCCTCTGCAGTACCTCCGCGGCCCACCTAGGGGTCGTGCCCCCCCCCCCGTGCTGAAGGCCTTAACTAGGAACACACAGGGAAGATCAGCATTTAAAATATTTTCAAAAGTCACTGTTCGGCGTGCTTTGTTCACCTGCTTGAGCACATAACACGTACCTAGACAACCAGGTTCAAATCTGGCTCGGGTCAATTTGCTCAATGCATTCCCCTCTTTCTCACCCTGTTCCTATCAAATAAAAGCTCAAACAAGCCCACAAAAGTATAAAATGTCATTGTTCCATGCATTCATAATAAAATGATTACGAGTTCAGATTCAAACTGGGTCTGCAGCCAAACACAATTATTATGTATATCAAACTGAGATTCATGTGACCAAAGACTCCACGACATGTTGTCAGTCACTACATTTACATGCAGAGCATACTTTGGCTATGCTCATTCTCTGTTTTTAGTCCTTTTCAAAAAAAAATTAAAACTTTAAAAAAATTCCCCACATGGTAAATGTGTCTCACGCAGGCCCATAAACGCATCAAAACTACAGCAGTCAAGCTTTCACTTTTAAACACAATGGACCAAAAGTAAACGCAAGTGGTGAAGGGAACATATGTATCTTCACTACTCTAAAATGTGTGTTTGAAGTGTTTGTCTCTAATCACTAATGTTGTTCTGACTGAGAGCAGTTGAACCCCTCTTCAGCTTAATCAGAGTACAGTGTTTACCTTCAGCAGTAGTTCAACAATGACCCGCATTATCAAGGTGCTGCACTCCAATTAAGAGAACTTCCAAGAGTCCCGGGTTTACAGCATTGTAAAACTCCTAATTGGAGTAAGGTAATAACTCCCAACCTGCAAGTAAACGTAGTGAGTGTTTCTACTGCTCAGGCCACTCACATCTTCTTTAACACAAACCTACCAAAATTATACTATCAGCAGGCCTATAATAATTGTTCTGATGACATAAACAATTAATAAAGGTAATAGAAGAGTGGAAATGGGACAGTAGGTGCCATTAAGTGAAACCAAAGGCACAATATATCTAATTTAAAAACACTACTTTACTTTGACACATTGAAAATAAGTTACAGCGTACAACTTTGTGGTCTAAACACATGAGCTGGCTCTAATAGGAAGATGGAACCAAGCAGCACCAACAGGAAGAGGGTGAATCCAGAATTATTTGGCTCTTTAAATGTTAAAAAGTCCACAGATGAAAAAATCAAAACAAAAACTAATCAAACCTGCCCAATCCAGTTAATTTAGCTCCTCAAATTCCACAAACGAGACAACAGCAGTCTTCTGGTGAACCGTTTCCACTGCGAATGACACTAACGACGTTCAACTGACTTCAATGGAAAAAGTAGTGTAGCGTTAACATGGGCCACTGAATCATGTAGCCACAGTCGGGGTTACGCCACGAGAGAATCCATCTATTAGCATTATGTTAAAGCAATAAAAGTGTGGATTTATTGTTTCTATAAACGAGCGAATGTAAAGTTTACAGTGCGGCTACAAACTCGGTCAGAACAGGAACATCCCCCAAACACTCGCAGTCGGCTAGCTAAGCTAGCTTACCTCGGACAAAACTTTTTCCACTTTTCAAAACTTTGTTTCCATTAAACAAGAGCCCACACAGAGCCGCTCGCCACTGAAGACGGTGCGGTACTGTTTTGTTTTCCTGTAGTCACATCAGGACGTTTATACTCCGTGTGTTGTTCAGTGAAATAAACTTACTTCAGTGTCCGCTGCCTGCACCGCTCCCCGGGCCGCCGTCACCGCCGCTACCGCTCCGTGCGCTGCGGAGCTCGGGCCGAGAAGCCGAGAGTCCTCCCGCTGCCAGGGACACGACGAGCCAGCCACACCGAGGCCCCGGGCCTAGCGTGTCCTCGGAACACCGTCAGGGGAGAGAAGGCTCGCTTCGGGCCGCCGCACACGGAACCACACTAAGGATAAGGTTTTTGACAGCCCCCCCCTCCCCTCGGCAGCCTGCACTTCTCTCTTTTTGCTTTCTTCAGGCAGATACGAATCAAAATACTGCCCGATAATATGGCGGCGGCACGAGCGTGTCAGTATCGCGAGAGCAACAGGTTGTCACTATTTTTTCACTGAGCCCAGAGTCTGACAGAGCTCAGAGCAGGAGCTGCACATTTCCTGGGCTCTCTCGAGGCAAAGCCGTTAGACAGCATCATTTCATGGTAGCCTATAGACCTAATAGCCTAGTTTCTCTTTTTAAAAGTGCTTTAAACAAAAGACGAAAAAGCAATAATTATAAATAAGTAACAACAACTTCAATCAGGAGATGAAGTCATGGAGTTCATAAATTCTTGGGCTTGACTTTGTACGCTTAAATAAAATTTCCTTTTGTGTAAATCAAAAAAGATGACAAGAGAATTCCTTAAAAATAAATAGCCATCATATAGCCATAATAGCCATTATATACACTGCTCAAAAAAATTAAAGGAACACTAAAATAACACATCCTAGATCTGAATGAATGAAATATTTTAAATAAATACTTTGTTCTTTACATAGTTGAATGTGCTGACAACAAAATCACACAAAAATTATCAATGAAATCAAATTTATTAACCCATGGAGGTCTGGATTTGGAGTGGAAAAACACACTACAGGCTGATCCAACTTTGACGTAATGTCCTTAAAACAAGTCAAAATGAGGCTCAGTAGTGTGTGTGGCCTCCACGCCTGTATGACCTCCCTACAACGCCTGGGCATGCTCCTGATGAGGTGGCAGATGGTCTCCTGAGGGATCTCCTCCCAGACCTGGACTAAAGCAACTCCTGCACAGTCTGTGGTGCAACGTGGCGTTGGTGGATGGAGCGAGACATGATGTCCCAGATGTGCTCAATTGGATTCAGGTCTGGGGAACGGGCGGCCAGTCCATAGCATCAATGCCTTCATCTTGCAGGAACTGCTGACACACTCCAGCCACATGAGGTCTAGCATTGTCTTGCATTAGGAGGAACCCAGGGCCAACCGCACCACCATATGGTCTCACAAGGGGTCTGAGGATCTCATCTCAGTACCTAATGGCAGTCAGGCTACGTCTGGCGAGCACATGGAGGGCTGTGCGGCCCCCAAAGAAATGCCACCCCACACCATTACTGACCCACTGCCAAACCGGTCATGCAGGAGGATGTTGCAGGCAGCAGAACGTTCTCCACGGCGTCTCCAGACTCCGTCACGTCTGTCACATGAGCTCAGTGTGAACCTGCTTTCATCTGTGAAGAGCACAGGGCGCCAGTGGCGAACTCGCCAATCTTGGTGTTCTCTGGCTATAAGCACAACCCCCACCTGTGGACGTCGGGCCCTCATACCACCCTCATGGAGTCTGAGTTTCTGACCGTTTGAGCAGACACATGCACATTTGTGGCCTGCTGGAGGTCATTTTGCAGGGCTCTGGCAGTGCTCCTCCTGTTCCTCCTTGCACAAAGGAGGAGGTAGCGGTCCTGCTGCTGGGTTGTTGCCCTCCTATGGCCTCCTCCACGTCTCCTGATGTACTGGCCTGTCTCCTGGTAGTGCCTCCATGCTCTGGACACTACGCTGACAGACACAGCAAACCTTCTTGCCACAGCTCACATTGATGTGCCATCCTGGATGAGCTGCACTACCTGAGCCACTTGTGTGGGTTGTAGACTCCGTCTCATGCTACCACTAGAGTGAAAGCACCGCCAGCATTCAAAAGTGACCAAACCATCAGCCAGAAAGCTTAGGAACTGAGAAGTGGTCTGTGGTCACCTCCTGCAGAACCACTCCTTTATTGGGGGAGTCTTGCTAATTGCCTATAACTTCCACCTGTTGTCTGTTCCATTTGCACAACAGCAGTGAAACTGATGTCAATCAGTGTTGCTTCCTAAGTGGACACAGTTTGATTTCACAGAAGTGGGATTGACTTGGAGTTACATTGTGTTGTTTAAGTGTTCCCTTTATTTTTTTGAGCAGTGTATATATGCTATAACATACTGAATAGTATATAAACAGGGACAGAGCAGGCTGTACTTCCTCAGGAGGCTGAGGTCATTAAAGATCTGCCAGAAGCTGCTGCAGATGTTCTACCAGACTATCGTCGCCAGGGCCCCTTCTATGCTGTGGTCTGCTGGATAGGAAGCATCAAGAAGAGCGACGCTTCATGACTGGACAAGGTAGTGAGGAAGGCTGGCTCTGTGGTTGATACAGAGCTGGACTCACTCACATCTGAGGCAGAGAGGAGGGCCCTCAGCAGACTCTTGTCCATCCTGGGCTCAGGTTGGAATTTTTGCTCGGAAACTCGTGCGGAAGTGTAGGACTCAGTTTCCGAGTTGACGTCACAATCATTGGGACTCCCTATGATTGGGGCGGTTCAAGCCTCGCCACTGGCGTTGTGTCCTTGGGCAAGACACTTCACCCACCTGTATGAATGTGTCAGTGTAACTGTGTTTGGTGGTGGTTGGAGTGGCCGTAGGCGCAGAATGGCAGCCACGCTTCCATCAGTCTGCCCCAGGGTAACTGTGGCTACAGAAGTAGCTCACCACCACCGAGTGTGACTTAGTGCAACCCTGTTACCAAGAATCAGGAACCTTAAAAAGGATTTATATAGATAAATGTTAACTAAATCCTTTACCAATAAGTAAGAAGGTCACATTTACATTGAATAATCACTTAATTTCAGACAGGTATTGACCTATTATTATTATTTTTACAAAAATGTTATTGTACCAGGGTTGAAATGACGGTAACAGGGTTGAACAGACACATTACTTTGCTAGCGTCTCTGCTTTCAGCAGCACTTGGTGCTGTGCAAGAAATCTGTAGAAATCAATTAAAAATGTAAAATGTTGATTGTAAATACTTTCCATTAAAAAAAAAAAGTTAATGAGTTCATGTTTAGTAATTAATCTCACCCAGGTAGTTACTGCATTATTAACATATACCTGATGGCAACAAATGAATAAAAAATAGCCATTTATGTTTTGGAAAATATAACAATATTTTAATTTAATATCACAAACAGTAAATTATACACACACATTTCATTTTGCTCAGTCAGTGAATTGTCAGTGCTTGATTTACTGAAGAAAATGCAACCCTGTTCCTGAAGTGCAACACTGTTACTCTTATTACAGTAACAGGGTTGAAAGTAACAAGGTTGCAAATCAACACTGTTTTTAACTTTTTTTCAGGAACAGAGGCTAGCTTTGGAATGTAATGTTGCTGTTAATGTTAAGGTTAGACTTGGTTATAATAATAAATAAAGAAAACTTTGAAGAGTTTGTCTTATTCTGATAATAAGGGTAACAGGGTTGCATTGGTTAGAGTGACGCACACAGTCAGCGCTGATAAAACTGGAAAAATATTTAAAACAGAGGAGAGGACTTACATTTGGTCTGCCCATGGTGTTAACCTGTGGCCTAATGATGTCATTTTTTCTCTGTGATGTGACCAACTGTTGTTTCTCTTCCTCTGCCAGGCTAAAAAGGTTTTGGTAACAGGGTTGTACGCATGTTGAGGGACACAACTTAAATTCATCAATACTGTTGTTTAAATTATGTTGATAATTAAATAAACTGTATCAATAGTTACATGAAACACATATCACACCAATACTAAAAAAGAAATTGTATTTAAAACTTATTTTAATAGTTAAATCTACAATGCAAGTTTGTCATTAAGAAAGGGGGACAAGTGGAAATGCCATTTTAGGGGTTACTTGAAATCTTTTTAGTATTTTGGTTAATATCTTAAACCACATTTTTCTACAACCTAATTTACATTTTGGGTCAGAACAAGTATAATTTGCAAAATAAGTGCTTGTTAAGGGTTTGGATTTTGGTGCATGGATTGATTTTTTTTTTTTTTGGGGGGGTGGGGGGGGGGTGGGGGGGGGGGGTAGGGGTAGGGTTAGGGTTAGTCTGAGTCTGAGTTCTGAGTCAGAGTCTGAGTTCTGAGTCCTTACTGTTACAGGTAAGTTAGAGATTTTGGGGAGGAACAGTTGGTGTAGTGGGGGCGTGTTTGTCTGTAGTAAGAAAGCAGTCAGGATACAACATCCATGTCCACAGAATAAATGAATGATGGTTGAGTGTATTTAGGTTGTTTGTTGTAAGCTAAAGATAGCCGTCTACAGTCGTAGCTTTATGCACGCGTAACATTACACGCCAGTCAAAGCTGCACATAAACACAGTGTGCTGGTTCAAAGGTTAGGTTACTGCCTTTAGTTTGTGGAGTTCGGTGTTCGAATGTGCACTGTACACAAAAAACTGCCAAGCTTCTGAGGTTGTTATGGCCAACAATTCCCCATTTTGGATATTACTGTTACTGATAGGATGAGTTTGTTATAGGTATTTGGGGCAGCTCCATATAAAAGCTAAATATTACTTCACTAACCACATCTGTGATCTGTCCCTTTCAGAAAAGTGAGGCCTACAGCTCCAGAGACAGGACTGTGGACACATTCTCCTGGATCCACTGAGGGACTAATATCCAGTGAGTAGTCTGTGTACTGCATGTGTGAGATGAAACACTTTCTGCTGTTACAGGATGTTTTCTTTATGCTCACAAACAGCACTGTAGCAGCAGCTGCAGCACATCTGGAGAAGTGGACAGGTGTTCACCTGAGCAGCTGCAGAGCGATGCTCCTCTCACTGTACAACAGGTCAGACTGCAGTTCTGGTTCAGTCTGGTTCAGTCTGGTTCAGTCTGGTTCAGTCTGGTTCTGTTGTGTTTCACATTCAGATGTAACATTATATTAGTAACTCCTGTCCTCTGTTATCACTCCTGTGTTCTCTGAGTGTGTAGTATTCCTCTGTACTCCACTCCTCACCTCACACAGACTGTTAGTATCAAACCAGTGACAGATCACATCTGTACACATCTGTACAGTGACCTGCTGCTGAATGAAATGATTCACTTTATAATTTTTATTCTGTTTCAGATAATACTTCAGGCCGAGCTGTGGGAGCATTCCAAGGGGCTCAGTATAAAAAGTGAAATGCGGGAATTTTTTGGGGATAACTTTTGCTAATTAGACCTCATAAATCAGAAGGGATGCTGCGTGTTCTTTGCCAATAAGTGACTCTGACAACCAGAAGATGTCTTTCAAATGCTGCCCAGATTTATTGAAGATCAACAGGATCAAAAATACAGATTGACAGGAATCAAAAATAATGCATAGAGAAAATTATAGTGGTAAATCAGAATAACAGAACTCAGTCTCGAGAGGGGAACACCTGCTGCCGTAGCTCTGCCCCCGGTCTAAGCATCTCACAGAGAGAGCTCCTCTGGTCTTGGGATGACACCAACTGCTCCTGCTCAAGATCCTCAAGCAGGTTTCATAACAAAAAGAAAGTACAAGAATGAGAACTTTGTGACTAAGGTCCATTATATACATATCTTGTGGTTTTGGAACAGTAAGTCTGTTCTCGCTGTCAAAAGAGCGAATGCCGGATGCTGGCCTGATAGCATAAACCTGACAAAGCTTATCTAAAGGTATGTTACACATGTTGTTAAAACTCAGCATGAGCTCTCATCACTAAGAAAACGACTAAATAAACAGAACATACAGTAACTAGCGTAAAGCACAAACACATCAGTACATGCAATATGAATCATAAGTATAATGATTGAATAGATATCTTAAGATGAATACGTGGGGAGTTATAATCTAAGAACTGTATTGATACGCACACAAGGCCTAAACTAGGGCAGGTTATATGTGATACTTTAGCAAACTCAAATTTAACTTTAATTTTAGCATTAGGCAATTTATTCAAATATCATAAGTCAGATGTAAAGTCACAGTCCCACAGCTTCTGTTGGTACAATAACTTTACTTGTACACACTTTGGAGTTTGGTCTAACAATATTTTGTCCTGTATTTTTATCAGGAGCAGAGCTCCAGTCTCCTCTCTGCAGCTGGAACAGCTGGATCCATCTCTCCATCACATTTCCTCTGACAAAGACATTGCCCTTCACCACAGCACCACTGGAGACACTTATGTTTTTTTATATATTTTTTATTTACTCATGAACTTCTCTGCTGTGAGATAGTGATGTTTCCTACACAGACCACATGTGAAGCTGTATCCACAACCTCTGTTAGTCCATCAGTTACATTTAGACATTTATTTTGAACATCAGTTTCTTTTGTAATTTTTATCCAAGCAGATGTTTGCTTCACACCCAATAATGTTAGTCTTTTATTTTTCAATAAAGTTCAAAAAGCCTTTGGAAGGAACAAGTCCATGTTTGGGGCCTACTTTTACAATAGTGCATAGTGAGGATATGTCTACAAATATGTATAGATATATGTTTGTTTCTAGTTAAAAAATACTTATAACACCTATACTAATACAGTTACCAGCTAGTAATTTACTGAGAGTAACAGTAGGCTACAGAGAAGCTACAGTAGCTCTCTGCACAATGAGAAAACTGTCTTTTTAATAAAACATATGCAGAATAGGACAGCTTTTAGATTTTTTTTTTTTTAATCCTCTGCAATAGTTACACATTTCACATAAATAAATAAAAGGGCTGAAGCAGAAGTCTGTCTCCAACAGTAGTGACTATCTGTCAGGTTATTCCTGAGGCACAGGGCTCTCACTACAGTCACTGCTGCTGCCTCTGTCTGAGAGAGGACCATCAGCTCTGCTCTGCCACACCTGCCAAGAACCTCTAACCTTAACACTGAACTAACTACACCATGCACCAACATACTCCTCACTCAAAACACTACATTTAGAGGAAGGGGAAAGACCTTAGGAGAGCTTCATTAAGTGGGCTGACCCTTCATTATCATATGACATGGACACTTCCTCACAGACAAATTTAAACACTGCCCCCTGATGGTTTATTTACAGTATATGAGGATAAACTATGAATTATTGTAAAGGTATATAATATTAAGGCTATCATATTTTAATATATAAATATTGCTATTTATTAATGTATATACAAATATTTAATGATTAAAATGAAAAATTACAGTTTCTCTTCCTCTTCTTTAATTGTTTATCCATTTGTTTTCTGTTTAGCTATTTTTTATTTTTATTGTTATTATTAAAAATTTATATATATATGTATTTGTATTTACTGTCAGGTTATTATTATTTAGTATTATAATTATTGTTGTTAATTTATTTTTTATTTTAAATTTTTTTCTTTCTTTTTTTTAGATGGAATATTGTGCTGGATATTACTGTATGATATGTTTTGCACTGATTATAATTGAAAAAATAAAGAATAAAAAAAAAGGGGCTGATGGTGCACGATAAATACCAGCAATTTTTTTGTGTTGTCATTTCATCAAGGTTAACAAACAAGGACAGATATTCAAAACAATTTCTAAGTGATCTTTGACAAAAATAGCAATTCTACCTCTTTTAGATTGCCTATCACATCAAAAAACTATAATTTTCAATATTAATTTTAGTATCACTTATTTTGTTTGATGAAGTTTAAGAGAGAAAAAAAATGTCTGGATCAGCTTGTTTGGCCACACTTTGATCTAATCCAATTTAGATAAAATGCTACATACATTCATCTGTATAATCCCCAGTCCTTTGCAGTTTTTGAAGCTTTGTATATTGAATACAGCACTGTGTCTGCAACTCCTTGTAAATTTTAATTTTTTGGGTGCAATTTTTTGAACTGATTAGACAAATGGAAGTGATATTTGATTTGTTATTTGTTGTTATATACCAAACTACATGACTTCTGATATTTTTTGTCATGTTTAGAAGCTCATGTGGTGAATTTAAACAATAGAGCTCAGAACTGTGGAAGAGGTAGAAGCAACTGAATGATTTATGGGAAAATTTTTAAGATAATTTATTATTATTATTATTATTATTATTATTATTATTATTATTATTATTATTATTTATTATGTGTTACTATTGTTGATGGTGACCAGAAGTGGCGGGATGTGTAAGGGAACAGAGATAGTCAACACATGGGAGTGTTCCAGATCCAATAAAAAATATTGTCACATAAAGTCTGTGAGCCAAGATAATTCAGGTGAATGTCATCTGAGAGAAAAAAGTCTGGACGCTTCCAAAAGAGATTAAAATTATTGGCAAACAGAATATTGCAGGCTGCACAGGTAGACCTGAAACAGGTGTGGAAACTCAATGTGCGAGTAAAACGACCTGCCCCATGGTTGTAGGGGACAGGCCCACTGATGAAGACTCATCTGCCATCAACTTTGAGGAAGTTGAGAAGTTTAATATAATTCTTTTTTAGAATTTTTACTGAGACAGGGCTGTGTTTATGAAAAACGTTTTTGAAACGCTAACTTATTCGTCTCAGGGTTAGGGTAGGAAGATGTTCATCTCTACGTCACCACTTTTCATTTCCATTTCAAAGAGCTGTAAGTTAGCGGGCTAACACCACTTTGTCATGATCTACAGTCACCCTCATTAACTTTAACCTTTGGGCCCACAGAGGGCCCATGTATTACAAACATAATCACTAATGACATGTCAGGACACACACAGCAGGCTCTGCTTTGTGTCATAAATATGTGAATAGGGATGCTTGATTAATTTAGTCATAATTGAAATCACGATTATTCATTAACTTAAAAATAGTTGTTTTTATTTTTTTCTATTTTTATTTTTATTTTAATTTTTTTTTTTACAAAACTATGAGAAATATATTCTTTGCACACAAATAAAGTGCAAAATCTGAACTAAACCAAGTTTGGTATAGTCTCACCATGAACTGTTATGTTGTTTGCTCGACATCTCTTCAAACCCAAAGTGCTCCCAAACAACAGAACTTGTCTCACCATTTCTTCTAAGAAAGCTTTTCTCCTGTTCTCTTTCTGCCATGTTTCTGCTAACAAATGTAGCTTAAAGCTATCAGAGGGGGGAGGGGCAGAGCGAGCATGCGCATACAAAACACACTTCAGAGTTACTGTCATTCATTTTTTTCTCAAGAATATATTTTTTGTATATATAATTGTTGAGTGTTAAAACTGAAAACTGAGGTTCAATTAATTGCACAGCCCTAAATGAGAGTGTTTAAGGAAAGTTAAGACATCATTGGTCATAGTTTATATTTATACAGAGACTTTAATTCAAACAGTTTTTGTGAGTGCTGTTATGTGAGGCAGGAGGCACAACCAATGCACAGAATATAAAAGTGAGACAAAAGATTTTATTATATTACAGGATATAAAATAAATATACATGACCTTTTCTCAATAACAGTCTTTTGTACAGTGAAACTTGGACAAACAAAAGCAGCTCAAGTCTTTCCATGTTGTGGGTTTGATGGAGCCTTTTTTAAAATTTTTTTTTTACAAATGCTATGAAAAGACAACACAGGACATAAGAATTTCAAACCCATATTTTCACATACATATTAATACCCAGAGAATGACTCCCAAACTGCACACCTGAACACCTGTTAATAAATGGACTGTATGAATTATGCATTTTTAGACCTTAAAATATGATTGTAGTAAAGTTTAAAGAGATCAGTCTTAGCATTTTGGCAATGTGTCACATAGAATTAGTGGCCTATCAGTCTTTGCCACTAGATGGTGTCATGAGCTAGCACTATGCCACAGAGAAGTGGGGGTTTAGGGAGGTGGTGTCATAAGAATAACTTCCCATGATGCTTTGTGAACACTACTATTCATTGTCATGTACAATAATAATCCATGACATATTAACCCTTGTGCCCCAGTGAGGACAAAAGTGACCTTCTCAAGTTTAATTTTTTGATAACTTTGCAGTGGTTCTTATCTTTTCTATGAAATTTGGCTCAGGTGTGACTTATCACTAATGTTGATATTCTAAACACAAATCTCATATTGTTTCATTTTTACACTCTCTAACTAAATTTGTTATGTTGCTCCTGTTCAGTGACAAAAGTGTCACCATGAAAAAAATCATCATAAGAAATGTATCTTCATATGTTTTCTACTTTTTTTGCATTTAATATTTAATATTTTTTAATCAGCTTACCAAATATACCAAATATATAATTATTTGCAGAATTTTAACCCTTTTAATTCCAGTGTATGTAACAGCATCTCAATTTTTTTTTTTGTAAAAAACACACAAAAAAATGAAATATTTTTAATATTCTCAATGCAAAGTGGATTTTTCCAGGTTGGATTATTACAGCCTTGGGCATGTCAAAAATTACTAATAACACTGATTTAGACTGATTTGAGATTTTTTGGTAGTAACAAAAATTACAACCAGTTGTAATGGATTTTAATGGGAGTTGGTTTTTAGATCCTAAATGTTGTTGGTAATCTTTGACAGACCCAAGGCTGTAAAAAAAACAAAAACACAAAACAACTTTAAATCCACTTTGCATTGCTGAATATAAAAAATATAAATGCTTTTTGTGTGTGTGTTTCACACACACACAAAAAAAGAGATGCTATTTCACTGTCATAAAAAAGATTCTAAAATTAATTAAATCTTTGGTATGTATGATCAGGTTGATTAAAAAATTTATGCAAAAAAAAAAAAAAAAAGCAAAAAATTAAAATAAAATAAAAAATAAAAAATGAATGTATACTATTTTTATGTTTTGTGACGGGGACACTTTTGTCACTTAACAGGAGCAAAGCAACTTTTTAAAATTGGGGCACAAGGCTTAAACAAGCTCTGTTATGGACAACACTAAATGAACTATACATGTTCCTCTCACAACACCCCAAAACATTCTAATAGGCCCGGTTTGCAGGAGAATACTGGGGCTTAGTGCAGCTGTAGCTCATGACTCCATCTAGTGGTGAACTGTAGGGGTGAGGAAAATACTCATTTTATCGATGCATTGTTCGTGTTCTTAAAAAAAGATTCAACGTCAATTCCGAAAAGCTAAGAACTGTAATTTATAAAAGCCCACTAGCGCTTAGAATAACTCTTTCAATCTGTATTACATCCAGTAATTATCAGCTGTTGTAAATGCCCTGCAAAAACACAACAGCTGACGATGTACATGACAGAGCCGGGACAGTTATTCAGTGTAACAACTCTTCAGAGATTTCACTTAAACATTCACTTTTACTGCAGTAACATCCTCATCATTAGTTGTCTACACACTAAAGTTCATTAAGACTTGATTTTGTTCCTGTCATCACTTTTGGTTTTGGAGTAAAAAAGGGGCTTTGTGTAGCCCAGTGGTGAAAGGTGGTAATGAGGGGCCCCAGTGCAGCTTCTCAGAGTGGGCCCTAGAGTTATTATGCCCATTCAGCAAGTCTAAACATCTGCATATAATACTTTTATGTTATAAAAAGTTGAATAACTGTTTCTTTAAAATATTTAAACATATCACTACTGTAAAAGATTAGATGTTTATTATTGTTCATTTTTAAACTTTTTAAGTATTAAGTAAATATTGTAAAGAAATTGTGTATATCAAACATTTTTAATCTTTTTTTAATCATAAGAAAAGCTTGTTCCAAAATGGAATCTGAGCTATAATTCAACAGCAGTCTCCTGCTGTTAGATTATAGCCCAGACGGTACATAACCCACTAATATTTATTATAATTAGTTATAGTCTCAATCCGCTAACACAAAACGTTCAAATAACGTTAGCTCATGGTTCTCCAAAGGTTGTTTGGTGGTACTAACCAAAAACTAACATTTAGAAAATGGTAGTACAAAAACACATTGTTCCCAGAACTTTTAGAACACTAAAAACTTGAATGTTCTCCTAAAGTTCCCTACTGTCTGTATGCAAGGTTTGCTTTTGGTTTTATCCTGGTATTTAAAACAAACAAACAAACAAACAAACAAAAAAAACAACTAACTAATTTAGAACATTTCAGCAACGTTGCATACAGGGAACAGACGGAATTTTAGCAACCAAATATTATTGGTTATATTTTCTTACTTTAAAAGAGATCAGGTTATTGTAAAAAAAGATTCTGGCTTTGGTAATAAAAATTGCATACATTATTTAAAAACCTTATTCAATAGGCAATAATTTCAAATCTAATAGTAAACTGTTTGGGGTCCCCAAATGTCCTGGGCCTGGTGTAGCCTATGTCTGAAATGGATGTATAGCCTACAATATGTAGCTCTGCAATAACTCATAACTTTTTATCTAAGCCTATCTAGCTTTTTAATTGAACATTCATACTGTACAACTATGTTTCAAACATAAACTATGCAATTACAATTATTGTAATAATAATACATGTGCTGCAAAAAATACTCTGTACTTGACTAATAATTTTTTGTCATGTGTCATTCATTGAAAGCTGACATGAATCATGAAGTGTTTGATGCATCGATAATCTGACCCCCACCCCTAGTAAACAGTGATGCCCCACCTGCTGTTAACATTTACACTAGTGACATATTCTTGACAGGTATAAAAAACATAGCATTATTCTTAACCTCTAAAACAATATTATGGGATTGAAAAAGTGAGAATACTGCATACATTCAATTGAAAGTCCTTTTAAGGAATGACAAGGCAGCAGCCCACTGACGCCCCCTGCTGGAAGAGTTCATCTGTAACAGAGGCTTGACGATGGCCACAGTAAGTGCTTATGTTCTGCATATGAAAGAAGGCAGGCACATGCAGTGGGATCAGAAAGGAGCTTAGTAGAGCGAGAGGGCTACGCGGCTTCATAAAGCTGTGCACTAATGTGGGCCATACCTACACATATGAATTCATAGCTCTCATAGCACTGCCAGAACTCTACTCTCTAAAGCAAGACATTCAACCATTAAATACTTTAATACCACAAAATATAAAAGCAAAAACAGTGCATTAACAGTTATTGTGATCATAACTCCATGTTTATGTACAGCGTATCAGCACACAGCTCAAAGTGCTTCAGTGATGCATGTACAAGAGCCAGTCTTCCACAAGCACCAGCTGCACTCGATCAAAGTAGAAAGCAAAGATTAAGCGGCGAGCTACTACATCATGTACTCAGAAATCTGCTACTGTATATTGTACACTCGTAAGTGACTCCGTACTGTACACTCATGAGTGAGACCGTACAGTACACCCGTGACAGTGAGACAGTACTGTACACTCGTGAGCGAGGCTGTAGTACTGTACACTCGTGAGCGAGGCTGTAGTACTATAACCTCCTGAGCGAGGCTGTAGTACTGTACACTCGTGAGCGAGGCTGTAGTACTGTACACTCGTGAGCGAGGCTGTAGTACTGTACACTCGTGAGCGAGGCTGTAGTACTGCAACCTCCTGAGCGAGGCTGTAGTACTGTAACCTCCTGAGCGAGGCTGTAGTACTGTACACTCGTGAGCGAGGCTGTAGTACTGTAACCTCCTGAGCGAGGCTGTAGTACTGTACACTCGTGAGCGAGGCTGTAGTACTGCAACCTCCTGAGCGAGGCTGTAGTACTGTACACTCGTGAGCGAGGCTGTAGTACTGTAACCTCCTGAGCGAGGCTGTAGTACTGTAACCTCCTGAGCGAGGCTGTAGTACTGTAACCTCCTGAGCGAGGCTGTAGTACTGTACACTCGTGAGCGAGGCTGTAGTACTGTACACTCGTGAGCGAGGCTGTAGTACTGTACACTCGTGAGCGAGGCTGTAGTACTGCAACCTCCTGAGCGAGGCTGTAGTACTGTACACTCGTGAGTGAGGCTGTAGTACTGTAACCTCCTGAGCGAGGCTGTATTACTGTACACTCGTGAGCGAGGCTGTAGTACTGTACACTCGTGAGCGAGGCTGTAGTACTGTACACTCGTGAGCGAGGCTGTAGTACTGCAACCTCCTGAGCGAGGCTGTAGTACTGTAACCTCCTGAGCGAGGCTGTAGTACTGTACACTCGTGAGCGAGGCTGTAGTACTGTAACCTCCTGAGCGAGGCTGTAGTACTGTACACTCGTGAGCGAGGCTGTAGTACTGCAACCTCCTGAGCGAGGCTGTAGTACTGTACACTCGTGAGCGAGGCTGTAGTACTGTACACTCGTGAGCGAGGCTGTAGTACTGTAACCTCCTGAGCGAGGCTGTAGTACTGTACACTCGTGAGCGAGGCTGTAGTACTGTAACCTCCTGAGCGAGGCTGTATTACTGTACACTTGTGAGCGAGGCTGTAGTACTGTAACCTCCTGAGCGAGGCTGTAGTACTGTACACTCGTGAGCGAGGCTGTAGTACTGTAACCTCCTGAGCGAGGCTGTAGTACTGTACACTCGTGAGTGAGGCTGTAGTACTGTAACCTCCTGAGCGAGGCTGTAGTACTGTACACTCGTGAGCGAGGATGTAGTACTGTACACTCGTGAGCGAGGCTGTAGTACTGTAACCTCCTGAGCGAGGCTGTAGTACTGTACACTCGTGAGCGAGGCTGTAGTACTGTACACTCGTGAGCGAGGCTGTAGTACTGTACACTCGTGAGCGAGGCTGTAGTACTGTAACCTCCTGAGCGAGGCTGTAGTACTGTAACCTCCTGAGCGAGGCTGTAGTACTGTACACTCGTGAGCGAGGCTGTAGTACTGTACACTCGTGAGCGAGGCTGTAGTACTGTACACTCGTGAGCGAGGCTGTAGTACTGTACACTCATGAGCGAGGCTGTAGTACTGTACACTCGTGAGAGAGGCTGTAGTACTGTACACTCGTGAGCGAGGCTCTCGTGAGTGAGGCCGTACTGTAGACTCATAACGGTGAAGGTTTATTTCTGATTTAGTCCTAGTTTAGCAATACTTTACCCATGGCTGCGCTAGCCGCCTCTATGTTAGCGTCCCCTGTGTGAGCCGTCCCTCTGTGAGCCGCCCCTCTGTGAGCCGCCCCTCTGTGAGCCGCCCCTCTGTTAGCCGTTAGCAGCCCTTTGAGCTCTGTAGTCTGTCAGGTAGTGGAGTGATTCACAACATACAGGACTTTAAAACATTTTTTTAAACTTTGAAAATCCAAAGACAGCTCTGAATATATAAACTTTATAAGAAGAGTCAGTTAAATTGCGCATTTGACATTTCCCTGCAATTTCATCAGCCGAGGAGCTGATAATTTTGTGGAGTGCTAGAGATCCATGTGTTCTGCCTCTCTCCAGATACTCACTATGACACCAGTGGAATCTCAGTTCAATAAAGCACAATTTCAGATATGTTTCTACTCTAATACAGGCTCTGAGCAGATTGCACCATCCACCTCAGAGTGGACCAAGATGGGCAATATAGTCCAAGAAGGTGGAGCTTGAGGGTCAGAGAAACTTCTCCACAAAAAAGCTGCACAGAAGATTGTTCTTCCAAAAAACTGAAAATGTTGAATGTTGAAGGGACCAGTTGACATGACAGCTGTTTTACATGAGCAGATGTTGAAATGAAAGGGAAAGTCGTGCTGCTTTCTGATGGGAATTTAAAAAGCTGGGAATCACAATAAATCTTAAACATTCTCTCTGCTGAAGCAGCACTATGACTTTGGAACAGCAGGTGGAGCCACTATCAGCTGTGATCTTGGAACAGCAGGTGGAGCCACTATCAGCTGTGATCTCAGGACTTTGTAGAGCTTTTCCATGAAAAAAGGGGAAGAGTTGACCTTAGTTCAAATGGCGTTTAATTGTGGCTGAATCAGTTTGTTGCAGATGTCAGTAAAGGGTTCCAGTTTCATCTGCTGCCTTCCTTATGTAACAATATTTACAATGACATCAACAGACAAGCAAAAAAAAAAAAAAAAAAAAAAAAAAAAAACTTAAATAGAAAAAGGTGCTGTATAATATAGTGTGCATATGAACACAGCTGCGATAGTTCCCTGGAGGAACGTATTTGGAAGTGCCATATTTTACAGTAGGCGCCAGGCTTACTCATCTCTTTTGGTTCCTATGTCGGCGTCAGACAGCTGGAAACGTGGACGTCAGGATGGAATGCTCAGAAGGACAAGGGAACAAAGAGCAGCTTCAGTACCTGTGGCTTTGGTGGTACTGGGAGCTCTGCTGCGATGATGACGTGTATCCCATGGTGCCCTGGGGCTGGCCCGAGCCTTGGACATTGCTTTGGTACCCAAGCCGTGAGCTGGAGTGCTGAGATTAGAGCAAAAAGAGAATTAGTCAAACAGCAGATATCTTAAAAAGTTTCACTAAATGTAAAACAGTAGATAGATGATGGATTAATTTATTTTTAAAGCATATTTTACTGCCTTCTTTGGCTTTATTTGATTAGGACATCACACGGGTAAAGTGGGGAGAGACATTCAGCAAATGATCAAAGAGGGTCCGGACTCAAACCCATGGCATCAAAGCAGGCTGTAACTGCCTGTATATGCCTCGCAGGTCTACCAACTGTACATGTACCATGGCACATGATGGTTTAATATAGTTATTGTTGTGTAAAGTGCACCATTATGACTGATGTATATTTAATATACAATTTATAATTGGACATTAAATATAAAAATATTTGGTATATGTCTTAAGTCTTAAGTAAGGACAAATAAATCTGACTGCATCACTGCTCTGTCACCTATCTATGGACCACACTTATTAATATAAGTTATTATTTCAAGCTGTGTCTGCTCATAGCTGAGGGCCAGAAACTAATTTGGTTCTGAATGCTTTAGTATGGCGACAGTGGCTCAGGAGGTAGAGCATGACGTTCACTCGGAAGGTTGGTGGTTCAACCAGTGTGCGCTTGGTTGAGGCATGGCTGCCACATTTCCAACAGTCATTATATGAAAGGGCACTACAAAAACAAAAACAAAAAAGAAAACAGTCTCATATCACCACTGTCACATTCTTGAATCATACAATTTTTGGAGCTTCGAAAATTTTAAATGTGCCTGTACTGTTTATAAAACACTCCATGAACTGGCACCGGCACCACATTAAACCAAAATCTACCGTAGCAACCATCAGGGCTACGGCTAGACACACTACCTTTGGACAGTCTGCTCTCTCAGTCAGAGGTAGCAACATTACAGCAACATAACCAAATAAGAGGCTGCCCCACATGGAACACCTTCAAAACTCACCTCAAAAACTGGCTCGAATCAAACTAACACTGCACTTATTAGAGCTGTGCAGCTCTCATGGCACATGATACTCCTTACATATATGTATGTATACAGTTACCCTGTAATCTTACTGTTACTGTTGTTATGTATGTATAGCTGTCTGTATTGGGACCCACGTGCACACTGTTAGAACCATAGTGTCTTGCTTGGCGGCAGCAGCAGACCAACACATCTGGATTTAATCTTATTTACTTATTTATTCTATTAAGAGGTACAGCAGACCCTGCTGTGTGATGTTAGCATACAGCTGATGTAAATGAGCTATTTGCACATTTGCACATGTATGTTTGTACCAGTATTCATGAATGTGCTTTGTCCCTTTCAAAAAAATACTAAATAAATGAAGAATGGAGTTCAGTTGTAAAGCGTGTTGGGTGCTTTAAGAAGTACTATATAAAGTTATTATATATTTATTTATTTTTTACAGAGATACTTGTACTAGTTATTGTTCTCCTTAGGTCTAGAACTTGGTCTGATAACTAAATCCTTTGAGGGGGCGCTCTCTGCACATGCCCCAGTCACATTAGGTGGAGGAGGGGAGAGCATTGCACACTGGGATATCCTGTGCAACAGTGGTCAATGAGGGTAAAGAGACGGTGTGTCCCCTCCCTCCACACCAGGCTATTAATACCCCAGCTCTAGATCTACAGCTCTGCTCACTTACAGAGGTCACAGAGGTCACAGCTCTGCTTTCATCACATTCTGAACCATGTGTGTGCCCTGTGAACAGCTACAGAGAGTGAATGACAAAATTCTTGGCCAGCTCATTTCAGTAGTTCATTCATGATTTTGTGACATAAAAAGTAATGCACATTAAAACTGATGCTGACATGTTAATTATGTATTATTATTATTATTATTATTATTATTATTATTATTATTATTATTATTATTATTATTAATGGTGTCTGTAGTCACCTCGAGTCTCTTTCACTAAAACCTACAAGTCAGGTTAGAAATCTCGGGGTAATCATGGACTCTGACTTGAACTTCAGCAGTCACATTAAATCTATAACATCATCAGCATTTTACCATCTCAAAAACATTGCCAGAATCAAAGGTTTACTGTCTAAACCAGACCTAGAGAGACTTATTCATGCGTTCATCTCCAGCAGGTTAGACTACTGTAACGGTCTGCTCCCTGGACTCACTAAGCGAGCTGTAAGACAGCTGCAGTACATCCAGAACGCTGCTGCTCGGGTCCTGACCAAAACCAGGAAGTACGACCATATTAGTCCTGTCCTTAGGTCTCTGCATTGGCTTCCTGTTGCTCAGAGAATAGACTTTAAAACATCTCTGCTTGTGTACAAGTCTCTCCATGGCTTAGCACCAAAGTACATCTCTGACCTGTTGGTCCCATATGAACCATCTCAGACTCTGAGAACCTCAGGGACAGGTCTCTGCTGGTGCCCAGAGTCAGGACTAAACTCGGTGAAGCAGCGTTTCAGTTTTATGCAGCTAAACTCTGGAACAGTCTTCCTGACGATGTTAGACAGGCCTCTACTCTGACACTGTTCAAGTCCAGACTTAAAACTGTTCTTTTTAACTGTGCATATGCCAACTGAAAGTGTTTTATCTGCACTCTTCTCTTTTAATTTAATTTTAAATTCTTAATTCTTAATTATACTCTTTAAATTTGATTTTATTGTTTTAATTGTGCTTTGTACTTTTAAATTTGCCTTTTTTTTCTGTAAAGCACTTTGAATTGCTCTGTGTATGAATTGTGCTATACAAATAAACCTGCCTTGCCTTGCCTTGCCTTGCGCTGTGTCATGATCTGAACCCAGACTGGAATTTCTCTAAAATAGAGTTATCTTCTAAAAATGACTGTATCTGTGTAAAAACAAATTTTTCAAGAACTTTTGAAATAAAAGACAGATTAGAAACAGGTCTAAAATTAGATAAAACTGAAGGATCAAGATTTTTTAGGACACATCCTGAACTGAGATAAATATTAGATATTTATATATTTATATATATTTATTTATAATATTAATATTAGAACCAAGAGGGAAGGCCCAACAGTACTAAAAACCTTCTTTAGTAAATTAGTTGGAATAAAGTCCAAAGGGCAGTTTGTTGCACTCATATGTTCAACTACATCAGTGAGGGATGAAAGAGAGACTGGTTCAAAATGGTCGAATACTGCAGAAAGTGTGGCAGTAACAGGCAGGTCTAAACTAGTACTGCAGCTGGTTAGTTGTCTAACAGACACCACTTTGTTCACAAAAAAGTGAAGAAAGTCCTCACAAGTGGACAATGAAGCATCAATCAGAGAAGAGGTGTGTGGATTCACTACAGAATTAACCGTACTGAACAACACCCGAGGACAATGTCCATTACTGGAAATAATATCAGACAAATACTGGGACCTTGCCTCTTTCACAGCTCTCTGATACTGAACAAGAGTGTTCCTTAATATATCCAGAGAAACATGTAATTTGTCCTTTTTCCACCGCCGTTCTGACCGCATGCAACTTTGTCTAAGGGCACGAGTAGTGTCGTTTAACCAGGGATCTCTCCTTGGCTTAATGGACCTGCGCTTAAAAGGAGCAATAGTGTCCAGGATCCCAGAACAGGTTGCATAAGAAAGTGAAGTATTCACGTCCAAATCTGAGAAAGGGTTTAGGAATTACAGCTCTTTAATGTGTAGCTGTCTCTTTTTCAGGGGCTCAAAAGTAACTGGACAGATGAACATTACCATGTATAAAATGTAAATTTTTAATACTTTGTTTAGAATCCTTTACAGGCAATTGCAGCCTGATGTCTGGTGGCCATGGACATCACCAAACACTGAGTTTCCTAATTTATATTGCTTTGCCAGGCCTTTACTGCAGCCGTGTTCAGTCGTTGCTTGTTTGTGGGTCTTTCACTCTAAAGTTTTGTCTTAAACAAGTGAAATGCAGCTGGGTTAGGGTTAGGGACTGAGATCTGCTGAGTGACTCGACCATTGCAGAATAATTTACTTATTTGCCTTAAAAACTCCTTGGTTGTATTTGCAGTATGTTTTGGGTCATTGTCCATCTGTGCTGTAAAGCGCTGTCTAATCAACTTTGTGGCTTTTGTCTGAATCTGAGCAGAAAGTTTATCCCCACACAATTCAGAATTCATCCGGCTGCTTCTGTCTCTGTCACATCATCAGTAAACACCAGATGACCCAGTGCCATTGGAAGTTCTGCAGCTCATGCATCACACTGCTCCACCATGCTTTTACAGAAGATGTGCTGTGCTTTGGATCATGAGCCGTTCCAAGTCTTCTCCAGAATTTTCTCTGCCCATCATTCTGGTACAGGTTGGTCTGAGTCTCATCTGTTCCAGACCTGGGCTGGCTTCTTTAGGTGTTTTTGGCCAAGTCTAATGTGGCCTTTCTGTTATTGAGGCTGATGAATGGTCTGCACCTTAAGGTGAACCCTCTGTATTTCTCTCACAAAGTCTTCTGGTTATGGTGGACCCAGACACTGATAGACCTACTTCCTGGAGAGTGTTCTACTCTAAGGTGGATGTTGTGAAGGAGTTTTTCACCATTTTTTTTATTAATCCTAAGGATGGTCTGGTTTAGTTCCACTGAGTTACTGTATGTTGTGGTTTCACAGAAACAGCTTTCAAATTCAAATGTAACACCTGGAATCAAGCCCATACAGCTCAAGAAATAGCTTTTGAAACAACTGTCCAATTATTTCTAAACAAAGTATTAAAAATTAACATTTTATACATGGTAATGTTCATCTGTCCAGTTACTTTTGAGCCCCTGAAAAAGAGGCAGCTACACATTAAAGAGCTGTAATTCCTAAACCCTTTGTCCGATTTGGATGTGAATACTCTCAAATTACAGCTGAGAGTCTGCACTTTAAGCACATATTATTTATATAAATATATTTTCTAAATAACAGCTACAATAAAAAAAAAACAAAACAACTTGTGTCAGTGTCCAAATACTTATGGACCTAACTGTATGTTATTATGGGTGTGTCAGGACTGCTCCCTGGCATATTATTCAATAACAGTCCTGTAAAAAGGTCCCACGTTACTATAAAAGCTCAAAATAGAGTAATAGAAAGTAAAGAAAAAAAAAACGTACAGAGAAAAACTGCCCAGGCTCTGAGGAGCTGCTGGTTTATGGCGCATAGAAGTGCCAGTGCTCACCTGGTAGTCTGACTGTAGCACCCCCGTACCCGAGGAGGCCCCCGAGGGTCCGATGCGAGCCTTCTTGTTGGGTGGCCCCTGGTCTTGTCCATGCTGTAAAGGGGCGGTGGCACCTCCTGCTGCCCCGCCGGTGCCATTGGTCTGGGCAGAGCTCTGCGAGGGGGCCTGCTGGGGGGGTGGGGCCTGTGTCTGAGCTGTTGTCTGCTGGTGCTGCGTCTGGTTCTGAGAAGGACCCACACAGAGAGTGAGCTGTGGTTTAGAGTGCTCTCACAAACATCCAATTACACAATAACTTTGGTAACACTTAAGATTATCTCACACTGTAAGACACATGAAGGTTATGTAAAGTATTAAAAATATGTTCTTGTTTTTTTAAAGTGGTTAGTGTGGCGGGGGCTCTGATGTGTTTGGGCAGGGAGTTCCAGAGAGTGGGAGCAGGACAGCAGAGTTTTGGATGTATTGTAGGCTATTGAGAGTTTTAGAGGGTGAATCATAGAGCACACTATAGCAATAATCAAGTCAGGAAATGATAAATGGATGAATGAGAATTTCCGGAGCTTAGAATGGGTGGGAAGGGCAGAGGCGGGCAATCTACTTAAGGTGACAGAAGGCTAAACTAGAAATAATAAAAATACTCTTTTAAAAAGCAGCAAAAGCAAAAACCTAAACCATTCTTTACAGATGACAACCAACAAAAAGCTCCCAAAAATGACATCCTAGTCTATGTGTAGTTCTATGTGGAATGGCTTTTTATAGAACTGTAAATACAGGCATAACATTATTCATAATGGAAATTCCATTTTAGTACAAGTGGACATGTTATTCTTATTGGTCTGATTTAAAAAAAAAAAGTATGAATAAACTGATCTCTGCCTAAACCTGCAGCGGGGAGAGACCTTTGGGAAATTGTCCGTACTCGAATCCATGGCGCTGAGACAGGCTGTAGTTACTGCGCATATGCGCCGCAGCTCTATCAACTGAGCTATACCGTGGCACAGATGAAGCATGTTTGATGCTTTTGCTGATCCAAAGTGTAGCCATTGCAACTCTCCTCACACATTTCAGCGCGTTAATGAGCTGCTGGTCTACACTTCCACGTCATGCAGTGATGAAGATCCTGCATCTTATCCTGCTCCAACATTGACCCAGTGCCTTCCTAGTGACTTCTCCGATCTCTCAATTTCTTAAGAAAATGACGGTTGCTCACAAGGCTGAGATCCATGATGGAAGTAACACTGGCAAGCCTGTAGCGCTCTGCGTGTGCTCTTGCAGCTGGACACCACAGCGGTCTGGCCCATAGACGTTGCCTTTTTCAGCCAGGTGCCTCTCCGTCCAATAGGGCCAAGAAGTCTTTGTTGTTTTCTCTGTCAGTGTTTGTGTGCTAACTGCAGGCAGCACATCTTCAACCTGCTGCATGTCCACGATCCTTCAGTCTGGTGGCGATGGTGCAGTTGTGATAATGGGCCCAGGTGCCTGATTCCTTCCCCAGAATCCTGGTACAGGCTTCTAGGGTGTAGCAGGCATACAGCAGACTACAGGTTTGTCTAGGTTTGTCTTTGCATCAATTTTCTGCTTTTGCTTTGGCCTGAAGCGGCAGCTCTGGTCTCCTGACTACCTTTGGCTTGGTGCTTGGGACTGGGATATATCTCAACCACCTTGTGACAACACCCCAGTGTATACTACTGTAAGCATAGACATGACAATATTCATAAAAAAGTTACATTTCATTACACGGGGAAATTTTTGCACAGTGGAATGTAAGCATGACCCAGCTAAAACACTATGTAGACAATAACTTGATAAGCTAGAGACATGTGACATGTTGGGACATAAACTAAATATCTGACCTATTGCCTACTTTTGCCTGTCCTTGGTGTCAGAGAATTTCCACTTCTTTACTAGCTCTTAGCTGGAGGTTGACCGAGATGGGTTTATCTATGGTTGATTTTTTTAAATTCAGTGCAGCCGATGGCCCATAAAGACAGTTGATTTTTTAGACCAAATTGTAGGACCAATTTTCTAAATTTTATGAAATATATAAACACAATAGTAGTGTATGTAATAGTAATAATGCTTATGAAATTAGAAACAAATTAGTCAAACTTGCAGTGCAAGTAGAGCTTGTGGAGAGCTACAAATGCATGCATTTTGAATTTTTGTTCTACAAAGTTGTATGACAAAGAAATTAGATATTTTTTGAAATACTGAAATAAAATAATATATATTTTTTTTATTATTGATGCTGAGATAAAACAATTTGTTTCCTATGAACTGCAGAGTCGGCTGACCTCTACTCTTAACAATTTCGGAGGTTGGGAACTGTGGAGCAGTCTAGGGATGCACCAATACCACTTTTTTTCAAACCGATAAAGAGTACGAGTACTTCCATTTGAGTACTCGCCGATACCGAGTACCGATACGAGGACTTATATAGGGGTTACTTTATAGTTTATACAGTCACACTAGCTATATCTCATTCATCCCATACTGTGTCGTCTTTTTGCCGTCTGTCCCCGCTCTGCGATGCTAAGTTATTTTTACAACAGAGTGGTTTGAACACAGCTAACCACAGCTAAACTTTGCTCAACATGGACATGTTATACCTCATTTTAAAGGTTAGCTTCTACTTTATTCAGTCGCTAAAATCATTTTAAAGACAGATTGAGCATCTGCGCATAAAGACATACAGCAGCTAACACAATTAGCAATGGTACTTCTTATGTTTTATCAGACAACCACTTTACATTCCTTGCCTGGAAATTCCAGACTCACCGCTGTACCAGCGGATGATATTTCTCTGTAGAATAATACAGAGACATATCAGTCTGGATTTTCCAGGCAATTACACTCCGCGCTTATATCATTTTCGGGACAACTAGGACAACAAAAGGACAGCTGCTTAAGTTTCAGGACTCAGGTATGATTTGGGATAAGTCTGGCTGAGCAGAACGTAGAGCCAGCTTTGCTTTTATCTTTCACTTTGAAATCCTTTTGAAATGTGAAAGGGGTATCGGTTGTTGGCATCGGGCCACTTTTGTGAGTAAGAGTACAAGGACATGGTATCGCTACCGATACCCGATACTGGTATCGGTATGAATAGATCCGAATAGGTCATTGGCAGTGGTAGAATTTCTGTGAAAAAGTCTGAGTGATTAACAGAGACTTTAGCAGCTGTGAGAAGCAGGATTTGAAAGCTACGGTGGAGGAGAGCGATGGAATTATGACCCTGAAGTAGAGGTAAGATCGGGCCTAAAAAATCCAGCCCGACCCGACCCAGGCCCGCGGGCATTAAAGCCCAACCCAGCCGAGCCCGACCAATTAACTTGATTTGCAGGCCTGAGCTCGAAGCAAACCCGAAGCAAATTTTCAATTTATCCCATAGTATTTTTGGCAGAAAAAAACCCAAGATTTCTTAAGGTTAAAATAATCTACATATTTTTATGATCGTGATAAATGCATTTGCACAACGAAATAACGCTGGAACACAGACAAAGAGAGTGAAAGAGAGATCTTGATGCGCACTCGCTTAATTACGCGGAGAAATACTGCAGCCTCACTCTTACTGGCGGTGCGTGTTTGCCTTTTCAGTTCCCCTGTCTTAAGTTTATCCTTGACTTCTTGCTGCTCCATATCAGGGAGACCTAAACAAAATAGATGCGGACTTGCGGAGGGAAGATTACATTCACGACACGTGCGCAAAGCGTGCCCTGGCTCTGCGCTTCCTGTTTAGTAGTAGTTATATAGCAATTACCTTACAGCGCCTTCTCTGTTTAAAGCAAATTATTTATTTATAACAAGTATTCCTTAGTTTAGTATCCACACATCGTTTTAGTATACATTTTTATAAACATATATTTATTAAAAAAGTCAGCGAGAGAGAAGCCCGGCCCGACCCGACCCGAACGTAATGATTGTCATTTTAGTCCCTACCCGACCCGAATTTCGGGCCGGGTCGGGTTCGGACTCGGGCTTAAGATCTTACCTCTACCCTGAAGTGGTAACACTGCAGCTGCTGGCTTGATGACCAGAGCACCAGGTAGAATGGGACAGCCCAACTGGTGGACATGAGTTATTTTAATGTCACAAAAGACATTTGTGATGAGCAAGTGGTGGCAGCAGAGTCCACAGCACCAGCAGCTGTACTGATAGCAACCAACGCTGCTAATGCTAGCCTCAAGCTCCTATGTGCCAATACAATCAGCATCACATATGATGATGGTCTGTTTAGGTTAGTGTATTTATTGTGTTTGATTGTGTGTTATGTCTGATTGTGTGTTTATGTTTGATTAACTGTTTGTGAAGCCCTTTGAGGTGACTGTTGTTGTGATACTGGACTATATAAATAAAATTGAATTGAGCTGAACTATGAAAATGCAAAATAGTTTTTTATTGTGAAACAAACAAGACAACTGGAATGTGCAGAAGTATTCAGCCCCTTTTTAAAGAGGCCCCTAAGTGACTGACATAAATCTACCAATGATCCATTTCAATTACTGGTTGTAAGGAAAAATGCTAAGGAGGATGAATATTTGTACAAGCCACAGTAATCATGATTTAATTTAAAACATGTTCACACACCAGTGAACAGCTTCTATTACCCACTGATCCAGCTTACACATCAGCAGTACCACACTAGTAAATATTCAAGTGCTTCAAATACCTTTTCTGTTTTCTCCTCCGGTTCGTCTTCATTTAGAAACTCTCGTTTTGGGTAGGGGATCTGACAGCCAGCGAACACACTGCAGACACAGATTTTAGCATTACTTGAATAGTTACATAACAGTTGTGCTTCGGAGAAAGACAGGGACAGGCCTTACTCAGTGGTGGGCAGAGGCTCCTCCAGGAAGTAGGGGTCCTGCAGTGCCTGCTCTGACGTGATTCTCTTGGTGGGGTCCATGGTCAGAAGTTTCTGTAGCTGAGGGGACACAGAATTGAAATTGAAAATTGAAAAATACACCACACATCTTAACAAAGTTTCAAGCCACTTCCTAAAGCATGATTGAGCACGCTGCAACCTGCTCCTCCAAAACACTTGTAACATAACATACAGAAGTGGAAATAAGAATAAATTGATCCCCTGGTAAGTTTACCCTTCCTACGAAGAAAGTGGCTGCCTAGAATTTGTATGGTAGGTTTATTTTAACAGAGACAGACAAAATATCAACCAAAGCAACAAACAAGCAGAAACACAACATTAATATAGCTGCAAGCGACAATGAAGGGCCCTCACTCGCTGCAACCCAGTACTGGAGCAGAGTGCACTATGGCGCTATCACACAGATATATGTCCACTGTCCTTGAGTCTTTTCTGTGGATGCTGCTAAATAAAAATAGGCGGGGGTTGAGGAGTGAAGTATTTCTGATTGAAAGGTTGAAAAAGAGTTTTTATCCACAAGTCATTCATCTGCTCAACGCCGAGCCTTAAACTGGACTGTCTATATACACACTCTGCCCCGTTTTCTGATATGATTTACACTACTCCATGCATCTTGCTTCTGGATGACTGTGCATGTGACATATAAAAATTTATCTTATCTTATTATTAAACTAAGATTCAAGCACTACAAGCTCCACATTAGTCTGAGTAGGACCTGACATTATCTGCTTACATCTGAATCAGATCTCTCTGATTGGACAGTCTAACTGTCCTCTCTCACGACATCTGGCTGTAGCTTTAGCACTAGGGTGCTCTGTCCCAGGGCCTCAGGTCAATAAGTGTTTTATCCTGACTAAAAGTCCTGGAACTGGAGCAGAGGGTCCTAGTCACTGATAGTGGCATCGATGCTAGTCAGGATCTTTGGTCTGGGAGCAGGGCAGGGGGGTCTGAATTTATTCATCCCCCTGTCAATCTTCCGGAGAGGTCCACTGTTAAAAGACTGGACTGGCACTTCATCAAATTTCCCAAAAAGTTTAGTGAAGTCTTTTTTAAAAACGTACAACCAAAATTTCACTCCTGTGACTAAATTAATCTGTAAGACATGGTATTTTCACATAAAAAAAAGAGAAAATGAATAAGAAAATGGAACTGATCTGTGACCGCTGTTTGATTTATCAGAACTACAGAGCTAACGCTGCTGTAAGTTTAGTACGTTAGATGAGCAGGTGGAAAGGTTTTGCAGAAGAAAGTGCTGCAAATGGGGCATTGAAAATAAGATAAAACACTTTAAAGGGGCTTATTTACAATGATACAACAATAAGGTGTTAATTGGAAGGCAGAGGCAACAAAGAGACAGACAGACAAGATTAAACAGTTATTGCACTAAAAATATGACTTTTTCGTGCCAAACTGCTTCCCTGTTGTAGAGGAAAAACCTGTGAAGTGAACGTGATGTGAAATCTAAAGCAATCTCATATTAAACTGTTGTTTTCTGTCCTTCTGAAAAAGAGTTGTTGTGATCTTTATCAAGGGCTTTTAAGGCACAAAGAGACATATCCAATAGGCGAGGGTCTGCGTCATCAGTTGGTGGTGCATGCAGTGGAAATGAGGCATAAAACCATACAAAAGAAAACTGCTGAACCTAAGACCCAGCAAGACCACTGAGACCATGATTGCAAAGGGCAGCAATGTGCAGCAGTACCGTGTTAAAACAGCAGAGGTTGCATACACATACACACCAAATCTGTCTGTGTCCTGAAGCTGCTGGGGCTCAAACATGTTTGAAACATGCCTCTGTGCATGATGACATAAATGTGTGCACCTACCAGGAGGAAAACCTTGCTGTCTGGTTTGACTTTATGCTTCTCCATGTATTTAATAAGGCTGCTGTTGGCATACCTGAAATGACAAAGCATATCTGTGAGAAAGAAACAGTGTGTGTGTGTGTGTGTGTGTGTGTGTGCGTGTGTGTGTGTGTGGGGTGGGGGGCGGTGGGGGGGTGATGGGGCAAAGGTTAAGGTTAGGATAAGTCACCAGAAAGATATGTTCACAAACGTGTGTGTGCATGCGTGTGCATGTGGGCCTGTGCTTACGTGGTCCTCCTGAAGTCTTTCTGCAGGGTGGGGTACTCCGGCATCTTCCGAATGTCCTCCCAGTCTTTATCTGAACACAGCAGTACACACAGATTACATGACACAGATTACATGTGGCTTTAAATCTGCACCAGCCTGGGTGTCACTGGTGTATTCAGTCAATCAACAGTGCTAACCACTAGAGGGGAAAGGGAATGATATTTATATAGCGCTTCACCTATGACACAAGTCACCCAAAGCGCTTTACACACAGAAGGGAACGGGTATTTCATTCACTCATAGTCAGTGGTGGTGAGCTACGTTTTGTAGGCACAGTTTCCCCTGGGTAGACTGACAGAAGCGTGGCTTCACATATCTCAGGACAGGTGAGTCCAACTCAGAACCTGGTGAGTCCCATTTGGGACTCAAAGTAGATGTAGCTGATATTTTGTGGAAGCTGAAAAGCCTTACCCACACATTGGTTGTCATTTCACATCTCCTCTTGTTGCCACTAAAAGTAGCTAGAAACACACCGAAGTGACTCAGACCCACAACCGAGCAGTGCGTTAGTTCTGACATGTGCAAGACATAAGAACTATTTACATCAGCAGGTGGCGCTAATCACTAAACTCAGCAGATACATATTTAGGACTCCTGTAAACAAAACTCTGCAGCAAAGTAATGAATAAAAGGGACATAACTATTGCAGCTGTTTGCCTCAGAGGAGGATTACATTTTCATCTGCACAAGGCTAAAGCTAAGGTAAGCTAACTGCAACACATTAGTGTCACAGATTTGGGAAACATAATGAAGTGAGTTGTTAGAACAAAAGTTCCTTATATTCTGATGTTAAATGTGAGATGTTTGACAAATTGTGATTGGGACACAGCCAATCAGAGCACTCTTTTGAGCACGAAACCTGACGCCGATTCAACATGTTCAATCAGCCAGAACTAAGACCCAGACTGTGCCAAACCATTCAAATGCTCCAAACGTCTAATAATCGCCCCGGTGTGTCCCAGCCTTAACTTAAGACAGGTGAGTCTAACTTAGGACAGGTGAGTCTAACTTAGGACAGGTGAGTCCCACTCAGGACAGGTGAGTCTAACTTAGGACAGGTGAGTCCCACTCAGGACAGGTGAGGATAATTCGGGACAGGTGAGTCCTTTTTGGGACAGAGGAAGTAGCACTGACCCGCTGGGAAGCCCATGACGCTGAAGATGCGGTCCAGCTGGTCGTGGTGAAAGGGGTTGCTGGTCTTGATGTCCTCCTGGCGACAGTGGAAGATGGGCTCTGACGTCAGCAGCTCAGCGAAGATACAGCCGATGGCCCAGATATCTAGGAGATAACACACGTGAGTGCCCCATAGAGGGGTCCCTGAGATACTTCTTTATGTTTAAGATGGATCATGTTTTTTTTTGTTTTTTGATACATCTTTACATTACAAAAACACATTAACACACAATGGCTCAGAAAGAACAGAATGAGGGCAATACAAAAAGCAAACTAAACAAAACCAGAAATCAGTCATAAACATCCGGTCAGTGATGAGGAAAACCTCAAAGTACACGAGAGGCCAACGCAGGGCCGATATACTTTAAATAAGGGTCCCAGGTTGATTAGAAAGTGTCTGTTGAGGCATTAGACATATATGTGATATGGACCATGTTTGTTTCACAAAATGATCTTTAATAGACTGCTCAGGATCTGATGTAACAACGTACATAACAGTATATACACTTTATTCACAGAACCACTCCCTCTGGTTTATCTCAGAGAAAAACATGTTTTGGTCTCCTGAAATCAAACCGGTCTTAGACTGGGCTCATTTTAAACATGACCTTGTGTGTATTTTAAACAAAGGTCAGTCCTTCCCTTGAATGTGTGAGCTCTCTCATCAAACGTCTTGGCATACTGCTGTGGTTAAAAGGTTGTCTCAATATTTACAGTGTAGTGTTTTCTCTGCTTAATGTCAAATATGAACTCAAAGATAGGTTTGTTATTTTGCTTTGTTTATACACAGAGGTCAAAAACAAACTGCACTATGTCGTCTGATGTTGCACCATTTTAGCAACAATATATTCTTGTAAGACCTGTGGAGACCAGAACTACAGTCGCCCTGAGTGTGTATGAGTGTGTGTGTGTGTGTGTGTGTGTGTGTGTATATATATATATATATATATATATATATATATAAAAAATCTAAGAGCCTTCATTGCAAACTTGATGAGGCAGTGGAAGACCACCCTTGAGGCCAACTGCACAAGTGTCCATCAAATGTGGGATATACCAAGGAGATGCTCTGTCCCCGCTGCTGTTCTGCATAGGTCTGAACCCCCTCAGCCAAATAATCACAAAGACACAAAGACTGGCTATGGGTACCGACTCAGGAATGGGGCCACCATCAGTCACCTCCTCTACATGGATGATATCAAGCTGTACACCAAGAGCGAGAGAGACACTTGACTCACTGATCCACACAACCAGGATCTACAGCAATGACATCGGAATGTCATTTGGATTTGAGAAGTGTGGGCGGATGGTGACAAAGAGAGGGAAGGTAGCCCATACAGTAGGGGTCCCACTCCCAGACGGCAGAATAGCAGACATTGAGGACAGCTACAAGTACCTTGGAATCCAACAAGCAAATGACAACCTGGACCAGGCCACAAGAAAAGCAGCCACAGCCAAATACCTCCAATGAGTAAGGAGGTATTTGGCTGTGTAAGAACAAAGTCTGGGCAATCAACAGCTATGTCCTACCAGTCATCAGATACCCTGCGGGAATAATAAGTTGGCCAAAGGAAGAGATTCAGACCACAGATGTGAAAACACGGAAGACTGTACACTAAGCGCAAGGAAGGAGGCAGAGGACTGGTGAGTGTCAGAACCACTGTCCAGGATGAAACATCCAAGATCCTTGACTACATCAGGAAGATGGCCTCAACAGACAAAGTGCTCAGTGAATGTCTCAGGCAGTGGAAAACAGAGGACGAGGTGCTGGAGGAACCATCATGGGAGGAAAAGCCCCTACATGTGATGTACCATCGACAGATAACTGAAGTGGCTGATATCCAGAAATCCTACCAATGGCTAGAAAGGGCTGGACTGAAGGACAGCACAGAGGCACTGATCATGGCTGCACAGGAGCAGGCCTTGAGCACCAGAGCAATAGAGGCCAAGATCTACCATACAAGACAAGAGCCCAGGTGCAGACTGTGCAAAGAGGCCCCTGAGACAATCCAGCACATAACTGCAGGCTGTAAGATGCTGTCAGGGAAAGCATACATGGAGCGTCATAACCAAGTGGCTGGTATAGTGTACAGGAACATCTGTGCAGAGTACAGTCTGGAAGTCCCGAGGTCAAGATGGGAAACACCTCCAAAGGTGATAGAGAATGACTGAGCTAAGATCCTGTGGGACTTCCAGATCCAGACAGACAAAATGGTAGTGGCGAACCAACCAGACATTGTGGTGATGGACAAACAGCAGAGGAAAGCCGTTGTGGTTGACATCGCAATACCAAGCGATTGTAACATCAGGAAAAAGGAACACGAGAAACTGGAGAAGTACGAAGGCCTCAAAGAAGAACTTGAGAAGGCCTGGAAAGTGAAGGCAACAGTGGGGCCCGTGGTCATCGGAGCACTCGGGGCAGTAACCCCCAAACTGGAAGAGTGGCTACAGCAGATCCCAGGAAAAACATCAGACATCTCAGTCCAGAAGAGCGCAGTCCTAGGAACAGCAAAGATACTGCGCAGAACCCTCAAGCTCCCAGGCCAGGAGGACCTGAGCTTGGATGGATGAGACTACCCGCGGAGGGCGAGAGGACAATTTTTTTTTTTTATACACACTTTTTTTTTTAAATAAATGTCTATATTAAAAAAAGAAAAAAGAAAATAGTTTTTGCCCACTAGAAAAATAAAATCAAAGGAAGACTTTTAAATATGTTGCCTCAAAAATGAAATCTGCCTCTATAAATTAAATAGAGTCAAATAAAATATAGCCAGGTCTCAATTAAAAAAAAAAAGCTTAATTAAAAAAACTCACTCATCAAAAAAATAAACTTCAACCTAAAAATAAAAAAAACATGTCACAAAAAAACAACAGCATTCTTCTATTTAAAAATAAGACTTTCCACAATTTAAATTAAGTTCATCTAAAAATCAAAACACAGCCTCAAATTAAAAGAGGGTGCTAGTTCCCCAAAATGTCTCCCCCTTTTAAAATAAGGCTGCCACAAAAAGAAAATCATGCTTCAAATTTTAATTTTTTGTATATTTTTTAAGGCAAGACTTTTTTTTTTTTTAATCTATAGCTACTTTTATTTTTCTAGTGGACAAAAACAATCTGATGCTGCGTACTGACTTCAGCTTTCCAAGAACGACGGGTCAGAAGCTACTGTAGAAATAACAGATTGTAGCAGTGGTCCCGTAGGTGTGAGGGTAAAATTGTTCTGTACTGCTACAGCGGGACACTCTTATCTTGATCCTTTACACATATCACCAAAGTTACTGTAGCTGATATTTTGTGGAAGCTCAACAGTTACAGGAGCATTATGTTGTAACATTCTTCTCCAAGCAGACGACCTTGTGCGCTCTTGATGCCGAAACTATGCAAACACCCACTTACCAATGGCTTTGGTGTAATGCCGGGCCCCTAGCAGAAGCTCCGGGGCCCTATACCAGAAGGTCACCACCACAGGGTCCAGGTCAGCCAGGGGTTTCAGTGGAGAATTGAACAGTCTGGCAAAACCCATGTCAGCTGTGGACAAAGAGGAGCAGAGGTCACATGACATTATCAGAAAGCGCTATCTCCACACTGATATGGGGCCAAAGCTGCTGGGGCCACAACACCACTGATAGCCCCTAGATCACTACACAGTTTAGGTATTAAGAACACAGAAGAACCACAAGAAAAATGGCTGTACAAAGGTCATGTAAAGAGGCCAGGCTTGGTAAATATTTGTACAATGCATGTTCTTAGCACCTCTGCTCAGGACACGTGCCTGCACCGGGACAAAACCTGCGCCTTCTATTGTGCAATAGTCATAACAATTAAACAACAAACGTTATAAGAGATATTAGCAATAATATCATAAAAATATATCTCAACTCCTTATAGAAGTTTACATAATATTTCAAATAGTCTACAGTTGTAACATTTCATGCATATTTAAGACAAACAAAGATTTTATTATTATTATTATTATTATTATTATTATTATTACAGTATTGCAAAGTGTCAATGTAGGAATAATACTCATATAATGAAGATTTAAAGCAGGGTTTACATTTTGTATTTTTGATTTGTGAATATGAAATTTTCCTAATAAAAATCATTACATTTGTAACTTGATTGACTAAATTATTTTTAATATGTTACCCAACTATCATCGTTTTGAATAAAATTTTAACAAGTGTTTTAATTTTTGTTTTCTACATCCATCCACATTTTCAGAGAGAAGGTACAACCATAAAATAAATGTATTCAAGTTTCATTCCCTCTTTCAGAGAAGTTGAATTTGGGAGCTATGTCTTGTATATTTTAAAAATAAATAATTTGAGCGATATATATTGTGTAGTATTTTCAGATGCAATCCTTTAATCTTATTATTAACCCTTTTTTTATAAGGTAGAAGCCACACATTTGTCCAGTTAATATCTGTCAATAGTGAATTCCAAATAAACTTTCCTCTAGGAGACAATCTGATATTGGTTAAACTTTCTCTAATAATTCGGTACACATTTACATTTACATTTTGGGCTTTGCAGTAATACTCCATCAATATTAGAGCACTGCACTCACCGATCTTAACCCTGCCTCGTTCGGGACCCTCCCCCATCACCAGGATGTTGGCCGGTTTCTGTGGGAGACATAGACAGTAAAGATCAGCGGATCAGACAGAGGAAGGTGCAGAGAGGTGAGGAGAGAAGGAGAGCTGTAAATGTTCAAGAATAAATAAGCCTTGTTCGTCTGGGATCATCAGCCTTAGCTCAGGACACTGGCATATATCCTGTAAAAGGAGTGATAATGTCATAACAGCACTTCAGCCAACTGTGTTGATTTTAAAGTGCTCTAGAAATAAAGTTGGATTGGATTGGAATAATAGCCAATAATGTAAAACCTGCAAATAACCTAATCATTTTGGCAATTTTAAATGTAATAAAGCCAATAACGCAATAACTTGCCAATAAAGCAATAAGTTATTATATAATTAGTTGGTATTACGTTATTTGCCTAATATTGAAAAATAGGATTGCATTTCTTGGGAAGAGGATTTTTCATTTTTACTTTTTTTTTTTTTTTTTTTCCAGTTTTGTGCAGTTTGCTCATTAGAAATAGGTTTAGCGGAGGGCATATTTTATTATGATTGTAAAAGCCAGTTTCAGGTTTTTTCTTGTACAAAATGTTCTGGTTGGACTTGGTTTTTAAGAGTTTTAGATGTTTTATCTCTTACCCAAGAGACTTTTTATGTTTTTGTTTTGTCTTTATTACATTATTAATAAAATTAATAAAATTGCCAAAATGATTACGTTATTGGCAGGCAGTACATTATTGGCCATTATTACATTAGTGGTTGCTACAATAACAAGTACTTTAGTGCAGTTATGTGCTTTGTGGTCACACTGACAGTGCTGCTTGTGGATCCTGTCAGCAAGTTTTGTTTTTGCAAGATAATGGGGGACGCTATACCGAACAACTGTTAAGAGTGCTCATGAATGATTAGCACATTTCTATATAAGCTATAGAAGGCCATAATAAAATGTGCTAATTTTAATTAATTAATACATTTTATTATTATTCATTGCATACATCATTTCACTATTAATGTTATATTTAACACTAAATAACAATAACACTATTAAGTATTAGGAATTTAATTACTTCATGACTATTTACAAAGCACTACAACAATTATAAGCTAAGTCACTAACTAAGTTATTAACAGTTATTCATTCAGATTAATTTGAGATCAGTGTTAATTCAGAATCTATGAACTATTTATTTATTAAAAACCTCAATCACATATTTATTCATGCTTTATTTAAAATATGCTTAATAGTGATGATTTATTGCTATTAAAAAATTGATGCCTCTTACAGCTCTACTGGCTCATATGCTAATAAATATAGTTAGCTCGACAGTCAGCTTCGTTCTTGTTACTGTTAAAAATACACTCAACATAGTTTTATTGATCTTCTTTTCTGTGTTTAACCAGGCTAAGCTAGCGCTGTCTGTGGCAAAAACTATTCGTACCCAAGTAGGGCACAATATCAAGCAAAGTATCAGAGTCCAGACTCGAAAGCACAAGGCTCAGACAGCTAGTTGCTGTGTACATGTGCCGCAGCTCTACCAACTGAGCTATACTGCAGCACTGTAGCCAATTTTGCGACGATATAAAATGCTGTGTTCACCCAGCAACCAACTAGAACGGTCACCAGCCAATCAGAGACTGCCTTCACTATAGCCACAGGACATAGGACAGGACCGTCCTATGCTCAGTGCAGTAAAGACCCTACACTGTGATTCAGGGAATGGCATTCCGCTGCAAAGTGAGTGCACTAAAGCTGTAGTGTAGTAATGTAAAAAAAGCTTTTAACTGCTATTACTTCCAAGAATGACACTCACACCCCTCTCCTGCAAATGGGGAGGGGCAGGGGACAGGCTACAGCCGTGGGGGGTGGGGGTGGTTGGAGGGGGGTGCAGAATAAAACATGTAAAAGCACACGTGTTATGTAACCTCCTGCAGCACAGGAGTCAGTGCCTTACTGTTTTCCTCACATAGGTTCTCCATGCTGCTGCTGTGGCTGCCTTGGACTATGAGTGCACAAATAAAGCCAAAAGTATCCAAGAGTCTGAGTCTGATCTGAAGTGAAATATGAAGTGAAAAATGTTTCTCTTTAAATGCAGCATATACCTCTCCAACCTGACATGTTCAGGCCTTTGAGGGACATTTACACAAACTGCATAGGTCTGAGAGGGACTCTTTGACAGAGCTGATCCTGGGACAAAATGAGCTTATGGGAGATTAAATCAGGTCAGAAGGTGGAAGCCCTCACAGTCAGTCCTCTGACTGCTCTGGCTCCTGTTCTGTTGTCTCTCTGACTGTCTCTATGCCTTAGAGCGTGCACTGCCCCATGAGGCATGTTTACATCATGTGACACCGAGCCACAGCAGGAGCATGCTGGGATTATGTAAGAGCGCAGGAGTCAGCCTGGATAGTTCTAACTCCACAAATCCTTCTTTTCTGACACTTTGGGAGAGAATTATGGCCAACTCTGTGAGTGGGCTCTTGGTTTGTTCCACCTTTTTGCTACAAACACATGGATTGCGCTCCTTAAGACCAGTTATGATGACAACCAGGTGCACTTAGGGCCCAATTACAGGGCTATCTGGTCAAAGCTTCTAAATCAATACAATAAAGGCATGACAACAGTATCCAAGAACTAGAACAATCAATCATGTCAGACAGTGTGTGTTGGCAGTAGAGCCAACTATTGTGAACACAAAAAGCCAAAAGAAAACCTCTTAATAAATTGTTGTGAATTTAATTTACACACACACACTCCTCAAAAAATTCTGTCTGCTGTGCAAGATAGGGCCTACTACAAAACCTTCAACGGTGAAATTTGCTGCAGTGTGACTGTAACATTTTCAAAATATAAACATTTTCAAAATAACGCACTAGTGTCTGAGACAGTTTATAATGTCAGTATATCAGGACTCCAGCTATCGATTATTTTGGTAATCAAGTAATCTATTGATTATTTTGTTTGATTAATCGAGTAATCGAATAAGAGATACTCTTGCGTGTCTGCATATTTTAAAAAGTAACACATTTTAATGCACAACTGTGAATCTGTCAGTCTAATATTAAGAAGTGTTTTTTTCATATTTTAATGCATTACATTGCAAATAGCTTTGTAAATGTAGGTTTTATTATTATTATACATTATGATATGGTCTACTAATTATATACGTACTTATATTTATACTTACTTATACTGGGCTACATTATTATATACTAATTATATATTTAATCAGAATATTTGTAAATGCCTTTAGAAAACAATGCAAAAGCTGCAGAGGTGTGCATTCCCCTCACAGTTTAAAATGTATTTTAGTTGTAACCTCTCTCTACTTCTAAAAGTGATATCTATTACCATTTATACACCATGAGGCCTGTTAAAAGACGCTAAACCCCACTGAGCCCACACGGCTAATTAGCAAACACAAACAAAGTTCGCAAGTTACTGCTGCCAGTTCCACATCACATTACGTTGTTCATTTTTGCCAGTTTGCTGTCAGCTACTGAACAAAGGTTTTACAGAGGTAATAAGAATACTTTCTCTGTGATTATTAGTGTTTTTGTCGTCTGCAGGGTCTCCAGAGTCAGTATTTAAGCTGCTCTGTGTGTTAGCTGTAGCATTAGCCAAACAGTGCACGCTTGGAAGGACGCTGTTTCCTCTAAAACCTCTTTCACGATGGCGCTGTTCTCTACGTAGTTTATATATACATTTAAAATGAGAACTACAACTCAAATTTATTCAATTTATAGCCCAACCACTGCCTTACTGTCGCGTGTGTCGTGTGTTGTGCATTAACCGTGCAGAAACTTCGTTCTGTGCATACAAAGTTCCCAGCGCTATGTGCAAGTCTTATGTACATTATTATTTAAATTAAACGAAACTTCGAGTTCAAAGAATGTTAATCGAAGCTTTTTACTAATCGAATTACTCTAATAACTCGATGAATCGTTGCAGCCCTACAGTATATTATAATAGACCTGGTCTGGAGAAGCAGAGAGGGCTAAAGCTAAAAGGCATTAATGTCTTTACTAATGTCAATGTTAAAGTAATGCCCTTTGCTGCTTTAGAATATATAGCAAAAAAATAAAATAACATGTAACTATGCAATAATCACATTTAAAAACAATGATCCAATATCTAATTTGTTTTTTATGTCAGCCAACACAAGAAAAAAATCGTAAGTTGTCTGAGAAAGGGAAAAACATTTTTAAAAAATATTTTATTTTTTAGTCATCTCCCCATCTCTAGTCGGAAGCCCTACCAAAGTGCAACAACAGAAAAGGCGGTTCTTTATGGTGTAATATTTGTGCCACCTCTGTGTGTGCGCAGAGTGAGTGTTGAGCGCATGCAATGTGACTGTTGCAAGCAAATACTTTACCAGTTTGAAAAGAGAATAATAATTTGAGCACACAAACCTTTGTTCCGTGCGCGCTCTACTCTGCCTACACGCTCGCTCAAAGTCTACCTCAGAATGGTCTGTTTTCTCCCATGGTGGATCGGAAGTGATGTTTTGTGGGCGTTCCCATCGTTGCTGACTGTATTTGATATAAACGATTGGATATAAGACAGCCAATCAGGAACATTTGTGAATCCCAGTCTGTGATTGGCTGTCCTGATCGCTACTATCGTAGTTTGCCCTTTGCCACCTCAAGTGAGCGCAGAGCCAGAGTTGCGAACAGAAATGAGTTGTCGTGCGAGCAAAGATGTTGTGCGAGTGGGCATCCACATACTCACACACCTAGGTAGACTTTGAGCGAGCATGTAGGCAGAGTTGAGCAGTGCACGGAACAAAGGTTTTGTGCTCAAATTATTATTCTCTTTTCAAATGGTAAAGTATTTGCTTGCAACAGTTACTGTGAGTGTTGAGCGCGCGCTCAACACTCACGTAACTTGTGCGCGCACAAAGGTGGCACAAATATTACACCATAGTTCTTCCAAGTTCTGAATAGATACTGTGGGACTTTATAGAGGGGCCTAGGTCATGAGTGAGAGTTCTACCCTGTTCTGGAGACAGAAGGGACACAGATAAGGTGGACTTGTAAATAAATCTAAAAATGGATATGTGGTAGAAGCAAACAAGTCACTGAATAATCTCCAAATGAACGGGGCATCTTGGTCAGACAGACACACATATGTCTCTGTACAAGGTTATTATCATGTAAACTCATGACCTCCAGTGCTAACTCTGCTGTTGTCAAAAACGTGCTGTAGATGCAACGTGCTTGGTGTGAATTAGGCATTAGACTTTACACTGACTACAAGACACTACAAGACTCTTCTTTGTAACACTAGTTTGTGACGACTTCTGACTGGACACTGTGTCCTGTTGTCCTCTACACAATGTGTTATTCTTAGAAGCTGAACAAAGTAAAAACAAAGAAAAGAGCAGAGAGTTAAGTCCAGTCTGAAACTAACTCCGGGACAGTGTTAGATAGGTGGTGTGCACCTCATTTATAAAAGGTTTTGAAGGATCTCTAGTGTACGCCTAGTGGTCAAATATAGCGCATGCCAGCAAATATCCTGATTTATGAAACCCTTCTTTCACACACCTGCATGCAATTTCCCCTTTATAGATCCCAACTGGCATAGAAAGGTGTGCACGTAAATCCACCTCAGGCCACACCTTCTCCACGCCTCAAATCCACTAAATAAGGACAATCAACACAGCACTACACACACATGTGTATCTGTATTGGAAAGAGAAAGCTGCTTTTCTGATAAAAAAAAAAGAACTGCCTCTGAATATAACTTTAAACTAGGCCTGGGAAAATTATTATTGATTTAATGGCGTCAATTTCAGTTGATGCATCGATTAATTTGATCACAACAAAAATATTACGACGACACTGACAGAGGCAGCAACGCACCGCAGGTCTTCCAGCGGGGCAGAAATGCACTGCGTGAGCGTAGAAGACACATTTTTGTTTCCTGTGGGTAACAACAGTGCAACAAGTGAACGAGCTAAAGCAACATGAGTGACCAAAAAGACACATTGCTAAATAGACAATTCCGCTTCAAATCGTCACCAGACGGCAATATAGACAAAACAAAAGTTAATTGCAGTCTATGCAAGGGTGCATTCAATTACCACCGGAGTAACTCGTCCCTAACATCTCAAAGCCTGGAGCTAGTAGCTCAGACAGTGGAGGTCTCCGACAGTCAACTTTGTTTGGTGCAAGAGGGGTATAGTGTAATATTTGTGACACCTTCGTGCGTGCACAGTGAGTGTCGAGCGCACGCAGTGTGACTGTCGCAAGTACATACTTTACCATTTGAAAAGAGAATAATAATTTGAGCACACAAACCTTTGTTCCGTGCGCTGCTCAACATCTGCCTACATGCTCGCTCAAAGTCTACCTAGGTGTGTGAGTACGTGGATGCCCGCTCACGCAACATCTTTGCTCGCACGACAACTCATTTCTGTTCGCAACTCTGGCTCTGCACTCGCACGAGGTGGCACAGGGCAAACTACGATTGTAGCGAGCAGTACGGCCAATCACAGACTGGGATTCACAAATGTTCCTGATTGGCTGTCTTATATCCAATCATTTATATCAAATACAGTCGGCAATGGTGGGAACACCCACAAAACATAACTTCCGATCCCCGTGGGAGAAAACAGACCACTCACAACAACGCACAAGAGTTACTCTGTCGCCTTCTTTTCTACAAAAATACAAACAAGAGCTGGATATACATTTTATATTTTACATTAAAAAGACATGGAGACATACAGGAGGACACAGTGGTCCAGCAGTCCACATTTGTCCATAAAATACCATCACTGTCTGACGTTAGCTGCCTACAACATGCTAATCTAATCAACATCAAGTTGCATCATAACAGAACTCTCACTAATATAAAGACACGAGTTTAATTCATCATATTTAATGTGAACTAAAATGTGCTTCTGTAAATGTGTTAAGGCTTAGTTGACTCATGGCTCATCATAACAGGCTGCAGACTGACGCACGGTGTTAGCGCGGTTCATTCAATGGCGCTAGCATTAGCGTTAGCATTAGCTCGGCAGCTTTTTGAGCTCTGACCAGACTTGTCTATGAAGCGTCTATGACACTTATAGAAAATGAAAGAAATGTAGGCTAAATGAAGCATCACGGTGTTCTGTTCACACACATGAATATAATGTTTATTGTGCATGTGTACGCAGAGGTCAGGGTGAAGGTTAAGTGTAAAGGGAGGGGGCAGTGGAGGTCCGGGTAAAGGTTGTGTGTAAAGGGAGGGGGCAGTGGAGGTCCGGGTAAAGGTTGTGTGTAAAGGGAGGGGGCAGTGGAGGTCCGGGTAAAGGTTGTGTGTAAAGGGAGGGGGCAGTGGAGGTCTGGGTAAAGGTTGTGTGTAAAGGGAGGGGGCAGAGCCATGGTGCAGGTATATGTCCTGTGTAAAGACAAATATATAACATGTCAATTCAGCCTCTTTTTCACACTGTGCTTCATTAAAACCACACAGCTCTGATATGAACCGTCTGTAGGAGTTGTTTATGCTCATGTACGATCATTATTTCATGAATCCAGTCACAGGTTCATCAGGGATTGTCTCTGCTTTTAGTTCACACTGCGAACCATGATGGAGCCAGCGCAGCGCTCTATGGAGGTGCATGGGCGTGCATGGCAATAAATCACTGTTTTTGCCAAGAATATGAACGAAAATATAAAAAATCAAATGCCCTTCCCTCATTTTTTCTTCACTACCTGCTTAAGTGATTATCTCTAAATCAAATCAAGTTCTTTTCTGAGATTTAAAGTGAAAGTGAACTGTATCAAATACAATCAAACATGACTTTGTCAAACTTGCTTCACCACTGGTGTAGGGATATGCAAGGTTTCATGTCTAGTTGCATTTTTATAGAGCCCACGTTTGGCACAGAGAGCAGTGTACACCAGTTTCAGCCTTGTTTTGGGTGTACACAAGCTTTATAAATTAGACCCCTGGTCACAGTATGTGGGTACACAGCCCACCACCAAACACTCTCAAGAGGCCTCATATGGAGCTATATTGGGCTCATAATCTTTGTCACTGAGAAACAAAAATGCTAAAAAAACAACAAAAAAAACAACAACAACAACAACAACAACAACAGAGAAACAGAGCACAAATCAGAAAAATTTAAATTTTTGTAAAAAAAAAAAAAAAAAAATGTAAATGTAATTTTAAAAAACAACAACTTTGTTTGTCTGCGTTTGTCCCTCAGTTCCTCACATGTTCCCCGGGAATAAGTGATCCCCGCTCATATTTGCCCTGTCTACTGTGTTACGCTGCATTTAGTGCACTCAGCGGCCGTGTTCGAACTGAATAGTAAGCAAATTCATTCTGTGAATTGCCCACCCCGGATTTACCCAACCCCTGGGACCGGGAGCCTTTTGTCGGCTTGAGCCTGTGACACACCAACCCAATGCCCGACTACCGTCAGTCGAGGCAGGAGGACTACCTGTCTCCTCAGGTCTCTTGTTGCCAATAAATGTAGCCACATACACACCAAAGCAATTCAGACCCATGACCGAGCAGGGCGTTAGTTCCGCACATGTGCAAGACGTAATAACTATGTGCAACAGCAGGCGGCACTAGTCACTAAACTCTGTGGTTATATGGGGGTCAGGTAAACAAAACTCTGCAACACTCACTGTTTATCAGTGAATAATAATCATATGCGCTAAATTAAACACATCTGATCGCAGTAATGAATGAATGAATGAATGTTGTAATGTGCTTTGCTGGCCTATTTGTATTATTAGTGATTTTTATCATATTTTTAATGTTGTACCGCACTTTGAGCAGCTTTGGTTGTTGGAAGGTGCTATAGAAATTAAGTTTTGATTTGATTTGAATAAAAGGGACAGGATTATTGCAGCTGTTTGCCTCAGAGGAGGATTATATTTTCATCTGCATAAGCCTAAAGGCCTCGATACACCAAGGCGACTCCCAGACGGCCACCAAAAAGACGGAGCGACAGCTCGTCTCTTCCCGTCTCCTCTCGTTCCCTCCCGTTTCCTTATGTCGGATGACTTTTTTCCCTCTTCATACACTGAAGCGACAACCAACCTAAAGACCGTGTCTTGCGCATGCACGTGATGTAATTACCCCCCCCAAAGTGGCAGATGGCGCTAGCCAGTGAACAAAGATAAACGGAAGTGACACAATGTTTGCCTTTAAGCTAAGGTAAGCTAACTACAACTAACTGAAACATAATAAAGTAAGTAAGTAACTAAAGTTCCTTTTATTTTGATGTTAGACGTGAACTGTTGTGACAAATTGTTAATGGGACACGCAGCCAATCAGAGCCTTGGTTGAGCACAATGCCTGATGCCAATTCGACACATTCATTTGACTGGAGCTAGGTCCAACTGTCCCATACTACGTCCAATGGTAAGGAACACACCAAACAGACTCATGTCGCTGATCGCGTCAAACTGTCTGACCACGCCAGATGGCCGATAATCGTCCCGGTGTGTCCCAAGCTTTAGGCTACAGAAGCGGAGCGTGTCTGATGCTTGTACTGAGCCCAGGGAGGGAGGAGGACAGAGCAGGGCAGAGGTGGGACCAAGTCACTGTTTTGCAAGTCACAAGTAAGTCTCAAGTCTTTGGCCTCAAGTCCGAGTCAAGTCCCAAGTCAATGCCTCACAAGTCCAAGTCGAGTCACAAGTCCTACACTTTCTGTTTCGAGTCCTTTCAAGTCTTTTTAACCCTTAGGACTCCAACTTAATGTTTGTCATGTTTTATATTGTTGAATTTACTCTCATGTCCCACCTTAGAAAAACAAATATACGATAAACAGATGGTAAATTGTTTGCTGTACTATTTACATTTATTATTTTTATTTTAATTTATTATTTACAATTTATTTTAACGCCCTAAGACTACAAGAGGCCTACACAAAAAAACAGGTTTCTGAATACTTTAAAAGTAAAGCCAAGTTCTTTAGTATCAGTGATGTACAATAAAGCTAAATACCTCACCAGTACATTGTACACTGCTCAAAAAAATAAAGGGAACACTTAAACAACACAATGTAACTCCAAGTCAATCACACTTCTGTGAAATCAAACTGTGTCCACTTAGGAAGCAACACTGATTGACATCAGTTTCACTGCTGTTGTGCAAATGGAACAGACAACAGGTGGGAATTATAGGCAATTAGCAAGACTCCCCCAATAAAGGAGTGGTTCTGCAGGAGGTGACCACAGACCACTTCTCAGTTCCTATGCTTTCTGGCTGATGTTTTGGTCACTTTTGAATGCTGGCGGTGCTTTCACTCTAGTGGTAGCATGAGACGCAGTCTACAACCCACACAAGTGGCTCAGGTAGTGCAGCTCATCCAGGATGGCACATCAATGTGAGCTGTGGCAAGAAGGTTTGCTGTGTCTGTCAGCGTAGTGTCCAGAGCATGGAGGCGCTACCAGGAGACAGGCCAGTACATCAGGAGACGTGGAGGAGGCCGTAGGAGGGCAACAACCCAGCAGCAGGACCTGCTACCTCCTCCTTTGTGCAAGGAGGAACAGGAGGAGCACTGCCAGAGCCCTGCAAAATGACCTCCAGCAGGCCACAAATGTGCATGTGTCTGCTCAAACGGTCAGAAACAGACTCCATGAGGGTGGTATGAGGGCCCAACGTCCACAGGTGCAAGACGTTTGGCATTTGCCAGAGAACACCAAGATTGGCAAATTCGCCACTGGCGCCCTGTGCTCTTCACAGATGAAAGCAGGTTCACACTGAGCACATGTGACAGATGTGACAGAGTCTGGAGACGCCGTGGAGAACGTTCTGCTGCCTGCAACATCCTCCAGCATGACTGGTTTGGCAGTGGGTTAGTAAAAGTGTGGGTGGCATTTCTTTGGGAGGGGGGCACAGCCCTCCATGTGCTCGCCAGAGGTAGCCTGACTGCCATTAGGTACCGAAATGAGATCCCCCGACGCCTTGTGAGACCATATGGTGGTGCGGTTGGCCCTGGGTTCCTCCTAATGCAAGACAATGTTAGACCTCATGTGGCTGGAGTGTGTCAGCAGTTCCTGCAAGATGAAGGCATTGATGCTATGGACTGGCCGCCCGTTCCCCAGACCTGAATCCAATTGAGCACATCTGGGACATCATGTCTCGCTCCATCCACCAACGCCATGTTGCACCACAGACTGTCCAGGAGTTGGCGGATGCTTTAGTCCAGGTCTGGGAGGAGATCCCTCAGGAGACCATCCGCCACCTCATCAGGAGCATGCCCAGGCAGTTGTAGGGAGGTCATACAGGCACGATGGAGGCCACACACACTACTGAGCCTCATTTTGACTTGTTTTAAGGACATTACGTCAAAGTTGGATCAGCCTGTAGTGTGTTTTTCCAGAGTCATTCTCTCACATTTGAAGATTTACAAAGTGAATACTGCTCACTATACACTTTACTGAATAGCGACACCTGAGGGCAAAAGGGGTACTGCAGGTTCATGATGTATGGTCAGAGCCATGAGCTCCAGCTCCAACACAGAGACAACACTGCAGAAAGCTCCAGCTGGTGTTCATTTTTCACTGTTTACTGTCTGAGCTCACTGTGCACAGGTAAAGATCTCCTCTGTGTAATCACATAAAGCCGCGTGTGCATCACGTGATTCACGAATGTCTCTCTCAGACTCCACATATTCGCCAGTTAGACCTCTATTGTAAATGATTATTTTTTTACTTTTAGATTTTTTTTATTTGTTGATTTTGTTTTAGTTTTTATTAAGTGTAATCTGCACCTGAACGCCTCATGTCTGCACCTGAACGCCTCATGTCTGTGTCTGGGGTGAGCTGCTCTCAGCTGTGAGGAGAGGGAGGGTCACAGAGGCAGCAGCTCCGTCCGCGTCCCTCTGACATTAAAACTAACTTCTGGTGATTAAATAACTCTTTTATGATTGTGTTTGGAGTAAAACATCGGAAGAACTGTGTGAAAAGTCCGGGGGTTCTCGACGATAGAGCGTTATTTGCGTGTACTTGCGCGTGTATTTGATATCATTAATGGTTGTAAAACTTTAACGCTCCATATCTCTGTGATTTCTGAGTCTATCAACATGAAACAAAGACTGACACAAAGCTTAAAATCTCCTCTGCTGTTATGTCAAAATGTCATGTGCTGCTACAGCTCAATACACTTCGAAATGTGCATCAGAAAACACCCACTAGTAACATGCGCAGAGAGAGAAAGCGCCCATTACTGCGCGAGGAGTTTAACTAGGCTAATTGTTTCTTGCACACTTAAAAAAAAATCTTACTTTTATTTCTTTGAGAAGCATCAAGTCTTCTCAAGTCACAGGCCTCAAGTCTGAGTCAAGTCCCAAGCAGGGGTGAAAGTAAGCCGGTACAGCCTGGTACTACGTACCGGCATAGGATTTAGAGGGGGTACGCAGTACCGGGTAGAAAGAGATCAGCTGCCAGTCCTTGCAGCTTTTACACACATTAGAAAGCAGCCGCGGACCGCGGACGCTTTTAAGAGAAAAAAAAAAATCTGACGCTAAAGCATGTGAACCAGGCAGTGCTTTATCTCATCATATATGTGTCTGTGTGGTTTTTAGTGGCTTATGATCACGCCGTGATGTGATTTAATGCACAGAATGTCCCTCTCCCCTCTCATCATTCACTGATTGTCTCGCTTCCTTAAACAAACGCATTGAGCATGCGCGTCTTAAGCCCAAAGCACACCTGGAGCGCCGCCTCAAATTACACCAAACACTTGAGAAGGCTTTAATCAGTGGTCCTCAACCCGGCGATCGTAAAAGCAGTGCGGGTAGATCGCGGAGCCATGTCTTTCCAAATAAAGTTATTTGCCTATGGCTTTTGAATGACACGCAGATGGATCAGTCTGAGATTCTTTCTAACACACGAGACACCGCGGAAGCGAGAGGAAACCACACGAGCTACGAACTAAACTGAATACAAGCAACTTAATAACAATCAGAGTTCTGGCCACTCACTTCAGTTCTGTTGTGGAGGCTCCGCCCCCGCTCTGAACACTGCCATGGAGCTGACGCACACACACACACACACACACACACACACACACACAGACACACACACACACACGCACACACACACACACAGGAGGAGAGGCAGCGGTGTCAGGGAGGAGACAGGTGAGTAATGTGGCAGAGCCTGATGTATGTCACCTGTTTGCTTTGTTTTTGTCCTGCAGTAGTTTGTTGTTGCCGTACGTGAGGAAAGCTGACTTTGTAGAAGTCTCACAAGCTCCTCCCCTGAGCGTTACCATGGAGCTCCTCTGAGTGTTGCCATGGAGCTCCTGTCAATTACCAATGTTACTAAAATAATACTGAGTTTTGATGATAAGCTGCATTGATACTGCAGTTTAATTCAGGCCTAATTATAAATATAGTAGGCCTATTATAATCCATAATAATCAGCAGTTTTAGGAAATGATGGAATGTTGTAAATATCACTGACAAAAATGCTACATTTATTAGATTCAGTTATTCCTGTCCTGAGTTGATAATTAATGTTTATCATTTTAGTTTAATAAAATGTGACTTTATTAAAGTGGTTATTTCCATTTTTATTTTCATGTTTAACCACTGCAATAATAATAACCCTGATAAATGCCCACCATGTTTAATAGAAATAAGGGGTAAAAAGATCTCCAGGCCTTGATGACTTTAAAAGTAGATCGCAAGCCGAAAAAGGTTGGGCACCACTGGTCTAGATAGAACTGTTGCTCAATACTAATGGTAATTTATATTTTGCTTATTGATTTTAGCCTATTGTTTTTGGTGTATATTGTTGCGTCAGAATTTCATTGCCCCCTCTTTATTTAATATGGACCTCCCATTGCCCCCTCAATGACATTTGTCTGGAGCCGTCCCTGTCTATAGCAGGTTATTAGCAAGTTAGCGACAGAAAGGAGTTTCCCTGTGCTCTGACTGCAGCAGGAGTCAGGAGCTGCTGCCTGTGTCCCCCCGAGCAGCAGCTACTGTCCCTCAGTGTTTACAGCTGTGTGTCTGTGTCACACGGAGCAGAGAACCATCTTTGTTACTGCAGAAGTACGGGGGCCATGTGTGCGCCTCATAGAAAACAATAGGGATGTATTTTTTGACGTGCGTCCGGTGTGTGTTGGCCTTTATAGGGTGCGTTTGATTTGTTTTCAAACCCTGTTAAACCCTGTATAAGCCCTGTCTATATTTTTCATTTATAGTCAAGATAAATTTTTAACCTTGTATATCTGCTTTTTCTGCTATTAAAAATATATATGTAGGCATAATATGTTATAGTACCGGCATAAGCAAAAATCTACTTTCACCCCTGGTCCCAACTCATTGGTGTTCAAGTCCAAATCGAGTCTCAAATTTCATCAAGTCGAGTCTAAAGTCATCAAAATAGTGACTCAAGTCCGACTCGAGTCCAAGTCATGACTTTCAAGTCCACACCGCTGAAAGTCATGACTTAAAGCTAGAAGACATGGGAAGAGTCCTCTTGGGGAATAAAGATAAGACAGTCTCTGCTTACTCTCTCTCTCTCTCTCTGCTTCTGGAATCATTCCTGCAGGAATCTCCCTATGGTGTGATATTTGTGCCACCTTCGTGCACGCACAGAGTGAGTGTCGAGCGCATGCAGTGTGACTGTCGCAAGCACATACTTTACCATTTGAAAAGAGAATAATAATTTGAGCACCCAATCCTTTGTTCCGTGCGCGCTCAACTCTGCCTACATGCTCGCTCAAAGTCTACCTAGGTGCGCGAGTACGTGGATGCCATTTCTGCTCGCAACTCTGGCTCTGTGCTCGCACAAGAGTTACTCTATTGCCTTCTTCTTCTGGGTAGTTGCATTTTTATTTCCAAAAATGTGTGCTCATGAGTTTTTACAGTAAATGTGTCTGTATAACATTGGCAGTCAAATTCTGTAGTGATGTTCAACTATATCTGTGTTTATATTTTAGTGTGAAAATAGTTACTAAACATTAAAGAATATTAAAGTTTATTTTGTTCTCATCTTAGGACACTGATGACTCTTTCACCAGCTGGACTTTGGGATCTTGCTCGTTTACCCTGATGGTGCCAGGACTTCAACCTTTTCCCATCTCCACACAGCGGTGCTGAAAATTGTGATTGAGGGCAAAGTTGTCAACAGCTACAAGACTTGCCAAAAGCCATGTGCCTGCTGTTAGGTCTGACATGTGCATTCAAACTAAACTTACTTTTGCACTTTTTTTGCAATAAATCTGCATTAATGAAAAAAAATCTGTCTTTTTTTAAATAATGCAGTACACAGAAAACACTGTATAAGATGCAATGATAATACTCAATATCTAGTGATAAAACCAAAATAACTTAGTTCTGAATACTAATAATCATTAGTAAAGATTATGTTGACTACTTATTAACGTTAGTAATCATAACTAATGCACTTAAGTAATCAAACCACACATACTCAATTCCCTGTGTTGACACAGCTTGGATTACTTAGTTTTAGTTTGTGTAAAAACTAAACCTCACGAGACAACGGGTTTCCTTGCGCAGTTCTAGTAATGATTACTAATTCGGGTTTACAGTGAACACCCTGGCAGCCAAGTGCAACAGCTAGCTGCACAGCCCAGCCTTGCCACACCGCCTGCTCCTGCTACACCTGCTACTTCTGCTGCTCCTGCTCTGAAGTCTGCTAGCAACCCGGCTGTCGGAGTTCCTGAGAGGTATGGTGGCGAACCTGGAGGTTGCAGGCCTTTTCTTACCAACTGCTCCATTCTATTCTCCCTACAACTACATACTTTTGCCACTGAGGAGGCCCGAGTGGCATTTACTAACAATCACCTCACTGGTCGAGCTCGTTTGTAGGGGACGGCTGAGTTGGAGCAAAGAACACCTGCCTGTACTTCATTCCAGTCCTTTTCAAATGAGCTTCGAAAAGTTTTTGATGTGGAGACTTCTGAGTCGGAGGCATCCCATAATTTGCTGCAGCTGAAGCAGAGACAACGTTCTGTTTCAGATTATTCTGTGGATTTTAGAACCTTGGCCCGGCAGAGTAATTGGAATCTAGCAGCTCTTCGCAGTGCCTTTGTTCACGGCTTAGCAGACTACATGAAAGATGAGCTTGATGTCAGAGACCTTCCGGATGGTTTGGATGAGGTCATTTCCATGGCTATTCGAGTAGACCAACGCATCCAGGCTCGATGACAGGAGAGGTCCAGGAAGCCACAGAGTTGCACCATTCCCCAGGAGCTCGAGTCTCACCTTTCTAGGTCCCCTGATGTAGGCCCGGGGGGAGCGCACCCGAACAGTCAGAACCCATGCAAATCGGCCGTACCGTACTTTCTCCAGAGGAATGCCAGCGCCGCCGTCGTCAGAACCTGTGCCTCTATTGTGGAGGAGCTGGCCACTATCTCCATGCTTACCCAGCAAAAGGCAAGGCTCAGCAGTAACGGGGAGATTACTGGTGAGCCAAGAAGACAGCATCTCCTCAACCCGTCCACTTATCCATGCCAAACTGCTTATGCCAGAGGGACCCCAGACCGTCTCTGTTCTCATCGACTCAGGTACGGATGCCAGCTTTATTGATTTCACTTTAAGTCTCCAGCTAAACCTGGGCCGAGAACCCTTGCCCAAGCCTGTACCTGCCCGTGCCCTAGATGGACATCTGTTGGGGATGGTCACTCACCAGACCTCTCCAGTGGCCCTTCTAATGTCCGGTAATCTCCATGAAACATTGCGTTTTCACATCATGGATTCACCACAAATCCCACTCATCCAAGGCTACCCCTGGCTTCTTCGTCATAACCCGCACATAGACTGGATTACTGGATGCATTCTTGGCTGGAGCCATGCCTGTCACTCAGTCTGTCTTCGGTCCACCTCTGCCCCTTATTGCTGCAAGGAGACTCCACCTCCTAACCTCCCTGACAATGTGCCATCAGAATACTTTAATTTCTGCGAGGTTTTCAGTAAAGCAAGAGCCACCTCGTTGCCGCCACTCCGCCCTTATGACTGCACAATAGATCTCCTCCCTGGCACCAGCCCTCCTCGAGGGAGCCTGTATTCCCTGTCTGCACGCAATGGAGACATACATCTGTGACTCCCTCACTGCTGGGATCATCCAACCATCTTCATCTCCAGCAGGAGCAGGATTCTTCTTTGTTGAAAAGAAGGATAAGACGCTACGACCCTGCATAGACTATCAAAGACTGAATGAAATAACCATTAAGAACTGGTACCCTTTACCCTTGCCGTCTTCTGCCTTTGAATTGCTCCAGGGGGCATTAGTCTTCACAAAATTGGATTTACGCAATGCTTACCACTTGATCCGCATCCGTGAGGGAGATGAATGGAAGACCGCATTCAATACACCCATTGGTCACTATGAATACCTGGTCATGCCTTTTGGACTGACTAATGCCCCGGCTGTATTCCAGGCCCTCATCAATGACGTTCTTCGGGACATGTTAAACAAGTTTGTATTTGTGTACTTGGATGATATTCTGATCTTCTCACAAAACACTCAAGATCATGTCCACCACGTTCAGACTGTTTTACAGCGCCTTCTCGAGAATGCCCTCTTTGTCAAAGCTGAGAAGTGCCAGTTTCATGCCTCCACTGTCTCTTTCCTAGGCCACATTATTTCTCATGGACATATCCAGATGGACCCTTTTAAGGTAACAGCTGTGTCTGACTGGCCAACTCCCGTTACCCGTAAAGAACTTCAGCGGTTCCTGGGATTCGCTAATTTCTATCGTCGTTTCATCAGAGCCTACAGAACCATTGCAGCTCCCCTGACAGCCCTTACTTCTGCCAAGGTCCCTTTTCACTGGACAGATGCAGCTGGGTCTGCCTTTAATGCTCTCAAGTCTAAGTTTTATTTCTGCTCCAGTGCTTTCCATACCTGACCCTCAACGACAGTTTGTGTTGGAGGTTGATGTGTCGGAGGTTGGAGTTGGAGCTGTGTTATCCCAGAGATCAGCCGTTGATCAGAGACTCCATCCATGCGCCTTCTTCTCTCGTCGTCTCACCTCTGCAGAGAAGAACTATGACACTGGGAACCGGGAGCTCCTAGCGGTCAAGCTGGCTCTGGAGGAATGGCGCCACTGGCTGGAGGGAACAGAGCAGCCTTTCCAAGTATGGACTGACCATAAAAACCTCGAATATATATGCTCTGCAAGATGACTGTCCTTCCGCCAGGCCAGATGGTCCCTTTTCTTCTCTAGGTTTAACTTTGCCCTCTCCTACCGTCCCAGCTCCAGAAACAAGAAACCCGATGCCCTCTCTCGTCAGTTCCAAGGGGAGGGGGAAGACGCTTCTGAACCAGCTCCAATCCTGCCTGCCTCACACCTCATTGCCGTGGTCTCCTGGGAGATCGAAGATAAGGTCAGTGCAGCTCTGCAAAATCAGCCAAGTCCCAGTGCCTGCCCTGACAACTGCCTCTTTGTGCCAGAAAACCTCCAGTCTGAAGTTCTACATTAGCCCCATGCATCTCGACTCACATGCCATCCAGGAGTCAGACGGACAGTCCACTTTCTCCAGCAGGGGTTCTGGTGGGCCACCCTGGTGGAAGACGTTCGGGCCTACATCGCAGCTTGTCCAAACTGCAGCCAACACAAATCATCACACCAACCTCCTGCTGGTCTTCTGGTGCCACTTCCTATACCATACCGCCCCTGGTCTCACATCTCTATGGACTTCGTCACTGGCCTTCCTGAATCTGATGGCAATACTTGCATTCTTACAGTGGTAGACAGATTTTCAAAGATGGCACACCATCCCCCTCTCCAAGCTACCTACAGCCAAGGAAACTGCAGAACTGGTTCTTCAACATGTGTTCTGGCTTCATGGCATTCCTACCGACATTGTATCAGGCCTTCAGTTTACTTCCATGTTTTGGAGAGAGTTCTGTAACTTGCTCGGAGCAACAGTGAGCCTCACCTCTGGCTTTCATCCTCAATCCAATGGACAAACCGAGAGGCTAAACCAAGAGCTGGAGACAGCCCTTCGCTGCATCACCTCCCAGTCGCCCGCCCAATGGTCTAGTAATCTCTTATGGGTGGAGTACGCACATAATTCCTTGGTCAGCACTGCCACAGGCTTAACCCCTTTCCAGTGTGCATATGGGTATCAGCCTCCACTATTCCCTAGCCAAGAAAGAGAGGTTAGTGTCCCCTCTGTCCTGGCTTTCATCAGAAGGTGTAAGAGGATCTGGGCAAGGCAAACTACCCTCATTCGTTCAGTTATGGACTGACTTCTACCTGGAGTTAGTGTAAATATAGGAGATGGGGCTTAGCTGCTCCATAGACGAGTCTGGTCAGAGCTCAAAAAGCTGCCGAGCTAATGCTTGCACCATTGAATGAGCCGTGCTAACGCGGTGCGTCAGTCTGCAGTCATGTTATGTCAAGTTATGATGACCCATGAGTCAACCAAGGGTTAACACATTTACAGAAGCACATTTTAGTTTACATTAAATATGATGAATTAAACTCGTGTCTTTATATTAGAGAGAGTTCTGTTATAATGCAACTTGACGTTGATTAGATTAGCATGTTGTAGCCAGCTAACGTCAGACAGTGATAGTATTTTATGGACAAATGTGGACTGCTGGACCACTGTGTCCTCCTGTATGTCTCCATGTCTTTTTAATGTAAAATATAAAATGTATATCCAGCTCTTGTTTGTATTTTTGTAGAAAAGAAGGCGACAGAGTAACTCTTGTGCATTGTTGTGAGTGGTCTGTTTTCTCCCACGAGGGATCGTAAGTGATGTTTTGTGGGCATTCCCACCGTTGCCGACTATTTGATATAAACAATTGGATATAAGACAGCCAATCAGGAACATTTGTGAATCCCAGTCTGTGATTGGCTGTCCTGCTTGCTACAATCGTAGTTTGCCCTGTGCCACCTCGAGCGAGTGCAGAGCCAGAGTCGCGAGCAGAAATGAGTTGTCGTGCGAGCAAAGATGTTGCGTGAGCGGGCATCCACGGAACAAAGGTTTGTGTGCTCAAATTATTATTCTCTTTTCAAATGGTAAAGTATGTGCTTGCAACAGTCACACTGCGTGCGCTCGACACTCACAAAGGTGGCACAAATATCACACCATATCTCTCTGGCAGTAAAGGCTTGTAAACACAGACTGCGTTGACAAGTTTGCAAAGAAGGATGTGTGTAAAATAGGAGCACGAATGGCTCACCAGGTCTCTGTGCAGAACCCAGTTGGCGTGGAGGTAGTGGATCCCATCGAGGATCTGGTACAGCAGAGACTTGACCATCCCTCGGGGCAGCTGCATGGGCTTTTTGTTGGCTTTGGAGGCACGGTGAAACTTGATGATGTGCTAGAAGAGAAAATAAAACCTACTAAAATATGAAGAATGCTAATCTGATGATATAATATTTTCTGGGATTGAACAAACACACACATTGAACTGGTTTATCTCAGTAAAGCTCTCACCTCAGTTGTATTTATATAAAGCAAATCTATGACATTAAAAAGGTGGCTGGGTTTTGAAATAACCTGAGAAATATAGCACACATTTCTCCATTGCTGATGTCACTATTGTCTATGAACTGTGTGAGGCTGTGGAGTGTATGGTTGGTCCTACAGTCTCTTACCCAGAGGTCGTGCTCGGCGTAGTCAAACAGGAGCCAGACTTTTCTGTCGCTGTGGGACAGGAAGACCTTCTGCAGTGCGATCACATTTGGGTGTTTCAGTTCTCGGAGCAGCTACAAAACAAAGAAAGAACTTCATTATTATTAATTTTTATGATGGCAGCTTTATTTTGCTACACTTTTATTTTCAGCACTGGAGCAGTCTGCTCTAACAGGAACACAGAACAGCAGCACTCTTCTCCATGTTCTTTTCCACATTATTGTGTAGCAAGGTGACAGTCAGGACCATGAGCAAATGCATTCAACTCACAAGAGAGATGAAAAAGTACAATGCAATAAAAGTAACAGAATTAAACTCAGACAAGAAGAGTATCCAGTCAAAAGATTGAGCAGGCAGGTTTTTCTGATATGTTTCAAGGAAAATAATGCAAAATTAGACACCTTGTTAAACACTGTGGAGGCTCAGAAAGGAGTCAGGAGGAGCGGTAAGTACAAGGAAAAGGCTAAAGATGGCTCCAGGATTAATTGGGATACCCAATTGCATAGGCCAGATAAACTTCGAGCCCTATTTGAGAACAATAACCTACCTGTGCCCTACACTTAATCTCTGGGCAACAAAGTCTTGGCGGCAAGAAAGGGGCCGTAGATAAAGTGGAAGGTGGCTGGATCAATCAAACTACGCTACACAGAATCTGAGGGATGACTTCTTGTCAAGTTTCTTTCAAAAGCAGCTATGCTGAGGTGTTTGCTTGCTCTGTCTCCAGGAGGCAATAAGAGAAACATTTGGACAGAAACATGCTAAAGGGAGAAGCAATGAAGCCCAACAGAGTTACTTAGCGCTTGACACCAATAAGCAGAAAGCAACTTTTACACTTGCGAAATGCCACCTCTGCAGTGATTTGGTCATCACCATTAAGTGAAAGAATATCAGCAGCACAAAGCCGAAAGAAGGTTCCTGGAGGCAGGAGAATGCCCACTGACTCGGGGAAAACACGGGGTGGTGTTGTGCTGGTGATGTGTATGTCTCCAGGAAAGACATCGGATGAAAAGTTGCACAGGAAGAACACTTCACTGGAATATTCACCACCAGCTTGATGTGGACGCAGGAGAGAGCTGGAGCAACATGGTGAGTGAAGTGTTGCCCTGTGACACGTTCACACTCAAAGATGTGTGTGGGGAGTGGTTTACTGGATACACTGGAACATTGTTTGAAAAATGAAGAGACTCTTATCATCAACCATGTGGTGGTGAAAGAGTTGGGACAAACAAGTACTTGACACAAGTACAAACATTTGGGGCCACAAGGGGAAATGTTGGCCAGCAGCTCATACACCACCTGAAAGATGTCACCCTTCAGGTGGTGAATGAGCTGACTTAATAGAGAATGCATGAAAATGTGGAAAATGATTGCCCAAAAAGTCTGTGGAATACAGGAGTGAAACGAGATTTAGGGTCCAAAAGAGGGCATGAGGAAGGCACTGGTCTTAACCCCCACACTAAGATAGCTTCAAAGCTCCACCAGATTGTTTGGCGTGACATTGAATTGGCAGGAGTGAACCACTAGGACCTTGCCCCATAGCAGCATATGTGCTGCCTGCTATACATGTGTTAACCATCCCTGCTCTGGTCTCTAACTGTGGGGGGACACGGTAGACCCAGGACAGAAGGAGTTCGTCCTCCGGGGTTAACTCTCTTGCTCCCTTCGCTCTTTGTTTCCTGAAGCAGCGGGGAACACAGCCGACCTCTCTGTCTGTCACTGAAGAGTTCGGGGCATTGTTCCTGTGCTGCACTTTAACATGGCTCTACATTTTGTTCCTAAACAGCGCCCATCAGCCACGTGCTTTTATTCACATGAGGACTTGCTTTCCTGTAGCTGGAAAGGAACACCTACTGCGTAAGAGCACATGGCTCAGTGTTGCAGCCTAGGCCTGGCTGGACATGGACCCGAATCTAGGCTCATCATATAACAACACAATGTTGGCTTGTGTTTAATCCAATCTAAATGACAAATGCAGTGTTTTGTTTCGCTGTACGGTGCTAGACCGGAATTCAGTTCAAGTTAGTTGATTCAAAAATCTTCATCTGCCATAAACTGACTGATTGTACTGTCTTATGTCAGTCGGGAAGAAGGAGTTCTTGTGACGTTCTGTCCTGCAGCTCACTGATCTTAGTCGTCTACTGTCTGCTCTCTGTCGTTTAAAAACAAACTCAGAGGATGGTCCATGTTGTTCAGTATAGCATCCATTCTGCTGAGGGTCAATAGCTCCATTGCCTCAACCAGAGTCTCTAAACTACTTCCTATAGTTGAACCAGCCCTCTCCTATGATCTCTTTTTTTTAGGCTGCCCCACCAACAGACTGCAGCATAAAACACAGAGTTAGCCATTACCGCCTTATAAAACATCTGCAGCAGATTATTGTTTACATTAAAAGACCTTAGCTTTCTTAGAAAATATAGCCAGCTTTGGCCTTTCCTATACATTTTATTTTATTGTAGGATTTTAAGATTAAAAATACTGATGAAATTGATGTCTGTGGTCTATGCTCTGTGTTCCACAGTTTTAAAATCAGTTAAGATTTTAAAATCCTCTAGTCTAGTGTGTCCCCAGCTTTACCAGTTTAACTTAAGAATTGACAAAGCATCTTGGATGAAAGGTGAAACTTCTTCAGCTTAAAAAACAAGTCCAGATTACTTATTTTTATACTCTTTCTGTTTTAGATGTACATTTTTTCATTGACTATTTTAAGTATGTGACCATGATTTAAGCAAATTAAACAAGTGAGCGTGCATTATGCTGTTTTAATGCACAACGTGGATATTTTGTTGTGCCACTTTTGGCTTTTGGGAGTATGCCCTTTTTGTGGAGGAGATTCTACGCATTCTTCTATAATTGAGCTCCCAGATGACTTGTGGCCTTTTTTTGATTCACTCAGAAATGCGACTGAAGAGTGTTAAATTGTTGTCTGTCCAGTGCCAGGGCAGTGTGACTGGCTGGGGGCGGCTGTGGTGGGTGTGGGCCCCGGGCCTAAAGCAATCTGCAGGGATTCCTCAGATGCCTTGATTTGATTTTCTATTACCATGCAGCATTTCTTTTCAGTTTCTTAAGTGCAGATTTTTTAGGTAGAGCTGCTGAACACAGAGGGAGAGCTGCTGAACACAAAGCACTTGTGAGATGCCTTATCTAAAAGCAGTGGTAAAACTTCTGCAGCTATTTGGACTCACAGGAGTATTATTAGCCCTGAAGTGTCACTAACTGGCAGGATTGGATGTGGCACAGGCCGTGAAGGCATTCATAACGAACACATGCAGCATGAGAAGAGGCTGTTCTAACCCTGGAAGTCCCCTGAAAATTTTACAGTAACAGCATATTGTAATAGTATTAAGTGGTGAAAAAAGACAAGCCCCAGTGAAAGTGTCTATTTACGGCCCAAGCACGAATGTGTGACTCGCACAACATGCACAAAAACACACAAAATTTTACACAAAATTTAGGCACAGTGAAAATTTAATTTACAGTGACACCTGTAGCAGAGCATTCCCTCCTTAACACTTAAACCATGATCTTCAGAGTCTCCAAAAAATTTTTTCTAAAGAACCGTGTCTTCCTCTTTAGTAAGGTTCTGTTGGGGTACCCCAAAGCTTTATCTTGGGCCCCATCTGATTCAGTGTTTATACTGACCTCCCAACTATTTGCCCTCTGGTTAATCCTATGCAGGCAGAGGGCACGGTCATGTACATGCCAGAACACTGCATCTTGGGACGGTTTGGCCTTGCAACGTTGTGTTTTATTGTTGTTTTTTTTTGTGGGGGGTGCCAGCCAGGTCTCTCCCCTGACATATAAGATTTCTTTCTGTTTTTTTTTTTTTAAGTGTGTCATGGAGAAAATGCACTCAAGGTTTAAACTAGACATTACTGTAACTATCAGCATGTTCTTCTAACTACAGCCCTACTATGACATTATTTATTATTAAAGGAGAAAAGAGGCAACAAGTATGGTCTGTGAATACTTAAGTGTTGTGCACAGTGTTCTGCCTAATAACCTGGTATCAGTCAACCAGCACAGCATTAGAACCACTTTAGAGTCTGAATGAACAAGCACTCAAGATATTTTCAGCTGGAAAAAATCTATTACAGTCCCGTGCCCTAAAAAAGCACGCCCTGAAGTGGATAATAATTATCAGCCCGTGGTTCTTACCTCTGATGTTATGAAATCGCTGGAGAAATTCTTACTAGAGTTGGTGCACACGGACGTGAAACCATCACGATTCTAGGCTCGTTGTGGATAAGGACAAGAGTACATAATGGTAAATGATGTCCTGCGTTATAACCAGAGCTTAAGTTAAAAACTCCCTGTGTGGAGCTGAAAGTGATGTGGCTGTCGTGTAGCTTTTTGTAGCACTGTCCCTGGACCCGCCAGGTAACCAAACTTAGTACAAAACAAAAATTACTTTTCTGATACCCAGTACTGGAGCTTTTCAGGCAGAACCACAAAGTTATCATTGTTCAGTACTCAGCCCTAGTTGCATGTGCAGTACTTCTCCTGTACAACCTCCGTAACTAATAGGCGCCATTCTAGTTAATGTGTCAGTTTACATCAGTGGGATCCACTTTGGATGTACATTAACTGGGAAAAAAGGTGATGTTTTGCGGGCATGTCTTGTTAGGAACCAACTTTCCTAAACCAGGAAAATAATGTTATATTTCACTTTAAATCACATGTTTGTTTTTCTGTTTAGTGCTCATCAGTCAAACACATCATCCCTTTGGTACTGGTGAGAAACGAAACAAACGCAATGCTCGTTTGGAGGTGACTTGTGGTGCTGTCTTTAGAGAATGTAAACTGCAGTGTTCCAGAGTTGATCCAGCCATTCTTGCACTACAAGCAAACGTAACATGAAAACTATCCTTTTATTAAGAAAATACAGCATCATCATATGATTCACCATGTACAATTATTATTAAACTGCTATTTTAAAACTTGTGTGCATGCCGAATGATTTTTTTAAACATAATTCAAAGGCCATCATACTGCTACTGTAACATATATTTAATTTATACTAGGGATGTCAATGTTAATGCGTTAACGCAAATGCGATTAATAAAAAAAATGAATGCGTTAAAATTTATTAACACAAATTAATCACACAATCTGTTTTGCCGTACACCAGCGCTTCTCAAAGCACTTTGGAGGGCATGAAGCCGTGTCAGGGGGCGCGTGACCATGGTGGAAATGTGCGTATATCACAACATTGACTTGCTTTCACGGTTAACGACCCGTGCGTCCAGTCTTGTGGAAAACTTTTTACTAATAAAAGTTACACTTTTTATATCGCTTCCTTTCACTGCCCCTGTCCATGCACGTTCCTGGAGCTGTGCTTTCTGTGTGTCCTGGACCCGTGGTGAGAGCGGGGAGTGGTCCATGACCATCCCTGAACTTATGGAGCCACAAGCCGCAAACTCATTTGCGGTGTTTTTTTTTTTTCATAAAGCGTCAGTTCAGTTCGATTCAGAGCGGCAGCCTCACTGCGGACAGGTGACCGTGCCCCGCCCCTGACAGGTGACTGTACCCCACCCCTGTCCACGGCGCTGAGAGGAGCAGAGGGGAGGCTCATGTGTCTGCAGTAGATTTAATGGTTGGCCAGTTACTACACAGACTTATTAAAGGCTCTCACAATATTTAGAAGTTATTTCTGAGATGTATTTTTTTTTATCCAAGTAAAAACACACTCCTCAACCTCTCTGGACTTTTTTTTTATTTAAACGCTGCATATTGTCATGGAAAATCTACCAAGTTATACATTGTGATTAATCGTGATTAACAGCCCAAGAGTGTGATTAATCTGATACATTTTTTTAATCGATTGACAGCACTAATTTATACACACATTTTCTGAAAAAACAAAACAAAACAAAACAAAACAAAACAATACAGGATTACTCAAAGAGACCTGAATGAAACAAAACACAACTCCAAGTATGTTTTTGTGACTTTTTCAGATGATGAGATTTTCGCTGGTGTCAAGAATATTGTTTAACCAAATCAAAACAACATGAAAGTCACTCTGGTGCTAGCCAGAGTAACTTTTCTCTACAATAGTAGAAGTGTGGGTATGTATGCATGTATGTATGTGTGCACATACTGTATGTGGAGATGCAACAGTTTTTTAGATGCCTGGATTTACAAGTTGCAACTGAATGCACCACACACACCATATACAATGTTCTCAGCATTCCTAGATCTAGCGTTCCAGTCTGACCAAAACTGCCAGCACCTCCTCCAATTTTGACAGTATTTTACAATCTAAACTGAACAAACCTACTGGTCTGTAGGATGAACACAGATCTGGAGGTTTATCCTTATTCAAAATCAGAGATGTACGGGCGACGTTTAAAGTAGGTGATGGTACACCCTTCTCGAAAGATTCCATCAACATATCTGTTTGTATTTGTAAACCTGTATGGAGCCACTTTTCTTTTAGACTTACAGGGTGTTTTTTGACTACAGGCTTTATTCGGTGCTGCATGTTGAGGTGCTCCCTCAACTCGACATTGTCTTGGAATCTGTCCCCAAGCGTAAATTCATCTTCACAGGTTTCACTGGTGAAACGCCATTACACATAATACGCTATCTTCAACTGAGGAGACAGCTGTCACAAGCATACACACAATAAACACATCGCATCACATTACAGCTCACACCACAGACAATAGAATAGTTCAATTTACTGGTCTCTGTGGCCACAGGGCAGCGTTGCTGTGGTGCTCTTGTGTTATTTTGTGTGCAATGTATGTTAAGGCTGTAGAATTTGACTGTGTAAGGTTAGAAGGTAGACCAATGACCTTGGAGGCAATATTGGTTATTCATGACAATGTTCTTGTTGTTGATTGTGAGCATATGTGTATAATGAGATGCATATGAGAAAATGTGATGAGCAGTATAGAACAGGCTGAACAATGCTTCTGTATAGCATTAGGCGTAGATGTGGTGAAACAGGTAATCCTTTAAGTTTGCAGATTACTTAATCATTGATTGCATCTTTTTTGTATGTCCATTGTGTGTTTGTCAAAACTGAATTGAACTGAACTGTATTGTCATTTGAGTTTTTTTTTCTTTATTCTTTTAAAAGTTCCATGATCCTATGACCGTTGGAACAAACAGCAACAACAATACAAAATTATAAACCATATGAATGTGGAAAATGCACAAAACAATTATCTCCAGATTTAGTTTTTAAATACTCCTTAAACTCCCCCACAGTTCCATTACGTACAACACAGCCATCATCCAACACATTTAGTACTCTTATGGCCAGTGTCAAACATGACCTCTGCAGCATGCCGGCACCAGGCAATTCTCCATTGGGAAACACATAAAAAGTTCTCTGCACATTAAAGGGTAAACATTTTTGTGTAGGGCAGTAAGGTCCCAGAGCGGTAGACAAAAGCTGCGGCACAGTTTAAATGCAAAACATGACAATGCAAAGTTTCGTCTTGTTTGTAATGTCATTAGGCCCAGTATGCTGTAATGGTTGGAAGTGATCTCTGATTGATATGGCAAATTGAGAATTAAGCGCATGCACTGGCTTTGCAGGCTTTCTAAACAATTTGCCGATGTTTTTCCAGTGCCACAAAGCAAAACTGAACAGTACTCCAATCGAGATCTGATATAGGCCTTGTATATGCGTAAGAGTAGTTCATTGTTTCTCGGTGGCAGCTTCATTTTAAGCAATCTCAAAACAAATAAAAGGTAAATGCTGTCTTTCTGGTTTTGAAACATGATGATGTTGGTGGAAACAAAACAAGATAATATTGAGGTGACTGCGACATAAAAATGTTCTGATGCAGACTCAACATCAACACTCGAGTACACAGCAGACCAATTGTGATCTCTGACTGCTTGACGAACTGTTGTCCAGTCAGAAATGTATTTACAATTAAAATAAGCCGATTCATTTGGCCTCTTTGCTGACAAATGTACTTCAGATGTTTCAGTTGTAGCCTCAACTTGTGACAATGTAATATTAATAACACCATGATCAGAGGTTCCAAAAGGAGCAGAGACAGTCAAACCAGAGAATATTTCAGGAGTATCAGTTAATGCTAGATCAATAAGAGAGGGTGTCCCAGGCAGTCTGTCAGGAAAGTCCTGCGTTGGTGGTGAGTGGAGCTGTGGTTGCTGTGTTGACCTGGACAGGGTTAGAGTTAGGGTTAGGGTTGACCTGGACAGCCTGTTGTCTATCAGAAAGGAAATCATTTGGATCAGCCATGTAAAGATGTTGTAGCTTTGTTATTAGTGTGTGTCACTGTATGTTGTTGAAAGCAGAGCAGAAATGATTTATGATGAAGAGCCTGAGGCGTCCAGACTCCAGAAGTTGTAGGAGGGGATGGTATGTTTGCTATGTTTCAAAATAAGTGCAAGTTCTGATGCACAGGTCTTCAGTGCTCTTGCGGAGATACCATCTGGGCCTGAAGCTTTGCATGGTTTGCGTGTCCTCAACTGGTCACTGCACATCCTCTTCTGAGAAAGAAGCTGGATCACTAGGGGTCAGTTGGAGGAGCCCACTTGGTTCTTTGAGGCACTTTTCTGTGAAATCTTGGGTTTCGAATAAAAAAAATGAATTCTGGTTATTTCATTCAGACTTGTGGCATTTCAGTTCCTGTCTATAAATCAGCAATAAACAAATCAGCAACTCTGAGTGGAGAACATGAGTAGGTGCAGAAGCATTGGCAATGTTATTAGATCCAGTATGTGTGCTCTTGTTGATATGTCTGCATATTGCTGGAAAGAAGGCAGTGGCCTGATGATGGCAATGCTGTCCAGGCTTACCTCATCAACCAGAATGTGAGTTGCAGGTCAATCTTGTTGTGTAGATTGGACACATTTATTATATGATAGAGAAAAGAGGTGGTTCAAAGGGATTTCTTCTCAATTGGCACCGGAGCCCTCCTCCTCTGCCTCTTCTTGACTGAAGCTTCCTCTCCAGATGTATAGCAGCAGGTTTAGGACTTGTTTACATCACAACACTGGCCAGGAAAATGCAACAGAGAGTAACTGCAGCAAAAGTGATAGCTCCGGTCTCAAACTTTTCAGCTACTTTAGGATCTTGAGGTTTTCTGAAGCCATTTTCAGAAAGTCTATCATAAAAAGAAAGTACTTACACAGATTACTTGACTGTTACTGGACAAAATATAAATGTTTGAAAAGCCTTGTAATTTGCGCTCGCAGGTCAGCTGACATATGGCGGGAAGATAGCCAATTATTACCATTATTTTCAGTGAATACGGTGTTTTCACAGTTTACATGAGAGCAGAGCAGCTCCCTGGTGTGAGACCATAACATCTCTTCCAGTGTTTTAAAACCTTTGCGGATTTGGAAAATGTAAACCCTGTCTTTGTGTAAACGAAAAGACAATAGTTCCTTATATTTGAAAGTTAATGGTAAGCTGTATGACAAATAGTGAATGGAGTACACGGCTCCTTCGATGCTGATGCCTGACGCCAATTCAACATGTTCAGTTGGCAGGAACTGCTGCATGTATACAGCTCCAATTAAGCTGGAGAGGCATTCAGCAGCACTTACTACAAAACAGGCAGAACATTAGTCCACTGTCTAGAGAAATGCTCACACCTTTCAAGACCAGTGTAGACACATATTATAGGTTCCTCTGCTGCTGCTAGACTGCCGTAACTTATGATGTATTGATTGGGCTTCATGAAGTGCATTTAAGCATTTTTTTAAAACTTTGTTTCATTGCGTTTCATTTTGTAAAGTCAAAGGGCCATATTTACTAAGACAAGTGCAAAATTGCGAGTGCAGCTTAAAAAATAGTGTCTGGTATTTGTGGGCGTGTTGCGTGTGATATACGAAGAGAAACTGCGCAAGTAACTGCTGCCGCAAATATGATATGTAAATGAGAATTTTGCGTGAGCATAAAACGCACTGACAGCGAGAGCAACGCTGTTTGCCAGCTCTGACTGCATCTTTCCTACAGAGATGCAACACAAAACACAATCTGAAAGTGCAACAAATAACAGGACTGACTGTAGTAGAGCTGTGTTCACTGAACAGAGTCACGTGCCTTATTTCCCCTCTGTGAAAGACAGTGAAGGGAGAGGAAAGTCCTTTTCACCGTCTGTCAGAGCCAGTAACCTTTCAAACAATTATATAAAATGTATCAGTAGCCTATATGGCGTGCTGATGGTGATCGAATAAAAATAACAATTAAACATTTTTTTTTATGTCCTCCGCTCGATCAAATCCACACAGCCTTGAGCCTCTGTAAGGGCAGCTGTCAGTCAAGCGCCACAGCGAGCGTTGGGAGGCAATGAGATAAACACAGTGAGTAGAGTTTGCGCAGCGTTTAAAGACTGTTCTGTCACCGTAAGGATTTCAAAGAATGTTAAACAGACAGAAAGCACAGACAGCAGCGGTAAAAGGCTGAAGTTCAGGGAAATACGAGCGAGAATCAAGGAAAAAGTGCCGCAGGTAAAGTCTGTTTCTTTGTTTCCTTCGACTTCAAATCAACACATTACTGTATCTTTGTAAATGAGCCCTGTTAAAGCATTAGAACTTATTTTCAACGCCTCATCTGTGCACTAAAAGCTGCACTCTTACTTCCACAAAACCTTTGCACCTGCTTCTCCAACATACTAAATTTTCACGCAGATTTAGCTCCCGTACTCATGATAAATCAAACAGGGACTGCAAACTGACTTCATTTGCATTTTCCACGCCTTGAATTTTGCGCATTTTGGCAAGAACGCCTTGTTTTACATATTCATTGAATCACAGGAGCAAAATCTGCGCCACACTGAATTTGCTCCTGTGAGAGACGCAAATCTCAGCTGCACCTGGGTTTGCTCCATTTTTAGCACGTCTTTTTCATTTAGCGTGCACGCAAACCTTTGATAAATCTGGCCCAAAGTGTTACAGTTTATATGTATTAGTAAAACTATGATTACCAATCAATTTAGCCAAATTTATTACCATTTAGTGCTGCTCGTAAATCCCCAGATCACTTGATTGCTTCATAACACCAAGGGGTTCAGTAGTTTGGCTCGCTGTTCTGCATGTAGTTTGAAAGAAAAGTGGTTTGACCAGAGAAATCAAACTCTCTGGAGAAGGCAAACTATGAGCATAGTCAAAGTATGCCTGTAAAGTTAGTGACTGACTGCCTGTTTGTTGATCGCTGCTGAACACTTCTCAGACCATTACAGTATGCTGTTTACATGCAGCTAGAGGTCACCCGATATATTGGCCTGTTTGTTGGATTTTTTTAGACAATCAGTAATTGGCTGACACTTGAGTGTTTATGCCAATTTTTGATCAGGCACTTGTTTGGACACCCACTGCATCTGCACCAGCACCAAGCCACTCAAAGAAGACTTCAGTTTCAAAGGAAAACCAGCTTGAATTCTTTGTTTTCATAAGCTATACATTTAACACTTTTGTTTAACCACAGGCCATAAATAGACGATGTATATACAATCTGTTCAATAGGCTATCTGTGGTGTACCTTTTATGGGATAATGTTCAATTCCTGTCAGTAATCAATAATTCATCAATATGAAATATTGATAGGAGTGTACCGGTATTGGGAATGCAGTGATATCATGATAGAAAGTCTCTCCATATGGTCGTGGACTTGGAGTGCCTGAGCAAAAATACTGAGGCTTGTTTTGTTGCAGCAGCATGGTGACTAGCAGAGAGAACTACATAGATGATGATCCTTTGCTCTGCTTCAGAGCAGCCTACATGAGTATGAATTCAGAGGAATGAACAACTCGTCACTCAGAAAAGTTTTTAGAAAAAGTCCGGGCTCTGAAGGACGTATTCACTGCCACTATGCCCCGTAACAGCACAAGAGCTCAAGAATCCACTCACCCTAGCTGTGGATGTTATAATAGTTTTGTTGCATATGATTTGCTTAGAAATTACATTTATCCCATGTTGTAAATGTGACCAACATATGTGACCATTAATCTGTTCATTGCCTAATGCCATGCAGTGTCACAACTTGCTTATAATGAATTGTGTGTTTTTGCTTAAACACCATTTTATCAAAGTTACATAGAAATGGGTGCAGATTCTTGTGTAAAAATGTGCATACGCTGGAGGGCGTGTGGGATTTATGAAATGGTGTGTACCGCTCCATTCCTGGCATACACACAGCCAGCTGCTGATAAATCCAGAAACATCCTTAAATACGGCACAGTGGCAAAGTGGTTAACACTCTTGCCTCACAATAAGAAGGTCCCGGGTTTGATTCCCGGGAAGGTCCCAGGATTCCCTTAACCTAAAGCATTTGATTGACTATCTGGTCATTTCTTTTATTGAGTATCCATAGGGCAGGCTGGTCAGTTGCCGAATTGCTGTCAGTTCTTCCTTGTGTTACTGTTACCTATACACACAGCCCTGTGGGCTACTACACAGCAGCTGCGGTGGGTGTCTTTGACCCAGGGTAGCAGAAGGGTTAACTAATTCACTTACATAAAATGAATAAAATCTGTTTTGCATCTCGGCCATCAGCTAATCGGAATTTGGAAAATTGGCATCGGCCATAGAAAACCCACATCGGTTGACCTCTACATGCAGCATTAGTCCGTCAATGAATTACATTATATAGTTGTTGTTAGTGCTGGTAATAATGGAATGTCTCTACTGCATCCAAGCACAGTGATTGACTGCAGCAAGTCTACAGTCAGTGAAGCTCTGAATACACACTTCAAAACATTGTCATTCCTCCTGTTCTCACGTTAGGGCTTGCACACTGACATAGAGAGGAGTGAGGTGAACTTACAGCAATCTCTCTGCAGGCTGACATGGAGATTCCAGTCCCTTCAATCTGTTTCAGTGCATATTCCTTCTCATCTTTCCTGCAGAAAAGAAGAGAGGATTTGATTAGAAATTCAATGAGCACGGCTGCCTTTTACCCAACACTAGATCACAAGACTGTCATTTTAGACATTAAATTCAAAAACAGGCTCTTCATTTGTCAATTCATTTATTTCTCATTTCATGCAGTAAAAAGTAGAACAACTGGTGACATAAACACAACATAGACAAAACACACACACACGAAATACACACAACACATACACAGTATATGCACAACACGCAGCACACACAAGGCCAATACGAGGAAGATTGTAGGGCGTTTTAAACATTCTCCCTGGCCTACTCATGTTTAAATGCCATCCAAGCGTCTGCAGCAGGAAGTGCACGTTAGCTGGAACAGTACGCTCTACTGCAGAGCCTCCTGGTGCACAAACATCCTCTCAGTGTGTATGCATCTGACCACAGCCTTCCAACCACACTGACCTGAAACCAGTAGTGGCTGATGGAGAAGACAGTGACAGTCTTAACTCCACTTACGTGCTATAACACTTCTGAAGTGTGTTCTTTCTCAAGAGGACAGCAATGACCAGGGAACCAAGACCATGAAGAGCAGTCTCCTAGAGGCAGTAAACTTGATGCCTGTGCCAAGCTGAGACAGAGCCACTCTACTGCATTGCCACACTAGGGTCCCAGATACAAAGACCGGCATGTCCAGTCCTTTTGAGGTGTATCACCATTATGAACCATGTAATGTTTGAGTTAAAAGGCATAGGCACTATGTAAAAAGACAGGAAGTGGCCTTGGGAGAGTCTCTGGCCAGATCTTAGAGAGTGAGGTTGAGATCAAGTCTATGAGCAGTAACTGAGGGGCAGACCCACCTTGTAGAGCAGGGGTGTCAAACTCAATCAGAGCTGGGGCCAAAATTAGAAAACCAGTCTTGGTTGTGGGCCAAATAAGAGTATTGTATAAATAATAAAGCCAGCCTACTGTATTTTTGTTCTCAGTTAGGATACAATAGGCCTTTTAATATAGAATAATAACCCAGGGAGCAAACCACTGTCCACCTCTGTGTCATCTGCAGGACACAGTATGAAGCTGGTCTTTCTGTACAGCTTTAGCTCGCTGTGTGTTGTTAATGAGGTGCATTAGAGCACAAGTAGTGACGAAGAATTGGCGACGGAGGGCAGTGCTATGAAGTGCCCCTACTGTCTGACACCCTCTCCAGGACCGCATCCCAGGTGTGGGATAAGTGTGGAAATTCATACTGTCTTTTTAAGTAAACTACTGTTCAAAAGTTTCTTTTAGTCAGACAGGAGTGTTTGTTTACCTGCTTTACTAGTTTCGGCAACTTCCTGTAGCCTTCGTCAGAAGCGTCACGTGATGTCGCTGTGACTGTGTCTTGTAGGCTGCTTATGTTGTTTTGTCAGACAGTAGGGAAAGCTTGCGCCCCCTACTGTCTGACACCCTCCATCGCTGGATCAGGGAGGCCATTGAAATTAGGAAACGGGCACCAGGGACTATGAACCGGGACGAGGGAGCCTACACCTTATCCCAGACCTGGGATGCGGTCCTGGAGAGGGTGTCAGACAGTAGGGGGCGCAAGCTTTCCCTACTGTCTGACAAAACAACATAAGCAGCCTACAAGACACAGTCACAGCGACATCACGTGACGCTTCTGACGAAGGCTACAGGAAGTAGCCGAAACTAGTAAAGCAGGTAAACAAACACTCCTGTCTGACTAAAAGAAACTTTTGAACAGCATTTTGTAGTTCTCCCCATGCTCTACTTGCACGACAAGTTTAAATTAAATTTAAGTTAAACAACTTTTGTTAAAGCTAAATAAAATAAAACTCCTCACACCAATGCCCACTACAACCTACATAATCAGAATAAAGAACAATAAGCAGTTTTCTACAACATTAAAAAAAAAAAGTTTAGTCCAATGGGGTGTACACGCCATATTCATGTAAACAGGAGCGGAAAGAAAAATGCTTTAAAATTCTTTTTCCTAATGTATAATGTATACGCAGATGTATCATATATCAGCATTTTTTTGGTTACTCAATATCGTTATCAGCATCAGCCTAAAAATAATAATAATAATAATAATAATAATAATAATAATAAAATTAATAATAATAATAATAAATCCATAAAGGTCGGGTTCTACTTATAACAGTGACTTCCAGTTAATTGTTTGAATTATAAAGTTTCACTCATTTTAGTCGTTTTGTCTTGTGTTGAAGTTAAGCTGCTACAGCACTTTGAAGAGGAAATGAGAAGAAATGTTTGTATAGTTTAATATTGTAGGTAAATCTCACAGAGCTATATGATTCATAAGAGTATTTAAGTTTGTTACTTGATCATTATTTGGTGTTTTGTTATAAAAGCACAAAATATTTAGTTAGCTATGTTGCAAAACCTAATAAAAACATTTTAAGAATTTTTTTGGTTGCGGCAGTTTTAATTGTAGTTTAAATTGCTGTTTAATTGCAGCATTGTAATTATTAGGCACATGGTACTAATAAACTGGTGTTTGTTACAACATGCAAAAATAATAATAAAAGATCTGTATTGGGACTTGGATCAGCCAAAACTAAACATTAAGTAATCTGAAAAAAAAAACAAAAAACAAAAAAACAAAAAATCAGTTCAAGTTTCAGTACTGGTATAAAAAAAGGTAATGGGTACCCAGCCCTGCACATGACACACACAGCACACACAACACACACAAGACACACAACACTCAGGACATACACAACACACAGGATACACACACAAGACACACAATTCCAAAAAACATAACTTGTGTAAAGCAAGTATGCTTGTCCAAACTCAGACTAACACTGCACTGCTGGTTTTACTGTAGCCTACTGGTCAAACATAATAATCAAGGCCAGTAACTCTGAAATGAGTTATAAAACAGTTATCACCAATGCAATTAACAAAGCAGAAAACCCAAATCATTATTATTGGAAAGTGATAGAAACAAAACAGTGTTGAATAACACTTACTATTAGCAACAACCAATTCTCAACACACCATGCAAAGATGTTAGATATGTTTCAATATACAATGCCTTGCGAAAGTATTCATCCCCCTGAGCCTTTTTTTCTTTTTGTTGCCTTACAACCAGGGATTGAAATGGATCAGTGGGAGGTTTATGTCAGTCACATCACATGCCATCAACTATTTTTTTATTGTGAAGCAAACAAGAAATATTACAGAAAAACTGAAAACTGGAGTGTGAAAAAGTATTCATCCCCTTTTTAAAGATGTTTAGTGAGTTAGTTTCTTTTTATCAAAAAACAGCAGATCCCTAGCATATAGCGGCAGTAGCTTTAGCTCAGTCGGTAGAGACGTTGGCAGTTCGATCCCCACTATCCTTGGGCAAGACACATCACCCAGCATGCCAATGCACAAATGTTGTGTGACTGTGTTTGGTGGTGGTCAGAGGGGCCATAGTTGTGAATTTTCAGCCACGCTTCCATCAGTCTGTCCCAGGGCAGCTGTGTAGTAGCTCACCAACACTGCGTGTGACTGAGGAATGAATGAATAATGAACTCGTGTAAAAGTGCTTTGAGAAGCTTGAAAAGCTCAATATAAATCCAGTCCATTATTATACAAGTGACTTGTCCCATGAACGCCACACAGGTGACATACGTCTTGTCAAGTGTAAGCAAAGTGTTGTTAAAGTGGGATAATTGTATCCCACTTACAAACTCTGTATGATCGTTTTGGATTTTGTAGGAATGGTATCTAATATTGCCAACTTAATGGCTTGTAATGGAGGAAGCAAGCAGGCTTTCTTTTGCCCTCATTTTCCAATTTCAGATATACAGTAATTCAAATAACAACTAACAGTGGGCACCAGTCAGGAAATCTGGCGTTCGATTTCCATTACGATATTCACTGGAAGTGCAGAGAAATTTCACTCTAAATCCGTGCTTTTTCTTTTTTTTTTTTTTTTTGCAGAACACAGGCTGAAGGAGCTAAGTCTGGGTACAGCACAACACCAAATTAAGCCCTGGGGTTACATTTAATTTGTCATACTTGAAGTAATCTAATAATGAACAAGGACAGGTTGTGTAATACCATTTGGGGTTACAAAGATGTCTCACTATGACCTGCTGGTGACCGTTTGACCCCATACAGTATGGGTACTGTCAGGACTTATTGAGGTAAATATGATATGAACATGACTGACCTTCACAGAAAACACACACAACCCACTATCACAAATAGAATTCATAATTTAATACTTAAAGTGACACAACATACCTTGGAAGATAAATGGAGCCACATGCCAGAATTTTATTTGTGCTGATGATCTGCTCAACCAACATTCTTTAAATCATTGTTGTGAGACAGCTGCATGTAACAAGATGGCAACAATTCCATCCTCAGTAGCTTATTTGTAGTTCTTTATGCATAAACTTCACACATACAATTATTTCAGTTGTGTTGGTTTATCTCAATAAAGCAGGAGTAACATAATGTGACTTTGACCAGAGCTGTCACAATAGGGTAGGCAAGGTAAGCAATTCGAGCTGAAGGGGGGCCCCAAGGACACTCATTTAACTGTACAATAGTAAACAAGCTGTTTCAGCGACGGAAAACAAACCACTGAAGAGAAGTCAAACTGTAAAAACTGTAAAGTCAAATCAAACTGTAAACTGTAGCCATCTTAAAATAAGAGGACCCCAGACCCCCCTGCCTTATTTTGTCCCACATTCACCTGTCTGTTATATGCATGGCCACAATTCAGAATATGAGGCAAGAAGAGATCTTATAATAATGCTTAGATATATTATATCAAATGCCACTTGTTACTATGTTTTTGTTTTTTAAGTGAGATTACCAAAAAAATTGTAGCCTATATAGGGTCTCAGTTGTCCCTCTAGCCTAGAGCCCCGATAGGTTCTAGAAACGTCTCTGTAAATAGGGACGTCTGGTCACCCTAGGCAAAAAGATATCTTAAAATAATGCTTATATTTTATCAAACGTCCCTTGTTACCATGTTATTGTTTTAAAGTGAGATTTACAAAAAATTAGAGCCTATATAGGGCCTCAGTTGTCTCTCTCGGGGCCCTATAGTGTCTAGAAACGGCTTCTGACTTTGACCAAAATGTGCATCATTAACACTGTTAGCCATGCTGTAATAAAGCTGCTGTTATAAGGTGCATGCCTTTAATGCACATTCAAAATGTTATGACATATAGAGACTATCTATTCCTACCACTATCATTTATGCAGGACTCTGAGGAGCCAGTGGAGCCACTAATTCAGAAGAACACTCAGGAACGGCCTACATTGGTGAGGAGAAATTAGCTAATTTTAGCAACATGCAGTGGCGGCTAAAAACACTGAAACTCTGGGTAGAGGTACAAATCTATTCTGACTAAATTCCTTCAGTAGGCTGATATATACAACAGCGGGGAAGAATAATGTGACAATACATGTCAGAAAAAAGTTTGTTTATGTCAGTGGGAAAATGTGGGGAGCAGCCAGAGCACGAGAAGACCTACGGCAGTATCGCGGGAAACGGCGATATCCGAGCCGCCCGCTGCCTGCTGGAAATATAAAAGTATAAGCTGTCACCGGTGTCACTATGTACTACAGGCTTGGCTAAGATGGAGCAGTAGCGCGGCTTTAGCGCCTTGTTTTGGGGCTGTGTGAGAGGAGGGGGGGTGGACGGGGAGAGGAAGGAAGGAGGCGGAGGGGGGCAGTTGGTGAGTGAAAACAAAAACACAAGACACACGGTGATCATTACGGAGAACAGACGACAGTAACGGGCTGCGCGCTCCCAAAATGCAGCCTGCAGTCCGGCTAATGTGAGCACAAACATGAGCTCGGTTCTCTTACCCGTCTTTGCGCTTGGCTTTATAAACGTGCCCGTAGGTGCCTCGACCCACTTTGCAACCTTCATATTCGAACAGATCTTCTACTCTTTCCCTCTCGGCCGCCAGCTTTGTTTTGAAGTCGTAATCCATTTTAACCCATAAATACGTCTTAATTTACAATAAAATAAAATATTAATTATTACATGCATTAATTAAATAATCTTGTCGTTTTATTCCCCCACCATTTCCTTGTTTGGGATTTTGGTCTGCTCCGCTTAATGTTCACTGGCTCGTTGACGTTTCTAATTGTCGCGCAAGGTTCGCTGGGAAGTGTAGTGTCATACTGCTGTCCCGGTCGTTTGCCAGGCTGATGGTGGAGCTTCGTCAAAGACTACAGCGCGCGGTTGTCGTCGCGGTGTGTTGCACTTTGCGTTCTCATGAACGGTCGAAGTGTAGGCACGGCTAACGAAACTGTGTCCCCAGTGAAACTCATCTCCAAGGTCTTAAAAGCATTAAATAGGTATTGCATTTTATCTTGTCAGACTCAAGGTCTTAAAAGTATTAAATAAGATAATATAAGTTTTATTTTTCACATGCACAGTCTTACATAGCACAATGTACAGTGAAATGTATTTTTGTACCTGCATCCAGTAGCAATAAAATGAAATAAATAAAATTCAGTAACAGATCATACGGTCATACGGCAAAGTATTTTATATACCACTATCATTTATGCATAATATTATTACAAATATTATGTATATATTTATTCACTTAAATTTCATGTATATATTTAAATATTATATATATATTTATTCACTTAAATTTCACGCTGCCCTGTATTATAATTGTTTTAACTCTATAAAATGGTATTATGTGAGTAAATAACGTAATAAAAATAGTATATTTCAATTATATTATAATATTTTTTATATTTGTGAACTCTATTGTGATTTTGTAAAAATGTGTAGTAGTTTAATAGGCAGTCGTTTTTTCACTTACTTACTATTTTTATCTCAATTACTTCATTAAACGTTTATCTATGTGAGACCAACACTAACATTTATCCCGATATATCTTTTAACAATAAATTATTCTAAGAATTCTACAGTAAACGTAAAAATAACAGTCACGTGACAAACCTCCGCCGAGTGAAAGTTTTATTGAGCCAATCACCACTCGCGATGTAAGATAGTAGCGTGGGATTGGCTTACCGGAAAGATGACGTAAGCGCCTCGCCTATAAATACCTCGCGCCGTCTTCATTCAGTGCTCTACACAGTATGGCCGGCGATATTAGCTAGCACTCGCTCACGGTATTCTCTGCAAAAGGGAAGACGGAAACTCAAGAAAACTAACACCTGGATTGTTACAAAGGACTTGTACCTAATAAATAATATCTGTTCGAGGGAAAAAACAACAACAAAAAAATCTGAAACTAAGAGGTTATTATCATCGACCGACGACTGATATTTTTGTTGGGCGTCTGTTGTCTCACCATGGAAGATAACAGTGCACATTTCTTTGAGGGGACCGAGAAGCTGCTGGAGGTGTGGTTCTCCCGCCAGGACGAGACCAAAGGAACCGGCGACCTCCGCACCATACCAAGGTTTGTTGTTTTTTTTGTTTTGTTTGTTTTTTGGCGGAGGTGTTGGTCGTGGGACCCGTGGGTGTGTTGTAGAGAGCGGCATCTAGAGGAGTTTCCAGTCACACATTGGCTGAGAGTGTTTTCTTGCTATGTGTGGCCATATAAATATTTCATTTATCTGTTAGAGATGGCATTTCACCGTGGCACTCTGACTTCCATGATCCCTTTGGAAAAAACCGTAAAGTCTCCTGTTCCGGAGCCTGTCCTTTTGTGCTTTATTTTTCATTCAGAACTACTAAAACAAAGATGGCTACTGTAAAACTTAAGTTATCGACTGTTGTCGTTTTATCCAGGTGTTCTGTCAGTGTCATAATATACAAGCGTCATAGATACTGCAACATAGTGTTTGGCCTCTGTCACAACTATAGTCACCACAAACATCACCGAGACGCTCCAGAGAGCTCAAATCCGGGACCTTACATGAACATCACATTCCCCTTCTCCTAAAGCTGACTCATTCATTTGAACCTAGTCATCCCGTGCTAACTAATCCCCGTGGCCCTCACTGACTCAAGAGTGTTGTGACTGTGCATGGCAGGCCTCGATAAAGGCAGGAGCCATCTTGACAGTCCTTGACAGGCTATTTATGGTGCTGTGCCATTGCATCAGTTGGCCCTTTTCGCCTTTATCGTAGTCTAATAGTACTTTCGGAGGATGTGGTTTCGGTTTGTCCGTGCGTCCGCATGCGCACGCGTTTTATTTTCCAATCACATGCTCATAACTGACTCCAGAGATATTAATGTGCGCGGATTATGTAACTCCGGAACGGGCTTGGAATAAATTGGGTAAGCTCTGTGCTAAGTAGTAGACGCTCATTTCTGTTTCGTTTTCTCGGAGGCTTCGGGAGAGATGAGAGTGTGCTTGTGGTAGTGGGCCCGCGGCCGCGTGTTGCTCAGAGGTTCCGGGAATAGCAACGGGAGCGTTAGGACGTCACTCCTTCCACACCGCGTCTGTCTCTGCGAATAAGGGCCATATATGTTGCATATAGAGTGGCAAATTCGGTTTTAGAAATGCAAACTGTGTAGGTAAATGGGCCCTTCGTGTGCTCTTGGAACCTGGCTTGGTTCTTCTTTCCCTGCTCTGGTCACGTTTGCAGCCATGCAGTCACTTCCCTCCCTGCGCCTCTGATTGGCTAGAAGGGTTCCCTTGGCTGGTGCTTTTTTAAATACACACTCTGGCCTTAAGTTTTGTATTTTGAGCTGTGTTGACCGAAAATCCTTTCTGGTCAGGAGCAGCATACTATAAAAGCATAACACAAGTGGAATCACTTTGTCATAGCTTTTAATGCAAAAATGAATATAATAAATAAGACTTGAAGGGAGCAATATGGAGCTGACAAGAACACTGTACTGCCAGGTCAAACTGTACTGTTTGGAAAAATCCTGGGCAGCTCCTTTTTTTTTTATTGACAATGGAAGACCGCTGGAGGAGAGGTGGCAGCACAGTCACTGATTTATGTTACAGGGGAAACTGCTGAAATGTCCATCCTCTCATACACTTTAAAGGGTATTCGCTCACAGTAGCAGGGCTCCATTGGCCCGGGGGCTGTGCACAACAGTGAGGTCCAGAGGGCAGATTAATGGCTCACAGGGACACTTTCAGTGGATCAAGTGCTGGACGTTAGCCAATGTCCAAAAAAGTCCACAAGGGCAGCAGCTCGTGTCACTCCATCAGTGCTTCTACTGCTCATTTTTGCCTCAAATAGATCACTCATCAAAGTTATGTCAAAACAAAGGTTTTCTTATTAGCCAACACTTCAGATTCCGGTCTGTGGTGAGGACTTCAGTAGTACTGCTCTGCTCTAATCTAGTCCTTTACTGGAGCTGCTCTTTGAGGAAAATTGGATCCTACAGAGCCACTAGAAATAGCCTGTGGTGTGGTGTGTGTTTCACTCTGAAATTGGAGCCGACCCAGTTCTTGTTAAAGAAGATCCATAAATTGAAGTCCTGCCATTTTCTTTGACAGCATTTCACTTGTGGCCTTGTGGTCATGTGTGTAACAGTTTTAAAAAACTTTTTACATTTTAGAAGGACAAAAGCAGAAAATGTGATTGAAGGAATTGCGTTAAAGGTTTTTAGAGCAACTGTGCTGTTGTCTGGCTGTATACTGTATAGTGGCTGGTTTATCACCAGTGTCATATCCAGGTCCCTCCATACAACAGCAGCTGCTCTTTAAAGTCTTTCCCATACAGCCCAAGTCCTGTTCTTTCTGCATTTGTCCCTGTAGTATTGTGGCCCTGTACTGTCGTGGTGCAGCAGTGACGCAATAGTTGGGTAAGTTTGTGCCCCAGTTGGCTGCTGGTGCTTTCCCCATTGAGCGCCGCTCCTCGTGCTCTCTCTACGGGCCTGCTGCTCTGAATGGGCCCAGGCTGGCCTTCCAAGGCCGGAGTGAGAACATGACGCAGTGCCATCTCACTGCAGCGGAGGGGGGAGGGGGGTGGTAATGCGGCACTCTGCTCCTGTCTTTCCCAGCCTTCTCAAACATCCTCCCATTAGCTGCCACATACTGTTGGCTCATGCAGTCATAATAGTGGAGTGGAGGCACTGTAGGCGGTCTGTGCATTTTAGCAGCATGTTCACAGTACAGCATCTTAAAGGCCACCTTTTCCTTCTGTTTTATTCATACATGCATCTAAATTTAGATGTGAAGCAGAAAATGGTAGTGTGGCTGCGTATATATCTTCTCTATTTTTCAGCACGAAACCCTAGACTTGAATGAGTGTACACATTGTTGTATTCACTAGTCAATCTGTGTTTTCTCTGCTTGCTCTGTTTTTCAGGTTTGAGTGGGACAAAATTTTGGAGAATGTGCATTGTTTGATCATAAGTGTGACAAAGACAGACAAGCAGGAAGCTTATATACTCAGGTGAGTTTACTGGCGCGTGGGGGTGGGTTAGATGAACTCGCATCATAGCCTCTTGCCTGGTGTAGGGTTGGCCATAGTGACTCCATAGACATAGATAAATTAGGGTAATTTAAATGAAAACTCCAACCTCGGTTCAGGCCGTGCCTTATGAGCCAGTTGGTGTTTACCAATGGCATTTGAACTGTAGTAATGAGCTCTGTCTGTTGTACTTCACAGTGAGAGTAGCATGTTTGTCTCCAAGAGACGTTTCATTTTGAAAACGTGTGGAACCACCCTTTTACTGCAAGCGCTGGTACCTCTGCTGGAGCTGGCCCGGGAGTACTGTGGCTTCGATGCCATTGAGGTAATACAAATGAGACCCGTCTGTTACATTTAGACCCGTCTTATTCATTTAGACCCGTCTCTTTTGTTGCAGAATTTCTTCTACTCCCGCAAAAACTTCATGAAGCCGACCCACCAGGAGTTCCCTCATCGAAACTTTCAAGAAGAAGTGGACTTTCTCAGCCAGATTTTCCCAAGTACCACATTATTGCTTGTGTATATTAAAGTGAGTGAGAAATGAGTGGAGTCTGAAGTGTTTGTTTGTGCAGATGGGGCGGCCTACTGTATGGGACGGCTGAACTCAGACTGCTGGTAGGTGCCTGGCTCTGTGTGTTGATGGGTCAGTGTGTTAGTCTAACGTGTGTAGGTCTAACGTGTGCTGCGTGCAGGTATCTGTTCACCCTGGACCTGCCCGAGTACTGGGAGAACAAGCATGCCGACCAGACACTGGAAGTTCTGATGAGCCACCTGGACCCAGCCATCATGGACCAGTTCTACATGAAAAATGGGGTTTCCGCAAGTGATGTCACTCGTGTAAGAGCCGTCCCGCTGTGACTGGGGTCAGGGGGTTGGGGATGGCTGTGGTGCTTATTGTCATGTGTTTTTGCAGATGAGTGGAATTCGTGACCTGATTCCAGGTTCAGTGATTGATGCCACGATGTTCAACCCTTGTGGCTACTCGATGAACGGGATGAAGACTGACGTAAGACACTTTTCCTTTTTCCTGGGACATTGTCAGTTTGAGTAAGCGTTTCCTCAGCACATCTGCCTCAAGTGTTGCAGTTGAGTCTCTAATTGTCAAGTCTGAATCAAACTCCAGAGCTGAAATACTCTATCTCCAACTAAAGTTTTGGAGCTTTTCCACCTATGAGTTATTACATCATGTATCAATGCATTATCAGTGCATATTGTACACTTGAGGAGTTCTGAAGAAGTCAGTTGAGTTTCACCAGACTAAAGTGTCACCACAGTCTGTTCCCTGGTTATAGTATGTTAACTTGAAGCTAGGAGAGACAACATCTTTAAATTGCATATGACAGGTTTTCATGTTTTATGTAATTCATAATTCATCTTTTGATAACAAAGTGTAAAGGATCCATGCAAGTTTTACATCACACACTGACAGATTATGAAGAAAAGTGGAAAATTGAACCTTCTCTTAACCTCGAGATGAGCCGTAGGCAGAGGGGAAGTTGCACCCCAGCCTGAGGATAGTGCTGGGAAATCTCGACTTGGGATTCAGATTGGGACAGTGGCAGTGGTCTTTGCTGTTCCAGGAGCTGACGGGGGCTTGATAAACGCACAAGCCCTGCAAACTGCTGAAACACAAGACAATGACAGGCTCCTGGTGCTTGGCCAGGACCAAGGTGTGGTTCCTGTGTACAGTAAAAGCTTGTTTAAATGTGCAAAGAACAAACGTTAGTGGGAAAGAGGGAAACGGATTCCAATATGATTTAAAAACACAGGCTCACAGATCATCACGGTGCTTAATTCTTTACTGGAGCAGCTGGCTTCTGTGCATCTGTCTCTTTCCTCTTAAACATCTATTGAACTGTTTAAGACATTTAAGTTTGTATTGATAATATATAAACAATAGCATGTCTTTTACACAATAAAAATTAACCACATTAAACTGTTATTGAAAACAGTTTAATGTGGTTAATTGCCAATACTATATACAAGAAACACATGGGCATTTTGCCATTTGTGTAGATAAACAGAGTAATGTTAATTATGCAATGCCCTCCAGCTGTTTTGAATCAGAACTTTAATTATGACAAACAAAACTGGCTTTAGCATATTGACTCACCAGGGCACCGGCCCTGTCCTCCGTCCATTCTCCTGTGCCCAAAGTGTTTTTTTTTTTTGGACAGGCTCAAAATGACATGGTAGTGATCTGTCATGCATTTGTGAAAAAACACTTTTCCAGTTTATTGGGTGCATTATGTAATACTCAGTATGATGGTACAGCTTGTTTAGCTTGTTCTCCTTGTGATGTCATGACCTGCAGCCATCTCAATGTGTAAGTAAAAGTTCTCAAGACGTCACCTACTGCCAAACCAGTGAATACTAAATTCACTTTTTCACCAAAGTCATAAATGCAGTGATTTTTTTTTCATTGATGAAATAAGTACACTCAAGGAAGAAAGAAACGCACCACTGCTTTAACACACTTTTTTTGGGTTACTTATTTTTGATGGAAATATTCCATGTGCACATCAACCATATACCCGTCCCTGATATTCAGACCCAATTAATCAATGCTTATGACAGTTTCAATAACAATAACATGACCAAACAATAATAATGCAGCAGTTGTGACATGTGGTCGACCAGATGCTGGGACGGTCATTGGAGGATCCAGTGGTGTGGAAACGCTCAGCAAGGCGTACAACAGTAGAGTGATGGACTCCAAACTCCTGGCTACAGCCGTGTGCTCCTTCAGCTTGAAGCAGGCCAATGGCTGCCAATCTCTCTCTGGTTGCAGGAGTCGTGGCATTGTGAACAAACATGCTTTTTTTTCCATTTTGGTGTCTTTTTATAGGGAATGGTTGTGCACAATTAAGGACAGGTCCAATTCATCTGAGTTTTACTCATGACCCAGACATACAGTTGTTATTGCTCATCAAAATCAATCAGGAATCAATCAACAGGAAAACACATTTCATTTTGACTCAGAATAGTACTAAACTCATTGTAGTCTGTAATTTTTCACTGGCTGTAATTTTTTTGACAAATTGAGAAAATGAAAATGGTGCATTTCTTTTTTCCTTGAGTGTAGATCAACCTGTCATGTGCACTTTAAGGGCTCTGGTGTTCAGATATGGAGTTGTATTTTTTTGTCTGTTTTGGTCAGCGCAGGAGAGGAAATGTGAGCCCCAACAGTAGTGACCAACGGGCTCACGCCTTGTATCTAGAGCCCCATATTCTAATATACAGTCATTTATTTTATACCACGAACTACTGAACTCTCTTCAGGAGTTGAACTCTGATACCTTATATAAATACCTTTGCTGTGTGTAAGCTACCACACCTACTGGTAATTGCCCACATTTAAGAACATTTAGTACACCATGTACTAATTATCACTGAATTTAAATACTCAGTACATACACACACATCTTCAGTACAGATGGTCACAGAATTGAATTGAGAACTGACATTTTAGACTAAAATGGGATCTAAACACGTAAAGCTAAATTGGGTTTATTTATGACTTTACTGGTGGTTTATAGATGCATGGTCTGACGGTGAACTATTGTTATACCATCAAGAATGTAACTTTTGGTACCTAAAATACCAGGTCATTTCTGTCAGGCCAGCTGATGTGGGTTTTTCATTGTATGAAAGACTTAATATAGCCCTCTGATTTTGTGATGCATACAAAATGAAGCTGTAAGCGACAGAGCCAGCCCTCCCTGCTACGTATAAAAGCTGTTTCAATGAAAACGAAGCCTTCAGCTTGTGTCTTGAGTGGTTTGGCCTGACCATGGTGGCCTTGGTCCCCTCGCTCACATATTAAATGGGTTAATGCACATGCCAAATCACTTTCTCTCTCAGTAACCTAGAAAAGGTACTTTTTAGTGTTTCTCAGTTCTGCTGTTGCTCAGGTCATCCTGTTAACTAAAGATTTGTGAGCAATGCCAAGACAGCTTTGCTGAAGATGAACAAGTTTGACTGGTTTCTGTAATCATGTCGCTGTGGCTACACGTTCCAATCCACAAGCATGTGCCTTAGCAACTGTCATTAGCAAACCACCACACAAACTAGACAGGTGTAGGATCATCTCTGGGGTCCAGTGTTTTAAGCAGTTGAAACTCTGATCTCAGCAGAAAGTCTGATGCATGTGGATGTTCACAGGGAACCTACTGGACCATCCACATCACTCCAGAGCCAGAGTTCTCCTATGTGAGCTTTGAAACCAACCTGTCCCAGACCTCCTACGATGATCTGGTCCGGAAGGTGGTGGAGGTCTTTAAGCCGGGGAAGTTTGTCACTACACTGTTTGTCAATCAGGTAACAGACTACTCAGATGTTCACACAGTGCTGAAACACTGAATCCACCGCCCCAGTAAAAATGCTGCATTAAACTCCATCTGTCCTGCTACTTGCGCTTATCTCAGTTTTAATGGAGTATTCTGTTTACTTAAATAGTTTGAATATATATCAGTATTCTCTAGAATCCTTGTACAGTGACCTTTTGTGATTTAAAAGGCATTTTAATATTATGACTTTTTTGGTGTGGGAGCTACATGCTATTACTGTGTGCCATTTTACCAGTGTTGCCAACTTTTTTCAATGGAAAGTAGCTAGGCCCTGCTTAAAGTCGTTAAATGTTGCCAAATGATGCCACACACCATTTGCATAATAGTCCCGGCACCATGCCGAATTGCCATAGTACCATAAGCCCATGGTCTTGAAAGTTTTAAAAGGTATTAAATTTGTTGCCAAAAATCAAGCCAAATTTTGTTCATCAAGGTCTTAAATTGGGAAATCTAAAAAAATTTTCTGTCAAAAATATATTTTAGCTCAATACTTTGTAAATAACAACAGAAGTCTATCTTTTCTGCGAATTGACTGTGAATTTCGCAGCAAATTAGTGGTCTTACAAATAGTCACCCACTTGAATGCCTTTTAGTACATTTTTGAGAGCCAAGTCTACTGTGTGTATGGGCTGTGTAATGGTACAAAAACATCCACACAATACAGTAAATCCTGTACCTCTGAAATTTATGATTCCGTTTTAAGATTTTTCATGGAGTTATTTCACCTTTTATTAGACTTTTAAAATAAAACAAATGAGTTTGAGAGTAATACTTAATCGTGTCAAATTTATACAGAATATTCTTGTACTGGCAATCTTGGCATTAAAAAGTCGTAAAGTTTTACATTTTTAAGAAAAAACCTGGAGCTACCCCGAGACTATAATATTCATTACTGTTTCCTCCCCTGTTCCGTCTCTACAAACTCTTGAATAGAAATGGTGTTCTGTACACCAGCAGAAAGTTAGTTCCACAGCACTGATTTTTATTTAGTGTTATGTGCGTTTGTCATTCAAGTATCCTGCTCGCTGCAAGTGACAGCAGACAGCACGACGACTGACAGAAGGTCAAAGAGGCGGAGTTATGGCTACTGTCAGCTGCTGCTCTGCTCTTGTCTCAATAAATGGGGCAGAAACAGTGGAATATGTGTGGAGAAAGTGAGGAAAGGACAGCTCACACTCTCCCAGAACACTTCTGACGCCTTAAAATCTTTAAGGGTCACCCAAAATGTCGCTAGATTTGTCGCTAGACGCTTTTATAGAAAATAGTCACTAAAGTTGGCAACACTGCCTTTTACAGCAGCTTATCAATGTGTGTGTAGTTTGTTGTAGGCTGCTTCAGAAAGACTGAAGTTTGTGTCTCTGTGTCCCACAGAGCTCCAAATGCCGCAGTGTCTTCTCTTCTGCCCAGAAACTGGATGGCTACAAGCGGCTGGATCGCCAATTGGCTCAATTCAACGATTATAACTTTGTCTTTACAAGCTACGCCAAGACGTGCCAGCAGAGCCAGAAGAGCTGAGGGTAGAGGATGAAGAGGCACTTTTGTTCCCGTTCCTTTTGTCCCCATGCCACCCCCCATTCCTCTGCCGGTGCGGCTGGGCCATAGTTTAAGCCCAGTTTGAGTTGTCGTACCTGTGACTTAGATTTATTGCATGAAAGCTCTTTTCTCTGTTCGATATTCTAGCTCACTTCTTGCTGTGATGAAGTGCATGTAGAAGATTTGGAGGCGCTGTGTGCTCAGTCTGGTCCGTTCCCCCGCAGGCAGGGCTGGCCCCTGACATGCTCAGAACGCTTGCCCTTCTGTGACCTTCCCATTTGAGCCAATCATTTCACATGGGGCTACTTAATGAGCGCACTTTCCCCTGTGTATACGGTCCAAACGGACCAGTGAATGTAACGGTAGCTGTGAGCTTCGGGCCGCTCTGCTGGTTGGCTAACAGCTCTTCGTGCACTTTGGGCCTGAATCTGCCTCGGTGGAGGTGGCCGCTCTGCTGGGCTCGGCTGCTGTGATCTTACTGTTATTGGACAATCACATGGAGGTTTTAAAAGTCATATGTGTAAATATACATGAATGATTCTATCTCTTACAGTCATCTGTATCTATAGGAAGCTTCTGGAAAGGTCCCCGTCCCCCCAGTCAAATTCAGCTGATTTTTCTGTATTGACACAAGTTGGTTAAATGAAATGTGCAAAGTGAATGTAGAAGCTCCTCTGGTCAGTCCACGTCTCTAGAGAAAGGCCTGGATGTGTCAGTGGCTCCCTCCACTGGCTCGGTCGCGCCAGTGAACCCCACTTTTGCTTAGTGCAGCGCTTGCCCAGCAAAGCATTTTCTTTTGGCCGCATTATAGTCACGTCTGTGTCTTTCCGCCCCATACATAAATGTGTAGAGGCACAATAGAGGCGCAGCAGTCTGAGCATGCCAGGGTGATCCCGGATCATTCCACACGTCACTGTTGCATAAACTGCCATTTTATTCGATTTATTGTGGCCAGACACTTTTTGCGGTGAATCGGTCTAAAATGTGGCTCATTGGCAGTTTTTCTTTGTTGGGCCTGGCCTTTGACTGAGGGGAGAATCCTGTGAGCTGCATGTGATACTGTACTGTGTTGGCCCACCACGTGCCCTAGTGTCTTCCTCCTGTGTCTCTCGCTCCCTGTGCTTCCTCTGCTTCACCTGCTTCACCCAGCAGGCCATGTCCTGAAGAGCCTGCCAGTCTGTGGGGCACGGGACGGCTGCACTGTCTGTTTGAGGAGCATGTGAAGACTGGCAGAGGGTAGGAACAGTACTGAGGACCAATGCCTACATCACTTTGACAAAGCGCTCTATTTTGAGAAGGTGACGAGTTTCTGTTGTAGTGTTAAGGGAAAAGAAGCCAGCACTCTTATGTTGAATGCCATCTCTTCTGAGATTAGCCACTCCATTTTAGCCTTGTTGGCATGGGTTATTTGTTTATACAGCCATCTTCAAATGTTTGCAGGTGAAACTTTTTTTTTTTTTTTTTAACAAAAATATTTTGTATTAACGCTGCGGACCAATCTCGTTTTTCTGTGGGCCTTTCTGTCCAGTGTTTTGTGGTAAAAGGGGTGCAGGGTGGCTGTGGGGAGGGAGAGGCACTGTTGCAGGAGCCAGCACCATACACTGATGCCAACATTTGCTCTTCACTTCTTTCTTTTGCTGTTCTTTGGATGGTCAAGATGTGCTAAATATCTGTTACCAGCTTGATGCTTCAATAAAAAAAATAACTACTTGTGAACTTTTGTTCTATTGATGTTTGTTTGTTTTAATAAAAAGAAATGGACTCCAGTATTTATGAAGACACCAGGCTACAATGGAGCTTTCACTTTACTACTCTTCTACTGTAGGCTGGTCTCAGTCCAGATTGGCCCCGTTTCACAAAGCAGATAGCACCAACTGTTACCATACTCAGACCAGGCCAGCTCCTCAAAGCCATTATCGGTGGAGCTAAGGAAAAATTCACCATGGCAACAGTAAATCAGAGGAGGCAGCCATGTCGGCGTAGAGTGACATCATGTGACTATGGAAAGGTTTTATTCAGGTTTAAAGGTGCTATGAGCAGTATATATTTTATTTCATAAAAAATATCCACATCTGCCAAGATATGAGGTAAACATGTTTAAATCAAATATTAGTTTTACTGAAAGACAGTTTAGAGATACATATATATTTTACATAATTGCCAAGTTACTTTTTTTTTGGTTCTAAAACTTCATTGCTGATCGTCCAATCACAGGGTAGCCCCAAAGTCTTTAAGGTTTTAAATTTGATGTTATCAAAATCAAGGCCTTAAATGTATTAAATCATACGGGCAGGTATTAAATTTAGTTTATCTAAGTCTTAAATGGTCAAATAGGGACATCTAAGTTATGCTTTTCAGTGTTGTTGTCAAAAATATATCTTAGATCAGTACTTTAGTTGCCAAATTCATATTGCCAACTAAGAAAAAAATTACTTTTCTGTTACTTACAGACACTAACAATAGTGGTTTTACAAACATCTTAAAGCAGAACTGGAAGTTAATTCACCTGTATAGACTTGTAAGATAAAACCATTGTGTTTCAGAAACTAATACTTATATTTTATTAGCATAAAATTTATACAGATTGTTCTTTTGCCGGAAATCTTTGCTTTAAATTTTATTTTAAGTAGCATTAAAAAGTCTTAAAATTAATGAGAAAACACCTGGGGTGTATCCCAGAAAGCATGGTTACCATACCATCTGGTAAACTCTGAACTCTCAGTTGATGAATTTAAAACCTGCTTACTCCGAGTATAATCTGTTCCAAAACAACTGAGAAGAGTTAGTTCAATCAACCTCCTATTGGTAACCGAGAGTTAATGAGCTGAAAACATAAAGACCCTTTCACTGGATCACCGAACTCATGACGCGCAATGGAAACTGAAGGTGAGAAGAAACGGGCAGCATACTTCACAGAAGTGGAGTTGGAGGTTTTAATGCTGGCTTATGAAGAATTCATGTCCATTATCATGAAAAAAAGTAAAAAAAAAAGTTCATGCAAAAGTACAAAAAAATATTTGACACTTATTTAGCAATTTTTATGAGTGCCCCGAACTGGTCCCCAGGTTAACGACTGCAAGTTTTTTCAATAATCTGTCATTGGTTCAAAAATAAAAATGCATCAAAACCAATGTTATTAATTATTGACTTAGTCAAGGCTCTAATAACTTCACCCCAAGTGATCCACTCTGCACCTCATTTTTGGACAATTTGCATTTTTTGTGCTTTCGTCTTCTAAAAAAAAAAAAAAAAAGGGTTTTTGATGACAAAAAGGCCATAAAAATACAAAACATGAATAAATGATAATAAACTTAATATCTATAGTTAGGTCTTAAGTAGGACAAAAGATTTCATGCGAAAAAAAAAAAAATATATTTGACACTTTTATAGCAATTTTTATGAGAAGCCCCAAACGAGTCCCTAAGTGTACGTATATTTTTAAGGTGTCCTGAAGATTCATCAGATAAAAAAGACGAAGCCTAAATATCACCGGTTATATAGGTCACGTTTTGGGGATAGGCCTAACTCTTGTTTTTATTTTATATTAAGCACAAAACAGATTTAAAGATAAAATTTGGTGCATTTTTTTAAATTTTTATTAAACAAACTATCATAATTTGCACATTAGTATCTCCGTATTGGTCTTTGAGGTGCCTCGCTGCACTTTTTGACGTTAAATGCTCCTAATGCACAGAGCAGTAAACGCTACAGTTTGTTTTTATCATTCGTTACATTTTTCTCACCCTCTCTCCCTCTGTCCCATCAGACTGAGGTAAAAGGGGCAGTATTTCAGCGTTAGTTTGGCCGCTCCTCTGTGGATCGTTTACCTCGTGAGTTAAAGGGATGTTCGTGGAGGTGGAGGTTTCCTCGCCAGTTTTTCATTGAGACTCGATTGAATCCTCGCTGCTCTTCATTGGGCCGCTGAAGCACTCTGTTAGCTGGGCTCTTTCAGTCTGACTGGAGTTAGCTCTCCTGGATGAGCTCAGAGTGGTCTTTGTGGAACGGCTTAAGCCTCGACTCCTGTGTTTACGGTAACTCTAGATAGAAGTCAGGCCATAAGTCATCGCTTTTCTGAACGACTTTTGTGGAACAGTCCTATGGTTATGAACTTTCTCTGTTAACTCAGAGTTAAACCCTCAACCTCTGATTACTGCAGCTGCTGCAGCAGGTAGATCAGGTCAGGTAGATCAGGTAGACACTGGCAGAGTTCAGCCAATAGGGTTCAGTCTAGAGGGAAGGGGGCGGGGCTATCATAACAAGACACAGGTGGAACTGATCGCCAAAAAAAGAAAAGACTAGGAAAAAAATGACAGTAGGTTCACAATGAACTTTAAATATTTATTTATTTTATTTATTAAAATAAAATAAATAAATATTTAAAGTAAATACTGAAACATATGCTTTGACACATTCTGTTAATGTGAAAAAATAAAAATAAAATTAAAAAATTGAGGCCCAGAACAAAAGGTTAGAAGATGTGTTACATGTCATTTTGCTCACAGCTGATTGGTCCAGGTTGGTTTCTCAGTCTCTAAAGCAGATCCTGCCCTGCTCCAGACCAGGGCAGCTGTGTGGAGTCTGTTACCATGACGATTAACACTGCTCTAAACCAAAGCTCTTTCTGAAGACAGAAAACTCTGAGTTTCCTCAAAGTTAACCTGAACTTACCCTGAACTAAAACTAAACCGGCTTCTAGCAATAGGCCTCTGGGGGTCCCCGGACCCTAGTTTGGGAATGGTGGCTCTACATCACTCACAGTGTAAAACCCAGTGTCTGTATAAGAAGCCCCTTCTTATACTGCAGTGGGAAAACCTGAAGAAAACATTTCCTTAGTCACGCGACCATTTTCTCAAAGCGCGCTCACGTAAACAGTGACACATCCATCCTCGGTCCTTTCTCCTGTTGTGTTGTGGACTCCTCCTCGGTAGACGGCGCCAGTGCGGTTACAGGAGAAGGAAAAGGAAAGCTGTCCCCAGCGAAGAAGAAAACAGCTGTGCGCAGTTTCCGGCTGCGCTTCACGTGGGAACTGTTAGCCTTTTGCTCCTTTAGCTAACCTGAAAGCACGAATAGACAACATGACACAGTTAGACGGCATCACGTAAGTTTACAGATTTTTTTTTTGTGGACGTCTCTGGGTTGTTCTCTGCTATAGTTTTGTGATAATTGTAAATACGTTTAAACCTGACTCCCTTTAGGTTTGGTCTTAAAGAATAAAGAAAATCAACATTTAATGTTTTTCCAGATCCGACCAGACACTGAGAAGCTCCAAAATGATGTGTAATTGTAATGGTCGTGTGTAGTGAAGTTATAAATAAAGAACAGTAAGGTTTGGTATTAATGTGTCTGTCAGGAAACCTCCAGGGTCTTATTATATTGTATTATAAAGGTATTAATTTTAATGTTGTCAAAATCAAACCCTTGGAAGTATGAAATCCTACTTAGTTCATCTAGGTTCATCTAATTTGTTGAATATTTATGTTTTATAATACAAAGATATGCGGACGCTCATTAAAGTACAATTAAAACGGCATTAAAAGGTCTTATAGATCTTAAATTCCAGTTGACAAAACCTGGAGCTGCTCTGGTCTATAGAATAAACACATGTTAAAATGCGCAACGGCGGCCCCTGCAGTCTGAGATCTGGGTAAGTCACACTGAGGCACACTACGACTGCACCGCCAGACGAGAGACTGAATTGTGAGAATGTACTCAATCTAGTCATCCACAAATACATAGTCACATACACAGTCATATATTTATGCTCAATAAAAACATGAAAAAGTTATTTTATGTTTGTCTATTGTTGTGACTTAGCTGAAGATCAGATCACGTTTTATGATCAAATCATGCAAAAATCCTAGTATTTCCAAGGGGTGCCAATACTTTTTCTTTCAACTGTAAACGTGCAACACTTTCTGCTGTTGTGTGTTAAAGTGCCTTGGATTAAAACAGTTCTTGTTCTCATTGTGTTGTTCTTAGGAAACCAAAGACGAGGCGCTCCAAGCGTTTTCTGGAGAGCAGAGCGCCCAAACTGAGTGAGGACGTAAAAAGTACCATGATCATGAAAGGAGGGAACAGCAGCGAGACAGTCACTCAGGCTCTCAAAGACATAGTATGTCCAACAGCTACCGCCAGTCCGGTCTGAGTCAGGGCCCGCCTTGGACTGGATTAGGTCCCTCAGACGAAATAGGTCTGAGGGACTTTTAAGCAGCTGCTCCTCATTATTTGGTTTTCTAATACTAAATTGTTTTTGCAGTATTCCTTAAAGAAGCCTAATGCTGTGCTCTACAAGAAGTAAGTCCATTCAACTCTCACTTTTCCACTTTGAACACAGAGATAAACACATGAGCACAGATGAGATGAGCAGATGAGCATACATTAGAAGTCAGGCTGATATATTGGGCAGATTTTTTAGTTTTTTAGTCAGGGGGCCAATTGTGCACTTTGCCAATTTTCTTTCTTTTTTTTCTTTTTTTTTTTTTGTGTCAGGCACATGTCTGGACAAAAATGTGACTGAAAGACCCCAGCTCCCTCAACCATCTTGTAGCTGTTTGGGCTCTTACTCTGCAGTTCCTAGGAAACCACTTTATCTCAACCCAAAAAGCTCAAAATGGCAATAAAAAACATTTTTGCTCATTTCTGTACAACACGTTTAATTATGATTGCCTTATTGGTTTTCTCAAAAAACTTTAACTCTTCTCACTGTCAATTTAATTGGGGCCATTGTGGCAGCCATGCTACAGATCTGAGATTTGGCCATCAGATGCTTTGGCAAGTCCTGAGAAGCAGCTCAGAGCGTTCCCACTCATTTTATAGCAGTTTGGGCTCTTACACTGCAATTTATAGGAAGCATCCAAAATCACTTTATCTTGCTGTGAAAAAGTCAAAATGGCAATAAAAAGTTTTTGTTCCTTTCTCTGGCAAAGAACCATGTAGAACAAAAAAATTAAATGCAAATTGTAACACTCCCTAAACTCTACTTGTACATCTGGCTGAGGGTACCTTGTTGGTTTTCTCACAAAACTTTTTAACTGTTCTCACTGTCACATTCTAAAACATCGTTTGTGTTTTAATAAGCATTACTGAAACAAATGACTATATTAATATTATTATATGTTATACTAATTTCTTTCATAAAGTTAAGACAATCTTCCCTGCATATCGGTCCCCAAAAAATCATCAGCGTATTGGCTGCACTGAAGTTTAAAAATCGGTATTGGCATCAGCCACAGAAAAACCCATATCGGTCGACCTCTAGAACACATGAGCACGGATGAAATGAGCAGAGGAACACATGAGTACAGATGAAATGAGCAGAGGAACACATGAGTACAGATGAAATGAGCAGAGGAACACATGAGTACAGATGAAATGAGCAGAGGAACACATGAGTACAGATGAAATGAGCAGAGGAACACATGAGTACAGATGAAATGAGCAGAGGAACACATGAGTACAGATGAAATGAGCAGAGGAACACATGAGTACAGATGAAATGAGCAGAGGAACACATGAGTACAGATGAAATGAGCAGAGGAACACATGAGTACAGATGAAATGAGCAGAGGAACACATGAGTACAGATGAAATGAGCAGAGGAACACATGAGTACAGATGAAATGAGCAGAGGAACACATGAGTACAGATGAAATGAGCAGAGGAACACATGAGTACAGATGAAATGAGCAGAGGAACACATGAGTACAGATGAAATGAGCAGAGGAACACATGAGTACAGATGAAATGCACGCAGTCAAATGTAGGTGTTGTACTTTTCAGGAAGAACATAGCTCGGCCGTTTGAGGACTCCACGTCACTGGTAGGCACACATTCTCCTGAACATTGTACTCTTGCATTTGGTGGACCGTTGGTAATGGTTTAAACTCTTTCACAGGAATTTTTCTCAAAAAAGACAGACTGCTCTCTGTTTTTGTTTGGCTCGCACAATAAAAAGAGGCCCAACAACCTCATATTTGGTATTGCAGCCACACTCTCCGAACTGAATTCAATTTTGCCTCACTGCTTTTAAAGGCAAGGTACTTAAATTATATATTTATATTGTATATATGTACTTGCAGGTCGTCTGTTTGACTTTCATGTCCTAGACATGGTGGAACTGGGGATTGAGAAGTATGTCTCACTGAAAGAAATTAAGGTAAGATTTGGGTAAATTGACAATCTGCAATGGCATATCACATCTAATAGAAAAATTACTCATCAGTTATTAATGTAGGATTTAATTTAGAGGTCGAATAATTTTTGCATTTTTAGTCAATCGGCAATCAGACTATTCTTGCACTTTTATGCCGACTTATGGTCAGGCATGTGTCTGAACAACCATGTGACTGAAGGACCCCAGCTTCCTCAACCATCTTGTAGCAGTTTAGGCTCTTACACTGCAGTTTATAGGAAACATCCAAAATCACTTTATCTCAGCCTGAAAAGAGTAAAATGGCAACAAAAAGATTTTGCTTGTTTCCCTGGCATAGAACCTTGTAGAACAAAATTTCAAAATGCATTTTTTAGCTCTCCCCAAGTTCTACTTGCACAGCAAGTCTCCCAATTGGTTGTATTTGGGGCTGTAGTCAACCAAAGAAATGTTTAGTCAACCAAAGTGATTAATAGTGATATATGGTGAACCATAGTGATTAATCGCCGAAGGATATATGGAGGGACTTACCAGAGAGTTACCCAAACAAGTGACTTTACATTAATTAGGTGATAAAACATTTAGAAAAGATGACTTTAAAATATACTTTTTATCTAAAAGTCATGTATGCCATCTTCAATAAAAATGAAATATAAAAGTTATGAAGTAATAAATTAGACCAGCTTTATTGATGCAAAGCGTTCATGCAACTAATCGACCAATAAAATTTTAGTTGACTAAGCGACCAGAGGCTGTCAGCCCTAGTTGTATTTTAGACAAGAGTGTGCCCACTACATTGGGTGATCAAGGGATCAACCCTAGGCCCTAGAAAAATGATAATCATACACATTCTGAGGAGAAAGACTGACATATTGGTCCAAAGGACAGATGTGAATGTTTGAAGATACCAAAGGCCAATCCAACACAAAGAAGAGTTGATGGATACAGTCAGATGACTAGAAACGCTCCCAAGTTCCAATCCCTGAACCAAATGCCTATCAACATCATTCCATCATGATGGCAGTGGCATTAAACACATTTAAGGACAATGGGGCAAAGATCCATAGCAGTTGGAGACTTCAGTTCAGCATCTCTGAAGATACTTAGACTCTTAGACTTTACTGATCCACCAGGGAAATTGCCTGGTCACAGTAGCTGAGCTGCACATAAAAAACACTCGCACACAAATAGAAGTAAATATAAACATACAGGTAGGATAAATGATAAGTGGCAGTAATTTTGATGGAGGAGCATTAACACGATATTGATGGAGATTAAGTGTTGTGCAGCTGGATCATAGGGTATAGTATAAACTAAGTAATTTAGCTTAAGAGTAGAGCTGGATAAGTCTGTTGGAAAAGTAGTCTGTTGGAGAATGAGCTCCACTTCCCCTCTATTGTCTGCTGAAATATCCTCCTGTCCCTCTATAGTGAAGTGGGAGAGCAGTATGTCCTCCTGTCACTGCCACAAATATCTCAAAATCACAGCTGATAATATGTCCAGCTTTTCAGATAAGTTTGTAGTTTTTACTGGTGCAGTTACCCCACTGCTAAGTCACAATCAGAGACTTGCTGCACATATTAAAGGACCTCCACTAGAGCTCGCTCAATCTTCTCCACTTTCAGGAGCAAGTGGTTTGTCTGGGACCACTCCACAAAGTCTCCATTCAGTGTGTTGTACTCCACCTCCTATCCATTTCTAATGCACCCTACCACCTTAGAGTAATCAGACCCAGAGCTGTACTGGAAATCTTCTCACTCTTCTCACAAAGGCACTGGAGAAGACAAAGAACATGATCCTCACAGTGCCTTCCTTCCTGTACTGCAGCAGGTAGATGCATCATCAGCATCACAGCATCATCCACACCAACATGAGGCTGATACCCTAACTGTAAAGGTTCCAGGGCAGCTGGAATGTGGGCAGCGAAATGTGTATAATTGCCAGTTTTCTAGGGCCAAGGGTTGATCCCTTGACCACACTGTGTAGTGGGCACTTTCCTGTCTAGGATACAACCAGGTTTGTGCCTTCTGTCCTACATTTGGCATGATTGTTGATCCAGTGTCATGAACACTGTGTGATCTGTACACCATTTGTACAAATAACTTTTATAACAATCCCTGGCCTGGCTGTCCTGCATTTGCCCAGTCTTGTTCATTCAGGTGTGGCTGATTAAAGTACAGTTTCTCAGGTACATTTTAAAAAACATTTAAAACCAGTCAGTCCTGGTAGGGCTCGACAATTACCCTTTTGGAAATGGTGGTAGACATGACCACTACATCAGTACCCTACAGCAATCCATAGGCATATATCATGTAAAAGCAACTATCTACATGTGAGACCTCATCAGATCAGTGACCCATGGCCCAAAACTACAACACAGGTCACTTCTATAGCATTTTAAAGGCCTGAACTCAGCATCTTTTAGAACATATAAAACACCACCAAGATCTCGAAGATTGGCAAATGTTGGTAGAAATGACATTTTTACAAGTCCTGATGGATGCCATTTTGTATTTTTGCGTGGCAAATTGGGCAAAACTAATTGATAATTGAATCTCTACCACTGGACCAAATTTCATTCTTGTATCACAATTTGAACAATTTTGTATTATTTTTAATGTTATCCGCTTTACTATGTATAACAAAAAGATGCATGTATTTTGTAGCTCTAATAAGCATTACTAAAACAAATGGCTATATTAGAATTTATTTTATAAATTAATAAAATTAGCCCTGCATATCGGCAGTGTATCAGCCATTGGCTGCTATGAATTTTAAAAATAGGTATCAGTATCGGCCATAGAAAAACCCATATTGGTCGACCACTAATTTAGTTTATATAGCAATACTTTGAGTGGCCTCCAGTGTCCTATCCACTGCTGAGTATGAGGTTTGTGTTTCAGACGGGGAAATGTCCAGAAGGCACCAAACCCATGCTTGTGTTTGCAGGAGAAGCGTTCCACACCGACAATGAACTCAAGCGTCTCAAGAGTTTGCTCATAGGTAATGAAGATTCATGAGAGCCAGCTGCAGGCTCAATTCCTGACTACCCAGTATATTTTTGTCCCAATCCCATTGCCAGTAATTTTTAGTCTCCCTGGAACATACTTTTTTGTATTTTTGGCAGCCATCAAGGCTGTATGCAGACTGAGACAGAAACATTGTTTGTTCTGTCATATTTGAACACATTCACCCGTGCCTCCAGTAGTTTAAAAAGGTTAATTAAGCGGAGTGAAGTGAGACCACGAGCGCAGAGGGGTCAGGAGGACACGGAGGAGAGAGACGCAGACTTGTTAGAGGATAAACTGTTGCGCTGGGTTGTGACCAGTTTCAAATTAACTTATTATGTCGTGCCTTTATAAGCATATGAAACACATTTTTGTATTTAGTACACTTCCTTTTTGTCCAAACAACAATGTCCTTAAATCTTCAAAGTATAGTTTTAACTCAAATTTAAAAGAAAGTTTAGCTTTAAGTGGACTGACGATTATATCTTATACCCCGGTATAATTTGGGGACGGCATGAAAGTGAAAGGGCCAGACACTCTCATAAAATAAAACAAAATAATATTATATTCTAAGTAGTAATATTGTTTTATATATGAATTTTCTGCTTGTACATAAGCCCAATTCCTAATAACTGAAGCCTGACACTTTTTTTGTCATTTGTGTCTATTTGTGTGTGCAAGGCTTAATTTACGCTCTTCTCTGTTGACGGGAGAGAGACACAATATGTGGAGAACAAAAGCACAAGGACATTTGTGACAAACGGCTGTTGAAAACATGAGTATGTAAAAGGAGCGCGAGTTGATCATTTATGACTAAAGGCAGGCTACAACACACTTTTGCGTGCGAGTTAACAGGCTGCATGTGGCCCACGGGCCTTCTGTTAACTTTTACTGCTCTACAGTGAACTCCTCTTCCTTCCTCTAAATGTAACTTTTATAAAATTCACTTTATTTAGATTATTACTTTTTTTAAAATGTTCTTGCGTTAATGGGGCGTTATGAACACTAAGCATGATATACTGTCTCAGTAAATCGTGTGTTCAGTGGTAACATTCAGATTTTAAAGATGGTTGGTTATGATTTGTTTTCCTAGCAAAGCTATTAATCCAAATACAATATAAAATGTAGTCAAAATAAAATGTAGAGTCAAATATGCAATAAGGTAGTTATCAAGGGTTGTACTGGAGAAAACAAAATAGTTCCTGCTAATACAGCTTTTTGATCAATTTTTCCTTTATACCCAATATCACAGTATATGGAAAATTCACATGCCAAGAAAAAAAAAAGCCCCATGCAGAATTTCTTTATTTTATCCCGAGGTAAAATTCTGTTTTTGTTACAAACATGCAACCTGACCAAGAAATTAAAAGATATACAATAAGAAATTCACAATATAATAACAAATCTAATAAATATCAAAAGCTCAAATCCCCAGATGTGTCTAAAGTACCTTAGTAAAAATAAACATCAATTTCAAAAAATATAATAAGGAAAGAATCTCTTCAAAATATAATAAAGAATATTAAAAGTAATAAAACTAATTAATAATAATAATAAAGTTAATCAATAAAAAGAGTATGAGACACGCAGGAATTATTGCTGCCTACTATTCACACACATGGATATATTATCTGTTGAACACTAGCGGTAGCACAGACTAGTCCACTAATCAACTAGTATGGTCTGGGTCAACTGTGTCATGCTTCATTGGGGGGTGGGCAGGTGGGCGGTAGGGGTGGGGGGGGGGTCAGTGGAGGTCAGAGCAGTGTGTGTGTAAAGGGAAGGAGCAGTGAGAGTGTGCAATTTTATATTGTGTGTGATGACATACAAATATTCAGACTTCTTTTGACAACATGCCTCAAAAATGTGGTAAGCAGAGTCTAAAATGTCCAAAATATTTATCAGGGGCCTAGGCCAAACCCTGGAAAACAGGTGTGGCCCTACAGGGTTCCCGCGGGAGACTAAAAGTCATTCATTTTGCAAAAATTAAGGCATTAAAAATCATTACATTTGATTCCAATAGGCATTAAAATTTTTAAATAATTTTGACGTAAAATCGCTGACATTATTGATGTTATTTGTAATATAATATGTGTATATAAAAAAAATTAACAATTTTCATAGCCTAGATAAGCGGAAAAAGTTTGGTTTCAGCGGGACCAAATTACCCAAACATTGGATGTTTGACTATCAACATTAGGGGCTTTATAAACTGAATTTTACAAAACTTGAAAATAAACTTTGACAGTTTAAACTGCCGCAATCTGCCGCTTGTTTGTGGCATAAACATTTTTTAAAATGGCATTAAAAATGAAAAGCATTGAAAAGCTTTACATATGCTGATAACTGCAGGAACTTTGTATATATACAGTATACTGTATATGTCAAGTGGCACAGTTATGTAAATATACCTATATCTGACAAGAGGACCCACTCTGAACTCTGCTCTCCTTCAGACTTCTTTAGGGGTCCGAGGGTGGCCGCTGTGCGCCTAGCTGGACTGGAGCATGTGCTACACTTCACCGCGTTAGACGGCAGAATCTACATGCGCAGCTACAGGTGCGCCTCGTGTGTTATTGCACTCAGCACCTTCTTGGAGTGGTTTCTGAAAAGAAATGCTTGTGTTGTGCAGGTGTGTGCTGAAGAAGTCTGGCTGCCGGACACCGCGGATGGAGCTGGAGGAGATGGGCCCCTCCTGTGACTTTGTTCTGAGAAGAACACACCTGGCTTCAGATGAACTCTACAAGTTAGCTCACAGACAGCCTAAAGCGCTGAAGGTAACACTTTATTTTGCTTCACTTGATAAATGATAAATATAGAGTTTATTTAGTAACAGATTAAGAATACGGCTAGGGTTGGTTTATTGTTGTGTGTCAGCACAGAATAAAAGAAAAACGTGACAAATGAGCGTTATTTTACTGCTACATACTTGTACTAATAACATAAAATAAACTAATCCTAACACTATTAGTGGCACCGTGGCTTAGTGTTTAGCGCTCTCACCTCTTAGCAAGAAGGTGTCGGGGCCTTTCTGTGTGCAGTTTGCATGTTCTCCCTGTGTCTGGGTGGGTTTCCTCTGGGTGCTCTGGTTTCCCCTATCAACCTCAAAACTTGCACAATAGGTAAATCCTCCAACCAGATACTCCTCACCAGGATCCTGGTCTCTGGGTCCCCGGGTGTTGCACAGTGGCTGCCCACTGCTCCTGACAGGTCGCCCCGGCGGCACTGAAGGATGGGTCAAATGCAGAGAATGAATGTCTCTATGGGGCCAATAAAGTCTACTGTATACCTTATACCTTACCCAGCTTACCTTATTCCTAACTTTAACCAGTTAGACAATTCATATAAATTCAACATGAGTCAAGAGTCAAATCTGTCACAATATAAAATTTTCGTGTCATGATTATTGTGAGATGAAATATTGCAGTTATACGATTTCCATCATTGACACATTTTTTATTCAGTGCTGCTAAACCTGACCCATTCTTTTAGATATTTTAATTTCTTTTTTCCTTTTTTTTTTTTTTTTTTTTTTTTTGATTAGCTACAAGGACCATATAAAAATGTACCAACTGTGGGCCAGTTTGTGGCAAGCATTTATGAGGCCACTGCTAAAACTAATATAATTTATATTCTTTTTTCTGATGGTATCTCAGCAGCACAGCAGTGAAATAACAGCTCACGCACAGCTACATCCACACTGTACACAGCACAGCCGCACCAGGAATCATCAGCCTCCCTCCCCCCAACCACTTTGCTAACTTTTACTGGGCAGACTAGTGTCCACACATGCTGTGTCCCAGCAGAGGACAGTTTCCCAAGGTTTCAGTCAGTTTATGTTTGAGTTTAACTCTGAGTTCTCCTGTATATTTAGAGTGTAAAATGGAGTGGTTGAGAGAGGGAAACGAAAAGACCAAGTACCGGAAACGCCAAGAGGTGACGCACGAAAGTTCCCTGCAAGATGGCTTCTAAAATTCATAGGATTATTCTACGGTGACATTTATAATTGCGAATAATTGTAGAATGCCGTTGACATCCCTAGTGCCCCTGACCAAGGTCCTGGTTAAAGATGGGCAGCTCTTCGTTTGCACAGTGCTTCTGAACCAAAATAGTTTTTTTTTTTAATTTTAGTTTGTGTCCAGTTTTTATTTCCACCATATAGCTCTGAAGGTGAGTGTGCACCCCACTGCTCTGATGAGTCTAAGCTGTGTTTTTTTAATTTCTTTTTTAGCAACACCAGGTGACAGAAATAGTATTTAATACAGTAACCGGAGTGTCCCCAACATTCATTCTTTTCACTTTTTCATTAGTGTGGACAGTTTACTGCACAATGAGCATACTAAAGTTTGTCCTGAAGGTGGCGCCACACCACTGTGTTCCTCTCACAGTAGCACAGCTGCACTTTTTGCATGTTCTGTTTAAGGACAGTAATGAGTGAAACTGGCAGCTGTTTGGTTAGTGAGACTGAACTCAATGTGCTTTCTGTTCATTTCAGCCCAAGAAGAAGAAGAATATTTCCCATGATGCTTTTGGCACGAAGTTTGGCCGCGTGCACATGCAGAAGCAGGATCTATCCAAGCTCCACACACGTAAAATGAAGGGTCTGAGGAAGAGGAAGGCCGCGCCTGATGCCGGGGCCCAAGAGCAGAGTGTGGCCCCGAAAGTCTTAAAGGATGAGAGCTGAGAATTGCAGCAGCTTATCCACCAGGGGCCACAGGGGCCTCCACAGTCTCAGAAATGTCCCACAATCACCCTGTTAACACTGTTTATAATAAAATGATAAACCCTTTTTTATTCTGTGGTGTTTATTTGAAAAAAGCTCGTCCCATTGTTCCTGAAGTCAACGCTTCAGGGGAAACTACTGTTTAGACCTCACATTTATTCTTTAAAGGTGCTATAAGCAGTATATATTTTTTATATTTCATAAAAATGACCCAGGGGGGTCCAAGATATGGTGTAAACATGTTTAAATCAATGATAACAATGGTACAGCTGAGTTATTAATGATTAAAAAAATATTTGACGTAATGGCTAAGTTGTTTTTGTTTATATTTTTTGTTTTGGTTCTAATCCCTGCATTGCTGATCATCCAATCAAAAAAGTGGAAAGACTGGCAACCCACAGACCATTGTTTTGATTTAGACTGCAGTACTGTTTTAAACCAGTATTAGCGCATGCTGCGAACACTACCTTTAAGCTCTCACATGTAGTAACCTGCTGGTCATTGTTTGATATAAAAACCAAAAATAAAAAGCTATTCATCACTGATCTGACTCCTGTTTGGGTCAAGTGGGTGTGGATTTTTCTAAATCAGAACTCCTCAAACATTTATAACCCAGACTAACTACAGGGACCTTTTCACCTAAATGCCCACTCGTGTAGCTTTACAAAAGCATCGTAATACATATTCATAGTATGTCTTAGGTGACTAGATTTTTAGACCCAAAAACAATTTTTTTACTTTTTTTCCCACAAATCACGGTGCATTTGAACTCACCAAGTGACATATAATTTTCTGTCATGTAATTAAAGTACATGACCCTAGGGCAGGGGTCTGCAACCTTTGGGATCTAAAGAGCCTGTTACTCCCAAAAAAAAAAAAAGATTCTGTAAAGAGCCGTGACCAATTTTAATAAGTTGCTTAGTCTATAACTGAAATATAGCATGTGGGTGGTCATAAATTATTGCAAGCAAACAAAAAACTGTGTTAAATACTGCACTGATTATCTCAGTTACAGAACTAGGGTTGCATCCTTTAATTATTTCTTGCTGCTTGTGTGTGACACTTCTAATGAGTTGTCTACTTATTCCTTTAATGCACCAGATAGCCAGATGTCAGATACCCAGGGAGCCGCAAGAGCAGGGCTACAGAGCATGCGGCTCTAAAACCAGACCCCTGTGCTAGGGCTTAATTTAAACATTTTAATGGCATTTTATTAATACAAATAATGACATTGTAAATAATTTTAGTAACAAAAGTCTTTAGACAAATGTGATTTTAGTTTCCTATGCTTTTCTATTAGACAAAATAGGGACAACTGGACATGGTTTGTTGAAAACTGGGACATATGTGTTTTTACAGATATGTCTTGGGACATAGGACAAGGAGCCTAAAACTGGGACGGTCCTAGATAAATAGGGATGCCTGGTCACCCTACATATGTCTGTAATACTGATTGCAAGTATTCTGATTAGCAGCATTTCCAGTGGTGGAATGTAACAAAGTAAATGTTCTTAGTTTCTTTACTTAAGTACAGTTTTCATATATCTGTACTTGAGTAAATTTTACAAGGGTTACTTCTACATTTTCTTCACTACATTTAGAGCAAGTATCAGTACTTTTTACTCCACTACTTATTTAAATTGGCTTGAAGTAAAAAGTATTTTGAGTTTTGGTTTAAAATCATTAGTTTTTGCTGTGTGGTCATTGGTGGCACAGTACATTAATATAAAAGATGAAGTAACGTAGTACTTTTCAGAAAAACCTCACCTACAGATTCAGTCTCTTCTGTTACACTGTTAACCTTTAGTTTTCAGCAAAATCCCTCACATTTAACTCATTCATTAGTTCTTGAATGCGAAATACTTTTACCTTTTTAATCACAAGAACATTTGAAAGTAAGTATTTTTATACTTAAGTAGAAATTTTCATGTGCTACTTTTACTGTTACTCAGTGGTGGAAGAAGTACTTAATATTTTTACTTAAGTAAAAGTACAGATAAAGGAGCAAACATGTATCACATGAAAATTTAAATAAGTATATTAAGTATAAACCTGCTCATTTTCAAATGTTCTTGTGAGTATAAAAGTATTTTGAACAGATTGAAGAACTAATGAATGAGTTAAATGTGAGGGATTTTGATGAAAACTAAAGGTTAACAGTGCAACAGAAGAAACTGAATCTGTAGGTGAGGTTTTTCTAAAGAGTACTACTTTACTGTCTTTAAACTCATGTACTGTATCAACAATGAGCACACGGCAAAAACCAATCATTTCAAACCATAACTCAAATGACTTTTTACTTCCAATCAATTAAAAAAGTAGATAAAAAATATACTTGATCTGAAATATAGTGACTTAAAAATAAAAGTACCCCTTGTAAAATTGACTCGAGTAAAGAGATACATAAAAATTGTACTTCAATAAAGTTAACTAAGTACTTTTACTTCGTTACATTCCACAACTCCTTCATCTGTACTTTTACTTAAGTAAAAAATGGAGTACTTCTTCCACCACTGGTTTAGACAATTCCTGAGCCAATCAAATTGACGTAGACCCCTCGCCCCGCCCCTCCGCTGTCTATTTATATCGTAGCCACAGCTGTTCCTTGACAGTTAGAATAAGTTTAGAAGCGTCCTGAAAACTACAGCTAGTCTTAATTCCTTGTTGGCGTACGCGTGTAGGCCTACAGCTCACCTCTCCACAGCCCCTCCGAGCCTACACTGCACTCACTCAGCTTCTGTAACACTTCATACAGCCTACTTTAACTATGACAGAGGGGAACGGATTACCTGAGCACGACCCCGTGGCGCACAATGAAGCCCCCGCCGGGACAGCAGCGGAGGACAAGGAAAAGAAGGAGAACGGGGACAGCAAGGTGAGCGTCCCGGGAGAAGACAGGAGCGGTTGCCGGGGCGGAGGAGGAGGTCGGGTTCGTGCATCCTGAAGGCGGCTGGGGTTGGGTGGTCATGGTGTCTGCCATGTGGTGCAATGGCTCGGTCTTCGGCATCCAGAACGCCTTCGGGATCCTCTTCGTGTCCCTTCTCCGCGAGTTCGGCTCAGAAACTGATGAGGACCTGCGCTTTAGGACAGGTGAGGCACACACCACTTTCACCTTCAACACACCAAGAGCAGACCCACTGAATGAAAAACTGACCTGCACAATTACTTCTTAGTAAAAGTCTTATTACTGTGGAAGACTTTGTTATACCGAATTGAGACCAGACGCAGGATTTGACCCAGAGTCAGAGCTCAGTGGGCGCAGTGGCTAGGCTAAAATCATATTTCCCCATCTACTGTACACAGAGTGAGCTAGCGGGGTGTTATGGGAAATTCGGTTTCCCCATGTTTCCCCAGGACTTTATCTTTTTTTTAAATAGTTTTTATGAGCTTGTTGAATTAAACATATACTGTATGCATCATAATCGGATGTATTTTCGCCATGTGATGCTGATTTTATTATTTAGATGTTTTTAATTCGCTGATTATCGATGTTTGTTGTTGTGGTAGCGACTAATTTTACGCACGTATAAAAATAAACGAAAAAATGATATATGCAACACAATCCTGATATAAATAACAATATAAAAATAGCTACATTAACTTAATTTGTGCATTTGATACGCACACAGATAGTATAATACACCTGGATATTGATTAAATGCATAAAAATCGAGAAAAAACGTGGTTTACAATTGAATAGCAAATATTTTTCACAAATAATGTAAATATACAATGTCTCAACAGTCGTCAGACATAGCTGCTATAAATGCTTTACGAAAATACGTTAATTACAGTTTTCAGTAGTAATATGTCAATTATCAGCTAATTAAACAATTCTAAATCATCTTCAAAATACACAAATAGCGAAAATACATTCGATTATAATGCATACAGTATATGTAATTCAACAAGCTCATAAAAAGACCTTTAAAAGAGAGAAAGTCCTGGCGCTCAGAAGGGGAAACATGGGGGAACCGAATTACGCAGAACACGGGTAATGTGATCTCTGATTTCCTGGTGAGAAAAGAGGGAACCGAGACTGAAGTGCTGCTTAGTCAAAGAAACTGGGATAAAAATGAAATAAGCAGAATTTTCAGAGTTTAAAAACCCCAACGGTGTGTTGTAAAGGGTTTAAGGCGCGACCGTTAGTGAAGAAGAACAGAGTCAGAAAAAAAACTGGCATTTTTCATAGATGTGTTCCTTTAGATACAGAATGAGGGCTGCTGTTGCGCGCGCTCTCACTCTCACTGTTGATCCCCCTCACGAACTTGTGTCATTGTGGTGTTAGAAACGGAAGGGAGTGCTCACTGTGAGAACGACTTCGCGGCTGCAGCTGTAGGTGTGCTGTAGGTGTGCTGTAGGTGTGCTGTAGGTGTACAGTATAGCGCGCCGCAGAGGTTCGTGAGCGCATGTGAAGGAAAAACCAGGAACGGAGTCCACGTTTCCTTGAATTGACACGTCCCTGAAAGGCGCATGTGAGTGAAGTCAGAGGCGGGCCACTGCTGTTGTTCCAGTGCGCAAGGAAGGGGGGATTCTGTGGGATTCGAACCACCTGTGGTTGGGGCTGAGGAAGTAACGAACTCTGTGCAGTAATGTCAATGAATACAGCTGAAGGAAGAATAAAGTATGTAAAGTAAGATTAATGCTGGTCCTGCTGCTGCTCGCTGTGTGGTCCATTTGACTGGAGCCTGTATCAGTTAGGGCAGCAGTCCTCTGTCAGCTGCAGTATTGATTTGGCCATAGAAGAACAGTGGATTCCCAGTGTCACCCTGCAGCCTTGAACTAGCTCTTCACAACAGGTTTACTTTGGCCAAGAGCTAAATAAACACCAGTGTGACCCAGACTGAGCTCAGGAGACCAAACTCACCTACATGGATGCATGGAATATACAACCTGAACTTCTGTCAATGTTGGGATGTTTTTAAATTGGAATACAATTAAAACTAAAAGAATTTCAAATTCCATGAGTCAATGTTGTATTTGCAATAGAACACAGATACCATAACATATGTTTACACTGAGAAATGTTACACTTAACACTGTTTACCATGCTGTAGCATCTCCTCTTCTTTTCAAAACAGTTTGAAGGCGTCTGGGCAGTGAGGTTATGAGTTTCTGGAGTTTTGGTGTTGGAATTTGGTTTCATTCTTACCTGATACAGGTTTCCAGCTGAAGAGCAGCTGGGTTTTAGAGCAAATGTTGCTCTAAAACCTTTATAAACCTTTCAGCATTCATAGTTACTTCCAAAACACACAGCTGCCCATCCCGTATGCACTTATGCCCCCATCCCATCAGAGATGCTGCGTTTGAACTGAACACTGATAACTCGCTGCAAGGTCTCCTCCTCTTTAACCCGGAGGACACAGCATCCATGATTTCCAAAAAGAATGTCAGATTTGGACAGGTCTGACCATAGAACACTGTCCCACTTTGAAACCGTCCAGTCCTCATAACTCCCAGCATGACAGACGTGACTGACGAACATGGGAAAATATCCCGGCAGGCGGGTTACTGGGCTGTATGTACTTAAATGAGCCTTGGCCCAGGACACGACGGTGCTTCTGGACCATGTTCACATATGGCTTCCTTTTTGCATGATAGAGCTTTAGTTGGCCTCTGCAGATGGCACGGTGGATTGTGTTTACCCACAGTGGTTTCTGGAAGTATTCCTGGGCCCATTTAGTAAAGCCACTGACACAATCATGAAGAGTGATGCAGTGTCGTCTGAGGGCCCCAAGACCACAGGCTCCAATAAAGGTCTGGGGCTTTGTCCCTTACACAAAGATTTCTCCATTTTCTCTGAATCTGAAGACGATGTTCTGCTCTGTAGATGATGAGATTTGCAAAGCCTTTTGTAGTTTAACGTTGAAGAACATTGTTTTTAAAGTATTCTACAATTTTTTTACTCTTCACTCTTTCACAGATTGCAGAGCTTCTGTCTATCTTTACTTCTGAGAGACTCTGCCTCTGTAAGACTTCTCTTTTAAAGCTAATCATGTTACAGACCTGGTATCAATTAACTTCATTAGTTGTTCTCCCAGCTGAATCTTTTTTAAATATTTTGTTTTTTCATCCATTTGTTGCCCCTGTCCCAACTATTGTGAGACCTGTAGCTGGACCAAATTTGAAATTAGCTCATTTTGTGCATAAAAGTGTCAATTTTCTCAGTGTAAACATTTGTTATGTTATCTATGTTCTATTGTGAATAAAATATTGTGTAGTCCTGCTGACAGCAGGTCAAAGTGTTGAAACCGTTCAAAAATAGATGAAGATTTCTCATTCTTTTCTCCAAACTTGTGTAATAAATGTGGGCAGAGTGAGAGAGAGAGTCCTGGGTTATTCTGGTGATAATCAGTGACACTGAGTGATCCCACACAGCCATGCTCTCTGGGCTGGAGGTTTTGGACTGCGGTGTTGTTGTGTGTCATGATAAATGTGTCTGATTCAGGCTGTCCTCAGCTGAGCGCACTCCAGGACCTGCCCACCTGAGTCTGAGCCAATGGCACGTAGTCAGCACAAATATGAAATTCCAATTCCACTCCACAGATCCTTAATTATGCATCTATAATATAGAACTCTGTACTAAACACCATTATGTGTATTCATTTTATCACTAGTCACAAAATTAATGAAGTTAACACATGGCCACATCAAATAAGCCACTGTAAGAACTAGCACTCCATTTCTGTTGGTCATTGTCTTCCGCTTGTCCTCTCTCTGTCCTCTGTCTTCTGTCCTCTGTGAACACCAGCAGCTGAACCCTGGAGTCCACAGTGAGCCATGGTCCAGTGACTGCTTATTTTGAAATGTATTCAGCCAACTGCAGGACATGACCTCTTTACCTGACAATATCTCCATGTTTTTCGTCCCACACTGACAAGGCTCGTCTTGCTGTGCACACTGTACTCTTCAAAGGTGTCTGTAGCATACTGGTGTCTGTACTGAACCGGTGTCTGTAGTGTACATGCAGGGGAGATAGCTCTAAACTGTAAGTGAACTGTAAGGAACTAGATGTATTTAATCCCACCTTCAACTTGGAGTGTTGGCCAGAACACTGCTTCAAGGCCATGATATACAAGCATGAGATGTTTTTGACTTATAAGGTGATCACACAGCAGGGTTGAATATCAGGAACAGAGAGATATAGAGGCTTCACAGGTCTTGTATTCAGCTACTTGAATTACAGATGATGTTAAAGCGGGTTTACGCACAGGTATGAGTGTGATGTCCAAATGCGTATACAAATCCAAATATATGTGTCCCCTGGAGTGGGTTTCTTGTATGATGTGAGTACATGTGTAGGTGTGGTCCTACGATACGGAAAGAAATAATCAGTACAAAGTACTGTCACTATCTGCGTTACTTCTTTACATCTTGCTAAGATAATTTCAAACACATAAAAGCACAAATCACAGGCTAGCCTCTTATAATTCCACATGCATGTGTTTGACTTTAGGTTAGCTAAATATGGTCAGACTAGCATACGGTAACTTAGCAACATATAATGTACCATTAACACGCTTATATGAACAAGGCAACAGGACAAACTTAACTACTTAAACTTACTTTACTCATTAATGCACACTTCTGAAAAGTAGGTCATAACCTTAGTAATGTACAGATATGTCAGGATTATAAACAGTGAAGCTTTCATGCTCTTTTTACTAGATTTTCTACCGCGGATCTAACTGTACGCTCATATGTGATGCTACTTAAAGGACAACAGGAGAATGGGAAAAGTGAGCACTACTCAAAGAAAGGGCAAAACTACTTTATAAACCACTAGTAAATAACACTTAACTTGGGGCCTTTTGTACAGTACTGGTGTCTGTAGTGTACCTGTGTCTGTAGTGTACATGTGTCTGTAGTGTACATGTGTCTGTAGTGTACATGTGTCTGTAGTGTACATGTGTCTGTAGTGTACATGTGTCTGTAGTGTACAGTGTCTGTAGTGTACATGTGTCTGTAGTGTACATGTGTCTGTAGTGTACATGTGTCTGTAGTGTACAGTGTCTGTAGTGTACATGTGTCTGTAGTGTACATGTGTCTGTAGTGTACATGTGTCTGTAGTGTACATGTGTCTGTAGTGTACATGTGTCTGTAGTGTACATGTGTCTGTAGTGTACAGTGTCTGTAGTGTACATGTGTCTGTAGTGTACATGTGTCTGTAGTGTACATGTGTCTGTAGTGTACAGTGTCTGTAGTGTACGGTATCTGTAGTGTACATGTGTCTGTAGTGTACATGTGTCTGTAGTGTACATGTGTCTGTAGTGTACGGTATCTGTAGTGTACATGTGTCTGTAGTGTACATGTGTCTGTAGTGTACATGTGTCTGTAGTGTACAGTGTCTGTAGTGTACATGTGTCTGTAGTGTACATGTGTCTGTAGTGTACATGTGTCTGTAGTGTACAGTGTCTGTAGTGTACATGTGTCTGTAGTGTACATGTGTCTGTAGTGTACATGTGTCTGTAGTGTACGGTATCTGTAGTGTACATGTGTCTGTAGTGTACATGTGTCTGTAGTGTACATGTGTCTGTAGTGTACAGTGTCTGTAGTGTACATGTGTCTGTAGTGTACATGTGTCTGTAGTGTATGGTGTCTGTAGTGTACCTGTGTCTGTAGTGTACATGTGTCTGTAGTGTATGGTGTCTGTAGTGTACATGTGTCTGTAGTGTACATGTGTCTGTAGTGTATGGTGTCTGTAGTGTACATGTGTCTGTAGTGTACCTGTGTCTGTAGTGTACATGTGTCTGTAGTGTACATGTGTCTGTAGTGTACATGTGTCTGTAGTGTATGGTGTCTGTAGTGTACATGTGTCTGTAGTGTACCTGTGTCTGTAGTGTACATGTGTCTGTAGTGTACCTGTGTCTGTAGTGTACATGTGTCTGTAGTGTACAGTGTCTGTAGTGTACATGTGTCTGTAGTGTATGGTGTCTGTAGTGTACATGTGTCTGTAGTGTACATGTGTCTGTAGTGTACATGTGTCTGTAGTGTATGGTGTCTGTAGTGTACATGTGTCTGTAGTGTACCTGTGTCTGTAGTGTACATGTGTCTGTAGTGTACCTGTGTCTGTAGTGTACATGTGTCTGTAGTGTACATGTGTCTGTAGTGTATGGTGTCTGTAGTGTACATGTGTCTGTAGTGTACATGTGTCTGTAGTGTACATGTGTCTGTAGTGTACCTGTGTCTGTAGTGTACATGTGTCTGTAGTGTACATGTGTCTGTAGTGTACATGTGTCTGTAGTGTACATGTGTCTGTAGTGTACATGTGTCTGTAGTGTACAGTGTCTGTAGTAGCTCTGAGGCTGAGACATACCTGCCCACTCTTCACAGGTTTCCACATGTTTCTCCTGTTGCTTTAGAGCCTGAGTGCTGTCACACCACACCATGCTGCAAACCACTGAATATGTCACATACTGTAGTCATCTGAACTGATACATGGAACCAATATACATCAAACCTCTTTAATAAACTTCACCACTCTGCTCTGAGAGGCCCCACCTCTCACACCACCAGTGTGTGTGTGTGTGTATGTGTTTCTGTGTGTACACAGCAAGTGTGTTCTCTGTGCCCTACAGAGTGCCAGTGTGTGTGTGTCTGTGTATGTAGACAGCGAGCACATTCTCCTCTGTGCCCTACAGAGTATCAGTGTGTGTGTGTGTGTGTGTGTGTGTGTGTGTGTGTGTGTGTGTGTGTGTGTGTGTGTGTAGACAGCAAGCGTGTTTTCCTCTGTGCCCTACAGAGTACCAGTGTGTGTGTGTGTGTGTGTGTGTGTGTGTGTGTGTGTGTGTGTGTGTGTGTGTGTAGACAGCAAGCGTGTTTTCCTCTGTGCCCTACAGAGTACCAGTGTGTGTGTGTGTGTGTGTGTGTGTGTGTGTGTGTTGCACTTTGAACTGCTGTGTTTGCTCCTAGCTGCATGTGGATAGCCTTTGCTCACAATTGAAACATGATGCTTTCTCTTTGTGTGCCAGAGTTAACTCCCACAGACGTAGAAAAGTGAAAAAGCCCATGAGCCAATGGGACGTGTGTACACTGGGGCGCGTGCGGGGGGTGTGCTGGTTCTCCTCCTCATGGTTCTCTGTCCCAGGCAGCAGACCCAGTTGTTCCACACATGGTTCCTCCTGATTTTGGTGTGGCTGCTGTGCCTCTGTTTTCATCGTCCTCAGGTCAGCAGTCAGACCCAGAGACCAGAACCTTATGTTGGTGCTCCAGTACATAATACAATATATTTGTTGACCTTTGGCCCTGTGGCTCATACACAAGTAAATCTTTGACAGTTCATTGCTGTGTAGTAGAAAACGATAATTCCTCGCTGTCCCAGTCTTGTCCCCACCACCTCACCTGACCACCCTCAGACCCAATAACAGCCTCCACTTTTGTTCCAATCAAATAATAAATAATAATAATAACACTTCTAACACATCTAACATTCACCTGTGAGCTGTGAGTTTCAGTTTTGAGTTCAGAGTCAAAGCGATACTGTTAAAAATACTTCTGCGTTTCCCTTTGCTTTGTTTTGTGCTATGTAACCACGCCACAAGGCCATAAACTATTTTATTGTCCTAAATTCAGGTCTATGCTTTTTTTTAAATTAATATATGGATGGAGCTAACGGTTGTAACGATACAGTAACAATGATACAACTATACACATTACCTTGTATCGAATCGTATTCTTTTCTACGTAGGTAGTGTATATCCATATACAGGGGAAAAAATGTTAATATTGGAAATATCGATATTAGAAATCTGCATGTTAAAATAAAACCAGATACAACTTTTTGGGTGTAATTTTTGTGCTTTTACTGAAATAAAATGTTCAACTTTTTGTCGCTCTCTGTCTGCTGGATATAATCTACCCCAGCCATAGTTAGCCATAGATAGATTTTTTAAAGGGTGTCAGAGGCTTAAAAATGTTAAAAAAGGCACTGAGAATGGCATTAAAAAGCAGTAAATTAGACTTACTGATACCTGCAGGAACCATGGATAACTGGGTCATAGCTAATCCTTACACCAGGTAAAACAGGAACCTAATGAGAAAACTTAACAGGGGATGGGGGTGGGGGTGGGGGGTTATTAAATGAATGAAGTGACTCCATAGGTTGGTGTATGTAATGTTCCAGCCTCTTACACTGTCTGTGGCTTCAGCAACATGAATATGTCTCAGTATTGCTCTTGTAAACCTCACTGTCCTCCTCAGTGAAGGCGTTCAGATACCAGAGAATTGTACAGATGTGGTTTAGCGCCATGACTATAGTTTGGACCTATATTGGGGCGGACAAACACTCCACCAATCAGAGAGCAGCGCTGCCCCCTCCCCACACTCTCCCAACGGAACAGCTCTCATCTGGAGCTCCTTAGGCCTGGACCTGAGCAGCAGAGCATGTGTTTTCCCTTGCTCTTTTTATGCAAAGCAATAAATTAAATTCCAGCTGCTTCCCCTCATTTATGCTCTGGCATCGAGCCAAACACGTTCTCCCTTCCTCAGAAACCTAAAGAAACTGTGCAAAGCTGTAAAAAAAGATGTCTGTGATCTGCAGAAGACAAAGTCATCTTTTCATTAGCTTCTGTTCCAACAGAAGGCATGAGCCGCTTCTCCAAGAGAAGACACAAGCTCATTGTAACAAACTGACAATGACTTAAGACTTAACTTAGAAGCAAACTGAGTCTAAATCTGCATAATCCACATTTAATAAGCCAAGTTTGAGGAAAAATGACAGATTAACAAATTATACCATATGATATTGTGTATTGTGTGGGCGGATCCCTTTACAGCAAAGTATCTGCCTCCTGCCACAGGGATTTTCATTTTTTTCACTTTTTAGGCCAGATGCCCTACCTGACACAACCCTTTCCATTTATGCAGATTTAGAAAAGGCACCAAAAAACAAAAACCAACACTCAAACATTGTGGCTGGATGATGTAATAACTCCTAGTATAAAAGCTGTTCACTTAACGGTGTCAAATGTTTGATTAAACATTATTATTATTATTTGTCTTTTTTTAGCCTTTTCACTTGATGGTGGAGTAGTAGTAGAATTTATTTAGAGCACATAAAAAATACAAATATGTACACATGTATAAAAAAACAGACCAACAAAAGCAAACAAGACAAGGCTACCTAATGGGAAAAAAAGAACATGTGAAATGTTCTTTGTCCAAAAAGGAGTGAATGAAGTACAAATGTATTAAATCCCACCCGTTCTCCCTGCTTCTTATTTATACTCAATCATGAGTTCTTAATTAATAAGCAATCAGTAGACTTTTTCTGTACAAACTGTATTAACTTATACAAACAAGACACTTGTATCAATTGCACTTTACAATTGTAACATTCACCATACAGTCCAAATAAAATACCTGTCAACCTTCTCCATGTTTTTCTTGGAAAACCTTATCTTTAAACTTTTTTTGAAATGTTTCATGTTTGGACATTCCTTGAGCTTCGCATTCAAACTATTTCACAATTTCACTCCTTGAACAGAAATGCAAAAACCTTTCCTCTTAGTCTGCAGCCTAGTGACTCTAAAATGAAATTTCCCTCTTAAATGATATCCTCCTTCCCTCTCAGTGAACAGCTTTTGGACATTGTCAAGTAATAGATTGTTTTTTGCCTTGAATATGATTTGTACTGTCTGTAACTCCACAAGATCTTTGAATTTTAATAATGTAGACTGCAAGAAGATGAAGATTGTCAGTTTCCTCAGAGGAGCCTGTCCTCAGCAGTAGAGCCCACAGTGGAGCTGCAGGAGCCTGTAGACTCCCGGAGAGAGCTGAGCAGCTCACTCCAGGCCTAAGAGTGTTTGTTTGCTTTGGGACACGCTAATGGCAGCACTGCACCTGTCCTCCAGCACTTTAGGTTAATGTTGCACACAGATGGTCACAGGACAAGAACAAGACGAATTACAAGAGAGCACATGAGCCAAATATTTACAAATACAGCAAAATACTTATTGTAGACAGAGCAATACTTTAATTTAAATACTCAATACTTTAATTTAATCTCAATGCATTAATAAAACATGGACTATTCATGCTATTGAAGACAACCAAACACTTCTCCATGAGGTCCAACAAAAAGAAATTAGTATCCAGTGAAAACCTGCCAGTAAGACTCTGCTGAGGCTGGGAACAGTGGCTCAGGGCTGTTTTTCCAAATATCCAGCTCTCTTAGACTAAGAACATCTTTTAGTTAGCTTTCAAAGTTTATTATGGCCCAACATAAGCTATAATAATCATAAATAATGCAGTAATTTAGACAGCAAAGAGTTTATACTGGCATATATTACTTAAGTGCACTTCTTCTGTTTCTTTCTGAAAAACATACCTGCTCACAAACTGAAACCCACTTATACTGAGACAAAATTATTAAAGATCAATATTTACCCCATTATTTTATTTTTTATTTTCTTGAAGGGGATCTTAATAAATCTATATAATGACTTTATTATTCACCACTAATAATAAACCCTTTAGATGCCAGCTTTGGACATTTACTACTGACGGCATATATGAAAAATACACTATAAAAATTTGACTTAGACTGGCTGACCCATCTCAATAATAAAGGAGAAGATTGACTTTGAATTTGTTTAGCCTTTGCCTGTCACGTAACAAAAACATCCCCGCCACCACTGAGGGTGAGTGAATGTAAACACCTGTCAAACACTAATGGTAAGTGGTATTGAACAGCATACAGCATATATCCTACCTGCTTTACTGTTAGAGCTGAAGTGACTACAAGACTTAATACATGCACTATTATTCACATCAGTAGTCTCTTCTCTGATCCTTTTGCAAATAAACCATTTACGCATTCAGCCATTCGTACTAATGTATAACTATGTGATTCACCAGCTTTCATAATAAGCTATTTACACAGTTTACCCTGTATTCTGTGGGCCTGTAATGTAGGTATATATTAATAGACTGACACTAAAATGTCTAAAGTATCTTACAGTAGCTTAGTACAAACTGTAGCTTCCATCTTAAACAGCTGCATTAATCCAGAGCGTTTTGATTGTGTGAAGTATGTTATAACCTATTCAAATCACAACAGTTTACAGAAGGCCATAATCAGGTGGTTTATGAAGCTTTTTCCCACATACACGCCAGCATCCTGTGATTAATTGCAGTAAATAGTCATTGAGAGTTTAGGGACTGATGTGGGGGGATTTGGAGCTTTCGGAACAGAGATTGTTGAGAGTTTATGTCCCTTATACACTTGGGAAAACTGTCGCTTACTTTATCAAATGGTGCTAACGACCCATATGGAAACATATGGCATTAACTGATTGTGTACCATAGACTTCCATTATAAACACTTGTTTTGAGTCCCTTTGATAGCAAGTGAAAGAAAGATAGCCTTTTTATTTCCTGTTTTTTTTCCGGTTTGTGTCATGAGGCATGGTTGTTCCTCAGTGAGAAGATCCTGCCATGGCCGAGGAATAAAAATTACTGGTTTTATGGCTTTCTATGAGTTTACAAACATGCATTTTTACACGAGGAACTCAGAGTCTGTATTTGATTACACACAGACACACTCCTGGAAAATATGTTTTCACTTCAATCATTCAGACTCAAAGAAGTGATCACTAACTACACATCAAACCTTTTTAAGTGAATTTTTTGCAGCCATGAATTACCCAGTGAGGCCTATTTTATAAAGGGCCACAAAAGAGTTCAGTGGAGATAAAAAGACTTTATTTTTACAAAATTTTATGAGTTGAGGTTTGCTGCAGAGAAATCGCTGTGAACGTATATGTATGCCTTTGGGTTAAGGACTTGAATGTCAATTTTATTTTTTATTAATGAATATTAATAAGTTACTTGAATAGTAGTTCACAGTTAGTAAATATGTTTATTTGTTGTATTGTAAAAAGTATTAGTTTTGGAAACTAGTCTGCACTTTGAGGGTTTTTGTATCAGCCATTGGCCATATTTATAATCTTTTGGTAGTTGACCTTTGACATCACTTCCGTTTGTAAGAGATCAAGCCATCAATGAACGGTTCATACAACTCTGAATGTTTTAAAGTTTTGTGCCTTTGAAAACTTTTGTCTTTTTACAGAATAAATATAAAAAAAATTGACTCCCAAATGAGAAAAGAAAGCCTTGTGCGGAGCCTTCTTTATATTCTTTTTACTAGCTGTATCACAACATATATTCACATGTGAGGACAGCATAAGCATTCCAAAATTCATTGCAAAACAAACATCCTCTCCAATTTTCATGGCTAATGACTAATCACAGTCAGAATTATCTCAATAAATGCATCCCCAACTACACGAATTTGCCTTAAAATGCATAATAAGCCTCCTTTAATGCTTACTATTGAAAACTATAAGAATAGCAAAGTTCACTTAATGTATGCTAAATGCAACATTGTTGATTATCAAGAAGCTAATCTGAACAGCAGCAAGCAGACTATGCTTTATGCAGTAATGCAGTAATGACCAAAAGGTGTTTAGTCACCAAGTTTTATATAAAACAGATTATGGGTTTTGTTTTGTCTGTGAAGAATTGCTCCACCACAATAAGATTTCAGGAGACTGTTCCTCACTGGTGCCCCTGATAGGCTCAGCGCTGTTGTACCCTCAACGCTCTTTTGTCTTCCATCACGTCTCAGGCACAATTCTCCCTAAGAAAAAAACAGGAAGCACTTTATTCAAAAGCTGTTTCTATTTAGGGAAGTGTTGTGCACCAGCTGCCCCTGGATACACTCTGCCAAATGAAGTAACAGACATGATGTGGACTGGTCAGTGAGCAGCAGATAAACGTGCTCATGGTGAGGCGTAGCCCTCAGGGGCCCTTCCTGTCAACCCCTACTTCAGTGCCAAGTGGCATCTCCACCTGACTTCCAGCTGCTTTGTGTTCTTCAAGGCCACACGTAAGAATAGCTGCAAAGATAAACAGTCCAAGTGTGATTAATGTGAGGAAACTCAGGACAGTGCCTACAAGTATTACCAAAGCAAAACCACCTACCACTGCCATCTGTTGGTGTGTTGGCCAGTCTACAGCCTGTAAGACTAAACTCAGGGTAAAAGACAGAAGGAAACACAGAAACACAGAACTGACATGGCAGGACTGTAGTAAAAAGATTAGTGTGTAATTAGAGCTTTGGCCGTAAGACTTGAAACTTTTAGCACTTTGCATTTACAGAGAGATCATGTTACACACACAAATCTTATTACGCATGCACAAATCGCAATACAGATACACAAATCATATTATGCACACACAAATCTTATTATGCATGCACAAATTGCATTGATAAGCACACATCTTATTACAGACAAATCTATTTATTCAGCGCGACCCTGCAACTTTGTCCAAACTCCGCAACTTTTCCGCAACTTTTGTCAATTATTGCCGAGATTTTCCTTTAAAACTGCATTTTGCTGCACTTACCGCTGTCTGTGGGCCGTCCCCTGTTCCGAGCAGAGCAGCACTCCAATAATGCGCGCTGGAGGTCGGGCTGAGCCACAGACAAAGCGGCGCAGCGCGGAGAACGGAGGTGCGGTGCCGATGTTGGGCGCACACATAAACAGTGCGGCATGGAGGAGCAGCCGCGCGGAGGTCGAGCACATGAGGTCGCAGGTGCTCAGCAGGTGTGGATGGGACTGAAGGAGGAGATGTCAGGTGTCACTCTGAAAAGCCCGTCTGCGTTGCCATGGTGATATAGTTGCCTAAAAAGTTGAATGGGCAGCGTATTTAGACAACGATGAAGTTTGAGGTCATTGTTCTTTAAACGTTAATGTTGCAGCTAATAACCTTCCTGAAAACCTGGAGCACAGCAAACTTCTTCTGTTTGTTAATGACAGGATGTTCTACAGCACACAACAGGAATCACCAGAGAAGATCTGAGTGGAACAGAATCAGAGGCAGTGTAATAGACCCCCCCCCCAAAAAAAAAACAAAAAACAGCCTATTAACACAGCAATGTCAGTTTAAAAAGTAGTACTTGGCCTGTTCAAATACAGATATTTTTAATTAGATTAATTACCACCTCACATATGTTTAAAAACAGATTGTGTTAGTTTTTACAGTTCTAGCTAATATTTTTAAGACATTAATTATAGACAAAAAAAAAATTGCAACTTTTAGCATAACTTTTAGGAAAATCCCTCGTAAAATCACAGGGCCTTCTCTTCTATTTGACTTGTCTGTTTGCACTTTAACCTCAAGAGGAAATCAAAGCAAATAAGCTAAACATGTTTTGGACAATTTCTCTGTTGTCTTCAGTTTGATTTTAAGTGGGGGAAAAAATTGTTTTAAATCGTAAATCAAATTTTTTTTGAAAAAATCTGAGATTTTTTTAGGCCATATTGCCCAGCTCTATGTGCCAGTATGTGAGCATCTTGAGTTCCCTAGTACCTTCATATCTGAGTATACCTGAGTATTTGACTATCTGAGTTCCATAGTACCTGAGTACAGGTGCTATCCAATAAATTAGAATATTATATAAAAGTGCATTTTTCCCCTCAGAAATTCAATTCAAAAAGTCAAATACAGATATTTATAGGGTCAGTACATTCAGAGTGAAACATTTCAAGTATTGTTTTATTACAACGTTGATAATTATGGCTCATAGATACAGAAAACCCCACATTCAATTATTCACAAAAATAAAATATTTTATGAGACCAATAAATAGTATGATTAAAACAGCAATGTGACGTTCTGAAAAGTATGTACAGTATGTATAATGTGTTTTGTCTCAGTGATATGTGTCCTGTAGGGGGTCAGCCTGTGGCATTGCTGAGGTGTTATGGAAGACCAGGTTGCTCTGATAGAGGCTTTCAGCTCATCTGTGTTACTGGGTCTGAACTCCATAGATTCTCTCTGGGTTCACATCTGAAGAGTTTGTTGGTCAGTCTCTCCCAGTAATACCATGGTCATCTGTCCAGTGTGTGGTACTTTAGGCAGCGTGGGCTGGACCCCAAGTCCTGCTGGATGATCAAATTAGCCTCTCCATAAAGCTTGTGAGCAGAAGAAAGCATGCAGTCCTCGAAAACTTCACAGTAAAAGACTGTGTTGATTTATACTTCAGGAAACACAGGGGCTTATTAACTTCCATTAGAAAAAACACTGCTGATCTTGTCTCTGGTTCAGCCCTGACAGCTGTAGATAAATGTCTTGATCCCTCTGAGTGTGGTGGCTCCTGATGCACTGACTCCAGTTCCTGTGAATTTCTCCAATGTTCTGCTCTGGGTTTTTCTGAACATTTGACCAGGATGCAGCTGTCCTGCTGCTTGTGCATCTTTTGCTCCAACACTTTTTTTCTTTTTTCTTTAAATTTCTAGTAATCTGCTTTAATACAGCACTCTGTGAGCAGCAGCTTCTTTATCAATAACTTTTTGTGGTTTGTCCTCTCTGTGGAGGGGACAGTGACTGGACAACTGTCTGTGGCCCTCCCGAGGACTGTTTGGCCGACTGAACCAGACTAAGACTATCTAAAAGCTAAGGAAACCTTTACAAATGTGTTCAGTTCATTTAGAGTTCAAGTGTGACACCAGCGATTTACAATATTCTAATTTTGTGAATAATTGAATTTGTTGTTTTTTTTGTAACAACATAAATATCGAAATTATATGAAAACAATGTTTGAAATTCTTCATTCTAGATGTAGTGAAACTAAATATATGTGTTTGACCTTTTGAATTGAATCTCAGAGAAAAATGCACTTTTACATATTTTAATTTATTGGATGGCACCTGTATGTGAGCCAATCAGATGCTGTGTGAGTGTGTGACTGGCTCCTGACCTGAGCACTTCCTGGGTGGGGCTGCTGTGATTGGTAGACGTAGAGACATGTTTGTTCTGACTCTGCTTATGTTTGTGTGTTTGTGTGCAGCGTGGGTGGGCTCCCTGTCCATGGGCATGATCTTCTTCTGCTCTCCGATCGTCAGTGTGTTCACCGACCTGCTAGGCTGCCGGATCACGGCGGTGGGCGGTGCCGCGGTTGGGCTGGTTGGCCTCCTCGGCAGCTCCTTCGTCACGTAAGTGACACACCCAGCACACAAATACTGTCATCAACACAACACGCAGCCATCTTTCTCATATTGTTCATAAATATTGTAATATGTACAAACAATATTACAATATTACATCATATGTTGGTGGGATCATTAGTGGGACATGCCCGGAAGACCTCCCTGGGCAGGCGGGTAGAAGGCCTCCGGAACAGATGCCCGGGCCACCTCAGTTGGCTCCTCTCGATGCGAAAAAGCAGCGGCTCTGCGCTGAGCTCCTCCCAGGTGACCGAACTCCTCACTCTATCTCTAAGGGAGTGCCCGGGCAGCCTGCAGTTGAAACTCATTTCGGCCGCTTGTATTCGGGATTCTTTCTGTCATGATCCAGAACTCATGACCATAGGTGAGAGTAGGAACAAAGATCGGCCAGTAAATCGAGAGCTTCGCCTTTAGTAACAGACCAATACAACGACTGCATTACTGCAGACGCTGCACTTATCCGCCTGTCAATCTCGCGCTCCATCCTTCTTTCACTCGTGAACAAGACCCTGAGATACTTAATCTCCTTCACTTGAGGCAGGAATTGTCCTCCAACCTCGAGAGGGCAAGCCACTCTTTTCCGGTCGAGAACCATGGCCTCAGACTTGGAGGTGCTGATTCTCATCCCAGCCGCTCCACACTTGACTGCAACCGTCTCAGTGCACACTGAAGGTCCTGGTTCGATGAAGCCAACAGGACAACATCATCCGCAAAAAGCAGAGATGAAATCCTGTGGTCCCCAAACCTGACTCCCTCCAGCCCCTGGCTGCGCTTAGAAATTCTGTCCATTAAAATTATGAACAGAACCAGTGACTAAGGGCAGCCCTGCCGGAGTCCAACATGCACTGGAAACAGGTCCAACTTACTGCCGGCAATGCGAACCAAACTCCTGCTCCATTCATACAGGTACTGGACAGCCCTTAGCAGAGGGCCTCGGGCCCCATACTTTTAGAGCATCCCCCACAGGATGCCACGAGGGACACGGTCAAACTCTTATGAACCCTCGAGCACCCGATAGAGGGTGTAGAGCTGGTCCAGTGTTCCACGATCAGGACGAAAACTGCATTGTTCCTCCTGAATCTGAGGTTCAACTATCGGCCGAATTCTCCTCTCCAGTACCCTGGAATAGACTTTGCCTGGGAGGCTGAGAAATGTGATCCCCTGTAGTTGGAGCACAACCTCCGGCCCCCTTTCTTAAAAAGAGGGACCACCACCCCGGTCTGCCAGTCCAGAGGCACTGTCCCCAACCGCCACGCAATGCTGCAAAGACATGTCAACCAAGACAGTCCCACAACATCCAGAGGGGAACTGAGAACGAATCTCATCCACCCCTTCTTCGACGCCGACTGATAGTCCTTCTCCATGGCCTAGCCAAACTCCTCCCAAACCTGGGTTTTTGCCTCCATAACTGCATGGGCTGCAGCACGCTTGGCCTGCCGGTACCACAAGCCAGCAGGCTTGATAGGACTCCTTCCTCAGCCTGATGGCATACCTTACTTCCGGTGTCCACCACTGGGTTCGGGGGGTTGCCGCCACGTCAGGCACCAGAGACTTTGCAGCCACAGCCCCGAACGGCTGCATCGACAATCGAGGCAGAGGACATGGTCTACTTGGACTCAATATCCCCAACCTCCCTTGGGATCTGGTTGTAGCTCTTCCGGAGCTGGGAGTTGAAGACCCCTCTGACAGAGGGCTCAACCAGATGTTCCCAACAGACCCTCACATTACGTTTGGGCCTGCAGAGTCTGTCCGGTCTCCTCCTCCGCCAGCAGACCCAACTCACCACCAGCTCAGCCCCTCTCTTCACCGGAGGGTCCAAGACACACGGCCAAAGGTCAGATGAAACGACAACAAAGTCGATCATCGATCTCTGGCCTAGGGTGTCCTGGTGCCCCGTGCACCGATGGACACCCTTGTGCTTGAACATGGTGTTTGTTAGAAACAAACTGCGACTAGCACAGAAGTCCAATAACAGAACATCACTCAGGTTCAGATCAGGGAGGCCGTTCCTCCCATTCATGCCCCTCCAGGTGTCACTGTCAATGCCCACATGAGCAAAAAAGTCCCCCAGTAGAATGACAGAGTCCCCAGGTGGAGCACCTTCCAGCACCCCGCCCAGAGACTCCAAGAAGGCCGGGCACTCTGCACTGCTGTTCAGCTCGTAAGCGGAGACAACAGTGAGAGACCTGTCCCCGAGGGTTGCAAATTGTGATTTTACTTCTCTTCAAGTTTCAAGACAAAACATTGTTTCTTAAAACAACTCTCACACTTTAAACAGACCGGTTTTAGCATCATAATGCATAATGCTTATTACTTGTGTTGAAATCCTTTGTGGCTCCCCAGTGGGGCCCCCAGCTCTGCTCTGCCTCTGCAGCACAGGGTCACAGAGTCTTCAGTCTCATCACTGAGACTGGACAGAGCCTCCAGAGAACACTACTGGCTACAGAAGCTTTTGTCAGGCCGTCTGGACAAATGTTTTATGGTTGCTTTTATAATAATACAGCTAAAATTTAACGTGCACTTCGGATTGCGTCTTTCATTACTGCAGGTATCATTTCATGAGCTGTTTATGATTGTATCTCCATCAGTAAAATGTTGATTGTCTTAAAAGAAAGACAGATTTTAAGTTTGACAAGTGTAGAACACATCTGTGGACTTAGAAGTCTCTCTACTGTCCATAATTTCTAGTTATATACTGTTATGGATCAGGCTCATTAAGCCTTATTGTGTGCTGAAGCACAAGGCAGTGGCAGGTGCCCTTTAATCACTCTGCGCCCTTAGCATTTGCCTTCATCGCCCATGCAATAGGCCAGCTCAGATCTGTGAAGTATCAGTATTACAGCTAGACTCAGGGTTTATACTGAGGCATGTTGCTACAGAACCAAAAGCCAAACTTTTCTTTCAGTTATGGTATAAACATACTGACGTTTTGAAACAGTAAGTTGGGAAAAGCAAACTTAGCTTAGATAAGTGCCTCCTGTGCTTGTTGTACTTCTAACTACATAAATATTAGAATAAATCCAGCAGGATTTATAGTTGTAAACATTCCGAAGCCTCTGTCAGTGCTCTGTGGCTGGGGCCTGAATTTAGCACCATCTTCTAATTTCCAAGAATTCTATATCACATTGCTTCTACATGTGAGAACACCCCCATCACCCCCCATCCACACACACACACACACACACACACACACACACACACACACACACACACACACACACACACACACACACACACACAGGCCCTACAATGCCTTCACATACATGCTCAATAAATGACACCATATCAAGTGCCTTCTAACCGATAAACCTCACAGACTTCTCTTCAGAATATAGCTGTAGTGCTAGCACCGGGAAGACAAACACCAGCCTGACACGACCACCCATCAGCCGCGTCACTGTCAGCTCAATAATATACTAAAATCTTATAAATGATGACATTCTATTGAGACATGGCTTTCAAAATAAAACATCAGAACTCAAAAGATTTGAATGTAGCAGTGTTGTGAGTCTCTTTGTTTCAAAATGCAACATGGACACTGTGGAAATGGAGATAGGGATGTCCTGATCAATGTTTTTTGGCTCCTGATCTGATACCGATCATTTCATCTTTAGTTTTGGCCGATCTCAGTCCCAATACTGCTCTTTTTCATTAATATTTGTTGCAATTAATAACACATAACATTTACCGTTGCTGTGTTTTCATGCTAAATGTCTGTACAAAACAGCAGCAAGGCAGCAGCAGTGTGCATTACTGTCTCAGTAAAATAAATGTCTTTTAGTTTAAGCCCTCTCTGCTTCTAAAAGCCAGGTCTGTTATAATTTATACACACCATATGAGGCCTGTAAAAAGACGCTAAGTTGCACTAATTAGGATCCATAAACAAAGACACTAGAGTTAGCGCTGAGGGCTGCACATCACCATACACTGTTTGTTTTGGCCAAACAGCTGCCCCATTTAAACAGACACATTACAGAGGTAAAGGGAATCCTTTTTTTGTGATTATTAGTGTCTTTAGTGTCTGCAGTCTCCACAGTCAGTATTTAAGCTCATCTGGGCACTAGCAGTAGCAATAGCCACAACACTGTGAACAGCTGCAGCCCTTTTCCACTGAAACTGATTATACATAGAGCCCCTTTTGACATCATCCAACAAAAACTAAAAAAAAAAAAAAAAAAGACAGACATGTTTAGTTACATTGCCGTGGTTTGTGTTTTGGTTTGTGGCAGATGTAAAACCGGCCTGATCACATGACTTAATCCGATTCAAACCAGTCATTTAAAAATTCCTTGATCGGGATAGGAACATCCCTAAAACATCCCTAAAAGTTGATTTTTCCATTCCATCTCTACTCTTTACAATTCTTTAAGCAGTAAACATGAGTGTGAACATAGCTTTAGAAAACCATCACAATAAAATAATTTTCAGATTTGTCCATGACACTGTCAGAGCATTTCTTAAAATTAAAGTTTGATAGAATTATTGTTAGTCCATGTCTGTAAACTGCAGTGTATTTTTGTGTCTGCTGCAGGTCGTTGGGCCCCATGTACTTCACCTACGGTATAGTGTTTTCTTGCGGCTGCTCGTTTGCCTACCAGCCCAGCCTCGTCATCCTGGGACATTATTTCAAGAAGCGCCTGGGCCTGGTGAACGGCATAGTGACGGCAGGCAGCAGTGTATTTACCATTACCCTGCCCTTCCTCCTGTCCGGGCTGCTGGAGAAGGTTGGCCGCCAGAACACCATGCGCGTTCTCTGCATCTTCATGTTCATACTAATGCTGGCCGGCTTCACCTACAAACCTCTGATGCCCGCCAAATCCACCAAGAAGAGCACAGGCGGCTGCTGTCCACGCTTGAGCCAGCTTTTCAATGTCAACATCTGGAAGTCTCTGGGCTATCGCATCTGGGCCTTCGGCGTCCCTGCCGCACTTTACGGCTACTTCGTGCCTTACGTTCACCTGGTAAGCTCCTGACACACATTATGCATGATTCACACCATGGGCAGATACTGAAGGCAACTGTTATGTTGAAGTATGTGGTGGCCTGGTTCATGCCAAACAGCAGCAGGTCAGTGCTAATGCGGTGCTTTCATGCTGCGCTTTCCCAGTGTCTCAATCTCATGTTTTGGATGTTCTCAATGGTCAGAGGGAAGAAGGAGAGGGTAAAGGCCATGCAGACAGCTTCAAAACACACAGTGAATCAAAACAGTTGAGAGCAACATGAGAGGAGCCTGCGTCAGCTCGTGATTTCAAATCTCACCACAGCACAGTGTCCAAGGTCTACTCCAGACGTACACACATAAATACATACATACATACATACATACATACATACATACATACATACATACATACATACACACACATACACACACACTCCTGGAGAATACAACCAGGCAACACAAATTTATGTGAACAACAATAGACATATACCCCAGTCACATGGTACAGACCTCATCACATGGGACACACCTGTTACGCGGGACACACCACCATCTATGGTCCACGCCAGCATCAGGACAACCCCTCGTAACATGTGACATGCACCCGTCACAACATCCATGGGACACACAACTGTCAAAACATCCCTCTGTAACATGGTACACGCCTCCATCAAGACATCCCTCCATACGCACCACCGTGCCGTGAGACACACCACTGTCAGGACATCCTTCTGTAACGTGGTACACGCCTCTGTCAGGACATCCCCCTAATGTGGTACACACCCCCGTCATGTTGGACACATCCGTCATGTGGTGCACACTACTGTCACAGTGGACACACCACCGCCACGTGGTGTGACTCTAGACTCCCTGTCTAGAGCAGTGTTAATGTGAGTGGGAACTCAGTGTGTGGTCCTGACATATGGGCGAAAAGAGATACAATAAAAAAAAAAAATAGGTATCACTTTACCTCATCATCTGTTACTTTGGCATTTAGTGAAAAATATGCGTTAGCTGGATAGTCTCGTTGTGGTGTTTTTGTCATCCAGTCAGTCCAAGAGGCAGGAGCTCAGAGGGCAGGGGGAAGGAAGCCCAAACACTATCAGTGCTTTTGCGGATATTCTGTTTGCTCCTTGACATTTACAGAGTGCTTCCTGTAGAAGTGCTGAGCTGTGTAGTTCGCTCACAGCCTTCCTCTTTTCAAACCAAGCCATCCGGAGAGATCAGGAGCAAAGTCCCATGAGGAAGCACCCCTTGGCAATTACTGGTCTGAACAGATAAGGTGTGCTTAATTATGTGTGTGGGTAAAGGCCCAGGACTAGCTGCAGCACCACGATCAGAGCAGGAAGATCTTTGCTGACTTTGCAAAAAAACTGTCACGTTGAGCAGCTGCACATTTTGACACATTTGACACATGTTACTAACCACAGATACTGTATGTGCTTGGCGTGTTCACAGATGAAGCACGTCGAGGAGCGTTTTGGTCAAGACGCCAACAAAGAGGTGCTGCTCATGTGCATCGGAATCACATCAGGAGTGGGCAGGCTCATTTTTGGCAGAGTGGCCGACTATGTGCACGGAGTCAACAAAGTCTACCTGCAAGTGAGTGTCCACATAATAAACATGCTAAACACATGCTTAACACAGTAAACATGCTAAATCCACACTAAACATGCTCAACACACTCAACATACTGAACATATACTCAACATGTTAAATTAACAGCAGAGTCTACGTTCAGGCTAATGTCTGCCCACACACACACTAAATGCATGCTGAACATGCTTAACACAGGCTAAACACATGCCAGTGTCTACCCTCAGGTGAGTGCGGACATGTACTAAACACGCACTAAAATGGCTTTAGCTTAATCTGTTACACATGCTTCGAGTGCCACCAAAATACTTCAGTACATGTCAGTGTATACAGGATGTGCCATGTAGTAGAGACACTTTAACATGTGTGTTTCTGCTCCACCCCTGCCTGTGTGCGCCGCAGGTCTCGTCCTTCCTGGTCATTGGCCTCATGTCCATGATGATCCCTCTGTGTAACATCTTCGGGGGGCTCATCGCCGTCTGTCTGCTCATGGGCCTCTTCGACGGCTGCTTCATCTGCATCATGGCACCCATTGCCTTTGAGCTGGTGGGGGCCGACGACGTGTCCCAGGCTATTGGCTTCCTGCTGGGCCTCATGTCAGTGCCCATGACTGTGGGACCCCCCATCGCAGGTAAGCCCAGGCTGAATTGTATTGGCTGTTCTCTGCCTGATCTGTGCAGCTGCAGCTGCAGTAATCAGTGGTTCAGGGTTAATTCTGAGGGTGAATCCCAATTCTCAAAAATTGCTTCCTCCGGGCCTCAACTCCTTGACTCCTCCCCTGTAAGTCCCGCCCACAGAGGAGAGAGGCACATAGGAAACACCATGGCCTTTTCCGAAATGGCTCTCTAGTCTCTCGCCCTACACACTACCACTCGGTATGCACACTCACGTGAAGGGTCCGCCACATTGAGAGCTGTCTAAAAGTGATGGAGCATCAAGGCCGAGGAGCTCCTCCACAGAGAGTGTGTGTAACACCACACTTCAGACACTTCCACATGGGAGACGCCCCATGCAAGTTCAGTTCTGCGTTTATCTTTGAGTGTTAATGTCTGGCATGTAACATAAACAGAAAACGTTACTAAGGCCAAATTTATCTTTACTTGTTCTGGAAAAAACCTTATGTGCAAGTTTGATAGGTTTGACACACTTTATATTCATTTGTAAAATGAAATGAGCCCAGGTACATTAACACAAATAAAACACCCAGTATCTGTCTTTGTCCTCTATGATATGTTCACTACTGATTTTATATAAAACCTGTTACAGTTGCGGGCTGTGCTTGGAGCGTACCCACGGTAAAGAGGCGTTCCTGGTTCTGTCAGAGCCAGGGGAGTGCATCTCGAGCAGTGACCAAGGGAACTCCGCTCAGCTGCGAGTGTGACTACACAGAGAGTGTAGTGGAAGTGGGCTGGGCGAGGGAGTAGGAATTAGTTTCAGAAAGGGCCCATCTCTCTTCTCTTTGGGTGGAATTGAGATTGACTCTGAGTTGACAGAGAAAGTTGATAACCAGTTTAAACCATGAACCCAAAGGCACGCAGTTTAGTTTTGTCTACTCAGAAGGTACTCAACATCTTTGTCTGGGTTTCTCATGTTATACTGTATATGATCTAAAAACAAAAAGATAGTCACATGACTTGTTCATGTGCTTTTTGAAAGGGCAACTGAGTGGGGGCAGAGGTTTGGGGGTGGGGGGCATGTTGAGTGATGGAGCTCACATGAGTAGCGTGTGGGGGCCACTGGGTTGGGCCAACACAAGGCATACATTCTGTTAGAGAGGTCACTGGTCCAGCTCAGGACAGGACTGTTTTAAAGAGGCTATATTCAGCAAAGTTGACTTTTACATCCTTTTACAACCTCTACATCTACTCTGCTTACATTCATTTATCCCAAAAAATGGTATACAGCTCTTTTTCCACAGATTTTTCACACTTTTTTTATTTTGTAGTAAAATGGCATCATACAAAAAGTTTAAGAAAGCGATAGAAAAGATTTTTTCTCTCCAATTCTGTTCAAAAGAGCTTAACACAGTGCTGCCTCCTGGTGGTCTCTTCACCTGTTTCTTTATGGCAGAAAATGTTCTCTTTTAGTCAGATAATGTTTTTAATGGTTGTAAAATGTGATGCTGTTCTAGAGGTGACTCAGACTGTTCTGAAGATGAATAAAAGCAGAATATAGCCAGTTGTAGTTAAGATGATTTTCTGCGTGTGCTTCAGGCTTCCTGAGGGACCGGCTGAAGAGCTACGACCTGGCCTTCTACCTGGCCGGGATCCCCCCGATTGTGGGCGGGGCTGTGCTGTGCCTCATCCCGTGGGTGGAGGCACGACGCAAGAAGCAGGCCCGCAACCAGGAGCAGGACGTCTCTGCGAAGATGCTGGACTCTGACAAGGTTCAAGGAGAAAGCAAGCCCAGAACAGGCGAGTCTGTCCTGTAAAGACAGACACCCCAGACACGTCCAGAGTGCTGCACAGCAACATGGTTTTCATCTCACTATAGGAATCTCAGACTTGAAGTTCAGGAAAAAACGAGGAAAAGTGTCCATTTCATTTGTGTCCAAAGGGAAGCAGCTCAGTGTAAGTCCAGAGGTCACCGTGTCCTCCACTGCATACGGAGAATCATATGGTTTTATAGACATAAGTTTAACATTATCCCAACTTTTACTCAGCAGCTGCTCACAAATGAACTGACATAAGCCATAATTAAAGATGAACATATGCCCATATATAAATACATGTGAAGGGAGTGTTCACTCATTTCAAAGCCATTTGTCTGAATGAATTCTGACAGTATTTGTACTAACAGTGTTCTATATATTCAGTGATACATATGTTGTTATAAATGTAATTATATATTTGTAGAATGCCTTTGGACCAATATTTACAGCCTACAATTTGATGTGGCTTAAATATTTAACACGTTTGTGAAACAACAGTGTTTGTTGGAACATGGTGTATAAAGCTTGTTCCTTTATATCTGTAGAAGGACATGGACATGTCATATTTCTATTAGAGGTGGGAATCTTAGGGCACCTCACAGGCAATGATTGGATTTAAAAGCAATACATTGATTCAGTGATGCATCAGACATCTTTCTGGTTCATGACAATAATAACAATAATAATAACAATAATTCATTTTAATTATTATTATTTTATATCTCAAATGTCATTTTAAACACTTTCTACTTCAAGAAACAAAACTAGAGAACTAATACTTGATATGTTGCAGTAGCAAATTAAGTGAGCATTTGCCAGCGCTGACCTTTTGCAACCCAGTAACATAAGATTTGTATTGGACATAGCCTACTTTAATCATTTGTAGTGTTTACAAAATTCTGATTATTAGCTTTTCTGAATCGATCCAGAATCTTTTTAAAGAAACGATCGATTCATTGGAAAACTTATTTTTCCCACCTCTAATGTCCATATGCCCCTGACACGTACCTCAAGTATTTCTAACACTTTGAACCAACTCAGCGTGCTAACATTAATAATTATCTGACTTTATTCACCTTTGATCACATGATTGCGGTCTTATCTTTTGCTTTTTATGACGGTGAAGTGTTGTTTTGTGAAGACCAAAGAGCGGTATGCGCTGGGACTGAGGTCTTAGACAAAAACTTTCAAACGCCAATGCTTTAAACTCTGAACTGGGTCCTGGCCTGATACTGCTACTTCATACAGTCCCTGGCCAAAAAAAAAGTCACACACCCATATTACGTTGGCCCGCCTTTAGCTTTGATTACAGCAGTTACAGTTTTGATAAGCTTCTGCAGTGTCACAACATTTATTTCCGTCCATTCATTTTTGGCCAAGATCTTGTATTGATAATGGCAAAGTCTTCTCCAGCACATCCCAAAGATTCTCAAGCTAAGGTCTGGACTCTTTCACAATTTTATCCCGAAGAATACTGGAATTGTCATCTTGGAAATTTGCCCATGCCATCAGGAAAGAAAAAATCCTTTAATGGAATAACCTGGTCATTGCCTCAGCGACTCACAGCATCAGTTAGGGGTTAAATAACTGCTGGAACATAATCACCAATGCAGTAATTATCCAATTAACCTCTTACCTAGTTAATTCCAGGTGGTGACTTTTTTTTGTCCAGGCAGTGTATCATGTGTCATGTCCTCCAGCTTCTGTATTATGCACATCACACAGTATTTCTCACATATTGCCTTATTGCCGTATGACCTTAACTTTTCTCTGCTTAGGCGTTGGGAGGTGTTTACTTCCCTTTAGTGTTTACTTCTAAAGTGCCTCATATCAGTTCTGATTACAGAATGCTGCAAAGAGGCCTACTTTTTGTCTTGTGTATGAATAACAGTTTGCTTTTGAATGTTTTGATGTGTCATTCTTCGTTATGAGTGGATGAATTTTCTAAAGAGGCTTACTTTTCTGTCTTTTCTGAACATGTGATATGTAAACAATTCATATTTTAATATTTTGAGCCCAGTAAATGATTTGAATATGCATTGTCTTTGTCCATTTGTTTTTGCAGTTTTGCCTTACTTACTCTATAAGACTAATAATAATGTATTTTATTTCTAAATTTCTGCCTGCATACCGAACAAACCACCTTCTACTGCCATCTGTTAGTGTGTTGGTGGATCCACAGCCTGTAAGTCTAAACTCAGGGTAAAAGGCACAGCTGGAAACAGACACAGATTTGTCATGGCAGAACTGTAGCAAAAGGATTTGTGAGTGATTAGAGCTTTGTCCTTAAGACTTAGAACTTTTAGCACTTCTGCATAAGTGCAAATTTTATACATACACAAATCATAATAAATATAAGCTTTTGTGTTTATATGCCTCCTTGTGTGCAGGGGTTGGATATTATTCCATACGAGAGTTTTTTATCACGTTTTTGTTATGATAAATTGCACAAAATAAAATTCTATCTTCTTGTATTCTGATTGGACAGTGACATTTCTGTGAGTTCTGCTTCAAACAGCAAGGTTTGGTCACATTGTTTTAATCCTGGTAGGATTTGTGACAGCAGTAACAACAGCATGGTAAATTAAAGTGTCATGTCAACTTTTACCACTTGACGGCAGCAGCACTTGTGAGACGCCTGGATGCGCGCCTTGGCCCTGGTCCCCTGGGCAAGAAGGCCGCAACAAGTCACAATAATGTCTCCGTGTCACTTCAGTCAGTTCCAGAAACTGCCAGTAGGTTTGTGCGGACATGTCTGTGAGCGCCACAAACATTTAAAATGTGGACATTTCCTCCGGGAAATGAGTGGAGCTCCACTTTCCTGTCTGTTGCAATTGGACCTTCTCCAGGAGCCGTTTCTGAAAAGCTCCACTATGTCCCATTGAGAGAATAATAAAGAGTTGAGTCACACACATTCATGACAACACCGATCTTCAATCTCGCGCAAGTAACCTAATAATGTCACGTGTCTCCTATAAAGTTGGCTTATACCGTCACTAATCTTCTAGCGTTATGTCAGTAAACCGTTATAAATGAGAAATGTATGATTGTAAACTTTTACCAACAGTGTCTCTCATAAACGATCTTTGTTCAGCCTCTGGTCTAAATAAAAGCAGAGAGAAGCGTCACGCACTTCCTGGAGTCTGCCGCGGCCCCGCTCACTGCGCACCTGCAGCGGGAGCGCCATGAGCTCAGCCGCCGCCAGAGACTGCGCTGTGAAGAAACACGTCCGCTTCGCCGCGATGGAGTACGAGGACGAGGACAACGAGGAGCAGGAGGAGGACACACTGTTTGACAAGAGGAAGGACAGGACAGAGAGCGCGCTAAAGCCGAGGAGCGCCAGAGCGCGAGGCCAGCCCCGTGTGGAGGGGACCAATGCCGGCGGGAGGCGCTGCGGCCGCTGGATGACCACCGCCGCGCTGTGCGCCTCCTTCCTGGGACTGGTAACAGTTACTGCCTCTGTTCTGTGTTTAGGTTTTAGAACCAGTGTCTGCTGTCACTGTGAGCGCCATAGCAGGCTCAGGCTACTGTAGTGGACAGCTAACGTTAGCCAGCACGGGCCTGGGACCTCCTCCTCCCTGGGGCAGCAGCATCAGGAGGCAGGACACCTCTCTGAGCGCGTTCAGAGATAACTACAGGCTGAATGAACGGCACAGACTTTAGAGCGTGAAACTTCTGTATCACTGTCATACAAAAAGCGTGTTGCAAGTTGGGAGTCATTTAATGTTTCCATATAAAAAACTAGGCATTAAATGCATACAAATGTGCACATTTCAAATCTGACTGCTATAGTCAAATCTGAATATTGGGACAAGCCAGGTTTAAAATTCTTGATTCATGTTGACATGTTCAATAAAAAGCCTTTTATAGAGAGGATTATGGGAACCCTATTTTGTTGAAAATACTGACAATAGCCTTAAAAATCTAATTCTGCCTTGTTTATAGAAATAAAATTAACCATAAATGATTATAATAGGAATTATAAATAATCAAATCCTTCACAATATTGTGACTTGGGATTGGTGTTTGAAGTGCAGATATCTGACTCAACGTGTGAGAAAAACTCCTTTGGAGAAAACAGCATTTGAAATTAATATTTTCTATAGAAATCTAAAAGTAACTAAATGTATTGGACAAAACAATATTAAGTGTAATTTTGACATTTCAGCGTTTAAAGCCACATGTTAAAGGAGCAAACTTGCCCAAAACCTCAACATTTAAAAAACAAAAACAAACAAAAAACAAAAACCAGACAGATGTGTGTGGAGTTCACTTAATATCCACCACTTACCTGAACAGTGTTTACTAGCTCTGTTGAACTGTAAAGTCATGGTTATGTTTTATATTTGTTGACAAATGTAGGACTATGTGTAGAACTAAATCTCTATCATTATCACATAAAACTATTTTTTCACCTGAAAATTTGCAAACATTCTCATGAAGAAAACAAGCCTATCCACTGTTGTTCAAATCACCAGGCTTTATACCTCACAGAGACTGACTGCTGTGGCGCTGTTACATGACACCGTTTGACCCAGCAGTCAGCTCCACTATTTAATTTCTCATGGACATAGAATTTTTTTTGTACAGATTTCCATATTGTGAAACACACAGAGGTGTTGTTCAGATACCTACATTTGGTTTTGGGAATTAGAGTTTGGAGAGACTACATTTTGACTGAGCTGCTGTTTTCGCAGGGGATGAGTATTGCAGTTGTTGGCCCCACGTTTGAGGATCTGGCTCTGAACGTCCACAAAAACATCAGCAACATCTCGTACATATTTGCGGGCCGCTCTGCTGGGTACATCGGAGGGTCGCTGTTAGGGGGTACGCTGTTCGACTGCCTGGACCCTCACCTGCTGCTGGGTAATGCTCTCCGCACAGCGCCCTCTGCTGTTCCTGTGTGCTCTGCTAACTTGAGCTGTCTCCTCAGGGCTGTCCATGGTGCTGACGGCGCTGGGGATGTGTGCCATTCCAGTGTGCCGACAGGTGCTGCTCCTCACCGGACTCATGGCTAGCATTGGCATCTCCATGGGCATCCTGGACACAGGTATGGAGCAGCAATGTACACACTTCTGCATTGCCCGGACCATGTTAAAGACCCAGTAACTGAAAATCCTTACAAGCTGATTATCATTATAGTTCGCAATGGAACAAGTGTGTTTGTGTGCTTCCCAGGTGGGAACGTCCTGGTCCTGAGCACCTGGGGCAAGCAGGCGGGGCCGCACATGCAGGCTCTTCACTTCAGCTTCGCGGCTGGAGCCTTGGCGTCCCCAGTCATCGCCCAGCTGCTGTTTGGGGCTCACGGGAACCGTAGTTCAGTGGCCGAGAATGGAACGGCCCAGGTTGGGGATACACACAGCCTGGTGGAGTATGTCCAGAACCGGAGTGGCCTGCGCTCCTTGTGGGCCTATGAGGTCATTGGCCTTTTTGTCTTCCTCACAGCGCTACTGTTTTTCGGGCTGTACTGCTGCAGTGCTGGGCGGAGGAGAGCACACACTGAGCCGGAGCGCCCCCTGGTGGCCAAATATCACACGGCCATTGTGGCCCTGCTGTTTTTCTTCTTTTTTGCGTACGTAGGTGCTGAGGTGGCCTATGGCTCGTTTATTTTCACCTTTACCAAAGATTTTGTGCGACTGGAGGAGGCGGAGGCAGCAGGGGTCAACACTCTTTTCTGGGGAACTTTTGCGGCGTGTCGCGGCCTGGCAATCCTGCTGGCGGCCTGTGTGTCTCCGGGCGCGCTCATCACGCTGAGCCTGCTCAGCTGCTGCGCCTCCTCTCTGCTGCTCTGCCTTTTCCCCCTTCACCGGGCTGTGTTGTGGGCCGGCACAGGCCTGTATGGCGCCTCAATGGCTGTAGTCTTCCCCAGCGGCCTGTCGTGGGCAGAGCAGTACACACCAATGACTGGGCGCACGGCAGCGGTGCTGGTGGTGGGGGCAGCGCTGGGGGAGATGGTATTGCCTGTTTTGCTGGGCTTCCTCATGGGCCGAGTTCACGGTGAGCCACTGCTCATGTACCAGGCCCTGGCCTGTGCCGTTTTCTGCTCTGTCCTCTTCCCTGTCATGTATCGGCTGGCCGTGGCCCCTGGGGCTCAGGCCGAGGTTCAAGGGGACAGCGAGTTCCGCTGGGCTTTGCTGCAGTCTGGGCCCGAGGACCAGGACGATCAGTGGAATGAGGCAGACTTCGAGGTCATTGAGATGAACGATTCTCTGAGGTCTCCCAGCTGGGACCCCTGTCCTGGCGAAGCCACTGAAGGGGCCCTGAGCTTGAGTGATGCAGCCTTCACAGAAGAGTCCACCCTGCATGGACAGAAGAGAGACTGAACCCAGAAGTGAGAGTGTTTGGTAAATTTGGATTCATTCCTAGCTGCTGTGGTTACTCTCATCTGATTGTCCAAATCAGTAATACTCTAACAAAAACTCTAAATCCAGATTAAGGCCATTGCAGTTTGACTTGAGTGTCTCAAAGCCAGAATTAGTGCCTTGCTCAAGGACACTTGGGCACAATGAATGTTGCTATTCTGATTCAGGTTGATACAGAACTATTACTTGATTGCATTACGATCTGATGTGTATGAATGTATTGTGCTGTGCGTCATGTGACATCACTGTGACTGCAAGCATTTTTACATTGATTTTGTTTTTATTATATACCAACTGCTTGACTCCACCCACAATGTCCATTAAAAACTGCTCCTTCATGAGTATTTGTACATTTTTACACCTCCTTAAACTGAGGACATGAGCATTGTTGTCTGACAGAATCATATATGCACAGGAAAATAAGATACTTTTATGACAAAACTTTAGGCAGTATTGCAACAGTCCCAGGTTTAAAAAGCCTTTCCACTCACAAAGACATTCTCCAACATGTTTGCATTCACAGTCGGACCAAGTGTCTCTTATGCACTGTGGCTCCAATGCCACTATTTACAGAACACTCACTCAGAGAAAATACTCTAAGCAGCCAGTGAAAGCCACAGGATCAGATCCAAGCACCACTCAAATGATTTGAAGTGATTGACTTAAACACAGGCAGGAGTCAATCACAACTGGTACAGCAGCTGCAGGAGCCAATCAGAACTGTTCTAGCAGCTGTCGGAGGTAGGGGGCCCTCGAGAGCTGCCTGCTGACCCGGGACAGTTTGTAGAGGACAGGACAGTCCAGAGAAACACAGGGCACATGTCGTTCTGCGCAGCCACTGCAGTTCCGGCACACCTGAGACAGAGCAAAGTTAGAGTTTAGACTGGAGACACACCAGAATCACACCAAAGACTATGGAGCTATATTTGTCTCAATAAAATTAAATGATGTAAAAATTAATTGAGGCAACAATGAATGTATTGATGCACATACATTTTTTTTATTAAAAATCCATAATTTCTGACTTGCATGCAGCAATTTTTGCAATTCATTTTATTTTTGCATCAATTAATTTCAGTGAGCTCCATAAAAGACACACCAAAGAATCACACTAGAGATACACCAAATACCAATAAATACACAGTAAGAATGTGACTAGTCTGTTCAGGAAAAAGAATTCAGTTAAGAATACAGAAAATTACAAATGATGGGAGAAAACTGTGGGGAGCTTTAAATAATATATTGGGAAAACGGTCCAGTCAAACAATAATAATAATAATAATAATAATAATAAAGCATTAGTCTTATATAGCGCTTTTTCTAGACACTCAAAGTCGCTTTACAATTTGGTGCATTATTCATTCATTCCTCAGTCACACTCGGTGGTGGTGAGCTACTTCTGTAGCCACAGCTGCCCTGGGGCAGACTGATGGAAGCGTGGCTGCCATTTTGCGCCTACGGCCCCTCTGACCACCACCAAACACAGTCACACTGACACATTCATACAGGCAAGGTGGGTGAAGTGTTTTGCCCAAGGACACAACGATAGTATGCATTGCCGGCTGTGGGGCTTGAACCGCCAACCTTTGGGTTAGTGGGCAAGCGTTTCTACTACTGCCGTGTAGTTTAGAATGCAGAGTAAGGCTGCAAACTTCTATTATTTACTTTTTGATAAAGTGAATAAAGACATGTCTATAAATAACAATGTAGGCCAAAAAAACTGAATTGACCAAACATTATCAGCATGCACAGAGCATTGGGTTGGCCATTGGTGAAATATAACGATGTCATTTCACTTCTCTGCTTTTTGCAGAGTGGCAATGATTTTAACACAAGACATTTTACTATTGGAGAGTGTAAGAGTAATGCTGGTCAAAAGACATTATTATTGTTATTGATCTCGGGTATTTTAATGCAACAAGCACAAAATAACTATTAAAATATTTTATCACTTAAAATGAAGTCCTCTGGTTTATATACTTTAATGTATCTGGTAATGCACAAGACACACCAGAACCAGACCGGAGCTCACCTGCAGCAGCCCGTCCTGCTGGCTCTCCCAGTCCCTCAGGTCAGAACACAGGGTGACGGCGACGCGCTGGGGGTGGCTTCTGCAGTGGGAACACACTCCGAGTTGCGTCAGCTGGTCACACACGGGACAGTGCAGTGTGGTGAAGTACTGGGAGATGGTGCCTTTCCTCCCGACCTCCTCTGAGCTCCCCCCTGCTGACGAGCACCACGCCTTCTGGACCTGAACACAACCCTTTCAGACTGAGCAAGCTTATTCTCTACAGTATATAATAGATTAACTCAAAGAAAACCACTGCAGTTATACATTTTTAACATTATTAATAAAAGGCTCATTCCATAATTTATGGTTCATTTGATTCAATCAAAAGTGAGAAAGCCAATATTTTTGCAAGAAAAAACAATATGTTTAAAAAAATATACCACCTTGGGGTGCAAAAATACTTATTTGGCACCCTTAACCTTAATAGATTTAAAAATGATTTTATTAATAAAAAGGGTTTGATTGATCATTGTGTCAACAGTGTCTTTAAGTACTACACATTTGCTAACACATCTGCTTAAAAGCTTTTTAGTCCATTTACCTTGGTCCTTGTAGGTTTTTTTTAACTGGTTTAAAAAACAGAATTCTGAACTTTTTATTGGAACATTATGTGGAATATTAAAATGAGCAACATAACTCAACTATCACTAATTTTAGATTTACTGATTATACTTAGGTAAAAGTTCTTAGTCCATTGATGTCCATTATCTTTTGTCTTCCAGTTTAACCAACAATTCACGGAATTATGAAACAAACATGACACAAAAGACGTAGGTAACACAGCTGACAAAGTAACAGTTGATGGACATATTAGTAGAACAGGTGAAACCCTTTTTAAGTTTCAAAAAGCAACGTGTTGCAACATGTGCAGTTAATCTGATAACTTGAAAGTAAAGGAAACACTCCGTCAATGTTTATTGAATGCATGCTTGCATGTGTTTTAGAGTTTATCTATGAAGCCAAACTTGGCAGTTTGAAAATCAGACAACACAAAAATGATAACTACACCATGTAAATTGATTTATTTTTGTAAAATAAATAGAGAGTAGTTTTTGCAATTTATAAAAAGTGATGGAGGACTGAATTTAAAAATCCTAACTGCTAATAGTATGGAACAGAAATAGTTTTACAATTGTTAAATACAGCCAACTGACCCAAAATGTACCCATAATTATAAAATGAGCAGGAGCATTGGGAGATCTGGGAAGTGTGTGTGTGTGTGTGTGTGTGTGTGTGTGTGTGTGGAGGGGGTCAGGGGGCCTTGTGTGTGTGTGGAGGGGGTCAGTGGGTCCTGTGTGAGTGTGGCAGGGGGTCAGGGGGCCCTGTGTGTGTGTGGAGGGGGTCAGTGGGTCCTGTGTGAGTGTGGCAGGGGGTCAGGGGGCCCTGTGTGTGTGTGGAGGGGGTCAGGGGGCCCTGTGTGTGTGTGGAGGGGGTCAGTGGGTCCTGTGTGAGTGTGGCAGGGGGTCAGTGGGTCCTGTGTGAGTGTGGCAGGGGGTCAGTGGGTCCTGTGTGTGTGTGGAGGGGGTCAGTGGGTCCTGTGTGAGTGTGGCAGGGGGTCAGTGGGTCCTGTGTGAGTGTGGAGGGGGTCAGTGGGTCCTGTGTGAGTGTGGAGGGGGTCAGTGGGTCCTGTGTGAGTGTGGAGGGGGTCAGTGGGTCCTGTGTGGGTGTGGCAGGGGGTCAGTGGGTCCTGTGTGAGTGTGGCAGGGGGTCAGTGGGTCCTGTGTGGGTGTGGAGGGGGTCAGTGGGTCCTGTGTGAGTGTGGCAGGGGGTCAGTGGGTCCTGTGTGCAAAGTGGAGAGACGCTCACCCTCGGCAGCTCCTGGTACCAGCTGAACACGTCCACTCCGATGAGCTGGAAGATGCGGGCCAGGGGGGGCAGGATCTGTTTGGTGATGTAGTAAGTGGCGTTGGGACGCAAGCTGGGGTCCTGGAGCACCTCCATAGGCCGGCGGACCAGCTGGATGAGGGGCAGGCCGGGCGTCCCGTAGACTATCACATAGGGCACGCGCTCGCCCACTCGCGGCTCCCGGCGCCGATCATACGCCATCATCCGCCTGTGGGACACAAGACATGCCTAAAATCCCAAAATGCACCTGGCTTTAGCTGATGTGACCAACACATCTCTGTTTAATACTTAAATCATTGGGCTGCCAGGAAACAGACGAAGCCTGGGCCAGTGTGTCTCCTGTGTCAGGGGTCATCCAGGGGCGACTCCAGGTGACTTTTTAATTCCACTTAGAATAAAATTTTTTGCCAAGATTGCCAGCAACAGAATAATAAACTGTAAAGATTTTACACTAATAAAATATCAGTAAGGATCTCTCAAATACAGGTGAATTAACTCCAGTTCTGCTTTAAAAATCTCTATGAAATGATATGTTACCACTGAAATCATACATTTCAGTGGTAACAGCACTTACTGGATTGTGGGGATATTTTTTGCAACAAATATGCCTGCAACATTACGCAGCCTATATAAACTGCAGACTTAGCTTTCAAAAACGTACTAAATAAAAGGCACATTAAGATAAAGCAAAATCACTATTGATAGATGTTTTTGCCAAATTCACATCCAACTCACAAAAAAGACAGACTTCTCAGTTGTTACTTACAAAGTATTGATCTAAAATATATTTTTGACAAGTACAGCAGTGAAGAACTTGACTTAGATTTCTTAACTTAATACCTAGATGAACAAAATTTAATACCTGCCTATATGAGTTAATGCTTTTAAGCCTCTATTTTGACAACTTCAAATTGAATACCTTTTTAATACTTTTAAGACCTTGAGGACTATCCCTGGGTGATGACAGACTTCCAGTTTTATCTGAAATCTTATTAATTCATCTGAAGCCCCTGCATCCTGGACTTAAGCCTTTAAATGTGTAGTTTTTAGTGTTTTTTTGTTTTGTTTTGTTTTTTCTGATCCACCCATTTCCCATGTGATTGTTTTGGAGAGACATAACATGGCATTTCCAATGGATCACATGGCGGAAAAATACTACTTTGAGAGTTATAGAGACTTCAAGGCCATTGAAGCAATTCACTCATTCATTTGAAAATTGTCTTTGTTTCCCTATACTTGTGTAAGGATTAGGGGTGCAACGGATCACAAGACTCACGGTTCGGATCATGTCACGGTTTTAGAGGCACGGTTCGGATCATTTTTCCGATCAGTAAATAATGCTGATAAATGCTCTCAATTTATTTTTTGGAACACTTTAAAACATATGTATTAAAACATATAAAATACTTCAAAACATATATACACACATTCATATACACACAAGACTTCAAAACATTTGCCCATTGAGTAGGCCTATTTAGAAAAACAAAACACTGACATCTTTGAAGTCAAGATGTCCATATATAAAGATTAAAGTGCAACTGAGTTTTAGAGTATTTAGAAAAACTAAATACTAATGAAATCTATGAACGCAAGATGCCCAAATTAAAAAAAACAAAAATTGTCTGGGGAAAGTGTAGACCTCTTTGCAGACACTATGTTCCCTGCTACTGAAAACACCCTCTCACTGGGGACAGACGTAGCAGGCACAGCGAGGTAGCGCCTTGCCACCCTGGCTACATGAGGATAATTGCATTCATTCCTTTTCCACCATGCCAGTGGATCCCCATCCACTGGAATGCCAGCTGCTGCCTGGTAGGAAGCCACCTCCTCTTCAACTGTAGTGGCAAATGTCTTGGTTGTGACCTTGTTTGCAAAGGTCTCCCCAAAAAGTTCCTTCATGGCTGACTTTTTTGTGGTGGAGATGTGTCCAAGTGTTCTCCTGACTGCGCAGTGGCTTGACCCTGTAGTAACAATGATTTGATAGAGAGGGCGTGTCTGCAACACCGGGCTTCTCATCTCCCACTCCGATGTGATAAAGTGAGCTGTCACCGTCACGTGGCTTTCTGTAGCTCTGGACGTCCACCCGTCTGTGGTGAGAGCAACGGATGATGCACTAGCTAATTCCTCTAAGACTCTGTTCTTTTCCTGCTCATAAAGTTCTGGAACAATCTTTGTGCTAGTGTGTGCGCGAGAGGATTTCGTACCGCGGCTCCAGTTCCTTGACCATATTTTTAAATCCCTTGTTCTCCACAAGGGAGTATGGCCTCATATCTGCCGCTATGAACACTCCGATGGATTTTGTAATATTTTTAAACCGATGTGATGTTACAGGGAAAGGCTGCTGAAATGCACCGGTGATTAGTTGCTGTGTTGTCTTTTGTTCCGTTGTCGTTTTCAGTGACACACTCGGGTGATGTCGCTTCATGTGCGTGATCATGCTGGATGTATTGCCATGCTCGTATGACTTTCTCATGCCACAGTGCCAACACGCCGTAACAGTTTTGTCCACCAACCTTCTCCCATCGTCGTTATAGTTGACCGGAAAGGCAAAGTGCTCCCATACAACTGATTTAAATGATGCGGGGGGGCTCTCTAGTTCTTGCTCTCCTGCTCTTCTGCTTGCCATCGTTGCCAACAGACTTCGCTTTGCCATGCGCAAACTGTCTTGTTCACGTGACCATACACCTGGCTTTTTTTTTTTTTTTTTTTTAATAATCAACCAATTATCGCCTTCCAGAGTAAAACACACCCAATCCGCGGTACGCATGTGTTCCGCACCGTGGCTAGTGATCCGTACGGATCACGGTTCAGCACTGATCCGTTGCACCCCTAGTAAGGATGAACCTCAAAAAGTAGTAAGAGTGGGACAATTTGTGCGATTTGGTCGGACAAGGTGAAACGGACTTGAAAAATAAGTTTTGAAATACAAATCTATATCACCAACCTACTGAGTTACAAGCTGCTACAGTTTAGGGCCTATAAAACATAATGTACTGTTTTTATCCCTAAAACACACATTTTTCAAAGTAATGTATTTTACTTCATTCATTGGAATAAAAAAGGTGGAACAGAGAAAAAAAAAGCTCTCAGTCTGAATTTTCTCTAAACAGTCCAGTACCAATACAGCCCACAGCTCCAGGAGAGGCCTGTCCTGAAACACAGGAGCAACAACACAACAAACATACAGTATATTCAACCTATCAAGCCAGGATGCTCACTAATATTTATTCTAGATTATACATACAGTAAGTTATACTGCCCTTACAGTGTTGTTCTTAACATGAATCTCTCTTGTGATAAAAATCCACCGCAGTGCTCACCAATGACAAAGAGGGACATTATCTTAATAAGTGGGGGACAGATGCCTAAATGGCTGTGCAGTACAACCAAAAGGAGGACAGGTGGCCACTCTAGTTACATGTTTGAAATAAATTTCAAGTCAGAGTACACAATGAAATAATTATAATCTATTTATACTAATGCTATTGCTAAGCTACACTGTGCATTTATGCCAACTCTTTTAAGGCTGCAGGAGGGAAAGTGTGGTGTTCTGCCTTTTTTAATAAAACAAAGTAAAGATCAAAATCATTGTTATGGCTGATCACATGTTCAGTCATGTTATCACTGACATGTCTTATACTGATAATCCTGCACAAACATAAATCACTTTGCATTTATCAAAGATTATGAATTAAGTAAATAAACTGTCCTTCGGAGGGTTACAGTTATGACAATGAACTTACATTTGCTATACATAAATATGACTGAAGTTACTGTTCAATATTTTAAAAATTATCCACTGACCAAAAAGGGCTTTAAGGGGAAGAATGTGATTTTGTTTTTAATTCTGTTTTTGCGTTTTTACAGACAAGACTCCAAACAGAGGACGAGCTAAACAAAAATGGAAACAAAAAGTTGAGAAGGCTATCTAGTCAGAAGTAACATATTTCACAGATTTACAACTACAAAACATTGTACAACTCAGATAATAGTGCCAGAGGAGGTAAAAAGGAAGACAGTTAGTGTCTAGTGTACTTTCTGATTAAGTTTTTTCAGTATTGTTCACATTTTTCTGAAGAAATGTCTCTAGGAAAAGGTTAGTCACTCCATAACGTAGACCTCATATAGTATGTCTGTCCATTTTGAGACTGTAGGTAGTTCCTCACTTAACCATTTGTGTGTTACAGCCTTTTTGCTGGCAGCCTGTAACATCTGTAGCAGGTATGTGTCCTGTTCCTCAGTCCCGTTGCTACGTTGTCCAGGTAAAATTCACTGAAACCCAGTGATAAGTTACTATACTAATACTTATATCCACTTCTGTCCTGTAGGGGGTGATTTAAGGACATTCTTCAAAAATATGGAGGTGGCCTGCTGATGTGTTGTTCCCATAGTTCCTCAAACATTTGCCATGTTCAGCATTTTTACTTTGGAGTTCTGTAATCTCAGGAGTCATTAAAAACCTCAAGGTATTTTTCCAAATGAACTCTCCATAAATCAGAGTTTGAAGTAGTTTGGTTTTACATATATACTTGTGACAGCAAAGGGGACAATGAGCCACCTTCAGAAGACTTGTTATACACTGAAAGTAGTAGTGGGGCAAGTTCGTCTAATTACATTTTACATTTTTTAGAAAATTCAAACGGAAACCCTTCTGGCCCTGGTGCCCTACCATTGTGCATAGATCTAACAGCATGCAAAATTTACTCTATTTGGAGGGGTGCATCCTATTGTTCGGGATCAATAGTAGACATTGCAAAGTCTTTGAGAACAGAAGCCAATTCTGAGGCACTAACTGTGGATTCAGATTCATATAGAGAAGAATAATCATGTTTAAAAACTTCATTTAGTGCTTTTGGATCAGAAATTAAATTTTCTGTTCCTGAAGCTTGGCTCAACAATCTTTACAGGAATGAGCAGAAAAATAAATTATCTGTCCATACACAGATATGCTTTCCACAACAGTGAGCATGAAAAAATTTAACTCTTAGTAAAGGCTATATACTCATCAATTTTGGATTTCATAAAAGAATTAAATGCATCGTCTCAAGCGTTAAACCTCTAGGGTGAAGAAAAAGAGGGCTGGTTCATTAGTTTAATGTAGATTTGGACATAGAGGAATGGGTCATAGACTGGGATTAGAGCGTTCTATTATAGGGTCCATAACACAATTCCTGTCCCCTAGGGGGAAGGGAGGCTACCCAATAGTTTGTCTGTAACATTTGGACTATCAAATGTGGGAGCATACATATTGACTAATAACATGGGGCTGTTACATATTCTACCTAGAACAACCACTCCTGTTTTTGTCAGCTACAATTTTTGATGTTGCAAACTGAACTCTTTTCTTGATTAAGATGGCCACCCCGGCTTTAGAATTAAATGTATAAAAAAAACATGTCCCACACATGGACACCTGAGCCTGACATGATCCTTGTCCTATAAATGAGTCTCCTGGAGGAATATTACATTACTTTTAAAGCGCTTTGGATGTGAAAATATGTTTAAGCCTTTCACATTTCAAGGCAAATAGAACAAATATTTATCTTAAGTTCTGACCTGGAGTGGTGGCCAAAACCGAGCAATTAAAACAAATGCTCATGACTATAGTGAACCAAAACCAACTACAGAAGCTCCTACAGAGTAACTATTGAAGAATATAACACAAATACAAAAAAATGGTTCTACAACAAAACAATGAAACAACAATGTGAGGTGAATCATGCACTGCTGCCTAATGTAAATAAGTCACAAATCACCACAGAAAACATTGAACCATCCATAATCCTAAACAACTGTGTTATGTGATCTTTGTTATGTGAATGTCAAAAATGCCCACAATGTAGTGGCCATGCCCCCTCTTCAAAAGTCTGACCACAACTTGGTTCACCTCAGATCACTGTACAGACCTAGTGTGATGAGACTGCCTACAACCAGGAGATCATTCAGAAGGTGGACCCCAGAGGCCTACGAAGGTTTGAGGGACTGCTTTCAGTCCACAGACTGGAATGAGCTCCTGGAGGGTTCTGACAATGACTTGGATAGGGCAGTAGATCGTGTCACTGAGTATATTCATTTCTGTACAGATGTGGTGGTGCCTGTTAAAACGGTTCGCTGTTTTCCAAATAATAAGCCCTGGATCACGAACAACATTAAAAGTCTCCTGAATTTGAAGAAGGAGGCTTTTAAGGCTGGTGATTGGGACAGGGTCAGGGCAGTGCAACATGACCTGAAAAAGAGCATAAGGCAGGCCAGGTGGGACTACAAGAGACTAGAGAGGAAACTACAGCACAACAGCACCAAAGAAGTGTGGAAGAGCATGAGAACCATTACTGGCTACAAGGAGAAGGGAAGTGTGACATCTGGTGACACTGACATGGCCAACGAGTTTAATCACTTCTACAGCAGGTTCGACTCAGCTTTGGTTCCTGTGTCAAACCCACCCAGCGGTTGTTCCACCTCTGCTGCTGTGACCTCCTGCTCTGCTCCTCCCAGTGGCTACTCCACCTCTGCTGATGGAGCTCCCTCTGAGTACCACCTTTCTGTGGATGAGGTATGTGCTGAGCTGAGGAGGCTACGTTCTGGGAAGTCTGCTGGTCCTGATGGGATAGCGCCACAGCGTGTGCTTCTGAGTTGGCTCTGCCTCTGCAAATTATGTTCAACCGGAGTCTCCAAACAGGTCAGGTTCCGGTCCGGTGGAAAACTTCTTGCCTTGTGGCAGTTCCCAAAGTAGGGAGGCCACCTGGGGCCAAGGACCACCGACCAGCGGCCCTCACCTCGGTAATCATGAAGACCTTCGAGAGGCTCCTACTCCGGCTCCTCAAGCCACAGGTACAACAGGCACTGGATCCATTGCAGTTTGCATACCAAGAGAGCATGGGGTAGAGGACGCAGTACTGTACATGATTCATCGGACCCTGTCTTTTTTGGATGTTCTGGGGGGTATGTACGGCTCATGTTTTTCGATTTCTCAAGTGCATTCAATACCATTCAGCCTCTGATCTTGAGAGGAAAGCTTGAGAAATTAGGTGTGGATCCATGAGATAAAAACAGGATTTTAATAATTATTTAACAGGGCCTCAGCATGTCAGGTTGGGGAATACGGTGTCAAACTGTTGTGACAAATATTGGAGCTCCTCAAGGAACAGTGCTATCACCATTCTTATTCATCTTATATACTGCTGACTTTGCCTACAGGTCCTCATCATGCCATATACAGAAATATTCAGATGACATGGCAGTTGTGGCTTGTGTGAAGGATGGCACGGAGGAGGAGCACAGGAGGCTCATCTCTGATTTTATAAACTGGAGCAAATGCAATGGACTCATTTTGAATGTGTCAAAAACAAAGGAAATGAATGTGGACTTTGGCAGGAAGAAGGGTACCCGTCTTCCTGTCAGCATTGATGGAGAAAGCATTGAGGTCGTTCCATCCTCTAAATATCTGGGAGTTCACCTCGACCACAAACTGGACTGGTCAGTACAGACTAATGCCTCTTATAAGAAAGGTCAGAGCAGGCTTTTCTTTTTGAGGAAGTTGAAATCATTTGTCTGTAATGAGATGTTGCACATTTTCTACCAGTCAGTTGTGGCCAGTGCTGTATTTCTCAGAGCTGTCTGTTGGGGGAGCTGCATTACGGTAAAGGACAGTAACAGGTTGGACAAATTGGTCAGGAAATGTGTGTCTGTGCTGGGTGGGACAGTGTACTCTGTAGGAACTTTGGTGGAGAGGAGAATGAAGAACATGCTGCAGGCTATCCTCAACAATAAAAAATACCCTCTACATGAGACTTTGGCCTCTTGGAGAAGCAGTCGCAGTGAGAGGCTCCTCCCACTGTGCTGCAGAACTGAAAGGTTCAGATCATTTATTCCGGCTGCCATAAGACTTTACAATGGATCTTGTTGAAGGTGCACTTTATTACTATTGCTATTAACTTTTAATCTATTTATTTATGTTTTTTTATTATTGCCTCACTGAGTATGGTTTGATTATGTGTATGTTACCGGACACCTGAATTTCTGTGTGTGTGTATCTATCTATCCCGCTGTGTTTATTTATTTATTGTTTTAATGTAATGCCAAACTGGACTCCCTAGATTTCTCGTAGCTGGCGACAAACGTCATTAAAAGCTGCACAGGCTCGCGGTGTGTTCAGTGTGTTCAGGAAAGATGGAGATGGTCATGTTATGTACCTTAATCTCCTGCAGCTATCTAGCTTTCCTGAGAATGCTGTATGAGAAATGGCCTCGTTACTACATTGCAGGAACGCTGATGGTAGTAGGTTTGGAAACCAAGGTCCTAGTGGGCCTGGTTCATAAGTAGCTCCTTCTCAAGTGCCAGTCTACTATAGTAAGCTTTTTGACTGTTGCTAGAAGTACAAGTAGCAGTTTTAAATTACACATGTAGCACTAGTACTACTAGTGGACTGTAAGGAGGTGGGGCAGTAGAAATGACCAACTGTAAGCCTCAGTTTATACTAGTACGACTAGTACTACTAGGGATAAATTTTAGAGCTCTCTAGTAGACAAAACCAAAAAAGGCTTACAAGTAAAGAAAATTAAAGCTCATATCAAAGCTCATAGAACATTCCGTTTTCAGCACAAGCAACTTGATTTACTCAATTAGAAATTATCCTCATGCTGTTTGCAACTTGGTTTTAAACATGTCTGTTTCTTCACGAAGAGCAGTGAGCAGTTCGGCCCTTAAAGCTTACAAAACATCACAAATACCAAACATCCCAAACTAATCTTACTTCAGACTAGTTACAAAGCAGAAGTAGTATGAGTTTGGAAAATGTTCAATAATTACTGGACAATAATGAAACACCACAAGAGCCATGCACAAAGCGACCTTGGCCATGTCTAGCCAAGCCCACAGAAGTCCATCAAAGTAAGCCTTTAATAACATTTTCCACACGTCAAAACTATGCATTTGTTCTTTTGTGGGCATTTATCTGTAATTTCCTCTTCAGATGTTTTTGTTGTATTGCCATAGAAGATTATGTAGCTAATGCAGCGAGCACACATCCCTTCAGTGTGGTTACAGACCTCTCACCTGTGTGCTGCTGTTACCAGGTGTCCATGGTGCTAGAGCACTGCCCTTTTTTCATTTGTTGTTTGTAAACTGAAAAACAATTGAACAACCCTTCACTGAGAGTAAAGTGACAGACCTGGTGAGCTCCAGCGCAGGCACACATGCCCCAGGACGGTATGCCCCGCCCCCACGGTACTCTTTAGCGAAGGTTAGGTCCTGAAGACTGGCGCGGCCATCCAGCACTTTGACACACTGCCGCTGGACAAACTGCTTGACCTGGCTGATGTCCCGTGTGTCAAACAGCAGCTTGATGGAGCGCTCCAGAATCTGTGAACACAAACATGGAAACTCTGAGCCACATCCAGCGTCTCAGAGCTCATTCTCTTTTTAATCTTCGCATTGCAGTGCACAGTGCACCCCATGTAATTACAGAGCACAGAGGGTGGAGTTTGTGGGTTACCTTGGAAACGGCTGGGCACCCATCTCGGCGCACAGTCTCGATGCCTTTAGCATCGAAAACAGGTTGTGTCTGCTCCAGGGTCTCGTACATGTATCCCACATAACGCTTCTTGGTCTGCAGCACGCAGGGCAGGTACACCTGTGCACACTCTGAGTGAGTACAGCCACACAGTCCCCTGAGAACCCTCTGAAACAGCTCCTACCTTTTCAAACTTCAGCTTCACAGGTTTAGGGTTGGTGGCGGTCACGGCCTCTGCAATCTCGTTTCCAATCTTAAAGGCCTGCTCTTTAGTGGCTCCCTTCAGCAACACGAACAAGCTGCAGGATACAAGACTTTAGTCACTGCTTTACAAGCAATCATTAAGCAGGAAAAGATGCCAGTGTCCAGTGGACAGGATGTTCTGTCTCAGGCCAGAGCACATTGTGATGACACCAGACAGACTTCAGGTTACTCACAGGAAAAGGGACCCTGGACATATTTTCTCGTCTGTGTTTTTGTTGGCACCACTTTTATCACATTCAGAAAGCTCTAAAAGCAGCCATAGAATTTAGTTTAAAATGTGAATGAAGACCTTCTCTTGGTCAAACTGATATTCTAACAGTATTCAACTCAAGACAAAAAGATGGCGGCAGTAGCTGCACTGGCTCATTTTAGATTTTTTTATATATTTGACATTTATAGTTTTTAAAAGCTTTTCATCTGTGTCTTTTTGCGCAGACTGTGCAACATGAAATTTTGTTATGCTTTCATCTGTGATGTCTTGCTGAATGACAATAAAGAAATCGTGAATCTTGACGTACGTACATGAATTACTAATAAATAAGCAGTTACAGATTTCATTTCTCTATCCAAAACCGTCTCAAAACAACATTACCTGTCTGTATCGCCGTACACCACTCGCGCGCCCCACTTCTTGGTCTCGTTGACCATCTTGATGGCTCTTTCCAGTGTCTCTCTGGCTTTGTGGACGATGCTGTCCCCAACCTAAGAACACATATATTTCCTGTCAGTGGAGCCCTGTGGGACAGGGGGCTGCAAGGGGACGCACTTACCTCCACGATCGGCATTCGTCCAGAGTAGTTAGCCGCCGTGTAGCCAAAGGTGACGTTGGCGATGAGTTTGAGGCCGAGCTGCCGTGCATCCAACAGCCTCAGCAGGGCCTTGTCGTGTTTGTAAGTTTTCATGCTCTGTTTGACCATGATGCGAGTGTTGAGAATCTCCTCCAGCATGCTGGGCAGGACACCTTTACGGACCGATGACTGCACACACAACATTAGCTCATAAATATGCATAAATACAGACCTAAGGAAAACTGTTAGGAAAATTAAAATGAGGAGCTGTAAGATGGTCTTGAGCCAGAACCGACTTTACTTATAGATACTTAGATATCACAACATGATGTAAAGTCGTGTAAATGGTTTGGCAAATGGTCCACTCTGACCAGCTATACACAAGTTAGGGTCAAAGGAGACAAACAGCAGTTCCAGTTCCAGTCCATTCGCGCTTTGAGAGGCGGCAGTGGCCTAGGCTGCTGTCTCAAAGTCATCTTGATAGGAACAGAGCAGTAGGGGTGGGACGATAAATGATTATATCACTCATTGTGATGAAAACAGTGAAGATTAATTGATCCTGGCAAATTTTTTCTCATTGTGATAATCATTCATCGTGATAATCGCCATTATCATCATATGAGAGAGCGTGTACGCCCTGCTGTTCACTACATTTACAGCAAAGCATACTCCTTGAAGGCTCAAAGCTTGTCTTTGGTCCAATTTCTCCAGAGCTGGTTAAAATACAATATCTAAAAGCAGAGCAGACAGATGGACTGAGGTGTACAGTGGACTCTAAGAAGTTAACAGTTGCGGTAGATGTTTGTAGTGCTACATGCTAATAAAAGCAACTAATTTACATCAAGGTAATCCTAGGTTTACCTATATTTAAACAGTAACGCTTTGAACTTTACAAAATTAAATTTGAAATGATGTTAGAATGTGTTCCTTGCTTAGAAAATGTGTCTCACACATTCCCATAAACATATCTAAGCTACGATGCTTTTACTTTTAAACTTTTACAACACGATGATCTAAAATGTGTGTTGTTAAAGTTGTTCTGTCTCTAGTACTGAGTGCTGTTTGAATGCCACTCCTACCGTCACTGAAGTGTGCTGTACATGCAGCTGCAGTCCAACAATTCACTGCATTTTCCAGGTCACTACAGCTGTTGTTTATAAATATAATCTAAATTTTGACCACAAGGGGGTGCTACATGTTTGCAATTATTTATTCAAAAATTCTAAACTTAAGTCTGTTGTACCTGTAAAGTAGTTCCAGAAATTTTTAGCTACATTTTCAAACTGTAAGCATAATTTCATAATCATCGGAATAATAGTGTTAATTTCAATTATTGCGGCTAAGATACTCGTGACATAAAACTCTAATATTGTCCCATGCCTACAGAGCAGGCTTTCTGTCCTAATTTAGCCTTTAGGAGGCACTAATAAGGCTGAGTGATCCAGGTAAGAGTGCGTACCTTGACAAAGGCAATGCCACTGGGTGACACAGTGATGTCATGGCGTAACTGGTGGAGGAGCTCAGGGGGTACTCTGAGGGACGTGCAGCCGAACTTAAACTCGTCAGGTCTGAAAAGGACACAACAGTTAAAAGGTCTGAAGAATGCACTGCTAACCTAAAATGTCTTCTTGGGCATCTGTCTTTAAAGAATTTAACATTGTGGTGTGTGTGTCTGTAGCTGTGTGCATGTGTAAGGCCTGCTGCTGCTATGAGACTACAGAAAATTGCAGAGGATTCAAGTGTGTTATTTACAGGGTTTCTGCAGGGTTCAACAAGTTGAATTTAAGACTTTTTAGACCTTTTAAACCCACCGTTCGACAATATTAGGACCTACTTCATGAACAGGCAGTATACAAAAGGTTGTGTTGGAAACACACATGCCAATTAATTGTGACCATTTGCGACAGTGAGTGCTGCAAGGCATTTTGGTCTTGGTCATAAAAGATCTGAGCTCTTGTATTGGCAACAGTAATACAACTTTAAGTGGCATTTAAGAATAAGCTAGTAAACGCAGGTACACTGGAAAAAAAAGTTGTGAAAATTCAAAAACTCAAGGCAACAGGATCCCTCAAGATTTTTGGGGCCAACTCAATACCTCAAATTTCCAATTTTTTTTATTTTTTTTTATTTAATTCATTCTAAAAACGGTCAATTTTAAGTTTTACTCACTATAATTTTTTTTAAACTTATCTTACAGCCAACTGACATTGTTCAGAAAAGTATTAAGCAAACTTAATATAAAAAATTAACCAAAACAATTTTACAATTTAACAACTTTTTCTGAACAATGGATAGTAAGTTGGTTGTAAGATGAGCTAAAAAATAATGATAGTGAGTAAAACCTAAAATTGAAATTGAATATTAGTTGTTGAAAACTTGAGATTTTGAGTTAGCCTAAATTTTTTTTTTTACAGTGTAGTTCCATCAAATCTACATGACATATTTAAGACCTGTTTAAATGTATTTAAGACCTAACTCAGATTCTTGCCCAATTTAAGGCTTTTTAAGGCCTTTAGTTCAGATTTTTAAATTTAAGACTTTTTTTTTTTTCCAACGGAATCTGGAGGAAGCCCCCGCTGACACTACTGAGTGTGCTCTGTGATGCCTTACGTTCCCAGACTGTCCACGTGGCCTAAACAGGTGGAGTAGCAATAGTTGTAGGCGATGACAATGGATGGGTAGAGAGACTGGAAATCCAGCACCACCACAGAGTTACTGTAGAAGCGAGACTCTGGCTCCATCACTAGAGGAATGCACTGCGGCGCCCTCTGCTGGGCTCGCTGCTGCACACTGGGAGTCACAGGGATGTAGTTGAGAGGCTTGGCCACGCGCAGCATCATGGACTCCACCCGGTACTGTGGTCACAGCAGGACACAGCGCAGCAACAAACAAGAGCATGACAAGAAAAGGTATCGTAAAAACACAAGACTTAAGTGTACTGTTTCTCTGCAAGTGATTCTAATTGGGATGGGACGATTCACCATTCGGTTCGATTCACGGTTTTGCCCTCGTGATTTTTGGTTTATTTCAATTTTATGTATTTGTTGATGTAATGTTTTTTTTTTCCATTTTGAAGGCCTACATAATTGAAGAATTACAATTTTTATTTCATTATAGGGAAAACAGTTTATGAACAGGGCGATAGAAATGAACAAGGCCAAATAAAAACACATTATATGAATAAGGAGGAAACATTCAGAGCTCACTGTGCACTGGTAAAGATCACCTGAGTCTCACCTAGAATTAAGCTACAGCTGCATGTGCATCACGTGATTCATGCGTGAGAGGAAATATCTGCCCTCAGACTTGTCTACTGCTCACTGTTCTTTATACTTTTAAATTATTTATTTGACTAAAGTTGAATCTCTTCTGAACCTCTTGTCTCTCTGATCACGCTGCTCCATCTTAAGGTTCCATCCAGGTTAAGTTATAGAAAGTAAATCTCTCTCTCTTTTGGTTGTTTTTTGTGTAACACCTCATAGAGCATAGCTAAAAGGAAGGAAGGGCATCAGGGAAGCCAAGCGCAGATACAAACAGCGCATAGAGGAGCACTTCGACACCAACAGCTCCCAGAACATGTGGCAGGAGATAAAGACCCTCACTGGATATAAAACCAGCAGAGCAGCCCCAAGCACCATGGACGGCTCCCTCCCTAACACCCTTAACCAGTTCTTTGCTCGATTTGACCAGCAGAATACAGAGAACAGCTGCCAGCCAGATCTACCAGAGGAGGATCTCCACCAACACCAGGTCAGAGCTGCTTTCAACAAAATCAACATCAGGAAAGCAGCAGGGCCAGATGGGGTCTCTGGACGCATCCTTAAGGTCTGTGCTGACCAGCTGACAGGAGTGTTCACCACCATCTTCAACCTCTCGCTGCTGCAGTGTGCTGTCCCTGCGTGCTTCAAGTCCACTACAATCATCCCAGTGCCCAAGAAAACCACGGTGAGCTGCTTGAATGACTATCGTCCAGTTGCACTTACACCAATAATCACCAAATGCTTTGAGAGACTAGTTCTCTCACACATTAAAACAGTCATACCTACTGGTTTTGATCAGCACCAGTTTGCATACCAGACAAACAGATCCACTGACGATGCAATCATAACAGCTTTGCACGCCACATTCACACACCTGGACAATAGTAATACATATGTCAGAATCCTGTTTGTCGACTTCAGCTCGGCATTCAACACTATAATCCCACACAAAATAGTCACAAAACTGAGCAATCTGGGACTCAACAGCTCACTGTGCACATGGGTACTGGACTTCCTCCGGAACAGGCCACAGAGGGTCAGGACACACCTCGTCCACTGTGACTCTGAGCCCCGGAACGCCACAAGGATGTGTTCTCAGCCCTTTTTTCTCTACTCGCTCTTCACTCACGATTGCACACCCATTCACTCCACAAACACTATTGTTAAATTTGCTGATGACACAGCCATCGTAGGACTGATCCACCACAACAACGAGACAGACTACAGAGACAAGATCCAGCACCTGACACAGTGGTGTTACAATAACAACCTGGACTTAAACGCTTCAAAAACAAAAGAAATTATAATTGACTTTTGTAAATCAAAACGGACTGTGCCATCTGACCTGAACATCAGTGGAGAGAGAGTGGAGAGAGTGGACTGTTTCAGGTACCTGGGAATAAACATCACAGCTGATCTCACCTGGTCAGAGCACATCAGCCATCAGGTGGGAAAAGCCCACCAGAGACTCTACTTCCTGAGAAAACTGAGACAGTTCCAGCTCCCTCAAAAACTGCTGGTGAACTTTTACAGGGCTACTGTCAAAAGCCTCCTGTCCTACTGCTGCACAGTGTGGTTTGCTAGTTGCACAGCAGAGGACAGAAAAGCCACACAACGTGTAGTGAGAACAGCGGAGAGGATAGTAGGGACCGCACTGCCCTCTCTGACTGACATATACACTGGTCGGCTCCACAGGAAAGCCAGCTCCATATCAAAAGACCCCACACACCCTGGACACAAACTGTTTATCCCCCTCCCCTCTGGAAAGAGGTACAGAGCACTGAGGGCACGCACCTACAGACTGTTAAATAGGTTTTACCCACAAGCAGTTAAAAGCATAAGACCTCATTGATACTGTGTGTGCCTGTGCGTGCGTGTTATTTATTGCTATTTATTTTTATTGATGAGATGCTGCTAAATGTTGTTTCATCGTGACCTCAATGACAAATAAAGTTCTATTCTATTCTAAAAAAAAATGTACCGTGTTCCCCCCAATCGAGCGCTAAATCATTGTGTTTTACTGAGCTGTCAAATATTGTATTTAATGCATGTATTTTGTACTTTATCTTTCCAATGATATTAACAGTGTGTGTCTTCTGCTTCTAACAGCCTACATGTTTTAACCATGTTATTGCTGTTGCTTTATGCTTCACTGCCTTCTCTGTTAAATGCTGCTGCATGCCTGTGCCATTTTACTTCTTTGTATTACGGTACATTTTTTTCTCAGTTATAACTAATGTCTTTTACCAACTTGATTGTATTTCTGCTCCTGCTATTTAGATCAGCTGATCTGATGTTTGTGATTCTGTTGTTATATGCTTAAATGTTTTTTTCCTAGGATGCCTTCTGTAAATCTGGCCAAGGATTACAAATGAAAACAAGCCTCTTTGCTAACTCTGGTGTATTTTACAGTTGTACTGTTGGTTAATGCACTGTCCTTGTAATAAACTGTCCTTGTAACAAACTGTCCTTGTAATAAATAAATAAAATAAAAAATGCGTATATTTAATTAGATTTCAGATTTTAGTTTTTGGACATTTAATGGTTAATAACTTTGTGATTTTTGTGCCTATAAACATAAAACAAAGACTGGCATAAAGGTCGGATTTTTTTTAAGAAACTGTCCCATCCCTAAACTCTAAGTAGCATTTAGAAAAGTAAACTTTTCAGATGAGGGAGACCTGTGAGCCTCGGGTCAGGACATGGTAGAACTGGATGCCAAAGACTCGAGCCAGCTCGCTGGTGCGGCCGATGATGTCCTGCTGCTGGAGAAGTTGCATTGAGCCCAGCACTCGACTTACATAGTGATCCACCATTTTCCACCTGCAATTATACAAAGAGACTTTTAATAATGACACATACAGTAACTCCAGGGGAATCTGTGGCTGCACATCCGCACCTGTGGAGGTCAGTGTTATGGTCGAACCAGTCTGACAGTGTGCGGTGGCTGTACAAAGGGAAGCGCTGGTGCAGCAAATGGAACGCCACATTCTCAAAGGTGTAGTTGTTCAGCGCCGCCTGCAAAACAGTACAGGCCTTATAGTGCACAACTAATTCTCATTTATCACACATGAATCAAAAATAAGTAGTAGATATAAGGCAGAGGGTTGGTTCATGTGGGGACACATTCAATTCAATTCAGTTTTATTTGTATAGCCCAGTATCACAACAAAAGTTTCCTCAAAGGGCTTCACAACAGTTGATCAAACATAAACACACAACCAGACTTAACACACAATCAACACAAACAATAACTACACTAAACTAAACAGACCCAGGATACTCCTGTTCTTAGACCCTCCTTCTCGGTAAGGAAAAACTCCTCTAAAAAACCCCAACTATGGGAAAACCACAAAGACACATGCCTCATATTTCATAATCCTCCACAGATTCAGTGTGACACGTCCCACAATGTGGATCTCTGTCATGGTGTCAGCCCCGTACTCGTCCCGTTCAGCAGTGAAACAGTTGTCTTTAGAGTCTCCTAAAAACAATCACAGACAATGTAAATAAGCAAGCAAATAGCCAATCACAGACAATCTGTGTGTGTGAGAGGTGCGGTATGGCGCTGAACGATTTGGAAAATATCTAATTGTGATTTGATAATAAAAAAATATATATATCAAAAAATGAATGAATGAATGTATGTATGTATGAACGTATGTATGTATTTTTTTTTATCAACATGAAGTTTACAGTTTACATTTTGAGCATGTGATGGAGCATTGGAAATATTATTATAAAGAATCACAGACATTTCAGATCATGTCTGAGTTCTACACTACAGATAGAGCATGTTTTATGCATATTAAGACCCCGTGGAGATGTGATATTTTGTTCTCAATGCAGATTTTAAGTATTTGTATTCACATCATCATAGTGACAAGAGGTGAGTAAACCACAATTGATGTGTCTAATGTGCTTGTAAAGTGTAGTAACTTACACCATTAGACAATACAAGAAGTGGAAAAAAAGAAAATGCTGTAAAAAGCAAGTACATTCTTCCTCTGGCAGAGGTAAGGAGGTAAAGGCAAAGTGAATGGGAAGGCTGTCAAAGTGTGTTTTATCTGATAATAAAACATCAAAATATAGTCTATCTTTAACACGTTTGAGATTACTGCACCTGTTTAACTCATTTGCTTTAGCCAGATTTCTTTGCGTGTAGAAAGCATTTATGCGGCCCTGTTTTTCTCTGAGACAGCCTGTGTCCACCGATACTATCCACTGTTTAGAGAAGTCTGTCTTGGAAACCAGTCGGTAGCACATGCATCATTTGTATTTGTAAACATTAATGACACTTTTAAACACAGATTCTGGTTTCAATGCATTTGTGCTGCACGCAAATTCATTGTGAATGTTCTGAATCTCAAGAAATGCTTTAAATAGCTTCTGACTGGTGAGCATTACTGTCTGTTACACATGCACAGGGACATGACCACACAGCTTCGATGAGGACAATATAAAGCGTAAGTCCTTTTAATAGTTTTTACATCTTTTTATGTAATAAGTCCTCAATACATATCAAACATGCTCCACAGATACTTATCTCTCAGATTGCTGAGGTTATCGCAAAAAAACTTACTTATTTTACCCAATGTTAGGACCCAGAATGAGGAAGCAGCTTTTAGTTATTAATGCTGCTATGCTCTGGAACCAACTATTAGATGATTTAAAAACTGTGTCAGTGTTTCTAAGTCTAGACTAAAGACTAAACTTTTTAATGACGCCTTCTGTTAATATTTATAAATTTATAAATATACACTTTTGGTATCTTATATGTTACAAGTGTAAATATATGTGTGTAAATATTTAATTATTAATGTATTCCTATAGTTTTTAATGTTTTAATAGTTTTTGTTATATCATTTCCTTTGTTTTTGTGTAAAGGACATTGAGTTGCACTTGTGTGTGAAATGTGCCACATAAATAAAGTTCCCTTGCCTTGCTTAAATAATTGCAGCCTTTATACTTTGCTAACTATGTCATTTAAAATCGTGATTTATATTAATCGTGCTGGTACGTGTGTGCGGGATGTGGTACACGTGTGTGTGGGGTGTGGTACAGAGTGCAATAAATGGAATTGGTGGTACCTGGAACACGGGACAGCTGCTGACACAGGTCTACTCCGAGGGCGGCTGATCGCTGCAGGAGGTAACCCCAGGAGTGCATCTGCACCTCATACCCCAGCAGCATGTCCGGGTCGTACCTGTTACTCAAACACAGATCACACACTGAGCATGGGATATTCAGCCTGATGCAATACAGTGAGATTGTACTAGTCCTCTCTCATTTTGTGTTATATAGAAAAGCAGTCAAGCAGTCACCTTCTGATGATGGTAACGAGCTCCTGAAACAGCATCTGCTCATTGGCCACGTATGTGAGCTGTAGACCGGACACACCCGAGCGGACCAGGAGGGGAGCACGCGCTCTCTGGCCTGGACACACATACACACGTTTAATATTCTTTTCACTCTTCTCAAAAAGCAGCGAGGTGGTAGTGCTGTCACCTTGTCCTCGACTCTGGTGCTCTTTGTCCACCACAATGGCCCCAGTCACCTGGGTGCAGGAGCCCTCGGGCAGGGGGGCATCCGAGCTCAGGCAGTAGAACAAGGCACAGATGGGATCGAACTCTGGATCGGGCTCCAGGTCCCGACGAGTTCTGGCATGCAGCTCCATGCTCATGAGCGTAAGGTACTGAACCTAAACAAAAAAACAGAAACTTTATTTAGAATTTGTGTTAGTGCTACAGTGGAAGTATGGTAATTATTAGCATAGTATTGAAGAGCAAAAGTGTAGTGGTCAAACTGTTTCTGTTTAGTCCCAGCTTTTGGTCATTAAACTTATAAAGATGCATCAGTTTCCTAGATTGTAAAAACTATACTATAGACTACTGTTTATATTCTTGATAAGTGTGTTAACTGAGGGGGATATAAACTGCTAAGGCTAACAAAAATTACTTGCACAACAAATAAGCTGGAAACAGACAAAAATGGCGTACACTTCAGTATGCAATATCCAGCGATACTTCCAGTGACTCATAACTGTACTGAACTCAAGTGTGCTATGCTGAAGGATGAGCAAAACTTCATTAAAGTACAGGACAGAGAATGGACATGAGAACTACACAGACAGTGGTGTTGCTAGAATTAAATTATATTTGAAAATATAAATAATAAACAAAAAAGAAATGCAACTACTGAGTAATTGTTATTTCATTCTCAAAATGTGTTGATTTAACTGGTTTCTTCTGGCTACTTGCCTGACTCGCCAAGGGAAAGACTGGGCTCTATGCAATATCTTTCTTAAGGATTACGAAAGGTGATCTGCACTTTGGAGTGTTTGAGCAGTAACTATATTCATGTGTCAAAAATTGAGAATAGAATTAACCTCCCTGAAAAGACTATTCAATCCTTACAGGATGGGAAGGCTCCAAGCCTGGATGGGTTTGGGCCTGAGTTCCACAAAAGATGGCCAAACAATTGGAGTTGTAAGGCTTTTGTTAAATGTCTATGTCTATCCTCTTTTGAGAAGGGTGTACTCCCAAAACTTTAAACCTCACCCATACATCTCTGATGAATAAGGATAAACCTCCAGATCTGTGTACAGGACCAATAATTTCTTGGTGTAGATGATTAAAGGCCTCGATACACCAAGGCGACTCCCAGACTGCCACCGATAAGACGGAGCGACAGTTCGTCTCTTCTCGTCTCCTCTCGTTCCCTCCCGTTTCCTCACGTCGCATGACCTTTTTCCCTCTTCATACACCGAAGCGACAGCCGACCTGAAGACCGTGTAATTACCCCCCCCAAAGCGGCAGATGGCGCTAGCCAGTGAACAAAGATCAATGGAAGTGACACAATGTTTGCGGAAGACATGCATGTAGCGTGCCTTGGTCTGCCACTGTTCTCAGCTTGTTTGAACATTTGAGAAGCGTGATAATGGCCGGTTTGGACATTGTTTTGTGTGGATTAGGTGCCGCTGCTCTGTTACTTGAAGAAGATAACTTTCCGCACGAAATTGCTAAGAATGCAAAAATGGTGACAGTACACTGCCACATCGGTTTTCGCCTCTCGTCACTCCCACTAAAATTCCCGTGAGCTGATTGGCGCGGCAGCTGTAGTGCTAGGCCTATCAGAGCGCTTCGACCAAAGACGCCGATTCAACAAGGCTAATCGACAGGAAACTAGTCAGACGGCCTCCGTCCTGGAGCGATGGGGGGCGACAGCGCATACATATCAAAAGGACGGAAATGAGTGACGTGGAAGAACCGTTAAGACGGCTTCAGATGGGCGATTGTCGCCTTGGTGTATACCCCCCTTAAGTTGTGCCCATATTTTAGGATAGGAGATTAGAGGAGGTGTTGCCAATTGCTGCTGAAAGAGATCTGATTGATTAATTGTCACAAAACACAAATAATAGGGCTGATTTCATTGGATGCTGAGAAAGCATTTGGTCAATTGTTCTGAACAGGTTGGGTTTGGGTTCTGAATTTGTTGAGTGGGTCACAAAGATTTTGGTGACTGGTCCTCTGTTTATTTACCTGTGCAGGAGACAAGCCAGGGCTGTTCTCTTTCAATATTTGCACTCGAGTCTGTCCTAAACACTGCACAAGGCTCATCAGTCTCACCTCATGCAGAGCTTTGGCCTCCTGAAGGTTTTGCATGCTCACTTTGAAGCCATACGAGTTGGCTATGCTGGGACCTTCGATTTGAGAGGTCTCTTTCTTTGGCATATTCAGAGCTGCAAACTGGTTCTGCAAAAACGTGACACACACAAAACACAAAAGAAAAACATGTGAAGCAGGACATAACAGCCTGGGAGGCCAAAGTTGAATGTGATGGTGTCAGCACCTTCATCTGGGTGCTAAGGATGAGCCTTCGAAGAGGTTCTGCCTGGCTCCTTCTACGCTGCTGCACTCTCTGAGAAACAGCATCCTCTGTACAGCACAGAAGATAGATTAGTGAACAAAACATTTCATCACTTTACAAACTATGTAATAATGGCCAATAATGTAATAACATTTTTGAGACAATAATGTAATGGCAATTTGTCAATAATGTTATTAAATTATTGGCTGGCTATTATAGTATTGGCCTAACATTTAAAAATTCCTTTGAAAATGTGTGCAGCCTATAATGTAATAATACATCGATAGGACCACATATTTGTAATATATACATTTTTATTTTTACTTTAGGTTTATATATATTTTTTCAGGTTTAGTGCAGTTTGTTCAAAAATAGTGGTTGGCCAATTTGGTTAATAATTAAGATATGCCCCCTGCAGCACTAACTCCTTATTTCTAATTGTAAGTTGAGAACGTAACGTAACGTTGAGAATTCTTTGAAGTACAAAATTGTCCTTTCACAATATTATTTTTTAATTCATAACTTTATGTGTGAAGTAATGTTATTTATTTAATTAATGTTCAGTGCATTTGGTAGTCAGACAATTTTATGTTGATATTTTCACATAACTCTCTTCAGTTTCTCCTAAGTGTTCATGGTCTGATTTATGTTGTACAATGGACATTACAATGTTGTATAGTGCCAGTCCAGTTATTTATTTTTACCACTTCCTTAAGAAAACTTGGAAAAAGTTTGAATTAAATGTTTTCAAGGAAATAAGATGTGGTAAATTCATTTGACGATGCAAAACCCAACAGGGACACTGACAAAACATAACCCTCTCAGATAAGAGACAAAATATCAAAAACTCTAAAAACCAAGTCCAGATTACTTATTTTTACACTTTTTATGTTGTGATATAGGTAGCTTGGATGACTAAGAGTTTTCAAAAACATACCTAAGCAAATTAACAATATTTTAAATAGAACATCTTGTACAAGAAAAAATTCTCAAACTGGCTGTTAGAATCATAATTAACAATGCCATCCACTACACTACACTGAAACACATTTCAGATGAACAAACTACACAAAAAAAAAGTCTTATTTCCAAGAAATGCAGTCCTTTTGATTGATTATTATTACATTATAAGCTGCAATTACATTTTCAAAATATTTTTAATAATGTAATAACCAGGCAATAGTGCAATAACTTACTACATTATTGGCAAGTTTGTACGTTATTGGCAGGTATTGCATTATTGGCCATTAATATGTTATCAGTTGCTACAGGTAGATCTAATAAAATGTTAATTCCTATGCCAGTGACTATAGGCCTTAGATGGGGGTACAGCCTGGAGAGTGGCCACTTAGCAGCAGGGCTGACTTGGAGACATACACAGACAGACAACCATTCACTCTCACATTCAGTAATTTGGATGTGCAAATTTCTGGACAGTGAGAGGAAGTTGGAGAACCAAGAGAGATCATGCGTTGGCCCACCATCCCAAGAATTATTCAGAAAATATACAGTACTAAAGGTGTTGCCCCTTTGTTCATTAGTGGCCATGTTGCTGGGTGAGTATGTGTTGGGTGCTCTTACTCTCAGAGATGGGGGTGCTGCAGACAGGCGGGGTTCTCAGGGCAGTGGGGCTGTCCAAGCTGCGTGGACTGGCACGGACATGAACCGGAGAACCGCCTGTTTCCAATGTGTGCCCAGAGCTCAGGGGTGAACGCTGCCCGGTGGGGCTGCAATGATGGGACTCCTGCCATGGAGGAAGCTCTGGGCTGTCTGGAGAACTAACTTCCCCCGTGCCTTCTTCATCTGACACTGGGGCAACTTCTGTAAACTCCAGACTCTTTAGAGGAGAAATTATTAAAGATGAGTGCTTTTTCCTACGGTGTGTCCTCGGAACGGGCTGGACACACAGCTGGGCAGCCCCCTCTACATCTGGAGCCCTTTTCTCTTTTTGTAAATGCTCGTACTGTTTGCGAGCCTCAAGCCACAGGTGCACACGCTCCCTGCTTGGAGGGCTTTTACAGGGCAGTAGTGTGACTTTTCTGTCGCTGTCCGAGAGCTGGGTTGGTCTTTCAACCTTAGGGCCCACTGTGGCACAGGGTAGGTTCATGGCTGAAAAGGCCGTCCTCCAGAAATGCAGACCCTCTAAGGACAGGTCTCCAGTGAACTCTGTGAGCTCTGAGGTCAGCCTGGTGCCCACTGTCAGCTTACGGCCTCCCACTTCCCTGAAAGAGAGACATTCACATGTATATTATACATTAAAACAGCTTTATTTTTCATTACTATTTGAAATTTCTCAGCTGATTGGCAGTACGTCTGTAGTGTGGTGAGGGTGCTTACATGGGTTTTCCTGGAGCGTCAGAGGGGTTGCTGCAGAATGGCTCCTCAAAAGTAGCCTCTGACATCTCTAGGTCTTGCAGTGTGCCACGGAGCTCCTCTCTGCTGGGGGGAGACATGAGGGGCTTCAGGATGTTTGCCCCTCGGGGGCTGGCCCTTGCCTGGGACAGCGAACTGACTGAGCGGGGCGAGCTGCTGGGCGTGCTGGAGGTCAGTCCATCAATGCCCTCCAGGAGGTCACTAGTCGGAGAGGTGTCAGTGAAGGACACAGAGGTAAGGGGTAAGGGGTCCAGGGCTGAGAACAGCAGCTCCTTTCTCTCACAGTGGAAGTCCTGGAAATGGCTGTGGGCCTGTCCTAATGAAAAGTCCCACTCTGTGCTTTTGACCTTAGAGTCTGAAGGGGCATTAGTCACAGGCTCAGCAGGGTCTGCTCTGTCAAATAGGTCCGGACTTACTTTGTGAAGCTCATCTCCTGAACCCAACGGCCTGTTTCATAAAGAGATAAACTTTACCATCATTGCAGGACAACACACAGTATCAACTATTTTTACAATGTTAAATTTACAACTATCCTGACAAAAACTTCAACAAAACAACAAAACCATACTAACAGATATATGCCTTCCTGCTTCACTTAGCCAAACGGGACTGAAGTCTATGAGAAGCTAAAGGCACCTTTAATGAGAAACCAAGAACCAACCTGACGGTCTTCTTCTCTGGGGTCTGTGGTGAGATGCCATCCTGAGAAACATCGCTCAGGAACTTGAGTGGGAGGTTCTTATCCGTTAGGACAAACTGGCTGCTGCTGTATGGGCTGGAGAAGTCTGCCTGGTCTATGGTATTTATGTCAAAGTTGTAGTTGTGCGGAAGCTCTGGCGACAGGCTGTCCTCTACAAACTTACAACTGTCCAAGTCTGGCTCTGACAAGAACATGGGGCACTCTTCGCGCCTCAGCGATTCTGGCTGTGTGCTGCTTGTCCTGCCTTTCCTAGACTTCTGGTCCTTAGGAGCAACGGCCTTTGCAGGCCTAAGTTTGCGAGGAGTTGCAGCGGCATTTTTTTTAGACTTAGCAGTTTTTTTTGTGGGATCTGATGCTGCGCAGTTGCTGTAGTGTTGTGACAGGTCCTGTTTCTGAAGCAGTGTCTTGAGGACAGCCAGACCAGAAGGACAGTCAGAGCAGTCTGAAAGATTGGGGAGTGCTCCGTTCGGCCCTGAGGACAGAGGAGATAGTGTTGCTTTTTCAGGTCCATCTTGTAGAGTTCCATTTTGTGACTCCTCTGCCTTTACACAAGCAGAGCGTTTTGGGACTTTGAGCTGATCTGGTGGAGAAAGGCTTTGGTTGACCTCCATTATTGAGGTATCACAATCTTCAAGCTTTGGTTGTACAGACTGGGATGCCAAGTGCAGTGCATTCTGGGAGCAGGTGTCCATAAAGGCTGGCTGCTGAAATGGAGGAACCTCTTGAGAAACAATCTGAGAAGGAGTTTCTTCCTCCTCGGGGAAAAGAAGCTGGGAGCTGTTTGCAGCTTCTTTTTGGCCTTTGGGCTCTTCAGTCTTTTTTTTACTGGAACTTGTAGGTCTTCTGTTGACCTTTGACGTGTCCTCTGTCCTCATGACTTTTTTCCTTGCAGTTACAATTCTGCTTGACGTCCCCTTTTTGGTCTTACTGAAGTCCAAATTTTTACCTAAACGTCTACTTGCTCTTTGTTTAGAAGAGGCTGAGGTCTTTGTGGGTTTGGCAGTCGAAGACTTCCTTGGTGGGGCTTTGGAGTGAACTGAAGCTGAACTAAGACACGGGTCACTCAGAGGGTTGATTAGATGCTCTGGAATGAGGCTGTCCAGCATCAGTGGGTCACTTGGCGACCAACATCTAGGAGGAGTTGAGTCTATAGGGCTCATGGATCTATCCGACAGGTAGCCCAGCTCTACCATGACATCAGAATAGTGGGTGTCCTGGTCCTGGGCCAGCTCACAGTAGCAGGGCCGGGGCGGGGGCAATGAGGGCAGATGCAGACCTCTCTGACAGCCCTGAGACCATCTCACCTTTTGAGCCACTTTCACTGGTGGTTTGCTCAGGTTATTGACCACTTTTTTGCCCAGGTTCTTGACCACTTTTTTGCCAAGTTTTGTCTTTCGTTTAGTGTATTTTTTAGGCTTTGTCTCAATGATGGGAAACCTGACAGCCGTAGATTCTGGGACTTTAGGCCAAAAGTCTTTGAGAGGGGCCTGTTTGTTGTACTGTTCCAACTTGTCTTGGGTCAGCAGAACCCTCTGCTCCTCTGCTTGGATTTTGGACACTTTGACCAGCATGTTCTTCTCTCCTTTGAACCTGTTGATGATAATGTACTTGATGATGACTGGAGGCTCTTTCTTGCAGCGTTTTTTGCTTTTCTGTTCCTGTCTATTAGGAGTGGTACCGTCTTTGGGCTGCTCTTTGCCAGAGGTAGGGTTTTTGCAGCAGCCTGCAACTGACTGTTCCCCATCCTCAGTATCAAAGATCATCTTCCGTTTAGCTCTTAAAGCATACTTGCTCCCAGGCAGCGCGGTAGGTGCTGTACAGCTAACCTCAGTGGGGACATCAGGCTCTTCACAACAACTGGGGGAGCTAGTGGGAGGAGGTTCCATCACAGCTTCTGTCTGCTCAGTTAACATCTCTTCCTGATCCTGTTTGGTGATTGGCTCTGTTTGTGTTGGACAATGTTTGCCCTCCTCCACTTCAGTTCTTTGGGAACCCTCTGTAGATAATGTGTCTGAATCGACAGGAGCAGCTGGCATTACTTCAGTCATCCCAGTGCTAACATGGATGTCCATGACAGAGCATTCTACAGAGTCCGTTGCCAGCTTTTTTTTGTTCAACTTTAACCGTGACCTTCGGGGCTGGTTTTCTTCAAGCTTGCTGCAAGGATCAAATACTTTTTTGCTCCCACATTTCTTCCTATTAAGGCAGTTGGAGAGGATGACACTAGGGAAAAACTTATAGTGGGCTTCTTGTTGTGCCACAATAGTCTTTTCAGTCTTGTTCTCCTGATAGTCCTCGTATCGGATTTTCAGCTCGCCCACATGGCCCTCCTCACTGTCACGGCCCGTGTCTTCCTGCACCAGGCCGTCCTCACCCACAGGGGAATGGACCATGACCTTCCTGTTGCCGTCCTTCTGACTTTTCTCAAGGTCTCCTTTAGCTGAGCAGTTTCTCAACTCGGAGTAGCACAGGGAGAATGTCCTGTGGTTTTGAAGCATTGACAGACAGTTTGTTTCCACATTCTTTAGACTGCTATATGCATTTCTGTTTTTAGCCTCTCCATGACCAAATGATAATCCTTCTAGATCAGCCTTGTCCAGAGTAATGGAGGCCTTTTTGTACAGTTGTCCTATGCCCTCTTTACTGACGCAGTTCGGGGGTGCTCCTGGACTGGCCTTCTTACAGGGGATTGGGTGCTTGACTGGTGGGATGTACGGTATTTCTTTGTTAACCCTAAATCCTGTTGGACAATCACTGCTGGTGTGTGGACTGCCTGTCAGCTGAAAGTGCCTGTCCAGAGGGGGGTCCGAGTCCAACAGCTCAGGGTGTTTGCAGCCCAAAAGAAATGCATTCCTTTTACTACGCATCTTCTCAGTCAGCGAAGACTGGCTCCTGGAGCCACTGTCCGTTAGAGATGAATCTACAGACAGGACAAAAAAACAAAAACAAACAAACAACTGGTGACCAAAGGATTTGTAGAAATTGCAAAAATTCTACTTGAGAGCTCTGCATTATTATACACATTCAATTTTAGGCATGAAATAAATTCTGAGATGCTAAACAGCAACATTTTTCCCCACAGCTGGATTTTTTTTGTTTTTTTTTCCTTACCGAGAAGGTGGGTCTAAGGACAGGGGATGTCCTGGGTCTGTTTAGTTTAGTGTAGTTATTGTTTGTGTTAAGTCTGATTGTGTGTCTATGCTTGATTAACTGTTTGTGAAGCCCTTTCAGGCGACTGTTGTGATACTGGACTATGTAAAAATATACACGGACAGAAAAATTTAAAAGAGCGGAGACAATACATAAAACAGAAATGGGAGTTTGACGCTAAAGTAAAGTTGACAGAGGAGAAATGGGATGATATTAATCAACAAACATGGAAACTAACATCCTCATTAGCGTGGAGGGAACATGGGTGGAAAAACATTGTGAGGTACTTTGCAACTCCAGCTCAGACAAAATATTGTGATACAAGTCCTTGGCGAGGGTGTGAGGAAAAGGTGGCAAATCGTGATCACATAATCAGGAGTTGTCCTTCAATTGTGGACAATTGGATGGAACTTAAGAAATGTATGGACAAAATGCTTCAGACTAATTTCCCTTTTACTTTTAAAATATTTTACATTATGAAGACTTAATGTGGATGGTAAGAAGAACCTAAATGTTAATTTTTTAGGACAATGCTATTAGCAGTAAAAAGGACATTACTAGGCAGAAATGCCTAAAAAGGACAACTGGGTTGATGTGATGCAGAACACATACTGTATATTACGGAGAAACTGACATTTACTTTTAGACTTGAAATTGAAAAAAATGAGAGATTATGGGAAGGCTGGTTTTAACTACATTAAACCAATAAGATCAGATTTAGTCTGAAACTCAAAATTGAGAATATTCCCCTGGTTTTTTGCCACTTGTTTGTATTGTTCCATGTCTGTTCTTTGTTTTGTGGCTATTTAAAAAACAAACAAAAACAATGTGACAAGAAGATAATTTTACCATGGAATAGGATATATTGCACTTGTACAATGTGCTGTATGTGTATATTATCTTGCAAAATCAATAAAAAGAGAATTAAAAAAAAAAAAAAATCTGAGGGTGAAAGATCAATTCTAATGTTCCTGGCTTGTTCAGAGAAAGAGTCTGTGGTTTGTTAATGGGCATATGATGGAAATATGATGCAGCTACACACTCTAGTATCCAATAAATTTTATGATTAAGCAGATTTAAGTCAGAATGAGAAGGTTTACCACTGTTCTCATCAGCTGCTCCATCCACCTGAGGGATGGACAGGTCAGCAAACACAGAGTTACTCCCGCCCCACTCCATTTCTTCATCTGACACCTCTTGGGGCTCATCACTGGACATACTGCAAGAACCACAGACACCATGCTTCAAGCTTAATTTTTGTGTCTTTAACTCAAGAAACGGCAGAGCTGTACCTCGGATAAGCTGACTTATCAGACGACTCGCTGTCCCAGCGTTGTGACATGAGGACACTGAGCTCTGCCTCTTCCTTGTCCACTTCTGGCTCCACCTCCTCATCGTCACTATTGCCTTGGTAACTCCTGATGCCAGGAAGAGGCTGAGGCTGGGAGCCATGCTGACTCCTGCAGAAGCCGTCATTCTCCAGCCCGGCCAGCAGGTCGATGATGGCATGTTCTTGGCTGCCGCCTGCGGAGACCAGCCCATACCAACAGTGAACTTACAAAGCATAGTCCACCACCCTTTGTGTTTTCAGAATGTGTGCTCAAAGACTTCTACTCATCAGTATGTGATTTGACCAACAATGTATAATAACTGATCATGCGTTTTTACATTTACAACATTACATTGTCAAATAAATATGTACAAAATTGCATGACTAACAGTATTTTGGAACAAGAACAAACAGGGCCTGATCCTACAGTTGATTAAAGGCGTGTAGTCACTGCAGTTGATTTGCCATTTTAACCTGACACAGGTGAGAGGGGATTTTGTCCTTAGAGTGGACAAGTCTCTGTCGAAGAGTGTTGCCAGGTTTGAATTGTACTGTAATGTTGCAATTTTTAAAAATCAGGGTTTTTCAGAGAGTCCATCTACATAAGGAATAACCAGGTTACTGGATTATGCTACATCTGCACTGCCCCCTGCAGCTCAGGCCAGATCCTTATCTGCAAATCAACTTATTGCAACAACTGCAAATTTCCGTCTAGGACATACTGTACTAACATCCACACTTACTCAACCTTCACCTGCCGCCTGCACTCTTCATAATCTACTGGCTCTGCTATAGCTCTGCCTATATTGCCCTTTGACAGCAGTGGTTAAAACGCACCTGCCAGACCCATTCAAGACCTTGCTACAGCTGCCACTGCATCGCCAGCCACCGGCCCTACAACAACACCTGATATATCTTTTCTTTTTCAGGATAACATGACTTCAATAGACTTGCTTTGCCTGAACCACTCATTTTTCAGTTTCCATAAAAGTCTGCATTCACAGCACTCACACTGAAAATTAGTGTTAATTAGTTAGTGGCCCAGCAGCACAGCAGGATGTTACCCTTATTCAAAGAGATAACAAAGTTTATGAATGGGATAGACTAAATCAACGTTCAACCAAAGATCCAAATTACACAGATCTGAACACAAGAAACAGTTTTAACCTGGATTTGTGCAAACTCTGATCACAGACTGACTTCTGGAAGTGATTTCTAGTATAGAATAATATCGGTTATTAATAAAGTGTTGCTTGAGGAGCCAAAGATCAGAAGCATCAAATACTAATAATACAGACTGTGCCTCTCTGTTTTTATTAAAACTACTTACTTTCCCAGTCTTTTGTTAGCCATGTTGCTGCCATCAAACTCAAAATAAGCTTGTAGTCTTCACAAAACTGTAAAATACCAGTTTTACCATTGAATATGTTGGAAATGTTTTTGTGAATGGGTGGCAGGCCAATGATTTGTTTCTATTTACATTTTATAATGTGTCATCACTTTTTGGACATGCGTTTGAACAATAAATCAATTTGTTGTGCTGCAGTTATTAGTTTCATTTTTTAAAATAAAATGTTTGTGAAGTGCAGAGTTCAGAAGAAAACCTACCGTTAGTGATGGGGGCAGAGTGGTTGGAGTTCTGGGAGAGTTGGATGAACTCCTGACTGTTTTCTAGCAGACTCAGGATGGCTTCTTCATCCACGACAGCCTCCTCTGGGACCTTAGCACTGCTCCTTGCACAGTCTACAGAGACCAGGCAGAGGTCAGAGGTTGTGCTCCTGGTGGTAAGAGAACAGTGAAGGCTCCACAGAGCGACAGAGTGATACAGCTGGAGTGTTACCTGGTTGGGGGTCCCGGTGCACCTCCACCAAATTAGCAGCAGTGCAGGGCAGCACCTCTAGAGTCTCTGAGTGAAGGGTGAGCTCAAAGTCCTCCTGCTCCTCTCTGTCACCAACCCAAGACTGTGGTGTTCTGCTCAGACAACAAAATGCAAGATGCCGAACCATTTAGCACACAATATTATTGAGCTTCTTACAGTTCATTGTTGCAGTTTTTTGAGATATATTAGGGCTCATACATTTGGTTTTTCACCACTTATGTTTATGACAGTCTTGGAATTAAGTGTTATCCCTGGATGTTTTGCCATATCTGTATCACAGTGCAAGGTTGTGTCTCATCTCATGCTAACGTAACACATTGATGGTTATTCAGCTACATGAAGCAATAACGAACTAAATAGGTGTTTCGCATGTTAACGTAATATATTAACAGTTATTCACATAACTATAGCATAAAGAACATAATATAACAAGTTCACCAAACTCACAATCTCACTCCTAATCGCTAAATCCTTTAAATTCTTCATCCTCAGTGTTGCTTCTGAACAACTCTGGAGGTAGACGAAGCATATAAAAGTGCATATATTCCAGGGTTTCCCACAGCACTCTCTAGGTAAGGTGGCCAGTTTACAAACAAGCACCTACCACCTTGACTACCATTCAATACTCTATTGAATAGCCTAAGTAAAAATATATTTATTTAAAAAAAAAAAAAAGTATTGTGATGCTTTAGTGATGCAGTGTTTGTTCAGTAAACTTTATGAGAGTTATGTGGGCTGTAGATGTAGTGTAAACATGACAATTATTTTGTTTGGTACACAATAGGTGCTTTCACACACAACAGTTACAGGAACCCAGTTCCTAGATCCCCATTTTCAGTTCTAGAATCTCCTCAGCCCCATCAGGAACCTTTTGTTAGCTCAAATTCCCTCTACCGATAGGAGCTTGGTGAGCTAAGCACTGCGACGTAACATGAGTGCCACTTTAAACCGCGTCGAAGCCAATACTTAAAAGGACAGAGGTGAGACAGAGACCAAGGCAAACCAAGACCAGGTCAAGACCAAACCCTGTGAACGAAGGATGAAAAAGAAACTTAAATTAGTGGTTCAGATACAGTAATGATCATTTTAATGATGGAATGCAACAGACTCCTTGTTTTAACAGTTGCTTAGTCCCCCACTTTCTCTTTCTTGTTTCTGAATGTTAGAACTGTGTGGTTATATGAAGCACTGATAAATAAATACATGTGGCACAATATGTGGTACTTGACCCAGACAGAACTGACCACTCGTGATTTATGTAAAGCCAGAGAGCCAATGTGCCGACCTCCAAACCTAAGTTACAACTTGGTGCTAGTAAGCTGCTTGTTATTTTTCTTATAAGGAAACCACCACATCTGAGACAGAGACAAGACCGACTAAATTTGGATTCAAGACAAGGCTGAGTAAAAAAGTAGCAAAGATGAGAACAAGACCTTAAAAAAGTGGTCTCTGGCACTACAACACTAGTTACCACTTCATTGAACCAATTTTCTAATACAAATCTGGGACTGTACAGGAGGAGCAGAAGATTCACCTGAATCTGATTGTGGCAAATACCATGTAAAACTTTGAAACTGAACATTCTTTAAAATTTAATCTACCCAAATTTAATTTTGATAACCTCAAAACAGACAAAGATCTGTGGACCCCTGCAATCTCTGCCAAACCCCAGGTTGGGAATCACTGCTCTCGACAAGTGTTAAGATTCAGCGCTACTAGAAAAAACTTGAGATTAGTTTTGACCTGAAGATACTAGTCTTGATGAACTGAGAAAAGAGCTGTGGAGAATAATTTCTTTTGCCTTTTACCCCATCTTAAAACGTGCCCCATCCCAATTTTCTCAAGAGTGCCTCATTGTTTAAACATAACCCCCTTTATTCAAATGGACATGACCTTAAAAGGACACTAGTGTCATGTCTGGAGTGGGCTACACTTCAGTGTGCTTCTCAGTTTATTTATGTTAAGTATTTGTTCTAATATGCATAGTGATGATAATTTCACCACTTAAACCACTGCGAAAGAGTGAGCTTTTCTACCTGCTAGCCTCATGTTGTTAATATCTGGAAATTGAGCCAAGATCTGAGGCTGCAGCAGCCAGCCAAAGCCTCTCAGCAGTGTGTGTGTGAAACAAGCTGAAAACTTTCAAGCCGCTTTTACACTAGGTTGGATTGGCGCGGAATAGGTGGGCTTCCCAAAGCATTCTAAAGTGTTCCCAAAAAGCAGTCCAAACCGTTCTACTTGGCACTCCTCCCCGATGGGGTTGAGCATGATAAGTGTCTGGAACAGTTGGAGGTGAGCATTGCTGCGAGCTGACCGGACGAGAGAGAATCATCACACAAATAACAGCGAAAATGTATTTTTTATGCAAACATGTACTTGTCCTTGTGATAAACAGCCGTATTCCGAGAGAGGACAAGCTAATGTTGAGACGACTTTTTCTAAAAAAAATAATGCTAGCATAGTTTAGCAACAGTGGTTCAGCAAAGTATGGCTCTAGCTTCGAGAATCTAAACATTTCATTTTTAGTTTAGACTGGATTAAGCACGAGTTAAACTCATGTTGTCATATGTTCAGGTGTTAAAATGTGTTAAAATGGTGCAGAGAAGTGAATTTAATGCACTGAAAGGTGGCGGTAAACCGAAAGTAGTCTCCTGTTTACTGAAGCTAATACAGCTTTAGCACCAGCCTCACACAGACACACACCAGCCTCACACAGACACACACCAGCCTCACACAGACACACACCAGCCTCACACAGACACACACCAGCCTCACACAGACACACACCAGCCTCACACAGACACACACCAGCCTCACACAGACACACGCCAGCCTCACACAGACACACGCCAGCCTCACACAGACACACAGCAGGATTTACTCTCCTCTTTCTATAAATGTTGCCAGTGCCTTTCTGTTTAAAAAATGAGTTTGAAATACATTTTTTATCTCATTTATTAACACAACCTTTATTGCGCTTGTGTGACGTCAGTGTTTACAAAACAGACGTGGGTCTCATGGACACAGAGTCATGGAAACACCAGCAGGTTTTGAGGCTACCCGCTCTAAGGCGTCCCGTACTGACACATCCAAGACCGTTCTGCCTAGTGGAAAAGTGCCTTCAGACTTACACATCCAAGTCACTCTCCTTCATGATGTCCCTCAGTCGCTGCAGAAGAACCTTCTCACTGTCTGTCGGCGTGACCAAACCACGACCTGGAAAAAATTTCACAAACTCTTTTACTTGTAAAAGATCACGCTGTTTAGTAGAAACTAGGGCTGGAGTCAACCAAAGAATTTGTTAGTGTTACAAATAAATGTTGAATTTTCTTTTCTTTCTTTTTTTTTTTTTTTTTTTTTTTTTTAAATCATAACAACTCATTCTTGAGAGTCAGGGCAAAACACACGCTTCAAAGAAAAGTGTAATTTATACCAAAAAATTTAAATCATAATCAGGACTGGCACACTCACAAAGCTACATCTGAAGGAACTGTGGATACCTAGGCTTTCTGCACACATTTTTTTGAGAAAATGCGTTTAAATGGTGTGTGGTTAGAAAGTCCATGTTATTATGTTTGTCCTCAGCAAGAGGTCACAATATTCATCAGAACATCAAAAAATGTTACAAACTCTAAAATAGTGAATGCATATACAGTATAAAAAATATGTTTTTATTTAGAACCTCTTCCTTTACATGCTTAGTTCAGGATTTTTCCCTACATAAATATATAACTTAATGATTATAGGGTGTATGTTTTGTCCTGACTCAAGAATTATAGTAATGATAATGACAATAATAATAATGCATCGGTCTTGATGCAGCCATTCTGAGCCTACGGCCTCTCCGACCTCCACCAAACACAATCACACTGACACATTCACTTTTAAGACAATGTCCATCAGCAATTTTCACACGTTTAGAAGGACTAACCCACATGTATCTTAGGATATAATATAATATAATTAGCCCTTCATGAATGCAATGGCTCATGAGGTTAAACAGAAAGCTGACCTTGGGACTCAGGGGGTTCTATCTGAGAGGGCTGGTTCTGCTCTCGGCGCCGCTGCCTCTCATCCTCCCAGATGGCCTGCAGCCCAGGGTTCCTGCCAATCTGGTCTGAACACAAACACCATTGTTTACTGACTTTTATTTATCTCAGAAAGACTAGCCACAAAAATGTAAAAATGGAAGAATTCCATCTAATGGCTGGTGGTGCAGTTTGTAACAGAGCATTCTATCAGTGAATTGAACAGACTAAACATACTTTCAATCTCGAGGCGGTTAAGGATATCCACAGCCACAGCGTCGACCTCCAGCTCACAGGTGCTCTGTTTCTCCAGCTCCTGCAGGACCAGGGAACTGCCAACAACACACAGCACATACTTGTAATACTCGACAAAGTGCAGCCTCAGAGCGTGAGCCAACTGTTAGTACTCACCAGGGCAGAGAGCGCTCATCCCAGCGTACCAGCATGCTCTCACTGACTCTGGAGGTGCAGGGGCTCTTCCAGGGGCTCATTCTGGGACCAGTGCTGGTATTGTGTTGGTCCAACTCTGCAGCATCTGCCGAGAAACGCTCAGGGTCAGGCCAGTTTGGACATTTCCCACATGAATCTGTGGTACGTAACATGGACATTCAGCACCGATTCAGAGATAAACATGATGCTGCTACAAAACAACAGACAGTGTCTGACAGAAGTGCCACACAGCACCGCCCAAGATTCAACATCACATATTTTACTTACACACAGAGGCAGTGGCATAACTTTGTGAGGGGCCCCAGTACAGGTTGAATAGGATTTAAAGAAACTTATGGTAAAAAGCTACAGTATGTAAAGTAATTTACTGACTTTGTTCTTTACAAATATTTAAAAATTCCCGGGAGCCAATGCATTTACCTTGTTGCACTGCCTGATGCTACGCTCCTGCACAGAGGTCATTTGTAATTTGTAATAAAATGGAAATCTTTACCAGTGCACAGTATATATTTAGTACCTATAGAACAGTAATAATAGGAGCAACAAAGCAACTTAGTAAAGCAAGTTTCCCTGAGATTGCTTGGTTTATAAAGCAAGATTGAGATTGCACTCAACTGATAACCACTTGATTGTAGGGTTGGGACGATCTCTTTTCATTTTCAGGCAATTTACAATTTTAAACTATTTTTTCTCTTACTGTCTGACCTAAAAAAGCTAAAACCTAAAAGATAGGTTTATTATTTTTTATAGGAATATTGCATATCTATATTTTTATCTTTTTAACTGCCTATAAAAAAAACAGTAAAGCAGCCTTCTCATGGCCTGAAAAGCTCAAAAAAGGCAATAAAAATACTTTGCTCATTTCTCTGCCATAAAACTATGGCAAAGCTAAATAAAATAAATAAATATAATACATAAAATACACAATAATACTCTCCACACCAATACCCACTACAAGCTACATAACAATCAGCATAAAGAACAATAAGCAGCTTTCTACAACATATTAAAAAGATGTTTAGTTTAATACAGTGGCCTGGGGTGTACACGCCATATTCATGTAAACAAGCAGAAAGAAAAATGCTTTAAAATACTTTTTCCTAATGTATAACTGTATCGGCCGATGTATTGGATATTGGTATATTTTTTGTTACCTAATATCGATATCAGCCTAAAAAAAAATAAATAAATAAATAAAAAATAAAAAAATAATCCATATCGGTCGGGCTCTAGTGTTGACCTTCTGCTTCTAAAGGCCAGATCTATTATAATTTATACACCATAAAGTCTTGTTCAAAGATGCTAAAAATGATCAAGCACATGGCTAATCTGCACATAAACAAACTTTTACTTTTAACATTGTCCAAAATTAGCCGTAAATGACTTCATTGCTCGATTTATCCCCCAGCCCTACCAGGTGGTGGGTTGGACTGGCTGGCAGAGAAGAAACCCAAACAGACTATACCCTTAGTCAGAGATATCTGTAACCCCCACATCCGGTAGATGCAAAGAAGTGTCTGGGGAAATGCTGCCACCCCCGCTACCTGTTCCCAGATATGCAGTTGAATATGGAAGGAAAAGTAACCTTATGTGCTGTGAGCTGAAGCCCTGCTGTGGTGCACACTGACAGTACCTTTACTGGTGCGGAACTTGACGGCCCCCAGGCTAATCAGGTTCATGCCATAAAGGTTGTAGTCAATGAAGAGCTGCAGCAGGTAGGGGATGTGGCCCTCGTGTGGCTGATACATTTTATTCATGACTGCTCCACTCTGCAGCAGCTCACATACCCTGCAACAGCACACACAATGTTTATACATTTCAGTTAATAACGCTCACTACTTTAGATCAGTTTTTTTGCTTTGACTATGGTTAAGATTAGGGTTGAACGATTTAAAAATATATATCTGATTGGGATTTTTCTGACAGATATTGCAGTTGCGATGAGATTTGTGATACATGTTGTAAAATCGATGTTCAATTGACAGTTTACATTGACAGTAGTAGTAGTAGTATAGCAGTATTTTGGTCGTCTCTCAAGTAATATAAGGAATCTCAAGCCTTTCAGATCATGTCTGTAGAGGTCTAAACTACAGCTGTATTTGTAGATTTATATACAGTATATTAAGGCCCTGTGGAGATGGGATATAATGTTCAGAAGACATTATATCAACTAAATAAAAGCAGCCTTTGCGATTTGTTAATTGCGACAGTTTAAATTGCAATTTCGATTCAATTACAATGATTTGTGCAGCTCTAGTCAACATCTTTGAGTTGTGTCAAAGTACAGGTACCATTGCTGACTCAAGAGTTCTTTTGTGTGCTTTTGCTTTCAGAAAGTGATTAAAAGCAACTAGAGCAGCACAATATATTGCAAAATTGACATTAAATAAATCAAATGGCAATATTTATATGTCATAAATAAAATATAAGAGCTTATTTGAATGTTCTGGCATATTTTAACTTTAATTCAAACTAACACCACGTTCAACCAGGTCAGGATTTAGCATTTGTGCATCGACCTCTGCCTCTGAGCATGTAGTAACCCGCAACGCGCCTCTCTTCTCCTCTGTGCTTGGCGTGTGACCTAAGCGTGGATCTGTCCCCTCTGTCCTTTGCATCTGAACCAAACAGACTGCTGTCTCCTGTGTGCGTCAGTCAGCTGTGAGAACGATCGGAGAGACGATGAGCGGCGCCTTGAAGCAGCGTGTTTGAAAGTGAAAGAAAAGTGACGCTGCACGCTGGTTGTAGACCTTGACCCCACAGTTACCTGTAGTGTAGGCACATTATCCAACTGTTCACAGCTGAAATCTACTCACATTTGGTGTTTTGGCCAGTGTGAATGTCCAACCCAGGTCACTGAGAAAGGTTCCGTGTTGTCATAGAGAAGTGCGATTAATTGTGTTAATTGTGTTAATTTTTTAACGCGTTAATTTTTCTGTAATTAATTCATCTCAATTAACGCGTTAAAGTCCCAGTCATAGACTAAATAAAAAAGTCCAGTTTTAGTGGTAATTTTCTTAACTTTGTCACAATTTAGCCTTGTTTTATTCCTGGTTTAGTCTGTGTTAAGTTTTGATTTTGACACTGTTTTGACTTGTGAATACAGGGACTTACATTTTTGATTTTGTTTTAAGTTAATGCAACATACTATATCAGAATTTGTGCTATTTTTAAATATTGCAAAAATATTGTTCTTGCCGTTTTCAAAATGCTTATCAAATATCGCATATTTTTTCCCATATTGTGCAGCCCTAAAAGCAACAGGGGAGTCAGTCAAAGTTAAAAACAGTTAAAAACTGGTTTCCAGCAGCAAACATCTTACAACAAGACCATATCAGCAGACTTACCGTTTGACCATCTGAGGATTGTATAGATATATTTTGATAAAGTGCTTCTCCTTAGCATGGTAGCCATAGAAAGGCCTGGAACAACAACAAAAAAAGCAACATGACAATAGTCAATGGGGACAGGTGTGGCACAACCTTTGTAATCACTGGAACGAGCAAACACTAATACATAAATTATGGACAATAATGGAGTGTCATTTCCTTATAAAATCTGTATGTTGTGGTTCCTCCCAAATCCGAGTAAGGGCTTCTGTTACACCACTGTACTTTAATTGGTGGAACAAACCCATGGGGGGTTTTGGGCTGTGGTGTGAGCCAGAGCAGTGCAGAAGTGAACATACATGCCAGAGACAAGCACCACTTTGAAGATGTGCTGAGTGCCGGAGCCGGGGTTTCCCATGGCCACATTCAGGGCTCTGTCGATGCTGAAGGCCAACTGTCGCAGGTAGCGCTCTGGCTGCTGCCCGTAGCCATCGTATGGGACGTAGATGTATGGGAAGACGCCATGGAGGTGGAGGCAAGTCTTCTGACCTGTGCACAGGCAGATCATAGGCTTGAGTTATTTTAGGAAAAAAGTTTGTAAAAATAAATAAAAAAAATCTATGAACCTGCTCCTAGTGATAATACAATATAATATGAGAGCTAGTGATGGACAAATATGCAAAACAGATTATAATCATAAACTATTGTATTAAGCTACAATAAACAGCCTTCACCTGCCGCAACCAGCGCTGGTTGGAGTTCAGATCATGAGGCCAAAATTTTCAGATTAGACACCTTGAAACAACTGCTAAATATGACATCATTGTATTATTTTGTATTTCTTTATTTAAACAGGTTAGTCTCATTTTCAATAGAGACCTTTTTCACATTTCCACAAATACAGAAGATAAAAAACAATACCATTCTACAATATAACAGGGGCAATTGATGAGTTTTTGCACTCTTTTCAAAAAAAGTCTGAATTGGTCATTATATTCCAATATATAAATCTAACCTCAATTACTTATGATAGATGTAGCCAACAAATGGTGTGGCCAAGGTTGTTTAAAAGTCATATCAAATCTATCATATCATCAGCATTTGACCACCTCAAAAACATTGCCAGGATCAATGGTATACTGTATAAACCAGACTTATCCATGCATTTAAAACAGCTCTGCTTGTGCCTCCTAAGACATGTTGGTCCCATATAAACCATCTTGGACTCTGCAAACCTCAGGGGCAGGCCTTCAGCTGTGTTTTCAGTTTAATGCAGCCAAAATCTGTAACAGCCTTCCTGGTGATGTGAGACAAGCGTCTACAGACAATTTCTAGACTTAAAACTGTTCTTTTAGTAGAACAATACTGTGTATGACAACTGAGAGTGTTTTATCTGCACCTTTCTATTTTAATTACATTTTAAATTGATTTTTAATAATATATATTTTTAAAATAGATTTTACTGTTTTAATGTTTTATTGTATTTCTTGTATTGTCAATGCAGTAATTCGGAGCAGGTCTCTGGTGCCTGGCTGTCATAGCAGAAAACCCTGAACATGGTGATGGACACTGGAAGCAAGGGATGCTGTCAGGCTGAAGAAAAGTCCTATCGTCTGGTTGGTTTGTGGGGCAGCTGACGCGTACTCACAGACAGGCCAAGTATGCCACAGCCCAGGGGGTTGTCAAGGAATGGAGGAGTTTGGGGAGGAGTTCAGGGAGGACATGGAAGAGGACAAACCATGTTTGGGGCTGAGGCCTAATTAGTTAAACCAGTGGTTCTCAACCTTTTTGAGTTGCGAACTGCTTTAGATCAATAGGGTTAGGGTTAGCTTGGCTGGTTTTAAGCTCTCGTGTGCCAGAACTTCAGAGCAGATAACACATTGGGGATATTCGATGTTGTTTTTGATTGTAAATGTAAACCCGTATTTCAAAAATTCCAGCTGATATTTGTGAAGTCTGCTGTCTGCTGGGCTGGGTGCCGGCTTACGCTTCTCGAGGGGTGATGTTGGGAGGCTGTCTGCTGATTTACCTGGTGACTCCTCCTGCTGCTCCAAATCTTTAGCAAGAACACCTTTTCTCTGAAGCAAACAATCCATTTTCTTTAATGCAGCTGTGTCAGTTAGCAATTCGCTCCTGCTTAAGGCTAGCACGAAGCAACCATGCCAAAATGTTTATTTGTGTACTATTCTATTCCCGCTCCGCATCTGAACAGATCATAGGGAGATAATTCATCTCATCTCACTTAAAGTAGGACTAAATGCTAAAATAAATTAAGCACAGACAATGCGATGAAAATAATATGCTTAAAAATATTGTAGGCTATTTTAATATGCTACTTAATATTAGGTTTAATTGTGTAATTTCTCCCAAATTATTTGGCAAACCCCTAAAATTATCTCACGACCCCCATGGGGGTCGGGACCCCAAGGTTGAGAACCACTGAGTTAAACTTTGCATGCATGTGTTGTATTTTAATTCAAATTAAATTCTGTTATTTCAGGATCCTGATCTTTATGTCAACACTTTAAGTAACTCGTCAGGCAGAACAAACTGAAATTTAGCTGCGTGTCCTTGTGTGGCCCTCGCTGAGCATCTGGTCTGGTGCATCAGCTGATGACGCTGGGACAGAGGGGTCATGTGAGGATGCCAGTGCAGGATGGGCTTCCCCCAGAGCTGAGTGCAGTGAGTGGCCCAGGTTCATGCGAGGAGCGCGCAGTGCGCTGAACTGCACACACTGGCTTACACCAGACAGTAGAGTGAGTCATTCTGTACAACTCAGCACAACTATATGGTTGAAAAATGACATTTATTATAACAGCTGACCAGAGCCTCCTTCACACAATTGTTCTTAGGGCCAAGATTCTGATTAAATTATGAAATTGTAAAAATATAAATTGCACTGTGCTGCCAGTTGTAAGGGAATGGAGGGCTGCAGTTGTAGTTGTAGGCCCTTCAGATTGGTGTGCCCCAGCCCTTGTGGCAGCAGCAGTGGCAGATAACACATGGAGTCTCTCCTACAGTAACGTACCACGAGCTACACTCAGGCCATTGCCTAAGAGTCTGACTTTACAACCAGCGGTAGGGGATTTGAAATGAGAAAAATGTATCAGTGCTCCGGTGAAGTTGTTTCCACTGCACAAAAGCCTGCCATCTATTTGCTTCCCCAGTACAATCTCCTTATACAAAGGTTTTACTTTTGAAAGTGACAGATGTCCTGGGCACCTGACAGCCCTCAACTGCTGTGGGTCTAAGCCAGAGCGACCAGAGGGACGAGGCCACAATGGATAATAGGAAAATGTCATCCAGCTAAAGTGGTAAAACTGTGTGTAACATTTACATTTACTTACTTACTTACTTGAGTGTTGTGTGGATAACTACCACATGCTCTTCCGTGTGTTTGTAATGCCCCTGCAACATACTGCTTCAAGTAAGATAAAAAAAATGAGAATCCTGTATTGTGCCATCTTTTTCATCCTTCTCACTGGTAAAAATACAGGAAACTTCAATAAATAATAGAGTGAAAGGGGAGATGGCTGCTACATGTGTGACTGACAGCAGCGTGTTCTGCTCAGTTCTATTCAATTCAATCCAATCACTTTGTTTTTTACTTTGCCACTCTGTCCCTTGCTCCTTGGAGACATATTAAACAACAATAATTAGGGGTGTAACAATATAGTAACTATATCAATGTATCAATTTTTTCCCTACGATATAGCAATACACATTAGCTTGTATCGAATCATATCGTTTTCTAGGAAGTGTCTATCGATATACATAGAATATCAATCAGAAATATCGATTAGAATATTACAATAGATTATACAATAGATTAATATACATAATAATACATACATACATACATACATACATGATACATACATACATACATAATAATATACAATATAGATTATTAGAATTTTGCATGTTAAAATAAAACCAGATTACAGTGGCTCAGGAGGTGCAAAACAAATTTACAATTAAAAACCAAACACTTTTACAAATTCACAAAAAACCTTTAGTCCCAGTATTGTATGTATTTGTAAAAGTGTTTTGTGAATTTGTATTTGTGTTTTGTGAAATTGTAAAAGTGTTTGTTTTTTAATTCTAAATTTGTTTTGCACCTCTGGGCCACCGTACCAGACAGGGTTTTTTGAATGTAATTTTTGTGTTTTTAATGAAATAAAAATGTTACATTGAACTTTTCTTCACTCTCTGTCTGCTGGACAAAATCAGCCCCAGCCTTGTTGCTACATTTGAGAGTAAACTTTTATGATTTTTGGCAAAAAGTTGCTGTATCAATTATCGATATGAAGGTGTTGAATCAAATCGTTCCAAATTTGCAAATATTGTTCTTGAATCATATCGAACGTCCTAATCAATATGTGTTGTACATTGCAAAAATGTATCGTTACACCCCTAACAATCATGCATCTCATACATAGATACATCTACAAAACACACATATACACCTACACCAACACACACCTGCAGGGTATGATGCTTAATTAGTGCGGCTGTTGGCAACACAAAGCTAACAGATAAATTTGCAGAGCCCTTTGCAGTGACGGCAGGATAGTGAGTGACATCATGACCATCATTGTTTTTAATGGCCATGCTCATTGGCACGTGATGCCAAAAAAGTGTTACTTCCGCTTTGTTTCCACGTTGTGCGGCCCATAGAGCAGGCGCAGTACAGCCCTCAAGTATGCGTGGTCTTGTTTCATGTTCTCATTTCAGGCCAATGTGCTTGATGGCAGACAAAAACGGTGATGTCCCAAACAATACATTTATTTTTTAACCAGATTAAAGATTTTTTATGGAGAAAAGGGCACAGTATGTAAATGAATAATAAACACTACAAAACCCAACCAATTCCACAGTTCTAGGTGTTCTGTCAGCCGAACACCAGGCGTTTTTTACATTGCGCTCTCTGGGAAAAATCCTTTCTAGGCCGCTGGATTTTTTCGCTGCAGTTCCACATAGCAGCCACTAATCAAATTGGCATCAGGGGAGAGGAGGTGGTGCCCTATCCAGGTCTTAATATACATCCATGGTGCACCCACAGCCAACACATGACTGGGGAATGCTGTGGCAGATGACAACATTTTGGCTTCCCTGTCTAAAACCAATGACCAGCAAAGACAAATGGATAAGTCTTCTCCATCAGGAGGACCGCTGCTCAGTCAGAGGGGATAAAGAGAGGAGAGTCCCAACACAACAGGCAATGCTTTAAACTCTATGACAATGTTACTTTAAATATAATAACCATACAATTTGTCAGCCCACATTACCTTATTCCCATTTTACTGATGTTTAAAAGCATACAGTGCATAGAGGCAGGGCCAGGTGAACTTAAAGGGGACACACTGGTACGCTATGTGACAGGTAACTTCACACAACTTCACCTGACTGTAAATGTCACTACTACAAGGAAAAAGGCAGTGTAACCTCTAAGAATTAGAGCAGCCAAGTCTTTCTGATTGAGCCAAAGCAAAAACAGAGGGCATATTCATTTGAGAACTCTGATTCAAACATAGGCTACTGTATAAGGAACATAATTGATACAAATTAGTGATTACTTTATCTTTTACAATAAAGACATTTTTCAAGTTTTTTTTCCTATATTTGTTTGTTCCAAGCCAAAGCCTCCAAAAAACCTGAACCGAAATGAAATGGGATTTTGGTGTATCAGTACAAGCCTGATTATTATTAGGCAAATAAAATACTCTAAGGGGAGCTTGAATGAATTTTTGGAGAGGAATATTTCTAGAATTTCCCAGCTTAGTCTCCCTGAAAAGTAAAATTCCACCCCTTTGTAACCCTAGTTGTAACGCTTATGCCTGTTTGGGAGAAAAATATAAATAACCAAATACGTTAGGCCAGGGTTTCTCAAACTTTTTGGGACCAGGCCAGGAGGAGAGAAAAAGTTCCATGCACCCACTTATAGTGTCCTCCACTCCTGATCAATGTGACTTACGTGGTGCATCACAATCATCAGGAGTTTTAAATGTCCTCAAACCAAATATAAGTGAGGGTAATTGTTTATTCTTTTGCCATAGTGGTTCCCATTGACATTAATGATAAATTATACATACAAAAGTGTTCTATATGCAAACCTGCACCTACATAATTTTGTCCTGAGACTCAGGGGAAATATCAAAAATAAAGATTATTTTACACACTTAATCTTTGTTAAACCAAACACATAACATCAGGGAAGCATTGCATAATAAAGGCTCATTAGAATTATTCACGTAACGTCATTATTTTTCAGTAAAAGTACGTCACACCAAAAGACACGACTGGCTGACCACATTTTGTGATTTCCAAGTCACTGCATTTTTTAGTAAATTTTTAAAAAACTAAACTCGCCTACTGACATTGTAGATTATTCTAGAGACATTTCTTCAGCTTTCTGACTGATTAATATTTCTTTATTATAATAATAGTAAAATTATAACCCATTCAAAAAGCGAAATACTAGCCTCTCTCCACATGATACCCTTTTTATGGACAAAATGTTTTGGACTAGGTTTAAAAATAATGCACAGACTTCAAGACTTTTTCTATCAGTTAAAAACATTTGTACATATTCCTGGCTCTATAAATTATCATTTTCATTACACTTTATTTGAATATTACTAGAGTCAGGCATAGCCTAGTCAGTCACACCATATGACATTTTTGACTTTTGAATCTAAATTTCAAGTACAAGCCTCAAAAAACTAACTGCATCTTTACTATGTCTTAATATATTCATGTTAGAAGAACATCTTAAACTACTTTATGTCTTCAAATAAATACATTTTAGTAATGTTTGACGCTACGGACACTGAAAATTTGATGTTTTGTCATCGACTCAGCTTGGTCCTAAAAAGACATTTAATAGTTAAACAACAGCGCTTCATGTACAGCTTCAAAAGATTTAAAGCTTTTTTTTCTTTGAAACGGAAGCCTTCTTTGAATGCTTGCTTGGCCTGACACGTCAGTGGCCATCAAAGTGTGAGTGTGAGTGGGAAGGAAACGGTTAAAGGGGACAAAGACCTGCTTCTGCCTAATGAGCCGCCCATTGATGGATCCAGGAGGAATTCCTTCAGATGGCATTAAGGCCTCCCCTGGGGAGAGCTTAACCTGAGCCCCATTTGCTTGGCTGCTCGACCCCCCAACCATTCAGCTATATTGGTCACGCACCTACTACCAAAGCACATGGCTGAGTGACAAAAACACACCAACAATGTACAGCATTATTTTGATTTGTTGTGTGATTGCTGTCTTTCTGGAGTGATCCAGCCAACAAAGTATTATCATAGTTAAATCAACATGGCTCGGGTTGCATATGCCTGACATAGTTTTACTTAAGAATTACATTTTCTTTTAACTTTTACTTACCAGGAAAGTCCCACTTGAGATTAACAATGTCATTTGCAGGGGAGTCCTGGCCCCAGAAGGGGACCTATTGTACATGTTTCTGGTGGTAGGGAAACCGGAATACCCAGAGAAAACCTACACAGACACAGGGAGAACATGCAAACTCCACACAGAAAGGCCCCACACAGTCCAGGAATCAAACCTGGGACCTTCGGAGTGTTAACCACTATGCCACCATGCGCCAAAAATCATAGTTCTAGAGTCTTGCCAGAGGTGTTGATGCCAGAGGTCAGAGATGACAGAAAGGCAACACTCCAATAACCACTCGTTACAACCAAAGTAAGGTGTATCTAATAAAGTGGCCAGTCACTGTAACAGTCATGGTTTATCGAACGATCTTACTGCATGTTTTTAATATCCCAAAAAACTGTGTGTTGTCCAATGTGGCTAAAACACTATTGTCAAACAGATATGAGCATCACATCAGCAGCTTAATATTGAAGTAATACTTTTTAAGAGGTACTGATACCATAAAAAAACTAAATCTAGGGTTGCAACAACTAATTGGATTAGTTGATTATAATCTATTATTAAAATGATCAGCAACTAATTTAGTAATTGATAAATTGCAAATTGGAATATGCAGTCTTTGAAACATGGCATGTGCTGAGAGAAGGTTTTATTATCAAGACAGAGCAGTAAATTCACAAAAACCTTAAGAGAAAATATTAATGTTTTATTTTTATGCACTATCCAAAAGCATAGTTGTAGCGACATTTGGTTCAAATTTTGTAAAAAAAAAAAAAAAAATTAAAATCACACATTTACACATTATTAATTGATTAAAAAATAGTAAACAATCGTTCATTGAAACAATCATTAGTTGCAGCCCTAATAAAATCACAGGGCTAGTTGCTGTAGTATTGCATCTGGAGCTGCTAGGCCTGACATCTGCATGGATGTGACCAGCTCCATTCAGAGCAAGTTTGGCAAAAATCTTTTTCATTAGAAAATACAAATACTTAAGGTCAATGCATCACAGCACTGAACAACAGCACAATGGCACTGGTGCTGCCGCACTTCCTCCAGAGCCCTGGTGTAGAGAGCAGGGCATGGGCAGCTGCGTGCCCTCTAGCGCTCCTCTACCGTTCCGATTTTTTCAGTACCAGTACTCAAATGACACCTGGGTTTTGATACCAGTAAATGAACGATACTTTTTCCTGATACCTATGGTGTGCTAATGTATCTTCTACAATCATAAAACACCAAAATATTTAATAAAAAAACAAATTTTTGGAGCAAAATCTGTTCAGTTAAAACCAGTATTTGGTATGAGTTATTATGTGTTATTTATTTGATTCATACAAAGGAACATTAAAAGATTCCTTTATGGGATTGAAACTTGATATTAAATAAAAAAACTTTTTCAATACCAGTATTTAATTTTTTTCTTGATATCACAAAGGTATTGTTTAACGGTACCCAGCCCTAGTGGTGGGGAGGGCATGGGCAGCAGCAGACCCTCCAACACCCTGGTGTAAAACTGCAGGACATAGGGAGCAGCTTGCCCTGGTGTAGTGAGCAGGACATGGGCAGTTGTAGTGAGCTGGACATGCCTGGGCAGCACCTCACCCTGGTGTAGTGAGCAGGACATAGGCAGCAGCTCCACAAGAGACCTCAGCCCTCTACTCTGTAGTCTAACAATGCATAATCGTGATTTTTACAGCAGTTGCACATCTATTCATGTTTCAAAATGTCCCTTTAAATGAACAATGAGGATTGTTGCCAGCTAAATAAATCTGTGTATATAACGGTTCAAATGCTGTGCATTAGTGTCCCTTTAAATGATAGCATTTATAATACTTCATCTTGTGGTTTTCGTGTTTGACTATGCCCATTCAATTTTCCTGTCAAATAAAAGCAGGCGCGCCAGTGCTTTGTCTGGAAGCCACAGGTACCTGTTACAACTGTATCAGACCGTTCCTGAGAGCTGTCATCAGAGCTGGTACAAAAGGAACACAGAAGTCCTGAGCCGAGCCCTGAGCTGAAGCTGTCCGCCAGCAGCAGCGTGATGGAGGGGAGCGAAAACAAAGCACAGCCATGGAGGAGGGGGGGCCGAGCAGACCACCACCACTGCGGCCCCAGCAGCGCCAAAACACCGCCTGGTACACCGCCTAGTACACCGTGTCAGCGCCGCAGAACACCCCCCTGCTCCAGGACGCGCTCTCTTTTCGACGGCCTTTGCTTTAAAATAAACTAGTGCGGACGTGTTTACTGCCGCCGTGCCCCAGCGGCTCGTTCACGTGGCCCACGGCGACCATTTATGCAAACACAAACACACACAGACACAGACACACATAGACACACACACAAACACTGCTAACCTGCGGGGGTGGCTCCGAAGATCCGCACCACGGGCACTCTCCTCACGTCGCTCTCTCGGAACTCCGAATAGCACACGTCCAGGTCTTTAACTGGACTGGCGAGGTAGTAGTCCGCCGTGACAATACGAACCGCGAACATGACTGTGCCCGCCGCTGAAGTCCGACTGAGGAGGGACAAACTGCCGTCACAAGTCCGTGAGACGACCCGGTGCTGCTGGCTCCATGTTCGGTGTGTGGCATAAAGGCGTTGGGGCCGTGGGGCCGTGGGGCTACAGCAGCGTGCCTCTCACACTTCCGGTCCCCAGGTCTGTGTAAAGCTCGGACTCGGACTCAGAGCCAGCCCCGCTCCTCCCGCTACAGGCAGCTCCCGCTCCAGCTCCAGCTCCCATAACAGGCTAGCACTTAGCACAGACAGGCTAACGCTACACGAAACTGCAGCCGCCAAGCCCCGGAGCTCACCTCACTATTTCCTCCAAACACCTTCACAATAAAGGAACATACACCAACAGGACTCAGGTATTATAGAAGAGTCTTTTATATGTCCATGACATAGCACAAATAAGACCTAAGCTAGCAGTCCGCTGTCATTTACTGTAATCATACTGCCTATATTCCACTAAAGTTCGGCCTATAAATAAATTCAGAATTGTTTTTGTCCAGTGTGTGACCAGATGGATATACAGGCCTTTTTAAAAAGTAAAAAAAAAGTTTTTTGAGAAAAGTCCAATTTTATCCACGTTTTAATACAATATAGGCTGAGGTGGGGGTGGACCCCCACACGCCCTGCTTTATATTGTTCCAAATAAAAACTTGTTGCTAGAAGCTGGTTTGGGTTTAGTTTTGGGTAAGTTCCAGTTTAGTTTGAGCAATCTTCGAGTTTTTTGTCTCCAGAAAGAGGTTGGGTTTAGAGCACTGTTAATCGTCAAGTTAACAGACACCACATAGCTACCATGCTCTGGAGCAGGTTTAGTTTTCATTTAGACACTGAGAAACCAAAATGTACCAATCAGCTGTGGTATGTGGTATTTGACACCCCTGAACCCAATCTTTCATTCTGGGCCACACTTTTATTTCTTTGCGACAGTCTTAATATATTTTTAGACAAAGTGACATTAGTTACGGTAAAAATGATTTTTTTTTTTATATATTTTTTTATTATTAGTTTCTCACTGTCATACCAAACTTTTATATCTCGGTTTCACATAAAAAATGTGTCAAACTGAATTTAGTTTCCCTCTGTTTCACTCTTCAAAGCTGCACTACTGGATTTATTTTTCTTTGTATTTCAGCAAAGATAATTATTTAGTTATTAGTACAGAATAACAGAAGTCATCTGAGAAAAAATGAGACTTTGAGGTCAGCTGTGGGCTGTAGTATAAGGGTTTTTGTTTTCGAGGGAAGGAACAGTTTAACCAATCACATGCTTTCATAGGACAGGAGCACTCTGATTGGTCGATACATCCTTTATCTATCCAGAACTAGAATCTATCAGGAATAATGTGAAGGAGCTATTGTTTTATTTCAAAATGCATAGCTCATTCACAGTATATTTATTTTTTATTTTAAAGAATTCAAAGCAAACTCCAGATCTCTGCTGTTATTGTGATAGCTCCTGGCTGTGGACAGACTTCCAGGTTTGTGTGAGACTGTGACAGAGCGCTGCAAAGGAGAGGAATTAGGAAAGGGGAGAGTATCATTCAAACTCAACATTTTCACTTTTACAGTCACAAAATCGGGTAGTGCAGCTTTAAGAATTTTTTTTTTTTTATACAACAGATTTGTGAATCTACAAAAAATGCTGTCTTTTTGTTTTTGTTTTTGTACGTCTGTGATAATCCTTCCCTCTAGAATGAACACTATTGGCTGAACCGTGCCAGTGTTTGCCTGATCTGTCCAGGAGCAGCTGCAGTAATCAGTGGTAAAGGGTTTAACTCCATAGAGAAAGTTCATAACCAGCTTAACACATGAACCCAGAATTCCCCAGTTTGGACTGGTTTTGTCAACTCAGAAGTTACTCCACAACTCTGTGTTTGTTCAACCAGCTTCAGCAACAGGCCACTGGGGCACACATGGGGAAGCAACACAAAGAGGTTTGTTTTTAATGGTCTTCATTTGCCATTAAAGATGTTGTTCAAATAGGGTTAATTCATTTGTCCTTGTGTCTTTTTTTAGCATTGTGTTATTTGGTGATTGTGCTGGCAGTAATTAGGGGGCCAGAACAAAATCTTGTTTAGAGTTATTATAATCCCCTGCCTAAAGGACGCATGTGGGTCATGCTGCCATCTTCTGATATAAAAGTGCAGTCAAGAAGCAGCAGCTTATGCTAAACCTACAGTATGTCCGGCCTAGACTGTCAAGCAAAGCCTATAAAACAAAATGATTTGAAAGCCTAGGTTTATTCATGTAGTTTAACTGAAATAATTTTATTTAAAATGTGTAATACGCTGTGCAACAATGTAGTATACCTGTCCTTATTTAAACAGATCATGTTTAATTTGTAGTAAAGACTTCTTATAATAAACAATGTTTTGCATGAGTTTTATAGGGAAGTAAAACTATCAATTATACTGATATTTTTACTACAACCCAGTGTCCAGGTGAAAGTATTAAAACATTTAAAATGCACTAGAATACAGGAAATGGCACCTGTTTTGTACATGATCACACTTTTAGATCAACTTAAACATGAAAAATCTGACAAATTTGTTACACAAGACCTCAGCAATGTTTCAGATACATCCTATAGTAAGCAGATAGTTCAATGTGTCATTTTTATCCACTACTGACAGGACCCCACTCAAAAAACAGGTGATTGGTTGTAGAGGGCCAGTCTAGACCAAAAATTTAGGGACAGATTTTTTTCTCCTAGTCCAGCCCTGTATTGTTGTGAAAGCAGTGATTGGCTAAGCAGAGCACCAAAATGCCCCACACCTATTAACCCTATGATTTAAGCCTCTGGAGTGTATGGAATATGGCTGTACAGTGCAAAATGTCCATATACATCTTCTATTAAAATATTCTGTAGTACACATGATCAGAACTGGCGCACAATCAGGGTGACTTCGGATGCAGGTGGAGGGACGATGTAGCGCTCCATTCTGAAGAGTCGCAACACCAGGTCAGACCTATCCTGGGGCCAGTGGTACAGCGTGGTGTTCCTGAGCCAGTTCGGAACATGACTCTGCAACACAGTCAGGACACAGCACTCAGACTCAGAGTGATGGCGGTAAGGAGGAGTGTTCCGCCCCACAACTTACCTTGGTGGCACCGGGAAACAGCACCGGCACCAGTCTGAAGTTCAGACAGTTCTGTTGGATGAACTCATTCTGGATCTGCACTCAGAGAAGAACAGGGACCGTTTTAAATTTCACACACACTTGCATGTAGAGCTGAAACAACACATCAACGTAACGGCTGTACTTCACTGTAGCATATAGCATTATCATATAGGTTTTTATGTTTATGTCCCTATGCTATGGCTATAATCCAGGGGTGTCCAAACTATGGCCCGGGGGCCAAATGTGGCCTGCAGACTATTTTTTATTGGCCCTCGGGCTTCATTCACAATTGGCCCAAATTGCCACAGGTAGCACTGTTCACTGCAAGGTTGAAGCGCAGGTAAAAAACTTGATTTGTGTGAGATGTACCTGGCTTTCAGAAAAAAACAAAAAACAAAAATGAAATTAGCTGTTGGAGGCACCAAAAAAACAAAAAAAAACAAACCCATACTATGTGCTGGTGCCCAAATGTGGGATTGTCGAAGGGGATCAAGAGTAAAACAAATCAATAAAAATATCCATAAGAATGATTCACTGCGAAGATCCTTGAAGGAAATGATATCTTGTTTTGTGGTGATGCAAAATATGGCAACTCGACTGAGTGGCCCTCCTGCACATACATTTTTCAGTATGTGGCCCCCAAGGAAAAAAGTTTGGACACCCCTGCTATAATCTATAAATCAATGACAAGACATGGATAATCTTAATCCTAATTTACTGGTTAGTATTTTGTAATATTTATTTTTAACTCTACACTTTTTTTTTGTGTGAATTATGCCCTATTGATATTATTCAATTATTCTTTTTATGGGGCATTCTCAGTTAAATCCATGCCCTTTAGTTTAAGTAGCCTACCTGATGTCCCACATGTTAATGCACTTTGGTGTATATATTTGAAATACCTTAAATGCATTTTAAGTGCTAAACAAAGAAAGCTGTACGTAAAAGTCAAAATATCTACTTCTTTTATTGCGTTTCACTAATTGTTTTTGTGTCTAACAACACAAACTAATCATTTAGAGCCAAAATAATTGATAGACTAATCAACAAAAGAAATAATCGTTCGACTAATCGATTAATAAAAAAAAAAATCGTCAAATTAATTGATAGACAAATTATCGTTAGTTGCAGCTCTACTTGCATGTACCAGCTGTGTGTAAAAATGAGAACACGGTTAAACAGTTTCATCACTATCTAAACAATAAGGATGTTTTACAGACTGATGTGCCTGATGTTCTGTCCGAGTGCTAAGCAAATAATTTTATTAGAAATTTATCATTATATATATCAGTGATAGAAGTGACTATATGTGATTTAATACATACAGTGGCAGGCAAAAGTATGTACCCCCTTCGCTTTTTCCTTTGTTGCTGCCTTACAACCTGGAATTTAAATGGATCATTGAGATGAGATTGTTATTGTGAAGAAAATTAGAAATATGACAGAAAAACAGAAAACTTGAGTGTGCAAAAGTATGTACCCCCTTTTTAAAGAGGCCCCTAAATGAGACCCAGTGTTACTCACCCAATTCAACTGTCATTAGGCCACAAAACACAATTGAATTCATCATTACAACATGTAAAAGATAAGGAACACACCAAACCTGCCTAAAGAGGACCATCTAAAACTCACAAACCGGGCAAGGAGTGCATTCATCAGAGAGGCAACAATAAGACCAAAGGTGACCCTGAAAGAGCTGCAGAGCTCCACAGCAGAGACTGTTGCATCTGTCCCAGGACCACTCTGAACCATACACTCCACAGAGCTGGACTGTGTGGAAGAGTGGCCATTGCTTGAAGAAAATAAGAACACCACATCTTTTGTGTTTGCCAAAAGGCACGTAGAAGACTCCCCAAACACAAGAAGGTCCTCTGTCCAGATGATCCTATGTGCAGCACAAACCTAGCACCTGACTGTGCCCCTTCTCTAAAGTGAAGAATGAGCACAAATCCCAGTGATTTTACGAATCAAGCTCATAAACACTGATCCTAGAAAAGTTGGAGCTCAAAGTCCTTCAGAAGGTGGTTCTACAGAGGACTAACTTGAGGAGGTACATACTTTTGTAAGCTCAAGTTTTTTGTTTTTCTGCCATATTTCTAATTCGCTTCACTTTTTTTGTTTTTTTTTTGCATTTTCATAGTTGTTGTCATGTGATGTAAAGTGACTGACATGAACCTCTCAATGATCCATTTAAATTCCAGGTTGTGAGGCAACAATAAAAGAAAAATGCTAAGGGGGGGTACATACTATTGCTTGCCAATGTACAGTGGTAACAGCTGCTCTGATTGGTTGGATTTTACACATTTTATCTATAGTCTTTCTAAAAGCATCTGAAATAGTCATGCAAGATAACGTGATGCTCTGACACTACAGTTCCCATGAGCTCTTCATGACGTTTCATAATGTTTTCTTCACTTTTTAGGTGGAACTTCAAAGTCAGAAAATTCACTATCCACACAGACCCCGTCCTGCAGGGGCTGGCCACACTGGTCTGCTGGAGCCCTGGCTGCGGAGGTGTGTCTCACCTAGCCACGGGCGTGACCCACCTGGTTGTGGATGTACTTGGTGTGCAAGCCGTGCTCGTTGGCCCCGAGCCCCTCCACGTCCTCCTTATACTGAGGGCTGATGGCAACGATGATCAGCACCGATTTCTGTCCAATCACATCGCAGCATCAGTCTATGTTTTGTATTAGCTCTCTAATTCATGAATTTGTGAAACAGAAATATTTAAGCAGGTACAAGCACAATCCCCAAAAAAGATTTACTTATGAAATGTAAAAACAAAACAAACAAAAAAAAGCACATCTCTACATAGAACATAAACAGCATACCTTGTGTTGGAACTGAGACATTTACAATTACAATTTAATGAAAAAATAATAGTCTTTTTGAAATTAAATGGCAACAACAAATAAGAAGTTGGGTCATGGACAGAAAAAGACTGGTAATATAAGTTTTACTGTAAAACCACAAAAAAGCTTTCCTAAAATTTGCATGATCCAGAAACACCTTTGTCTTGTCTGGATCAACTGGCTTTGTATTCTTCTAATTTAGAGAAATCTGACCATAGAACAGTTGTCTATTTTGCCTCAGTCTACTATAATTAAGCTTTGGTGTGAATAGTCTTTACATGGTACAACTGTGAAATTTTGCACTGGACCAGACCTTAACTGCTTTTTGTTTCTGAGGGTCACAGATGCTGCACCCCCTTTAAACTTAGCTGCTCGCTTGTTCTGGAGCCAGGCTTGTGTTTGTATCAGGAAACTGTATAGTGCCATACTGCATGGAAGCAAACTTGTCTCATCACATTTTGAATTTTAAATGCCTTTGAATTTCTACCATTGAATTTTTGACTGAAATAGGAGTCTGATTTTTTTTGTTTATGAATTTCAGTATCTAACTTTCACTGCATTATTTCAGTGTATTTCAGAGTAAAAAACTTGCCTTTTAAAAATTTTTCAATGCATATACATTCGGAGTCAAAAATACGCCATCAAAGAATTTGCATGAAACGTCCATCTGACTTTTCCCATTTGTACCGGAAGCACTAGTTGCCATTCATGTGTGCATGCGCAAACAGAAATGTTTTTGGGAAGGTATTTTTGCTGTTAATTGTGTTTTTTACTTATTTAAATAAGCTGTACTTGGTTTTAACAAGTGAGACAATAAAATGTTTATTCATTTTCACCCAAATTTGGCCAATCAAATTTGTGGACTCAAAAATATATGCATTGAATTTTTTTTATTGTTTTTATTCTGAAATTTTTAACACTAGAATAATACAGTGAAAATTAGTGACTGAAATTCAGAGACAAGGAAATTCAAAAACATGGCACATAGTTAGGTCCATAAGTAATTGGCCACTGACAAGTTTTGTTATTTCAGCTGTTAACCAAAACTTATTCAAAATACAGTTATATAATTCATATGTGCTGAAAGTGCAGATTCTCTGCTGTAATTTGAGAGTATTCACATCCAAATCTAACCAAGGGTTTAGGAATTACAGCTCTTTAATGTATAGCTGTCTCTTTTTCAGAGGCATAAGTAATTGGACAGATGAACATTACCATAAATAAAATGTTAATTTTTTACACTTTAGTGAAAATACTTTACAGGTAATGACTGCCTGATGTCTGGAGCCCATGAACATCACCAAACACTAGGTTTATTTATGATGCCTTGCCAGGCCTTTACTGCAGTTGTCTTCAGTTGTTGCTTGCGAGTCTTTATGCCTTAAGTTTAGTCTTAAGTGAAATGCAGCTCGATTGGGTTGAGATCTGTTGACTGACCCCTGGCCATTGCAGAATATTTCACTTATTTGCTTTAAAAAAAAACTCCTGGGTTGCTGTGTTTTGGGTCATTGTCCATCTGTGAAGTGACCTATACACTTCAGAATTCATCCAGCTGCTTCTGTCTCTGTCACATCATCAGTAAACACCAGAGACCCAGTGCCATTGGAAGTTCTGCAGCTCATGCATCACACTGCACCATGTTTTACAGAAGATGTGCTGTGCTTTGGATCATGAGCCGTTCCAAGTCTTCGCCACACTTTTCTCTGCCCATCATTCTGGTACAGGTTGGTCTGAGTCTCATCTGTCCAAAGAAAGCTGTTCCAGACCTGGGCTGTCTTCTTTAGGTGTTTTTGGCCAAGTCTAATATGGCCCTTCTGTTGTTGAGGTTGATGAATGGTCTGCACCTTGTGGTGAACCCTCTGTATTTTCTCACAAAGTCTTCTGGTTATGGTGGACCCAGACACTGATAGACCTACTTCCTGGAGAGTGTTCTACTCTAAGGTGGATCCAGTCTAAGGATGGTCTGGTTCTCTTCCATTGAGAGGCTGCATGTTGTGGGTTCATAGAAACAGCTTTCAAATACAAATGTAACACCTGGAATCAAGTCCAGGGGCCTCATTTATAAAGCTTGCATACGCCCAAAATGAGGGCTGAAACTTGCGTACGCCACTCTCTGCACCAACGTTGGTATTTATAAAAATCAAACAAGATGTGCACGTCGACCTTGCGTACACCATATGCACCTTTCAGAGACAGAGCACAGAGGCAGGAGAGGAGAGAAGTGAAGCGTGTTTGATACAGTTTACTTTTACTCTGTATCCCCCAGAAAACCAAAGGATTACACAAAGATGTGAGAATTTAATCACGAGCAGTGTTTAAAACACATGGAAGGTGTTTACTTTTTATTAATTTTATTAAGTGTTTGTGTCATTAGAGGGGCTCCCGTTACGCGTCCTTTACCCGGACTTCCACTGCCCCGTACACGCGCACATATTCAGACCTCTGTGCACGTACAGCGTGTAAAATAAACTGCACTTCAGAATGTGTGAATTAGAAGACACGTGCTCTTTCATGTGTTACAAGTCACGCTAAACCTCGCAGAAAAATCATAAATTAATATGTTGCAGTCAACAAAAATTAAACACCTTTTAAATGTTATTTTCAAATATTTACATGGTAAGAGCAGTGGATTCATGGTGTGATTGTAACAATGTTGGTCAGAGGAGCAATGTTCACTTTGCATTACAGGTGCACGTGTGTGTGTAGAGCTGTGTGACGCGTCTGTGCTTTCCTCTCTTCCGTGTTTCACGGTGAAAGCCTCTCATTAGCGGCTCATGTTTAGGTAAATCTCATTCAGAAGTCACTTTGCATTGACCTTCTTTGGCGGATTTGAGGCGTGGAGAGGGCGTGAAGTGAGGTGGGTTTATGTGGGCACCTTTCTACTCCAGGTGGGATCTATAAAGGGGAAAATTGCGTCCAGGTTTGCGTACGCAGCGTTTCATAGATCTGAATATTTTCTTGCGTACGCTACTTTTGGCTTTCTGGCATACATGAACTTTTAGTAAGGCTTCCACGCACAGTTTTATGAATGAGGCCCCAGACCTTTTACCTGCTCAGATTATGATGGATTAATGAGGGACATAGCCCATACAGCTCAAGAAATAGCTTTTGAAACAACTGTCCAATTACTTATGAGGCCCTGAAAAAGAGGCAGCTACACATTAAAGAGCTATAAGTCCTAAACCCTTTGTCTGATTTGGACATGAATACTTCCAAATTACAGCTGAAAGTCTGCACTTTAAGCTTATTACTTATATAACTGTAGATTGAATATGCTTTGGTTAAGAGCTGAAATAAAAAATACTTCTGGGCCTAACTGTATCCGTCTGCATGATCACCATGCTCATGTATAGCTCTGTTATCCTGTAGGAGAATGTGTGTTCTCCAAATCCCAGCATTCTACACTCACGTCATTCAGAAACCTGTCCATCCATTTGATGATGTCCAAGCTCCTGAGGGGGTTGTCGAAAATGTCGATCTGTGGGACGGAGGCAGAGCAGATGTGTGTTAGCTCAGTGTGTGTGTTAGCTCAGTGCGTGCGTGTTAGCTCAGTGCGTGCGTGTTAGCTCAGTGCGTGCGTGTTAGCTCAGTGCGTGCGTGTTAGCTCAGTGCGTGCGTGCGTGTTAGCTCAGTGCGTGCGTGCGTGCGTGTTAGCTCAGTGCGTGCGTGCTAGCTCAGTGCGTGCGTGCGTGTTAGCTCAGTGCGTGCGTGCTTGTTAGCTCAGTGCGTGCGCGTGTTAGCGTGTGTGTGTGTTAGCGTGTGTGTGTGTTAGAGCGCGCGTGTGTGTTAGAGCGCGCGTGTGTGTTAGAGCGCGCGTGTGTGTTAGAGCGCGCGTGTGTGTGTTAGTGTGTGTGTGTGTGTGTTAGTGTGTGTGTTAGTGTGTGTGTGTGTTAGTGTGTTAGTGTGTGTTAGTGTGTTAGTGTGTGTTAGTGTGTGTGTGTGTTAGTGTGTGTTAGTGTGTGTTAGTGTGTGTGTGTGTGTGTTAGTGTGTGTGTGTGTGTGTTAGTGTGTGTTAGTGTGTGTGTGTGTTAGTGTGTGTTAGTGTGTGTGTGTTAGTGTGTGTTAGTGTGTGTGTGTGTTAGTGTGTGTGTTAGTGTGTGTGTTAGTGTGTTAGTGTGTGTGTGTGTGTTAGTGTGTGTGTGTGTTAGAGCGCGTGTGTGTGTGTGTGTGTTAGTGTGTGTGTGTGTGTGTGTGTGTGTGTGTGTGTGTGTGTGTGTGTGTGTGTGTGTGTGTGTGTGTGTGTGTGTGTGTATCTTACAGCTGGCTGGAATCCGTTTGCAATCAGGAACTTTGTGAAAGGGATCATATCTTTGGCCGTGTCCACTGAATATGTGATGAATACATTCCCTGCAAGAAAACAGCTCTTCATTTTCTGTCTAACCACAACAGAAACCATGCACCTCTGCGCTCCTTTACAGGCTCTGCACACTGCTACACACCTGTACGAGGCTCTACACTCCCGTACAAGAGTCCACAAGGTTGTACACGCCCACACAAGGCTCTGCACGCACATACAAAGCTGTACAGGGCTCTACACGGCTTTACAAGACTCTACACACCACTACACGCTGCTACAAGGCTTTACATGCCTTTACAAGGCTCTACACGCCATTACAAAGCTCTAGAATGCTCTACAAGGCTTTACAAAGCTCTATGCACCACTACAAGGCTCCTTAGCCATTACAAGGCTCTACAATGCTCCACACTCCTCTACAAGGCTTTACAAGGCTCTACAAGGCTCTACACGTCTCTAAAAGGGCAGGTATGTTTGTTCACTAGGACTGTTAGCAGCTCGCTGGTTCTGACTTACTGCACTCCTCTGGGAGACTGATGGTCTTCGTTACTTCTCCAGGATGCACAGGAACAGAGTGAGTACCAGAGGGACAGACCTCGCTCATGACCACCTTGGAAGCCCCATGACCCTGTAATGACCCCGGTGGCTGGTCATGGAGCATTCGGTTCTGTGGGCCATTCCTGAGAGAGAACAGAAGGCTGTGTTTGTACTGATCAGAAACACTGGAGCCCTGCAGTAACAGAGGAATAGCCATATACTTGTGCAATATGTTTTATTTAGCTTTATCTGAGAGTTTCTTGGTACAGATGTGAATACAGATTTGAACACAAGAATATGATAAAAGCAGACAGACGTACCGATGATTGACGTGCTGCTGTTGGTAATGATGTGGAGTGAGGGCTGGGAGCGGACGGGGATTGTACCCACCACCTGAACACAAAGAGCTGTCTTCAACAAACAAACAAATTATGAATAAATGATCCCTTTATTATGTGCAGTGGTAGAGTAGTTAGCACCTTTCAGTCTGCCTTTTAGAAATGTGCAGATGAAGTGGTGAATGTGTGCCATTATGATTAAATGTGGAGTGAATGATTGTCGGTCTAGGGCAGGTGTTTCCAACCTGCAGCTCGCACGCTACCAGTAGCTCTCCGCCACTGCCCAAGTAGCTAAGAAGACTTGATGAATCCTACATAAGCTTGATTAGTCAAATTTGATGCATCACTTGGAAAACCACCTTGTGTACCTATGCAAGACTGACAGCAAGCATGACCGCACGCAGCTAAAAACTACTATTTTATGAAGAATTATTCAAGGCGATGGAAAACACAACAAGTTTTAACAATAAGTGCATATGTCAGATCTGTGGTGCAAGCATGCCAGTTGCTGCACACAGACACAAAATGAAGATGTGAGAGAACTAAATATTTTAGTTGTTTTAAACCAAAATGTGAGTAGTGGACACTAACATTTGATAAATAAAAAAATAGTTTTCTCAAAAGTTAGCAGTAGTTGAAAGTTGCTCTGTACCTAAATGGCCACTGCCCAGTGTGTACCCCACCTAAGGCTAGTTAGTTATGTCGACAGACATATCGGGCTGATTCTTGCCATTTTGTGACAATTTTTGGTCAGGCACATGTCCGGGCAACCATGTGACTGAAAGACCCCAGCTTCCCCAACCATCTTAGAGCATTTTGGCCTCTTACTCTGCAGTTCATAGGACACAGCCAAAATCACTTTATCTTGGCCTGAAAAGCTCAACAGTAATACATTTTTTTGCTCATTTCTCTGGCATAGAACCTTGTAAATAAATTTTTTTTTTTTTAAATCATTTTGTAACTCTCCACAAGCTCTACTTGCACAGCAAGTTTGATTGAGATAGCCATTTTGGTTTTCAAAAAAAAAAAAAAACTCATCTTTAACTGTCCTGACTGTCCAATTCATTAGAGGCCATTGTGGCAGCTTACTACAGGTTTGTGAGATTTGGCCTTAAAATGCTTTGGGAAGTCCTGAAAAACCAGCTCAGGATGTCCCCACCATCTGTAGGCATTTTGGGTGTCTTACACACAGCAAGTTTGATTGAGATCCCCTTATTGGTTTTCTCAAAACAAAACTAAAAAAAAAAAAAAAAAAAAAAAACCGAACTATTCTCACTGTCACATTCTAACACATTTGTTTGCCTTATTAAGAAGCAATACTAAAATAAATGGCTATATTATATTAATTTCTTTCATAAAATTAAGAAAATCAGCTCTACATATTGGTAAAAAAATAAATAAAAATAAATCGGCAGTGTTTATCGGCCATTGGCTGTTCTAAATTTAAAAAATTAGCATCAGCATTAGCCAAAAACAAAAAAAATCCATATTGATTGACCTCTACCCATAGTTAGTGGGACAGGCCCCAGTACCTGCAACTGCTAACATTAATGAGTGGTAGAAGATGAATCTGTGAATCATCTGTAATTCTCCCTCAAACCACTTGGTTCTTTGTGTGGGTCCTGCGGGCTCTCACCGGGGCCAGCGGCACCAGCAGCGTACGGTCCCAGGCTGTGCTCAGACCTCAGTGAGTTTGGGGGCTCCAGGCTCTCTGGCGTTACAGGATGGGGAGGGAGCCAGTGATTATCCAGCTGTTCCCTGGAGGGCCTCACATCTGCATGATGCCAGGGGACCCTCAGCTCCTGGGGGGTGGGATACGAGCCCCAGAGGTGCTCCTGTGGGCCCAGCTGAGTCATGTCCAGACTCTCGTCCGTCTCCACGGGGATACTGCGGTGAGGATGTGGCCCTGAAAGAACACACAGCAGCTGAACGTGACCCGCTCACAGACACCGCCCGCCCGCCCTGCATAGAGACCAGCCTCGGGCCTTACCTCCAGAGCGGCTCATTTTACCTGCAGCAGCCCAGCGCTCTGTGGAGGACAAACACAAACTCATTCAGCTGTTCCCACGTCAACCTGAAGCTTGAGCCTACTGCTCAACACGCTCTGGGATTTGATTTGACCTGGTTGTAGGCTATTTAAGTGTGTAAAACAACTATCATGTATCTGTACTTTACTTGAGTCAATTTTACAAGCAGTACTTTTACTTTCACTTCACTGCATTTTTGAAGTGGTTTAAAGTATTAAGTATTTTGAGTTTGTTCGAAATCATTAGTGTTGTGTCATCATTGTAGACACAGTACATAAATATAAAAGATGCAGTAAAGTAGTACTTTAGACCCATCAGAATAAAGACACTAGACCTCAGTGACAGATTCAGTTTATTCTACTGAACCAGTTTGTTCATTTCATCTGGAATAAGCAGTTCTTCAGCAAAATGTCTCTGTGCAAAATATTTCTGACTCACAAGTACATTTGAAAGTGAGCACTTTAATACTTTTACTTTAGTAGAAATTTGAAGGTGATACTTTTAGCTGAGTACATTTTTGCTCCTTTATGTGTACTTTTGCTTAAGTAGGCTATATAAATTAAATACTTCTTCCACCACTGTAAGAAACAGAAAATATTCAAACGTGGAAGTGGCCTAATTCTTAAACAAGATGACAAATGCTTAAAAGATAAACAAACGCGGTGAGAGCGGTTTCAGTCAGAACACCGGGGGACAAAGTCCGACTTCACGCTTAACGCGTAAATGGACTTATACACTTTCATCAGTATTTATGAGTGACAGTATGTTTCTCAGTTTGTAGAAAAGAGTACAGAACCTTACCTTTGGTTGTTCTGCGGGACACAGCCCAAACCTGTTCTGTAGCAAACAGGAAATGTCCCAATCCTTCTGCAGCGCCACAGGGAAGTGTTGCGACGCATTTATGCAAATACTGCAAGACATTAGATCTACAGCCACCAATCACAAAGTCCTACACAACAGAAGCCTCCCAAGTATCCACTTTATTTCCGTGGCAATGGCTTTATCAAAAAGGAAAGTGAATGAACAGTCACAGGAGACACGGCACCAACAGGTTTAAAGGTTCCGTTTAATACATGCCTTAGCTCCAGTGTGTTTCTGACTCTCAAAACATAATTTATTCATGATCTTTTTCCATTTTTGAAATCATGGGAACCCAGTGCTATTTCACTTCTGTACCACGCGAGGGCGGCAGTAGAAAGGTTATTGTTATTATAAAACCATGTCATTGGCTTAAGACAGCGGTCTGCAACCTTTTGGACCTTAAGAGCCATTAGAGACAATAATACTAAATTTGTATCAGGAAAGAGCCACAAACCATTTTAATGCACAAAACAGGTCTCCTGCATGTTTGCAAGTCTAATGCTTTTTAATGCCATTTTTAAAAAATTTAATGCCATGAACCTACAATTGAGGCAGCTTAAATTGTCAAAGTGTTTTTGCAAGTTTTGACTTGCCAATAATCTCACCAATAATGTTGAAACTAAACTCTTTACGCGGTCTATCATGCTACAAAAATTTTTAATTATTTATATATACATATTTATATTTACAAATAAAACTAATAATGTGAGCTATTTTACAATTAACTATTTTAAATTCTTAATGCCTGTTGGAATCAAATGTAATGTTTTTTTTTATGTCATTTAAGGTCTTTATTATAGCTAAATCAATTTATGACTTTTAATGCTTTTTAATGCCACGCGGAAACCCTGAAAAGTTGCTTAGCTTGTAATTGAAAAATAATAAACCCATGACCTATGGATGGTCATTAAAAATTGCAAATTAATGGAGTACTTTGTTAAATACTCACTTCATTGATTATCTTTAATCGGTTAATGCCAGGTGATGTCACATGGGTGTGTTTTGGGTTGTTATTGCCATTTTGGTAGGTCAGCGTCAGTTTTCGCCGAGCATATAAGGGACATAGACTATCAGTGATCATAGTTCTGAAAGGTCCAAATGACCCTAAATCAGTCCCTAAACTTTCAGACTATTTACTGCTGCACTGTTTTGGATATGGACAGGCTATTTTTCCTTTACTGTTATTCATGTGATGCTGGCTGATATGTGGGTTTTGATTTAATTTGATTAGGCTATTTATTGATACATTAAAAAAAACAACAACATAGTGTTATAATAAAGGTAGTGTAAGCAGCATGCAGTCATACTGGTTTGAATATGGTACTGCAGTCTGAATCAAAATAATGGTCTGTGAGTGGCCAGTCTCTCCACTTTTCTGATTGGACGATTGGAGGATTTTAGAACCAAAACAAAAAATATAAACAAACACAACTTGGCCATGTATGTATGTTATGTAAAATATATTTTTAATTGTGAATGAATCAGCTGTACCATTGTTATCAGTAAAACTAATATTTGATTTAATCATGTTTACATCATATCTTGGCACACGTGGGTAATTTTTATGAAATATAAAAAGTATAAACTGCTCATAGCACCTTTAATAACATACTTTAATTCACATGATCAAAACGCTCTGGATTAATGCAATTGCTATAGCCTTAAGAAAAAAGCTATGAGTGCGTACAAGCTACAGTAATACTTTAGAAACTTTAGTGTCAGACTATTGATATAGGCCTACACAATACAGGGTGAACTGTATAAATGGCTGATTATGAAAGTGTGAAACAGTGGCCTACAGAGTGAGTGTGAATGGTTTATCTGCAACAAGATCAGAGAGGAGACTACTGATGTGAATAATAGTGCATGTATTATGTTGTAGATGTAGTCTTGTACTCACTTCAGCTTTAACAGTAAAGCTTGAGAATGTGGGATATAAGTGCTGTACAATACTGCTTTCCGATGAAGTTTGACAGTTGTTTACATTCACTTTACTGTCAATATGATGGCGGCAGTGTTTTTGTCATGTCACTGGCAAAGACTGATAAAGGCCACGAAACAGCAGAGTAATACACAGGAGACACACCTATTCAGAGAACAGGAGTTACATCCAGTAACTATTTCTTGGTGATGTTTATTTAACTAATGGGTTTTGCACTCCATAAGTATAAGTCCATAGCTAACTCTGGAAAACAGGGAGAAAGTTTTTTTTTTGATAGGATGATGCAGATGTAGGCCTGCATGTTTTGTGCACTCAGCTTCTTTTTTATCAATTGACTTTACCAGATGTTAGATGGAAGAGAGCCACAAGAGAGGGGTAAAGAGCCACATGTGACTTCAAAACCATAGGCTGCAGATGTCTGGCTTAGAATTACAGTATTGTTTTGACACTTATTCATAGTCTTCACGTTTTGCCAATGCATATACTAGTTTTAGTTGTATCTGTATGGAGCATTGGTCAGTCTGTGTGTTTAAAGTTAGTCAGGACTACACTGTCAGGAGAGCTGCTGGGAGGGGCCCTGCGCTCCGCCACAGAGAAGATTTTCATGGTGCTGTACGTGAGAACAGAGCCCAGCTCCCGGGCCCTGGCTGTACATGTCAGCGCATTGACCAGCTCCCGCCGGAAGCGCCGGCTCACCATGCAGTACAGCAGGAAGTTGGTGGTGGAGTTGAGGTTCTGGAGCATGTTGGCCATGTCCCCAGCCACGTTGATGGGGATGCTGTAGTCATTCCGGTCGAAGTCCTCCTCATTGTACTTGGTTCTAAGGATGCAGTATGTGATGAAACGAGGCAGGCTGAGCACCACAAAGGCCAGGGACACAGTGCCCAGCAGCAGGAGGGTCCTCCGGAGCACGCCCCGGCTGCGGCCATGCATCACCCGCCGCTCCTCCTTGGTGAAGAGGTTACTGGCCCGGGACAGATGGTACCCAATCAGGTAGTTGAAAATGATCACCAGCACAATAGGCACACCTCCGGACAGGAAGGTGGTTATCCACACAATCACAGTGCTGTAAGTGGCCTCACGGTAATGGCACCTGGGCAGCGACACATTCACACCATTTGCTGTAAAGTTCACAGTGGACACAAAATTTATCCATCCCAGAGGCACGGAGACTAGATGGGACGCCAGCACGATGCCCATACAGATCAGCTTGGTGAGGCCAGACTGGGAGAAGTGTTGCTTGGCCCGGGTGCTGCGGAGGACCAGGTAGCGCTCGATGGTGAATACCACCACAATCCAGGAGGAGCTGTAGAGGGAGCCATACTGCAGGAAGCCCAGGATGCCACACCAGGGATGTGAGTGCCAGAAGGGCTGGAGCATCCAGAAGGTGAGTGTCAAGTCGATGAGGATGACCCAGACCAGGTAGAAGGTGTCCACAATGGCCAGACAGCTCAGGTACACCATAGCTGTCTCCGACATGCCACACTTACGGAAGCAGATCATGTAGAATGTGAAGAGATTGGCTACAAATAAACAAAAAGAATTACTCAAATTAAAGATATTAGGGAGGATTTTTTCCGACTGCTGAGAAACCAGCGACTGTTTGTCCTTTTTTGAATAACGCGCATGCGTCAGGCCCCGCCCTTCACTGTTCCTTTCCAAGGAACTCCTCCACAGCGACGTGCAGGAGCGTTTACAGCCGGCATCAGCAGAGATTCACCAAGACCAGCATTGTTTGTTTGCGTGACCTTTGGTTCACAGTTTTCCTCAGCCATTGTGCTCTTCGAAGTCAGGATGTCCGCGCTACGATGTTAACGCCGCTAACGCGGCGCTAATGCCGGACTACATAAACATAGTGTATACGCACGCACAGGCACAAGAACGCGCACTATCGCCGAAACTAGGAAGTCGGAATGATTGGCAAGTCCGTGGAACAATGGTTAACGTACTCATGACGAAAACGATTGGTTGAGGTTTTTTAAGTCCCACAGAGTCCACAGTTTATTAATATTATTATTATATTTTCTAATACACCAATTTATAATCCTTATACAGGACAATGAAGGTAGTTTTAATAAATATTGCAAAAAATGAATTTATAAAGATCCTCCCTAATATCTTTAAGTAAATAGTCCGTGCAAATGCAGAAGTATCACACCCTGCACTATCTAACTCACTAATACAACATGTCTATGGATGTGTTGAATTAGTGAAGGAGGAAGGAGAAGGAGGAAGTGCCACCGTAGCAGGGCAGACAGGTTGGAGCAGGGGTTGATATCCATAACCTTCTTGGTGAAGGACATAATGACAGGCACCTCCCCCACCCACATGAGCTGGAGGATTAGCCTATTGTGCATGTTTTAGTTTGATGGGTTGAAATCACTGGCCTGGCCTACCAGACAAACTCTTTTCCTATTTTATACAAAGAAGTTAACCCAGTACCCCTTTGGTAACATTTAGTTTTTGTGGCAGACCAATCACAGTGAGACTAACCAATCAGAGAAACGACATAAGCAGCGCACTGCTGTCCCAAACAAACAGCACAATGTATTATGAGCAGCCCTGTACTTATGTCTGAATGAGGACAGCAGCAGAAGCCAGTTCTACAAAAACTTTTGGAAAAAGTCAGTTTTTTATCAACATGTTACATTGGACGTCAGTGGGACTTTACTGTTGTTAAAATGGCAACAAGACTAAGAAAAAAATCACACAGAGAACTGGACAATAACGTGGACTTCAGCAGAACCAACTGGTGACGAAGGAAAGCATTGAATGCTGTTAATCAGGTCAGACAAGTTATTAAATTAGCTCAGTAGCTAGCGATACCTTGGTTAGCTCTTCCACTTTTGTAAGATGCGCTGTAGATAAACAGCTGTGATAGGCCAGTTCCAAATTGAACCGGAGAGAAGGAACCAGACTGTCCTGCTTATGAAAAGCAAGTAGGACAGTCTGGCTTGCCAGGCTAGGAAACTGGAGCACCCAGAGGAAACCCACCCAGACAGGGAGAACATGCAAACTCCACACAGAACGGCCCCTGCTGCCTGCCAGAGTGCTAACTACAACATAATAAAGTGATCAAGTGCACCTCAGAGCAGCAGTCACACCTAGTGCCTGAGAATTTGTTTATTTTGATTCTATTCAGTTGGAAACACAATTTTACATGAAGATACCTTGTATCTAGAAGCCCACAGTAATCAAAATCATTGATCAATTAAAAGGACCTGGGGTGGAGGTGGGCTGTGTGCTTCAGTGTTTGATTCTGTTATCTTTACAAACTAGTGGTAAGTGGTGGCTCAGAGATCAGAAGCAGTTAAAAGAACATTTCTGAAGAACAGTGTAGAGTGACTGACCCGGGATACCCATGGAGCACAGCAGGGGGTAGTAGACCTTCTGGACTGTGACCAGGACAGAGGCACCGGACTCTTCCATCTTTCACTCAGCTCCAGACTAAAAGAGCATGCTAATGGCTTCAAAAAAACAATTTCAGTCAAGTTAACTCGTCACATGAACTGTTTGTATGCAGCATCAAGCAGACAGGCAGGACATATTCATCATCATTTATTATTATTATTGCTATTTCCACATTTTCCTGTAAGAAGCTTTGTAATATATTTTGTTACTACACACACACGCACACACACACACACACACACACAAAAAGCCCCATATTATTTAAGTGATTTTTTCAGGCGTGTGTGCATTTGTATTTTCCTGCTGGTGTATATAAATGAAGCGGAGAGCATCTTACCTGCTGTGGAGAGGCTGTGAGCTGTGTCTTCAGTTGGGTGCGTTCATTAGTGATAAGGACGAGGTCACATGACCACAGTCACCTGTCCGTTCAGGTCACTTATCAGTCCAACAGCTTCAACCACTCAAAACAATGAATACATAGTACATATTGTGTCTAGAACATAAATGCTGCTAACAGAATGCTGAATCATAAGTGTAATGAGTAATTATGAACCCTAGCCCCATAAGTCTTACTCTTACTGGTGAAAGCACAGCATTATTTCAAAGATGCTTTTATATAAAGATATAAAGTGAGTTATCAGATTTTGTTATTCTTTTATATGTTGTTGATAGTTGTTTTGTTGGCTTGATATTGACAAACTCTGAAGTTTGAGATGGGAGGTTTAAATCTACAGTGGCATTAGCATTTTTCCTTTATTGTTGCCTTACAACCTGAAATTTAAATAGATCATTGAGAGGTTCATGTCAGTCATTTTACATCACATGACAACAACTATGAAAATGCAAAAAAAATGTTTTATTGTGAAGCACAAATAGAAATAAGACCTGAGAAAACTTGAGAGGCCCCTAAATGAGACCCAGTGTTACTCACCCTCAGAAGTCACAGAAATAGTTAGATAAGGTTGGCCTGACTGCAATTCATTAGGCCACAAAACACAATTTAATTCATCATTACAACATGTAAAAGATAAGGAACACACCAAACCTGCCTAAAGACCTAAAGAGGACCAATAAAGGAAAAATGCTAAGGGGGTACATACTTTTGCTTGCCACTGTAAAGTTATAGTGTTATATGCAGCTTGTATTGATGATTTGAGTTGTAGATATTGTAGGAATTGGTTACTTCCAATGCCATGCTCCTGGATAAGGTGGCTGAATGAGACAAAACTATTGTTATGAAAGATGTGTTGTAAGTGTGTTATTCTGTTTTCTGACCAGGTACGGAGGTTGACAGTTTCTTTGGTGATTAAGATTTTAGAATTATTCCAAATAGGGGTTAGTTTTGAAGGAGTTAATTTACAATTAGTGACTTTGTGAAATTTCCACCAGGCTGTCAGAGTTGAGGATTTTGTAAGAAATTTGTAACATGTGTGGGATTTAATAGACTGACTAAGGAATAGTGTTTCTGAAATGAGGATGGTATTGCAAAAGGTCTGTTTTAAGAGGTTGTGTGACCTGGGTGAATTATGGATGATATGATTTTGTCAAGTCTATGAGCTAGGGTTTTTGTGATGATTTTAGGGGCCAACATTGAGAAAAGGTATTGGACGGCAATAGTCAATCCTTGAGCTGACAAAGGCATGAATAGCCTTTTCAAGGTCAACCCAGGAAAACGGGCTTCACTTTTGCCAGCAGCCTAAGTTGAAAAAAGCTCACTTTCACCATAGAGAAAATCCTAATGTCAAACTTAAGATCAGTATCAAATATTACCCCTTCACAAGTTCTTCACAGTTGGAGTGAACTGGGGGATTGAGGTGTTGAAGGTGGGTGTGCTGTGGGGTGAATCAGAGGTGAAGGTGATGTACTCAGTCTTTTTCTCATTCAAGTGAAGAAAATTTTGCGACAGCCACGATTTTATGTCATGAAGGCCGGTGTGAAGGGGTTCCAGTGTATTTCTGTCATTCAGCATCACAGGCAAGTACATCTGAATATCATCTACATAGAAATGGAAACTGATGAGTGAGCTTAATATACACTGGAGTATATTAAGTTGTTTTTGACTTAAGTGGACTGCGGTAACAACAGCAGAGCAGTGACATGAGCCTGTGAACCTGAGAAATCCTGAGGAACCCAGAGGAACCTGTCACACCCCTGCTGTGATACTCTCCCTCTCTCTCTCTCTCTCTTTGTGTCGCCCCTCCCTGTTTCCCTGTGTGTGGGCGGAGTGTTCCTGGAAGCAGACTGACTCACCTGTCTACAATCTTCAATCAACCCTGCCTCTACTTCTACCCAGCTCTCAAACCAGTCAGTGCCAGATTGTTCCGTCTCCTTGATGGTGAATTTTCAGTTGGCCACTTGTTCAAGTTTTCTGAAAGACTTACCTGTTTCTCCTTGTCTGCAGTTCCTGGGTCATCTGCTCCAAATTCACTCAGACTCCACGCCTGCCTCTCGCCAATACCAGATTCACCTCCGGACCAACTACTCTTGCAATTCTGTTCAATAAATACTTATCTTTAGCCTCAGTCTTTGGTCTCTTTTTGGGTCCACTTCCATTGTGCTGTAACAGAACCCTTATGTTCTACTGCTGACTCTGGCCAGATGTGGCAGGGTCTGCACATCACAGATTACAAAACCACCTGTCCTGGGACAAGCTGGCCCCTGTCCAGGGTGTACCCTGCCTACGGCCCACAGTTACTGTGACTGACTCCAGTCAGCCGCAACCCCTAACGGGAATAAGTGGTAGAAAATGAATGAATACTCTGTATGTTACATAGTTTGTATTTCAGTTGTACAGTATTTATTTTATCACATGCTGCCTTTGAATAAGAACCCAGAGAAACCTTGGGAAACCCCGAAGAACACTGAGAGATCCTGAAGCACCCAGAGAAATTCAGTGAAACCCTGAAGAACCCAGAGAAATCATGAAAAACCTGGTGGAACCCTGACACACCATGAGAAAGGTCGGAATATATGGAAGGAGGTTGGAATATAGGGAATTAAGTTGGAATATAATGACACTGAAAATATAGACTTTTACACTGATTTCACAGACTAATGTAATATTTATAGGCTTCAAATAAGATGAATATATTTAAACACTCAGCAACTCCCCTTTTGGCCCTGACCCACCATTTGAGAACCAGACTCAGCCTACACTGTGCTCTGAACAGAACCTGGTGTTTTATCCAGGACCACTTAAATGTTGTATTATGATCTTATTGTCTTCAAACAGCAGTGGCTCATTGTCTTTCATTTGTGGTTACTCATTTGACTACAGTTGATGTCTGGAGGCATCACTCTCTGTCACATATACACTCACCGGCCACTTTATTAGGCACACCTGTCCAACTGCTCGTTAATGCAAATTTCTAATCAGCCAATCACATGGCAGCAACTCAATGCATTTAGGCTGTAGACATGGTCAAGACGATCTGCTGCAGTTCAAACCGAGCATCAGAATGGGGAAGAAAGGTGATTTAAGTGACTTTGAACGTGGTATGGTTGTTGGTGCCAGACGGGCTGGTCTGAGTATTTCAGAAAATGCTGATCTACTGGAATTTTCACGCACAACCATCTCTAGGGTTTACAGAGAATTGGTCTGAAAAAGAGAAAATATCCAGTGAGCGGCAGTTCTGTGGGCGAAAATGCCTTGTTGATGCCAGAGGTCAGAGGAGAATGGCCAGACTGGTTCGAGCTGATAGAAAGGCAACAGTAACTCAAATAACCACTTGTTACAACCGAGGTCTGCAGAAGAGCATCTCTGAACGCACAACACGTCCAACCTTGAGGAAGATGGGCTACAGCAACAGAAGACCACACCGGGGGCCACTCCTGTCAGCTAAGAACAGGAAACTGAGGCTACAATTTGCACAGGCTCACCAAAACTGGACAATAGAAGATTGGAAAAAAAGTTGCCTGGTCTGATGAGTGTCGATTTCTGCTGCGACATTCGGATGGTAGGGTCAGAATTTGGCGTCAACAACATGAAAGCATGGAACCATCCTGCCTTGTATCAACAGTTCAGGCTGGTGGTGGTGGTGTAATGGTGTGGGGGATATTTTCTTGGCATACTTTGGGCCCCTTAGTACCAATTGAGCATCGTTGCAACCCCATAGCCTACCTGAGTATTGTTGTTAACCATGTCCATCCCTTTATGACCACAGTGTACCCATCTTCTGATGGCTACTTCCAACAGGATAACGTGCCATGTCATAAAGCGCGAATTATCTCAGACTGGTTTCTTGAACATGACAATGAGTTCACTGTACTCAAATGGCCTCCGCAGTCACCAGATCTCAATCCAATAGAGCACCTTTGGGATGTGGTGGAACGGGAGATTCGCATCATGGATGTGCAGCTGACAAATCTGCAGCCACTGCATGATGCTATCATGTCAATATGGACCAAACTCTCTGAGGAATGTTTCCAGTACCTTGTTGAATCTATGCCACAAAGGATTAAGGCAGTTCTGAAGGCAAAAGGGGGTCCAACCCGGTACTAGCAAGGTGTACCTAATAAAGTGGCTGGTGAGTGTATTTTAGGCTTTTTTAAGGGCCCCTTCCTGCAGTGGGCCCTATACATTTATGAAGAGTATGGCTCTTTTGATGTCTGTGGATCTCTCTTGCGTCTCCAAACCCAGTCATTGTTGTAATGTGTGCTATATAATACATATTTTTATGCTATATTTTTTTGTTTGTTTTTTTTCCCCCAAACTGAACTGAGAAATATGTATTTGTAAAAAAGGGCACTGTAGCCCCACTGTCTGTTAGTTTCAGCACCCAACATGTTGGTTATGTTCTGTTGTGAACATATGGGTATATGAGATTTGCATATTTTACACCGCGTCCCAACTTGTTTTCAGTTGAAATGTATGTACCTGTATGCGAAATAAGAGTTATACTGAGCTCAGTGAGTTAGGGTTACTAACCTACTTTCTGTACTTTCTGCACTTTCTCTCTCAGGAGTTATTGATCTGTGTGTGTATTTACCAAACAGAAGCTTTAAGTCAGTGCCTGACAAAAGAGTATGTACATGTACATGTGTGTATGAACTGTGACATGCATTTTGAATTATTTGAATTTTGATGCTATTCTGTAGCTTGTACACTGCTCAGAACTTTGTGAATGTCATAAGAAGTTTTTCAGCCTTTAGCAGAAAAACAGTCAAGTCAAAGAGTAAAAAATTTATTCACTTTGCTACAGAATTAAAACGACACCAGCTATGTTGAAAAATGGAACCTGTTCATTAAAAACTATCGGGATGCTTTAAATATTGCTGCACAACATATAAAAAAATATGAGCATTCATCAACAGCCAGTCTTTCAGACCAGTCCAGGCTTTTGGGGCTCATACTGCATACCAGTACAGCCACAGTGTGTTTCCAGACAAAGCGTTCATATGTATAAGGCTCAAAGGGAAGAAATGGACTCTGACGTTGAACAGGATTCTCAACAATTGTATAAAATACCCTCTTCATGACATAAATTTGTCTCATAAGGCACAAGGTGCTGACAAACGTAACAAAACAGTGCAATATTTCAGATTCTATCAATAATATACAGTCTTTGGAAATAATGAAGCTCTGAGGAGGTGGGGCTACACCCACAGAGCAGATAGAACATGACACGACAGAAAGGTCAAAGATCAAACTGGCGTAAGAAAATGTAATTCATAACAAAACACAAGGACAACCACCATAAAGTGGCTCAATGTCTCTCATTTGTGATTGCTCATTTTGTGCAGGAGAAAATAAAAGATGTCAGCAGCTCACAGCGGAGCCACCAAAGCTGTGCATATTCCAAACGCAAAGGCCATGTGACATGTTGTTGTTCCTCTGCTGGCCCCTGATGTAAGTTGGCCCCTTTCATATAGGATGGTATGCTCGCTGTGGAGGTGAGTGCAGTGGAATCGGAGACGCAGTCCGTGGAACCAAAAAGATTCTGTCTGCATGGAGCTGTCAGACTCTTTGATTAGACACCCAGGACATCACAGCATCCCACACATCCTATATGAAAGGAGTTTAGGGAGGGATGCTACAGGTTGTCCCCAGGCTGGTACTGAGGCTCTGTGGCAGTGAAATAGTCCTCCAGAAAAGCCTGTAGGTACTCAAAGGTTGGCCGCTCCTCTGCTTCCCTCTTCCAGCACTGCAGCATGAGCTCGTGGAGCGAGACGGGACATTCCGGGGGGCTTGGCATCCGGTACCCCTGCTCCACTTGCTCCAGCACCTCCCGGTTATTCATCCCTACAACAAAGGACGTAGAAGAAATCCAAGAGTCAGCTAGTGTTTTTAGAACTGTCATGCTTCTGTGGGAACTCCCACATCCATTTGGGCTGGTGATGGTCTGTAGCCAAAGCCCCCCCTCCCTTTTCCCCTTCTCACCTGGGTAGGGCACGCGGCCCTTGGTGACCAGCTCAGTAAGCAGGATGCCAAACGACCACACGTCGGACTTGATGGTGAACCTCCCATACAGAGCAGCCTCAGGGGCCGTCCACTTGATGGGGAACTTTGCTCCTGTCAAAGATAGAGCCATTGCATAGGCATCTTAGCACACAAAGGGACACTAATAGTCTGTGTTACCACTTTCTAGCAGCAGATGGCGTTGTGACCCATTGTACATAGGCTGTACTGGTCAGATCTTCACAGCTAATGCAAACATCTGCCCAATGCACTGCCAACAGAAAACCCAGTGGAGGTGGTGGATCTTACCTTGGCAAGCTGTGTACTCATTGTCTTCAATGAGCCTGGCCAGGCCGAAGTCAGCGATCTTGCACACCAAGTCGTCTGCCACCAGGATGTTGGCCGAGCGCAGGTCTCGGTGGATGTAGTTCATTCTCTCAATGTAAGCCATCCCAGCTGCCACCTGGAGGTGATGGACCGCAAAATGAACTTCAGGTTAAGTTTATATGACTTTACCATCTTAACTTAGGATGTGTTGACATTTGTTTACAAAATAATTTTCTGCACACAGAGTGCTGTTCCATAAAAGTTGCTCAGAAAAGCGAGGCTTATGGCCTGATTTGCTAGAGAGTTGTCTGGGAGTAGAGGTTTAAGCCGTTACATAAAGATACAAACATGTGACCTAACTCCAGTCAGAATGAATGAGCTGAGCTAACACTGTGCATTAGCAGCACACTGAAGTGGAGTGAGGACTTGCGGAGCTGCTCCACAATCATGTAAACTACAAAAACAGCGACTCACTGAAGACGATGATGTCACAGCCTTAATCTGAACAGTGATTGGCTGTCTGCTGGCCGCATGTCAGCTGACCCAAGATCACAAAATACAGGACTTTTATGTCTCATACATTCACATTTAGTCCAGTAACTGTCAGTAATATCTGTATAAGTTCTTTTAAAGACTTTATGTTATGAGAATGGCTTTAGAAAACCACAAAGATCTTAAAGTAGTTGGAATGTTGCAGACAGAACTATCATTTCCTCTGCTGTTTACTCACTGTGTGGTGTAGAGCATTTGTGGGGCGCACACCACCATTTGCTGGACAAATACAGATACTACAGATTATTCAGACTAACTCTCGTTTTCTTCACAGCGTCTCTGTGTAAATGTGAATCGGAGGCAGCGTGACTGTTGCGTTTTTCTGACCAGTGTTGTTGTGTAAACAGCTTTAAGTTTCCATGATGACTGAGTGAGACTCAGGATAAGCCTATTTTATGGAACAGAAATGACAATATAATGGTAAGTCAGACATATCTAAATAAGTCTAGCTTATCAAGCTAGTTGTATGGGACAGCCCTCATGTCTTAAAGTCTGGTATGGTCTATATTGTTCCTTTTGCTTTGAGAAAGTTGTAAAATCACATGCCCTCTAATTAGACAGGTCTGATTGGACAGGTTTAGTCAGAGTCTGTCACCACTTCACCTGTGCAGCCATGTCCAGCAGGTAAGGCAGTTTAAGTCCTCGTCCCTCTCCTCCTTTGAGGAAGTCCAGCAGGCTCCCTGTAGAGCACAAAGGCACACAGCTGTTACATCACAATAACAGGACAGTTACATACAGGATAAACAGAGGGACAGAGATGTGTCCAGGACAGTTACATCCAGGACGGACAGAGACATGTCGGGAAAGTACCTTTCTCCATGTACTCAGTCACGATGTAGATGGGCTCTTCCGACACCACGGCGTACAGCTGCACCAGTTTGTCGTGGCGCAGTTTCTTCATGATCTGAGCCTCCTCCAGGAACGACTGCGGAGACATGGTGCCAGGCTTCAGCGTCTTCACAGCAACCTTTGTAGTCCCATTCCACGTCCCTGACACACATGCATATACTGAGTGCTGGGTTCAGAGACCTAGGACAGTTTAGGGCACTGGGAGCGGAAGGGGGTTTGTCAGAACACGCTGTAATATTAGCAACTATCTACTTTGTGCACAGGGACAGTTGCAGAAGCCAGTTGTCCAAAGAGTTGTAAAAAAAAAAAAGTGGGTTTGAATATAGTTGTTACATCTAATGTCATTGGGACTTTACTATTGTGGAAATGAAATGAAAAAGAAGAAAAAGTCCCACAGAGGACTGTGCAACATCAAGGACTTCAGCAGAACCGACAAGTGACAAAGGAAAGAACTAAACACCGCTATGAGCAAATCATTACTAAAAGTATCGATACCTTTGATAGCTGTGGATTTAACTGTGGTGTCAATAGCAATCTGAAAATATCAATACGTTAGTAGTAATGACAACAATGTTCTTAGTACTGGATCCTTCATGTCTGCCCTACAATGGCAGGTCCAACCCAATTGATTGTGCTCTGCTGCTCCAGTGGCATAAAGAAGTCATCATTAGTAACGTGTAGTATGTGTACGCAAATAGGCTTTTATCATTTACAAAAATTCAATTAATATAGAAGAAAAAACAATGGTTGTATCTGTAAGGGGTGGTTTCGGCATCGGTATTATCACTAGGCTTAATATCAATTGGTATTGCATCGAAGGTGAGAAAGCTGGTATCGCACATCACTAAACAACATTAATCAGGTGAGAGAAGTCATACAGTTTGTTCTGTATAAGCTGACGCCATCTTGGTTATTTGTCATAGAGGATTATGTTCCGTATTTGTAAGACATGCTGTAGATAAACATCTGTAGGCCAGATCCAAAATTACAGAAGAGAAATGGTTTGCTGTGACTGAGGAACCAGACTGTCCTGCTTTCAAAAAGAAAGTAGAAGAGGCTGGCTGTCCAGGTTAGCTGTTAGTCCTATTAGTTATGTTTTGGTCCAAGAAAAAGCTACATTCATCAAAATAAAATGGAAAACTGGGTCTGTTTCCACAAACTAAATGCACTGATTAGAGTCCAATTCATATACTCTAATTATAGCATTAGTAGTAGGTAAAAGACACATTATTAATGTGCATGTGCATTTATAAACTACGCGTGCACCAGGCTTCTGTTTGTTGCTAGGGAGTAATTAGAGGGAAAAATGTAATAAAATACTGGGGGGTTATATTTTGGCGCAGCGCCTTCTGTGACTGTGGAATCCTATCTGTGAGTGGCAGACACGGCCACAGACGTCACAGGTGTAGGTTGGATCCAAAGAAGACGAGGGTTTGATAGTGCCTTCCAGTTGTTTCCTCGGCTTTCTTTTTGTGTCATGTTTTTATGCCAGGGTGGTTTCATAAATCAGCAGACCAGTGCGGAGGGCAAGCTGCCAGTGATGACGGTCTTGTGCGGCATCTTCCCAGGTGGTTGGGTTGATGTTAAAAACCTTTAGGTCTTGTTTACAGACATCCCTATAGCAAAGCAGAGGGCAGCCAACTGGCCTATTGCCAGATGACATTTCACCATATAGGAGGTTCTTTGGTAGGCGACCATCGTCCATTCGGCAGACATGTCCCAACCAGCGAAGACATCTTTGCCTCAGAAGAGAGAACATGGTTGGAAGCTGAGCTGTCTCTAGGACCGCTGAGTTAGTGATCCTGTCCCTCCAGGTGATACCCAGTACACGTCTCAGACAGCGCAGGTGGAAAGTGTTCAGCCTCTGCTCTTGACGTGAATACGGGGTCCAGGCTTCGCTTCCATACATGAGTGTACTGATCACACAGGCTTTGTACACCTGTACCTTAGTAGTGATAGTGAGTTTGCTGTTGTCCCATACTCTGGTTGTGAGTTTTCCGAAGGTAGATGCTGCTTTTCCAATTAAGCTGTTTTAATTTCAGCGTCAAGTGAAAGGTTGTTACTGATCCAAAATAGGTGAAACTGCTTCCAGGTTCCAGTGTGTATTTGTTGATAGTGATGAATGGAGGCAGTACAGTTCCCAGGCCCATTGCATTGGTTTTGTTCAGGCTGATAGTCAGGTTAAAGTCTTGGCAAGCTTGATTGAACCTGTTAATGAGGGACTGCAGGTTTTCCTGGGAGTGTGCTACCACTGCCGCATCACCAGCAAACAGCATCTACCTGGTGATAAGATGTCTGACCTTCGTATATACAAAATACAGTTATATAATTAATATGTGCTTAAAGTGCAGACTCCAAATCAGACGAAGGGTTTATAAAGTACAGCTCTTTCATGTGTAGCTGCTTCTTTTTTTAGGGCCTCTAAAGTGTTTGGACAGTTACTTCAAAAGGTATTTCTTGAGCTGCATGCATTTCCCTCATTAATCCATTATAAACTGAGCAGGTAAAAGGTCTGGATTTAATTCCAGGTGTTACATTTGCATTTGAAAGCTGTTTCTGTGAAATCACAACATGCAGTCTCTCAGTGGAAGTGAACCAGACCATCCTGGCTGGATACAAAAATGGTGAAAAACCCTCTTCACAACATGCACCTTAGTGCAGAACCCTCTCCAGGAGTTATGTGCATCAGTCTCTTGCAAAAGAGGCAGCTACACATTAAAGAGATGTAATTCCTAAATACGTGAATACTCTCAAATTACAGCTGGGAATCTGCACTTTAAGCAGATATGAATTATATAACTGTATTTTGAAGATGTTTTGGTAAAAAGGTTAAAATAACAAAACTTGTGTCAGTATCAGATACTTATGGACCTAATTGTATAACCTAGAAGAGTGAAATGTCCTTTGATTGACCTGGCGACAAACGGATTCTTGCACACAGGAAGCCTGATGCACGCACAATTTATTATTGTGCATGCACATTAATAATGTGTCTTTACTACTAGCACTTTTGAACTGGTGCTGTAAAGCTGAACGCTTTTTCATTGCCCACATTCATGATATTTTTGTTTACTGTCAGGTATAACTTTGTGAAGAGGCAAGGACACAAGAGCCCAAACATGTACAGCCATATAATGAATGTGAATGAACATGATGTGTCTACATGAGAAAAAGAAACAGTTCTGTGGGGTATGCTCGGAAGCACATTTTGGTTTTCAGGTGTAAGAATACAGTGTTAGGGTTGGGCCAATAGTGTCCTTACCGTAAAACACATCAGCGAAGCATCCTGTGCCCAGCTTTAGTTCCAGCTCCAGAGTCTCTCTGCTGATCTCCCAGGCATCATGAGCCAGCCCCATGGTCCCAGGGCAGTGGCTCACACACACGGACAACAGGTGGAAGCACAGCCCGTCTGCACCCTCTACGGAAGGAAAGGCACACACAGGGTTAACTACAGAGGCCACCAGGCAGGTCAGTGTCTTTGAAGAAAACCAAAACTGAGGAATCCCAACATTTGAAAAGTTAGAAAAGTTAAAAAATCTGAAAAGTGAAACCAAACATTTTAATGAATTTGAATCAAACCAATTTCTATGTAATGCGTCTGTGGTGCCCCCTTTGCTTTCAGACAATCCAAACCCATCCAAGACCTCCCCAAACTGGCCGTGTCCCAGCCGTTTGATGAGCTGGAGTGACACCCGAGGGATCTCCCACACACTTTGGTTTTGACAGAGACAGGTCAGCAAGGCGGGGCACCCCTTGTGTCAGGGGACCCCCAGGTTACAGACAGAAAGAGAGGTGCACGAAGACTCAGCAGATCATTGAGAACGGAGATGCAGCATCACACAAAACACAAGAGCAAAACGGAAACAGCCACAGGAGCTGGACCTGAGCAGACCTGCTTCCACATCATGCCCTCCACTTTTCTCCTCGCCACTGATTGAGTGGACAGTTCTGTATGGTACAATCACGGCTTGACATTAACCTTTTTACTCACTGGCCACTGTGGAAAGTTCTTTTTAAAGTTTACTAGCCAATTAGTGTTTTTACTAGCCAGAATTAAATGATTTCACACGTTTATTATATTTTATAGCATACAGCAAGACAAGGATTTATCAAATATGTGGGAAACAGGTTTACCTAGGCAGAATAAATGTGAAATTTTCACATGTGGTCTATTTTGGTCACTCAAATATAGCAAAAGGAATTTAGGAACTTAAGATACATGCATAAAATCCAATGCTTCTATTGTCTTAGCCCAGGCGATGGAGGCAGACAGTTCCACTCACGCCTAAAGTCTGGCCCCAGGTCTTTATCTGTTAAAAGGCCGTCTTTCCTTGCTACTGTTTCCAGAGTAGCTACCTAGCAGCTCTCAACCACTTTCCAAGTAGCTCCCCAAGTGCTTTATGAATACATGATGTCTGTATGTATGCTTGATTAGTCAAATTTGATGTATCACTTGAAAACTGCTTTTTTTATCCAATCCTAATGCACTTTATTTACATAGCACATTTTAATAACAAAGACAGTTTCCAAATTGCAGCACAAAATTATAAAAACAATAAATAAATACTCCTTTTAACTTCACTAGTTCACATTTAAACAATAAAAACTAATAAAATCAAATAAGAGTAACACTAAAATAACAATAAATAATTAAAATCAAGCAAACCATACACATAAACTTAAAACATTTGACTGTGGGGGCCGTTCTGACCTGAGGGGGCAGACCACAGAGAAGGAACGGTTCCCCCTGGCTTTAAGTCTGGTCTTAGGAACCACGAGTTGGAGCTGGCCCTTGGACCTCAGAGAACACGCTGGTAGTGTAAATTTGTATGAGGTCCATGATGTACTGTGGGGCCAGTTCATTCAAGGCTTTAAAAACAATACAATCTTAAAATCAACTTCAAAATGAACAGGAAACCAGTGCACAGGTGCAAAGATTTTATGATGAACTGTTATTTTCGTAAACATTAGTTATTGAATCAAGGCAATAGAAGACAAAACCAGAAGTTGGGTGGGGGGTGAACCATTGCTTTAGGGTATGCCCTCGTCCTGCTCTGATTGGACAGTGTCTCGAGCTGTCCTGCTTGTGATTTGGCCCTGCTGTAACAGAGTAGGTCCAGGTTGGGGCTAATGGCCCTGTTTATGATGATGAGAGTCATTTGAGACTGTCAGGATAGGGCTGTCCCGGTGGCTCTGTGCTGCTCCTTCTGACCCTCACTCCCTCCCCGGAGGAAGCGTGTATGTTTGCCACTCATTGATTTGTCCAGCGGGGAGTTTCCACGCTGGCCCACACTGATAAGGCCCGGCTGTTTGCACGGGGCAGTAAAGAGCAGATAACAGGCCCAAGAGTGCGAAAGCTGCTCATGGCCCATCACAGTCCATCTGGGCTCGTCACTCACACTCTCACTCTGGCCTCATAAAATCTGTCAATACACACAAGTGCACCGTACCTCTGTGGAACACACACTTTCTCTCATGTCATTACAAAATAGTTTTTTTAAATCAGTGACTGTACAAATGTGATTTAATAAAATCTTATTTGTAAATAGCCAGTGATGCTGGAAAAGTATTTGTGTATATACTATCAGTGGCACAAGGTGGTAATGGGGGCCCCATTCAGTCTATAGTCTGTACATCCACATATCATACTTTTAGATGCATTTACTGCACCCCTAAGACATTTTTATAAATATTTTGCAACAGTTTTTGTGGATAACTTTGGCTGTGTTGATTCAAATGGCATAGATTTTGCCTAAGGTGTGTATTTTAGGATGAATCTTCAGATTTCAGGATTTTATTTATTTATTTTTTTTTAAATCCTCTTAAAAAAAAAAATTATGAGAGGATTTTATTTATTTGACTTTTATTTAACCAGGATTAATACTCATTGAGATAACAATCTCTTTTGCAAGAGCGACCTGGCAAAAAGCAGCAGCGCAACAGGAATCAAACACAACAAGACAAAATAGTCACACTAAGACATTTTTTGACTCCCATTCAAACATTTTTATAATACAATGTTACTGCCATATAATTTCACATTTTATCAAGTATTTCATGGAGTCATGATAGTGAGGGATTGTAATTGTAGTTTTTATTGTTTTTTACTAGGTGGCGCCATTTCCCCATATATGATGACAGAGTTATAAATGGAGAAATGGCCCCATTAGTGTTTGTATAAATTATTTTGCCTGCATCTGAACTAAAATGATTTGGGTGTGTTTTGGGGTTGTCATAAATTGGTCTGAAAGTGTTTGTTGAAAAATTAGTTAATTTGTGTTTGCATGTCCACCAGTGCTCAGATCAGATCACTCTTGGGCTGTGATTATCGCGATTAATCACAATGTATAACTTGATAGATTTTCCATGACAATATGCAGCGTTTAAATAAAAAGACCAGAGAGGTTGAGGAGTGTGTTTTTACTTGAAAAAAAAAAAAAAAAACATCTCAGAAATAACTTCTGAATATTGTGAGAGCCTTTAATAAGTCTGTGTAGTAACTGGCCAACCATTTTGAGATAACAGTGTCTGCTGAACTGTGCTCTGCATTAAATCTACTGCAGACACCTGAGCCTTCCCTCTGCTCCTCTCAGCGCTGCGGACAGGGGCGGAGTACAGTCACCTGTCAGGGGCGGGGCACAGTCACCTGTCTTTAGTGAGGCTGCTGCTCTGAGTCGAGAGAAAAAAAAACAAAAAAAAAAAACACCGCAAATGAATGGTTTGTAGGAGTTTGCGGCTTGTGGCTCCATAAGTTCAGGGATGGTCATGGACCACTCCCCGCTCTCACCACGGGTCCAGGACACACAGAAAGCACAGCTCCAGGAACGTGCATGGACAGGGGCAGTGAAAGGAAGCGATGTAAATTTATTAGTAAAAAGTTTTACACGAGACTCGTGAGGGGAGGGAAAGGACACCCTAACCCTAACCCAGCGGCCAAAGCAGTGGACTTGTTCTGAAGTCGAACCATTGGCAAACATGTGTGAGGCACGTACTCTTCTCTGGACACGTGGGTCATTCACCGTGAAAGCAAGTCAATGTTGTGATATACACACATTCCCAAGACGCTCCCGACACGGCTTCATGCCCTCCAAAGTGCTTTGGTGTACGGCAAAACAGATCATGTGATTAATTTGCATTAATACATTTTAACGCGTTAATTTTTTTTTGTATTAACAGCATTAACGCGTATTTGTATTAACATGCGTTATCGCGTTAACACTGACAGCCCTAGTGTGCACACATCCAAAATGTAGTCTTTACTGAGATCTGGATCAGTGCACTGTGCTGAAACTGGGCCCAGACTGAGCAGAGGCCTCTATTTGTGTTGGATGTGTATGCACCACATAAACTGGAATTTAAGGGGTTAAAGTCCATAACCCTAACCCTAACAGAATTAATTTTTACTATGTATGATGAGGACTGAAGTTAATCACTGTAACCATGAAAAACAAATTTGAATTACTGACTATTAGATAATTATTCTATGGCAGTTTTTCTTTGCAATTTTGTGCCTTAAGGCGAAAGCTGTAACTAAAAAGTTAGGGGTGCAGGAGGGTTAAAGTTGGCAAATAATTACTGTAAAATATTCAAACATTTATTACTGTTCATTCATTCATTCATTCATTCATTCATTCATTCATTCATATTACATTAGTAAATACTGTGAATGAATTATGCATATTATGTGATCTTTTTTAATCATAAGAAAAGCTTGTTCTTAAATGGAGTCATGTCTGCTGTGTAATTTACAGTCCAGTCTGAAAAAATAACTCGCTAAAATTGACTATAATTAAGGACTCTGTACCTGAGTAGTGCTGCACCAGCTGCTGCAGGCTCTCGAACTGTGCCCTGGTGGTGATGTAGTAGCCTCCGCTGTCCAGTTTGCGGATCTTATAATGTTTGACATGGTCTCCTTTCACTTCATCCCAGTCCCGGATGGACAAAGAAAAGGCTCCTGCGGGCCAGGACACAAGAAGGGTCAGCTCCAGAGTTTAGGACACAGGACACAGGACACAGGACACAGGACACAGGACAGAGGGCTCAGGTCTAAGTGGGCTCACCATTAGTGGTCTCACTCTCCCGGATGAGGTAGGAACCCCGGGAATTGCCAGTGGACAGCAGATGCCTCTCAGCGTCCTTCCGTCCCAGTTTACCAAAGTACCAGCTGCAGATAAACATTAGACAAGAACCAGGGGTGTTAATGGCTCACTGGTTAATTGTCATTAAGGGCATGCTCAATTTAAAAATGAAAAATAATTCAATATGTTTGTGAAGATTTGTTTTAATCTGTTTTAATCCAGCTTTTAATATTGATGTGTGCAGATTTAGGAGGCCTCCAGCACATGTCCTCAGAGATACTTGCTCAGATTTTTTTTCTCCAGAGCAGTGACCAAAGGAGGGCGCTGTCTGTCCCAGCAGCTCCCACAGATACTCACTCTTCAGACTGGATGGAGTCCACAGGAGCCACGTAGTTACTGGGAATGAATCCAGTGCCTCCGGTGGTGAGAGAGCGGGCGTCCCACCAGTCACCTTCACTGAGACACAAACACAGGGCTGTTACTCACAGAAGGGGCACAAATTAGAGATGAACCCACCTACATAATCCCAGAGTACACTCCAACACACAGAGTACGTCTGTGGAGGAAATAATAAAGTATGTATGTGAAATCATGCTCTGAATATCTAAGAATGAAATGCAAGGAATACAGGAGAACCTTACATAAAGCTAGAAGAGACTATTGCAAGAAGTTTAATAAAGAGCTCTCAGGTCTAAAATCTTAAAAGTCAAAGAAATTATTCAAGCCGATAAAAACAAAGAGTATCAGCTGAACACATTGAGTCACCACATGACTGCAGTGACACAGACCCTGATGGAGATGTTAATGTTATATGATATTTTAATGAAGATGAAATTAAAAAGAATGTGATCAACGAGTACATTACAGCAGGGATATTTAGCCCATATACATATTTTTGTTTAACATGATTTGGACTCTGGTGTTATTCTGGAGAACTGGCTGTTGGGTTTAATTGTACCATTATATAAGAAGAAAGGAGGTGTGGGGAATTGTAATAATTACTCTCCTTAGTTGTTTGGGTAAATTATTTACAAATGCGTTCAATGAAAGTCTGTGTACATTTTGTGCAGAAAATTCTATTTTGTGTGAAAACCAGGCAGGGTTTAGAAAAAATTACTCCACTGTTAATCACACATTTCTTTTAAAACAGGTGATTGATTTGTACTGTCTCAAAAAGTAGCGACTGTTCTGTGCCTTTATCGATTATAGCAAGGCATTTGATACTGTTTAGAGAAATGCACTGTTGTATAAACTATCTAAGGCAAGCATCAAAGGCAATAAAAAACATGTATAATAAATAAATAAGTAAGTAAAAAGTCATGTGTTGATGTTAATGGAACCAAATCAAATTTCTTTGTCAGCTTGAATGGAGTCAGGCAGGGTGAAAATTTATTACCACTGCTTTTTGCGTTGTTCATTAATGACTTGGAATGTTATTTACTGCAGGATGGCTGCTCCTGCGATAGATACCTATATGCAGCTTTTGGCACTGACGTCTGCAGACGACACTATTGTTATGTCTACAACAAAGTTAGGCCTACAGAAAGCTATCAATCACATGTGAATATTGTTACAAATGGAAACTGAAAATTAATAGCAATAAAACAAAAATTACAGTATTTGGTTGTAGAAAAATTAGTAGTGATAGGCTTGAATTTGTGTGTCACGGAAAAAAACTAGAGATTGTGCCATGTTTTAAAAATCTCTATTAATTATAATTATTAATTGAATGGTTAATTCACCTGCATCTTTATAATGCAGGTGAATACATTTCCCCATGGCTCCAATAGGTAAAACGCAATAAAACAGGAATATAAATTTGAGAAATACTTGTTATATGAGAATCTTAACTATCAGCAGGCCAGCTGCAGTTTTAGAACAAATAACAGCAGAATTTCTAAAGTCATTGGTCGGTATAAAGGTCTGGAAAGACATTTGAGAATTTGTAATTTGTGTGATAATAATTGTGTGGGAGATGAATTTCATGTCTTAATTGAGTGCACAAATCTTGTATGAAATGAAAGGTGATGAAATGTAGAGAAAAATATTTGCCAAAAATGTATTTAAAGCACCCATCAAAGTCATACCTCACCAACCGACAACAGTTCATCCACATAAACAACTGCTCCTCCTCCACAGCCCCCCTGTCACAAGGTGTCCCTCAAGGTTCGGTGCTTGGTCCCCTCCTGTTCATCCTTTACCTCCTCCCCCTTGGTAACATCATCCGCTGCCATGGCCTCCATTTCCACTGCTACGCCGATGACATTCAACTCTACATAGCCACCAAATCCATCAACTCCACAACTCTCTCCACCCTCACCCACTGCCTCACCGAAATAAAAACCTGGATGCAACACAACTTCCTCAAACTGAACTGTGACAAATCAGACATAATCATCATCGGTCCCAAAACTATCACCAAATCCACCCAAAAGTTCACCCTGACCATAGACAACACAACCCTCACTCCATCCCCACTCACTCGGAACCTTGGCATTCACTTTGACTCCACCCTGTCCTTTGAACAGCACATCAATCAAATAACCCGGACTGCATTTTTTCACCTAAAAAAGATAGCACGACTCCGCCCATCTCTGTCCTTTTCCGCTGCTGAAACCCTAATACATGCCTTCATCACGTCAAGACTCGACTACTGCAATAGCCTCCTCTATGGTACCCCCTCCAAAACTCTCCAAAAACTCCAATACATTCAAAATTCTGCAGCCCGCCTTCTCACCCGCACCCGCTCCCAGTGACCACATCACCCCTGTCCTCCAAAATCTCCACTGGCTCCCTATCCCTCAACGCATCCAATTCAAATTCCTCCTCATCACATTCAATGCCCTCCATAACCTGGCCCCCTCCTACCTCTCTGACCTGCTCCACCGCCACGCCCCGTCCCGCTCCCTCCGATCCTCTGCTGCCAACCTTCTCTCCCTCCCCTGCAGGACCAAGCTCCGAACCTGGGGTGACAGAGCCTTCTCCGGCCCTGCCCCCACCCTCTGGAATTCACTCCCACAACCCATCCGTGACTGCACTGACCTCCCCACCTTCAAAAACCATCTCAAGACCCACCTTTTCAGAACTGCTTTTAAAGTTTAAAGTTTAATATTTGTTTGCTTGTTTTGTTGTTTGTTTCTCTTGTTTTACCCTTGTACAGCGTCTTTGAGTGTCATGAAAAGCGCTTTTATAAATAAAATGAATTATTATTATTATTATTATTATTATTATAAGCCTGTGATGTTACTTCAGTCTGAAAAAACAAAAATTATTGTATGCTTGGTGCCTTATTGAAAGAAGTTCTTCCCTTATATCAATGAATTATTGTTGTTTTCCAGTGTATACTACTTTGTTTATTTATGAATGTGTTTGTGCTCCATATCATGTACATGGTCATGACACAATAAATAAATGAAATGAACAAAGAACGCCCCAACACACAGAGCACGCCCCAACACACAGAGTACATCCTAACACTCAGTGTACATCCTAACATAATTTTCTGTTCTTGTCCTTGACTTTCCTTTTGTGCAGACAGGGGGCGCTGTGGACACTTACGTGCTGTTGATCTGGAAGCGCTCTCCTTTGCGGAAGCTCAGGTCGTCCTCGGTCCGGGCCTCGTAGTCATAAAGTGCCAAGAACAGAGTGACTCCTGGGGGGGGGCACAGCTCAGTTTAGTCCAAATGATAATCACATCTAACACACGGGCCTGTTTAAACCTGCTTTACTTAGTCTGATTACTTTTTAGTCCGAATCACCTGTTTACTTGTTTATTAGAATGTACTGACATTTCTACCACTGTTTTTTATTATTATTTTATTAATAGAATGGAGGTCAAAATGACATACCAACAGAGTATGTCAACGTAAGTGTTAACATTATACCCCCATTTTAAAAAGTTAGGTGTTAAGTGACAAAAGTTTCCCCATCACAAAACATAAATAATGTATACATTCATATTTTTTGTAGTTTTTATGCATAATAGTCAGGGCACACGTTGATTAAAGATTTATGTAAAAAAAAGTAGAAAAATATTAATGTATGCTATTATTATGTATGATTGTATACTATGATGTTTTGTGACAAAGACACTTTTGTCACTTAACAAGAGCAAAAACAACAACAACAACAAATCCATCTAAATTAATGTTGTTGTCTGTCTCTGACAGACCCAAATCTGTAATGATTGATTCCCCTACTTTGCTTTGAGAATATTGAACATTGTTTTTTTTTCTGTATTTTTTTTTTTTTTCAACTAAAAAATATAGATGTCATTACATACACGGCATAAAAAGGGTTAAAATTCTGAAAATAATTAAATATTTGGTATTTATGATCAGGGCACAAATTGATTAAAAGAAAAAAGTTGAAAAAAAAGAAGAAAAAGTTGAAAAAAAAGAAGAAAAAGAAAGAAATCTATCCTGATCAGGAGCAACATAAAACATGAAGTAAAAATCAAGTAATATTAGATTTGTGTTTAGAATAACAAAATTAGTGATAAAAATACATACTTGAGACATATTTCATAGAAAAGATAAGAACCACTGCAAAGTTATCAAAAATACAGTTTGAAAAAGCCACTTTTGTCCTCATTGGGGAACAAGTGTTAAAGAACATTAACAGATGTTAATAAACACTACAACAAAACACACTGACAAACCACTGCCCACCTGTCCCTCCATGTGTCCTTACGGTCCCAGTGTTTGAGGACATGTTGACCCCCCCAAACACTGCCATCCCTGCACCTGCTGGAGAGCTGAAGTTGTTGTAGCTGGGGACAGAGGACGCCTCGTAGCTGGGGTAGTGCTGCTGTCTGGGGTCGGCTTCATATTGGAACCTGGCTCCCTGGGAGACGCCGGTGTCACGGTCAGCGGTCAGTTTAGTTGCCTCCTTATCCTTGCATTGCACACAGCCCATTATCTACAATCTGTGGAGACACAGAGCACACACTGAGGGCCTTCCATACACGACAACTCAGGGTTTGGAAATAAAATAAAACAAAATATGTGTGCAAAAAATATGTTTGAAGAGTGATGTGACTAAATGCACTGCTGGTCCTGAACATTTGGGGGCCCTAAGGAGAATGGGTTTGGGGGCCAAGCCTTTCAGTCATTTTTGAGAACATTTAAAATTTACTATATAACATTTTAATTTAAGAACTCACAGAATATGTTTCTATGGTGATGAGTGCTTTGAGACATTTTTTAATTTGCAAACTTAGCAAGGGGAGCCCATGTAAACAGGAAGAAAAACACATTCATATTTATTGACAGCAATGTCCCCCATTTTCAAGTCTGTGGGGCACTATACAGCTGCTTAGTTTGCCTATAGGCTGGCCCTGACTGAATGATGGTCATAACCACAAGAAATAACACTGCTGCTCTGTTCTCACCACTAACACTGATAATATCAGTGTAGCCTCGAGTTCTACTGTGAGAAACTTTCACCCAAATTTATCATTTAAGGCTCATATAAACCAAGCCTGTAAAACAGCATTCTTTCACTTACGTAACATAGCCAAAGTCAGAAATATTTTATCTAAAAGTGACGCTGAAAAACTTGTTCATTTGTTTGTTTGTGTTTGTGGATTACTGTAACTCTCTGCTGGCAGCGTGCCCTAAAAACTCATTAAAATGTTTTCAGCTTGTTCAAAACAGCAGCAGCAAGATTATTAACAGGAACTAACAGGAGAGAACATATTACTCCTGTGCTAGCTTCACTTAACTGGCTTCCAGTTGAATTCAGAATTAGGTTTAAAATCCTTCTCCTGACTTACAAGGCTGTAAATGGTATGGCCCCATCCTACATTACTGATGTTATAGAGCCATACCAACCAAGCAGAGTACTGTGCTCACAAAATGCAGGGCTGTTAGTGGTTCCCAGGGTTTCTAAAAGTACAGTTGGAGGTAGAGCCTTTAGTTACCAAGCTCCTGTTTTATGGAATCTTGAAGCCCATCAGAGTGTCCTTTGTGCTGTGTTCAGCTCATCATCAGTGCAATCCTAATGTAGCCACGCTGACCTCTGCTGGACAGGTAACTGTAGTGCATCTGCATGTCATAACTCCCTCTCCCAGCTTTACTCTGCACAGTCATTAAAGCTTTTATAAAATCTTTATACTTGGTCACTGATGGTGTCCCTGTCTGAACAGACCCTCAGTCCCAGCAGAAGCCACTGAGGAGAGGAGTCAGCACTCAGTTGTGTCAAACTCATTATGGGCACACCTGGGCCCACACACATTCTGTTCAAAGTTAGTTCATCCTCCTCTGCTACTGTTGGTTAGAGACGGGGCGGGTTCAGAGCAGACACCATTGTCAGTGGAGTGTGAGCGGCATGATGTGAGGGGGCAGAGGGGTTTACCTGAAGGCATGTGGAAAACCCCTCAGGGACAGATTCATCAAAGGTTTGCTACTGCTGCTGACTGTGCACAGATGGGGCGTTAAAATAAACTAGAATGTTTCAAAAGGGCTCATTTACAAAGATACAACAATAATGTGTTAATTATGGCCGAGGCAACAAAAAGACAAACTTTACCTGCAGCACCTTTTTCTTGATTCCAACGAACTGCAGCCTTTTACAGCTCCTGTCTCTGGGCTTTCAGTCTGTTCCACATCCTTTTAAATCCTTACAGTGAAGACTGAGCAGTCTTTAAAGGCTGTGTATAGGCTCTGTGATGACAGGGTCAGTCCACTTGTGTTCATCCCATTGCTTCACAAAGCTCACTGCAATGTAATTGACAGCCTGCTGTGAAGCAAGGATGCACTTCTAAACTCACTGATATGAATTTGCTGTGGATCTACGAGTGGAGGAGATTTTAAATATTATAATATTATAATATATAACAATATTTTTACATTTTTATATTCAATCACCATCAGCACTGCATATAGCCTATTGATACATTTTATATATGTTTGAAGGTAACTGGCTCTGAAAAAATCCTCTCTCTCTCTTGTCTCACACAGAGGGAACTAAAGTCGGCTGAAGGATTTTTCTGGGCTCTCACTACAGCACTAGTTTGATTTATTTTGCCAACTGAAAGTGTTTAATATATAAACTGCATATATTCATCAATGCTTGGCTTTATTGAACATATATTCAAATCAACTGGATTATTTTTGCAAGTGCTGATATTTGTTGGATTCCTCTCAGCCTCTGCCTGTCTTCTATTGTTCATGCTCTAGCCTGAGTGGGGCACTGAGGCCTCCTGGTAAAATCCACAATCATCCATCAATACAAGTAATCATGTCACAAAGTAACAGTAAGAAAACGCATCAAAATGATGAGGACTATGTCTCTATGGAAGTCTTGAGAGAGATGCTGGAACAACAAAAGCTGTTTTATGTTGACATGCTTAACAGACAAGAATCAAATTTCTTGTCCTTTACTAAAATGATCCTGGACTCTGTAAATACTAGAACTGATGGCATCATGAAAGATGTTCAGGAACTTAAGACCAGCCTTCAGTTCTCTCAAGCTCAAATTGATGACTTAAGACCATTGGAGAAAAAAGTGGATTCATTTGAATCACAGCTACAGTCTCTGTCCTCCCAGTGCACAAACTCTGAAATCATTAATATTTCATCAAAAATGGACTTCTTGGATAACCAGAGTCGGCAAAATAATGTTATAATTGATGGCCTGAACCAAGACAATGCTTTTGAATCTTAGGTCAGACTCTGAAAAGAAAGTCAGAGAATTCCTGAACAACAAGCTCAACGTTGATTCCAAGTCTGTTGAAATTGAAAGAGCTCATCGCATTGGAAATCTGAAACAGAATTCTGGAAAACCAAGACCAATTGTAGTGAAATGTTTACGATTCAAGGACAAAGAACTTACTCTTGCCAAGGCTAAAGGTCAACTGTAAAACACTGGGATTTATGTAAATGAGGATTTCTCTGATGGGATAAGGAAGAAGAGAGCCGAGCTGCTCCCAGCTATGGAACAGGCCAGAGAAAGGGTCACTTTGCTGTCATTAACTTTGACAGACTCATAGTTAAACCCCGTCAACATCATCATGAGGCAGATAACGCTGGAGCTTAAAACAATATGAACTGTCCTGATCTCAGTACACAAGATGATTTTTAATGTTATTACCTGTTCCTTGTATCAAATATGTTCTCTCATCCAGAGAGTGAAGCTTTGGATTCCACAGCAATGAACTTTTTACTTCAGAATGACCCTGACCAAAACTGTTTTTCCCAACTAAAGCACGAGTATTTCGGTCCATCTAAATATTATTGTGAAAATTCATTTCACGCTCTAGTTAACTCTCAAAAAGATAAGAATAAGTTTTCAATTCTTCATATTAATGTTCGCAGTCTGTCCAAAAACTTTGATACCTTATCTATTTATTTTGAAAACGTTAATTATTCATTTAAAGTGATTGGGTTAACCGAAACCTGGCTATCTGAAAATACTGCATGTCTTTCTGAACTCAGTGATTATAAACATGTTTTCAGATGCAGAGAGGATAAGATCGGTGGGGGAGTTATTTTTGAACTCCAGCCTAGATTATAAAGAAAGACATGACATTGAAGAGCTATTTGAAACATCTTCCTGAAGTTGTTGCAGTAGAATCTAACTTGGTTTTCATTTTGTGCATTTATAGACCACCTAACTGTAACCTCTCTGCATTTAATGTTGAAATTTCTAAAGTTCTAGACGTTATTTCTCAAGAAGGGAAAACTGTTATATAAAAGGTGACTTTAATGTTAATATTGGAAACAGTAAGGGAAATTTATTAACAAAAGAATTTATAGACATCATGTATTCTCATAGTTTTCATCCAATAATTACAGTGCCAGTGACAATATTTTTACTAATGTGCTAAATAAAACTATGAAACTAGGTGTCATGTGCATGGATATGACTGATCACTGTCCTATATTTTTATTAATATTTAATAAAAGTGAACCTTATGCCCCTTTACAACATATCAAATTTAGAAGGATTTTCAATGATAGAAACCTCATCAAATTTAGGCAAGTGGTCAGTCAGTTATCATGGACAGACATTTATCAAACAGGAGATCCACAAAAAGCTTTTTCAAAGTTTTCTGCAAAAATTTCGCAGGTCTTTAACTTGTGTTTTCCTCTTGAGTCTGTATCTTCCAAACCTCTGCTTAAAATGACCAAACCATGGATAACTCCAGCTATCATGAAGTCTTTGAAGACTAAAAACAGATTATATAAAAAATACTTTTCTAGTCCCACTCCCTATAATCTCATACAATTAAAAAAATATAGAAATAAACTCAACCATATCATAAGAGGAGCAAAAATTAATTTTCATAAAAATCACGCTAAAAAGCAGTTGCCCAGTGAATTTAAGGTTGATGACTGTCTTGTTTCAGACCCTCAACTGATTGCCAAGAAATTTAATGTTTTCTTCTCCGAGGTTGGCCCAACTTTGGCTTCAAGAATTCCTCCAAATGACTTGGGACCCTTCCAGTTTATGGATCCTCCCATCACTGATGACTTTAACCTCCCTGCCTGTTACTGAAGAGGAAGTCAGAGATATTATAATCAATCTAAAAGACTGTTCTCCAGGATATGATAATATAGACGGTAAAACAATTAAATCAATCTACCCCATATCACTAAACCATTAGTTCATATTTTTAATCTTTCCTTTGACAATGGAATTATTCCTATTGAACTAAAAAGAGCAAAAATTATCCCAATTTATAAAGATAATGACCCGACTATTTTTAATCACTATTGGCCGGTCTCTGTGTTACCAGCTATATCTAAAGTCCTGGAAAAACTCGTTTATCAAAGATTAATCAAACATCTTGAAATAAATAATATATTGTAGCCACATCAGTATCGTTTTAGGAAAAAACATTCAACCTTTCTTACTGAAATATTCAAAGCCAAAGATAGAAAGGAAAACTCTGTTGGTATTTTCCTGGATCTATCAAAGGCTTTTGATACTGTCAATCATTCAATTTTATTTGAGAAACTTTCACATCTTGGTACCAGGCACAATTCATTACTTTGGTTTACTAACTATCTTACTGATACACATCAATTGGTCAACTATAATGGAACAGAATCTCCTCTACTTCCTCTTCAGTGCGGCTTACCACAAGGGTCCATTTTAGGTCCTTTATTATTTTTATTATATATTAATGATCTCCCTAATGTCTCAGAAAAATGGTCTAATATTTTATTTGCAGACGACACATGTGTTTTTTACTCCCATAAGGATGCTGACCTCTTATAAAGGTAATGAATGAAGAACTTACTAACTTATCCACTTGGTTTAAGGCTAACAAGTTGTCGCTTAACATTAAAAAAACTAACTTTATATTTTTTGGTATCAAAACCAGGCATGTTCAACTCTTCACTGAAAATTGAAATTGATAATATCCCTATAAGTAATGTTCGTTCAGCACGCTTTCTTGGGGTTTTAGTGGATGAATCTTTATCCTGGAAATCCCACATCAGTGCTATAAGCACAAAAATAGCCAAAGTTGTGGGTATACTTGGAAAGTTGCAATTATGCTATATTACGCGATGGTTTATCCGTATATAAATTATTGTAATATTGCTTGGTCCAGCACTCATCCCACTAAACTGGAACCTATCTATCGTCTCCAGAAGCGAGCGTTAAGAATAATCTTCTGTGTTGATCGGAGACACTCGTCTCAGCCTTTATTTCTCCAGGCTGGAGTTCTCAGTGTTTACCAAGTTAATCAGCTTCAAACTGCTCTATTTGTTCATAATTCTATAAAAAGGCTGCTTCCACGTCATTTTCTTGATATATTTTCTTTCAATAATGAATTTCACATGTATCCAACTCGTAGTAATAATCTCCTGAGGATTCCTTCCTCTCATACCTGTCAGTCTAATGTTCAGTGACCTCCACAGAGTCCAAAATATGGATCAGCTTCCTGCATCTTTTCTAGACCTTTCTTCTAAACTGGTTTAAAAATGCACTTAAATTTCTACTCTTGAATAAATCAAATTTTCCATATGGTATAGCTCTTTGATCTTGAAATATTTTAGATAGTAGTAGATTATATACAGTAAAAATACCTTTGTACAGTGTATTTTACTTATTGTACATGTATACTGTTTTACTTGATCCAAAATATTTTTAAAACTTGTTGTCTTTTGGAGATTGCCACTTTTTAAGCCCCTTGAGGGTTTTTTGGCAATCTCCTGCACATCTATTCATGAACTGTTTTAGTATTGTTTTTATTGCGCAAATAAATAAATAAATAAATAAATAAAAGTCATGTGATTCTGGTCAGCGCCAGAATGACATGAGACATTTGAAAGATGATGAACATATTCAGTCCACTACAGTCATATAGTTTTGTTACAAGAGGATTTAGTCTCACATTGACTTTTGTGTTGCATCACTATAGGGAGAGATACAGTCAGAGCAGTGTTTTTTCCTCACACAAAATTCTCATTTCCATATCAGATTTGCGGCAGCGATTACTTACATGAGTATATCACATGCAACACGCCACAAACAGCAAATGCTATTTTTCAATCTGCTATCGCAATACAGCACTGCCTTAGTAAATATGGCCTTAAGTCGGGACAAAAAAGGCTGCAAATACATATTACAGTACTTACTTGTTATATAGGTACATGTCAAACTGTGGTGAGAGACTGTACCTGGGATTATGTCCATTAAAGCTGCCAATGCTGAAAACTTGACATGTCTCTCCACAGCAGCACCAGTGCACTTTCAGAACACATCATGAAGACTGGTGCAGAGAAGGCTCAAAGGCATTTACAGTGAGCTGACATGGACACGGGGGAAGCTGACTGTAGTCAAAGGCACAGACAGGACCAAAGACACATGAGAACCATGAGAAGCAGCAGGATTGTTGCTCAAGAGACCAATGGTGCAGCCTGGTGCAACACCTTCACCAACACATCAGAACAGAACACACAGTCAGAAAGAAAAAGCTGATGCACTGTTACTTCCTGCAGCAGTGGAGAGACAGGTGCGTGGTCTGACAGCAGGATGTGGTGAGGACAGATGCACCCTGAGTTTCCACTGAGAGTCTCTGAAGGTGGTCGGGGAGCCTCACTTCTGCTGTTGAAGACTCTGTGTGGTGTCTCCAGCTCATTGTTTCCCAACCAGGGCTACGGGGGTACGGGGTGGTAGTTGGAATTATTTCATAGTTTATTTCCAAGACAAGATGAAAAATGTGTGAGAATTTTTCATGTCAATTAACCACTGACACTCTGGAATATATGTCGTGTTTTCAGAACTATAGCTCTGGCCCCCTCATCACAAGATCACATGACTTTTTAGTTCTGAAATCTGAACACATCAGGACAGAACTAGGTGAAAAGGCCTTTTGTTTTTATGCTTCCCACAAAAGATTTTGAGGGGGCGCTGATGATATGATAAAGATCCCAGGGAGTACACAACACAAACATAGTTAGGAACCTCTGCTCCAGCTCATGCTCTGCTCTTCGCTCTTCAGCTCTGAGCTGCTGCACATGGAGCCCACTATTCTCTTTGTTTTGCTGTTGACTCAAACACAGCTCCATGATGAGCCTAAAGGCGCTTTTCCACTAGGACAGAGGGGTGTTTCCACTTTCCAAAGCATTCCAAAGTGTTCCCAAAAAGCAGTCCAAATAGGTTCTACCTTTGACACCCTTGCAAGATTGGGTCCAGCACAGTTAAGCGTCTGGAACGTTTAGACGTGGGCACTACTATGAGCTCATTGGATGAGAGAGAATCCTCACTCACAGGCAAAAACAACAAGCCAAAAAACAGAAATAAAAGGAAAATTTATTTTATTAATCAAATGCGTATTTGTCTTTGTGATAAACATGTTATATAAAGATGTATTCAGCGAGGATGAGCTCAATGTTGTGGTGACTTTTTCTAAAAATAAAACTAGCGTATATTAGCAACAGCTGTTCCTGGTTTATCGAATTATGGCTCTCACTACTTGAATCTAAACTTTTCATTTTTAGTTTAGATTAGTTTTAAACACTAGTTAAAAATGTTAAAATGTGTTCAAGTGGAGCAGAGAAGTAAATTTAATGCATCGAAAGCTGGAGGTGCACACACAGACACACACCAGCCTCACACAGACACACACCAGCCTCACACAGACACACACCAGCCTCACACAGACACACACCAGCCTCACACAGACACACAGCAGCCTCACACAGACACACACCAGCCTCACACAGACACACACCAGCCTCACACAGACACACAGCAGCCTCACACAGACACACACCAGCCTCACACAGACACACACCAGCCTCACACAGACACACACCAGCCTCACACAGACACACACCAGCCTCACATAGACACACACCAGCCTCACACAGACACACACCAGCCTCACACAGACACACACCAGCCTCATACAGACACACACCAGCCTCACACAGACACACACCAGTCTCACACAGACACACACCAGCCTCACACAGACACAAACCAGCCTCACACAGACACACACCAGCCTCACACAGACACACACCAGCCTCACACAGACACAAACCAGCCTCACACAGACACACACCAGCCTCACACAGACACACACCAGCCTCACACAGACACACACCAGCCTCACACAGACACACACCAGCCTCACACAGACACACATCAGTCTCATGTAAACACACATGAGGATTTACTCTGCTCTTTTTATTAAATATTGCCGCCATGTTTATGTTTTAAAAACAATTTTATCTCATTTATTAACACAACTTTTGTTGCGCTTGTGTGACGTCAGTGTTTACATAACAGATGTGGGTCTCCTGGACCAGGAGTAACGGAAACACAGGCAGGTTTTGGGGCTCCCTGTTCCAGGGCGTCCCATACTGACACGTCCTGTACTGTCCTCCCCAGTGGAAAAGTGCATTAAGTTTGGTCTGGTGGGTTTCCCAACACAGTGAGTCTCAGACAGATTACTATACTTGGCCATGGCAAGTGTAGTCAAGTCAAGTGACAAGTTGTACATGAGAGAGTTGGTGAATGTTCAGATTTGGCGAAATGCACTGAAAACAAAAAAGCATGGTATAAGAAATATGTTCCCCCGGTGCTCCGCTAAGTTGTTCCTGCAGCGATTAACCTACAGCTAACCTTTAGTCCGCATGGACATGTTATAATGCATTCAAAAGCTTAGATGCTCAACAGTTCCACTAAATTCATTTTAGAACGAGGACCTAAGCAAAATTACCTGCACTGTACAGCAGCTAACACAACTCCCTGCTTTTGGATCACAGGTACCGATGCATTTGGGATAGTCCCAATGTTCCCTATAACCCTGGCACCAATGGGCCGACCCCTTCTCCAGTGCACAAATCACTGGTGCAGACCAAACATATTTGCCTTTTTATGGTCATACATATATCTTTTTTTTTTTTTGACTGATAGCGAGCCTACGGAAGCCCTGAAACACAAGAGCAAAACAAAAGTTTCTAGTTATCAATTTTCTAAGCCCACTTTTTGAGCCAAAAAATAATCTAGCAATCAGTTTCAGTTTTCTAAGTCTGTTTTTATTTCCGACATTTAAAAGAGGCATAAAATAAATAAATAAATAAATAAATAAATAAATAAATAAATAAAATAAAATCAAAAATTGGTGTCACCCCAGAGTCTAGATTTATCAGAGGTCTAGCCTACTGCAGGAGCTAATGAACACAGCACAGATTTAGCTTCACTGACTAATGAATATGTTAAAGGGAGCTTTCGCAGAGCAAGGCAGAGAAAAATGAACATGGAATCATTTAGCAGTCACTATTTGAGTTATCTCAACTGGGGCGTTGAAAATAAGAGATAAAGCTAAGATATCCATATATCAGATATCAGATCCAAGATTATCCAGCAATATTGTGTTAATTTGAAGGTGGAGGCAAAAAGGAGACAAACTTCACCTGTAACACTTTTCTATGAGTTAGACTCATATTCCACTGCGTTTTCAGATGCTGTCTCTCAGTCTGGGCTTTTACAATATATCAATCGACTGATTTTTGCATTTTTGACAATTCTTTTTTAACCAATCAGGTTTGATTTTTGGTCAGGCACATGTCTGGGCAACCATGTGACTGAAGAACCGCTGCTTCCCTAACCATCCTTGAGCAGTTTACATAGGTCATGATAAACGTCCAAATCGCTTAATCTCTGCCTAAAAAGCTCAAAAGAGCAATAAAAAGATGTTGCTCATTTCTCTGGCATAGAACCTCGTAGCAACAAATCCAAAAGCATTTTTTAGCTCTCCCCAAGCTCTACCTACATTATCAGTTTGGTCACAAAACTAATCTTTAACTGTTCTCACTGTCCAATTCTAGCACATTTGTTTCTGTTTTAATAAGCATTATTAAAATAAATGACTATATTAATTTCTTTCATAAAATTAAGAAAACCTGCCCAAATCAGTTCCCAAAAAATCAGCAGCTTGTAAGTTTTTGCTCCAAAAATAAAAATGCATCAAAACCAATGTTGTTATTAATTATTGACTTAGTCAAGGCTCTAATAACTTCACCCCAAGTGATCCACTCTGCACCTCATGTTTGGATAATATGGCAAATTTAGTTATTAATTTAGTTATTGTTATCTAAAAAAAAAATATTTTTTTGTTTATGACAAAAAGGCTGTAAAAACATAAAAAAATATTAATAAATGATAATAAACTTCATATCTATGGTTAGGTCTGAAGTAGGACAAAATTTTTCATGCAAAAAGAAAATAAATAAATAATAATATTTGACACTTTTATAGCAATTTTTATGAGAGGCCCCAAACAGGTCCCGAAGTTACCAAGTATATGTACATTTTTAAGGTGTCCTGAGGGTTAAAGTGACACAGCTTTTACACAAATGCTTTCTTTTTTTAAACTGCACACTTGATTTAGTGATTTAGCAGCCTTCTTGGATCAGGCCCCAAGTGTTTTCAGTGTATGACAAATTTTCTATCACTAAGTCCAGTGGCACCTTAGTGTATTTGGAAATGAGTTAGTTGAAGACTGGGGGTCTGAGGTTTATAACTACATCTGAACCACACAACTACAGGGCCACAGAGCTTTGTTCATCTATGACCTCTGTCTAAAGAAGGATGCACTGTGTCTAAAGGAGGGAAAGCTGTCACGTTGTCTTTATTATTGTTGTATCTTTGCTAATGAGCTTTTATAAAGCAGTACATCATGATTTCTCTGCCCAATCTTTGCACAAACATCAGTCCTTCCTCCACTAAAGTTTGCACTGATATCCCCTACATACTCATTTCCACGCAATGTAAGCTTCTGCGCTTGTGATAAATCAGGTCACAGACACAAAATCAGCGGCATTTTCTCCTTTGTGTTTTGAGCATTTTGGTGAAAACAGCAGGTTTACATACTCACTGAGGCACCAGAGCTAAATGAGCACTGCTCTTATTTATCACCTGTGAGAGACACAGACAGCGGTGGTACGTCCCTGTAACTACTACGTAACTGTGCACAGAGGACAAATCTGAGGGAGAAGCTTGTGTAAAACCTGTGGAGTCTGTGTACTTCTGTACTGACTCTACTTAAATGGTTTTCTGTATTTTTTAGGTAAGTCTCTGGACAGCACCTGTGCCCTGCCCAGACAGTTCCTGTGGATGCCACATTCCACAGCTCAGAGCATCCAGCTGGAGTCAGGGGCAATGAGGCTGTCACCATGACGACACATTTAGGTCATATCTCCACAGCTTCAGGAGCTGTTTGTGCCTTTGAGAGCAGAACAGTATGGCGTCTAGACAGCCACAGTCCCTTCACAGAGGGCCAGGTCAGATCAGTGTAAATCTACAGTTTAAATCCAGTAAACAGAAAACATACCGTGGCAACATCACCTTATTATAACTACATTAAAGCAAAGTTTTCAAATTGTCAATAAAAATATATACAGTACAACTATTAAGAGTCTTTATTCATTTCATGTAAGAATACCAGTCTGACAAACTAAATAAACACAGTTGAATCATGGACATAACTTTCCAAATCTATTACAAATCAAATAAGTGTCAGTCTTTAATATCTTCATCTCCACAGCTGCACCACAGCAGCTCCTAACAGCAGTGTGCTGTTTGCCTGTGGGTCCCTGCTTCTCTTTCAACTTGATTTTTTGTTTTTTTGTTTTTGTTTGGACTTTTAATGGAAAATTAGGGCTGAGTAGCATTCCAATTTTTTCAATGCCACTTCTTAAACAATACCTAGTTTCTGATACAGGTACCTGAGAGATACTTTTTCTGATACCTATGGTGAGCTAAATCATAAACACAATAATACTGAATAAGACACATTTTTGAAGCAAAATTCTTAGCTGCAAGTTAAAACCAGTAGTTTTATGATTTATTCTGTGCATGCAAAGGAACGTTAAAGGTCCCACTATAGGAACTTATTGTAACTTTTCTTTTGCTACTATACAAAGGTATTGTTTAACAGTGCCCAGCCCTAATGGGCACTATACCCATGAGGAAGCAGTGTCTGTGGTTCCAGAGGACATAAAGAGGAGACAGGTAGTGCAGGGTGTAAACCACTCTGCCAACACTTTAACAGGAAATGTGAACTCCTGGTTTAAAATAAACCTAATGAATTAAACGCTCCTGGTCTCACACTGATCAAATTTCTAACCCACTGCAGATGCCATCTCTTGCATGAATAAAAATGACATTCAATTCAATATTTAACAATTTTCAAACTTTTTTTAAACCAACATTCTGCATCCGTTTTTGACGTTCATCCGGTCGTACACATCTCTGACATATCTGATATTTTGTACAGCAGCAGCTAAAACTAGGTCACCTCATGGTAGACAGCGGCTCTCAGAGGAGCTTCCTGTGTGAGTGACTGAAGGCTGCTCTCTGCTTCAGTTACAACATGACGTAGCACAGACAGAGTGGTTATTATTATGCTGTCAGCGTTTATATGGAAGTTAACATTACACAGAATACAATCACTAACCACCTTCATATGGAGACATGGGTACTGCTACATGTTTCAGGCACGATAAACAGCACACTACACAGAGGATTTAAACCACAGTATACTAAATACTGCTCAGCCATAGGAGGAATCCTAAAGGAGGGCTGTGTTAGGAAAGTTCTGATGATGAACAAAAGTCTTAATAAATCTAAAGCTGAAAATTATAGCTGGGAGGTTTAACATCTTTAACCCTTGTCCCCCATTGAGGACAAAAGTGTTCTTTTCAAGTTTTTTTTGAATAACTTTGCAGTGGTTCTCATCTTTTCTATAAAATTTGGTTCAGGTGTGTATTTTATCACTAATGTTGATATTCTAAACACAAATCTAATCTAATTACTTTATTTTTACACTCTCTAACTAAATCTGTGACACTGCTCTTGTTCAGAGGCCAAAGTGTCCTCATCAACAAAACATCATAAAAAATATATGTATTCATATTTTTTTTTCTACTTTTTTGCATAAATCTTTTAATCAACTAGTAACCTGATCATAAACACAAAATATATTATTATTTTCCGAATTTTAACCCTTTTTATGCCACTGTATGCAATAGCATCTTAATTTTTTTAGTAAAAAACACACACAAAAAATGAATTTTTTTCAATTTGGTCAATCCAAAATGGATTTTTTAAGGGGAAATTATTACAGCCAGGCAATAAGACTGAATAAATAAATAACACTTTGTGTTTACAATACTAAAAATATGTATTTTTTTAATACATAATTGAGATACTGTTGAAATATCTTACATGCTGTTGAAGAGGGTCGACTCCTCTGCTTTTACACACTGTTTAATGTAAAGGCCTATTCTGTACTGCTTACTACTGTGAAGGAGTACTCCAAAGAGGATGCAGAAAATCAATATAAGCACATATTTCATCTAGGCCTAAGATGAGACGCAGTGAATGACATAATGCAGTGTAAATACATCATGTGGGCTTTTCAGTATTTATAAATAATTTCACACATGCAGTTAGTAAGGCTAAAATTGTAATGTATGCTGACGATGCTGCTCTGTTCTCTTTTACAACCACAGCTGAGGGGAACTTACATGATGAGTTCAACATGGGTGTGAAGTGCGTGAAAATGAATTAATTGGTGCTGAACACTCCAAAAACTAAATGTATTGTATTCAGTAACAGGTCTGCCCCACCAGATACCTCTGCTCTAAATCTGTCCCTATGGACGCAGGTGGAGCAGGTCACTAAAGCCAAACTGCTGGGCATTAGATTAGAGCACATTCTTCAGACTCAGGTCTAGGAAATGTTCTACTGACTGCCAACCTGTTGTAATGAAACATGTTCATCAGAGTATTGTTTTATCACACCTGCAGTGGGCAGTATTGTCCCATAGTTTGGTCAAATACTGCAAGAAGGGGACATTCATTACTGTAAACAAAGCTATATCTATATTTTTAAAGATTGTGTCATACTGATCTGATTCTTTTTTGTTTCAGTCAAATGAACATTGAACACAACTTTTTATACATTAAGCTGTTGTGAACATTTCACTTAACTGTGATCAGCTCCACCTGATGTTTGTGCAAAGACTGGGCATAGCAACCATGGTACACTGCTTTATAAGAGCTCATTTGCAAAGATAAAACAATAATGTGTTGATTTTAGACTGGTCACCACAAGAAGACACTTCATTCACTGCTTTTTCAGTCACTGTCTGTCCCACGTCCTACAGTCCTTAAACTCAGCTTTTAGATATTAGCAGTATGACAGAGTTAAACCTGTACCACTGATTACTGCAGCGGCCCCTGCACAGATCAGACAGGAAAAGGGGGCGGGGCTATGTCTCAACTCTGGAACAGGAAGTTTGAATGTATGATAAATCCAATTCATTTAAATTGTGAATGGCTTTGACACATTTTCTTAAACATTAGGAAAGAAGCAACATGCAGGACTTTACTTCTACCACACTCAATACAACTGTGCAACAACTCACCTTCTGTCATACATAACCTCGCATTATTCATTATTTATTATTTATTATTATCCTTACCCCAACTGTGTATATATTATTATGTATTTACTTCTATTTTTATTATTGTCAATTTGAAAATATAATGCAAATCTTGTATATTTGTATCTGTTCTGTTCTTATGTTATTCATATTATATAACTGCTTATAACTACCCTATACTTGTTTTTCCTTTTGACTAAGTGCAGCTGAGCTACTCTGACCAAGTCATTTCTCTTGTGGAACAATAAAGTTTAAGTCTAAATGAAATATAAAGACTTATTTGTCCACATTATTAATGAACTTTCACTGAGGCTAGAAGAAAAGTGAGGCCCAAAAGCAAAGGCTGAGTTCAGATCTGTCACCTGTCACTTTGTTCAGAGATGAGTGGTCCATTTTGGGTTCCCCATCTCTAAACCAAAACTAAACCTGCTCCAGAGCAGATGAGCTGTGTGGAGTCTGTTACCATGAGCATTAACACTGCTCTAAACCAAACCTCTTTCTGGAGACAAAACTCTGAGTTTACTCTGAACTAACCCTGAACCATCTTCCACCAACAGGCCTCAGGAGCACTGGAGTTCAGCTGTTAGAACACATTTTTTTCAATACCAATTCTTAAACGATACCTGGTTTTTGATACCGGTGCCTGAGCAATTTTTTCTGATACCTATGATGAGCTACTTCATCTTCTACAATCATAAAACACAATAATATTGAATAAAAGACACATTTTTGGAACAAAGTTCTTAGCTGTAAGTTAAAACCAGTAGTTTGTATGATTTATTCTGTTATTTATTTGATTCATGCAAAGGAACATTAAAGGTCCCACTAGGGATTGAAACTTGGTATTGAATTACAAATATTTTTTCAATACTAGTAGTATTGTAACTTTTCTTTGGATACTACAATGTAGAGCTGGGGGGGGGGGCACTGCCTCTGATTCTGATTCTGTTCCACTCAGATCTTCTCTGGTGATTTCTGTTGTGTGCTGTAGAACATCCAGTCATTAACAAACAGAGGAAGTTTGCTGTGCTCCAGGTTTTCAGGAAGGTTATTAGCTGCAACATTAACGTTTAAAGAACAATGACCTCAAAATTCATTGTTGTCTAAATACACTGCCCATTCAACTTTTTAGGCAACTATATCACCATGGCAACACATACGGCCTTTTCAGAGTGACACCAGACAAAACTAGAAAGCACACATCCACACCACTGCTGCTGCTGCTGAGCACCTGCGACCTCATGTGTGCTCGAACTCTGCGCTATAGCTCCACATCGCACCTCCGTCCTCCACATCGCACCTCCGTCCTCCACATCGCACCTCCGTCCTCCACATCGCACCTCCGTCCTCCACATCGCACCTCCGTCCTCCACATCGCACCTCTGTCCTCCACATTGCACCTCCGTCCTCCACATCGCACCTCCGTCCTCCACATCGCACCTCCGTCCTCCACATCGCACCTCTGTCCTCCACATCGCACCTCCGTCCTCCACATCGCACCTCTGTCCTCCACATCGCACCTCCGTCCTCCACATCGCACCTCCGTCCTCCACATCGCACCTCTGTCCTCCACATCGCACCTCCGTCCTCCACATCGCACCTCCGTCCTCCACATCGCACCTCCGTCCTCCACATCGCACCTCTGTCCTCCACATCGCACCTCCGTCCTCCACATCGCACCTCTGTCCTCCACATCGCACCTTCGTCCTCCACATCGCACCTCCGTCCTCCACATCGCACCTCTGTCCTCCACATTGCACCTCCACGCCGCTTTGTCTGTGGCTCAACCCGACCTCTGCCGCGCATTACCGGTGCGCTGCTGCTGAGAGAGTTGCGGAGTTTGGACAAAGTTGCAGGGTTGCGCTGAATTCGCGGGGTTTGCTTGAGTTTGCGTTAATAGTTGTGATCGCAACATCGCGAAATTCTGTAGGGACTGACTTTGCAGCGGGGCACTGTTTGTGCTCCGTCTGATGCCGCAAACCCAAACCAATTCCACACAACTGACGACACTGTGCCTTTCTTAGGAACGAGTTCTTCCCTGCTCGCTGCAATGTTGTTTGTGTTCCTCTAGCGCGCGGAGAGAGGGCGGGCCTACCCACTATGAACTACTAGAGCCCAGAGCACCGGTGGTGGACGTTTTTTTTTTTAAATCAATTTTTATTTAAACAAGTCGACCTGCCCTACAAATTCAAATTAATCGAAAAAATTGATTTATCGCCCAGCCCTACTACAATGGTATTGTTTAATGGTACCCAGCCCTATACAAACCCCCACTTCTCTCAGTGAGCCAAGTCCTCCACAGAGACAGCAGTAAAAGCACTAAAATCTCTACATGATGATAGCGGGGTCCCCTCAGAATCAGGTCTGAAGGGGCCCCCTTTGAGTACATATAGAGATGATTTCAGTCTGTGGCACTGCTGAGGTGTGCTGGGCCCAGGTCGCTCTGATAGAGGCCCTCAGCTCTTCTGTGTTACTTATCACAGTTACTTATCACTCTCTGTGGACTAACCCAGAGTTCTTGTTTTTTTTAAACATTTCTCTCCAGGCTGTAACTGTCCCTGCTGCTTGTGCATCTTTTCCTCCACACCTGTCCCTTTCATTCAGTTTTATAGTAACTTGGTTGTTTTCCTTGTGGAGGGGTCAGTGACCACAGCCCACAGCCTTCCCCATAATGGTGGAGCCACTGTAGAAGACCAGATAATTTACACTAAAGGCTAAGGAAATACAGCCTACCTGGTGTAATAGACTGTACTGTGCAGGTTATATTTCAATGAAACACAATTATGTCCCAAGAACGTTAAACCCAAGTTTAACATCACAGCAGGGAACTTCCTTCAGAGAGCACATGGAGCGAATTATTACAACTAATAATTCTTAAAATCTGCGCAATTCTTTTAGCAAGCAGTAAAAGAGAAAGAGTTTGGATAACAATAGGAAATTTTCTGGAGCCTTACCACTTCCATCCAATAACGCGCCGCGCTGTGTTCACTGGCTCTGAGTGGAGAGTTTTGGAGTCATCGGGGAGAGGCCGAGCTGGATCCTAGTGCTGTATGCGTGATGATGTTCGCTCTGAGCGGCTATGAACTGCTGCTGCCTTCAGGGCCACAGGAAGTGTCGGAAAGAAACACCACTGTGTGCGCAGCAGTACCTGTACACGGGGCCATGCGCAGGGTTTTTACAATACCGAGGTCCGACAAAGCTGCGCGAGGAGAAGAGACTCACTCTATCTTTTTTTAGTTAGAGTTAATGAGCTCATTTGATCATTGTGAGGTCGTTTGAGAGCATTTTCAACAAAATAGATGTCATTTCCTGTATTACGGTGCCTTTACCTTCAGGGCTGTGCTCGTATTCGAGATGTTTATGATGTAAATGCTTATTTTAACAAGCATTTACATCATTTTAATAAGGAAATTAATATTTTTGGTTTTATTAGGGGTCTGATAAAATTATAAAACTGCTTAATTTCAGTGCGTAAGAGAGCTTAGACCTGTGTCGGGTTGGCTACCCCAGGGCGAGGTGACAGAGCGCATCAAGGCACAGTGCGAGCGCAATTGGACAGACACTTGTGCTTTAGTGTGATTATAACTCACCATGAACGTAATAATAAGTACAGATTGTGCTGTGCGCGCTGATATTTCCTAGTGACAGAGGAGGGACATGTTGCCCTCAGTGTTCGCCTGTGTCTCAGGAGAAGAAAAAAAAAACGTGTGCCGCGTCATTACGCACAGAACGCACTCACGCTAAAGGAGTGGATAGACATCCATCCATCCATCTTTTTACGCTTATCCGGGTCCGTTTTCAACATTCCACACACACCTCAATGATCACTGACTCCAGAAATGAAGTATGTCTGTTCAACCCTGTTACAGTGACGGGGTTGAACGTACATAATATTTCATTACTTTGGGACATTCCTTACCACAAAAATGCTGAATATATGAGTTATCTAAACAAAAACTGCATCAAACATGGACCAAACATGGGCTTTTTATTTACTATACAAAAAGCTGCACTTTAATAGAACCAGTGGAAGGGTCTACATTGTACAGAGTAAAAAAATAAAATCTATTCAGAAAACCCATTGAAATGTACAATAGAAGGGCCTGAGAAGACTCTCAGATCACTGTCATTTCATTTTGATTATCAGGACTGAATGAAGAATGTTATGATGGGGTGAAAGCAGAATGGGTAAAAAAAAAATTAGCACATAATAATAAATTTTTAATTAATTTTATATATTTCATTATATTATGTATGACAGGGTTGAACGTGAGGGGGTTGAAGTTTATCTAGCCATAACTCTACAGCCAAAATACATACTTGGGACTGTGGAGTCTTTACAACATTGGTAATTACTATTGTTTATTTCCTTAGTGTTTAGTTTACTGAGATGTATCTGTGTGACAGGGTTGAACTGTTAAGCTCAACAACCTCAGTCTGACAAAAAGACAGAAGGCTGTGAGCAAGACCAAGTCTCAGTCTGGCCTCTCTTTTAAACAAAGTGAAGACTGGTCTGAGGTCAGAGCCATAAGAAGAATTACGTTTTTACAATTGGAGGAAGTGGTCTGTGTGTAATGGGGCTGACCACTTACAGCTAGTAAATATTCAAATTTTATTAATAATTTGTTTATTTTACTCAAAAAAATAATTTGAAGATAAAAATACAGCTGTAGCAGCAAAGGTTTGGTATTAGAATTTTCCCAAATTTTATATGCAATGTAAAAGTAGAAATGTCTGTGGACATGCAGTCTTCTATAATTTTTTGTAATAAAAATTTAAATAAAAAATATTTTTGCTTCTGATTGGATGATCAGCAATGCAGTTTTAGAACCAAAACAAAAAATGTAAACAAAAACATCTTGGCCTTTATAAAAAATGTATTTTTAATTGTTAATAAATCAGCTGTACCATTGTTATCAGTGAAACTAATATCTGATTTAAACATGTTTACCTCATATCTTGGGACACGTGGGTAATTTTTATGAAATATAATATATATATTACTGCTCATAATACCTTTAAATGAGACAACTGTTGCACCTGGTCTGAAACAAAGCTCTCCTTATGTTTGGGCACTATCTTCTGTCAGTATGCAGTAATAGCACATGGGCCCGCTATTCATCAATGTTAATAACCTTATAGTAGCCACTAAAATACTTCACTAAAATATCTCTCTTCTATGGTATGTCCTGTACATGTATCACACTGACAATAAAATTGATGGATATAGTGTGGCCTGACGGATCCTGGTGAGAGTGACCTTTGACCCAGAGCCACACAGCAGTGTCACAGCTGAATAGTTTTCACAGTGATGCCTCTCTGTTTGAAACAGCTCGTTTGGGGCCCCTGGGCGTCCTCTTATGATCACTTCTCTGTTACTGCGTCTGATAATATTTCTGTAATGTGTAAGTCCACAGTGTCCTTTGGCCCTGGTCTTTGACAGATGCATGTCTACTAGTCCTACTAGTGAACAAATCTACAGGTGTGCATGGAGACAAACGGAAATATTTGATTTTATTTTTTCCTTCTTTTTAAATAATTTTCAGGGAAAGACAAACACCCAGCAGATTTCAGCATAGGCACAATTCATGAGTAAATATGATGAAAAGTCCGTGCAGGTCATGGTGCTCTCTGTGTTGTGTGTGTGGCCAGAGCACTGGGGACAGAAATGGTCAGCAGACACATGTGCCTCCCACAGACAGGACGGCCAGCTGGGAGACCTTGCTGGAGGTTGAATGTAAACTGGGTGATGGTCCGAGTAGGTATCTCCACGAGCCCAAAGATCATCTGTTGCAGGCTGAGGTTCATCCTGAAGTGGGAGACAGAGAGTGAGAGTCTGTAGGACACCAGGAAGGTCAGAAAGCTGCAGCAAGGACAAGACCATCATCTCTAACAGAATTCACCTTTTTTACCTCAGTCTTTGGGACACATAAACATTACTGCCGTATATGTTGAGCTGAAGCGTCACACTGACATCTGTGATATATATATATAATTGAGCATGGTATTTATGTAAACATTAACAGTACAGGGTAGAAAAAGTATTGGAACTTTTGGATTTAATAACTGGTTGACCTCCTTTGGCAGCAATAACCTCAACCAAACATTTTCTGTAGTGAAGATCAGACCTGCACAACTCTCAGGAGAAATTTTGGACCATTCCTTTTTACAAAACTGTTTAAGTTCAGCAATATTCTTGGGCTGTCTGGTGTGAATCACTCTTTTCAGGTCATGCCACAGCATCTCAATTGGATTGAGGTCAGGCCTCTGACTGGGCCACTCCTGAAGGCGTATTTTCTTCTGTTGAAGCCATTCTGTTGTTGATTTGCTTCTATGCTTTTGGTCAGTGTCGTGTTGCATTACCCATACTCTGTTGAGCTTAAGTTGGTGGACAGATGGTCTTAAGTTTTCCTGCAAAATCGTTTGATTAACTTGGGAATTCATTTTGCTGTTGATGATAGCAAGTTGTCCAGGCCCCAAGGCAACAAAGCAGCCCCAAACCATGGTGCTCCTCCACCATACACATACACCCCATCCTCACAGTGGGGATGGGGTTTTGATGTTGGTGTGCTGTGCCTTTTTTTCTCCACACATAGGGTTGTGTTTCTTCCAAACAACTCAAATTTGGTTTTATCTGTCCACAGAATATTTTGCCAGTAGTGCTGTGGAACATCCAGGTGCTCTTTTGCATACTTTAAAGGTGCAACAATATATATTTTTTTTGGATTCTGTACTGTGATGGTTTACATAAATGCTCAATAAAAACATGAAAAATGTCTTTTTTTTTTGCAGCATTAGTTTAAGCAGACTGTGTTTGTCTATTGTTGTGACTTAGATGACGATCAGATCACATTTTATGACCAAATCATGCAAAAATCCTAGGACTTCCAAGGGGTGGCAATACTTTTTCTAAGTATTGGCATACTTAGTATGTATATATATATATATATATATATATATATATATATATATATATATATATATATATATATATATATATATATATATTAATTCATTCATTAATTTTCTACCGCTTATTTCCGTTAAAGCTTGCGGCTGACTGGAGCCTATCCCAGTAACTTTGGGCCGCAGGGGAGGACATGCAAACTCTACATATATATATCAACTTTTTTTTACATTTGAACAAAAAGTGGCATTGCAAACTGTCACAGTCTATGGGAAAATCCAAAGTTCTATACCATTCCAAATAGTCCATGGTCTTCTAAAGCATCCTTATTACCCTGATTCATTGGAAATAGCTGTTTTAATCAACACAACAGGTGAAAAACAGAAGCTCTCTGCTGTTGGTTTGTGGACAGTCATGGCTAAGACAAAGGAGCTCTCTGAGGCTGCACATTGTGGCTGCTCACAAGTCAGGAAAAGTCTATAAGACCATATCAAAATGTTTTGAGGATCCAATGACTACAGTGCAAAGTATTATTAAAAATACAAGACGTTCTGCACTGTGACAAATCTCACAGGACGTGGTCGGAAGCCAAAAGTGACACCTGTGCTGGCCAGGAGAATAGTTAGAGAGGTAAAAAAGAATCCAGGGATCACCACCAAGGCCATCCTGATGAATCTGGGCTCTGCTGGTGGCAACATCTCAAGGCAGACAGTCCAACACACACTGTACACCACTGGGTTCCACGAGTGCAGACCAAGTAGGACACCACTTCTCCAGATAAGGCACAAAAAAGCCCACTTGGCCTTTGCAAATGCTCATCTGGACAAAGGAGAAGACTTCTGGTCTTCTGTTTTATGGTCAGATGAAACAAAATTGAATTGTTTGGCCACAATGATGTATCCTTCATTTGGCGTAAAAAAGGAGAAGCCTTCAACCCTAAGAACACCATCCCCACTGTCAAACCTGGTGGTGGGAACCTAATATTTTGGGGGTGTTTTTCAGCTGGTGGACCAGGGAACCTCATCACAGTAAACAGCACCATGAAAAAGGAACAATACATCAAAATTCTCAACAACAACATCAGGCAGTCTGCAGAGAAACTTGGCCTCAGACACCAGTGGACATTTCAGCACGACAACAACCCAACACACACAGTAAAAGTGGTGAAGAAATGGCTAGCAGACAAAAACATTAATGTTTTGCAGTGGCCCAGCCAGAGTCCTGACTTGAATCCAATTGAGAATCTGTGGAGGGAGCTAAAGATCAGGGTGATGACAAAGAGACCCTCAACCCCAAAGAGTTGGAGCTCATTGCTAAAGATGAATGGGCAAAAATACCAAGGAGACATGCAAAAAGCTGGTCAGCAATTATAGGAAGTGTTTGATTGCTGAAATTGCCAATAAAGGCTTTTCTATTGATTATTGAGAAGGGTATGAATAATTTTGGACATGCCACTTTTTGTTCAAATGTAAATAAAAGCTGAGAAATATTTTTTTTCACAGTGATACCTCTTGTGCATTGTCTTATTATCTTTTGGGAGAAGCCTGTGTCATTTCCGCTCCAAAAAAACAAAACAAAAAAAAAACTTGCTGGTTGAATAAAAGTTACTTTAAATCAGAATTTGCCAGGGGTATGAATAATTTCGGGCTTCACTGTATAAATATATAAATATATTTATAAAATTAGACAGAGTAGAATATTTGATTTCTGTGGAAGAAGTCATTTATTTCAGTCGCATAACTGAAAGTAAATCACATGGTTTTTAGATTCGGGACATGCTGAATCATTTATTCATTCTAAAACAAACAAACAAACAAAAAACTCAGTATCTTATGCGCTTAAAATAATTACATATTATTTAAATGAATGCTAGAAAAATGTTGCTGTGTGTATTGAATATGTAATTCTGTGCATTTGACTTTTGCAAGTGTACCACTGAAATAGGTTACACAGTCGACGATACACAGTTGTATTTATCAATTAAACCTGATCAGAATGACCGCGATGAGAAACTTAGCGCCTGTGTGATAGACATAAAGACCTGGATGACAATTAATTATCTATATTTAATTACCTCCTAATCCCAGAAAAAACAGAGGTCATTATACTAGGCCCCAAAAAGCTGAGAGATGCTCTGTCTCTGACCAGAGTCTCCCTGGACGGTGTCAGTGTAGCCTCAAGTTCTACTGTGAGAAACTTAAGAGTTTTATTTGACCAAGATTGATCATTTAAGGCTCATATAAACCAAGCCTGTAAAACAGCATTCTTTCACTTACGTAACATCGCCAAAATCAGAAATATTTTATCTAAAAATGACGCTGAAAAACTTGTCCATGCGTTTGTTACATCTAGGTTAGATTACTGTAACTCTCTGCTGGCAGCGTGCCCTAAAAACTCATTAAAATGTTTTCAGCTTGTTCAAAACGCAGCAGCAAGATTATTAACAGGAACTAACAGGAAAGAACATATTACTCCTGTGCTAGCTTCACTTCACTGGCTTCCAGTTGAATTCAGAATTAGGTTTAAAATCCTTCTCCTGACTTACAAGGCTGTAAATGGTACGGCCCCATCCTACATTACTGATGTTATAGAACCATACCAACCAAGCAGAGTACTGTGCTCACAAAATGCAGGGCTATTAGTGGTTCCCAGGGTTTCTAAAAGTACAGTTGGAGGTAGAGCCTTTAGTTACCAAGCTCCTGTTTTATGGAATCAGCTTCCAGCTCATGTTAGAGGCAGACACAGTCTCTACATTTAAGGTTAGGCTTAAAACGTTCCTCTTTGAGAAAGCTTATGGTCAGGGCAGCTAGGAACAGGGTTAACTCCACAGCTGAAGATAGGCTGCTCCAGGAGCTAGAAGCTGGGGGAAGTATGGTGCAGAGTCTCTGTCCTCTGATTTCATCTGCTGCTCCTCTTCTATCACTGTAATTAATATAATGGGCGATGGTGGCGCAGTGGGTTAAGCATTCGCCCAGCAACCGGAGGGTAGCCGGTTCAAATCCCATCTGAAGTGCATACTGTCATTGTGTCCCTGGGCACAACACCACCTTGCCCTGTGTGAATGTGTTAGTGTGGTGGTTGGAGTGGCTGTTGGCGCAGATTGGCAGCCACGCTTCTGTCAGTCTGCCCCAGGGCAGCTGTGGCTACAGAAGTAGCTCACCACCACCGAGTGTGACTGAGGAGTGAATGAATAATAGATCTAAAGTGTGAGTTTAAAATTGATTTATTATTATTATAATGAAATACTATATCTCCAATCAGTTCATTGCTCTTCACAAGTTGTCCCTCTCTCCTGCTCCCCTCTGGGGGAGTGGGGACTGTTTCAGATGCCTGGCTGCTGGCAGATGTCCCAGTGACGATTGGATCTTAGCTGACCCCATCTGTGCTCCTGTCCCGACCTGTGTGCCCTCAACCTCACCTCTAAGGATTTCCCAGATCTACCTCAACCCACTCACCTGTCTGGATGAGGCCCCTGCTGCATCCTATGGACTTCCTCAACCTATCTCACCCACTCTCGTCTGGATGAATCCTTACAGAGCTGATCTATGATCCTATAGATGAACTAAGGGACTAACAGTCCTAGATGCATTGCCTGTCCGTCCTGGGAGAGGATCTCTCCTTCAATATGGGCTCCATAAGGTTTCTTCTTTTTTCCTGTAGTTGTTTTTTTTTTTAGAAGTTTTTCCTTACCTTATCTAAGGACAGGAGTGTCCTGGGTCTGTTTAGTTTAGTGTAGTTATTGTTTGTGTTGATTGTGTGTTAAGTCTGATTGTGTGTTTATGTTTGATCAACTGTTTGTGAAGCCCTTTGAGGCGACTTTTGTTGTGATACTGGGCTCTACAAATAAAACTGAATTGAATTTTCTGATACTGAAATCTGATGCGCACAAAGCAGAGGGAGCACAGCACCAGTGACAAAAGAGTATTTCCTCATTGCCTCAGTGTTCACTTCACTTCTGTTTATGAACCTGACACGGCAAAACTAGATGAATTTGAGGTTGATTTTATTTGTTTAGTAATGGTAAGAAAGGTTGATGCATTATTTATGAGACCTTGGTGAGGGGCTGGCTGTTCATCAGTGCTGCTTTTCTAATCAGTTCCCAAGCCTCGTCTCTCCTGATGTTGGCCATCAGGGTGTGAGCCCACTTCAGTAACACCCTGAGAACAAAAAGACCATTTGTTCAGAATATTACCCACACACACCACAAAGGTGGAACCAACCAAGTCTCTGACTTGATGTAGAAAGTAAAGAGGAAGCCTGGTGCAGACATGGCCAGTTGCAGGGAGTGCCAATCTGTAATGAGATATGCAGAATAGCCAACATAAAGTACAGTACCCAAATCCAAAAGCCCTGAGTGGGCCTGCTCAACCATTTTTATCCAGTTTTGCTGACTTCTTTTTTAACAAAACTTTAAAAATACATGGTCTGATTAGTTACTGAAGAATAAAGTACCCTCACTTACCAGCTAGGCTCCCCTGGCTACGGGGCCTTCCTGCAGGCCCAACATGCAGGCGGAGGAGTGGAGGAGGAATGGGTCACAGAGGGAGGAGGAGTGGGTCACAGAGGGAGGAGGAATGGGTCACAGAGGGAGGAGGAGTGGGTCACAGCGGGAGGAGGAATGGGTCACAGAGGGAGGAGGAGTGGGTCACAGAGGGAGGAGGAGTGGGTCACAGAGGGAGGAGGAGTGGGTCAAAGAGGTAGGAGGAATGGGTCACAGAGAGAGGAGGAGTGGGTCACAGCGGGAGGAGGAATGGGTCACAGAGGGAGGAGGAGTGGGTCACAGAGGGAGGAGGAATGGGTCACAGAGGGAGGAGGAGTGGGTCACAGAGGGAGGAGGAGTGGGTCAAAGAGGTAGGAGGAATGGGTCACAGCGGGAGGAGGAATGGGTCACAGAGGGAGGAGGAGTGGGTCACAGAGGGAGGAGGAATGGGTCACAGAGGGAGGAGGAGTGGGTCACAGAGGGAGGAGGAGTGGGTCAAAGAGGTAGGAGGAATGGGTCACAGAGAGAGGAGGAGTGGGTCACAGAGGGAGGAGGAATGGTTCACAGAGGGAGGATGAGTGGGTCACAGAGGGAGGAGGAATGGGTCACAGAGGGAGGAGGAAAGGGCCACAGAGGGAGGAGGAATGGGTCACAGAGGGAGGAGGAATGGGTCACAGAGGGAGGAGGAGTGGGTCACAGAGGGAGGAGGAGTGGGTCACAGAGGGAGGAGGAATGGGTCACAGAGGGAGGAGGAATGGGTCACAGAGGGAGGAGGAATGGGTCACAGAGAGAGGAGGAGTGGGTCACAGAGGGAGGAGGAATGGGTCACAGAGGGAGGAGGAAAGGGCCACAGAGGGAGGAGGAATGGGTCACAGAGAGAGGAGGAGTGGATCACAGAGGGAGGAGGAATGGGTCACAGAGGGAGGAGGAATGGGTCACAGAGGGAGGAGGAATGGGTCACAGAGGGAGGAGGAATGGGTCACAGAGAGAGGAGGAGTGGATCACAGAGGGAGGAGGAATGGGTCACAGAGGGAGGAGGAATGGGTCACAGAGGGAGGAGGAATGGGTCACAGCGGGAGGAGGAATGGGTCACAGAGGGAGGAGGAATGGGTCACAGTGGGAGGAGTGAATCACAGAGGGAGGAGGAATGGGTCACAGAGGGAGGAGGAGTGGGTCACAGAGGGAGGAGGAGTGGGTCACAGAGGGAGGAGGAGTGGGTCACAGAGGGAGGAGGAGTGGGTCACAGAGGGAGGAGGAATGGGTCACAGAGGGAGGAGGAATGGGTCACAGAGAGAGGAGGAATGGGTCACAGAGGGAGGAGGAATGGGTCACAGAGGGAGGAGGAATGGGTCACAGAGGGAGGAGGAATGGGTCACAGAGGGAGGAGGAGTGGGTCACAGAGGGAGGAGGAGTGGATCACAGAGGGAGGAGGAATGGGTCACAGAGGGAGGAGGAATGGGTCACAGAGGGAGGAGGAATGGGTCACAGAGGGAGGAGGAATGGGTCACAGCGGGAGGAGGAATGGGTCACAGAGGGAGGAGGAGTGGGTCACAGAGGGAGGAGGAGTGGGTCACAGAGGGAGGAGGAGTGGGTCACAGAGGGAGGAGGAGCGGGCTGGGTGTGTCTCTACACAAATATTTCCCTTTTGCATTAGGGTGTTTGCGGAGGACACAGAGTGTGCTTTGTGCCCCTCTCTGCTCTGTCCTGACTCCGCCCCTGGCCCCTCGTCCTGGGACCCTCTACTTGAGTTCCACAGACCTCCTCACACCAGAGATGCTGCTGCATTTCTCTGCTCTGCTCCTCATCCTTGCTCAGCAGGTAAGAACAACATACAGTCAGGATTTGACTTGTAATATAAAGAACTGGAGAGTTATACAAATGTAATATGTGAAAATACAGAATTTTGCAGCCACTTTGGATTGAGTGTTTTGATGATTCGTGAATGGTCAGGCTCTCATAGACGTTTTCACACTTGCCTGTAAAGCTGGCATACAGGCTTCAGATTTTTGGCATAGCCTCAGTGACCTCCACAGCAGCAGCAGAGCACCACTGACTCTGGTTTAAGTTGGATTTGAGTTGTGTAGGAACTGTTTTTGAATGATTTCTAAGAGAGCCCATGAATCGTGTGAGGGCCATTCACTGAGAGCTGAAGTGTACACAGTCATGTTACTGTTCCAGAGGGTTACAGCGCACGCCAGCCTAGTCATCATGAACCAAAAAGTTTTATGAAGTTCCAAAAACAAAAAATTCATTTAACTTTAGTTAGTTCAGATTTTTCTTTTTTTAAAACAAAAACAAAAAACAAAACAAAGCTATGTCCAGTGTGGGGCGCTGTCACTTGATGATCTGTGGCACGTCTCATTCTTATACAGTTGATTTTTACTCCACTACATTTTAGAGCAGATACTGTATCTCTATCTTCTGGCCTGGACTGGCATATTATAGATTATATTGAAGGCAAAAGACTCAGAATGTCTAATGTCAGTGCACTTACATAGAACTTTAAATTCAACATTTAAAAACATTAGTTCTAAAAGATTTATTCTTACTCAGAAGGCTTAATATAAGGTTTATAATAATAATTTATGTATTCATCTACTTCCGCTAGTATCCATTGGAGGTCGCATGTACTGGAGCTTAGCCCAGTAGTTATGGGCCTTAACACAAATTTACATCAACAACGTCATGAGGGCATTGCGGGAGAAGGTTGTTTTATGCGCGTCTGTTTAAAAGCGTCAATTTTCACCAAGGGTGTCAGAGCTGCAGCTGCTACGCTGCATGAGTGGATCTCCCCCCTGTGTTTTACAGACTACTCACAAGAAGCTGTGTCTACTGAACCTTGTACCTTCTACTTCTTCATTTTGTCTTCTTGACGTTGCAAATTTGTTAAATTTCTCCCCATCAAGAATCAGATTCTCAATATGCAATGTTTACATTAATGCTGTGTTTAAGTCAGCCTTTATTTTATTTTTCCTCGGCTGTAGCTCTGCAGATTGCTGTGTAGACGCTCAAAAACTAGAACTCCAACTGATCTTGAGCGCAGCATTGCAGCAAGTCGTTCGTGTGAGGCATGAAAGTTTTCCCTGGTGTGAATTGTCAGATTGAATAAAACAAAAAGCACTTCACACGTTTCTGACATACACTGCTGTTACACTCTGCTGCTGCTTTGGTGTAAACTGGGGCTTAGACAGGGTCCACCCTGGTCCGTGGCCAGGTCCATGTGTGCCTGGTCTGAGCATGGCTGATGTAGGTCTTTGAGCCCCTGTGAGCAGTGTGAGCGCGGCTGATCTCGGTCCGTGCGTGCCAGGGCCCTCACTTACTTGACACTGGCTTTGAACCCAGATTGTTGGCATATGCCGCTGGATAGATGAAGGCCAGTGTCTAGTAAACAGCAGTAATCAGTCCAGAAGGCCCAGACAGATGACCCTGTCCCCTCTGCTTAGGGCTTCAGCAGGACTCCCAACCATGGGCCATATGTGTCTGCTCGGGACGGCCAGGTGGCGGAGAGGCGCCAGTTCTGCCAGTGGCCCTGTAAATGTCCGCCGCGGTCGCAGTGTGCCCCAGGGGTCAGCTCAGTTCTAGACGGCTGTGGCTGCTGTAAGAGCTGTGCGCGGCAGATCGGAGAGACTTGCAACGAGAAGGACGTGTGTGACCCCCACAAGGGCATGTACTGTGACTTCTCCCGGGACCAGCCCAAATACGAGGTTGGCGTGTGCGCCTGTGAGTACGGACAAACTACTCTCACAAAAATCAGTGACACCCTTTTTCTGTATGCCAACACCTGACACTCACGCTATCAGAAGTCTAACAGTCCCAGCTGGACCCACACATTGAGCAACCTTAGTAAACATAAAGCTGAAGAATCCACTCCCATAGCTCCATAAATATGAATGTAGAGCACAGCTGCACATATTCAGCATAGAAAGAATATTAAATAATAATTTCAACTATTTATTGGTTTTATAAAAAGTGTAAAGAAAATCTTAAAATTATGCACTGCTTACAAAAAGTTAACTCTATTTCTGCATGTTTTAACAATGTCAGCGACATTCAACACAATTTGGTCATACCAATTCTTCTTATAAAATATTTAACATGACTCTTGTGCTAACTTAATACATAAATACCTGTCCCATCATTAAAAATATATCTACCATTCATATAATTTGATTTTGTAAAAAAATACAGCTGTCACACGGCAGGACACCAAACAGACATTAACAGTTTTTGAGAAAATTAGGATTTTACTAAAATTAGTAATAAAACCACAGTTTATTTTGACCTTTTGCTCACAGCCTTAATTCCAAGAGGTCTGTCTGGTCTATAAATGACAGATGAGGTCCTGTAGGTTTCGTTGCAGTTGCCTGTTTAAAAAAAACAGATCTTTCATGATTGAACTTATTTTAATATTTATTGTAGGATTCAGGCGCAGTTAAAAAATATTCTTTTAGTAAAGTATAAATATTTGACATTATGCCAAAAATGTCACAGATGCTAGTGACTTTTAGAAATGTTTGTATGTTGTATTTTGAAAATCTTAGTTACACCGCTGGACATTTTACAGTTTAACCTTAAAATACAAAAAAAAAACAACAACAAAAAAACACAACTTCTTTCTAAAACTTCCAAGGTTGCATACTGTATATTGCACTGCTGATTAAATTTTGGAGGAGGGAAAACATCATTTAGCAAATCTTTTCAATTGACGTCACCCACTCATTATCTGTTGAATTATGAAGGCTCTGCTGGTTGTGCTCTGTCAGATCTGATGGCTGTGGGCTGTGACCTGAATGGGGCCCACTATGAGAATGGAGAGGCCTTCCAACCTAGCCCGCTCTACAAGTGCACCTGCATCGGCGGAGCTATCGGCTGCACTCCCGCCTTCATCCAGAAACCTGCTGCTCTGTTAGGCCCCGCTCCGCTGATGGCCAGAGCACCCGCGGGCCTCCGTAATGGCCCCAGCACCAAAAAGCACCAGCAGGACACTACCTACATGTCAGGTGAGCGTGAGCTAAGTGCACAGGACAGACCTTCTACCTTGGTATACTAATTACTGTCAAAGTTAGCCTGTGGTGGGGTAGGTGTATGAAGGGTGTGTGTGCGGTGTGGGGATACGTGGGTACACTGATCAGGCATAACATTATAACCACCTGACCTGCCTCATATTCATCCCCACACACTGTACTGCTCTGTCCTGTTCTTTCGATCAAAACCAGCATTAACTCCTTCAGCAGTCTGAGCTCCAGTAGCTCGTCTGTTGAACTGGACCACACAGACCTCAGCCTTCACTCCCCACATGTGTCACCTGTTTCAGCTTCAACACTGTTGATATTGTAGCTCCTGACTACTGCAGACCGGGAACACCCCACAAGAGCTGCAGTTTTGGAGATGCTCTGACTAGGGTGACCACCTTAAAAAGTGCAAAAAGTGGGACAAGTTGTGTGATTTTGTGGGACAAGGAGGGATAAACACGAGAAATAAAAGCTTAGATAATATACATATCTAACTTACTGAGTCTAAACCTCATTTAGATAAAGATGCATGCTGTTGTTTAAGAAACATTTAATGTGCTGTTTTTATCCATGAATTAAAAAGGTGGAACTGATCTAATCTACACTATATTTCCAAAAGTATTCACTCACCCACCCAAGTAATTGAAGTCAGATTATGGTGTGGGGTTGTTTTCAGGAGCTGGGCTGGCCCCCTTAGTTCCAGTGAAAGGAACTCTGAATGCTTCAGCACCAAGAGATTTTGGACAATTCCATGCTCCCAACTTTGTGGGAACAGTTTGGGGATGGCCACTTCCTGTTCCAACATGACTGCAGCAGAGCACAAAGCACGGTCCATAAAGACATGGATGAGCGAGTTTGGTATGGTCAAACATAGATGCAAACGATGGGCCGACGTCATATTAAACCCTATGGATTAAGAATGGGATGTCACTTAAGTATGCGGGTAAAGACATGTGAGCTAATACTTCTGGAAATATATTGTAAAATTCACAATTCAATCCCCCAGTCTTATTTTCTCAACAAAATTTGTCCAACAGCAGGCCACAGCAACTACCAGCACCATGGAGAGGCCTGTCCTGAAACATGGACAACACCAGCTACATGTATATATTCCAACCCAGCAAGATGAACGACCACAAATTATTACTCTACATTTTAAACAAGGAACAATGATATTGCCTTGTTTTTAACTTTAATAACACTTTTTATAAGATCTACTGAAAACCAATGAAAAAGTAGGACATTATCCTAATCAGTGGGACGGGGGGACAGATGCCTAAATGGCTGTGCAGTAACGTTACAATCAAAAGTGGGACAGGCGGTCACTCTAACTCTGACACAAGTTGTCTATAGCCGTCACAGTTTGGCCCTTGTCAAACTCGCTCAAATCCTTTCAAATCAAATCAAATTCCTGCTTCTGACATAAGATAATCTGTTATTCACTTCACCTGTCAGTGGTCATAATATTATGCCTGATTGGTGTGAACCACAAGTTAATTGCCCATTTCAGTGGCATAACTTTGTAATGCGGGCCCCAGTGCAGGATTTCAGAATGGGCCCTAAAGTTATGAAGCATGTTCAGTACTTCAGGTTCATGCTAAGGATGTAACGATTATTCGTAAATCGGCAAAAAATCGATGCAAAAGAAAAACATTTTGAATCGGTGTGAGGGGAAAAAATGAATCGCGATGCCCCTTTTAATGGGCTCGACATACGGGAGGCGACGTCGCTTCTCCTCTGTGTGTTCCCTATGGAAGCTGAGCGATGTGGCGATGCTCGCGAGTCTCCCTCCTGTGAAGCAACATGCGACACTCGTGCTCGTGAAATGTCGCGCTCGTGCATGTCTTCGTGCACATGCTGGCTTGCGACGTGATCCAAGAAAGTTGAAAAATGTTCAACTTTTCATCGCCATCGCCTGACGAGAGCCAATCAGCGGGAGTTTAATCAACGGACCAATGAGCGGACAGGACGCTCAGTCACTGAGATCAACATGGAGGAGAAAATAACAGCCCCGTGTCAGGCTTTAGGACATTTCCAGATGTGATTACAGGGATGTAACCAAAATAAACAAACAAAAAATAGTAGCTTATTTACCTTTTTTTCTTGACTGCAATATGGGGTTTAGTAGATCTACCCAGGCCATAGACCCATGCATGCTTTTTTCTTGTTATAGAACAGATTCATACTAAAAGTCTAAGTTACTTCATTCAGTTTGAACAAAATCTTGATGTAAGAGCCTAGTTTATATTTGTCTTTCCCCACTTTAAAACCTGAAATTCCATTCAAATTGACAGCCAATTAATTCTGTGCGAGATCCGCGATTTTCTTTGGAACTGAGGCTCGCCCTGTCGCTGGCTGCTGCCACTCATCGCCTCTCGTGTGTTGGGTCATCACACGATGGCGGTGAGTTTCGTCGGTTGCTGTTTGTCGCCTCCCGTGTGTCGAGCCCATAATACAGCATGCAGGCCACTGGTGCGTAATCTGGCTCACTTGTTTGGTGCTAGACATGATTACCTGGCCATTTTACTTTAAATACACATTTATTTATATCAAGATTTAGTTTACAGAACTCGTAAAATCACTGGCCCGACATGCTGGGAATGTAAAAAGGCTGTATGTTTTACTAATTAGTCGGAGCGACTCAGGAGTGTACTTTCTCTCCTCGGTACGTCTCACACAGAGGAGGAGTGCGCACAGCGCCCTCAGTCACAGGGGAACAACAACAAGCCCAGGGAGGACGGCAAGAGACACCTGAAAGTATTATTTAGGCAGCACCTGTTTGCTCCGTTTACCATCGTTCAGAAAGTAGCTTGTTGTTAGCAGCGAGCTAAAGGAAAGCTAAGTGGCTACCAACAGCCCATGCAACAGCAGTTGCAAGTTTAGCTGAAGTTTCAGTGGCCCCTCCCCTGGAGCGTTTCCTTGGAGATCAGATTTTTAACTGAGGAAGTCTCTTTCCTCACTCAGTTTTACAAGACTTGACTTATATTAGGCCCATTTTATATTTCTTGAGGTGTGGATTTGTGACAAGCTGCTTCCCAATGCATTGCTTGCTACTAAAGTGGATCTGTTTTTGGAGGAGAGTAGAAAGATGTTAATAAAAGTCACCAACAAATTATGTTATATTTTTGTAAGTTTTGCATGTAGTGACTCTAAATTGCCCCTAGTGAATGAATGTGAGAGTGAATGGTTGTCTGTCTGTGTTCATCTCTGTGTCAGCCCTGCAACAAACTAACCCCTGTCCAGGGTGTACCCTGCCTATGGCCCAAAGTTACTGGGATAGGCTCCAGTCACCCGCGACCCCTAACGGGAATAAGTGGTAGAAAATGAATGAATTAATGTTTTGATATCTACTTTTTTAATTACATCTCAGTAATTATGAAATGTACAACAATTTAAGTTTGATAAGGAGACATAAATAGGCTCTGTAAAAAAAATATTTTGGTCATAATTATACTGCAAATATGTCTGCTAATAAAAATCAGAAAAAATCATAATCATGAACAGAAAATCATGAATCGAATCAAATCATGACTTCAGTGAATCGTTACATCCCTAGTTCATGCATTAAGCTTTTTCATTTATAAAGTGTTGCTGTTAGCTGTTTTACTGTAGTTTGATTCAAAAAACAAGTTTATGTTCATTAATATTTAGGGACAATTTTGTGAAACTAAAATTTAAACTACTTTTTGTCTTTTTATTACGATTTGTGTATTTATCTCAAGAAAAAAGTTATGAGTCTTTTTGTTATGACTTTACAAAATTAACAGGATTTTAAATTGAATTTATGTTAAAACCTCTGTTCTGTATGTGCTGCTCCTAAGTGTTATAAATATTTTAAACACAGGCTTGACCATAGATGAACAAGGGTCCACTCTAAATCTCCTGGGTCCCAGTTGCACTGCCTGATGTTACATCACTGCTCCATTTAAAGCTTACCCGAATCATACAAAGAATATGTATGAATACAATTTCAAAATTTTCTGACAATTCAACATGTCAACGGGTTTTTTTCTTGTCCTTGAATTCAAAGCAAAGAAAGTCAGTCATTGAAAAGTAAGGGGCAGGGAGTGCTGTCATATAGAGGAACATATGTTGTATTTGGATTTGAGGGCCCAGTGTGGGGGCAAGGGTGTTTACACATGCCTTAAACTGTAACACTGAAAGCTTACAGGGATCCTCCTTTAGCCTGGAAGAAGAACTGCCTGGTCCAGAGCACTCCCTGGAGCCCCTGCTCCAAGAGCTGCGGCCTGGGCATCTCTGTGAGGGTCAACAACCACAACGGGAAGTGTGAGATGAGGAAGGAGCGACGGCTGTGCCTGCTGCGGCCCTGCGACAAGACCCTCCTCAAGACCATCAAGGTAAACCTTCAGAAACTTGTCCCCACAGAGTCAGATGGGTCAGAGCTGGTTACCAAAAAGTGAACTAATCAGAAGTAATAACTGGAAAAATTATAAAGCCGATATTTTACTGGATAGGTGCCGAAAGGAAAGACGTGCCGGCCCAAATTCCAAGCAAAGAAAGCGGAGAAGCTGACACTGTCCGGCTGCACGAGCACCAGGAAGTTCAGGCCCACGTACTGCGGCGTGTGCACGGACAGGCGCTGCTGCGTGCCCAACAAGTCACACATGATCCCTGTTAGCTTCTCGTGTAAGGGTGGCTCCAGCGTGCAGTGGAAGATGCAGTGGATCACATCGTGCGTGTGCCAGAGGAAGTGCAGTGACCCCGGGGACATGTTCTCTGACCTGAGGCTGCTCTGAGCAGTTCAGAAACACTGCAACGAGAGTGGACTGGTCTACAACACAGGAGCAAGAGCACGAACTCCAGGGGCTTGTGCAGGAAGATGATCTGAGGCATTCATCAGGATTTCAGAGATATGGAGTGGACTCTGCAGCAGTGGGTCAACAAAACCTGACTCACATTCACGAAAACACAGATTACATCCATAAACTGTACTTACTGCCTCATTGTCAGTGATTCTTATCAGAAAGTTTATATTGTAATGTACATTTAAGATCCATATACAAATTCAGGGGCTGTTATTGACTCGCAGATATTTACCTCTGATTATTTCAGGACCACATAAGTTATCTTGGAAAAAAAAAATGCAATCACTGCATGATTTTCATGGTATTTATTATAGAAGCTGTAAAACATTTTAATATTTTTAAATAACTCTGTACCATAGATATTCCATACATACTCATGTTTAATGTGCCCTTTCTGCCTTTTGTTACAAATGGTAGGCAATAAAGTACTATTCTATTCAACAGAGTTTCAACAACAGTCCAGAGGACTATGGATGTAGTGTCAGAAGACAAGAGAGTCTGGAGGCAGCCAATAGGGAAAGTGGAGCTCCACTCAGCTAGCGATACTGTTGGTTGCGTCTAATAAGTCACTTTCTGTGCCCAATACAAAACCTTTTTAAAACGCTACAAACTGTATATTAATTTATGATACTTGTAAAATAAAGTTGGTTATGGTTAGAAACTTGAGAATTGTCCCCACTGGAAGTGGTGGTAGTGGAACTCCACTTTCCCCATCGGCTGCAGCCTGACCCTTCTCAAGAGAACAGTTGTGAGAGAGGACGTAGAAGCTGAAAGGAGAGGTGATGCCCAGTATACAGCAGAGAAGGGGTCATGTGGCAATGCTGAGTCGGGGGGCATCGGGCACCACTCTGTCTTTGGTGGTGTCCAGATGCTGGTACTCTGAGATGAGTGAGCTCAGACAGGACACGGCCTCAGAGAAGCTGCTCTGCTCCAGCCCCTCCACGTGCAGGTAGTGATGGAGGTGAGCCTTCAACAGGGAAGAAAACAGCAGATTAGGACTGCCCCATTTGTAGCATGTCTGGCCAGGTGTAAAAATACTTCTCTGATACATTTTATAAGCATATTGTGTGATGAAAAAGGGTTGTACACAGGTTGCAAATTGTTAAGAGTGTACAGCTGGATCCAGCACTTTCTATTCCACTGCCTTCCAAACAACCACAATGACACTTTTTACCACTTACAGCCAGCAGTGAACACCACAACAAGCACCATACAAACCCAAGGCAACAGCTATGTAATAATGAAAGATTAAAGAATGACCATGAAAGTACAAGGGGGACAACTGCTACTACTACACTGTTTACTACCTTTGGCCCTCTGACTGCCAGGTGCATTACGGTTAAAAAGGTTATTAAGGTATTATTAAGGTTAAAAACCATTTGTACTCATTCAGACTTAAAAATGTCTTGCAAAGAGAGCTGACAGAGTGTCCACTCCGAGTGAACTGAACCAGCTGCACACAAAGAAGTCCTATCTCTGAGGCGGAGCAGCTTCACTCTCAATGGAGGATACAACAGTCAGAAATGTCCCGCTAACAGCCCTTTAGCCTCGCAAAGAGACTAAAATTATAAACACTCCTATCGTCCTGAGTCTAAACCAGTGCTTTCTAACCTTTTTCTCAGAATGATCCCTATTTTACAGTAGATATTTTGACAATATTTTGACGATTCTGGCAAACATTATTACTAGGAAAATATAAAGTCATATATTTATATGAATTGGAATGCATAACAAACACATAACATCAAAAATATGAATCTATCATCAAACCTATACATTGAGAATATTACAGTAAATTTCTAAACACATTTTCTGTGACCACTGCAATATCAGTCACTCTGTCTTACATTTGTATGAATTATCAATCTGAGGCCCTTGTGACCAACTGTGAAGTTTTAGTGACCCCTAGTGTCGATCCTGACCCCAAGGCTGGAAATGATTTGTCTAAACCATTGCTGTCTAAAGGATGAGTTATTATTTCATAACGCGACTGACTTAAACCAAACGTCCACCTGCTGTCACAGAGACAGGACAGTGTGGTTTGGAGGTTGTTTTATTGCCATGACAGTAGTGCCTAACAGTAGTACCCGACAGTAGTATTCGACACTAGCACGCGATAGTAGTACCTGTGGTAGAAGTACTGGAAGGATTTTCTGTCTGAGAGTACCTTCTTCCTGTAGAGCTTCATGAAGCGCTCCCTGAGTTGGCTGAAGGTGGCTCTGAGACATGTGTTGTTGGCCAGAGCCAGCAGAGAGTGAGTGTGTCCCACCGGGGGCACAGCACACAGTCCCGCCTTCCAACCCTCCTGGTTCCAGTGGACGAATGGCAGCATGGGCCTCAGTCTGACGGACACACAGAGCGCAGGTACTGAAGCACCAGACAAACAGAGCACAGATACTGAAGCACCAGACAAACAGAGCACAGAAACTGAAGCACCAGACACACAGAGCCAGAAACTGAAGCACCAGACACACAGAGCATACAAACTGAAGCACCAGACACACAGCACAGATACTGAAGCACCTGACAAACAGAGCACAGATGCTGAAGCACCAGACACACAGAGCATAGGTACTGAAGCACCAGATAAACAGAGCACAGATACTGAAGCACCAGACACACAGAGAACAGATACTGAAGCACCTGACAAACAGAGCTCAGATACTGAAGCACCAGACAAACAGAGCACAAGTACTGAAGCACCAGACAAACAGAGCACAAGTACTGAAGCACCAGTCAAACAGAGAACAGATACTGAAGCACCAGCCAAAAAGAGCACAGGTACTGAAGCACCAGACAAACAGAGAACAGATACTGAAGCACCAGCCAAAAAGAGCACAGGTACTGAAGCACCAGACAAACAGAAAACAGATACTGAAGCACCAGCCAAAAAGAGCACAGGTACTGAAGCACCAGACAAACAGAGAACAGATACTGAAGCACCAGACAAACAGAGTACAGGTACTGAAGCACCAGACAAACAGAGTACAGGTACTGAAGCACCAGACAAACAGAGTACAGGTACTGAAGCACCAGACAAACAGAGAACAGATACTGAAGCACTGGACAGACAGATCATAGATAATAGAGGCATCTGAAGACTTCACATTAGATCTTCTTGCTCTTTTGTACAATCCCACACCTCCACAACCTGCCTGCTTTTATTTAGTTCACAAACAATTCACTGCTGCAGAATACAACTACATCAGTGGTGGAAGAGGTACTTCAGTAAAAGTACAGACAATAGAGCAAACATTTACTTAAGTAAAAGTATCACAGTAAAATTTCTACAAAAGTAAGAGTATAAAAGTAGTTACTTTCAAATGTACTAGGAACTAAAAAGTATTTCACACAGACTTGATAATTTGTTAATGTGTTAAATGTGTATGATTTTTCCCAAAAAATTGTGCTGATTCCAGATGAAATCAACAAACTGTTGCAGTAGAAGAGACTGAATCTGTCGCTGAGGTCTTCTGTCTTTATTCTGATTCTGATGTTTCTAAAGGAGTACTACTTTACTGCATCTGTTATATGTAAGTACTGTGTGTCAAAACTCAAAATACTTTGTACTTCAAACCAACTCAGAAATGTAGTGGAGTAAAAAGTACAGATACTTCCTCTAAAATGTAGTGAAGTAAAAATAAAAGTACCCCTTGTAAAATTTACTCAAGTAAAGTACAGATACATGAAAATTGTATTAAGTATTGAATTAAGTACTTTTACTATGTTACATTCCACCACTGGACTACATGAAGGAGTTACATACACTACGTGAACACTTTTACTTCTGTTTGTGTTTTCTGCTGCCTGTATGTAAAAAGACAGACAGCCCTGTAGCCCAGCAGCCAATGGGAGTGTCTCTAATTCTCTAAAGAATGTTACCAAGCATGTGACTGGCCAAAACTCAACTTTGTGGGCTCAGTACCTTCATCTTTTAATACCCTTGATTAAACAGTTTTCCCTGGTTTGGTTTAGAAGGTCACATAGAGCAGTTTGTGTTTGTTTTATGGGTTATTCCTGTGTTTGGCCTGGCTCCTGACTGCGCTCCCTTCATGTGTGCGCCTGCCTGCTGAGCCTGTGGATGACCTCTGACCTCTCGATGTTCCGCCGCAGGTCCGACACCCCCACGTTCCCCCGCAACAGGAGCGCGCAGGCCAGGTACAGGCTACGTCGGGGGTCCGCACCAATCAGCTGCTGCTCCTTGCTGAAGGCGTCACTGAACATCTGATCCAGCCTACGGCACAAAGCAGGGTTCTGTCAGACCTGAGCTCACTCTCTGAACACTCGCGCACACGCAATGGGACGCTTCAGACGGAGCTGAATGTGAGCGTTATGTGCAGGGACGGGCGGAGCGCACACAGAGGCGTCTTCATACACAGCAGCGCACTGTGAGGCTTTCAGGGGCCGTGGTGGCAGGAAGTGGGCAGCATCACACTCACACGGTCACGGATTAACATGCTGAATCAGTGTTTCTCTATTAATATTATTTTTCAGACTAGTTCAATTCTGAAAAAGTTGTGACTAAATAGGAAAGAAAAAGAAAAAGCAATTTTATGGAAATCCTAACTTCTGTTTTGGAAAGATGATTTTCCTCCTATCTTTAGGTTATTTTTGGATCAAGTGTCATTATTTTTACTACTAGAAAGTCTAAACTTAGAAAAATATAACTGTGGCCACATTTTTCAAAAACTTTGGCTCCCATTAATTTTTAGCTTTCTACAAAGATTAACTTGAGTCACTTTTAAATCTGAACATTTCACAAATCTTCATGTGTGGCCCAAAATATATGTATGAGTTGATGTTGACATGTTTGTACACATATGTTCATGGTGCATGTACCTGGCTATATACATGTATGCACAGATGTAAGAGTTTGGACTCCCCTCTGAGGTTGCAAAATAATTTACTCTTCTTTACGTCTTCGCAAAAAAAGATCACAGAGATATGTGTATGAAATTAAATGAAATATGAAAAAAGGCCTGTGCAAAAGTTTGGGCACCTTTATAAGTTTGCTGATTTGAATGCATGTAACTTCTCAAAATGGATTACTTGCAACACAAAACTTGTTAGATTATTTAGTTAAGAATGAACTTCTTAGACAGGTGCATTCAATAATGAGAAAAAGGTATTTAAGGTGGTAATCAGGAAATGGAAGGACACAGTGTCAGGCCAAGAAAAATACCAGAGAGACACAGGCAAGGAATAGTGAGAATGGTTAAAGACAACCCACAGATCACCTCCAAGACCTACAAGATCATCCTGCTGCAGATGGGCTTTCTGTACATGGGTCAACAATTCAGAACAGCTGTGCTGTACTCATTCTTCATCTTGATGAATTTTCCTGTATTTAGCCCCACCCTTCATTTTCAATTCTGAGTAGTTTCCCAGTCCCTACCAATGACAAATATCCCCACAGCAGGACACTGCCATCACCAGGCTTCACTTTAGAGAGGGAGGCACCACCGTACTGCCACCACCTTTGGTCTTATTGTTGTCTCTCTGATGAATGCACTCCGGGCCCGGTTGTGAGTTTTAGATTCAATGTCTGTAGACATTGAATCATATACTTTTGTAAAAGGAGTATGCTAATTTGGAGTTTCTGTATTAGAAATGCATTAAGATTTTTACTGTGATTTACTTAGCTTCAGCTATGTACTAGGCTAGTGTCAGTGTCAGTGTTAGCATAACAGCAAGGCTGATTAGTAAATAATGCCATTTCCCCACTTAAATTAGCATTCAGTGGTAAATTGACATTAGTCCTGCACACAGCACATATTCTGTGGCAGCCTCCTTAGCTTTACCTCACACTGGCAATTTAGTCAAATCATCAGCTAACTTGACAATACAACTGTTTACCTCCTCTTGGGCAGTACTTTTTTTCTTTTTTGTTGGGGTTGGAGTTGACCAACTCTGTAAAATTGTTGACTGGCTCTGTGGTGCTCTTTTCATAAGAGCACCACAGAGCCAGTCAATTTATTAGTTTGAATAAACTAATTACTATTTTGCTGGCAAACGAAATAAATACAGAAAATCGACGAGTTCTTCATGCAAGATAACTCATATTTGTATTCATCACAATGTTGTGATTATTGGGGGAGAAGTGAAAGTGTGAATGTGCAGGGGTGTGCAGACCTCCTGGGGGGCACACTGACGTCGGCCAGGGTGTAGAGAGGAGTGAGGCTGGGGACCAGGAAGTGCAAACGGGGGAAGGGCACCAGGTTCATGGCGATCTCATTCAGGTCCATGTTGAGAGAACCCTCGAAGCGCGCCGAGCTGAAATAAAAAAAAACACAGATAGTTTGCAGAGCCCACAGAGACTGAGCAGGAGGAGTCTAGATGTGTCCCAAGTCCTCTGTTGGGACATTACATTACCCCTTGACAATAGAAATAAATATTTGTTGTGAAAAAAATATAAATGAAAAAATGAGTATTTTGTTAGCCTGTTAACCCTTGTGCAACAATGAAGACAAAAGTGTTATTTTCAGTGTTTTTTTTGGACAGCTACACAGTTGTTCTTACCTTTTCTATGAAATTTGGCTTAGGTGTTTTTTGTGTATGACAATTCTACACAGATAATAAATAAATAAATAATATCACTTCATGTTTACATTTTCTAACTAAATCTGTTAGGTTGCTCCTGTTCAGTGACAAAAGTGCCCCCATCAAAAAAACATAAAAAATGTATACCCTCAAACATTTTTTTTTTTGCATAAATCTTTTAATCAACTTGTGCCCTGACCATAAATACCAAATATTAAATTATTTTTAGAATTTTAACCCTTTTTATGCCAGTTTATGTAATAGCATCTCAATTTTTTTGTAAAATACACACACAAAAATTAATATTTTCAATATTCTCATGGCAAAGTGGATTTTTTTGTGTGTGGGGTGGTGGTTACTGTCTTGGGTCTGTCACAGATTACAAACAACACTGATTTGGGAGTCTACATAGCACAGGAAAAAGACCCCTAAAAATACCCCCAAGCCCTTGGCTGATTAAACATTTTTATGTTTTGAGACAGGGACACTTTTGTCACCTAACAGGAGCAACATAACGTTTTAAAATTGGGGTACAAGGGTTAGTAAGTAAGTAATTAACAGAATACTGACCCTAATATAGGTTTAGGACAGACATTAGAATATTGTGTTGTGTCCAGAGATGTCCCAACAGAGAGAGTTGGCTAGTGCCTTTCCTGCAGACAGGAAAGTACTGAGTAAAAACACTAATCCTGACCTGGTCATGTTGAGCAGGAGGTTGGCCACGATGTTATTCATGGCATCGAACGGCTTCTCAGCTACAGAAACCCCCCCACGGCCCGAGATGACGGAGCTGTCCTTCCGGATCACAGAGCCCGCCTTTCCACCATATGCCGTGATTCTGTTCACTATGTCCACTAGAGACTGGGGCAGGAGAGAAATGGTTAATGTTTTATTGTACCTATAGAAATACGAGATGAAGCTTCATGCTGTGGTCTGTTGATAAGTCCACTAAACAGGAGCAGGGATGTCATGATACAGCATTGACTGTGTGCCTCTTTAGTGGCCTTCGTTCCCACCTGGTTCTCCACGGGCAGGACACAGTCAGCGTGCTCACTCAGCTCTCTCATGGCCAGGACGCTGTTGTAGGGAGAGGTAACCACATCGTCCTCCTCAGAGGGATAAACAGAAGTGACTATTCGGCACACTTCAGGGAACTCGTCCTCCAGCAGGCCCAGCACTCTGGTGCCGAGGCCCGAGCCGGTTCCTGAGAAACAACCACTTCCAATCACTTTCCAAAAATACAATATGTTAAAATACTATCATATACTGGTGTACTTTATCTTTGTGTCATATGGAGCCTTTAAACCTGTCTGATCCGCTTAAAATTTCTTGGCATAGTAATACAAATTAAGTTTAGCCTGAAACCACAAATAAACTATATTACAGCCAGGTTTTCCAAATCACTAGCAGTATTATGCAAAGTAAAAGCACTTTTGAATCAACAAGCTTTATATTTGTTGTATTGTTCCCTAGTACTTCCCTATATGACATACTGAATAGAGGTGTGGGGGAACACTTATAAAAATACACTAAATCAATTTTTTTTGCTCAAAAAAGAGCAATACAAATTGTAAATAATGCAGCTTAAAGGGAACACACAACTCCTTTGTCTATACCATTGTTATCAGTAAAACTAATATTTAAACATGTTTACCTCATATCTTGGGACACATGGGTAATTTTTATGAAATATTAAAAATATATACTGCTCATAGCAACTTTAAATTGCATTAGGGGGATAGGCACTCGTGAACAAGACCCTGAGATACTTAAACTCCTCCACTTGAGGCAGGAATGCTCCTCCGACCCAGAAAGGGCAAACCACTCTTTTCCGGTCGAGAACCATGGCCTCGGACTTGGAGGTACTAATTCTCATCCCAGCCGCTCCACACTTAGCTGCAAACCGCCCCAGTGCACACTGAAGGTCCTGGTTTGATGAAGCCAACAGAACAACCTGTAATCCTGTGGTTCCCAAATCTGACTCCCTCCGGCCCCTGGCTGCGCCTAGAAATTCTGTCCATAAAAATTATGAACAGAACCGGTGACAAAGGGCAGCCCTGCCGGAGTCCAACATGCACCGGGAACAGGTCTGACTTACAACTGGCAATGTGAACCAAACTCCTGCTCTGGTTGTATAGAGACCGGACAGCCCTTAGCAGAAAGCCTTGGGCCCCATACTCCCAGAGCACCCCCCACAGGACACTATAAGGGACACGGTCAAACACCTTCTCCAAATCCACAAAACAAATGTGGACTGGTTGGGCGAACTCCCATGAACCCTCGAGCATCCGATAGAGGGTATAGAGCTGGTCCACTGTTCCACGGCCAGGACGAAAACCGCATTGTTCCTCCTGGATCCGAGGTTTGACTATCGGCCTGAATTCTCCTCTCCAGTACCCTGGAATAGACTTTCCCAGGGAGGCTGAGGAGTGTGATCCCCCTATAGTTAGAACACACCCTCCGGTCCCCCTTCTTAAAAAAAGGGACCACCACCCCGGTCTGCCACTCCAGAGGCACTGTCCCCGACCGCCACGCGATGTTGCAGAGACGTGTCAGCTACGACAGCCCCACAACATCCAGAGACTTGAGGTACTCAGGACAGATCTCATCCACCCCAGAAGCCTTGCCACCGAGGAGCTTTTTGACCACCTCGGTGACTTCAGCTTGGGTGATGGACGAGTCCACCTCTGTGTCCCCAGCCTCTGCTTCCTCAACAGAAGGTGTGTCGTGGGATTAAGGAAGCTCAGGCTTCAGCCTATTCCTTTTCAGACTGTCTTTAAGTACTTTGAAACAAAATGTAAAGAATGTCTGAACAAACTAATTTCTTAAAAAAAAAAAAAAAAAAAAAAAATTTAAGGTCCCTACTATACTACTCTGCAGTTCATTTTCCAACATGGTTCCAAGGCCTTACCTCCTCCCATTGAGTGGATGAGGAAGAAGCACTGCAGACAGTCGCAGTGTTCAGCAGTTTTTCTGAGCTTCTCCACGAATCTGTTCCCTGTACGCCGAGCCATACGTCATATATCCAACAGCCCTGCACAAACATTCATCTCCTCTCATTAGACAGCCTACAGGTAACATGAAGATCCAAGCTAACAATGACATGTGTATACAAAGGTTGGGTGATTTACATGTTTAGACATGAATCAGATTGACTGTGAAACCACAGTTATAACAAGGAAATGACAGATAATCAAATGAGATTTTCTTCAGATAACTGGAAACCCTCAACTGTACAAAAATATCTTATCTTGGTCATTATATTCTAACACATTATCCTAAATTATTTTGATGCAATAAATAAGTATTATTCCTTGCAGCTTATAGCTAAATAGTATATCTTTATTTGTGTATTATATGCTATATTATGAGTTTGGTGTCTATAGAGAAGGTGGTGTCTAAGGATACAGGCTACATATTGTGTTATGTTTTTTGGATGACAGATGGGGGTGGGATTAAATAAGTTTTACTTCTTCCCACTCCTTTTTGAGTAGATCGTTTCTGTATGGTTTGTTATGAAGCGTTATTAACAGGGGTTTTTATGTTAGAACAGAAATAGTGTATAAAAGTGGCTGGTTTAGCTCCAGAACCAGAATCATTTGGAATAATCTCTGAGCTTCCGGTCCTCACCAGTTGTTGCCGGAGCCGGACACGTCGGTGAGGAGCTGTGTGCTGTCGAACACCTCCCTGAGCGGCCCCTGCAGGATCTGGTTGACCACGCCCTCCTCCATGTCCACCAGCACCGCCTGGAAAGAGCAGTCGCACGCTGAGGCAGACCTGACTGTCTCCAGGGCCAAAGTAGCACAGGCTGAGTTCTCTTCAGGCTCAGCCCAGTTTGGCCCTTAACCATTCATCCACAACCTCACCACATCAACCTCCTCACTAGGGCTGGGTACCGTTAAACGATACCTTTGTGGTATCAAAAAAAAGATACAATACTACTAGTATCAAAAATATATATTTTTATTCAATAGCAAGTTTCACTCCCTAGTGAGACCTTTAATGTTCCTTTGCATGTATGAATCCAATAAATAACGCAGAATAAAATCATACAAACTACTGGTTTTAACTTACAGCTAAGAATTTGGCTTTTATTCAATATTATTGTGTTTTATAATTGTAGAAGATGAATTAACTCACCAGGTATCAGAAAAAGTATTGCTCAGGAACCTGGTATCGAAAACAAATTATCATTTAAGAACTGTTATCAAAAAAAGTCCTCACATCAACACAACCCCCTCTATGTTGTGACTTCACATGAGAACAAGCTATGTGTGTTATGTGTGATGTGTATATTGCACATGTTCATATGATTCTGTAATATACTGTGCTCTGGTGGTGGTGATAATCTTTAGCAGACTTACCCGGGCCTTTAGGTGATGGATTGTCTCGCCGACACTGACACTTCTCCCACTGCTCTGCCTAAAAACACAATGTTATCCAGAGAGTCTAACAATGAGCTCCAGACTGGAGGATTTAGAAAAAGATGGCTGTTTACCTGGAATCCACATTTCGGAAAAAACTACTCAGAGCTTCATCGTAAAGTCCTTTCTGCAAAACATATGAAGTATAGTATAGTTATGTATTTGTTCAGTCTTTGTTACAGTTTTAGTTTTAATACAACAGAGGACAACACTGCAGGAGTGACAGCATTATTGAAAGAAGCCTTTTGGTTGAAGTGATTTGACATTATATTCCTTAAGCAATAAATGTGGATTCTCAACTGGCGGGTTGGAACCCATATGTGACACCTTCCCTGGCACTGCCACTCATCCCAAACAACACAGATACTTGCACCCCTCAAAGCACAGAAGACATCACCTCATCAAAGCCCACCTTAGAGCTCCCCTGCCCCCCCACAGCCCTCAGGAGGAGGATGTAAACAGGCTGTTCAGGAGACGGAACCCCTGCAAGCCCCTGGGACAGACGCTGTCACCCCCTCCACCTTGAGACACTGTGTGGACAACCTAGCGCCTGGCTCTGTCCCACCTCATGTTCATCTGAGCCCCCCAGCTGGACCCACTGCAGTTTGTCTATAGAGCCAACAGGTCTGTAGACAAAGAAGTCAACATGGCCCTTCACTTCATCCTGCAGCGTCTGGACTCGCCACTGCCAGGAACTGACACAGACTGCAGTGCATTGTGCGCTCAGCTGAGAAGGTGATTGGCTGCAGCCTTCCATCTCCCCAGGAACTCTCCAGGACACTGGGACTTGCAGGTCAGATCACAGGTGACCGTTCTCACCCTGGACCTGGACATTTTGAGCCACACCCCTCAGGCAGGAGGCTACGGAACCTCAGAACATTCTTTCCCAAAGCTGTTGGACTCATGGACGCTCTGTTAATGTCACCTATACAGTTACTTTATAATACACTGGTTCATATCACTGTCACTACTTTATTATTTACCTGTTGATTTTTTTGCACTGCTTAATACTTACACTATTATGAACATAATATCTGGTACCTGTTCCATATTTGTCTGTATAGTCTGTTACAGAGGGTTCATATCTTAAAGCTCACTCTGTGAATACACATATCTTAAAGACACATTTTACCAATCTACAATAGTATATTTTACCTTATTTTATTCTGCTTGTTTCTTATTGGATGTTATTTGTTTGACCAGTGACCAAAGTACATCCCTGTCATGTGATACCTTTTTCATTTGCAGTGGTATTAAATACCATTCTGACTGTGGTGTGTGGTGGACTCGTGGACAGCATGTGTAGAAAAAAAGAAGAAAATTGTGTAAAAATATACTTTGAGAATGTCTTAATGTATTATATTGTAACTATAACTATGTATATGTAACAGTAGCTCTGACAAAATGAGAGCTCCTCTGTCTGCACTGCACTCACACTGCTCTCTGTCACTCCTGTGAACGTCGATGGTGTGGTAGTGCAGTGGTTCCCAACCTTTTTGGTTTTGTGTACCCCCAGGACCTGATTTAGTCCTGGACATGGCTTAGCGCTGGTTTAGTCCTGTTAGGTCTAAATTTGGTCCTGGTTTAGACCCAGCTTAGTCTTAGTTTAGTTATGGTTTTACTAAAACTGGTTTAGTCCTGGTTTGGAGCTGGTTTAATCCTGGTTTAGTCCTGATTTAGTCTTAATTTTGTTCTGGTTTTAGGCATGGTTTAGTTCTGGTTTGATTTGGTTCAGACGTGGTTTATTCCTGGAGGAGTTCTAGTTTTAGACCTGTTTTTCTCCTGGTTTAGTCCCTGTTTTGTTCTTTATTTTAATCTTTGAGACCCAAATATATAAAGGTACTATAAACAATGTGCTTGCGTACCCCTGATTGGGAAACACTGTGGTAGTGGCTCATCATGTGTTATCCACTCTTTGTGTGTGAGTGATGTGAAGTATGATTTTTGAGTTTATGAACAATGCCCAGTTTAATATCAGTCTCACACACACATTCATGAGAAGACACTTACTTTATTGACATGAGCGTGTTCTCTCAGAGCCAGGTCCCAGAACCTGCAGCCGATCTGGTTCCCGCACTGTCCCACTGCAACACAGGCTTCACTTTAGGACACTGTGACTGTACTAATGACAGCAGGACAGACCCAGCACGGCCCTGAGACGCAGAGCTGGAGCACTTACCCTGGACAACGACCGACTGCGTCATGAGAGCGGATCCTCCAGAGACACCGTCAGGACTGTCCCACTGTCCTTCTGTCCAATATCGACATCTCAACGAGCAGCACTTTTGAACGCGGGTAGGCTCGCGCGCTTGAGCAGTGTTTGATCGCGTTTTGATGACGTTTTACCATGGAACCCACCCGCCACTGCGCCCTCTGCCCCCAGAGCCCATGAGCCAGGCAGGATCAGGAAGCGTTCTCTATAATTTCACCTTGCCCCAAACTCTATCACATATTATTACAGTCTCGCCTCAAGACATCCATGGTCCCAGCTCGGTCACGTGACAGTCATGTGACAGGGAAGTACACGGCTCCAGCGAGGACACTTTCTGATTTTAGACAGCAGAGGGCGCTCTCCGCTCTGGTGGAGGAAGTACTGAGTTTCTTGGGGCCTACTTTAGTAAAAGTACAGATATAAATCAGTGAAAATTGACTCAAGTGAAAGTAAAACATAAACATGTCTACTTAAGTTAAAGTAGTGCTTTTACAAATGTAATTAAAAGTCAAATTCAGTAGCATAACTTAGTAAGAAGGGGCCCTTAGTGCATGTTTTAAGAATGGTCCCTAAAGATTTGATATACATTAATCTCATTCATTAGATGTCTAATCTATTAATCTATAATATCATTGCTATCAGCAGTTTCTTTCTTTTCTTTCTTTCTTCTTCTTCTTTTTTTTTTTTTGCAGTTTATTGCCAAAATAGTCACTACAGGTAATATCATTTCATTCAAATAAAATTTATATTTATAAAGGTACAATTTTACAACCTTTCTTCTTGATTAATTAAAGACACATTTTAAACATACAGGTACTATTCTGATCTTTATTATCTATATTTTGGAGTCATGTGCTACTGTGTTTATTATGACATTTTTCAAACCCAGACGTGACTGGGGCCATACTGAGGTCCATCGTGTTGAAGGTCAGTTTAGTCCTGGTTTAGACCTGGTTTAGTCCTGGTTTAGACCTGGTTTAGACCTGGTTTAGACCTGGTTTAGTCCTTGTTTAGACCTGGTTTAGTCCTTGTTTAGACCTGGTTTAGTCCTTGTTTAGACCTGGTTTAGTCCTGGTTTAGACCTGGTTTAGTCCTGGTTTAGTCCTGGTTTAGACCTGGTTTAGACCTGGTTTAGACCTGGTTTAGACCTGGTTTAGTCCTGGTTTAGACTTGGTTTAGACCTGGTTTAGTCCTGGTTTAGACCTGGTTTAGTCCTGGTTTAGTCCTGGTTTAGACCTGGTTTAGTCCTGGTTTAGACCTGGTTTAGACCTGGTTTAGTCCTTGTTTAGACCTGGTTTAGTCTTGGTTTAGTCCTGTCTTTTTCCTAAATAAGTCCTGGTTTAGAGTATTTTTTCTGGTTTAACCCTGGTTTAGCCCCAGTTTAGACCTGGTTTAGACCTATTTTTTTCCCGGTTTAGATCTGGTTTAATCTAATAATAGAAAAATACAGAGGTCTAGACCTCTGTGACCTCTATGGTGCGTACAGCCATGGTGACAAGAGAAGTAGCCTACAAGAGCTCTTATGGGCCCATGTTGATGTTTCTAAGGAGTACTACTTTACTGCATATTTTATATTTAGGTACTGTATATCTACAACAACAGCACAAACAAGTAATATTAAACAAAACTCAAAATACTTTGTACTTCAGACCAATTCAAAAATGTAGTGGAGTAAACAGATACAGATATGTATTTGATTTACACAGAGAAGAGTCTCATTCTGTTTGTGAAGCAGGATTTTATTGTTCAGAAAGAGTAGACAAGAAAGTGCCATTAGTAATGCATGTTGTGAGTGTGTGGGGTTGGAAAGTGGGGATATTATAGTTAGTACTTTGTTTCAACATTTCCTCAGTAAACAGCATAATTACAGGGCAGATATAAGGTACAACAAAAGGGTGACAGTACTCTTTATTAGTTATGTTTCTACCTAAAATACACATTTGAAAGGGGCTGTTTGTATATTTCTGACCTTATTCAGTGTTTACAGCAAAGACTGTAAAGTTCAAACTGCCTGAGTCCAGAACTCCTGGTCACAACTGACTTGAGCATGTATCTATGTTTTGGGAGAAATACATCATGTCTTTCCTGAAGCCACGACAAAGCAGTTTAATGTCTGATATATAATACTGTGTGAGTCCAGACAGGTCATCTGAACGCTCTTAACGGCATTCTGCAGGTAAGGGCTCTATCTAGTGGTTCGCTTTATAAGAGCTTATCTTGGGAGAAAGACCTACAGCATGGAGCCAGAGCAGTGAGAGTAGAACCTTTTTTTGTGAATCTTTTCAGTACCAAGGTTTTACAGACTTTACAATAGATAGTGTGGAAAGGTTCAGTCATTCATGTCCAAACCAAAGAGCAAAGGTTACAAAGAAGCCTCACTGTTGGCCCCAAAGCTAAAACAACATTTCTTTTTGTGTAAAATGACTTCTTTTTAATCTGGTCCTGGTCAAACTCTTGCATACAGCCAGTTTATTTTTGGTCAGTGCTAAATGAGAGCAGTGCGGTGAGTGGCGGGTTACTCTGCGGGACACCCCCCGGCGCTCACCGCTCCTCAGACCACAGCCGCTTTACTGAAGCTCACGGCTTGGCCATCGATGCTTAGGCCCCTCATGCAGCCCATGTACAGCTTTGAGGGGCCAACGCTGTCAGGCAGGACCAGCACGGACTCTGGAGGAGACAACAGGAGCAGGCTAGAGAACAGATCAGAGGGATGTTGAGAGGAGTGCGCAGCAGACTTACCTGGAACGCCACCAATGAACACTGGTCTGCTGTGGTCCATGCTGGGACTGATGGGTCCCACCACGTGGTTCACCTCAGAGTCCATGTCCAGCTGGACAATGTTAGCATTCCGAATGACTGAGAATGGAGACAGGATTTAGAAGTGTGTGATCAGCCAGAGTTTATCATTACAGTGTTTCATTAGACTAGTGGGTCCTGATCTTTTTTGTCTTGTGCACCCCCCGGGCTTTTTGTTATGCCATGAGTATCCCCTCACTCATATGTATTGACGAGTCTCCAAAAAATTTTCATGAAAAATATCTGTGTTTTTTAGTACAAAGACATTTTATTTTTAGTTTATTGTACTAATGACTTCAATATAAAAAAATACAAAATTAAATAAATAATAATTTGTTGGCTTCATCAAGCCAAGACCTTCAGCATGTGCTGGGGCGGTTTGCACCTGAGTGTGAAGCGGCTGGGATGAGAATCAGCACCTCCAAGTCCGAGGCCATGGTTCTCGACCGGAAAAGGATGGCTTGCCCTCTCCAGGTTAGAGAGCTCCTGCCTCAAGTGGAGGAGTTCAAGTATCTTGGGGTCTTATTCACGAGTGAGGGAAGGATGGAGCGTGAGATCGACAGAGGATCGGTGCAGCGTCTGCAGTAATGCGGTTGTTGTATCGGTCTGTTGTGGTGAAGAAGGAGCTGAGTCGAAAAGCGAAGCTCTCGATTTACCGGTCGATCTACGTTCCTACTCTCACCTATGGTCATGAGCTTTGGGTCATGACCGAAAGGACAAGATCCCGGATACAAGCGGCCGAAATGAGTTTCCTCCGCAGGGTGGCTGGGCGCACCCTTAGAGATAGGGTGAGGAGCTCGGTCACACGGGAGGAGCTCGGAGTAGAGCCGCTGCTCCTCCACATTGAGTAGGAGTCAGTTGAGGTGGCTCGGGCATCTGTTCCGGATGCCTCCTGGTCACCTCCCTGGGGAGGTGTTCCGGGCATGTCCCACTGGGAGGAGGCCCCGGGGAAGACCTAGGACACGCTGGAGGGACTATGTCTCTCGGCTGGCCTGGGAACGCCTTGGGATGCCCCCGGTAGAGCTGGAGGAAGTGTTTGTGGAGAGGGAAGTCTGGGCATCTCTGCTTAGACTGCTGCCCCTGCGACCCGGCCCCGGATAAAGCGGAAGAATATGGATAGATGGATAATTTGTTTGCCTTAAAAATAAACATAAAAATATAAACTCCTAATACATTTGCATTTTTAGAGTATATTTAATGTTGAAAATAAACTTAGAAAATAAAATAAAATAATAACTATCTGAAAACTCTTAAATAAATTTACTGTAAAGAAAATGTAAATCATTTAATAACACCCCTTAAAACAAGCTATAAAACTGAAAATTTGTGACAGAATACAATAATAACATATAATAATTAGCAGTTTCACCCCCTTTTCATCAGTCATACTTCAATATGAAATACAAATATTTTCTTATCATCTTGGAAATAAATACAGTGTTTCCCAACCAGGGGTCCCTGTACCCCTGGTTGGGAAACACTGTATTTAACTGCACACAGACTAAACTTTTTTTTAATGAACAGTTCAAGTGAGGTTCTAACTGCTGACCCTCCGAGACACACACAAAACTTACATACATGAAAATGTTGCCACTTCACAATAAGGTTTCAGACAGAAGATATTTGATTTTACAGTTACATCATATTTGTAAACATTGCACTTGAAGAAAGAACATTTTGGACTCTGCAGTATGAAAGTTAGACACTCACCGGTGATGCGTGCCAGCTGCCCACCCACAGACTGTGTTTTGGTAAATCTTTGGTAAAAAACTCAAGTGTGCTGTCATTTACAAGAACAATCACCTGAAAGCACACTTGTCTCAGTAAAAAGTATTTGTATATAAGTACAAGTAAGGTGTGGAGTGTGGCTTGGTGCAGGAAGACGGTGAAATAACCCTCTGCAGCTAGCACATGCAGGAGCAGCCCTGAGTCCACACGGGGGCGCGCTTCCATCAGCAGCTCAAACTTCTGCCCCACCTTAAAGGAGTCATCTGTACAGAGAACAGCAGCGGGTCACAGCCTCAGACCAGGGCCACACGAGCCTGGCCTGCCAGACAAACTTTTTTTCCCATTCTATACAAAGAAGTTAGTCTGGTACTCCAGATTTTATTTCTATGGGCAGAACAAACACAGGGGGAGTAACCAATCAGGGTTAGGGTTAACCCAAGCAGTGCACCGCTGACCTAAACAAATATGGCAGTTTGAAAGTTTAACCATAAACACCAGAGTACAGCGTATTCTGAGCAGCTCTGTACTTATTTCTGAACAGGGACAGCAGCAGAAGCCAGTTGTACAAAGACTTGAGGAAAAAGTGGGTTTGTTTGTGGTTGCTCAAATGGTGGCTCAAATGTGGTTGTTACATCGGATGTCAGCAGGACTTTACTGTTGTTAAAATGGAAACAGGACGAACACAAAAATTCCACAGAGTGACGTGTAAACCTGAAACACAGAGTTGCATCTCATCCTCCAGTCCCAGACACTCAACTGAAAGACTTTCTCTGATATGTCCTAAAAACAATTGGCACCAACACTCTGTTAGTAGACCTGCTTAACTTACTGCTACAGAAGCACACACCAACTATCATCTGTTGTTGTTTAGATGATAGGAGATTTAGAGGATGTTTTTATTGCCAGCACAATGCATTTTCATATTTAATATATAGTACTAGTCATTTTATTTGTTAATTATGATTCACTGTCAAAAAATAAGTTATATTTTATTGGTTTGCTAAGATTACATTACATGCTATTTTTATTATTCTTGTTTTGTTTTACCGGGCATATATTAGTCACAATAAATTAAACCCGGCACGCAGCCTTCCTTTGTGTAGTGTTGTGCTGTGTGGGATCCACCTGAGCTGCTAACAGTTGCCTGTGAGTGGTAGACCTTGTTTTTGCTTCCTGTCAAACTAACGTCCAAAAAGCCCATTGTATTTGCACTGCGTTTAGGACTTTTGCGGTGAATTTAGGAGTGCAACATTTTGTCACTTGAGTTTATAGTTCTGGAGTTTATGTGTTGTGTTTTCCACTAGCTTCTGAAAATGCACTGAAGCATTCACAAAAAACATACTGCTCTTTCCCGGGGGGCTGCCATGAGCCGTCTGTGGCAGGAGCTCTGTCCTCCAGGAGTGTGAGTTCGTCGATGATGAGGCGGCCCAGGCTCCCGTCAACAATCACAACCACCTTCAGAGAAATATAAGAGGAGAGGGACTGTTCACCACATCCGCGAGCAGGGACAAAAACTGGTCACATGCTTTCTTAAACCAAACCGGTATAAAAACATTTGACTGGTCGGTAAAATAAAGGCCCACTCAGAACTACTCATCTCTATGTATTGGACCTAGATGTTGTATAATAAAAAAAAACATCTTTCATAGTCAGGGCGTAACATCAGGTGGTATAGCCAGTACAGAGATTTAGGGGCCCTTGTTCATCTGTGGTCAAGCCTGTGTTTAAAATATTCATAAAATTTAGGAGCATCACATACAGAGTTTTTAACATAAATTTAATTTTTAAATCATGTTAAATGTGTAAACTTATAACATCATGTTTTTTTCCTTAAGTTAAATACACAAATTGTAATTTTAATACAACAAATTCAAAGTTTCCCCTTAAATATTAATGAGTAAGCACCTGTTTTTTGTATCAAACTCCAGTAAAACAGTGACATTTTATAAATTAAAACTGGCCATACCGCCTTGTGGATGCCCGATCCTGTCAGACCTCGGAAGCTAAGCAGGGTAGGGCCTGGTCAGTACCTGGATGGGAGACTGCTGGGGAACACCAGGAAGCCGGTGTGAATGTGAGTGAGTGGGGACTACAGATGGAAATTAGCTCTGAGCTATAATCCGGTGTATTTACGGCACTAGCTGCTGTTCATTATTACATGCTGTTCCATTCAAATAAATACATTTAAAAAGCTTAAAGGTGCTACGAGCAGTATATATGTTTTATATTTCATACAAATGACCCATGTGCCCCAAAATATGATGTAAACATGTATAAATCAAAGCCCCCATTGTTTATGTTTACATTTTTTGTTTTGGTTTGACAACTGCATTGCTGATTGTCCAATCAGAAAAGCAAAAAGACTGCAGTACCATTTTCCAGGGTGATTTGCTGGGAGGGATGGGGGGCATTTCCCCCCCTTCTGTTTTTTTTCTGTCCCTACCTCTGCTCTTATTCTCTCCATCCCTCCCTCTGCTTTAAGTTGAGGGGGGCTAAAATAAGTTGACTTTGTGCATGACTCAAAATGACACAATCAGCAAATTAGAGCTGTGTCCCGCATTCTACTCTTTTACTCTTCGAGTACAAGTCTGTAGTGTAGCTTCTGTCATGTTGTCCCTTCTCCCTCCCCTTCGCAGCTCTGCAGTCGCTCAGACAACCTCCGTTGTGATTGGATACTCGCCTTGTCTAAAGCCTGCCCCTCACTCACAGATTCTCATGGGATTGATGGGTGTTGAAGGTCCGGCTACTCACCACCAGAGGCCGCCTCAGGGTGCGTGAACGTGACATCACACAGTATAATGCTTATAATATGTTTAAGCTAAAGTTTTGAATATTTGAGTGATAAATTTGCTAAAGCTAAAAATTGCTATGAATGCTTATACTGTTGCTGTTATTTTACTATGATACTCATTTTCATTTAATCAACATGAGTACTCAATTTTACTTACTTATTATTCATTTGTATTTTCATTTTATAATTTTACTTACTTATTATTCATTTGTGTTTTCATTTTATATTAATGCTTTTGCTTTACAAGGGGACACCAATGTGATGTTATGCCTGTTATAATTTGAATTTATGCAAAATGTTAAAATTGACAAACATGTTGTTTAAAAAATATATCATTATAATTTATGGTAAAATTGAGAAGTTAAAGTAAGAGGCCTGAAAGGGGAAGTGTGCAGCTGCACAGTTTCATACAGGAAATGAGGGGAGTGTCGCTAAAATGAGGGGAGTGTCGCTAAGCTTGAGTGGAAATTTACCAGAAGTAAGTGAGGTCAAAAGAGTTCAGGTGGAAATTTACCAGAAGTAAGTAAGGTCACAGAGTTCAAGTACAAATAAGGGCATCTGGTAAGGTCACTGAGTTCGAGTGGAAAGTTACCAGAGGAAAAAGTACAAATAAGGGCATAGTGGAAAGTCCCAGAGGGCGTTGGTGTGAAACCACAAAATGTATTTAAGCTGTGAAAATTTTGAGATCGTGGTAGACTTTCTACCACAGAGGCTTGCTGTACTTTCATTTACTGAATACTGTTTTGCCGTATTTTGGTCCGCCGAGGTGTGATTCACTGGCTTTTCTTGGCTTGGCATAAATTCAAATGGTATTTTATGGAAGCGTTATGTGTTCAGATAATGCTGCCCAGAGTTACGCCCGAAGTCTGTTTTTGTGAGTATATCCCGGACTTTTTGGAAGCGTAAGAACTCTCAGGCCACGCTGTCTCAACACTACGCCCGAGTGCCGAAATTTCATGCTGAGTCAAGCAAGCTATAATCACAGATTCGAGCTCTGACGAAAGAAAGCAATAAATACACCCTAAAAAAGACATACACTGACTGCTTCACATTTTTTGCTGCCTCTATATAAAGAAAAGTCACTTTTTAGTAATAGTTAATTGAGAAGAGGACCAGCTCAACAATCTTCGCTTCAGAAAGGTAAGTCTTCACTTCTTTTTCCCACTTTTCACATCTGAGTGGTTATCCAGCTTTGTGAGGTGAAGGGTTTTAAAGGGGTTAGTTTAGTGGTCCACCTGGGACTCACCCTCAGGAAAAGTTAATTTTGCTCTGCTACTGAGACAATTCGACATGGCGCCCGAGACAGGGACCTGGAAAATTGACTAATACTAACGTTAATTGTTCAGGTCATAGATTTAAACCCGGGTGAGGTACCTTGTGGACCTTAATTAACCGTTAAAACTCGAGGGTAGTGAAGAAGAGGACTGGCCACCCTCCAATTCACTACTCTACAGGCACCCAGTGCGTAAGGTCGCTTAGCTGCGTAGAACAGGCGAGCTCCACTTGCGTCTGGGGAACGTAGGGATTTTCTTTTTATAACTCTGCTATAGGCGAGTAGGACTAGCGTTCAGTGGGGGTCGCAGCCCAATACAAACACTGACGGGGGTACGCCATCGTGGTGGTTCAGCCATCACCTAGTCCCTTTGTATAGGTCAGGAAAGTGGTCCCCGAAGAGCGTGGGATTCACGTATATAGGCACACGGTTAGGAGAGCCGCGTTCGCTAGGGACGCTAAGTGCAACGACCGAATTTTAAGTCAGGGAAACACAAGGGTACGTTATAGTGGTACTGTAGTTATCAACTAGTCCCTTGCAAAGGTCAGGAAAGTGGTCCCCGAAGAGCGTGGGATTCACGTATATAGGCACACGGTTAGGAGAGCCGCGTTCGCTAGGGACGCTAAGTGCAACGACCGAATTTTAAGTCAGGGAAACACAAGGGTACGTTATAGTGGTACTGTAGTTATCAACTAGTCCCTTGCATAGGTCAGGAAAGTGGTCCCCGAAGAGCGTGGGATTCACGTATATAGGCACACGGTTAGGAGAGCCGCGTTCGCTAGGGACGCTAAGTGCAACGACCGAATTTTGAGTCAGGGAAAAACAAGGGTACGTTATAGTGGTACTGTAGTTATCAACTAGTCCCTTGTATAGGTCAGGAAAGTGGTCCCCGAAGAGTGTGGGATTCACGTATACTTAACGATCAAATTTTGAGTCAGGAAACACAAGGGTACGTTATAGTGGTACTGTAGTTATCAACTAGTCCCTTGTATAGGTCAGGAAAGTGGTCCCCGAAGAGTGTGGGATTCACATATACTTAACGACCGAATTCTGAGTCGGGGAAATACGGGGGTTACGTTTGGAGGTAGACAGCATGGCAATGGCATTACAGAACAAGGTGGACAGGGAACTAGAAGAAGATGAGTATTCAGTATCCATTGAGCCAAAAGGATTTAACAGTGACGAGGAAAGTGACAATGAGCACCCTAAGGAAAGACTGCCGCCCTATGCGCCAGGTGGGGAAGAAGCTAGTGCAAAAAAAAAGAGCAGGCGAGCCCCGGCAGAGAGACATAGATAGAATGGGCGGTGTGTTTCTGATCAGAACCACGTTAGAAGAGGTAGATTGGTCGGCACTAAGTTTTGGTCCGCTAGCCATTATTAATTCAGCAAATGTGGACTTAGCACATATTAGGATTGTTCATTTTGGGTGTAAGCATCAAAGAGGACGATGATTCAGAAGTATAATCAAGTCAGAAGGTTTATTTTAGTATCACACAGGTGAGGTAACAACAGCAGGCCCCGCTGAAAGGGATAGGGTGAGCCAGCTGTCCAAAAAGGAGTGATCACAGTTTTTATATTATGTATGACAATGTATGACGATTTCTGCATATCATTAAAATGTATTCTTCAAGAAACTCGAGACCAGGCCACAGAGTTCTCATTACTGCGGTGCGTAATCTTCGTTATCTTCAGGAGCGTCCCACGCAGCGGCAGGGCCCCACCTGTAACCTTGAGTTTCCTAACTTTGTAACCAGCTTATTATTGTGCACTTTTGCAAATGCACAATGCACGTAATCGCAGAGTGTAACCTTTTGAGTGAAAGGAGAAAAACATCCTTTAGAATCAAAACATTCTTATTACTATTGAAGCATTTATTAACCTTAGCAGTAGTACATCAAAATATAGTTTAGTGGTAATACGCAAAGCCATATGTAGAAATATTCAACACGCATAACGGAGGCATAGCTAAAGCCATTCGCAATATATGGCCTGACGAAATAAACTGGCATCAGACACGGCTGGAGGACTATTTGCCCCTGCCGGAGCATAGTGACACGTCATGCTCCCTGCATTGGGCGGAAAACTCACAGTGGGGGCCATTTAAGGAGATAATTCATCATTGTTGGTCGCCAAAAGAAAGGTTATAACCTGCAACAAGCCAAATGGTAAAGTTGGTAAAGTCCTATTTAGGGCCTTTGTCGCTTTTAGACCATGTCCAGGACAAAAGAGAGGGCAAAAGACTCAGTCCCATAAAAGGAGTAGTTATGACGGGAATTTCGGGAATTTTTGAATATGACCCAGAACTAGCGGTACGAGCTGCGGCCATAGGATGCAATATGGTTCAGAGGAGAAACCTAGTACCCGTAATACTATGTCCAGATAAAAAGATAGCCCAGAGCCTGGAAAAGGCCCTGGATAGATTTACGGTCAGTGAGGCAAACCAGTGGACCTACCTTAAAGCAGGGTACGATCAACGATATAACCACCAGAACCTTGACCCTCGCCACACCAATCAGGGAGTGTGGGTTTTAAAAGACCCTGACCTGTTAGAGCGAGAGAGCCCAGGGCTACTCACGCGTAAACAGCGTAAAAAAAAAAAAAAAAAAAAAAAGTGAGGCTAGGAAATAGAGGACCTGCAGACCAGGTTGAATATCGCATGCCCAGTGAAGGAGCACTAACACCTGCAGTTAGGGATGGCTCATATGTATGAGCAGGATGAGCATTTCTGTGTGCTAGACGAAGTACTGAGGCGACTAAAAGAAGCAGGGATGAAGATAGGTCCGAAGAAATGCCAAATAGGGGTAAATGAAGTAAAGTATCTGGGATTTACAGTGAATAAAATAGGGAGAGCAGTTGCGTCCGACTATTTTGAGAACATCCCTATGCCCAAAACTTTACTAGATTTAGAGTCCGCCATGGGGAAACTGATTTATGTAAGCGGGCACGTGCCACACTTTGCAGAAAAGGCCATGGCAGTGCATGAGCTGAAAAAGGGCCTAAGGACAAGAACAGATGAAAAACTAACTGTACATAACCGAGATTTGACTCAAACAGAGCAAGCAGAATGGGTAAAAACTGGTCGAGTACAGTAAAGAGAGGGCGGTGGAACTTGAGCCGAGAGAGGCACAGTCTCCCCTCAGAATAGAGACAGAGTTAACGGACAGAGGAGGAACCCTGTGGATATACAATTCAGGGTCCAAACAGCCTAGCCTGCTGATCAGCAAAGTGTTTTCCCCCACAGAGTTGAGATACACTGGACTGGAAAAGGAGTTATCACTCCTCTATGCAGCTTACAAAGGCCTCAAAAAATATGGGGACCCAGACTCTGTGGATATAAGGACTACCTGGCCACTGTTGAAAGAGCTATCGAAAGACACAGTGGAAGGGGCCAAGGCCTACCAGTCAAGATGGGGCAAATGGCAAATGCTTTTAATAGACCCCAAGTGGCAGTTTAGGCTGAGTGGCGATCCACCCCCTAGAGCACCAAAAACAGAGAAAGTGATAAAGTTCTTACCCAAAGTGATAATATACACAGACGGAAGTAAGAAAAACCAGGACAGGGACAATGCAGTTTGGGCCTGGATCGCTTATGATCCATTAGGCAGGAAATTGTTTCAACAGCGAGGTCAAGTAAAGGGATCAGCACAGACTGCCGAAATAGAGGCCTTTATGAAGGCCCTAGCCTGGGCAGACAGGAAAAAATTCCGCGATATTAAGATAATCTCGCACAGTAAGTACGTGGTTGAGGGATTCGACCAAAATCTGGGGATATGGAGACAAACTAACTTTCAAACCCATAAGGGAAAGGAGTTGGAACACATGGAAAAGTGGATAGTCATATCCCAATTAGCACAAAAGAAGAGGATTTGGGTAGAACATATCCACAGTCACCGTCCTGTGACGGATGGGAAAGGAAAAGGAAACCAGGAAGTAGACAAGCTAGCTCAGTCCAGACAGGCAGGAGCTTTGTTAGAGACAAGGGCAGCCTATATCCCTAAGTCTTGGTATCAAAATGGTAGGATGGTAGTGCCAGAGGAGGAAAAGGAAGGTTTCATTGAAATGGCACATAAAGCACTAGGTCATGCGGGTCAGAAAAGAATAGAGATATGGCTCAAGAGACAGGAGGTGCAAGTCCAGGGCTGGAAAGAGAAGTTTAAGGAAATAAAGCAGGCATGTGAAAAATGCGCTCTCAAAGGAGGGATGAGAAAGGTACAAACTGAGGAACTGAAAATAAAATGTGCAACCCAAGGGCGTCACATTTCCATGGACGTAGGCCACCTCAATAGTAAGACTAGGAGGGGCCACGACAAGTTCTTAGTAATAGTGGATAACGCCGGAGGATATACCCGGGTTTATCCTATTAAAAGGGAATCTGCAAGTGAGGCGGTACAACATCTCTGTGAGTTTGTAACACCGCTAGATGAAATAGAGTCAGTAAGGACAGACAATGCCACCATGTTTACCTCCAAGCAATTTGAAGATGCGCTAGAGGCGCTGGGGATTCAACATGTACATTCGACTCCCTATGCTAGCAAAACAAATGGTTGCGCTGAAAGGGCAGTGGGGAGAGTGAAAGAGTTGATTGCGGAATCGGATGAGCCTTGGGATGAACCTGTAAGGTTACTGAAAATTAACCAATGGTTATCTATGCCAAAGCTAGAGAGACATGAAAAACAAACTGATCCAAAGCCGTGTGTATTACAGGTCGGAGATCAGGTATGGATTAAGCGAGGCATAATAAACGCCGGTAAATATGTTACGACTGATCTGGAAGGAAGCGACAAAGTAGCTTCGATCGACGGTAACGTAATAACCTTAAAGAGCGGAAAAAGGGTAAATCCGACGCAACTAATTTTAAAATGGCAAAAGCCGCGCGGGTAAGAAGGGAAAAAGGGGGTGGGGGGGTGGGATATGACAGTGGGAAAGATGGGGAAGGGGAGGATATGAGCGCTGCATCTCTGGTGTCTGCCGTGATGCAGGAGCAAGGCTGGATCACCCCAGGAAACAACTTGTCGTTTGGGCAAATGAAAGGTGTGTGAAAGTTGTGAAGGCTTTGCCTGGAGCAGAGCCTGGTGGCCAGAGGAGGACAGAGGCAGAACAATGGAAAACGTCCGAATGCTCGAGGAGTATAGTTCGGAGGAGGAGATGTATGAGAGAGTTGGGAATAGGATCGTTGCAAAATTGGCAGAAGATGAACGCAACAAGGGATGGCGAAGGTGCTGCCTTATATTGTGCCTGACAGCACGATTCTTTTTAGGTTTAGGAGTAATAATTGTTTTGCTGGGTCTAACACAGACCACTTCAACTTGATAACAAGTTAGCTTTTGAAGTGAAGACAATGGAAAATGTTGGATAGTTACCTACAGGTCGGAAGAGATCGACCTACTAGAACTAAAGAACCAAGAAAGATGAATGTTACATGGAATTTCAATAAGACTCTATTAGAAAAGGCTGAGGCCATCTTAAAGAAGGTAGGCAATCCGACAGTAGGAAATGGCTCGGCTAATGGCAACAAAACATGTGAAGTTCTTCAAGTAAACCCAAAAGGATCAGCCCTTACCATGTTACTCAGATGTGTGACTCATAAGGCAGGGGAAAGCCTGCGATGTCTATCCTGGAGGAGCAGAATGAACCTTACAGTGTATGGGGGCAAGATTCATGGTATTACAAAGGAACTAACTGTAGTTGCGAGCAATCAGAGTGCGAAGCGGTCACACTACAGGAACAAGTAAGGAAAGAGGAGGCTATCAATTGGAGCTTTAATAAGACTGTGGATCGAATTGTCAGGTGGAAAACAGTGGTGAAATTAAATATGTTTGAGTATGCTCAAGCGCATGCAGAGGCAAAACAAGCTGACCCAAGAGTCAAAAGAAAGAAAAAGCCTAGCGCAGGAGCTACGGGTAAGAAAAAGGAACAAAAGAAGCAAAAGATAAGGAGACGGCGCGCAGTGAAGCAGAAGAAGACTAAACCAGGATTTAGCGACTGTGGGCACCCATTGTGCCCTTCCTGTGGATATTATCCACACACTAGTAGGAATGACCCATTATACTTTAACTGGACAATAGCGGTTTTCAACTCCAAAGGAGATGAGACAATGGCGGAGTGACAGTAAGATGGTGGAGGACCTGAAGTTAAATCCTGTACGGAGACGGACAGTGAAGTTTATCACCATATATTCAGATGGCGGCCATGTGCCACGGAGGTCCGCAGACATCGAAGTACAGGAGGCTGTACAGAATGTAAGCGAACAAGCTCAGAGGCATTATCGCCTGGTAGTGCCCTGAGAGAAGTGGACAAGGCGTTACTCCCCTAGGTTCGTGGTCATCAAAGGACCAGGGGTCATGCGTCCTGACCTGCTAAACATCACTCATGGCCCTATGGAGACTGGCTGGAACGAGGGAATTTATCAAGTGGAGCATATTTTTACTTGGTCTAAGGCCGCTGAGGCTGAGTGGAGCCGTAGACTGGGGCCAGATGACCCCCCAGTGATAAAGGAGGATTTAAGGGCCCTCAAGGGCCAAGAAATGGACAAGGAACATGAGAGAAAATAAGAGAACCGAAAAGGACACAAAAGAAAGTAATGACTGGACTAACGCTTAAACAAACAAATTGGATTACAGCTGATGAAGAGTGTGGACTGACAGATTAATTATCTTGACCATCGTTGTTGGATTTGAACTGAGCTTTGCCTCTGTGTAAATGTCACATTCACGGAGGAGGATGTTGAAGGTCCGGCTACTCACCACCAGAGGCCGCCTCAGGGTGCGTGAACGTGACATCACACAGTATAATGCTTATAATATGTTTAAGCTAAAGTTTTGAATATTTGAGTGATAAATTTGCTAAAGCTAAAAATTGCTATGAATGCTTATACTGTTGCTGTTATTTTACTATGATACTCATTTTCATTTAATCAACATGAGTACTCAATTTTACTTACTTATTATTCATTTGTATTTTCATTTTATAATTTTACTTACTTATTATTCATTTGTGTTTTCATTTTATATTAATGCTTTTGCTTTACAAGGGGACACCAATGTGATGTTATGCCTGTTATAATTTGAATTTATGCAAAATGTTAAAATTGACAAACATGTTGTTTAAAAAATATATCATTATAATTTATGGTAAAATTGAGAAGTTAAAGTAAGAGGCCTGAAAGGGGAAGTGTGCAGCTGCACAGTTTCATACAGGAAATGAGGGGAGTGTCGCTAAAATGAGGGGAGTGTCGCTAAGCTTGAGTGGAAATTTACCAGAAGTAAGTGAGGTCAAAAGAGTTCAGGTGGAAATTTACCAGAAGTAAGTAAGGTCACAGAGTTCAAGTACAAATAAGGGCATCTGGTAAGGTCACTGAGTTCGAGTGGAAAGTTACCAGAGGAAAAAGTACAAATAAGGGCATAGTGGAAAGTCCCAGAGGGCGTTGGTGTGAAACCACAAAATGTATTTAAGCTGTGAAAATTTTGAGATCGTGGTAGACTTTCTACCACAGAGGCTTGCTGTACTTTCATTTACTGAATACTGTTTTGCCGTATTTTGGTCCGCCGAGGTGTGATTCACTGGCTTTTCTTGGCTTGGCATAGATTCAAATGGTATTTTATGGAAGCGTTATGTGTTCAGATAATGCTGCCCAGAGTTACGCCCGAAGTCCTGTTTTTGTGAGTATATCCCGGACTTATTGGAAGCGTAAGACACTCTCAGGCCACGCTGTCTCAAGCACTACGCCCGAGTGCCGAAATTTCATGCTGAGTCAAGCAAGCTATAATCACAGATTCGAGCTCTGACGAAAGAAAGCAATAAATACACCCTAAAAAAGACATACACTGACTGCTTCACATTTTTTGCTGCCTCTATATAAAGAAAAGTCACTTTTTAGTAATAGTTAATTGAGAAGAGGACCAGCTCAACAATCTTCGCTTCAGAAAGGTAAGTCTTCACTTCTTTTTCCCACTTTTCATATCTGAGTGGTTATCCAGCTTTGTGAGGTGAAGGGTTTTAAAGGGGTTAGTTTAGTGGTCCACCTGGGACTCACCCTCAGGAAAAGTTAATTTTGCTCTGCTACTGAGACAATTCGACAATGGGACAACAAGATGTATGAAGAAGTCTTGCTAACAGGCTGTCACTACAAACTCCAACATTTAATTCTCCCCTCTCTGTACGAGTTTCCATGAAAATGTGTATAGAATTCCTTCGCCTTCTTCGCTTTGTGCCATGACTCGCGTTCCACAGGAGACAGTACGTTCTACATATTTATTCATTTTAGGATTTAACAAGCTAAACAAAAGCTAATAGCACAGCCACAGCATTTATCATTTGCTTTAGTTGTTTGTGCCTAATTTGTTATACAAATTAACCATGTGCATATTTGATGAGGCAATACCTTTTGAGCAGGTATGCAAGTGACACTTTGATTGTTTTTGCACAGAAGTTATTAGCCTCATTATTATTTTCACTGTTAAATTAGTTTGAAAATACAGATCATATTAATAATCTTTAGGGCTGACAGCCTCTGGTTGTTGAGTCGATTATGCGGTCAGTGAGATCTTGGTTGACTAAAATTTTATCGGTCAATTAGTTGGATCCACTCAAAAAATGTATGATTTGATAACTTTTATTTTTCATTTCACTGAAGAAAACATAGATGATTTTAGATAATATATTTTTCAGCCATCTTTTCCAAATATTATATCATCTAATTTATGTAAAGTTACTTATTTGTATAGGACTCTGGTAAGTCCCCCACATGTCCTTTGGTTGATTTTGGATGATTAATTGCTGAGCTGAGCATAACTTTGGTTGACTAACAATTTCTTTGGTCAACTACAGCCCTAATAATCTTCCTCAAAACATAGACAGCTAAAAAACATCAAAATGCACCAGAAAGCAGGAAATATGGTCTGCTCTTTTAAACATTTTCTGGGGGACAACCCCCAGACTGCCTCCACCTCGTTCACAAAACATCCCCCTCTATTTTTTTTAACAAATCACACCCTGCTGTGTTCAAACCAATATGAGCACATGCTGTTTACAGTACCTTTACCTGCATGAACTTGAAGTACTGAACGTGCTTCATAACTTTAGGGCCCATTCTGAAATCCTGCACTGGAACCCCACATTACTAAGTTACGCCACTGCTGGACCTGTACTGTGTTCATGATCTAAAGCTGGTGTGAGGACAGAGTGACGGAGGGACGTACATTGTGCTATACTCTGACGTTATACTTGTCCTGGCTGCGGAGTCGCACTGGCTGCTCCCTGGCTCTAAAGGTGAGCACCAGCCTCCTGTGGTCCAGGAACAAGGCCACAAAGGAGCGCTCCTCTGCGTCACACACATATACGATCAGGCCGAAGGTGGTTCCCAACCTTTTTAGTCTCGTGTACCCTCCGTTTTTTTTTTTGTCATAACCTTAGTGTCCCTAATGATTGTAGCCACATAAAACATTTCACTACATTTAATATTTTATACAAATACTAATTCCCCTGCAGTGTGTAGTGCTGGTCCACTGTTCCATGAATGGGACGAAAACCTCTTTGCTCCTCCTGAATCTGAGGTTTGACTATGGGCCGAATTCTCCTCTCCAGTACCCTGGAACAGACTTTCCCCAGGAGGCTGAGAAGTCTGATCCCCCTATAGTTGGAACACACCCTCCGGTCCCCCTTCTTGAAAAGAGGAACCACCACCCCGGTCTTCAGTCCAGAGGTACTGTCCCCGACTGCCACACGATGTTGCAGAGACGTGTCAGCCACGACAGCCCCACAACATCCAGAGACTTGAGGTACTCAGGGCATATCTCATCATCCCCCAGTGCCTTGCCACTGAGGGACATTTTGACCACCTCTGTGACTTCGGCTTGGGTGATAGTCGGGTCCACCTCTGAATCCCCAGCCTCTGCTTCCTCAATGGAAGGCATGTTGGTGGGATTGAGGAGATCCTCAAAGTATTCCTTCCACCACCTGACAACATCCCAAGGTCAAGTTCAACAGCTCCCCACCTCCCCTGTAAACAGTGTTGGTGAAGCACTGCTTCCCCCTCCTGAGGCTGCGGACGGTTTGCCAGAACCTCTTTGAGACCAACTGGTAGTCCTCCTCCATGGCCTCTCCGAACTCCTCCCAGAAATGAGTTTTTGCCTCCACAACTGCCCGGGCTGCAGCACGCTTGGCCTGCCAATACCCGTTGGCTGCCTCAGGAGTCACACAAGCCAGTCAGACTCGATAGGAATCCTTCTTCAGCCTGATGGAATCCTTTACTTCCAGTATCCACCACTGGGTTTGGGGGTTACCGCCACGACAGGCACCAGAGACCTTACGGCCACAGCTCTGAATGGCTGCATTGACAATAGAAGCAGAGAACAAGGTCCACTTGGACTCAATGTCCCCAACCTCCCGCGGGATCTGGTTGAAGCTCTCCTAGAGGTGGGAGTTGAAGACCCCTCTAACAGACGGCTCAGCCAGACGTTCCCAACAGACCCTCACAACACATTTGCGCCTGCCGCGTCTGTCCGGTTTCATCCTCTGCCAGCGGATCTAGCTCACCACCAGGTGGTGATCAGTTGACAGCTCAGGACCTCTCTTCACCCAAGTGTCCAAGACACCTGGCGCAAGGTCAGATGACATGACAACAAAGTCAATCATCAACCTCTGTAAACAAGTCTACACCAGCCCGCTGCCTCTCATCGTGAGCAACTGCAGAGTAGAAGAGGGTCCAGCCCCTCTCTTAAGGAGTTGGGTTCCAGAGCCCAGGCTGTGCGTGGAGGTGAGCCTGACTATCTCTCGTCTGTAATGCTCAACCTTTTGCAAAAGCTCATACCGATGTAACTGGGCTTGTTCTTTTTGTCATCATAAAGGACTTTTGAAGCGCTTTTAGTCTGGCCTGTCACCTAGGACCTGTAAAAAATTCCCCTTTGAAACAAGCCTATACTAAACCATAATACCAAACTATAATAAATAAAATCAATATGATAATAATATTCTTTAGCAGTTTCAGCTCCTTTTCATCAGTCAATGAGACACTTGAGTTTGTCATTAGTTTAAATGCAAAGTGCTTGCATACCTCCTGGGGGTACCCATACCCCTGGTTAGGAAACACTGATTTGTAGACTTAGGGCCCTATCTTGCTAGCTTGCGCAGACAGCAGTGTACCTAAGGGCGTGTCCAAATCGATTCTCCTTCACTTGGTCTAAAGAGGCTGAACTCGGGGCTGGCACAAGTTCCAAGGATGTGTCTGCTGTAAACTCTAAATGTGGTTAATTATATTATTTATAATGTTATTTTTATCTGATATTTAAACATTTATTTTTTGTTTTCTAAAAAAAACTTAACTAATTAGTTGATCCATTATTTGTTATTGTCTATAGTTTCAAGTGTAGCCTAATATTGAATGCACGCAGAAAAAATGCATAAATTTGCTATATTTTGCCATGTTTCCTGAGTAATAGTGACCTATAATAAACAGCAGTCTCCACTGCACTTATAGACCTTCTCCAAACAATAGCAAACACGGAGACATTTATCAGCCTTTTGGATTTGGTTTACAAATGGGATAATGAAACGAGAAACCATAGAGGGAGAACTCAGTTACTTGCTTTGTGATTTTGCTCTCCGTATTCTGCCTTCAGCTGCTCGTGTCTCTGTCGCCTTCATTAATAATCTGCATGAACAGGACATGATCCATACATCGCGGGCGCGGAGACTTCCTGGAGCGTTCTTTCGATACAGGGATTTTTTGTGTGGTACTGGGTTGTCCCCTACTCTTCTGATCCCTTCTTTATCATATGGAATAAGGATATTTCAAAAGCTGAATTTACACACTGTGGGTAAGCTGGCCAAAGTGGTCATATGTAGAAGGCAGACTCAATAGATGTTGTAAATAAATAAAGGAGTAAGAGTAGGGTCTTGTTTTTGTAGCTTGCCAACATCACTAACAGAGGTTCACTAGATTTTTATTTTATCGGTCAGTTTGGCTGGCAGTGTTTGAAAATTACAGCCATTAACGAGATTTATCGGCCATATATTTAAATTATAGAAAAACAATCATATCCAAACTCGTGACTGAATCAATAATAAATAATAATAATAAATAAAACGGTCATACTGCGCATAAAACTACCAGGCAAAGCCTTAATTTACACACAAATATGTCATGGTCTGCTGCAGTCCTGTCTTGTTGTTCCCTGTGTTTTTCCCTCTGTGTGTTTGTCTCCACCTCCCCAGGCGTGGCTACTCAGCAGCAGAGAAGCACACCTGGGCCTCATCACTAATCTTCTGCAGAATAAGTGGGCCAGCTTCTCAGCCACTCCTCACCAGTTTGTCTGTTCTAGCCTCAGTTAGTAGCTGCACTTGACTCCATTTTTGTACTGTGGTTTGCTATAACCTTTTATCCTGTGTTCAAGTTCTGCCAGCTCCAACCTGCCTGTTTGTCTCCGCCTGCCTACCATTTTGAGCACATTAGCCAGACATTTTTTGTAACAATAAACCGGTTTGCATCAGCCATTTTGTGTTCTGCTTTTGGGTCCTAAGAAAAACCGTAGAGAGCGCGCTGCAAGAGAAGAGTGTCCTAAGTTTTTATATTGTGTATGACGATCTCAGCATAGCGTTATCTTCTGTCTTCGAGTAACTTTTGTGCATGAAAGGCCACAAAAGTTCTCAGTTCAGCATAGCTTTATCTTCTTTGTCTTCCTGAACCTCCCGCGCATCGGGCTGGGCCACGGGGATTCACATCTGCAGCCTTGAGTCTGATAATTTTGTAGCAGCTCTATTCGTTATGTGTGCAATTTTATAAATTAACAATGCACCCAAGTGTAAGCTGACCTTACAGTGGAAAAACATCACATACGACCCATTATTATTACTAATGTTGAGCCATTATTAACCTTAGCAGTAGTACATCAAAATATAAGTTTTATGGTAATACGCAAAGCTATATTTAGAGATATTCAGTAATGCATATTGGAGGCTGGAGATGCATCCTCCCGCACAGTGCTCCACGAGTGAGAGGTGCCTTTGCTGCTAAAATAACGCCAAAAAGAATGACTCAACCCAGTGGCGCTTTGCCGGCTAAGGGAAACCCTCATCACTACAAATGAAAGGCATGTTGGACTCACATGGTTCTAAGATTTTCTCCTTTAATTTTGTTCCCCTTACTTTTTCTTGACTTCTCTGCCTCTTGCCTTTCTTTTCTTTAACATTTTTAACAGTTAGTATTTCCCCATTAGCAAAAGGTGCTAGATGAGTTTGTCTCTGCCTTTTGGGCCTTGTCACAGCTAGCAAACAATCTGCATCTGCTTTTGCCCGAGCTTCAGCAGAATGTTTAGCTATAAGCTCAGGAAGTACAGGTACATCAAGGCTTAACACCACTTGGTATGGCAGCTGATCCAGTACCCCTACCAAAAGCATGTGGTATTGACCTTCAATATGTATCGTTTCTTCTGCTATGGGATAGCCTATTTTGTCACCATGGATACATACAATGTCGACTATTCCTCCACAAAAAAACTACATCTTTAGGTAAGCTATCCTGTAGGGGGGGTACACCTGCTCGATGAGTACAAAGACATGAAAAGAGTTTTCGGTAAAAAGTTTTCATAAACCTGCTGCTCATTATCGCATATTTGTGGACTGACCAAAACACACGGACTGACTTGACCATTGCCATGGAAACTGGAGGAGACTACAGTAAGCAAAGGTGGGGGCTGCCACCCCTAAGATGAAAGTTTTGTCACAGCTGATTGGCTGTGCAATGTGTTGAGGAGCTTTCAAGCTCAGGGCACCAACAAGAGGGTTCAAAGTCTAAACCAGGGACCCTCTCCTCAGCAGGCGTATAAATTAATTGTGTAAACGTGCACATTCACTTCTCCACCCAGATTGCCTGGACAAAAGATCCTTGGACAAGATTGAACCTTTACTCTGATGTAAATCTCCAAAACTTAATTCTTCTTGTAGTGTTATTACTGCAACAGAAACAACAAACTACGCCACCCTGGCCAAAGTGGTCATAAGTGGAAGGCAGACTCAATAGATTCCATTACCAGACATTTATTCCGTTGTTCACCATGGACACTATGCAAAAATCATAGACATTTACAAAAATAACTCAACAAAAAACAAATATAATAACTGTAGACTATAATAATTATGTTTCCTACGCCACATCGTTTAATCTTCTTGTTCTTTTTGTCATCATCATCATCATCATCATCATCATCATCATCATCATCATCATCATCATAAACTACTGCGCCAAACCATGCCACCTCATGACACCCCTCACCTGTACAGAACCACGCCCCGCTGCGTTGGCGGTGAACTAGGCGTATCAAATTACCTCTGTCTGCTCCAAGATCAGGCATGGGCCAATTGGTAAGATAATGTTTCTGGATCACATCTGGATCTTCTTCACATGACACAATAGAAATATTAATAATAAAGTCTGCCTTTCTAGAACACCCCATAAGATCATAAGGGCCATACCAATGGTCCAGGGGGTGCTGTGGCCATTTCCCCATAGCAGAAAGTGTGGGGTGGGGCTCTGCAGGGCAGGGAGCAGGACCCCCCTCTAGCATATAAAAATATATGACTAAAGACAAAGATTAAAAATGTTTAATTTAAACGGTCAGCCTTGCACTGAAAATGTAAATCAAAACACTTAAAAACCAATGCCTAAGGAGGCTAAAAAGGTTAAGCAGCAGGGACATATTATAATAGATAAAGACCACCAAACTCAAGATAGATTCAGTATAAAGTTTATTTACAAAATTAGGCAAAATAGTATACTGAAAGGCACAGGTAAATTTAGAAAAGAATGTAATTTTGAACAGAATTGTTATGCAGAAATACTGATTATTTCATGATACTTATTGAAGTGGAGTAAGATTTTAGTATGGCTTATAAAATCTATGGGAGGATTAAAGAAAAAGGTGAATGTGGGACTCTAAGACTATTGATGCCAACTCATGAATTGTCACACTCACACTGCGCTTACAGTACTGATGCTTGGAGCAGGAGCTGGGGATAATGACAACGAGCGGGCCTCCAGGTCTCAACCAGTGGCCTCGCAACATTGATATTTGCCCTTTTGGACTCGCGGGGGGTCACAGGGCTGGTCTTCCCGGTCCAAACCACGGTTTGTAGGTTTGGTCCTCTGAAAGCTCAACAAGTCAGTTACCAGTTGCCGTGTTAGGTTTAAGAGCGATCATGATGCCACTTATGGGGGATTTCAGCTGTTATTCAGTGTAAGGCAGCGTCAAAGTCTCAGAGTATGGCAGATGTCCTTTTAATGCTAAAATTTAAAATAAATTCAATAAAAATGCTTTTACGTTGACTCAGAAACTTTAGAAGTACACTGAACAAAAATATAAACGCAACACTTTTGCTTTTGCTCCCATTTTTCATGAGATGAACTCAAAGATCTGAAACTTTTTCTACATACACAAAATAACCATATCTCTCAAATATTGTTCACAAATCTGTCAAATCTGTGATAGTGAGCACTTCTCCTTTGCTGAGATAATCCATCTCTCCTCACAGGTGTGCCATATCCAGATGCTGATGAGACAGCATGATTATTGCACAGGTGTGCCTCAGACTGGCCACAATAAAAGGCCACTCTGAAACATACAGTTTTGTTTTACTGGGGGGGTTTACTGGGAGGTCTGGGGACTCCAGTCAGTATCTGGTGTGACCACCATTGGCCTCATGCAGTGCAACACATCTCCTTCGCATAGAGTTGATCAGGTTGTCGATTGTGGCCTGTGGAATGTTGGTCCACTCCTCTTCAATGGCTGTGCGAAGTTGCTGAATATTGGTAGGACCTGGAACACGCTGTCGTATTCGCCGATCCAGAGCATCCCAAACATGCTCAATGGGTGACATGTCTGGTGAGTATGCTGGCCATGCAAGAACTGGGATGTTTTCAGCTTCCAAGAATTGTGTACAGATCCTTGCAACATGGGGTCGTGCATTATCATGCTGCAACATGAGGTGATGTTGTTGGATGTATGGCACAACAATGGGCCTCAGGATCTCGTCACGATATCTCTGTGCATTCAAAATGCCATCAATAAAATGCATCTGTGTTCTTCGTCCATAACATACGCCTGCCCATGCCATAACCCTGCCGCCACCATGGGCCACTCGATCCACAGCAGTGACATCAGAAAACCGCTCACCCACACGACGCCACACACGCTGTCTGCCATCTGCCCTGAAAAGTGTAAACCGGGATTCATCCGTGAAGAGAACACCTCTCCAACGTGCCAGGCGCCATCGCATGTGAGCATTTTCCCACTCAAGTCGGTTACGACGACGACCTGGAGTCAGGTCGAGACCCCGATAAGGACGACGAGCATGCAGATGAGCTTCCCTGAGACGGTTTCTGACAGTTTGTGCAGAAATTCTTTGGTTATGCAAACTGATTGTTTCAGCAGCTGTCCGAGTGGCTGGTCTCAGACGATCTTGGAGGTGAACATGCTGGATGTGGAGGTCCTGGGCTGGTGTGGTTACACGTCGTCTGCGGTTGTGAGGCTGGTTGGATGTACTGCCAAATTCTCTGAAACGCCTTTGGAGACGGCTTATGGTAGAGAAATGAACATTCAATTCACGAGCAACAGCTCTGGTGGACATTCCTGCCGTCAGCAGCCAAATGCACGCTCCCTCAAAACTTGCGACATCTGTGGCATTGTGCTGTGTGATTAAACTGCACATTTCAGAGTGGCCTTTTATTGTGGCCAGTCTGAGGCACACCTGTGCAATAATCATGCTGTCTCATCAGCATCTGGATATGGCACACCTGTGAGGAGGGATGGATTATCTCGGCAAAGGAGAAGTGCTCACTATCACAGATTTGACAGATTTGTGAACAATATTTGAGAGATATGGTTATTTTGTGTATGCAGAAAAAGTTTCAGATCTTTGAGTTCATCTCATGAAAAATGGGAGCAAAAGCAAAAGTGTTGCGTTTATATTTTTGTTGAGTGTAGAACGTCATGAAATAGACGCTCTGGTCAAGGCAGCTATTGTTGAAGCTAGCGGATGTTGCGCAACGTGAGGCTTTCAAAATTAACTACAAAAATGATACTTGAAAACTATCAAATAAAAGTTTAGAAGAAAATATCGCCGACAAAGTAAATTTAACGTGAACAAATGTTACAAAAGACATAGACACGAGAGAAGATAAGAGCAGCGATGAAGAGGAAAAGAGAGAGCCACCAAAAGAAGAGGAGCAGAACAAAGAACCTGGGTGTATTTAAGTGAACCGTGTTAAAAAGGGGTGGCCCTCTGTCCTTTGCAATGTCATGGGGATATCAAATGACTTTTGCTAAATGCCGTATCTAAAGAAAAACGCATTTTACTCCACTTCAATTTAACTAAGTTTTAAGGCATATTACGTTTACACTGAGTGAAATGTTTGGTAGCAACCAACATAAACATTACTGGTGAATAATGGTGAATTACTGATGAGCAAAGCAGAAAACATAATCGTTATTAAACTTGATGATTATGACAGTTTACACAAATACAGTTATATAATACATGTTATCCTGCAAAACAAACAACATATGAATGCAATTGCTTAATTGAGCAGAATAGCAGACATGTTAAGTATAACGTTTTTGTGTAAGTTAATTAAACTTTGCAGAATGACCACTTTGGCCGCTAGATGGCAATGTTGCTTCACGTTTCAAATCCTCCTGCAATTCGTCTGTTGACAAAAGAGTTATTGCATTGTTTTGGAGAGTTACACCCAAGTCTGTGTCTAATTTAGGCATGACATTTAAGTCAACAAGGAGTTGTCATAAAGTGCAGAAAAAGAAGATAAAACTCATTATTTGTGTCTCTTGGTTATCAGAAGGTAATTTTTAGTCGTAAAGTAGTCTTCTTGGAATGTCTTGTGGAGTTAGAGAAATATCAGCAGCGGTCCAGTACTCCTACACCCCCTCTGTGTCTGGGTCGTCATTGTAATGCTCCTGCGGAACACTGCTTACCTACAGCGCAGAGAGGTTAAAACACCACAGTCAACTGCACAGCTCATAAGAAAGTCAGCAGTATTTCTGTGGAGTGGACATACTTTGTGGTGAAGGCAGTGTCTGGGGTTGGCAGTGAATGTGGTGGTGGCAGAAATGGTGCAGTGGTGGCACTAGTGGTAACAGTGATGGTGGTAGTGACTGTGGTGGTGGTTGGATTGGTGGTGGCAGTGATGTTGGAAGCGACTGTGGTGTTGGCAGTGACTCTGATGCTGTGTTCACACCGGACACATTTGAGGCATCTGGGGCGTCTGGTTTACATGTTAAGTCTATGTAAACCCACGTATGGACATCCTACGGCGCGAATCAAGTATCCAGCGTGTCACGAATTGGGCTTTGACGAGCGAATAGGGCGGCGTGAATTAAGCGTTGCGCGTTTGACGCATGAATCGAGCGTCTGATGCTCTAGACGCCCAGGTTGAAAAATCTGAACTTTGGCGAATATTCGCGGAGTGTTAACCAATCAGGATCAAGCTCCTGCAGTGACGCGACTTATCGAGGCTGTCACTGTGAACCTGGAGCTATAAGCTACAGCCTACAGCAGCTCTTCTACTTTTATAAAGACAGCAGTCAAAAAGACAGATAACAAGACATAAAAAGGACCTTAACTTTAGCGTGTACTGAGCTAAGCTCATTGGATTAGCAGTTACCTCACTCTCCAAAACAGGGAAAACAGAGTCTGTGTACTGAGTGTTAGCCTCACCTATAACCCGCTAAAATCACTAGAGACTGCTATTAAACAAGAAAAACTCCTCTATATCTCCGCTCTGCTGCTGGTGTTGAGTGCCTTAAATACAGCAGTAGTGTCCTGGGGACATGTCCCCGCACTGACACGGGACAACAGGTGAGCAAACTGGCATGGCCTCAGTCGGAATTAACCCTGAAAGCGGCCATTACCCTGGCACAACAGACTCCTCCCATGACGTGAATTCGCATCTGAACACGTTTGTTTTGACGCGCAAACAGAGCAAATTAAACGCGGGAATAAAGCGTCTGACTTCAAAATGTTCAAGCGTCCAACTAGACGCATTTGAGGCGTCAAATTCGCGTCAAACGCGTCTAGTTGGATGCGTCCGGTGTGAATGCAGCATGATGATGACAGTGATAGTGGCAGTGACACTCACAAAGGAGTCCGCGGGGCAGCCGCTGCTGATGCCGATGGTGCCCGGCTCCTTCAGCAGGTTGAAGTCCTTCTTTTGGAACTGGAAGCTCTTGATGCAGCCCTTCAGCCCCACCAGTTCCGCCAGCTCTGGCCTGTACAGACACAGATGTGTAAACATGGTGTACATTTGTGTCCTGCTCCTGCTGCAGCTGGCAGACCTCTCACCTGGCTATGAGTATGTGTGAGGGGACCCCTCCAATGTACACATCTGAGAAAGGCAGGTGGGTTTTGGGATTCTCCAGTGACCTGATGTGGCCCTTATCCACCAAGAGGATGACCTTCTTTGAATGGTGGTAGATGACTGACACCTGAGCAACCAGACACACCACATTTTTATACACATCACATCTTGTGACATTTTATCAAATGAATGTTTACCTCGTGGTATTTTGCATCATTTATTTGCAGAACAGGCAGCTTTTCCTCTAAATGGATTGATCCAATGCTGAAGCCAAAGTCGTACATTAGCCGTAGGTAGCTGTTCTTCAACTCCAAAAGGAAGAATTTAGCCTGACAAAAGACATATATACAGTTACTTACCACATATTACACGGTTATCATATAAGAATTAAGAAAAGGAATGTAAATGTATTGATTTGTGCACAAAAGTGGTCCATACCCCATTGACCATGAGGAGCAGCACTCCGTCATTTGCCACAGTTCTCACAGAAATATCAAATCTGGTGACAACTCCAAACTTGCTCTTTCTCTCGATGTTGTTAATGAGCGCGTAGCCTGTGCCATTGAACAGGTAACTGGCGACTCCCTCATAGTGGAAGGCATGGGGTGGGGCTGTAGGACTGTGGGGCTGGGAGAAGGACCTCCCCTCTGTGCCTGGGTTGTCACTGTTCAGCTCTGCCGGGACACTTCTTACCTACAGCGCAGAGAGGTCAACACACCACAGTCAACTGCACAGAAAGTCAGCAGTATTTCTATGAAGTGGACATACTTCGTGGTGTTGGCAGTGAATGTGGTGGTGGTAGTAGTGATGACAGTGATGATCTTAGTGATTGTGGTGGTGGCAGTGGCAGAGACTGTGGTGGTGGTTGCATAGGTGGGGGCAGTGATAGTGGAAGCGACTGTGGTATTGGTGTGGCATGTGTTCATCTTCATATTTAGGCAGCTTTTAATAACGTCCACTGTTCATTACATCAAGCATTTCTCTTGTTTTCTACCATTATGGACAACAATGTATAAGCTAATTTTCCCATCAGTCCTTGTGTGTCTCTTCTTCTTAAAGAAACATTACTATGCTTTAAAGACAACAGTAACAATGAAATAAAAACATGTTACCTATGGATTTAGCAATAATGAGAAAAATTAGAAAAATATGAATTAAGTATTTTTAAATTAAATTAATGTAATGTATGTCTCATAGCACAGTATACATTTTTAGAATGTATTTTAGAATTTCAGGGCTCTACACCCTCCCCAATAAAACAAGAAAATGTTGGTAAAACATTTTATATTTAGAATGTTTAAGTGCTTGTGTAGGAGTATTGGACCGCTGCTAATATTCTAACTCAAAGGTATTTCTGCTTGGAGCCAAGAAGATTGATTCTTATCATACCAAGGACACAAACAAAGGTCCCTCTCTGTTCCATAGGCACCTCATGACAGCTCAGGGTTGACCTAAAGACCTCATAAACACCTCCAGCTAAACATTACCAATGCAACAACACTACGTCCTTCTGAAACTGACCAAGTACTGAACTCTCGTTTTATGACTGGACTTTTCCAAAGAGGACCCAAGGACAATGAATAAGAATTGTTATCTGCTTTCTGGTACCTCTCATGACAACTTTTATTGACTTAAAAGTCACAAATCCGCCATAAACTTAATTTCTAACAGATGTGCGATAAGAGCACTCGTCACTACAGCTAAACTCAAACTGACCTTTTACGTGGAGCAATACTGCTACCTAGTGGCCAGGACAGACTGTGGTCACTATAATAAATTCTATAATAAGGACTTTGTATTACACTGTAGTCTATCCAAGAGACTGATTTCATGCATTAACATGTTACTTTGCAGGAAAATGTCATAACTGTATTTTGTGCAAACTGTTGAAATCATCATGTTTAATATTGGTTGGATATATGCTTATACAGTATCATTGTTCACTATTATTGTTTATGTTGGTTGCTACAAAACGTTCCACTCAGTTTAAATGTAACATGCCTTAAAATCTAGTTAAATTGAAGTGGAGTGAAACACATTTCTTTTTATGACATTTACTTTGCGTCTAGCAAAGGTAAGTCAATATCCCCACTATCACTGCAGAGAACAGAGGGCTGCCCCCGTTTTAACACAGAGTTATATACGCCCAGGCCTTTGTTCTCTCGTCTGTCTTCGTTTTGTCTCTTCAGCTGCTCCTCTGCTCTTCACTGTCCAGCGTCTTCTTCGTCTTCTACGCCTATGTCTTCTTCTTGTCTCATATTTGTTCGCAAAAGTTTACTTTGCCGGTGATAATATCTTTTCATGATAAGTCTTCTAAACTTTTGTTCAATAGTTTCAAGTATCATTTTTGTAGTTTATTTTGAAAAGCCTTTCGTCACGCAACATCCGCCAGCTTTAACAATCACTGCCTTGACCAAAGCGGCTATTTTAAGAAGTTATACTTTTAAAGTTTTTGAGTCGCAGTGAAAGTGTTTTTATTAGGGCCGGGAATCAATAAATTTTTTTTTACTAATTAATCGCAAATCTGAAAAAAATGTATCGTATTATGAATTCACGTACAAACACAAAATTGTAAATTTAGAACATTTATTTTGAATTAACCTTCACATTATTGTAAACTTGTGCAATGCAAACAAAACTTGCAAAGAAAATAAATGAATAGTCTCTTTGAGACCTGTAACTCAGACAAAGTTTGCCTAAATAAGGTACAAACGACAAATACACAAAACTTACCTAAAAAAGCATGTGTAATCTCTTTTAGAACTTTAACAAAAATAAGTTTAATTCTTCAATTAATAACAATTGTTGTGGTTCACAACAGTGTAAATACTATGAACTGTGTTACTCCAGTGGTAATTGAACTCATCCTTGCATAGACTGCACATAACTTTTGTTTTGTCTATATTGCTGTCTGCTGACGATTTGAAGCAGAATTGTCCATTTAGCAATGTGTCTTTTTGGTCACTCATGTTGCTTTAGCTCGTTCACTTGTTGCATTAGGCTCGTTCCAGATGAACTGCGCCTCGCCTGGATTGTGAACGAGAGTGCATGGCCGCAATGAGAGGAGGGGAAATACACCTGTACTGAAGTCGGACAGTTTGTGGCTCAGATCACGCACCATCACGCCCCAAATCCACTTCTCGCGTGTGTTGGTTTATCCAGGTCAAAACTGTAACTTTAGTCTGTATTTAAAAAAAAGAGGCGGGGGAAGAAGGAGAGGAGGGCAGTGAAGTGTCGTGCGTTACGTTTCTGATCAGCACTAAACTCAGATCCAATCACCTGTCCGCTCACCGCTGACAGGTGGGCGTTTTCCCATCATGCACTGAGCCATGCAGCCTCCGCAGTTGCTCCTGATGAACTGCGGTGGCTCAGGCTCTGGTCTCGTTTGGATCTCACGGTGACCATCGCACTTGTGGCATCAGAGCAAGTCGGGAACAAGTCGAGAGGGGAAATGGCTGCTGCCATGCTTCGGTGTTTACTATCTCAGGGCACACGCACAGCCCAGCAGAGCAGCAGCCAGTGAGCTGAGCTCAGAGCGGAGAGGCCGCAGTCCACATTTTTCCTGAGACTGTGATCGTCCGAGTGCAAACGTGACAAACAGTTGTTTCTTTATGGTTCTCATGGAATGATAAGCCTCATAATAATGCGCAGAAACCACATAGAAGGCTGACTTTGTCAAAAATTACTGCTTTTACAATATACTATGTGGGGTAAAATCCATTTCCCTCAACTAGAAGAAAAATAAATGAAGTACTTCAGCTTTAAATAGGCAAAATGTCTTGTTTTAGACTAGGAATAGACTGATTATCGGCGGGGTTGATTGTCAATTGATGCATGTCGGCATTGGCCTTATTTATTTATTTGTTTTTTAAAATCTGATGGCTGATAAGGGATCAATTTAAAACTGGGTTATTTAGGCTCTGATGCAGCCGCGCCTCTGCTGTCACTACTCTGTCTCCAGCATTGTCCCACCCACAGCACCATCTGATTGGTTACATGCAAAGCCACGGCAAGGTTAACAGCCAATCAGCAGTGAAAGGGTTAGCACACGGCAGAGAGGAAGAAAAAGTGTTCCCGAATGGAGAAGGTCCGGAGAGCAGATATATGTTTCGAACATGGATGTATGAAGGGAACTGCAGCGTCCGGGTGGGCCCCATTCATTCCTACAGACGTTGCTCAGTGGTGCATGATGCCAAAAAAGTTTGTTTTTTCCGGGTATAAAAATATCCGGATCTTCCACATCAGTTCCACATTTTCTGGCCCATAGAGCAGGTGCACTAGCGTTTCCTCTAACCCCGCCTCCAGGAGCGTGCGTACCAGAGACTTCCACCGGCTGGCGGGAGTTAGCACTGCAGGCTAACTTGAATGGGGATCAAACAATTCAATTGTGCGGCTCTTCTAGATTTTAGAAATGTTATTGGACCGAATGGATCAAATTCTGCTACTAAAACTAGTCATTTTGCGGGGGTTGTTGTGACACGCAAAAAAAAAAAAAAAATCTGCTGATATACAGATGTCTCTTTCCCAATGTAAGTCTATGGGAAAAAGTCTTTTTGGGCCAGCGTGCACCATGTGATTTAAACAAAGTTAAGTGTTGGAGTTTGTATTATTCAAAATTTTGACAATATTTTCCCTTTTTTCTGCAAATGAATATCAGCTCCAAATATCGGTTATCGGCCTCCTTGACCACTAATAATCAGTATCGGCCCTGAAAAAAAATCAGTCTATCTCTATTTTAGACTTTAATCATCGAATCTACCAACAACACCAAACAAGAGTCAAAAAATCTGTTTGGCAGAGAAGATTTGGCAAATCTTTCACGAGCACAATCCACATACTCAGCTCTGTTGCTCATCCTACAAATGCAGGTTCCTTACAAATGTGGCACCATTTAAAACAAAAATAATCAGGCTTTCCAACTGTATAAAATTTATTGCAAGAAGAATTGTTACAAGAAAGAATTAACGTACCAAACATAATTTCCTTGTTATGTGCTTAGTTTTGGGGGGTGCAGAGCGGTTAGCGTTCTAGCCTCCCAGCAAGGAGGTCGTGGGTTCGAGCCCCGGGCGGACCAATACACACCATCACACGAGCTCTCTGGGTGGAGTCTGCATGTCCTCCCCGTGTTACCGTGGGTTCTCTCCGGGTTCTCCGGCTTCCTCCCACCATCCAAAGACATGCATGTGTTAGGTGAATTGGTGACTCTAAATTGACCCTAGTGAATGAATGTGTGAGTGAATGGTTGTCTGTCTGTGTTCGTCTCTGTGTCAGCCCTGCGACAAGCTGGCCCCTGTCCAGGGTGTACCCCGCCTTCGGCCCAAAGTTACTGGGATAGGCTCCAGTCACCCGCGACCCCTAACGGGAAAAAGCGGTAGAAAATGAATGAATGAATGTGCTTAGTTTATATAAAATCAATTAAAAATATCTTATAAAATACCTTTTTGTTAGTTATACAGACTCTATAGACATTTAAAAATGTATTAATAAGTAAAATAATTTAATAAATAATTAAGATAAACATCAGGGATAACTACATGTCTGTTGGACTAACTGTTTTACCATATGACAAATTGTGTTTCCCTGAATGACATTTTGATATTTTTTCATTCTGGACAGGCATATGATAGGCAACACTGACATTAACAGATTTTTTTTTTTATCTTAAAATTAAATTTCACAACTAATATTTTAAAAATGTACAATATTATAAATGCTTTTTTAATGTTTGACCGAAAGACACCTAATCTGCAACACAACCTGCCACACCTGGAAAAGGTGAACCTAACTTCAATTGAGAAGCTTAATTTTAAACTGATGTCCAACTTTAGAGGTCTTCGGGGTCCTCTGGGTGATGTCATCACATGTCACATGACAAAAGCCATTAGATTATTGTTAAAAATGGCCTCTAATTTTTGTTTTGCCAAATGACATTTAGGGAAATAGTTTTTTTGCGGAACAAAGTGTTTAAGATACTAATAATGTTTTTTAAAGGTCAATTATGCTAATACTTTTATATGTTTATCTCAAGACTTTTAACAATATGCCAATGACAAAACTTAATGATTTTATACATTTTTTTTATCATTTATACTTAGGGATGGGGATTGAGATTTTATCAATGTTGATGCCAGTGTCGATTCTGCTTATCAATCTGATTCTTTATCGATTCTCTTATCGATTCTTGATATATCTGTGAATAAAAATGAAGTAGATTTGTGGCCATACAGTTTATAATGAAGCAGAAATAGAAGCTAATTTTTACTTTCATGTATATGGGCATATTTTAAACTGGGCTCAATAAACAGAAGTAACATGTATTGAATGTACAGCTGTTAAATTACTGGAAATGTATGCTTTTTAAATAAACAGGATTGTGGCTTTAATGTTGATTTAGGAGCAGCATAAGCAGCTTTGCACCTGTCTGTCTGAAAAAAATGCTCAGTAAACTTATTAAACTAAACAGTAGTCTGTGCTACTGTGACAGTGCAAAGCAGGGAGGGTCATATCACCGTCAGACAGGTGAGAGTCAGACAGGTGAGAGTCAGACAGGTGAGGGTCAGACAGGTGAGAGTCAGACAGGTGAGAGTCAGACAGGTGAGAGTCAGACAGGTGAGAGTCAGACAGGTGAGGGTCAGACAGGTGAGGGTCAGACAGGTGAGGGTCAGACAGGTGAGGGTCAGACAGGTGAGAGTCAGACAGGTGAGGGTCAGACAGGTGAGAGTCAGACAGGTGAGAGTCAGACAGGTGAGGGTCAGACAGGTGAGAGTCAGACAGGTGAGGGTCAGACAGGTGAGGGTCAGACAGGTGAGGGTCAGACAGGTGAGGGTCAGACAGGTGAGAGTCAGACAGGTGAGAGTCAGACAGGTGAGGGTCAGACAGGTGAGGGTCAGACAGGTGAGGGTCAGACAGGTGAGAGTCAGACAGGTGAGGGTCAGACAGGTGAGGGTCAGACAGGTGAGAGTCAGACAGGTGAGGGTCAGACAGGTGAGAGTCAGACAGGTGAGGGTCAGACAGGTGAGGGTCAGACAGGTGAGAGTCAGACAGGTGAGGGTCAGACAGGTGAGGGTCAGACAGGTGAGAGTCAGACAGGTGAGGGTCAGACAGGTGAGAGTCAGACAGGTGAGAGTCAGACAGGTGAGGGTCAGACAGGTGAGGGTCAGACAGGTGAGGGTCAGACAGGTGAGAGTCAGACAGGTGAGGGTCAGACAGGTGAGACAGGATTCAGTGTTTATGGTGATTTTTCTCTCTCTTTCTATCGCTCGCTCGCTCCCTTCCATACTGTATTTCTTATGCAGGGGAATGAGCTCCTGCTGTCACAGTGCACAGACATTTAGCTCCTACCTCCGTGGCTTCACTCTGGTGTGTCCACGCAGTGGGACTCGAGTGCGCCAGGCTCCGTGCGTCTCCACCTACACGCTGCCGGGTCCCGTGAGCGTGTGTACATTAATTAGAGAGAGGAGAACGACATGCACTGCACAGTGAGCGCCGCGCTTTGTAGACTGCTCATCAACAAAGACTTTTGCAGCGAAGTGAAAGTAAAAAGGTTAGAGGTGCTGCTCGGGAGTGGGGCAGCAAAGCCTGCTCACACAAACGCAGCTGCCCAAAGTGGCATTGATAAGAGGCATCGTTAATGGCAGAGGCATACAATTCCGATAAATTGGAAAAATTAGAACCAGTTCTCGGGTAAAACCGGTTTCGATGCCCATCCCTATTTATACTAGCAAATGTCTTTTCTGACTTTGCATGGGAACTGTTTTACCGAATGACACTTTTCCACTTTAATCCTATAATATTCATCTAATTTTGTGTTTTTCATGCAATTATGAACTAGTATCACAAAAGTGTCATGAAATCAATCCATTTAAACAATTTTAAGCTTTTTTTTTAAATTAAAAACTAAAAAATGTGTTGCTTATGGAAGCCAAAATCTAGGCATCACATCACTGACCCATTTGCAGATCTGGAATCCATCCTGTGTCCCATTCATCTCTTGCAAAAACATAACTTTCCGCTCTTAACATTTTCTTAACCTTTTCTTGTTTCTCTTGTCAAATGTGAAAGATCAACAGGTGGATCCCAATGTTCCTTGTTAGGTTATACCTCCTTTCCCAGTGTAATCTTTGTGTCATTTGTGTCTAAATGTACATTCTCACTTTGTGGCACATTTGTGTTTTCTCCTATGTCTTGAATAGCATCCACAGTGAATAATGATCCAAGAATTGTTCTTTTTTGTAGTCTAATGTCATCAATTGTGTCGTTTTTGAACTACAACTAAAATAATAGCTTTCTCTTCACTTGGTAAGTGTGCTAGTTGTTGCTTTAGTTGTAGCCCTTCAGGCCACGCTGTGTTTCCTTTTGGTTCTACTACTGCATACTGTCCTTGCAACACATTTTTATTGAGCTTGCCAAAGATTTCTTTGAACATTTGATGGTTTGAAATTATGACATCATGTCTTCCTAATCTTGCAATTCGGCATTCTGAAGTACTTTTGTCTTTGCAGAGCACAGAGAATACTGCTTTTGCCTTTTTGTGTCCTACAACTAGCGGTGATCTAAGATTGTGTACAAACTTGTTAGAATGAGCTATGTCTGTTGACATGTTGGTCCTTGTTATTTCTTCTATGACACTGAACCCAATTATTGGCTTAGTGAGTGGCTGGGTGCTAACCAGAAAGAGCGCTAACAACTCACTGTCTTAATTTTCTGGGAGATAAACGTCCACTCCTATCCAACCCTCATAAGGTATCTCAGTCCCATTTACAGCAGAGAGATCTACCTTCATCAAGAAGCTGTTTTACAGGCCGAATATCAGCATCAGGTAAGTAAGTTTTTTTTTCTCCAGTTGAACAATAGACACTTGAGATCCTGTTTCTCAAAGAGCAGTTGCCACCTCTTTTACTTGCTACCAGCTTTGCTGTCTTTTCTTGTTTCTTTGATTGAGGCACATCATTCTCATAGACTCACCTCAACAGTGACCCGAGTGTCTGAAGATACCAGCAACCATTCATTTTCTATGCAAACTGGCATGCAGAGGCGACAAGCGTCTTGATCGTGATAAGTGACATGAATCAAGCAACCTGAGCATAGTTTTGAGTTAAACTGATGTCAACTTTATGCAAATGTGGCGCGACATCGCCGAAGCGACCACCCATCACGGAACAAGATTTGACAGACACTCGAGAGGAATTGGTCCAGGCACAAAAGCACCTCCTGTCCCTCATCAACAACCTGAGGATGGACTGGCGACACAAGAAGAGCAAACTGAGCTTAGGAAAGAGATTTTGTCGCTTTTGATGTGAGTCCACCATTAAAAGGTGTAAGGTCCTTAAGATTTGCATTGTATACTTCTATTTTGCAAACATTAACGGTTGTGTCTTTCTTTTTCCGGCAGCCAATAGCCCAATGATCGCTACTGCCACATCTAACCCAAGACAAAAATTGCTCTTCTACGGCAAAATTGGACATAACCTTGTGATGGAGCTGTATTAGTTTTGATTTAAGTAGTTACTTTAAGTGGTTAATGTCAACGGATGTGTCTACTATTATTGTTATTAATAATGTTATTTTGCTCTCATTAGTAATATAATTTTTATACTATTCTTTTGCTAGTTATTTTTTTAGTTAATTGCTTTACATAATATGTCTAGTCTTTATTATTTTGGCTTATTTCCTACTGTTTTGGTTATAGACACCTGGGGGCAGTAGTGGGCACAGTCACATTTTATTAAACTAAAAATTATAAACTCAGGACAGGAATAACTGAATCTGATAAATGTAGCATATAAAGTTTTTTCACTGATATTTACAACGTTCCATCATTTCCTAAGACTGCTGATTATTATGGATTATAATAGGCCTACTATATTCATATGGGGGCAGCAGTAGCTCAGTTGGTAGAGACGCACTTCATCACCAAAGCTCAGCATTATTTTAGTAACATTGGTGATTGACAGGAGCTCCATGGTAACGCGCAGGGGAGGAGCTTGTGAGACTTCGACATAGTCAGCTTTCCTCAGGGCTCACAACAACAAACTACTTTCTGAGAGACAAAAACAGAGCAAACAGGTAGACTCCATCAGGCACTGACTCCATCCTCACCTGTCTCCTCCCTTTCTCCTTCCCTGACACAGCTGCCTGTCCTCCTTGGTGCGCATGTGTGTGCATCAGCTCCACAGCGCTGTTCAGAGCGGCTGGGGAGCGTGAGCCGCCCGCAGCCTCCACAACAGAACTGAAGTGAAGCCAAAACTCTGATTGTTATTAAGTTGCTTGTATTCAGTTTAGTTCGTAGCTCCTGCGGTTTCCTCGCGCTTCCGCGGTGTCCCGTGGGTTAGAAAGAATCTCAGACTGATCCATCTGCGAGTCATTAAAATGCCATAGACATGTGACTTTATTTGGAAAGGCAGGGCTCCGCGATCTACCCGCACCACCTTTATAATCGACTGGTAGATCGTGATCGATGGGTTGGCAACCACTGATCTATAGCCAGTAAGCTTGCGCACGAGTCGTCTGTACAGCAAATAATTTGCATCATTATGTGTAGTGGATAAACGTAAACTACAAACAACACAATAGATTAAACAGAAACACAACATTTTACGCATCACAAAAAAACGTGACATTCAGTGTCCCGGGACAGACGATTAAAAAGAAGGACAATTAGGTAAAACCGGGACAGGTGGCAACACTATCCACAGATTGACAGGGTAATTCCGTTGTGTTCATTCATTTGTCCCTGTGTCTTTATCGGTGCGCTTTAGCTTAGCTGTTGCTAGCCGCCATCACAAGCTAACACAGTCCTCTCGTTTGTGCTGGACTGTGCCGTCTTTTTAAAAACACACTTTTCTTCGCAGAAAACTTAGTGGAACTGGGCAGAAAGACCAAGATTTATGTTGCTCCTCTGAAATGAACGACCAGAGTCATGTTCATCTTCATTTTTAGTCAACTTTTAATAACGTCCACGGTTCATTACATAAAGCATTTCTTGTGTTTTCTGCCATTATGGACAACAGTGTATGAACTCATTTTCCCATCAGTCCTTGCGTGTCTCTCCTTCTTAAAGGAACATTACCATGTTTTAAAGCTGACAGTAACAATGAAATAAAATGTGGATTTAGCAATAATAAGTAACTGAAATGTTTTTAACTAATGATAGGAAAATATTAATTAAGTACTTATAAATGAAATTAATGTAATGCACATCTCATAGCACATACATACATACGTTTTTAACAGAATTTCAATTTCAGGGCTCTACACCAGCAGCGACTCTAGTGGTGGCAGTGGTGGTGGTGGTGGCAGTGACACTCACAAAGGAGTCCTCGGGGCAGCCGCTGCTGATGCCGATGGTGCCCGGCTCCTTCAGTAGGTTGAAGTCCTTCTTTTGGAACTGGAAGCTCTTGATGCAGCCCTTCAGCCCCACCAGTTCCGCCAGCTCTGGCCTGTACAGACACAGATGTGTAAACATGGTGTACATTTATGTCCTGCTCCTGCTGCAGCTGGCAGACCTCTCACCTGGCTATGAGTATGTGTGAGGGAACCCCTCCAATGTACACATCTGAGAAAGGCAGGGGGGTTTTGGGATTCTCCAGTGACCTGATGTGGCCCTTATCCACCAAGAGGATGACCTTCTTTGAATGGTGGTAGATGACTGACACCTGAGCAACCAGACACACCACATTTTTATGCACATCACATCTTGTGACATTTTGTCATATAAATGTTTACCTCGTGGTATTTTGCATCATTTATTTTCAGAACAGGCAGCTTTTCTTCCAAACGGATTGGTCCACTGCTGAAGCCAAAGTCGTACATTAGCCGTAGAAAGCTGTTCTTCAACTCCAAAAGGAAGAATTTAGCCTGACAAAAGACATATATACAGTTACTTACAATATATTACACAGTTATCATATAAGAATTAAGGAAAGGAATGTAAATGTATTGATTTGTGCACAAAAGTGGTCCATACCCCGTTGACCATGAGGAGCAGCACTCCGTCGTTTGCCACAGTTCTCACAGAAATATCAAATCTGGTGACAACTCCAAACTTGCCCTTTCTCTCGATGTTGTTAATGAGCGCGTAGCCTGTGCCATTGAACAGGTAACTGGCAACTCCCTCATAGTGGAAGGTATGGGATGGGGCTGTGGGGGTGGGTGGCAAGGTGAAGAACCCCCCCTCTGTGTCCGGGTCGTCACTGTTCAGCTCTGCCGGGACACTTCTTACCTACAGCGCAGAGAGAGCAACACGCTACAGTCAAATACACAGCTCATAAGAAAGTCATCAGTATTTCTATGGAGTGGACATACTTGTCTGTGTGCGTGTTCCGCTCTGGATCTGGCAGGGTCCCGGGACAGTAATGCTGCTGGGGGCCGCTGGATGGGACACTCCTGCAGAGAAACCTTCACCTTCTCTGGGTACTTCTGGAAGTCCTCAGGCTCGATGTCACGCTCCTGCCTGGGAAGACAGCAGCGACCGGAAAGACAGAAATGATTGTGAGATTGACAGGAGAAGGAGCACTGCTGGAGAGACAGTTCCTGACATGGCAACACGCTTACAACATGTCATTGTGATTAGGGCTAACGCAAGAAGAACCTGCGCAGGGCCAAAGGATGGACCTTTACCTGCTGATGTAGGCATAGCTGATGCAGCCGGTGAAGTTCTTCAGGCTGCTATGAGGGGAACCTCCAAAATAAAAGCTCTTCACTGTAGAGTCCGAGGAGGTTCTGGATGCTGAGGCAGGACGTTTCTTGTCCTGCTTATCTTTGTCGTCAACCATCAGTGAATACCTGACATCACAACACAGTCACAACACAGGTGTCTCCAGTGCAACTGTATAAATCACAACCTACATAGCAAATGTCTATTGTCAGAAATCCAAATTATAGAGTACACTGGTTGCGTGTTTCATTGTGGTGTGTTAATGTTATGACCCTAAGGTGGGTTGAAGAGGCTTGTGTTGTTGAGATCAGTTTTAACCACATTTGTGGCTTATAAGGTATATAATTCAGAGCTCATAGTATATCATAAAAGTAAAAAGAAAACTTGCTTCTGATTGTTGACTGATGCCACTAAGAAATGTGTCCTTCCATCGTTGTACTGCTTCTTGTGTGATTTGACTTTGGTGCCTCTGTTATTGAGCACCACACCTCCATTCTCCAGAGAAATACTGAACTCATTGGGCTGACAGGGCACAGAGGGAAAGCAGGGGTCAGTCAGTATGAAGTGGGAAAAACAGACAGAATAAAGTGTTTGATCTTTGGGCACTAACCCCATCACGGTGGTAGAAGAGCAGACCGCTGGGTTGCAGGGTTCTGAAGTTCAGCCCTCCCTCAAAGCTATCGAATGGATTCGTCCTGGCTGTGGATCCCAGGTAACTCTCTCCAGTGAAGTAGGCTTTTTGGGACAACTGCCAGAGTGAGAAGACAAAAATACAGTCACTGATCCTCTGAGGTACAGTGGTGGCATTAGTGGTGGTGGTGGCAGTGGAGGTGGCAGTGACTGTGAAAGGGGTAGTGGCTGTGGTGGTGGGAGTGTTGGTGGCGGTGGCAGTGATGGAGGCAGTGACAGTGGTGATGACAGTGGTGGTGGCAGTGACACTCACAAAGGAGTCCTCGGGGCAGCCGCTGCTGATGCCGATGGTGCCCGGCTCCTCCAGCAGGTTGAAGTCCTTCTTCTGGAACTGGAAGCCCTTGATGCAGCCCTTCAGCCCCACCAGTTCCGCCAGCTCTGGCCTGTACAGACACAGATGTGTAAACATGGTGTACATTTGTGTCCTGCTCCTGCTGCAGCTGGCAGACCCCTCACCTGGCTATGAGTATGTGTGAGGGGACCCCTCCAATGTACACATCTGAGAAAGGCAAGGGGGTTTTGGGATTCTCCAGTGACCTGATGTGGCCCTTATCCACCAAGAGGATGACCTTCTTTGAATGGTGGTAGATGACTGACACCTGAGCAATCACGTTTGGGACACCACGTTTTTATGCACATCATATCTTATTTCACATTTTGTCACATAAATGTTTACCTCGTGGTATTTTGCATCATTTATTTGCAGAACAGGCAGCTTTTCTTCCAAACGGATTGGTCCACTGCTGAAGCCAAAGTCGTACATTAGCCGAAGGTAGCCATTCTTCAAATCCAAAAGGAAGAATTTAGCCTGACAAAAGACATATATACAGTTACTTACAGTATATTACACAGTTATCACATAAGACTTAAGGAATGTAAATGTATTGGTTTGTGCTCAAAAGTGGTCCGTACCCCGTTGACCATGAGGAGCAGCACTCCGTCGTTTGCCACAGTTCTCACAGAAATATCAAATCTGGTGACAACTCCAAACTTGCCCCTTCTCTCGATGTTGTTAATGAGCGCGTAGCCTGTACCGTCGAACAGGTAACTGGCGATCCGACTCTGGGAGAATGCCAGCTTATACCTGGGGAAAAATACGTTCAAAATGACTGCATGTGAATTGGAGATGCAGTTTAAGTTGGACATGGAGCTGGAGGCGCTCTCACCTGGGACATGGCGCTGAGGCAACCACATCAATCTGATGAGTCTCTTTAAAGTTGTACAGACTAATGACGTCATTGTTTAGGGACACCAGCTCAACGCAGCCAACAAACGGAGCCAGGCTCAGAGGAGGAGGCAGCTGAGACAGAGAGGGACACAGTTCTATAACATAGACCAATTATCCAACTAGATCTGTGCAGAAACTTCACGTCAAACAGCATTAACCTATGGCATGAAACCCTGCAGCTGGTGGCCCTGTCTGTTGTAAACCGGCGTCATAGAGACAGTGGCAGTGGGGAGACTAAGTCCTTGCTAGCATACAGTTAAACCTCTTTTTTTTACTTCAGTTGTCAAAATGCTTGTGCAAAGGTCTCGTCTACCAGCCACAATGCAGTCTTACTTGTTCATTCACTGCCTTCTCACCTTGATACCTGCTGGGACTCCACCCACAAAGAAGACTATGTCCTTGGGGTCGATGTCAAAGAGTGAGTCGGTCCCTGGAGCCTCGCCTTTCTGGATGAACTTCTGCTCATCGGAGGAGCTCTGGCTGGGGATGGTCAGGAAGACTTTGCCGTGTCGCCCGAGCCTGCACACAGAGAAGTCCCATGAAGGTTGTGTCTAAGAGTCATGAGTGCTGTGTCAGCGAAGAATCCCACCTCTCTACTTTGACGTAGTTAAAGACCGCAGGCCACTGGCTGACAGGTTTGGAGCCCAGTGGAATCTCGACGTCCTCACCGCCGAGGTTGTAAATGTACACAAGGTTGTCATTCTTGATGGCCAGACCCATGTAGTCCTTCCTGCCCTGTGTGAGATAGAGCGAAAGTTTTCAGTGACAATGTCCGTGAAGATTCTCATTCATTCAGGTTTTTGCAATAAAAACAAGGTTCCTGACTTGGTTTGTATAGTTGAAAATGTCGAAGAGACTCTCTTAGATGAGAGACAATGAAAATGATCTCTTAAAAACGTTACCTTATAAAATTCATTGGACCTAACTAGTCCTATTAATTTTAATAAGCTACAGCTTGAAGTGTTTACCTGCATCCTATCTGACATCTAGCTACCATATCAGTTTGAATGGTCCTTTGAGGCATTTTGCCACAGCAATAACATTATGACCATCACATATTCTCTGACTTTAGCTACAGTGTCTTTTAAATCCTTGTGTTTGACCATTTTAGTTTTTCAAGAAATCCTCAGTCTTCACGGTCTCCTAATTATAGATCTCTGGCAAATGGTCATAATGTTTTGACTTGTTGTGTTAATTTCATTTCCATAGGGCTTTCATCCATAATTTAAACACAAAGGATATTAAGTTAACTTTTAGATCTTTGGTTGGGAGGTGGGACACTGTCTGTTCTGACTGGAATTGGGACACAAAACTGAAACCTGTCTCCTCACGTTTCGGTCCCCGAGGTAGAGGATGAAGCGGTCCTCGATGGGATCCTTGTCGGGGTCCACTCTGATGAAGAGGCTGATGGAGGTGACGGTTTTGAGGTCGTCTAGGTTGGAGTGTGGCTGGACCTCTACAGCTGACTGCCCATTGAATTTCATGGACACTTGGACCTAAGGACAGTCATGTTAGTATTCTGAGCTAAGTATTATGTTTTTAAGGACTATATCAGGGGTCGGCAACCTAAACACCAAATGATCAATTTTTGCTTGTTTCACACTGAATAAAAGTCTGAAAGACCCGCAATGCTTATTTGATTTATACTGATTACAAAATAATTGGAGTTGGGACTTTAACACTTTAATCACAATTAATTAATTACAGGGAAATGAATGTGTAAAATGTAAAAAAATTAAATGAATGTGTAAAATGTAAAAAATGTACAAATTTAACTGCAATTTAACAAGCACCTTTTCTCAGTGGCCTAGTTTCTGTCACAGAGTAACCAGAGCTGGACCCCGATACCAGCCAAAACACCAAGGCCTCAAGTCTCCTAGCGTCAGAGCCGTGCCGTGGAGATGTGAGGTTGTTCACATCGGCTGCATGAGCAGCGTGCTGCTGGCAGCTCAGCCAGTCAATATGAGAATACAGCCACATTTAACAGACATATGCTGTCTATATCTGACTGAAGAGACGTGTTTACTGTCTCTGTAGGCTGGATATTGCAAACTCAAGCCTTTTTACAAGTAAAAGTGAAAATCCTAGTTCACGGTCCATCAGAGCCAGTGATCCTTCAAACATTAAAAAAATGCATCAGGTTTGTGTAATGCTCATGGTAGTTGTCAAAAGATAGCAATAAATGCATATTTTCTATGTATTTTGGCTGAAAAACGTGTCCCAGCACAAGACAAGAGCGTGAAAAATAGGCGGGGCTTCTATTTCCTAGGAAGCCAGTGTGGCTGCTCCAGTCTGCTAAGATGGGCACCGAAGTGAAAACGGCTCCCTGACGCAGCCGCCATGCTCGGATTACGCATCCAGTGTGTGTATTTCAGCTATGGCCAGTTCAATACATGCATGTGCCTCTACGAGCGCACTACAGGTAACTGTGGGGCCGAGGCCGGCCCACCTCCGCGCATCCAGCACACAGCGTCACGGTGTCACTCCTTTTCTTTCACTTTTAAACGTGCTGCAATCGTATCTCGGATTGTTCTCACAGCTGACTGATGCACTGATGCACACAGGAGACAGTAGTTTTTTGGGTTCAGACGCGAAGGGAGAGAGGGGGACAGGTCCGCATGCTGCTGTTTTTCAAATCAAAAATCAAAAGAGCTGCAGGAGAGGCTTCAAAGAGCCGCATGCACCCCCTGAGAGGCTGGTTGCCGACCAATGGACTATATACATGTCAAATAAAACACACTTTCTTAGCCACGCTCCTGGCCTGGGCGATGAGCTCTCGGACTCTCATGATGTTGGTGGTCACATTGGTCACAGGCTTCTTCTGCTCCACCACTCTGAGTTTGTCCAGTAGTGCAGGCATAAGCAAGTCCAGGTTCGCCACTGCCACACAAGAATATACAATAAATTAATAATAATTTCAGTCACTGCACAGTGACAGAGATGTCAGCACACAAGTCTTGTGGGTTTGAGTCTCGGGCCAGACAACTGCAATCTCTCTGCAGACTGCATGTCCTCCTTGAGTGTGAGAGGGAATGTTGTCTGACAGTGTATGAATCTGTGTCAGCCCTGCAACTAACCTAATTTTGTCCAGGTGGTGTGGGGCTGAGTTGTGGAGCTGGCATGGGACTGGGTTGTGGAGCTGGCATGGGACTGGGTTGTGGAGGTGGTGTGGGACTGGGTTGTGGAGGTGGTGTGGGACTGGGTTGTGGAGGTGGTGTGGGACTGGGTTGTGGAGGTGGTGTGGGACTATGTTGTGGCACTGGTGTGGGACTGGGTTGCGGAGCTGGTGGTGTTCTTGGTGTATTCTTCCGCTGCCTGTGTTACCTGCTTCTCCGGCAGAGGCCACAGCGCTCTCATAGGCTGTGGTAGAGTACTGGTTCTTCTTCATGTTGCTGGCCCACTGCTCCACCTTGTTGCTGATGGGTGTGATGGTCTGAAGCACATCTGCAGATCGGTTCAAAGTGCTCTCAGCCACCTTTAGGGTGAAGTCCAGGCGCTGAGGGGTCCGGTCTGCTCAGAGAGGCCAGACATTCACATTTCAGTTGAGTGCTGATTTGTTTTGTGCAGATGTTGGTGCCTCACCTGTGTGGATTTCACTGATATCCTGCTGTATCTCCTCCAGTTTCTTGCTGTTCTTCTCCATGGTGTCTTTGGTCTCCTGAATGTAGTTCAGCTTGTCAACCACCTCTGTTTCTATCTCTGTGGAGCAGATAAAAAATGATTAGAGCATTTTAATATTAACAACAAATAAACTTCCAAAACGTATGGATGCAGCAACTTTAAATATGCCAACATAAAAAATCTGCAAAACACTATCAAATATTACAGATTTGTATCCACTGGAGGCTTATAGAACTTTGTCTCACCACTCTGCTCTGAATGGAGTGAGACTGATTCCTTGAAAACGTTGTCACTCTGTGTGACGAGAAAGCTCAGTTGGGTGTTGATCCCATTGATGGCCTGAGATGACAATGTTGGTTAAAAAAATCATTCTGAGCATACTGTATGTCTATTTTCAAATGGGATATAACTCACATCTTGGGCTCTTTGCGACATGTTGAAGGTGGTGAGTGAGGTGATGTTGGCGTCGTCGATGTACTTGATGATGTTGTTGTAGACGTTGGCTGCGCTGATGGCCCGCTGCACAAAGCCATTTGCGTCACTCTCCCTCAAATCCCTGCAGCACAAGCCATAACGGAAGGTTACTTTTCCAGATTCAAAATGTAAGTTAAAATAATAATAATAATAATAATAATAATAATAATAATAATAATAATAATAATAATAATAATACATTAGTCTTATATAGCGCTTTTCTCAAAGTCGCTTTACAATTTGGTGCATTATTTATTCATTCCTCAGTCATTCTCGGTGGTGGAGGCATGGCTGCCATTGTGTGCCTACGGCCCCTCTGACCACCACAAACACACAATCACACTCACACATTCATACAGGAAAGGTGGGTAAAGTTTCTTGTACGAATGTGGCAGTACAAGCTGTTTATCAGCCTGCCACTTTAAGGCCCAAGCCTCATTGGCTAGGTAAGCAGGTAAGCATGGCTCTGCGTTTTTCCATTCAAATTGCCCGCTTGGTCCACTAATCTTAGTGTATATTCTTAGCACGGACTGTGGAGCATCTTGCTATTTTCCCCTTGGCCGCAGGCACTTCGCCTACCGGCATTCCACTTCCGTGTTTCCTCTCCGGCGCCTCACGGCAGCACGGACTGTTGTTCGGTCAAACGCGGACAGACATGCTGCTCGCCGCAACTTATTGGCACTTGTTGTAGCTTTCCAGTTCAGCCTCTCCCTCACAGGAGCTGCATTTAAGCTCTTAAGTGAAGCTGCTGTTTTGCCCGCTCCCCAAGTGGACGTTGTTCACTCTGCTGCCTGTTTGCTTTTCCTGCTGCATCTGTCTGTGCTGTACTAACTGACTAACTGGGTCGTCTGCTTGTGCGGTGCACGCTGACCGCTGCGCTGGGTATTCGCGCTGGATTTCCCTGCTTCTGGCCTAACCTACAAGCTTTAATTTCAAACTGCTGTGGTGCTCGCCTGAACTAACTATTGTAGGCACGGACTAAAAATAACTGTATAACACAGCTATTAGCAGCTGTGCTTGTGTTTTTTTGGTGTAATTGCGTTGAAGTTGAACTACTGTACATGTTTTGGTTTTAACATTTTGATGTATCCCTCCTAGGAGCTGAAGGGTATCCAAGTGGGGGTGGACATCCATGGTGGCGGTTTCCATTTCTGGTTTGTGGTGCACTCACTTTTGGTTTATTTTGTTGTTGTGTTTTGGTGTTTCTCATATTTTCTAGGACGCTGCCATCATTCAATTCCTCCTATTGGCCAAGCTTCAGCTCCAGGAGGTCGATTTAAAATGGTGTAGTGTGTTTTTTTTAACTTAATAAAACATTTCACTTTTATAAACTAGCAATTGCTGTTTGTAACTACTGTTAGGGGTCACGGGTGACTGGAGCCTATCCCAGTAACATTAGGGCTGTAGGCGGGGTACACCCTGGACAGGGGCCAGCTTAGTCACAGGACTGACACAGAGACGAACCATTCACTCTCACATTCATTCACTAGGGTCAATTTAGAGTCACCAATTCACCTAAACACATGCATGTTTGCATGTTTCTTTGGACGGTGGGAGGAGAACCCGGAGAGAACCCACGGTAACACAGGGAGGACATGCAGACTCCACCACGAGAGTTCATGTGATGGTGTGTTGGTCGGCCGGGGGCTCGAACCCACGACCTCCTTGCTGGGAGGCGAGAACGCTAACTGCTCTGCCACCGTGCACCCCACGGAATTCATTGGCCTGTACAGCCTCATTGCAGCTCTAAATAAAGGCACATCAGACCCCTGTGAGCAACACCAACATGGCCAACTGTAATCAGAGAGTTGGCATTTCAGGATATGACCCCTAAACCAGCCCTGAACACGTGTCATATTTCTACTGTTGTGTGTGTTGTGTGTGATGTGTAGCCGTCTCACTCCTCTAGCGCGTTTGCCCGTCTGTCCAGCTCATTGGCGTGTTCATCTGCCCTCAGCACCAACTCTGTGTCCACCCCTGCCAGCCGCTCCGACTTCTCCAACAGCTTCTGCTCGGCGCCATCGATGGCAGCATGGTACTGCGTCACGTTCTAGGCATCAACCATAACATATCATATTCATATAACATTTACAGGTGTGTGGTTTTTGGAGATGACTGTGTGATAACTGTTGAAAAATGTATCAGCCAAGTTCCTCCCTGCACCTTAGAGACCACCTCACCTCCTGTCCTCCCTGCAACTTAGGGACCAACTCCTCACTTGCTGACCCCCCCCCCCCCCACACACACACACACACACACCTTAGCAACCAAGCACCACCTCATTCACTGTCCCCCCCTGCACCTTAGCGACCACCTCACCCACTGTCCTCCCTGGCTCAGACACCTGCACCATGGGGATCACCTCACCCACTGCACCCACTGTCCTCTCTGTATGGAACACGTACCTGCACCATGGAGTCCACCTCGCCCACTGTCCTCTCTGTATCAGACAAGTGTTCTCGGGCCGCGGCCAGTGTCCCATTCACAGTATTGTGCTCATCTGCGAGGCTTCGCAGTTTGGCCTGAAAACAACAGGTTTATTGAATTGTAGCAAGAAAACAGGAGGTTTGATCACACCCATATGAATTCATTAATACAAATACTTGTTCATGTTTCCAACAATATTTAGAGAATTTAGCAATGTAGTGGTGTCTTTGCTGTATAGTACTGAAATAGTACTAAATAGTATTAAATTAGCGCCTCAATAAGAACCTCTGAAGAAGAGCTCATTCAATTTATTTGATAATGATCATCTAAATCCAACAGTCCAAATAGAGAATGTACTGTGTCTCTGCCACACATGACATACGGCTCCTCTGAAGACCACCTCAGAGCAGGCTCTCACAGGTCGAACTAAAGCCTCTGTCTGAGCATGTACACAAAGAGTCCACAGTCAGAACAGAGGGGAGTGAGCCGTCCGGGGGAAGGAAATCACCTCATTCCTCTGGTATTTGAGGATGTTGACCCTGTTCTTGTCTTGAGTCTCCTGGATGGTGCTGGCCGCTCCCTGGAGGAGGACCTGGCCTTGAGACAGTTGGGTAGAGAATCGGGATAGCAGCTCTCGGACAGGGGGCAGGCGGCCATCGGTGACTAGCAGCTTCTTCTCCTGCTGACGGACGCGCCGCAGCACTGTGGGCACAAGGGATGAAATACTCAAAGCCTTCACTTTTAAGAGTTCAGTAAAACATATTGTAGAATTTCCAATGAAACACCTGCAGATTATTTCCTATCCATTGCTCTCTAAAGATGTAGTTGTGGATGCATTATTTTGTCATACTTGGGACATGGCTACTATGGTTATCTCTAGAACCTGAGATACTAACTCATAGCCCCTGAAGATGGGGCCCAGGCATTTCATACATAATTTACTCTGCCCTGTGCTCATGTTTAGTTCACATGCGTGTTTGGTTGAGTTGAGTCAGCTGACTGACGTGCAGGTTCACTGATGCAGCCAATCACATGACCCAGCATGTTAGCTGACAAAAACATAATTATAAAAGATCTGGACTACCTCGTGGTTCACCTGGTAGGGTGATACCAGGTAATGTGAGTGACCCCGGTTCAAATCTGGTTTAGGTCAGTTTGCTCCATGTCTTTTTCCCATCTCTAAACCCGTTTCCTGTCCCTCATCTGCACCATCTCTGTCCTAGAAAGGCTAAAAAGTCCAGAAATATTACGTAAATGTATGACAGTTCATTCATTGTAAATAATGTTTAATTAACAGCTCCAAACATCCCCCCTGGCTAACCGCTCCAGGACAGTCACTATGCTCACAGTGGCCCAGTGGCACTCACAGTCATGGGCCTCAGAGGACTCCTCTGTGGCCCCGGGCTCTCGAGGAGACAGGTCCAGCATCCTCATCCAGGCCACCATCCCCCGGGCTAGCTCAGTGTTCTGCCGGACTTCCTCTGGGTCCACCTCCTGCTGCACACTGTACTGCTGCCAGTCCAGGATCATTTCTGCAAACCAAGCACACATTACTGTGCATGAAGCATATTCAGAGACATATTCACTGTTGAAGATTTAATACCTAGATATTGAGCTTGAAATTATATCTATAAATTAAAAAAAAAAAGAAATTTAATAATAATGAAGTCTGATATACTTAAAGCAGACTTTTATAATTAGACAGCTGAATTAGAAAACATCTCGCTGTGTTCAATGACCTGAAGTAGTGAGAGCACAGCAGTGTCTTCAAAAATATGACCAGAAAAAAACTAAAGCAGAAAAAACACGAGCAGAGGAGAGCTCTGCACCACAACTGTATCAGCTGACTGAACACGAGGCGCCTGTCTGTAACACACTGTCCATTAGGCAACGGACAACTGCAGTGCCAGAGGTTCCACATAGCATTACATTTCTTTACTCAGCAAAATTTACGCAGGACTACATCTGATAAATGTAAAATAATTAGTCTCCTAATTATCAGAGTATATCTGCACTGTTAAAGTGACACTGTGCCACAAAAGCATTAAAGTTGGCCTGATAGACAGAGGGTTGAATTGTACTAAAAAGCATTGTTAGGGGTATGTTGCAGTCGTGAGCAGAGCAGTTACCTTCAATGCCGACGTTGAGATCAGAAAGACTGGAGCTGAGCTGCTCAGCATCATGGAAAGTCTCCAAAGTATAGTTGTCCAGGCGATTCCACAGCCTTGTCACCACGCTTTCCTGAAAAACCAACAGCACACAAACACTGTCAGGACACACCATCTGAGAGAGAGAGACAGTACATGTTACTGTCTGAGAGAGAGAGAGCACATGTTACTGTCTGAGAGAGAGACAGCACATGTTACTGTCTGAGAGAGAGAGAGCACGTGTTACTGTCTGAGAGAGAGCAGATGTTCCTGTCTGAGAGAGAGAGTGCATGTTACTGTCTGAAAGAGAGAGCACATGTTACTGTCTGAGAGAGAGCACATGTTACTGTCTGAGAGAGAGCACATGTTACTGTCTGAGAGAGAGAGCACATGTTACTGTCTGAGAGAGAGAGCACATGTTACTGTCTGAGAGAGAGCAGATGTTCCTGTCTGAGAGAGAGAGTGCATGTTACTGTCTGAAAGAGAGAGCACATGTTACTGTCTGAGAGAGAGAGCACATGTTACTGTCTGAGAGAGAGAGCACATGTTACTGTCTGAGAGAGAGAGAGCACATGTTACTGTCTGAGAGAGAGAGCACATGTTACTGTCTGAGAGAGAGAGAGCACATGTTACTGTCTGAGAGAGAGAGCACATGTTACTGTCTGAGAGAGAGAGCACATGTTACTGTCTGAGAGAGAGCAGATGTTCCTGTCTGAGAGAGAGAGTGCATGTTACTGTCTGAGAGAGAGAGAGAGCACATGTTACTGTCTGAGAGAGAGAGAGAGCACATGTTACTGTCTGAGAGAGAGAGAGAGCACATGTTACTGTCTGAGAGAGAGAGCACATGTTACTGTCTGAGAGAGAGAGCACATGTTACTGTCTGAGAGAGAGAGCACATGTTACTTTCTGAGAGAGAGAGCACATGTTACTGTCTGAGAGAGAGAGCACATGTTACTGTCTGAGAAAGAGAGAGCACATGTTACTGTCTGAGAGAGAGCAGATGTTCCTGTCTGAGAGAGAGAGTGCATGTTACTGTCTGAGAGAGAGCAGATGTTCCTGTCTGAGAGAGAGAGTACATGTTACTGTCTGAGAGAGAGAGAGAGAGAGAGAGAGAGAGAGAGAGAGAGAGAGAGAGAGAGCACATGTTACTGTCTGAGAGAGAGAGCAGATGTTCCTGTCTGAGAGAGAGAGTGCATGTTACTGTCTGAGAGAGAGCAGATGTTACTGTCTAAGAGAGAGAGTGCATGTTACTGTCTGAGAGAGAGCAGATGTTCCTGTCTGAGAGAGAGAGTGCATGTTACTGTCTGAGAGAGAGCACATGTTCCTGTCTGAGAGAGAGAGTACATGTTACTGTCTGAGAGAGAGAGAGAGAGAGAGAGAGAGAGAGAGAGAGCACATGTTACTGTCTGAGAGAGAGCAGATGTTCCTGTCTGAGAGAGAAAGTGCATGTTACTGTCTAAGAGAGAGAGTGCATGTTACTGTCTGAGAGAGAGAGTGCATGTTCCTGTCTGAGAGAGAGAGTGCATGTTACTGTCTGAGAGAGAGCAGATGTTACTGTCTAAGAGAGAGAGTGCATGTTACTGTCTGAGAGAGAGCAGATGTTCCTGTCTGAGAGAGAGAGTGCATGTTACTGTCTGAGAGAGAGCAGATGTTACTGTCTAAGAGAGAGAGTGCATGTTACTGTCTGAGAGAGAGCAGATGTTACTGTCTAAGACAGAGAGTGCATGTTACTGTCTGAGAGAGAGCAGATGTTCCTGCCTGAGAGAGAGAAAGCACATGTTACTGTCTGAGAGAGAGAGCACATGTTACTGTCTGAGAGAGAGCACATGTTACTGTCTGAGAGAGAGAGCACATGTTACTGTCTGAGAGAGAGAGCACATGTTACTGTCTGAGAGAGAGAGAGAGCACATGTTACTGTCTGAGAGAGAGCACATGTTACTGTCTGAGAGAGAGAGCACATGTTACTGTCTGAGAGAGAGCACATGTTACTGTCTGAGAGAGAGAGCACATGTTACTGTCTGAAAGAGAGAGCACATGTTACTGTCTGAGAGAGAGAGAGCACATGTTACTGTCTGAGAGAGAGCACATGTTACTGTCTGAGAGAGAGAGCACATGTTACTGTCTGAGAGAGAGAGCACATGTTACTGTCTGAGAGAGAGAGCACATGTTACTGTCTGAGAGAGAGAGCACATGTTACTGTCAGAGAGAGAGAGAGAGCACATGTTACTGTCTGAGAGAGAGCACATGTTACTGTCTGAGAGAGAGAGAGCACATGTTACTGTCTGAGAGAGAGCACATGTTACTGTCTGAGAGAGAGAGAGAGCACATGTTACTGTCTGAGAGAGAGAGCACATGTTACTGTCTGAGAGAGAGCACATGTTACTGTCTGAGAGAGAGAGCACATGTTACTGTCTGAGAGAGAGAGCACATGTTACTGTCTGAGAGAGAGCACATGTTACTGTCTGAGAGAGAGAGCACATGTTACTGTCTGAGAGAGAGAGAGCACATGTTACTGTCTGAGAGAGAGAGCACATGTTACTGTCTGAGAGAGAGAGCACATGTTACTGTCTGAGAGAGAGAGCACATGTTACTGTCTGAGAGAGAGAGAGCACATGTTACTGTCTGAGAGAGAGAGAGCACATGTTACTGTCTGAGAGAGAGAGCACATGTTACTGTCTGAGAGAGAGAGCACATGTTACTGTCTGAGAGAGAGAGAGAGAGAGCACATGTTACTGTCTGAGAGAGAGAGAGCACATGTTACTGTCTGAGAGAGAGAGCACATGTTACTGTCTGAGAGAGAGCACATGTTACTGTCTGAGAGAGAGAGAGCACATGTTACTGTCTGAGAGAGAGAGCACATGTTACTGTCTGAGAGAGAGAGAGAGAGCACATGTTACTGTCTGAGAGAGAGAGCACATGTTACTGTCTGAGAGAGAGCACATGTTACTGTCTGAGAGAGAGCACATGTTACTGTCTGAGAGAGAGAGAGCACATGTTACTGTCTGAGAGAGAGCACATGTTACTGTCTGAGAGAGAGCACATGTTACTGCCTGAGAGAGAGAGCACATGTTACTGTCTGAGAGAGAGCACATGTTACTGTCTGAGAGAGAGAGAGAGCACATGTTACTGTCTGAGAGAGAGAGAGAGCACATGTTACTGTCTGAGAGAGAGAGAGAGCACATGTTACTGTCTGAGAGAGAGAGCACATGTTACTGTCTGAGAGAGAGAGCACATGTTACTGTCTGAGAGAGAGAGCACATGTTACTTTCTGAGAGAGAGAGCACATGTTACTGTCTGAGAGAGAGAGCACATGTTACTGTCTGAGAGAGAGAGAGCACATGTTACTGTCTGAGAGAGAGCAGATGTTCCTGTCTGAGAGAAAGAGTGCATGTTACTGTCTGAGAGAGAGCAGATGTTCCTGTCTGAGAGAGAGAGTACATGTTACTGTCTGAGAGAGAGAGAGAGAGAGAGAGAGAGAGAGAGAGAGAGAGAGAGAGCACATGTTACTGTCTGAGAGAGAGAGCAGATGTTCCTGTCTGAGAGAGAGAGTGCATGTTACTGTCTGAGAGAGAGCAGATGTTACTGTCTAAGAGAGAGAGTGCATGTTACTGTCTGAGAGAGAGCAGATGTTCCTGTCTGAGAGAGAGAGTGCATGTTACTGTCTGAGAGAGAGCACATGTTCCTGTCTGAGAGAGAGAGTACATGTTACTGTCTGAGAGAGAGAGAGAGAGAGAGAGAGAGAGAGAGCACATGTTACTGTCTGAGAGAGAGCAGATGTTCCTGTCTGAGAGAGAAAGTGCATGTTACTGTCTAAGAGAGAGAGTGCATGTTACTGTCTGAGAGAGAGAGTGCATGTTCCTGTCTGAGAGAGAGAGTGCATGTTACTGTCTGAGAGAGAGCAGATGTTACTGTCTAAGAGAGAGAGTGCATGTTACTGTCTGAGAGAGAGCAGATGTTCCTGTCTGAGAGAGAGAGTGCATGTTACTGTCTGAGAGAGAGCAGATGTTACTGTCTAAGAGAGAGAGTGCATGTTACTGTCTGAGAGAGAGCAGACGTTACTGTCTAAGACAGAGAGTGCATGTTACTGTCTGAGAGAGAGCAGATGTTCCTGCCTGAGAGAGAGAGAGCACATGTTACTGTCTGAGAGAGAGAGCACATGTTACTGTCTGAGAGAGAGCACATGTTACTGTCTGAGAGAGAGAGCACATGTTACTGTCTGAGAGAGAGAGCACATGTTACTGTCTGAGAGAGAGAGAGAGCACATGTTACTGTCTGAGAGAGAGAGAGAGCACATGTTACTGTCTGAGAGAGAGAGCACATGTTACTGTCTGAGAGAGAGCACATGTTACTGTCTGAGAGAGAGAGCACATGTTACTGTCTGAGAGAGAGAGCACATGTTACTGTCTGAAAGAGAGAGCACATGTTACTGTCTGAGAGAGAGAGAGCACATGTTACTGTCTGAGAGAGAGCACATGTTACTGTCTGAGAGAGAGAGCACATGTTACTGTCTGAGAGAGAGAGCACATGTTACTGTCTGAGAGAGAGAGCACATGTTACTGTCTGAGAGAGAGAGCACATGTTACTGTCTGAGAGAGAGAGAGAGCACATGTTACTGTCTGAGAGAGAGCACATGTTACTGTCTGAGAGAGAGAGAGCACATGTTACTGTCTGAGAGAGAGCACATGTTACTGTCTGAGAGAGAGAGAGAGCACATGTTACTGTCTGAGAGAGAGAGCACATGTTACTGTCTGAGAGAGAGCACATGTTACTGTCTGAGAGAGAGAGCACATGTTACTGTCTGAGAGAGAGAGCACATGTTACTGTCTGAGAGAGAGCACATGTTACTGTCTGAGAGAGAGAGCACATGTTACTGTCTGAGAGAGAGAGAGCACATGTTACTGTCTGAGAGAGAGAGCACATGTTACTGTCTGAGAGAGAGAGCACATGTTACTGTCTGAGAGAGAGAGCACATGTTACTGTCTGAGAGAGAGAGAGCACATGTTACTGTCTGAGAGAGAGAGAGCACATGTTACTGTCTGAGAGAGAGAGCACATGTTACTGTCTGAGAGAGAGAGCACATGTTACTGTCTGAGAGAGAGAGAGAGAGAGCACATGTTACTGTCTGAGAGAGAGAGAGAGCACATGTTACTGTCTGAGAGAGAGAGCACATGTTACTGTCTGAGAGAGAGCACATGTTACTGTCTGAGAGAGAGAGAGAGCACATGTTACTGTCTGAGAGAGAGAGCACATGTTACTGTCTGAGAGAGAGAGAGAGAGCACATGTTACTGTCTGAGAGAGAGAGCACATGTTACTGTCTGAGAGAGAGCACATGTTACTGTCTGAGAGAGAGAGCACATGTTACTGTCTGAGAGAGAGCACATGTTACTGTCTGAGAGAGAGCACATGTTACTGCCTGAGAGAGAGAGCACATGTTACTGTCTGAGAGAGAGCACATGTTACTGTCTGAGAGAGAGAGCACATGTTACTGTCTGAGAGAGAGCACATGTTACTGTCTGAGAGAGAGCACATGTTACTGCCTGAGAGAGAGAGGACATGTTACTGTCTGAGAGAGAGCACATGTTACTGTCTGAGAGAGAGAGCACATGTTACTGCCTGAGAGAGAGAGCACATGTTACTGTCTGAGAGAGAGAGCACATGTTACTGTCTGAGAGAGAGAGCACATGTTACTGTCTGAGAGAGAGCACATGTTACTGTCTGAGAGAGAGCACATGTTACTGCCTGAGAGAGAGAGCACATGTTACTGTCTGAGAGAGAGAGCACATGTTACTGTCTGAGAGAGAGAGCACATGTTACTGTCTGAGAGAGAGCACATGTTACTGTCTGAGAGAGAGCACATGTTACTGTCTGAGAGAGAGCACATGTTACTGTCTGAGAGAGAGAGCACATGTTACTGTCTGAGAGAGAGCACATGTTACTGTCTGAGAGAGAGCACATGTTACTGTCTGAGAGAGAGCACATGTTACTGTCTGAGAGAGAGCACATGTTACTGCCTGAGAGAGAGAGCACATGTTACTGTCTGAGAGAGAGCACATGTTACTGTCTGAGAGAGAGCACATGTTACTGTCTGAGAGAGAGCACATGTTACTGCCTGAGAGAGAGAGCACATGTTACTGTCTGAGAGAGAGAGCACATGTTACACACCGACTCTCCCAGCAGATCCATGTCAGACACAATGGCAGCTGCGGCTCCCTCCAGGTCGTCAGTCTGAGCGCCCAGCAAGGACGACTTTTTCTTCCAATCTGAGAACTGAGCCTGCCACAAAATACAACAGAATGAAATAAAGATTATATTATAAATGTATATATTTTTGGTGTAATTTTCGGGTCTTATACCTGCAATCGAACAGCGGTGTAGTTGAAGTACTTGATACGGTCGTTCGCTGCTGCTCCTGTGGAGATGTTAAGTACTCCAACCTTGAGCTGGTCCAGGGTTTTGTTGGAGAGGCGTAAGTCTCCTATTAGGCTCCAGATGCACTCGTCACAGCCTGACAAACATATGTTTCTGGTCAATATCAACATGAATGTGTGTCTGAGGTCTGAGCTGAACTCACTCATGTTGTATGTGTGTGAAAATGAACATGTTTGGTGTTCCTGAGGTCTGAACATGCGTTTTCTTGAGGCTGAGCTGAATTCATGTTGTATTTGTACTATGTGTGTGTGAATATGAACATGGTTGGGTGTTCCTGAGATCTGAGCTAAACTCAGTCATGTTGTATGTGTGAGTGAATATGAAAATGTTGGCATGTTCCAGAGGTCTGTGCTGAACTCACTCGTGTTGCAGAGGTTGACGGCCGCCTCCAGCAGACACTCTCCTGTGTGCATGTCACAGTGACCACTCTCACAGTTGCACTCTGGAAAAATACAGCCATAGGGTTTCCAAAAACATCAAGTAGCTATTTACAGAATGTTGCTTGTATCTATACTCACTACAATGAGTAGTGGAAGGTGAGTAAAGTGTGGGAGGGTGCAGTGAGCTGTGTGAACACTGTACAATGAAATAATATTAATAGATTGGAATTATATAGCACTATTGTAGAAACTCTGAAGCTTTACATGAGTTTTTTTTATTTATTCACTGGTAGGGGTATGCGATCTCTGTAGCCAGAGTTGCTCTGAGGCAACACATTTAAACACCAGTGCCAAACACAGTGGAAGCAAAGTGTCTTGCCCAAGGACACAATGGCAGTACGCAATGCTGGTAGCAGCAATCAATCCCTGAACCTTCCGGTTAGTGGGCGACCAGCTCTTCCTCCTGAGCTACTGCCCCTACAGTACAGGACAGTACAGTACAGTCGTAGAAATAAAACCCACAGAGGGCCAGCACATCTGTGCTTGTCCTGTGTGGGGCTGATGATTTAGACAGCTGTGTGAGAGATGGATTAGGGATGATGTCGTGTACCTCTGAGGGTCCAGGCCAGAGCAGCACTCGGACCCTCAGGACCACTACTGCGCTGGGTGTGGGAGCACGTTGAGTGCTTCCCTGTGCACATCAGGCCTGACTCTTTTGTTTCAGCAGACCATTATACATGTGGACAGTGGACAGTGGACACTCACTCTGGCAGCCCGACGAGCTATAGTCCCAGTATCCAGGCAGGCAGCGCTCGCAGTAGCGCCCCCCTGCTCCTGGGCGGCACGGGCAGCTGTGGGTCAGGGGGTGGCAGGTGGGCCGCAGGGAGGCAGGACCACACTCACATCTCCGACAGCCCTGGCAGCTGGAGAAACCCGAGTATCCCTCCTGTATTGAATGAAAGTCAGAAAAGAAAGAAAATCACTGCAGAGAAAAAAAAGTGCCAAAGGAATTCACAAGAAAAGGACTGATTATAATCATTATCTGTGTGTTCTACATCTACAGCAAAGGTATTCTATTATATGTATTCTTAGTTGTTATCATGTATGTCTGCAGGATTCTGTTTGGCTGTATGCCACAAAAGGAACATCATCCTATTCATTGAGTTTTGCCCAATGCTAAGACTAAGTGTGGCCAGGCATCCTCACCTCACAGTGGTCACAGAGGCGCCCCGTGACCCCCGGCTTGCAGTGGCACACCCCTGTCCTGTCGTCACATGAAGACGTGCCACATTTGTTGCACTCACACTCTGCAGACGAGGACACAAGGAGAGAGTCAGAGGTCATTGGAGTCACCGTGCAGTCCCGTGGGTATTTTGGGACGTGGGGCCTTGAGAATGCACATGCTAATAATTCATGCTCATTGTGACCTTGTTTTTCCACTTGACTCTATGTAAACATATCACTTTTCTGCTTATATAATAAGGCTTTATCCCATGAGTGAAGTGAGGTCCTGTAATCTTCACATATTTTTGTTAATTGGCATAATTATCAAAGATACAGTGGTGGATCTGTGCACTGGAAGCACCAGTGTCTGGAGAAGTGGTGCAGAGATTTTAAATATGTTGATCAATGTGAAGTCATAGTGCGCACCCCTGCAGTTTTTGGCTGTGATGGCGTCGCCGTAGAAACCGGGGGCACACCTCTCACAGTGGGCCCCGGCCGTGTGGCCCCAGCAGTACTGACAATGGCCTGTCACGTTGTGGCACTCGCTGAAGATCAGGTTGGGGTCGGAGTTTCCATTGCAGTCACATCTCTTACAGGAGTTACCTATGGCCATGGGGTTGCCATAGTAACCGGGGGCACACCTAAAAAGTGGAGGGGGATATGATTCTTTAATAGCCCTTTTCCACAAGCACAACTTGGTTTTACTCTGCTTTACTTTACTCAGTTTTACTCAGTTTGGGTTGTTTTCCATTTCTTTGAACTAGTTGTTTATTGTGGCGGGGGCCGTGGTGCCTCACTGATGTATACGGTGGCCCTGAAGGGCAAGTCACACCAACAAAATCAAAAAGAAACTGAAATATACACACAAGTTTGAAATCAGGCATACACATTCAAACACACACACAAATACAAAAACACACTTACAAAATCCAAAAACACGCACACAAATTTGGAAACATGCACAAAAATTCAGAAATACGCACACAAATATAAACTCACACACACACAAATATGAAAACACACTCACAAAAACAAAAACACACACAAATTTGAAAAAATACAAATACAAATACACGCTAACAAATATGAAAGCGGGCACACAAATTTGAAAACACGCACACTAATTCAAAAAACGCTGTACACAAATTCAGAAACATGCACACAAATACAAGAACACACACAAACAAAAACATGCACATAAACTCTGATGCACTACAGCAAATGAGATTGAGCAAAGGGTAGGACCTTGTGTGTGTTTTTGAATTTGTGGGCATGTTTCCAAATTTGTGGCGCATTTTCATATTTGTGTGCATGTTTCCAATTTTGTTGTTGTGACTTGCCCTTCAGAGCTACTGTAGGATGTGATGTCCTGTAAATGCAACATAAACAACAACAATGGAGGATGCAGAGGCAATGTTGTACTTTGTTCTGGCTTTGTGTGTGTGTGTGGTTTTTTTTTTTTTTTTTTTTTTTTGTCACTGCAAAGCCAAAGAAAAGAGCCGGAAAAGCGATGCTAAATACTGTTGAGACATACAGAAGAGTTTGGGAAGCCATCCAGCAACATAAATCTGCTAAAAGACAACGTTTGAGGGTAAGTCTCTCATGTCGGGTCGCTCTGTCCAGTTCCCCCTGGACTTTGTCATCACCCACCAGGCAGAGAAATGTATGGACCTCGTCAAAGCTCCATGGTCTTGAGCAGCCATTGGTCTCACAAAAAAGATATTGGGACTTTTAAACATGGCAGTTTGTTTTTGTGGCTGACGATGCGTTTAAGTCGTGTCCGGTTCATTGTATGTACAGGTTTCTGAGATGAAAGAGCACACAAACTAGAAGCAACACAAACTATCTGAGTTCTGACGTAGAGACTTGTCATTGGTGGAGATTGACAGCGTCTTGTGAATGGTAAAATGTTTATTATTACAAGATTATTTTTTGGGAGAGTTTCATGAACTAAAGTAAAACATAGAATTATATTTTTTCACCGCAAAAAAATCTATATCAGCATTAGTTAAAATGGGGTAAGTGGAATTTTCTTACCCCTTTAGCAGATAAGTTGAAATAAGTAAAAATGGCTTGAAACAAGACAGACATAACTTGAAAGCTTCATTTATCATTGTGGTACATAAACAGGAGCCACAAACATATAATGCCATTGAACTCTATTATGACATTTCCAGGTTTCCACTGTTCGACCAAAAAGCATGTGAATCTGCACAAGTCATGTAAATGAGTTACCCCTTCGGAGAAAACTACCATTTGAATTGTCTGACGTACACCCGAAAGCAGCATAACACTGTAGGTATGACTCACAATTGACAACATTCTCTGACCAATCAGCAATCTGTCAAAGTCACATTTTAGTCCTCATTTGCCTCGGCTGGAATCTTGGCCCGAGCAGGTACCAAAAAATTACCTGGTATTGGTAACAGTTGACAAAACGAGTAGAACTGAGCAGAGTAAAAAAAGTAGTGCTTGTAGAAAAGGGTCATAAGTGTGGTAAGGTCATCTTGAGATAATGGATGCCAAAAGCTTACAATGCTCACCTTTCACAGTACTGTCCCGCGTAGCCATCCTGACACTTACATCGCAGAGCGCCGGTCCCTCTGTCACAGTGCACTGCAAAACTGGACAAACACACAGAACTCAACTTAGACACACAGGGGCCAGCTGCCTGAGCAGGTACCACCTCACCTGCACCTCACCTGTTGGAGCTAACAGACAGGGGACAGGCGCAGGGCTGGCAGGACCTCTGCCCGTTGGGACCCGCCCCCACCATGTAGCCATCTTCACATCGCTCACAGAAGTCACCTGTGCTGTGGTTGCCGCAGTTCTGAGAGGCCAGATGTCCATGGGTCAACATTCAAATACATCAACACAGCATTTTCTGAATCATGGAGAACTCACAATACAAACTCCAGTGATGTCCTCGCAGCGGTCGGTGTTTCCTTTGCAGTTACACGGCAGGCAGAGGCTGCGCTCGCTCAGGAAGAAGCCTTTCCCACAAACCTGCACAAGCAACACTAGTAACCTCACCAAACCCCAGCAGCGTCCTCACTAACCATAACCTCACATTTCCTTTAATCTAATATTTACACCATTCTTACATTAAAATGCCATACATAACAACAAATAAATGTAACTGTACATGGAGCGTAAATCTGCAACAAAAGTTGATAATAATAAATGAGATAAAAATGTGTTAGAAGTTGACTTTAAAACATAAAGGCCCTGGCAATGTTTAATAAAAAGTAAAGCATAAATCCTGGTGTGTATCTGTGTGAGGCTGGTGTGTGTCTGTGTGAGGCTGGAGCTAAAGTTGTATTAGCTTCAGTAAACAGGAGACTACTTCCAATTTACCACCAGCTTTCGGTGCATTAAATTCAATTATCTGCTCCACTTTAACACATTTTAACCACTGAAAACTATAACTGCATGAGTTTAACTCATGTTTAATCCAGTCTAAACAAAAAATTAAACATTTAGATTCATGAAGTGAGAGCCATACTTTGTTAAATAGGAAACAGCTGTTGCTAATATACGCTAGCTTTATTTTTCAAAAAAATCGCCTCAACATTAGCTCATCCTCTCTTGGAATACAGCTGTTTATCACAAGGTCAAGACATGTTTGATTAAGAAAAAACATTTTCCTTTTATTTCTGTTCTTTGGCTTGTTGTTTTTGTCTGACTGAGGATTCTCTCTCATCCAATCAGCTTGCAGTAGTGTGCACCTCTAACCGTCCAAGATGCTTAACCAAGCTGAACCCCATCGGCGAGGAGTCCCAAAAGTAGAACGTTTGGACTGCTTTTTAGGAACACTTTGGAACGCTTTGGGAAGTGGAAACACTTCCAAACTGAATGTCCTGCCCCGTTCCAGCCTAGTGGAAAAGCGCCTTGAATGTCCCCTGCACAGCTGTACCAATGACACCTCCAGGTCCCAACAACATGAAAGCCATGGTTTGTAAAGATTATACAATAGAACAGATAACAAAAATCATTGGATTTCCATTAAGATTCTTGAAAGATTTAGTTTGTCATTGTAGAGGACAATGAATGTTGACGATGTTGCTTTGAGGTGTGTGCACAGAGAGTCGAGGTCCGGGGCAGAGGAAGGCTGTGTGGAAGTGTAGGGAACACCAAAGCTTCCTCTGGACCCTCTCTCTGCTCTGCTCATAGAGGACCACAGTGTTCAGGGACCACCCCCGCAGTTTCCCCCTGTCCCAGTCATATGTGCCACTCACATCCACACATATTTTCATATATACTCAGAGATGGGACAAAGACATGCCTCTTTGCACAGCCAGCGTGGGGTGTCCAACAGCTGCACACTCCCTACACAGTTTTAAAAATCAGTGCACACAAATGTATGTAATTTTACCAACTTAACAACAACTTGGGACCTCCTAATTTAGACCTGGTTTAGACCTGGTTTAAAAGCTTACTACTGGTTTAAACCTGGTTTAGTCCTGGCTTAGACCTGGGAAAATGTAATATATTTTTTTTTATCTTTGACAAAATTTGCCAAACTTGTGCATCTAACCAGTGTCAGATCATCCATCTCCAGTGTAAAATAACACAAACACGTTTACTCCCAAAAGCTGCATTCAGACCAAATGGTCTGTGAATCCGTGAGGGAGAGTCAGGCCTAGGACACAAAACCTGTGAGCTCTGAAGCAGAAGTGTGAAACAGAGAGGCTCCAACAGCTGTGCTGAGAGCACAGACAGGACGGATGTGTGCATGTGAGGGAGGGAGGGAGGGTGAGGGGGGCTGACAAAGACATGTGATACACAGAAGGATGTGTGAACATTGCTCATGGTATAGGTGGAGTTCTGATCTGCTGTCCAGACCAATCTGCTGTTCAGCTATTCTTATAGATAAATAAATGACTGATAAATGTCCCACTGTTATTTTAGAGAGATCACAAAAGTCACACAACTTCTGTCTGCCCATTTTATACAGTTTTTTGGGGAAAAATAGCTCAGTTTGAAATAGTCCTCTAGGTAAAAGTTAGCCCATATCTTCCAGTGCCAGAAACACCTTACTAATAAAGTAACTGCAATAATTCATCCACTCATTACTTCCTTTGTTCCTGACAAATACAGAACACAAGTGTTGTTCTCACAGCCCACCATGCTACAAAACAAAGATTATATTGAAAATTCAATATGGCTTCCTCTTTTCCACAGTTTCAGTCCTCATCCTTCCTGTCTTCAGGCTCTCAGTGTTCCCTCAGAGAGCTGCTATCAGCTGTGAAGAGCGCCAGAGCACAGAGGAAGCCGAGAGTTGACAGGCTGAGTGCTCACCCAGAGAACCTCCACACTCATACTGAGCTCCTTATATCCTCCAGACACAGACACAGTATGGATGTTGACTGGGATCAGTGTAATTGTAGGAGAGAAATAGTGAGCCATGATATAACAGTAATACAATGTAGGCCTGACTACTGTTTCCATGACAAACCTGTCTGTGATAATGAGGATGTACTTCTGTTGTGTTTTTAAAAGAATATCCTTCATTTCAAGGTGTAAGAACTGAAAATGGAAACTAGACTAGGACTGACTACTGTTGGTACAGTTTGTGTTTTGGTTAGGCTTTCTGGGAGGCTGTGTGTGTACTGTCAGACTAAACAAAGTCAAGTGTACAGTGTGCCCTCAGACACAAGTCACAGTCCTGCACATGGACCATCACAGTCACAGTTCTGGCCCATTTGGGTGAAATCAGCAATGAGGCAATGATATTGTGCACATGACATGTCTGGGGCCTGTCTGTTCTCTGTGCAGTGGGCCTGGTACAGTTGCTTTAGCCCCTTACGTACTACTGAGGCACATCTGGGTCTCTGCCAACAACAAATTAAAGCTGAGCCAAGAGCTTCCCATAAACAGGGCCTGGTTTAGGATTTATGGAAACGTTAGCATACTTCCGTAACTGTGAGCTGTTGTTCCTGCTGAGATTCCCATGCCCCGCTGCTGCTCAGTGTGCCGTAGCTCTCTCTCTCTCTGGCAGCTGCTTTCTATTAGTGTGCTGCGACTGGGGAGGGGGGCTCTGATGACTCAAACATACTGCACATACAAACAACACCACTGTGTGCAGGCCATGTCCAAACTTTACAGCTAGAGTTCAATGAATGTTCAATGTTTTTTTTTTAAATTCAGAAATAGGAGCATTACTCTGTGTCATCACAGAGAATAACATGGTGGCATTGTGGCATGTTGGTTTATGCCCTTCCTGACACAACTCTCTCCATTTATCAGGGCTTGGGACTGGTGGGCAGCCCAAATTGCAGCCCAAATTTTTTCGGGCGGTGTTCTGAGTGGATTCAGATATGAATGAGCAACTTGTGTATGCTCAGTGAGTTTGGGACAGCACTGTTCACATGATTCACACAAACAGAGCAACTCAACCAAAAAAGTGAAGAGTCTGGGACATAGATCACAGTGACACATATCTTGTTCAGAGGTTTTTAGGATGGTCTGAATATTCTTCTTTTTGTGGTTGCAATATGACGCTCTTTTCATAAACACTTTTTTTCTCTAAAGTTGGAGGATCAACTGTCAAATGTTATTCCACCTGGCCATTCATATCTTGTATCTTCTGTTTGGTTAAATGTAGACTGTAACTGAAGAGCCATAATGATCCCAGAAGTACAGTTTGTATATTAGAGGCTCTTTATTATAAAGGTTTAGACTGTTTCCAATAGCTCTGGTCTGTTTCCCTGCTGCTGGCCTGGGTTTGGGGGATTGTGTTACAAAAGGTTTAAGTTATGTCAGTTCAGCTCAGTGTTTGTACAGTTATTACTTAGAAATAACAGACCAACAGCAGATCACTCTCACTGTGAAAGAGTTTTCACAGCAGCCAATCAGAGCTCAGTTTAAACAGTATTTGAGCTTTAAAACGAGACACTTGTACTTTAAAAATCTGTCACTGTTTTGTAGCTTTAAGTGTAACCCTATCTCTACAGTAGAGCAGAGAGCAAACAGACTTACGAAACTGCGAAAGGACTGTTGCTGTCCTCGAAGTCTGGCTGCCGCAGCCCCACAGCAGAGCCCGGAGAGGATGCACAGAAGGGAGAGGCCGAGCAGGGATCGAGCAGCCATCTTAGTCCCGTGGAGCTGCTCTGTGTACACTCCAGCGGGAAGAAAAAAATGTCCAGGGCAACTCTTGTTTCAGCCCCTGCCTTGACTGCTCTAGCTCTGACCTCCTGATGCAGTCCCAGCCCTCAGCTTTAGACCCTCCTCCAGCTCCCCCACAGCACAGCCTCTCCAGAGACAAATCACATCCAGATGGGACGGCTGAGAGCACAGTGGAGAGAGACTAACAGTTCCTGTCTGCAGAGTGAGAGAGAGAGGACAGAGCCCATTATACTGTTCACAAGTTACTTCACTACATTTCCTTTAAACCTACTTTTATTTTTTTTAACAGAAAATTGGTTGTGAATTTTTTTTCTGCAGACCTTGTGTGCAGCTCTTCACGGTGTGTCAACCTCAGTAATGTTCACTCACTTATCTCACCAAGACTAAAGTATCCTCTTTTGGGATATTGTAAAAGTTTAGGTTCTAACTATCTCAGTGTTCCACACCAGGCAGTGGTGGAATGTAACCAAGAAAAAGTACTTAGTTACTTTACTTAAGTACAATTTTCATGTATCTGTACTTTATTTGAGTAAATTTTACAAGGGGTACTTTTTCTTTTACTTGACTACATTTTAGAGCAAGTATCTGTACTTTTTACTCCCCTACATTTCTGAGTTGGTCTGGAGTACAAAGTATTTTGAGTTTTGGATTAAAATCATGTGTTTATGTCATACTCTCATTGTACACACACAGTACTTAAATATAACAGATGCAGTAAAGTAGTACTCCTTTAGAAACAGAATAATAAAGACAGACGACCTCAGCGACCTCTGCACCAGTGTTTTTACTTTATTAGTAATCTGTGAAATTTTTCAGCAAAATCTTTCACATTTAACACATTCATGTGTTGTCGAGACTATGGAAAATACTTTTACTTCTTTACTTGTACGTTCATTTAAAAGTGAGTGTTTTTATACTTTACTTGAGTAGAAATTTTAAGGTGATACTTTTATCTTTACTAAACTTTTGCCCCTTTTTCTGTACTTCTTCCACCACTGCCCCAGGATAACACAAGACACCAGACCATTACCAGGGGCTTGAAAAAAAAAAAAGTCTGAATCTAGTTAGGGCACTGCTGATGGTGCTTTACTGATGACGCTGTTGTTTTGGCTGATCTCTGTGTCATGATGAACTGATTTTGCAGACTGCGGGTGAGTGCTCATTTATAGAATAAGAAGCTCCTGTTATATACTGTGGATTTTGTACATACACAACAAGTAATACTACTACAGTACTAAAAACACACTTGGCAGACTCACTGTTAGCTTGGTTTCTCCATTTCCAAACGCATATGACCTTTAAACCTTGCTCCACAGGCCACACCCCTCAGCTGACCCAGAGGTGAGGGTTTGATGGGCTCCACACTTCAGTTACTGCACAGGCAGACCCCAAACAGCTGCTTCCAGCTTAGCCTCAGCATGTTTGCTTTTGTCGCTAAGGCCACTTCATCAAAGACTGCTAAATTTACTGAAGCTCTGTGCACTTCCACAGGAAGAGCTGGACGTTTCCTGCACAACTCTGTGTATCCCACTCCTAAAATACTGTTTGCCAAATGTTCAGAGTTGAACAGTGCAGAGAAATGAATGCCACAGTGGAAACTAACGTGAACCTGTCAGCAGTCTGAGTCTCCAGTGACCAATAAACAGCCTTCTTCTTCCAGGTATAGATGAGAGAGAAGAAAGTTAGCAGTTCTATATAACTATTCAACAGTGCTGCCTCTCACCTGGCAAAACCCAGCCCTCTGACTCCAGACAGGGACACACAGAGGATGGACAAACTAATTAGTAAGGCCTCCTCTGTGATTGGGGCTGAGAAGGATTCTGTGGTGCTGTGGAAGCTCCCAGAAAGACACGAGGAGTACCGTAAGAGTCTCTGCTTTTCATTTCGGAGCAACTTCCAACAAACTAAATGCATCTATAGTCCCGCCGTAAAGAACACTCAACTTCTGCTCCTGGTGGAGTTTAAGCACTTTCTCTCTCTCAATGTTAACTTAAATAAGAGCAAGTCCAGCGGGCCTGGTGTCTGTGTTTTGAAAATAAATCATGGTATAGTAATTTATAACAGTTTTTAGTCAGTGATTTCTTCAATGGGCTGTAAACAGTGAGGCTCATAAACATCACAACCTGATGTAATGACACTGTTCCACTCCCATGTCAGTGTAAGTTTGTTTGATTGCTCAGCTGATCTAAAAATCAGCTGCTAAGCATAATTACTGCGCTTTTGTAGACTCGCTCTGTCATAGGCCTACTGTGTGCACCAGTCACGCAAAAGCACCCTAAAACACAGAAGACTCAGGATGCAGCAAGTGAATAGTGAGGTTTCAGTAATCACGTTTCTGCTTTTGCTTTCACTTCTTTAGTGACTCCAGACTCCCATCCTTTGACTCTCAGTGCATTAGCTTACAGATGCATGAGTAAAATAACAAACCACTGTGGCTCAGTGTCCCGTGTGCACAGAGGATATAATAGAGAAATAAAGCGTCACATCCAGAGCGCATCACAGGTCCTCCCTGCGTAACTATGTCCATGTAACAGTAACACTGGCGTTTAACTGGCCCCAGAATCTCATCCTGTGACCCACAATCAGCACATTTGAGTAAAAGAACAAAATGACCTGGCACTGCCATGTCCTGTGTGCTCTGGGGTGCACAGTGGGGAAATAACGCGGCACATCCAGAACGCTCCCCCTGCACAACAAAAGTCAGGACAAACCTCAACAGCTTTACTGGCTCCTGGCTGATAGCAAACACATCACTTTTGACTTAAAGAGCAGCACTCAGCTGTAGCTGCACTCATGTTTGTAAAAACACACAGCCAACTATGGCTCTGTACAGCTCTGTATGATTCTATACAGCTCTGTACAGCTCTGTACAGCTCTGTACAGCTCTGTACAGCTCTGTACAGCTCTGTAGAGGAGGCAGAATGAAGAGTCTCTGTGTTTCTGATTAGTTGGACATTACTGGTCTGCTCGGACATTACTGTGGAATCATGACTGTAGATAACAGATGCTGTTGTTGGTCTAAAGGTTACTTGAGGAATGTTGGTATGAAGGCCTTTATGAGACTAGCCGACATCACTGTGTATACTGCTGCAGTTTAGTGGAACAGACCTCTCTATTGTCCCCTCGGCCCTCGCTGCACAGTTTTCTGGTCAGACCAAGGGTTTGAACCCTGCGGTGAGTTACGGCTCATCTCCACTCTCTGCTCTCTCACTCCACCCTGCTGCTGCCAAACTATTCAACCAGAGCTGAACATGAGTGAGAGTGAGGAGTGTGGCTGTGGTGCAGCACTGCCCTCTGTGCCAAAAACAGGCCAGAGTTCCTGCAGGTGTCAACAAGTCTAATTTAATACTTTATAATGCCATTTTTAAAGCCATTTTCAAATTTTTATTGTCACAAACATACAATTGTGGCAGCTTAATTTGTCAAAATGTATTTGCAAGTATTGTAAAATACAGTTCATAAAGCAACAATAATTTTGAAAGTCAAACATCTGGAGTTTGGGTAATTTGGTCCCACTGGAAGCAAACTCTTTCCGTTCGTCTATCATGCCTGTGTAAGCTTCAAAAATGGTAAATTATTATTTATAAATACATATTTATATTCACAATTAAAACCTATAATGTCAATGATTTTACTTCAAAACTATTTTACATTTTTAATGCCTGTTGGAATCAAATGTAATGCTTTTTAATGCCAATTAAGCCCATAATTTTTGCAAAATCAATTTAATGAGTTTTAATGATTTTAATGTCTGCAGGCTGATCATACTGAAGTGACCTCTGAGTACTACTGTGTGAGCCTGTGTACCACCAGTGGGACCTGTACCATAGTTTGAGCACCACCAACAATGGGATCACTCTAATATAAAACACTGTTGTTAATGTGAGGTTTAGGTTCAGTTGTTTTAATTTCTTCTTAAACAGATAAATCTGTTTCCCAACCAGTGATACAGGGACCCCTAGGGGTACGCAAGTGCATTGCAAGGGATAAGTAGAGTTGTTTAATTATTTAAAATGCTTCTAAATCTGGATTAGCCAAGGACTATGCTGAAGGATAAAACAGTGAAACAAAGGGTGGGACATGAGCAGGGCACCACTGTCCCAACCAAACAGTACAGTGTATTATGAGCAGCTCTGTACTTATTTCTGAACAGGGACAGCAGCAGAAGCCAGTTGTACAAAGCCTTGTGGAAAAACTGGGTTTGCTTGAATTTGGTCATTACATTGGACATCAGTGGGACTTTACTGTTGTTAAAATGGAAACAGGATGAAAAAAAAAACAGGTCTAAAACCAGATCTAAACCTGGAAAACAGAGGTCTATAACCAGAACTAAACCAGGTCTAAACCAGAAATAAATTATGTTAAACCTGGGCTAAACTAAGACTAAACCAAGACTAAGCCAGGTCCAAACCAGGACTAAGCCAGACCAAAAACTAATGATGCTCCTGAGGAAAGGCAGGATGCAGTTAAAGGCTGCTGAGATCATTCTCAGTCTTCACTTTTTTCTACTTTTTAGGAGAATCGGAGGCTGCTGTCGGCGGTGAAGGCCTGAGGTGTGGTCCTGTCCTGAAAAGCATTAGTTGATGATATATCTGGAATGTGTCGGCCTCCTATAGCAGGGCACTGAGCACAACAGCTGGAAGCAGATGAAGTCAGCCTTTTTCCCATGCAGCCCACTCAGGCCTCAGCTCCACTCTTTCACACGACCCTCCTCCGTACATCTGCTCCTGATCTGCACGCTCTGCCAAGACTAAGACACGCACATATGCACAGGCCTCCAGGGACATGCACAACAACGCAAGATTCATTACACCCACCATAACCACAAAATATGCAATAACTACTCTCGTTATCCATGTCGTGATTCAACAGAGCATAGAAGCATGTTGCTCCATTTAACTGTCACTTAAGAGGAATTCATAGTACTGTTTATAGTCACTGATGTTGACAGCTAAATAAAACATGAACATGAGTGATGACAATGCTTACACACATGAGAAGAGAGGGGTCTAATGTGCAGCAGTCCCACCAGCTCTGACACAGCAGAGAGATGCACCCAGCTTACCACTTTTTGTTTCTAGAGTTATTTTTAGTTTAGATTTGAGTTTACCTTTACAACCCAAGTTCCATAAATGTTGAGACGTTTTTTTTTTCTTTATTTGAATAGAATGAAAACTAAATGACTTTCAAATCACATGAGCCAATATTTTATTCACAATAAAACAGAGATAACATAACAAATGTTTACACTGAGAAATGTTACACTTTAATGCACAAAATGAGCTCATTTCAAATTTGATGCCAGATGCCCTTTGATCTATGTGCTGTTGTGAATAAAATATTGGCTCATAATTTGAAAGATATTTGAAATTGTATTCAAATTTTAAAAATGTCCAACATTTCCTGAATTTGGGTTATACATGTTGCTTCTCATAGATTGTTTGTAATTGTTGTAAACTAAAGAAAAAATCAAATCTGAACTTAAAATAACTTAAGAAAACAAAAAATGGTCATCCTATTTCTATTGATGGGGCTTTGGTGGAGAGAGTGGACAGATTTAAATATCTGGGGGTTCATATATCCCGGGGCCTGACCTGGACATTACACATCAACTTCTTGGTGAAAAAAGCTCGCAAGCGCCTGTACCATCTCAGGCGACTGAGGGACTTCAAACTCTTACTCCAGGTGCTTCAAAACCTTTACACCTGCACAACTGAGAGCATCCTGAATGGGAGCATCACAGTGTGGATGGGGAGGTGTACTCAGCAGGACCGTTCTCAGAAGGGTCGTTTGCTCAGCAGAGAGAATAACTAAAATACGTCTCCCTAATTTAGATGTTATTTACATCCAGAAATGCAGATGCAGAGCTGGGCGGATTGTGAGGAATCCCAGCCGTCCTGACCATAGTTTGTTCTCCCTGCTCCCATCAGGGAGGCATTACCGCCTGCTCAGGGCCAAAACTGAGAGGATGAGGAAGAAGCTTCTATCCTGAAGAAATTAGACTTTTAAATCAGTCACACTCCTAAACCTCCACTTCACCTTGTACAGCACCAGGGTTGATATAGTATATATGTTATATGTTGTGTTGTTATTGTGTTTCAGATTCAACTAACTAACTAAGCTAGATGCATCTCTCTGCTGTGTTGGAGCTGGTGAGGCTGTTGTAGTTTGCCTTTAGTTTACAACAATTCGTGCACTATCTTTTTGACAGTATAAGAAGCAACATGTACATCTCATCTTCTGCTGAAATAAATCCACACAGCAGACACTGAGATCCCCACTGTCGTCTCTGTGCAAGAGCTTATAATCTACAGACAGACAAATGACAGAGCATAAACTGAGCTGACCTAGATAATCCTGTCCTGGTTATGCTCTACCAGTAATTCTTATTTCCTGTTAGTGTGCACAGGAAGCAGCAGGAAGCTCCAGCAGAGGGCGCCCTGTGCCCACAATACAGACAGACTGTAGCCACAGTCACCCAGATACACACCAACAGGGACTGACATGAGCTTGCTCATTGGCCACCGAGGCTAGTCTTTGTCAAAATTTGCCAGCCAGTTAGTGTTTGACTAGCCACAACTGAATTAGTTACTTTTTTGTGTATATTGTATATATCATACAATAAGCCTAAATCTTACGCTCTCTTGTGTACATTTTTGTACATTTTGCCTGGCTTTGTTTTTTTTTTTTTCATTTGGTGATCATTTTGGCTGTGTTTGAGTTGGAGCATAATTTTTTTTGCAGAAAATGTTCTTTTTAGCCTTACTTTTGCATGACATCACCACCAAAGCCCACTATTCATTATTTGAAAAATAATTCATATAATGAAATTAGCATAATTTAAAGGAATAAAATCCACAAAATGATGTATTTGTTTGGTAGTTTTGAGCAAATGTCAAATAGTTTAAGAGAGTTATGCAAAAAAAAAAAAAAAAAGCAGAAACAATATTGATGTATGATGATTTTATAGAAGTTTTTGAGCGTGTACATTTTTGTACACGAGGATCATGAACAGTACAAAATTTGACAGCAACACAAAGGTTAAAGAAATATACAGTTTGATTTTATGTATGGACTGAGATTTATCACATATTTAAAAATCAGGTTTACCTCCAGGCAGAATAAAGTGTATCTGTGAGCTGACATGTGGTGTCATGTTATTTTGTTGAAATTAATATTTTCTTTCTTTAATCATAATGAATTAATATACACTTAAGCACGGCAACATTCAGACCTAACCTAAAGTTATATAGGTGCATACAGAGCTGGCCCTAGCTCTGTTGGCGCCCGAGGCAAGATTTTGAAAAAGTATTTTTCTGAAATGTGATGCGTTTTAGATGGTCATATATGACTGTAGGTGTGTCTGTAAGGTCTGTAGGTATGACTGTAGGTCTACAGCCACCACTTATTGTGCTCAGTTCCCTAGAAATTTAAGAATGCAAATAGTCTCAGACGATTCAAACAATGGTTAAAAAACAAAAAAATATTGCCAAAAACTGCATTAAGTTCCTATTACTTTTGGTGAATATACACTCCAAAATTGAATAAAAAAAAAAAATCTAATTCAGACAATTTTTTTCTCAATAGACTTAGATAGGCTCTGGTTTTAGACCTCTTCAATAGGCATTAGATAACTTGACCCAAACACGGAAGTATGTTTACTAAAATCATCAATTTCAAACATCTATATCATCAGCAAATTAAAAGATATTTCAATGATTCAAATTCCCAATAGTGTATATTGAGTTAAAATAATTTTCTAGTTTTCTAAAACTTCCATGTATTTAACCATTTATTTCAGTATAAATTGCATTACTTTATGCATTATCAAGTGAAATAATTAAAATCCAATTTTTTAAATATTAACCTGGAGTCTGAGGCTGACTGGTCTCGGTCTCTGGATTTTGGTCTCACATAGACCTTGTTCTTGTGATCCAGAGGTGGTCTCCATTTTAGGGGATTTTAGAGGATCTCTGATAGACTTATAGTCTCAGGTCCTGCTGGAGACTCGGGTCGACCCTCACTCTGGTCCCACAGACTGATAGTGTCCAGTGCTGAAGCAATCTGAAGATGAACAGAGGTCTCTGGTCCATTCGGTCTGCTTCAGTGTCATCTCCACTGAAAACAATCTCGTTTTCACTGCAAGGGATATCTCTGATTTAGATTTCATAACACATCACACCAAAAAGTTAAAAAAGCAGTCATCTGGATTGGATTTTTAAAGTTGAAGATGTTTCACCTCTTAACCAAGAGGTTTTCTCAATTCTGAAATTGAACTGGTAAGAGAGCTGGTTTATGTTCTCTAGTTTTGACCTGAAACTAAGTTCTATTGGTCAAGGCGACCATGAATAGCCTGAGTGGTTTCAGGTCGTTAGGAGTCCTTTGTCCTCAGTGGAGTGAGGGAGATTTGTTAACCCTCCCCAGCCTGGGCAGCTCTTTCAGATGTAATGACCTGAGTGAAACTGGTTTGTTTTGTTTGGGTTTCAGGTGACTGTCAGAGCAACTGCCACTTTAATAGTGGGTGTGGTTTCTTTTTGTGTGGGGTTTTCATGGGTTGCTGTGGGCCAATGGCCATGGGGTGCTTAATAGTTGGCAGGTGTGAAGGGGTGTACCCAGGGGTGAAAGTAGATTTTTGCTTATGCCGGTAGTAAAACAAATTACGCCTACATATATATTTTTAATGGCAGAAAAAGCAGATACGTGGTTGAGAATGAATCTTGACTATAAATAAAAAATATAGACATGGCTTATACGGGGTTTGACAACAAATCAAACATACCCTATAAAGGTCAAGGCCCCAAACAAACTGGATGCGTAACTGCAGCGTGGTGACAGCGTCAGGAACCGTTTTCACTTCAGGCCCAGCTCAGATCAGAGCCGCACTGCAGCGAGAGACGCGAGGCTCGACGGACGTCAAACAGAGCTGTGACACAACTCTCCTAGAAAATCAAACCCATGCTGAATTTTGATGGTGGTTGGCACTGGGTCGCGTTTTTCACCCAAAATACACACAAAATTAGGATAAATTGTTATATTTTGGCAACTACAATGAGCATTACCCATACCTGATTTTGTGAATGGGGGATTTCTGGCTCTGATGGACCATGAACGCAAACTTTCACTTGTACTGTAAAATACAAGTGGAATGTCCAGTCTACAGAGAGTAAACATACGTCTCTTTATTCAAATATAGTCACCATAGGTCTGTTATATGTGGCTGTACTCTCATATTGACTTCTGAATGGCTTTTCTGTAGAGAAGGAGCTGCCAGCAGTGAGTTGCTCACGTAGCCGGTGTGTACAACCTCACATTGCAGCGACGCACTTGTGATGCCAGTACACTCGCTGCTGCGCCCGACACAGCCAGTGTGTTTGGGGCCCAATACATACCGGACGCGCAGATGCGCCTCAAAAAATACGCCCCTATTGTTTTCTATGAGAGCCCTCACACCGGCGCGTAGCGGTGGCTGAAAACACATGTACCCCTGTACTTCTGCAGTAACAAAGATGGTTCTCTGCTTCGTGTGACACAGACACACAGCTGTAAACACTGAGGGACAGGGACTGCTAACTCGCTAATAACTCATGAATAGAACAGCTCAGTCTGTCCTCACACAGCCTGGGCCACTTCTGTCACTTTGTCCGGTTATTGACAGATAAAATACATATTTTAAACTCCGTGTTGTTTATGTTAAAGCCTTTGCAAGTGCCGCAGCGCTCCTGGCGTGCGTTGGGCTTAAGACGCGCACGCTCAATGCATTTGTTTAAGGAAGGGAGACAATCAGTGAATGATGAGAGTGGAGAGGGACATTCTGTGCATTAAATCACATCACGGAGCGATCATAAGCCACTAAAAAACACACAGACACATATATGATGAGATAAAGCACTGCCTGGGTCACATGCTTTAGCGTCAGATTTTTTTTCTCTCATATGAGCGACCGCGGTCTGCGGCTGCTTTCTAATGTGTGTTAAAGCTGCTAAAGACCGGACAGCTGATCTCTTTCTACCTGGTACTGCGTACCCCCTCTAAATCTTATGCCGGTACGTAGTACCGGGCCGTACCGGCTTACTTTCACCCTTGGCTCCAAGAGACTGAAATAAAAAAATAAATCAAATTTAAAACAGTCCATTTACTTTGTATTTACTTGTCTTTCCTGTTTTATTAACTTACTTTAACTTTTGAGGACTCAGTTTCAAGAGGATACAAGAGAACAATTCTGGAGTAGAAATAAAAGTTCTCCCCAAAATTATATTTAAGTAAAAGTAACATTTTCCCCTCAACAACGTACTCAAGTAAAATTGTTTTTTCTTATGTACTTCAGTACTTGAGTATTAGTACCCAGGTCTTGGTCTTCTTCAGACCAAGACCTGGCCACCAGGATCTGATCCTGGTTTAGAGCACGTGCAGTCAGTGTTGTCTCATCAGAGTCAAACACAGGAGACTCGTGTCTGTGATATTTTCTAAAACAGAGTACGTGTCTGGCTTTTAGCTTTTTTAATGAGAATAAAAAAATCCCACTGGAATAGTTATGGCACAAATGATTCTTTATATTCACAGAATAAGCTCACATTTTAGCCTCAAGTCCCAACGCGCACTATGCAGACCCCACAAAGAAAAGGTACACTGTGTTTCTGCCCGGTTTCGAACCGGAGACCTTTCGCGTGTGAGGCGAACGTGATAACCACTACACTACGTAAAATGCTGTACGCCTAAAATATTCACGTACAATTTTGGAAATCGGAACAATTTCTGTGGTTATATTGTCTCTGGTTGTTTTGAGTTGTTAAACCGCTCATTGGGCTGCGGTAGTGACGCTGGCACAGACGCAGAGTGCAGCTGTTTGTCTTTAACAGGACAAATATTCAGAGAAACCTGCTGCTTTTCCCGCTGCGCTTTCTTCACTCGTCACATTTACCACTTTCACCCTGCGCCTGAACGCAGCGCCTGCGACAACGTCAAAAAGATTAGAGTATTTTGTTGTTTATCGTCTGATTCGTACTTTAAAAAGTTGCGCTCGCAGCCTGGTACAGATATTAAGGTTCTTACCCATTTGTTTGTTTACGAGGGAGCAAAATATAAAATATTAATTTAGACGTTTCTGGTCTGCAGGAACGAATGGTTGTTGTTTATATGTTTAATAAAAATGACTCTGAATCTATATAACCCAGATCTGGGAGTCAGTGACAGTTGCTAAATTTAACTTATAAAAGTAGAATTTATGGTGATTAATGAATTAAATCTGAACATACAATGTCAAACCATTGTGGTCCAATACATTTCTGTTACTATTTGTCCTGCGTAACATTGAGATTAAGAAATGTAGCCTTTAGCTTGTAGCAGCCTTACATTAAACACTAAATGTTGACACACTCACTAATGTTATTAACCCTCTGGGCACCCTAAAAATGTACATACATTTGTTACCTTAGGGACCCGTTTGGGACCTCTCATAAAATAGCCATAAAAATGTCAAATATTAATATTTTCTTTACTTTTTTCGCATTAAATTATTTCTACTACTTCAGCCCTAAACATAGATATGAAGTTTATTTTCATTTATTAATAATTTATATGTTTTTATGGCCTTTTTGTCATCAAAACCCCAACTTTTTTAGATGACGAAAACACAAAATTTGCCATATTATACAAAAATGAGTTGCAGAGTGGATCACTTGGGGTGAAGTTATTAGAGCCTTGACTAAGTCAATAATTAATAACAACATTGGTTTTGATGCATTTTTATTTTTGGAGCAAGGACAGATTATTGAAAAAACTTACACTTGTTGACTTAGGGACCCCTTTGGGACCTCTCATAAAATAGCTATAAAAATGTCAAATATTAATATTTTTTTTACTTTTTTCACATGAAATCCTTTCTACTACTTTAGCGCTAATCATAGATATGAAGTTTATTAACATTTATTTATATTTTCTATGTTTTTATGGCCTTTTTGTCATCAAAACCCCATTTTTTTAGCTAGCAAAATCACAAAATATGCCCTATTATCCAAAAATGAGTTGCTGAGTGGATCACTTGGGGTAAAGTTATTAGAGCTTTGACTAAGTCAGTAATTAATAACAACACTGGTTTTGATGCACTTTTATTTTTGGAGCAAAGACTCCAAGTTTTTGTAAAAACTTACACTTGTTACCTTAAGTACGCATTTGGGCCCACTGACTTCCATTATAATGACAGATTTTTGACATACTGTAATCCTGACACATTAAAATACTTTTTTTTATGAAAACCTAATAAATCTAAGCCTTTACCTTCAAAATAAAGGGAAATTAGGTTTTTGGTCAGATTGACCCCCTAAACCACCAGGGGCAGCAGAGCTTTATTTTATACATTTTCAATGGAATTCTGTTGTTCTACCTTGCAAAATGCATGGGAATAAAAACACTGAACACCAATAAATTGGTCTTGGTGTGTTAGGATCGATGTAACAGAGCGGTGGGAGTGTGGCTGAGAATATATTTTGTTTGTGTGGTCATGAGGGAGTCTGTGAAACTTAAGTATAAAAAGGCCAAATTAGCTCTGTTTATAAACAAGTGGAGTCAGTGAACCTGAGAATACTCTTCTGTGTGTGTGTGTGTGTGTGTGTGTGTGTGTGTGGGCGGTTGACATTTTTGTTCTTGACCCAGAGAGAGCCTCCTCTCTCCCATTGAACCTTGGTACAGCAGGTTTCTGCTGAAGTCTGTCAGTCAGAATCATTTTTTTTCAGACAGAGGCAGGACTGATGGTTCTGGACACCAGCAGTTTTCTTCAGAAGCGTCACCTGACTGCTGTGAGTGTCTTTATCAGCTGTGGTCAGCCTGAGGGCCCTGACCACAGCCCCCTGCTGGTCTCTCAGACTGATCCTGATGCCCTGTGGTCTCTGGAGAAAAGTGTCCCAGGTCTGAGAGAGCATCAACCTCAGCTGGATCCTCCCAATGTAGAGGAGCAGGAGCTCTACTCCAAGCTTCCTCCAGATGACCGAACTTCTCACTCTTTCTCATGGTCTCAGGGAGCACCCAGCCACCCTGCAGGGTCTCTTCAAAAGATCAAATATGGCCAAATTCAAGTTTTCCTGCTTTGCCTTTTCTTTCCTTGTTCTTGTGAGTCTTCCTGCTTTACCCTTTTTGCATTACTTTTGGTGTTTAGTTTTTTTTTTTGCAAATATCAGAATTTCACTCTGTTTCACATATATACTCTTTTTTGCATCGTTTCCATGGTATTTTTTGGATCAAGGAGGCAGCTGAAATCAGGAAGCAGGGATTAGACACCATCGACCAGGATGAGGGAGCGCTGATGCTCTCTCAGACCTGGGACACTTTTCTACAGAAACCAGAGTCAGGGGGCGTGGTCAGTCTGATAGACCAGCAGGGGGCGTGGTCAGGTTCTTCAGGCTGACCACCCACAGCTGTTAAAGACATGTCACAGCAGTCAGGTGACACTTCTGAGGAAGACTGTTGGTGTCAGTCAAAACATGGCAAGGTAAAGGAAACAACAGTCCTGCCTCTGTCTGAAAAGAAATGATTCCATCTGACTGACAGACTTCAGCAGAAACCTGCTGTACCAAGGTCCAATGGGAGAGAGGAGGCTCTCTCTGGGTCAAGAACAAAAATGTCAACCGCCCACACACACACACACACACACACACACACACACACACACACACACACAGAAGAGTATTCTCAGGTTCACTGACTCCACTTGTTTATAAACAGAGCTAATTTGGCCTTTTTATACTTAAGTTTCACAGACTCCCTCATGACCACACAAACAAAATATATTCTCAGCCACACTCCCACCGCTCTGTTACATCGATCCTAACACACCAAGACCAATTTATTGGTGTTCAGTGTTTTTATTCCCATGCATTTTGCAAGGTAGAACAACAGAATTCCATTGAAAATGTATAAAATAAAGCTCTGCTGCCCCTGGTGGTTTAGGGGGTCAATCTGACCAAAAACCTAATTTCCCTTTATTTTGAAGGTAAAGGCTTAGATTTATTAGGTTTTCATGAAAAAAGTATTATAATGTCAGGATTGCAGGATGTCAAAAATCGGTGGTTATAATGGAAGTCAATGGGCCCAAATGCGTACTTCAGGTAATGAGTGTATGTAAAGTGCATATCTCCTGTTCTATACACCTTAGAACAGAGGGGGTCATGGCATTTTAAACACCAACTAAAAGAAATTATTCTGGCCAAGTTTCACACCAACAGCTTTTAAACTGACTGATTTATTGAGGACCAAAGAAATAAAAACAGCAAAAAGTACGCGTTTGGACCCTAGGGTGCCCAGAGGGTTAAACCAGGCTCTGATATTACTCACATGTGGCAGAGTGGTTGTCAGTTTCCAAACCTGTCTTGGTTATTCCTAATTTGCGATGTTTTGTGGCTAGCGCTAATTGCTCCATTAGAAATGTATTATTGTCTTTTCTAACTTCTGGTCAGTTTTTGGAACACAGACGTTCTGTTTACAAACACAAGAAGGATGAATGGGTTTAGTTTCTTCTTTCTTCTTCAGATCAATGTTAGCGCACATTAAAAATGCAGTGTTTCCCTCAGCTCTCTGTAATTACACAGGTGGACTGAATTTTTAATTTTATTTAATGTCTGAGTATTTTCATGTATTCAAGTTCAGCCTTAATTTGTTTCAACCACAAAGAGTCTATAGTGTCTCAAGGTATATAATAATTAATATTTCCAAATAAAATGGACACAGCTCATTCAGATGCCAGTCATGTCTTTATTTCCTCACAGGGACGTTTCTTTTAGATTTTTGGCTTTTCCATTGCATCCAGAGGAAAATTCACTGGGTATTTCCACATGTCCTTCGGAACGTCCCCGTGTTTCCTGTGCCACTCCAAGAACCTGGAATAGAAAATAGATCAGGTTTAAAACAACCCCCTTTTACTTTTACATGTCCTGTTTTTTTTTTTTTTTTTTTTTTTTCTGTTTAATTTAACTCAATTTCCAGAGGTGGAAAGGTCAGTGGTGTTCAAGCTGTGGTACGGGTCCCACTGGTGGTACGCAGAAGTTTACATCTTTATTTAGTTTAATTTAGAGACAGTTTTATTCTCATTTTAATCCTGCTCTGTGTGGGGCTTAAAGTTAAAGTTTAGCCCATGGCCAAGTCCTGGGTTAGTCCTGGTTTAGATCGAGTTAAGTTCTGGATTCATCTTGATTTAGTCCTGGTTTAATCCTGGTTTGTGTCTGGCTTATTGTCCTGGTTTAGACCCGGTTTAGTCCTGAGGTAGTACCTGTCATGTAACTTTTACTCAAGTAATTTTGTCGAGGACATTTCCAAAGTATCTGCTGCTAAAGGCTTGTACCACTACTACCACTACCACTACTACTACCACTACTACTACTACTACTACTACTACTACTACATTATAGAGGAGCGTGTACCGGGGAGCACTAAGTTCTGGGTTTGTATAAATGAGGAAGTGAATAAAACTCTCTCATATGTCACACGCTCTGCTCTGAGAAGGTTTTTGAAGCTACACTTGTTCTAAAAGTGTGTCTCCACTGCCCCCTTCTGGCAGATACAGAAAACTGAGCCTACGTGTCATTGCTCCTGTCTGTGTCTCCAAACTAAGTCTGAGTCTGGACCGACCTGTCCCGTTTCTCCTCTCTGGTCATTGTAGGAGGATCTTCAGCCGCCACTGTAAAAAAAACAACAACCTCATATTTAAAACATTTTAACAGAACAGAGTCTATGACAGAGTGAACAGAGTCTGTGACAGAGTGAACAGAGTCTGTGACAGAGTGAACAGAGTCTGTGACAGAGTGAACAGAGTCTGTGACAGAGTGAACAGAGTCTGTGACAGAGTGAACAGAGTCTGTGACAGAGTGAACAGAGTCTGTGACAGAGTGAACAGTACCTGCAGCCACCAGGACCAGGACCAGCACTGAAACAAAAGGACAACAATTAATGAATGGATACTACTACTACTACTACTACTACTACTACTACTACTACTACTACCACATTGTATATATTGTTCAAACTTTTCAGAATTGGTTTTGTAGGAAGGAAGGAAGCTACAAGAGCTCAAGGGAGGAAGGAAACCAGGACTAAACCAGGAATAAAAATCATCTAAACCAAGACTAAACCAGGTCTAAACCAGGACTAGCCCCAGCTAAAGCAGCACTAAAACAGTGATAAAACTAAATCAAACTGCAGAAGACTCTTGAGAACCACCAGTGGTACCTGTCCCACAGTTTGAGAACCTCTCTCCACCTGTGGTAGGAGGTGTGCTGCAGATACTCACGGGCCAAGGCGGTGAACTTGAGAGAAACCATGTCTGAGTCTGGACGGACTGCAGAAGAAGTGAAGAGCGAGTCTGTTCAGAGGCTTTTATCTGTGACCCAGGACTCTCTCTGTTTGAACAGTAAACCACTTTAATATCTACACACTGTTAATATTCATCATATGCTTTGAAACTGCAATTATTAAAAAACAAACACTGCTCCCTTTGTCCACATTATTAACATGAACGTTCAGTAAGTTTAATAAAATTATCATGTTTTATTTGACAAAACCTGAAGGCATCTTTAAATACATTTTTAAAGACTTATGAACAGTCTGTACTACTCAGGTACAGTTACAAAAGAATTATGTTCCACAAGAAGTAAAAAACATTGCAGTTGTGTAAAAAACTATTACTACTACTACTACTACTACTACTACTACATTCAGTATTTATTGTGTAGTCCATGTTACATTATATTAGCAGAATAACTGATCAAACTCACATTTTTTGCTAAAGTCCCACCGCGCTCTGCAGCCCAGTCAGGCCCTAAAAGGAAAACGTGTGACATGTTTCCGCCCAGTTTCAACTTTATTTTCCACTTTACGGGTTGTGCATTTATTGTTTTATTGCACACATAGAGAATACAAGCCCATGTTTATTTCGAGATGAATTTGTTCTGAACTAAACAACAAAGTTGGGATGGATGTGTTATTTACGTTCGTCTTTGAAAGCAGCGTGTGGGGCCTGCTAATATCTTTCCACCACTGGCACAGTGGAAACTAACCTGGTTTGCCATACCCACTTCCTTTCTTAGTGAAGGAGGTGGGTATGGTTCTGTAGTTCTCTGTATAGAACAGGAAGAGAACTAGTCTTGATTGCCAGGCTAAGTGGAAACGTGATCATAAACACTGCTTATTTAAAACTAAAGTAGATGACATTTCCACAACATCTGCTGCTGAGAATGAGAAATATTTTATAACTTCACAGAAGTGAGAGTGAGGAGAGGACAGGATCTGCAGTTTGAGACAGAAAGTTGATTACTTACGTGTTTTTTTTTTTTTTTTACAGGAAATAAATATGTAATAAGCCATTAATAGTGAAATGAAATAAGCAAGACGTGCTGTTGGCAAAACACTGTTTTATTCCTATCATGAATTCATCTCGTCAGCAGGGCTTTGCAACAAAAACCTGTGGCCTCTAGCCCCATCTAGTGGACAAACCGTTCAGAAGGTTTACCTTTTCCCATATTTTTCTTTCTAAACACAAATACATTTTACTTTTATTGTCCTTAATTACCTTACGAGACTTTAGGAGACATTTTCATTCAGAGACAATTATTGGAAACACTTTTTAACGAGTAGCTGTTCTCAAAGTTAACAGATGTAGCCTACAGTTTGGAGAAGCAGACAGAAGCATTGACACTATCTTTGGTGCAAAATGCACCGAATGCAAGCACACATTTATTACATCTAACAGCTTTTAAAACCACATTTTTATTCTGTTCCTTATTTATACAACCGCAGAACTTACCCTCCCCAGTACAAGCGCCTCAGTGTGACTCTGAGTCTGAACCAAAATATGAGACATTTCTCTCTGATCCGCAGCAGGAACAAAAACAACTGTATTTTTATCCAACTGAGTGGCCAACACTAAAACCCAATGAGTAATTCATACATTTTCCTGTATGAAAATCTATTTTTTATAATACTCAAAAGCGTGTTTTCTTTTTAAAAAATGTCTTTCTTTATTTACATTACGACTAATTTCCCCTAACATTACGCAGTACGTTTCAACGCACCACACGCTCAAAGCCAACACAGAATAGAAACATCTGTCTTTACGATACACGCGCGCACATCACAAAAGACTGCGTTCAGGCGCAGATATCAAGGTTTTTACTCTAATAAAAAATACAAGTTCAGTCATTGCAAACTAACATCCTTAGTGCATCTACAGATGCCTCACATTGCTGTTTCCAGAAAACGTGACTGTAAGCTGCGTAGTGTAGTGATTATCACGTTCGCCTAACAGACAGCTATTAGGCGAACGAGACAACCACTACAATACAGAACCTGGGTATGGAAAGTACGGTCACGTTTTCTGGAAACAGCAATGCGAGGCATCTGTAGACGCACTAAGGATGTTAGTTTGCAATGACTGAACTTGTAAGACAGATGTTTCTATTCTGTGTTGGCTTTGAGCGTGTGGTGCGTTGAAACGTACTGCGTAATGTTTGGGGAAATTAGTCATAATATAAAGAAAGAAAGAAACTTTTTCAAAGGAAAACACGCTTTTTATTATAAATAAATAGATTTTCATACAGGAAAATGTATGCATTACTCATTGAATTTTAGTTTTCGCCACTCAGTTGGATAGAAATACAGTTGTTTTTCTTCCTGCTGCTACCCCATTGCTCAACACTTCAAAACCTCTTCCCATTGCAATGTAAGTCAACTAAAAGTAATGGTGGTGGAGGTTATCCCCAAAAATATCAGGGGAGGAGACAGACTCAGAACACTGCACAAAGAGAAACCTATTGGATAGGGGCTCTGCGGGCTACACATTTTCCAGGCCTTAATGAAGACATGGACTTTTCTGTATTTTTATAGTTATTCTTTTTTAGATTGACTGATTATAGCCCCTGCTCTTCCGTGCATTGAATATGCCTTGTATATTGTATCCCCTTTTGAGAATGCATCTTCTGCAGTGGATTTTATCTTTTGGATCTGTTTTGGTGGTGGCCTCATTATGTCCTTGGGTTGTTTCCTGGACTTTGTTTATGTGTAGTAACTTACAGTAACTTTTTAATGTGGTTGCTCCATATATTCCAGAGCTTTGTTCTGGAATATATCAATTCACAACTTTTTTTTTGTTTTTGTTGCATTTTAATAATGTGTGGTCCTGTTGTCATATGCCAGGGGTGAAAGTAAGCCGGTACGGCCCGGTACTACGTACCGGCATAAGATTTAGAGGGGGTACGCAGTACCGGGTAGAAAGAGATCAGCTGTCCGGTCTTTGCAGCTTTAACACACATTAGAAAGCAGCCGCGGACCGTGGTCGCTCATATGAGAGAAAAAAAATCTGCCGCTAAAGCATGTGACCCAGGCAGTGCTTTATCTCATCATATATGTGTCTGTGTGTTTTTTAGTGGCTTATGATCGCTCCGTGATGTGATTTAATGCACAGAATGTCCCTCTCCCCTCTCATCATTCACTGATTGTCTCCCTTCCTTAAACAAATGCATTGAGCATGTGCGTCTTAAGCCCAATGCACGCCAGGAGCGCTGCGGCACTTGCAAAGGCTTTAACATAAACAACACGGAGTTTAAAATATGTATTTTATCTGTCAATAACCGGACAAAGTGACAGAAGTCGCCCAGGCTGTGTGAGGACAGACTGAGCTGTTCTATTAATGAGTTATTAGCGAGTTAGCAGTCCCTGTCCCTCAGTGTTTACAGCTGTGTGTCTGTGTCACACGGAGCAGAGAACCATCTTTGTTACTGCAGAAGTACAGGGGTCATGTGTTTTCAGCCACCGCCACGCGCCGGTGTGAGGGCTCTCATAGAAAACAATAGGGGCGTATTTTTTGAGGCGCATCTGCGCGTCCGGTGTGTATTGGGCCCCAAACACACTGGCTGTGTGGGCGCAGCAGCGAGTGTACTGGCATCACAAGTGCGTCGCTGCAATGTGAGGTTGTACACACCGGCTACGTGAGCAACTCACTGCTGGCAGCTCCTTCTCTACAGAAAAGCCATTCAGAAGTCAATATGAGAGTACAGCCACATATAACAGACCTATGGTGACTATATTTGAATAAAGAGACGTATGTTTACTCTCTGTAGACTGGACATTCCACTTGTATTTTACAGTACAAGTGAAAGTTCGCGTTCATGGTCCATCAGAGCCAGAAATCCCCCATTCACAAAATTCATCAGGTCTGGGTAATGCTCATTGTAGTTGCCAAAATATAACAATTTATCCTAATTTTGTGTGTATTTTGGGTGAAAAACGTGACCCAGTGCCAGCCACCATCAAAATTCGGCGTGGGTTTGATTTTCTAGGAGAGTTGTGTCACAGCTCTGTTTGACGTCCGTCGAGCCTCGCGTCTCTCGCTGCAGTGTGGCTCTGATCTGAGCTGGGCCTGAAGTGAAAACGGTTCCTGACGCTGTCACCACGCTGCAGTTACGCATCCAGTTTGTTTGGGGCCTTGGCCTTTATAGGGTATGTTTGATTTGTTGTCAAACCCCATATAAGCCATGTCTATATTTTTTATTTATAGTCAAGATTCATTCTCAACCACGTATCTGCTTTTTCTGCCATTAAAAATATATATGTAGGCGTAATTTGTTTTACTACCGGCATAAGCAAAAATCTACTTTCACCCCTGCTTGTATGTGGCCCGCATCAGTTGTGCAGGTTGTGGGCCACACACCTTGCTCCCACTTCTGGCTCTGCAGTAGTCTCACTCACTGATAACAGGCACACGTTTTTCGTATGTGAACCGGCTCTGGCCCATACACTGAGAATCTGATCGTCAGTCAGCCGAATGTCCCGCATGAAAGCCAGAATCAGCTCAGAGACGACTGCTGCTTGGGACAGGTTTTGTTGCAAAATGAAGCCCCACTGAAGAGATGAATTCATGATAGGAATAAAACAGTGTTTTGCCAACAGCACGTCTTGCTTATTTCATTTCACTATTAAAGGCTTATTACATATTTATTTCCTATAATAAAAAAAAAACAAAACACGTAAGTAATCAACTTTCTGTCTCAAACTGCAGATCCTTTCCTCTCCTCACTCTCACTTCTGTGAAGTTATAAAATATTTCTCATTCTCAGCAGCAGATGTTGTGGAAATGTCATCTACTTTAGTTTTAAATAAGCAGTGTTTATGATCACGTTTCCACTTAGCCTGGCAATCAAGACTAGTTCTCTTCCTGTTCTATACAGAGAACTACAGAACCATACCCACCTCCTTCACTAAGAAAGGAAGTGGGTATGGCAAACCAGGTTAGTTTCCACTGTGCCAGTGGTGGAAAGATATTAGCAGGCCCCACACGCTGCTTTCAAAGACGAACGTAAATAACACATCCATCCCAACTTTGTTGTTTAGTTCAGAACAAATGCATCTCGAAATAAACATGGGCTTGTATTCTCTATGTGTGCAATAAAACAATAAATGCACAACCCGTAAAGTGGAAAATAAAGTTGAAACTGGGCGGAAACATGTCACACGTTTTCCTTTTAGGGCCTGACTGGGCTGCAGAGCGCGGTGGGACTTTAGCAAAAAATGTGAGTTTGATCAGTTATTCTGCTAATATAATGTAACATGGACTACACAATAAATACTGAATGTAGTAGTAGTTTTTTACACAACTGCAATGTTTTTTACTTCTTGTGGAACATAATTCTTTTGTAACTGTACCTGAGTAGTACAGACTGTTCATAAGTCTTTAAAAATGTATTTAAAGATGCCTTCAGGTTTTGTCAAATAAAACATGATAATTTTATTAAACTTACTGAACGTTCATGTTAATAATGTGGACAAAGGGAGCAGTGTTTGTTTTTTAATAATTGCAGTTCCAAAGCATATGATGAATATTAACAGTGTGTAGATATTAAAGTGGTTTACTGTTCAAACAGAGAGAGTCCTGGGTCACAGATAAAAGCCTCTGAACAGACTCGCTCTTCACTTCTTCTGCAGTCCGTCCAGACTCAGACATGGTTTCTCTCAAGTTCACCGCCTTGGCCCGTGAGTATCTGCAGCACACCTCCTACCACAGGTGGAGAGAGGTTCTCAAACTGTGGGACAGGTACCACTGGTGGTTCTCAAGAGTCTTCTGCAGTTTGATTTAGTTTTATCACTGTTTTAGTGCTGCTTTAGCTGGGGCTAGTCCTGGTTTAGACCTGGTTTAGTCTTGGTTTAGATGATTTTTATTCCTGGTTTAGTCCTGGTTTCCTTCCTCCCCTGAGCCCTTGTAGCTTCCTTCCTTCCTACAAAACCAATTCTGAAAAGTTTGAACAATATATACAATGTGGTAGTAGTAGTAGTAGTAGTAGTAGTAGTAGTAGTAGTAGTAGTAGTATCCATTCATTAATTGTTGTCCTTTTGTTTCAGTGCTGGTCCTGGTCCTGGTGGCTGCAGGTACTGTTCACTCTGTCACAGACTCTGTTCACTCTGTCACAGACTCTGTTCACTCTGTCACAGACTCTGTTCACTCTGTCACAGACTCTGTTCACTCTGTCATAGACTCTGTTCTGTTAAAATGTTTTAAATATGAGGTTGTTGTTGTTTTTTTTACAGTGGCGGCTGAAGATCCTCCTACAATGACCAGAGAGGAGAAACGGGACAGGTCGGTCCAGACTCAGACTTAGTTTGGAGACACAGACAGGAGCAATGACACGTAGGCTCAGTTTTCTGTATCTGCCAGAAGGGGGCAGTGGAGACACACTTTTAGAACAAGTGTAGCTTCAAAAACCTTCTCAGAGCAGAGCGTGTGACATATGAGAGAGTTTTATTCACTTCCTCATTTATACAAACCCAGAACTTAGTGCTCCCCGGTACACGCTCCTCTATAATGTAGTAGTAGTAGTAGTAGTAGTAGTAGTGGTAGTAGTAGTGGTAGTGGTAGTAGTGGTACAAGCCTTTAGCAGCAGATACTTTGGAAATGTCCTCGACAAAATTACTTGAGTAAAAGTTACATGACAGGTACTACCTCAGGACTAAACCGGGTCTAAACCAGGACAATAAGCCAGACACAAACCAGGATTAAACCAGGACTAAATCAAGATGAATCCAGAACTTAACTCGATCTAAACCAGGACTAACCCAGGACTTGGCCATGGGCTAAACTTTAACTTTAAGCCCCACACAGAGCAGGATTAAAATGAGAATAAAACTGTCTCTAAATTAAACTAAATAAAGATGTAAACTTCTGCGTACCACCAGTGGGACCCGTACCACAGCTTGAACACCACTGACCTTTCCACCTCTGGAAATTGAGTTAAATTAAACAGAAAAAAAAACAAAAAACAAACAAACAACAGGACATGTAAAAGTAAAAGGGGGTTGTTTTAAACCTGATCTATTTTTTATTCCAGGTTCTTGGAGTGGCACAGGAAACACGGGGACGTTCCGAAGGACATGTGGAAATACCCAGTGAATTTTCCTCTGGATGCAATGGAAAAGCCAAAAATCTAAAAGAAACGTCCCTGTGAGGAAATAAAGACATGACTGGCATCTGAATGAGCTGTGTCCATTTTATTTGGAAATATTAATTATTATATACCTTGAGACACTATAGACTCTTTGTGGTTGAAACAAATTAAGGCTGAACTTTAATACATGAAAATACTCAGACATTAAATAAAATTAAAAATTCAGTCCACCTGTGTAATTACAGAGAGCTGAGGGAAACACTGCATTTTTAATGTGCGCTAACATTGATCTGAAGAAGAAAGAAGAAACTAAACCCATTCATCCTTCTTGTGTTTGTAAACAGAACGTCTGTGTTCCAAAAACTGACCAGAAGTTAGAAAAGACAATAATACATTTCTAATGGAGCAATTAGCGCTAGCCACAAAACATCGCAAATTAGGAATAACCAAGACAGGTTTGGAAACTGACAACCACTCTGCCACATGTGAGTAATATCAGAGCCTGGTTTAATAACATTAGTGAGTGTGCCAACGTTTAGTGTTTAATGTAAGGTTGCGATTAGTGTCTATAATTAGCATACAAGCTAAAGGCTACATTTCTTAATCTCAATGTTACGCAGGATAAAATGTTGCGGACTGCAATAGTTTGACATTGTATGTTCAGATTTAATTCATGAATCACCACAAATTCTACTTTTATAAGTTAATATAAATAAATAGTTAATATAAGTTTATAAGTAAATTTAGAAACTGGTACTAACTCTCAGATATGGGTTACATAGATTCAGAGTCATTTTTATTAAACATATAATCAACAACCATTTGTTCCTGCAGACCACATGGACGCCGGGGTTTACAATAGAATAGGAAATTATATTTTATTATACATTTTCAGATGAATTGCGTTCTCTTCATTAGTTATAAATATTGTAATTTACCAACGCTGTTTAAAGCCGTGTTGTTGCTGAGTTATTGAAGCGTTTTAATGTTCTCCAGCTTCGTCTCAAAAGACAATGGGCCGGATCGTCCACTCTTTCAGGGCGCCAGGAGCGGCTGACATACAGGAGTATGTAACAGTTTACATCTTTTTTTTCCCTTTGCTTTTTTGCACAACGGAAAAGCTCGACAGTGCATGTAAATAACACGGCAGATTTAATGCAAATGGAAGATGATTTCTCTTACGCGCAGCCTTCGCGGATGCCGAGGTAACACTGGCACACTGTGCAGAGATCTGTGGGCTGTGGCGCACCGCGCGCAACAATTTTTCAAATATTGGCTGTCCTAAAAGTCACTAAAAGTGGCCAGATGATGTCATCGCCGAATTTGCATAAATGGTCACATAGCTCTAATTGAAAGTGAGGCAGATGACTCGTGGCTGCCTGGTGAGGCTGCTGTTTGGCACAAAATATCTCCAAATATTTCAAGAGATCTACATATATATTGTAGGCTTGCACTCAAACAGGTAACTGCATATTATTTACATGCAAATTAGGGACATAATTGGCAAAAAATACTATATTATTATCGATATAAATGTTTTATATACTATTGAACAGTGCTGTAATGTCTGTAAAATATTGGTATTCTGCACAAATTTGTTGAATAAACTTTAAAAAAAAGCTCCTGCTCTGAGTTGACTGCAGCTGACAGGCCTGTAAAAAACCCACGGCAGCAGTCGCTGTGCTGATTGGTCTGTGGCAGAGGGAAAGAGATGGAGAGCACACAGCAGCAGCTGCTGGCCGGCAAGACGAGACGGAGGAGGAGGAGAAGCTTACAGCGACATGCAGGTAGCTCGAAAAGAGTAGTGAGAAGTGTTTTCACATTTTTCATGAGTCGCCAAAGTCGCTAGCAACACCAGAAAAAGTCACTAGATTTGTTGCTTGTCGCTTTTTTGAGAATAAGTCGCTAGGGAGGTCTGAAAAGTCGCTAAATATAGCGACAAAGTTGCTAAGTTGGCAACACTGAGTGAGCAAGGCCGTGTTTTCCAGAAGCACACTTTGAGGTCAAACAAAAATGCAAAATACAGCACTCAGGGTTTTCAATTTTTGTTTTTTGAGTTTTGATGTATAGTAGCCTAATATAAAATAGTAATTGGATAAGGGCTTGTTTCCGTTTTTTGTTTTCTTATTGGGAAACGTGAAAACCAAAGGCCAGCAGGTACACGGACCCTGTGCCTTTCCCGATCTCACTCACTTTTAAGAATAAATGACTGTTAAAACTAACAGAACTCAATTTAATTGCTTAAATAATATTAAGGTTATTATGACAAAAGCTTACCAGGTTAGAGTTAGGGTTAGGTTTAAATTTCCAAATTGAACGTGAATAACACAGACGTACGCAGTTTCCATAGTGTAGTGGTTATCACCTTCGCCTCACACGCAAAGTCCAGTCGCGTAACATTATACTTGTAGAGCTTTTGCGAATGGAGCCGGATACGACTCCCATTTCGGCCAGTTTTTGATTTAACTTTTTGAGGAAATATTAGTTAGATATTCACAAATTGTATCTAATATTAAGTGTTTGCACACATTGTTGCTACCTGTGGGGACAAAATTCACCTGTTTGAACTTTCATGTTATATGTATTTCCAGTGTTGAGACCTAATATGAATGAAAACTTTATGGTATGATTCATGTTAATGAAATAAACTACTGACTTATAGTAAGTAAACATTAGAGAATATGAGACTCAAAGTTTACACAAATGCCTTTATTTACATTACGCAGTAATATCAAACAGTGTTCTCCATAAATGAAAAAACAAGCAAAGAGAAGAGCTAAAAAGAAAGAAAGAACTGCGATGTAAACTACTATAACCAGTGCAATAATACTACAGTAATATGTACAGTATATACAAAATATTTATTTATAATACACACAATGGAAAAAATTTAGAAAGATCTATGTACATTGCAAGGCTACTTGTCTCTCTCATTCACCCATCTGTCCCTCTCAGCTTCATAGAAGGGAGACCTCTGAAACTCCATCCATGACAGCTCCTTGGTCATGCCCTGAGCTCTGTAGAGTGAGAGCACCTTGGAGGGACAGTAGACATATTTCCCTGGCACCCCAGGAAACCCAGTGTGAATATGAGGACTGCCTGGGCCCTGCTTCAGTGGCAGGGGCAGAATCTACAGAGGCGCCCGGTGGGAGTGCTCACCTCTGCCTTCCTTTTTGCTCTCTCACTTGTCACCCTCTTCCACTCTGCCCCTCTCTGTTTGGCAGCTTCCAGCTCCCTCTCAAAGAAAGATGAAGCAGCAAACTCCTCAAACGTCATCTTTGGGTTGGTAAAGCCCTCAGTGGAGTACTTTTGATAAACCTTGGTGGAGCAGTAAAAGTTCTTCACCGTGTCACTTTGATAGAAAAAGTGAATGGTGGATCCGTCGCCAAGATAACAGGACTTCGGCTGCCCACAGGCCAAGCAGTTCCTGGTCTTCTTCTTGTCTTGGCTCTCCTGTTGTTGCTGCTGTGGAAGCTGCTGTTGTGGTTGCTGCTGCTGCTTTAAAACATCTGCCACAATTTTTTTCAATGGCAGCCCGGGTCAGTGTCCCCTGAGCTGGTTCCACAGCCGGAGGGCTGGTGGAGAGAGTGTTGTCACAGGCACACTCACAGTCTGAGAGTGCCAAAGCTGCTGTGTGGAGACCTCTTCTCAGAACTGGTGTTGAGAGCAGAGTGAGCATTTTTCAGCTTGGGAAGATGTTTGACATATCTGGAGATATGCTGCCATGTTGTTGGATGGAGAAGGCTGTTGGGGTCAGTGCATGCACTCTGCACCATGGCTGCATATTCAACATCCACCCTCCTCAGCATGTCTTTGGCCCCCCGTGCTTTACCAGCAGACCATCAATAGCAGCCCTCATGGGCTGTGTCCACCGAGCGTGGTCCAACACCTGAATCAGGCCTCCTGTTTAATTGGTCCTGTACGAGTGGCCCGAGGGGAAGCAACAATAGGCAGTGGTGCAACACCTGGAAATCCTGTAAATAAGGAATTAAAGAAAGAATAGAATATAACCATTAGTGTCACATAATCAATAAGCAGCATGTAATTCACATTTGAACATATTTATGTTGTCACATTCATTCCTGGCAGTGCGTCTGTACTGTAAAGAATGAATTACCGTTCTCTGTCATGTGAGGCAACAAAGGAATTAGAGAGGGTGAAGAGTGGGCGGGTTTTTCAGAGAACTGCTGAGCAAGAACTGGCACTGGTTCAACCGGGCCTTCGTGGATCACAACACTTGTCTCCTAGATTACACACAACATAGAGTATACAACATCAGGTCAATCTATCATTCACTTAGCATTGTTTTAATAATTTATTTAGATTTGCAAGTACCTGACTGGATGTGTCCACATCAGCTTCAGTGTGATGGACTTCATCCTGAGTGAGAGACAACTGCTGTGGCTCAGCTGCAGCCAAAACATCCTCAATGTCCCCAACTTCTTTTTTGTTCCAGTTGAAGACAATTGGGTGACAACCAGGCTCCACGTACTGCAGTCCAGGGTTACAAACAGTGTAAGCATATTATTAGGTACTTGAAACTTTTTTTAGCCTTTCTTATATTGTATATCTGTTCTCTCTGTTAATAATACTATTAACTAAACAATTAACATTTATTTGTCTGATGCATAAGCTCAGAGGCTGAATGGTGTGTTTTAAGTGTTTTTGTTATAAATACCTGTCCACCCACTGGTAGCCTGGCTTCTCCACTCCAGCAGCAGTGTAGCGCTGAGCAAGCCCCTCGTATTTGGGACCAAGAGACCGTTCACACTCTGACTGCGGCATGACCCAGCTGAGGACGGTCCAGTGCTCACTCATGATGGCATAAGACGACATTGTGCCAGATGACAGCACTACCTTCCTTGCCACTTTCCAAGTGTGATCAGATCTAAGCAGGGGTGAAAGTAGATTTTTGCTTTTGACGGTAGTAAAACAAATTACGCCTACATATATATTTTTAATGGCAGAAAAAGCAGATACGTGGTTGAGAATGAATCTTGACTATAAATAAAAAAATATAGACATGGCTTATACGGGGTTTGACAACAAATCAAACATACCCTATAAAGGCCAAGGCCCCAAACAAACTGGATGCGTAATTGCAGCGTGGTGACAGCGTCAGGAACCGTTTTCACTTCAGGCCCAGCTCAGATCAGAGCCACACTGCAGCGAGAGACGCGAGGCTCGACGGACGTCAAACAGAGCTGTGACACAACTCTCCTAGAAAATCAAACCCACGCCAAATTTTGATGGTGGCTGGCACTGGGTCACGTTTTTCACCCAAAATACACACAAAATTAGGATAAATTGTTATATTTTGGCAACTACAATGAGCATTACCCATACCTGATGAATTTTGTGAATGGGGGATTTCTGGCTCTGATGGACCATGAATGCGAACTTTCACTTGTACTGTAAAATACAAGTGGAATGTCCAGTCTACAGAGAGTAAACATACGTCTCTTTATTCAAATATAGTCACCATAGGTCTGTTATATGTGGCTGTACTCTCATATTGACTTCTGAATGGCTTTTCTGTAGAGAAGGAGCTGCCAGCAGTGAGTTGCTCACGTAGCCGGTGTGTACAACCTCACATTGCAGCGACGCACTTGTGATGCCAGTACACTCGCTGCTGCGCCCGACACAGCCCGTGTGTTTGGGGCCCAATACACACCGGACGCGCAGATGCGCCTCAAAAAATACGCCCCTATTGTTTCCTATGAGAGCCCTCACACCGGCGCGTAGCGGTGGCTGAAAACACATGGCCCCTGTACTTCTGCAGTAACAAAGATGGTTCTCTGCTTCGTGTGACACAGACACACAGCTGTAAACACTGAGGGACAGGGACTGCTAACTCGCTAATAACTCATTAATAGAACAGCTCAGTCTGTCCTCACACAGCCTGGGCGACTTCTGTCACTTTGTCCGGTTATTGACAGATAAAATACATATTTTAAACTCTGTGTTGTTTATGTTAAAGCCTTTGCAAGTGCCGCAGCGCTCCTGGCGTGCATTGGGCTTAAGACGCGCATGCTCAATGCGTTTGTTTAAGGAAGGGAGACAATCAGTGAATGATGAGAGTGGAGAGGGACATTCTGTGCATTAAATCACATCACGGAGCGATCATAAACCACTAAAAAACACACAGACACATATATGATGAGATAAAGCACTGCCTGGGTCACATGCTTTAGCGGCAGATTTTTTTTCTCTCATATGAGCGACCGCGGTCCGCGGCTGCTTTCTAATGTGTGTTAAAGCTGCAAAGACCGGACAGCTGATCTCTTTCTACCCGGTACTGCGTACCCCCTCTAAATCTTATGCCGGTACGTAGTACCGGGCCGTACCGGCTTACTTTCACCCCTGGGTGTACCTCACATTTTAAAAGCATGCTGAATTGCTCCTCTTTCTCTCATTTTGTCTGTCTTGCCTCTTGCATAGAGCCAGGGTCCACCAGGCAGTCTAAAGACCAGTCGGCCATTTTGGGAGCGCACTGGGGACACAGCACCATACCAGTGCACTAACTGAAGCTATACCAGCCCAGACCGACCTATAGCCTGGACCTCTGCTTAAACGTCCCATTCTAAACCTCTCAGCTGTACTTACAATTTTATGGTTACAGATTTTAATCTTAATAATTCCCTTGGCTTTTAGCCTTATAAATTTTAACAAAGGTTATAATAAATTTATTTGAGCTTTCATGGTTGCATCTTTGTGAATTTCTGGTGGTGAATCGAACTTAAGGGGCGGCTAAACCACTGTTACAAGTGGATGGAGAACACAACGTTGCTCTGTTTGTAACTGGGATTTTTGTCCTTGGGATGAACCAGTTTTTGTCTGAGAGTATTAACAAGTTTGAAATAAACCGGGATGTTGTGTTGGCTAAAAATCCTTTTAAGTTTCTCAGACAGGCCGGAGATGTAAGGAATAACTATGTTGCTCCTTTTTGGCTCTAGTTCTTGTTCTTTCCTGTCCTCTTTTCTCGTCCTTTGGAATTTGGAGAAGGCCCAGTTGGGATATCCACAGGTTCTGAGGGCTTGGCTACATGTCCGCCCAGCCCTCAGAACCTGTGGAGCTGACCAGGCTGGGGATGGTTAACAACTCTCACTCCAGCTGAGGACAAAGGATTCCTAACGACCCAAAACCACTCAGGCTATTCATGGTCGCCTTGACCAATAGAATTTAGTTTCAGGTCAAAACTCCTCCTTCCTAGGAGAATATAAACCAGCTCTCTTACCAGTTCATTTCAGAATTGAGAAAGCCTCTTGGATAAGAGGTGAAACGTCTTCAACTTTAAAAATCCAATCCAGATGACTGCTTTTTAAACTTTTGGTGCGATGCAATTACCCTGGACGAGTGAGAATCTTCACAGACATTTCATAACACAGTTTAATGTACTGTTTAATAGTAAGACATTTGAAATATTTCCTGACCCGTAAGTCTCGATTTCAGAAACCACCTCTTCTTTGAACATGTCAATGAAAATCTCCTCTTTTACCATAATGTCTGAAGATTCACAGACTTCCTCCTGGTGATAAACCTGATCAGTGATTATTTCATTGAAGTCCTCAGTTTCTGGTCCAGTGGTGGTTTCACTGTAATAGGAATGTAATGGGGTACTTTTAGATTTTATTTATGTAATTGTGAAACATACATTTTATACACTAGCTCAACACATCTTTAATCTTAATGTTTCCTGACCTGGTAGTTTGGACTTCAGGAGCCTCCTCTTCTGTGGTCTCTGAATCAATAAAAATCTCTTTTTCGATGTTGACATCATGAAACTCACAGACTTCAGGATCAGACCTTGGGATGGCACAGTCTTTGACCACCCCCATCTGTGGCAGCAGAGGCATCACCACCACCAGGGAGCAGCTCCACATCAGTCTGGTCCACCTCTTCAACTGGGTCAACCTGCATTAATAAAATTGGACATTTAGAACAAGCTAAATTATCAATATTTTTAATTTAACTTATGATCAAGGACAGAGACTGAGTCAAGACCCAGACAAAGGCAAACTGAGACCAGGTTGGAGCCAAACCCTGTGAACTAACTCTAATTCAAGGAGAAAAGTAATTTAAAAAAGTGATTCAAATACATGAATAATTATTTAAATGAAATAACATACAACATACAAACAAAGAGAGACAGATCATGTTCCTGGTTCAAAACTAATTCAAATTATAAAGTATAGAATTTTCGTATAATCTTTGGTAAAAAAAAAAAAAAAAAAAACTATTTCAGAGGCCGCCACATTCAAGACAAGACTGAGACCAAGACCAAGACTAAGACTGTAAAAGAAATGTTTCAAGGGCTTTGCAACTCTAGTGGCTGGTGTGGGAGTATCTGTGTTTCTAGCCAAAATGAAAATCTACCCCTGTTTGGCCAGTTGGCTACTGTTAACCACTCCAGCACATCTTAACAGTTTTTTATCAGTGTGAAAAGTATATTGTCCTCCTCCTTCATTGTGTGGTGTGAGAACTGCTCTACAGCGGACAGAGTGGTTAAATCTGTAAAATAAAAAGGCAATGTCCCTACACTGGATGGCATCTACATCAGCTGACTCAATCACCAAGGCCCAGTTCACATTTCAGACATCTCTCCTCAAACAGAAGTCTGCAGCTTAAACAAACAAACAAAAACAAACAAGCAAACAAAAAACTAAAATAAGGATGAGGCTTCTTCTTCCCTGAGGTTCAGGATCAGGTTCCCACACAATACTCTGGACCTGAGGTGCACAGTTCTATAACTGGGATCTGCTGCAGATTGGTCTAAGAGAGCGTTGTGTGTAAATCACACCAGTCTGGTCACTGGAGCGCTCCTGATGAGGACTGAGCTGTGTGATCCTGACTGGACATGCACAGGCCTTTCAGGACTGGTCCCTCTGATTTTACACAAGGGCCCCACTTTCTCTGACTGACTGTGGAATCATCACAGATCAGGAAATGTTATGTGCAGGTCTCTCTGTTTTATAAAAAGATAAATACTCTTGGGTTAAGTGTGCACAGTTTGATGCCATTTGCCCAGTTTACATTTAGAGGAAAAGCTCTAAAATCCAAATAAGGCAGGAGATGCAAAGAAAGGATGTGAATGGAATCAATTTGTTCTTTTGCAGTCTGAGTTTAGAAGGAGTTTCTACAAAAACCTTTGGAAAAATGGTAAATGGTTTTACTCATAACACTCAAATATTAATGGGCTGAGCAAGGAGCACCCGGCTCCTGTTGGATTTGGAGGAAAACAAATCAAAATCATTACATGATCAATATTTCAATGCATCAACGCCATACAGCAAGAGGAAAGTTAGACTGACAACAGATGCCGAAACCGTGGAGAGTCCAGCTGTAAATTATCCAGACATTTCTCCAGATGTGTGTAAATCCTGAGCATCTGGCCGAGTTGTAAAAAACATGTTCACCCCAAAGAACTTACTAGAATTTACCAGAAATATTGTGTGAGCTCCGCAAACATCTTTAATAAGAGTTAATGATATTTGAATATAGGCTACCGTTAATGCCCAAAGAAAGATTGTATTGTTGTAATGTTAACAGTTGTAAAACATGTATTGTGTTTTATTGTTCTGCTATTATAAACATAGTAAGTAACGGCACAGTTACTTTGCCTAATAACAAGTTACTTTTATAATGCAGTAACTGAGTTACTAACTCGGCCCAACACTGATGACTAGCTAGAAAATTCTATGTAAAGGTGCGTCAATGTGAACAGTCACAGAGTAATTCTGTAGTACTAGGTAGTAATTTGACAAAATTAAGAGATACCAGTAAAACAAAGTACAGTAAATAAACCATAATAAGATACATTTTTGTACTTGATCATTTATATGTGACAGTTTTGTCAGACAGCAATATCATGTTCATTTTCAAGTACATAAATATTTAGATCCTAAAGAGGTCAAAGTTCTCTGAAGTTCTGTCAGCTCGGCAGGAGCGCTGACTGTAAGTCTGCGAACTCTGAGTCATATGAACATGACACAGGTTATACTTATTTATTTATGATGAGACGGAAACAGCCTGTTCCATCTGCCGCACCCACATGAGTCTTGAGAGCCGAGTGTTCCTTGAGGGCAGTGAACACACCACTGGCCTGTGGGACTGAGTTTTACAGGTGGTTTAGTGCTGTGAAGTATGCATACATTACAACCAAAGGGCGCAAGTAGTTAGGGTTTTAGGCATATTACAGTCTGTGCATCATGGACGTTATGGAGATGTTGACACTTCATCATTTCCAGTTCTAGGCAGGGTCTACTGGTGGTCATTGTCATTTGGAGCTGACTTTCTTCACAACTTGTTTGTAGAGAGTCTCAGTTACTGGGCAGTATAACAGTGCCCCATGTTCTGCCGGTGCAGTGATTATGGATTTTATGTGTGTTAACCAGATTGGTCACTATCAACTGTGTATTAAGATTTATGAATATGAATTGAGTAATGTTCTGACTGGATGTGCTCTGGTATTTAAATATTCATCTTTGCTGCAGGAGCTAAGGGTCTATCCAAGTGGTGGTGGACTGGGGTAGTGAGCTGAGACAATGTGCTGTGCAGACATTCTCCCAAACGACCCAAAGGTAGGCTGTACTCTGCCCCACCTGGAAGCTCCTGGTGCTCCTAAATCTAAACACACTTGTATCCACCACTGCCTCAGTTGGTTTAGTGTTGGCTTATTGCTTAGGACCACGCCAACCATTATCTCTCTCAGGGCTTTACGCTCTGCTGTCTGCTGCACAAAGGGCAGCTGGACAGGACACAGCAGAAAAATTTCAAGTTAAAAGCCATGAGGTGACATCACATGGGGAACTGGCAGGCCGTGTATTATAAATTATTTGTAATTTCTAGTAATACTGTATTGTTCTAATATACTGTTTGTTTTTGTAAAGGCCCACGGGAAGACCATCACAAAAAACAAACAAACAAAAAAGTGTATAAATGTGTGTGGGTCAGCTTTAGTAAACTGCAGTTTGGATGATTGTCATTCTAATAAAGTAAAACCAAACAAAATAATATTGATAACTTGCTGTAAATTAACATGGGGAATGGTAATGGTATTTATATAGCACTTTACCTATGACACAAGTCACCCAAAGCTGCTTCCATACTGACGCTTTAATCTGTGGGATGGTTAAAATACAGAAGGAGCAGATGGGCAGAGAATTTAAGCCATTCTGAGAAAAATATGTCAGTCTGCTCAAGTAGACGTATCTGAAAAGTGACTTAATAACTTGATAAGATGTTATAATGTCTCTAAAACTCACTGTAGGCTCTGTAATCGCTGTAGTTTTGCGCCGTCTTCACACTGGCAGCTTGTTTCTCATCACAGAGCTGTCAAAGACACGTCTTTTTATCTTAAACTAGAACTCTTTCTTCTCCAGTGCAGAGCCGCTTTCTACCTCAATAAAAAGAGAAACAGCTTTGTAATAAAGATAACCCAATGTTAACCTGAAGTTACCCCAATAACCCTCTTTTCCTGCTTTGTAGTACAGTTAAATAGTTACTTATTTGAGTAAAACTGTTTGCATTTTGACCACAACTATAATGAATCCTTATTTTATTGCAAAAGAAATAAGCCATAAGCATTAAAATCTAAATAACTGTGTTAGCAATCCCTGAGAAAAAAAGGCTTAATGCTCCTCACTATTGCAGGTATACCACAAACAAACAAACAAACAAACAAACAAACAAACAAACATGATGATATGATATAACGTCTTACCACAATTTTGAAAAATATTTTTTTTTAGTATTTTTGGTTATATTGCCCAGCCCTAGTTTGAGGCAGTATACACACAGGTACAGTTTTCTACCAACCAGGCACTGCAACAAGCCTGACCATCTCAGGAGGAGTGCCTCCCAACCAGATTCTGACCTGTGTGTTCACACATGAGGATATATTTAGGAGGAGGTTAAATAATTGAGTCCTTTGCGGTGACACTGGTTTATGACAAGAGACCAATCCGGATATGATACGAGGGGCCCTGTAGCATTTCTGAATAAGAAAAGTGGAGGGGCTGTGTTTGAACAACAACAGGTGCTCCCTAAGATTTCATGTGTGTAAAGAGTTACTGACAGCAGTGTCAAGAGGTTTTTGCTGATATCAACCCACTGAAGGCTGCTCGGGCCTGACCACATCCTAGGCTCTAAAAGGTTGTGCTGAGTGATTAAAGTTTGATTACATATCAAACTGCTCTACTTAGGACACAATCTCAACCCTGCTTCACCCCAGCCTGACTCACCTGGAGAACAAGAATGGATATGGCATGATTTTACTGAGTGGCTTCAGCTCAGCATTTAATATAATCTTGCCTTAACAACATGTGTAAAAATCATTGTGACTCAGTCTAAGTTGAGGACTGTGCAGGTGAATTCCAAACTTTCTGACAGAGAGACAGGCAGTCAGAGTCAGCAGTGTAATGTCTCATCATCATCATATCTTATCACGCCAATGCCTTATCCTAGAAATAGCAGAGTTATTGGCATCTTTGAGCTCTTGGTTGGTGCAGAAGAGCCCTTGGCAGTTATGAAGGATGTGTTCCATCGTCTGAGTCGGCTCACCACAGAGCAATCAGCGCCTGTAGCAAGGCCCCATCTTAGAAGATTATCCTTGGTTTTACCCACTTTGCTGTACGCTCGGTTAAGCACAATCCAGTCTTTTCTCTCAAATGATGTTCCGCAGGTCAGATGCTCTTGGTGGTCAGGAAGAGCCTCATTGGGTGAGTTGTTTTCAATTTCTTTCTATCTTTCCAGCCTGTATTTTGTAGGAGGTGAAGTGGTTTGACAGTCATTAAACTGCGGCGGGACTGTAATTGGTGTTCCACTTCTTGAAGTGAGTGTCAAGGATCAGACAGCTGTTCGTATCTTTCCATCCTAGAATAGGTTTCTAGTCACACCTCAGGAGGTGCAGTGCCAGCCAACTGTACAGGGTGAAAACGGGTATGGTGCAGAGAGTGCCAGTGATAGCTGGACATGCACTATTGAAGACTGGGTCAATCTTATTAGCGTGGGTCGATCTTGCCCACACTCGTGCACAGTACTCTGTAACTGAATAGCAGAGTGCAAGAGCTGTTGCTCGTAAGGTCCACTCCCAACAAAGAGTTAGCCAGTTGTGCAAGTAGGTTATTGTGGCTGGATTCCTTTTTCTTCAATTTCAACAAGTGCTCCTTAAATGAAAGAATCCAGGGTGACACCCAGATACACGGGATGCTTAGTGTTCGTAAGCAGTTTGTTGTCCCATTGTATTTCCAGGGTAGTGTTTGCGTGTCTATTATTGAGGTGGAAAGTACAGACCTGCATCTTCCCTGGGATTGCAATGAATGACTGCTTGGTATTGTACTCTGAAAGCACCATTGAGAGCACCACTGAGTCTGTTCTGGATACAGTGTAATGAACAATAATAAAAGAATAATAGTAAGCACAGGTTTACAAGAAGGGTGGGACCTGAGATATTTACTGGTAACACTGCTGACACAGGACTGTACTGCTGTTTTTTTGGGCTCTTATTACTAATGATGAGCTGGCATACAGAAAAGATTGATCATTTATCAGACATGCATACGCCTAACAAATTTGTTTATGCCTGGTGTATGTCCAAAGACAAACTTGGATGTGGGCGTTTAGTAATCCTACGCCAGCTCAGGAGGCAGTATACATTTACACCAGTTTCAAGTCAGCATCAAAATGTGCAGCAAAACATTTTCTTCTGCTTATTCCCGTTAGGGGTTGCAGGTGACTGGAGCCTATCCCAGTTAATTTGGGCCTTAGGCGGGGTACACCCTGGACAGGGGCCAGCTTGTTGCAGGGCTGACACAGAGACAAACACAGACAGACAACCATTCACTCTCTCATTCATTCACTAGGGGCAATTTAGAGTCACCTATTCACCTAACACATGCATGTCTTTGGACACCTCAGCTGAGATTCAAACCGGCTGCAGCAAAACAATGAAATGGATTATAGATCTCATGAGAGAAACAAGCAGCAGCCAAGTTAATGAATACAAGCCAAAAATAAGCAACTTGTTTTACCAACACAGAAAAAATAAATAAATAAAAAAAACACGTTTGTAGTTGGTTTGACCTATGTCTAATAATTATATTATGAAAGCACTCAATGATTGCTTTCTGTTTAACTGCTCCAACTGGACTTTTGTTTCATAAATTCCTGCAGATTGCATTCACTTTCTAAAATTTGATGATGTCAAATCCTCAGATGGCCTGTATTGTTTAGGCATAATTTATAAAAGAAATATCCAAACTGCAAAACCCACAAATGTTGAATCTCATAACTTTTTGTTAGCAACTGGGTCTACAACTACACCATAATAATCTTGTGACTTAATGCTGAGTCTACTGACAGCAATCACACCTGTGTGTTTTAATAATATCACCACTTTTTGACGATATAGTGAAGAAATAACAATTTTGTTTAGCAGCAGATTCTACCATAGAATTATTACCTGCCTCCATCTCAATGTTAAACTATAGACCCTTCTTGTATTTCTAAACAGAACATCACAACATTCATCATGACATTGTTTGCTCAGATTTAATTCATCAGTCACTACAAAGCCTACTTTTTAGAATTACCTTTAGTAGCTGCTACTGACAATCGGAGTCATTTTTAATAAATATTTAATCAACAAACATTTGTTCCTGCTGCCCAAAAATGATTAAATTAATATTTTTTATTTTACTCCCTCATAGAAACGAATGGGCTAGAACATTAATCTCAGTACCAGGCTGTGTGCGCAACTTTTCTAATAACATCCTTACCGAAAGGGTCTACAGACCAGAGGTGGGACCAAGTCACTGTTTTGCAAGTCACAAATAAGTCTCAAGTCTTTGGCCTCAAGTCCGAGTCAAGTCCCAAGTCAATGCCTTACAAATCCAAGTCGAGTCACAAGTCCTACACTTTCTGTTTCGAGTCCTTTCAAGTCTTTTAAATTCTTAGGACTCCAAACTTAATTTTTGTCACATTTTATATTGTTGAATGCACCCTCATGTCCTGCCTTAGAAAAATAAATACATGATGACCAAATGGTAATTTGTTAGCTGTACTATTTGAACACCTTAAGACTAGAAGAGGCCTACACAAAAAACAGGTTTCTGAATGCTTTAAAAGTAAAGCCAAGTTCTTCAGTAATGATTTACAATAAAGCTAAATACCTTACCAGTTCATTGTATATTTACTGTATCAACAAACTGTGCTCTACTGGCCTTGTCAGACAGTTTACAGGCTTCAATAAGAGTCACTCTATCACATTTGAAGATTTACAAAGTGAATACTGCCCACTATACGATTTACTGAATAGCGACACCTGTGGGCAAAAGGGGTACTGCAGGTTCATGATGTATGGTCAGAGCCATGAGCTCCAGCTCCAACACAGAGACAACACTGCAGAAAGCTCCAGCTGGTGTTCATTTTTCACTGTTTACTGTCTGAGCTCACCGTGCACAGGTAAAGATCTCCTCTGTGTAATCACATAAAGCCGCGTGTGCGTCACGTGATTCACGAAGTCTCTCTCAGACTCCACATATTCGCCTTTAGACCCATGTGGCAAAGGGTCATTTATTATTTTTAGTTTTTTTATTTATCTGTCCGCATCCTTCTGAGCATTAAAACTAAGTTATGGTGATTAAATAACTCTTTTATGATCGTGTTTGGAATAAAACATCAGAGGAACTATCTGAAATATCTGCGAGAGCTTTAATTAGATGCACCATTGATGGTTGTAAAACTTTAACACTCAATATCTCCGTGATTTCTGAGTCTATCAACACAAAACAAAGACTGACATAAAGCTTAAAATCTCCTCTGTCGTTATGTCAAAATAAGAATAAGAAAACACGCACAAGTAACATGCGCAGAGAAAGAGAGAGAGATGAAAGCTCTCATTACTGCGCCAGGAGGTCAATTAGGCTCATTGTTTCTTGCATACTTATCAAAAATCATACTTTTATTTCTTTGAGAAGCATCAAGTCTTCTCACGTCATGGGGCTCAAGTCCAAGTCAAGTCCCAAGTCATTGGTGTTCGAGTCTCAAGTCTTAGTCCATTTCATCAAGTCGGGTATAAAGTAATCAAATTAGCAACTCGAGTCTGACTCGAGTTCAAGTCATGACTTTCAAGTCCACACCTCTGGTCTATAGGCTTAAGAATTCTATGACATCATGTGAATGCAAAGCTCTCCAGTATATGCACATTTTTACCCAAGAATGTATTTTGAAAACTGAGGACCAGTGGCCCTAAAAATCATGTAAATGTCATATTTTAGTTTGAGGCCTTTACTTTGATCTGTTTATTATCCAGATTCAGACCTGTGTGGCCAGGGTCCTGCTGCACAGCCCTGATCTCAGACAGTGTGTCCTCTGTACGTGGGGTTTGATGAGGCTCATACAAACATTTCCCCTTCATGAAAGGCTCACTGTGTTTGTCCCAGAGCAGCTCTGTGTCAGCCCGAGACCAGCTGTTTGGTCCAGTTTGGTTTGGAACAAATCTGAAACAAAAAGTCATACAGCCTCATGCTCTGAATATGAAACTGAAAGAAAACTGCACGTGTTTGAACATGCATCTGTGGACTGCAGAGAGACGCTCCTAGTGACATATAAGCTGAAGCTAAAAGCTGAAAGGATATTTTTAAATACACACATGATTACATTTGCATGATGAAGACAGGTGATGATGAGGACAGACACCTGCACCTTTCACTCTGCAGCTGAGACTCAATTCACTTCTTCTTTGAGCTCCAAGTTCTAAATATATTCCTCAATGGGGATACACTATTAATGAAAAGGGTGCTTTTAACTACATAACAAAACTGTGTTTCAGTCAGTAAAAATAGACGGTAAATGAGATTTTAAAAAATTGTATATATATAACTTGAGAAGGCCTGGAAAGTGAAGGCAACAGTGGTGCCTGTGGTCATCGGAGCGGATGTGGTCTTGTGGACGTGGTTTTTTGTCTACCTACGCAGTAGCCTTGCACTTCTTCTTCTTTCTGTCCTCTACATTGAACTAGTCAGATCTCTGCTGACTGAAATTGGATTTGAAGGAGGTGGAACTACTAGACACAAATCAAATGCAACTGGGCAGGCATTTAACCAATTAGGAAACAGGAAGCAGTACCAACATGCAGAATAAACTTCCACAACAATCCTAATTTAACAAGTGCTATACGAAGCCCATCACATTTTGAATAAAGAGTTCACTAAAGCTCAGAGTAACCAGCTGGTACATAAACCAGCTCTGGGCCGAACATGGTACTGTACTACTCCGTACTTCAGAAAACTACTGCAGACGCCTTGCTCTGACCTTCAGATGCCCGCTGTAGAGGCTCACCTGAGGCCAGCTGAGGTGTGTCCAAGACAAAGCACCAGCCACAGGTCGACAGCCTGAATGGATGGCACAAATATGTCACTGAGCAATATTTCGTCATTTTGGCCACGGCTGATATTTTCAAAGGGCCACATTGACATTTGGAGATGCGCTCTATTGTGTTTCATCAGCAGGCCCCAAATAAAGTCTCAGACTCTGTCCCTTGACTTTCCCAAAATGTCTCATTAGCATTGATATCACAAGTTACTTGGAAACTACACCAAGAAGTTGTTCTAAAATATGACTTTCCCATAAGTCTGTATTACAGATCTTGTCAGAAAGTATTGTATGATTTGATTACAGGCTAAATAATGACACATGCTTCCAAAAGCAGTATTTCCAAATCCAGTTTATTTGTATAGCACATTTTACAAACAAGACAAAGTGCTGCACATAAAACAATAAATAACTATTACTCCATTTAACTATACCAGTCCCTATTAAATAATAAGAACCAGCAAAACTAAATAAGAGCAGTGCAATAAAATAACAGTTAAAAGAGTTAAAAGTCAGAGAAGAAAAGTGGGTCTTAAGACAAGGCTTTAAACATTCGACTGTTGGGGCCGTTCTGACCTGAGAGGGCGGAGCAGTCAACAATCTTAAATGCAGCAGTGTTCTGGACAAACTGTAGTCAATAAAGTGCATTGTGATTAATTCCAAAGTAAAGGGCATTAAAGTAGTTTAGACATGACGAAATAAAGTATTTATCATAAGCATTTTAACATCAAATACATTTTTGAGATACAGTGTTACTGGCTCTTTTCACTTTTGTTATTGTCCTGAGCGTAAATGGTTTAGCTGGTGCTTCTACTGGGGTCTTTGCTTTTTGTTGCCACAGTAATAAGACATAAAATGAAGGGATATAAAATGGAGCATATAGTCGCTTTCATCTAGGACATGATGGGCACTTATTCTTGTGTATGTCTCATGCAGAGCAGATTAAGTCAATATTTTAGATACAAGCACCAAATTTGCCATAAATATTGCCTAGGACCTACTGCTTCAGAAAATCTCAGAAGACACCAGAAAAAAATCAAGATGGCTGCCATTTTTCAAAATTGCCAATCTTAAAACTGACAAAATATAATATTAACATGCATTGTGCATGGATCATCTAATTTTCAAACAAGTTTTTGAGTATGAGGAATTCTCTATTCCAAAAGTTCAAATTGTTTAAGATAATGATGGTAGAACATCAGTTTATTTATTGATTTATTTATTTTTTTAGGCATGGTGGAGATGTAGCTGGTCTGTGGCAGATGTGGATTGAGGCGTGGTGGAGGTGTGCCAGGTGTGTGGGTGCAGGTGTGCCAGGTGTGTGGGTGCAGGTGTGCCAGGTGTGTGGGTGCAGGTGTGTCAGGTGTGTGGGTGCCCGTGTGTCAGGTGTGTGGGTGCAGGTGTGTCAGGTGTGTGGGTGGAGGTGTGCCAGGTGTGTGGGTGCAGGTGTGTCAGGTGTGTGGGTGCAGGTGTGCCAGGTGTGTGGGTGCAGGTGTGCCAGGTGTGTGGGTGGAGGTGTGCCAGGTGTGTGGGTGCAGGTGTGTCAGGTGTGTGGGTGCAGGTGTGCCAGGTGTGTGGGTGGAGGTGTGCCAGGTGTGTGGGTGCAGGTGTGTCAGGTGTGTGGGTGGAGGTGTGCCAGGTGTGTGGGTGCAGGTGTGTCAGGTGTGTGGGTGCAGGTGTGCCAGGTGTGTGGGTGCAGGTGTGCCAGGTGTGTGGGTGCAGGTGTGCCAGGTGTGTGGGTGGAGGTGTGCCAGGTGTGTGGGTGCAGGTGTGCCAGGTGTGTGGGTGCAGGTGTGCCAGGTGTGTGGGTGCAGGTGTGTCAGGTGTGTGGGTGGAGGTGTGCCAGGTGTGTGGGTGCAGGTGTGCCAGGTGTGTGGGTGCAGGTGTGTCAGGTGTGTGGGTGCAGGTGTGGCAGTGGTGAGGCTGAGGCGTGGTCCAGTTGTAGGAGGTGTGGCGGGCAAAAAACTAACACATTCAGGTGCTAAAGGACACAACTGCAATATGAACGGGGGAGGGCAGGGATCTAACCAACAACCTTCCAGTTACTGGGCAACTGGGCCTACTCCCTGAGCTACTGCAGCCTGCTCTGCTCAGTGCGATGCTGGTCGAACAGATTTTCCTTCAGCGTCACTGCCGATGGGTCAGAGTTGGAGAGGAGACTCATATCTGAGCCATTCACTGATTATTTCAGCTTTGTGCCTGGATAAACGGAGGTTGGTGGTCGGCTCTTCTGTGCTGTAGTGCCTTTAGACCCAAGCCAAGCAACATTCCCTTGGTCCATTCTTCAGTTCTGAGCAGCCTCATGTAGATATATAAGGTATAAGGTTCTGCAGAGGAAAAATGGGGATGTCATATACAGCATGCATCCAAATCCATATGAAATGCTGAAAACAATATTGTGGTCCAGCACTTTTGAAATAAAACAACATAATCACATTTAATAGAAGAACATATTTACACAGTGGTGTGAATGCGGTCAGTCTCCTCTGGAGGTGGATCTGCGTAAATATTTATATATTTATACACTAAAGTGTTCTGGTGAAGGGTTCCAAGAAAAAAAAAAAAAACAGCCAATTACGGACCTTAGCGGTTATATTTGGCCATTTGGGCCAACTAATGGTGACATGCTATTTTTTGTTTCATGTCAATACACCAAAAAATTATGTAGATATGGCTTGAAATCAGAAAACACGACTATTCTTGTCTCTCACACTGGACTGGCCTTGGCAAGATGGGAGCTTCCAGCTGATGAAGAACATCCCTCTGAATTGCTTACATCTGTCTTTACAATGGATGTAGAATAAGACCAGGGTGGGGAACCATCCCTTCTACCCCTAGGCCATTCTGATCAGTGTCTGCAGCAGAAAAATACCATGTGGCTGAGAACGGTTTTTGTTTTATTTACATAGAGCACAATGTAAAAAGAAACGCCTGTGTTCAGTGACAGGACACCTACAACTGGAGAAATGGTTGGGTTTTGCTGTGTTTATTATCTATTTTCACATCATGGACTTTTTCTCAGTTAAAAATCTCATCCACTGGTCAAAACCGATCATGCAGCACATGAAACAAGCGCATACATGCTCGAGGGCCGCAGTGCCCCTGCTCTATGGGTCACACAACGCAGAAGTAATGTGGAAGCAAAAAATATTTTTTGGCATCCCATGCCAATGAGCCATTGAAAACAACGGTGGTCATAAAGTCATTCACTCTCCAGGACTATAATACATTCATGGTTTTAACCAGAGCAGCTGCGACCACAGGAGGACTAGGCCCTCTGGCGGATAGCACACGGAACACCAGGAGTGTGCTGGGGGACGTCCAGATCAAACTGACAAAGGAAGAGTGGACTGTCAAACTCACAGATACCCTTGTTGATACAATGTACCGTGTTTCATTATAAGTTTGATAAGTTATTGTACTTAAGATTTCTGAATGACTATCTTTATTATTTGCTTAACAATAATGTTCATTATTTAGCATATTTGCTATAAGATGGAGAATGTGCACAGATGCACCATGGGAGTAAGGAACTGTGGAGAGGAGAAACACACTTTTTTGACTTTGCTCTCATCCTTGTCTGTTTTTAATACTTTTACATGTCTTTAGTATGGCTTTTTCAGTCTGTGAGCACTCAGTAAACCCTTGTAACTGCACTGGGTCGTTCTCTATGGATTTATTGTTTTGTGGACATAGATAATGTGGATGTACTAAGGGCATGTAAAAGCATCGAGGTGGCTTCACTTGAAGCTGCTTCAAAAGGAGCACAAATCAACTGAGAAAAGAAGAACTGAAAGAACAAACTGACTGAAAATCAAAAATAAAGTGTTCAGACCTAACCCAACATGAAACCTGCAGAGTATTTACTCAAAACAGAAGCAGAGAGGAAGATGTTGGAGCTAAAGCACATTCAGAGCTGACACATACAGACCTGGGAGGGCCTATAGCCTTTATAGTCTTTAGAGGGGTACAAGTATGTCTTCACATTCACGATGATTTCTCTGGTACTGTGTATTTTCTTATGGAACAAAAACAAGACAATTCAAACGTCTGAGATCAGACTGCAGGACAGAGCGTGTCTCCGAAGAGTACCAGTCACTGCTAAGACACAATGCTACAAAGCATGAAAGGTCAGCTCCTTACTCCTCCATCAAAATGGAACAGTATTCTCCAGAGAAACTGGAGTACACTGTTTGAGATGGTCTGATGCATCTTAACAGAATCACGTCTGCCCAAGATGGCCAGAACAGCAGTAGTGATAAAAAAAAAAAAAAAAAAAAAAAAAAAAAAAAAAAACGGTATTACTGTGTAAGAACAGGGGAGACACCATATTTCCTCTTCACTGGCAAGAGGTTGGATTTGCTAAGGATGAGAAAGTTTGGTTTGTGTATGGTGTATGAAAAAAACAAGAAAAAGTTGGGCCCTAAAGCAAAAAGTAAATTTTTGGCTATATGTTCAGACTACAGACAGTGCCCTTTTTTGCTCAAATGTGACTCAAATCTGATGTTTTTGTGACCGCACAAATCACATTTTTTCAAATCCAATACTGCCCACTTTCATATATGGCCTTAATCAAATACATATCTGATGTTGTGCACTGTGACTTCAGTCTGAACGGCCATGTTGCATTTCCTGTGACTTAGTACGTCATTAAAATTAAACAAATTAAACAGCTTTTAGGAAGTTCATACCTAATAAATGTTATGAGACATGATCAATTTTGAGAATAGACATTTTTCAAGATACAATAAAAAATGTAAAGGGTTATTTGTCTTATATTTTTGTAGATCTTTTATATGCGTGCCATGCTGGATTAGTGGCCATGGGGATATTATCTAGAAATGAAATATCATTTTGTAATGTATTTTTAAAATTTTTGTTAATGAAGTATGAACTGTAAATTTCCTTTCAAAATGGACCCCAGGAAGAATAGCTGGCTCTAGGGCACAGCTAATGGGGCTCCAAATAAATAAACAAATAAACAAATAAACAGACAGCTCAATCCTGTGCTGGAAGAGGCAGGAACTGGCCTTATCAAACAGTTACAAGCATGGCAGACAATTATGAACTAAAAAAGTGAGGTTTTGACCTTCATTTGTATTTGGAGTAACAATTCTGTTCAAGCTAAGCTGCTTGAGGGGTCGTAAGGAAAATAAGATGAGATAAATATAAATATGAAGGAATTATGTATTGAGGAGTGTTGATCATAGATGTATTCAAACATCTTTCTTAATATCCCGAAGTTATGTCAGTGAAGCCCTTCACATCACAGTCTCACCATTCCAGGGTCTATCACGTCTGAACATGTGGATCACTTCAGGGCCAGAGACAGTTCACGCACATCACATTTAAAATGTATTGTAAACAACCACGCACTAAAAAAATGAGATTTCAGCAAAAAATCTGAATTGAGCATTAAGATCTTCAGTGTGAACATAGCCTTTGCTGGTTTGGATTTATGGAGCTATTATTGTAGCAAAAATGTGTGTGTGTGTAAATAGTTTTGTCTGTATTAACATGTATGTGTATCAAGGTTTTTGTGTGTGTATTCAAATTTGGGAGTGCATAATAGATTTGGCAGGACTATAGCAAAAAAGATTCATGTGTAATTAGAGCATTGTCAGTGAAACTTTAAGCACTTTTGCATTTACAGATAGATCATGTTACACACAAATCTTATCACACACACACAAATCTAATTATGCACACGTCTTAATACAGACAAATCTATTTACGCATGCACACATCTTTTTGCTACAATAATAGCCCCATACAGTTTGACATTCTCCAGTTTATATGGTATTTTGTCCAGGAACTAAAAAGGTCCAAAAACACAGACTGGTCCACTTCATCACCCAGACCAGACAGAGGACTATTACATGGAGTGGATAACTACACTGCACTCGTTCATTAGAGTTGAGACGTCCTTGACCGAACTGAGTCTTTTGAACGGCTCCTTATATCAAATGATGGGAGCAAAGTCTCGCAGCAGTTTTTTTTAATTCTTTTTTTTATGTATTTTTTGCAGTAGGAGTGCAGCTGCGGACATGAGCAATGGTTTATTAATATGCAAATACTGCAATCAGAGGGAAGATTTTTTCTGTAGTGTTATACATGTTCTTTATTGGCACAAAAAGCTCTTTTGCTGGAAGTTCATGTGTAGCTTAGTTTTTTATTGGGCCAGGTGGTGCGAATTAGCCATGGCTATATACACTGTGATACAGGCATCAGACTGTTTTGATATAATGATATATGTTGGTTGTATATGTCCCTTTCAAATAAACTATAAATAAATAAATAAATAAAGTTTTTATGTGTTGCATAAAAAATATAAGAACCAAGTTTCATTCACATGCATTTATAACAGTGAGAGTAAATCTGTCAGAGCAGAGGGATATGGCGCCACCTTTCTATAGGTGAGTAAAATACAGGCCAAATGAACTATAATCAATCTTTGAGAATAAATCAAACTGTTCCACCAATAGAACAGAGATTAGTTTGAATAGTTCTGATCTAATCCTAACCCTCTTTCCACCATCTCTCTCATAAAATACTACAGAGCTGCTTCTCAAATAAATACATATAAAAATGAGCCAGTCTTTGAACGGCTCTTGGAAAGGAATGGATCCCCATAATTCAGCTCCTTCAAAGTGCTCTGAATTTCATCTCTAAAGTCTATTACCAGACTGTCAGCATTAGCCATGCTTATATATACTTAGCAGTATATATTTGTCAATAAATTTATTAAAACAAATCAAGCAAACTAATCAAAAGGCCTCTGAGGCACCATCAAGCACTAGCCTATTTGCACGTCAAATAAAGAAAAGAATGTCCACACCAAAAAAATGTAATGTGTGTTTATTGATTCAACATTTGCAGCAAACATACAGCAAACCATACACCCTCAGTGCCCTGCAGACCCATCCCAATTGAAACTCTATGCTAAATGCAGGGATGGCTGGTATCAATGGGCTTAGTGGGCTAAGCCCTCCTTGTCATTTTCAAAGACAAAACATACTTAGTTTTAATAGTAAATTAATATATAATTTTTAATAATCTTTCATGTGTCTTATATAAGATTCTAATCTTGTATTGTATTGGCTACATGCTCGCATTGTTTTTGTTTTAAAATAAACCAATACTGCCACAAAGAACAGAAAAGGAGCTCTTTTTAATTAGCCCAAGAAACACACTGCACATTACATTAGTGTGGTGATTGACAGGAGAGAGTCCTGCCCCTGCTCCTATCTACAGCATCAGATCTCGATTTGGCCAATCACAGAGCACACAGACTTACGTCTGTATTTTTGAGTGATAGTGGCGCTAATAAGAAGCTACCAGTGACTGAAGTTATTTGTTAATGATAATCTGCAGCAGCGCAGAGTTTTGAGGATTTATCTAAGACATTGATATGAACTCAAATCAACATTACACCTGGGGCACAGTGGTGTTTTTGAACACAGAAGAGGATTCAGTCATTTCTCCAAAGTTTTTGGGACGGACTTGCCTGAATGCATTGGCTGTGTTTTCAATCAGACATTATACAGAAACCTATCGGACTACAGTGACAGAGTGATTAATGTGTTTAATGAACACGTTTGCCTCGCTGAAAGGAAGAATAGAGATGTGAGCTTCATTTATAATGAGGTAACCCACACTTTTCTCCACCTTCTTTACAAAACATGACCTGTACCTTTAGCCTAACTGCACTGCTTTCTGCTCCTTCTGTTATTGTTCACCTCTTGCCATTGTCAGCTTGTTAGATGATACGTATTTGGATAAAACAGTGGGGTAAGATGTTGTTGTGCATTGTCTGATTTAGTTTATAATTGTTGAGTAGTTATGTGCAAGTGTTTGTGTGAGAACTTTATGCATTAAAGAACGCATTAAATAATGTTTTCTTAGTGTGGAAGTTGAACAGTTGCTGTCTATGGGCCAGTGATAATACTGAGTAGTGTGCCCTATAATCAATGCATTGGCCCCTCCACTCAGAGTCACCTCCAGCCGTTCACTGGGTAAATGAGATGTTTGTCCAAAACCCTGAGATGTTCTGGAGCACTGATGATGAAGATGAAATGATTGTTTATTTTCAATGGCCCTCATTTATCAAACTTGCCTATGCCAAAAAATGGGCGTATACCAGGCGTACGCCCAAAGCCACGCAAGTTTCAGGATTTATTAATATGGACGTGGGGGTACGATACACACAAATCCTATGCCAGATTCAAGTCAGCACCAAACTGCAGAAAAACAATTAGTAAGAGCATTGTCGCATTAAGTCTGCTCAAAATTATAGTCCTGTGGAACAAAGCTGTCATTTTAAAATATTTTTGTTTAGACCATATATTGAGCAGCACAAGCTGTCAGTAAAGTTTCTGTGAGTTGTCCAAGCTATGGCTTTGATAAGGCTGCTTTTGATTAAAGCATAAATCTCCCATGCCAAATTGTTGTCCAGAGCTAAATAGGAAATTGTGTTGCTTTAAGCACAAAAACAGCTAAGTGTAGCTCCTTAGACAGAACTTGGAATTTAACTCTCTGTGTGCTGCAGCCGCCTGCTCAGAGCTGAGGTCACTGTGCACTATCACCATCAGACCAGGGAAGCAGCAGCAGTCAGCAGCAAAGATGGGCCTGGAGAGACAGGCAGGGCGAGTTTCGTCAGCTGTATACTTTTATACAGGCTAATATTTGAGCAAACTTTGGATAGGGACAATCTGAATCTGGTGCTTCGCTTAGAAAGAGGAGCTTTCTCACCTCACAGACAGAAACAGGCACTTGTTATGCCGCGGACCTGGCTATATATGTACCAGTACCAGTAATAGCTTTAAATGGTGAATGTATTTTTACATATCAAGATAAATAAATTGGGGCTGACCCTAAAATTAAACCTTTAATAATATTTTCCATGCATTAAAACAACAGAATTTTTTATTTCTTATTCATCTATGTGTGCATTTTCTACTTCAAGCTCCTTTTGCTGTATTCCATACCTTCATGTCACAAACTCTGTGGGTGAAGCCCTGAATGGTGAATATTTAGGGGCGTTTTATTTAAATCACACTTGTTTTCAGCCACCCGATATATCTCCAGCTGGTTGTGTGTACAGTGAGATTGGAGTGGTACGCACAGTTTCATGAATTCCACACGCCCTCCAGCATATGCACATTTTTATGCAAGAATCTGCACCCGTTTCTATGGAGGTTTGATAAATGAGAGCCAATGTGTATTAATTGGCTACATTTGTTTCTAAAGCCTGGAAGAAACGACAGTCTTGTTTATTTAGATAAAGTTGTTTGTATTGTATATTTTGTATATCCACTGTGCTGACTGCCTGGCAAATGGTCTTTTGTTTAGTTGATGGTGTCTTATGAGCCTAAGTAAGGGCTGGGCATGTTTGTATGCAAGACAAAATAATAAAAATTCACTTCATTCATTCATTAATCTATTTATGTAAATGCATACTTGGCGGCTCAATACAAACAAAAATATGAACTAAACTAAACAAAGAATAACTGTAGTGATTTACAAAGACATGAATAATATTGTAAATACAAATGCAAAACAAAATAAATTTCCCCAAATTAACTTTAGTAAAACCAAATAAGCTTCAACTTATTATAATCCAAAACTAAAATATTAAACTACAAATCTAATGCAGAATCTCCAGTTTTCATTCTCTTCCACAGGTTATTGTTCAGCCAAGGCAAGACGTCTTTCTTCTCCTTACCTGACCTACTTCAGAGCTGCTGAAAAGTTCAGATTAAAACAATGAGATGCTGCTTTTACTGGTAATTATTTCATTTCAGTTGACCTGTTCTACTTCACTGTTGAATAACGGATAAAGGATACAACTGTTGTGGGCTCCATTTGACTCACATGTCTGTATGTTTTTGACAACTTTCTAGAAACTAATTGTGGTCAGATAAACTGTTCAGACTGTACTTGATGTTAAAATCTCTAACCAGAAACAGGCTACATCTTTTTAATTACATTTCTTGAAGAATCTTTAGCTGGCCTTCAGAGGCCTGGACAACACAAAGTCATATTTTTAATCAAACACTTTCCAGGGCTTCTCACACTGCTTCAATGTGTGAACTGGATTCTTTCTTTATGTAATCATCACACAGCCCCTTGCCCATGTTCACACTCACGTCTGTAAAAATAGTAGCCTAGCATATGAATAATGTGAAATTGAGGGTTTCAAGCTAAGCTTCAGAGAGACAGACAGTCAAGGTTAGAGTTAGTTTTGTCAGTCAGACACAACACTGCTTATATTTTATCTGACAATATAAGGATCCAGAGCACTTAAGTTGTTTTAAGGTAGCGGTGGAATGGTATGCTGTAAATGTGTCTGTTGTGGTGCAGATTGCCCTCATGCAGGGCCATCTAAAAACACAATACTGTAAAAAAGTGGTTTTCTTTTACAGTAATCAAAAAGTGAAACTTTTATACTCTATACTGTAGATTCAGTACACTCAATGAAATCTTTCAGGTGTTTTATTGTTGGTGTATATGACCTACAGTTTATGAAAACTAAAATTCTGTACCTCTTAGAATACTGTGAAAAAGTGTCAGATGTGGCTCTAAAGGTGTGTGGTGGAAGAAGACCTGACTCATGTGTTCACAGGTGAGTCTGACGTTTACTCTATAAGCAATAACTGTGTGATACTTATAAGTATATATCACATTACTGACTAAATAGATGAAGAATCTAACATCTAACTAACATCATACAGACATTTTATGTTTTGGTTAGAGAGTAATGGCCATAGTATTTACATAACCTACAGAGACATGAAGGAACACAGGAAGTGTTCTGAAGGAATCCCTCCCCACAGGTAGGGGGAGCTCTGATCATAATAAAACTGTTTAAACTGAGGATTAAGTAACCCACAGAAACATGAAGGAATTCTTCTTCAGATTCACTTTATTATTTATTATTTTGTGGAAACACATTATACAGTCTTAAGGGGTCACAAACAGAACACTTTTTGTGCCAGGCCCATGCCTGGATAAATGATAAGTGGAAACCCTTCTAAGTGCTCTACCACCCAACAGTACTTACAACTGTAGTCTTCCTTTATACAGGCATCCACATGTTTCTGACATGTTTCTGACACTTCTTTAGTTGCACTTGAAGTCTGAGTTTTTTTAGGAGTTTTTCCTTACTAAGAGGGAGGGTCTAATGCTGCATTCATGTAGTCCTCAGGTGCTCATCTTTCTGAAACATTTTCTCGACTTCTTTATGTTCATGTGCTTAATCTCGGAAAGTTGGGATATTAACATCACCGTAGGAAGACCAACAGAGTTATTGGCCAGTTATGTTATTAATTAGCGTTTAACACAGCTAACTAGTCAGCTTTAACGTTAGCCTTCTCACCACTAAAAAGCTAAATGTTAATACATTTTGCAAATATTGCTTTGGTCAAAGAGCTTGGAAGTTAGGGGTAAAAAAAAAAGAAAAGAAAAAAAAGAGCAGTTCTAACTCTATTCTGTTACTTCTATGCGAGCAACAGTTTATAGTAAACTTTAATTACTAGCAATGTTTAGTCAAAGAACTCATGTATGAAATGCAAATGAATAAATCAGCTACTTTTCTGCCACATCAGTGAAGCCTATGACGTCAGGTGAGTCCTCAGTTCTTTTTTCGACTTGTGCATGCTTTCATTTGCATCTTTTAACTCAGAAAAACATTTTCCCGAGTTTCCAAGGACCACCATAAGGTCTAAGGATTGTTTAGTTTAGTTATTGTTTATGTTTGATCGTGTGTTTATTTTTGATAGTGTTTTCATGTTTGATTGTGTAAATAACTGTTTGTAAAGCTCTTTGAGGGAACTGCTGTTGTGCCATTGGGCTATAGAAATAAAACTGAATTGAACTGAATCAGTCCATGTGTCAGATCCAACACTTACATATCTGTGGATAACTCTGACTCTGTGTGGGCTCTTACCAGTGCTGTGGGGACCAGGCACTAGTGATGACAGGGAGCAGGGGCCTGTGGCTGATTGCTGTGAGTTCTGTGAGTGCAGGTCACTCAGCTTTAATCCACCATCAGGAAGTGCTCAGGAGCAATCACTGCCTGCAGTTAGAGGGCGCTCTGATCAGCGTCCAGCTCTTTTACTGAGGATTACAGTAGTATTAGAACTATAATGAGATCATGTCATTATTTGTATATATAATTGGGTCATATTGATACAAACTGTAGCCAAGAATCAGACTCAATGTGGGACAGGCCTAGTCCCAAAGGCGGCCACAGCTCCCATGACTGAGGAGCTTGGTTTTATTTCTCCTCTGGATACAGCGCAGCACATATTGAACAGTAAATAACACAACTCTTTTGCTATGATTGTGGGATTAAAATGAATGGTCAAGGATGGAGCTTTATTTAATCCTCAACCAGTGTCTTTATGGGATTAAGGAGCCCCTGTGACCTGCTGTGGGATTACCCCAGGAAAGGACCATAAGGGCAAATGGAGAGCCAGGCTGCAGTGGTTTTGTGTCATATCAGACCAAACCACGAGACTGGAACTAAGACTGCATAGAGGACATCCAGCATTATGGACAGACATCCTATGTTTAGACTAATGCAGTTTACATGGAACATGATGCAAAAAAAAAAAAAAAAAATCAGATTAGTGTCTATGCGATACCAGAGGTTTAGCTCAAACTCAGAACCCATTGACTCACAGGATACTTGTCTGTAGTAACAGCTGGTTATTGGCAGGAGCATTATTCAAATTATGGGCTGTACGTCAGACCTGATGTCGTTTATTCTTCAGTAAATGTGATGTGTTTAGAGATGTCACACAACAGACCGTGTCGGAAAAGTGAGGTGTGTACTGGAGCAGTGTCCGATCTTAATCTGAATATGAGCATACTCTGAATAAAGATACAGGCATTTAAGCAGTGACGGCTAGTAGTGACTCTGGGCATAGGGACTACTCTATTGTTATTAGTACACACTACTCATCATCAACACTAGGCCATAGACAGCAACTTGTCAACTTCCACACTAAGAAAACATTATTTAATGCCAAATTGTCACACATGACTGCACATAACTTAAAGGTGCTACTCAATAATTATAGACCAATTCAGCCAATGTGCAACAGCACCTAACCCCACTGTTTCATCCAAGTACTTGTCATCTAACAACTCGACAATGGCAAAGCAGGCTGACAATAAACGCAGAAAGCAGTCCTATTAGCCTTAAAGTACATGTTATGTTTTGTAAGGGAGGTGGAGAAATGTGTGGGTTATCTTATAACTGAAACTCACGTCTCTATTCTTCCTTTCAGTGAGGCAAATGTGTAAAAAACATGAATCACTCTGTCACTGTAGTGTGGTGGTTTTTGTATAATGTCTGTCTGAAAGTGCAGCCAATGCATTCAGGCGAGTTTGTTCCAAAAGCTTTGGAGAAATTGTTTAATCCTCTTCTGTGTTCAAAAAACACCGCTCTGCACCGGGTGTAATGGTGATTTGAGTTCATTTCAGTGTCTCAGAAAACTTCTGCAAACTCCATGCTGCTGTAGATTATCATTAATAAACAACTTTGGTCATGATTGCTTATTTTTACCGCTGCCATCACTCAAAATATAGTCTACGCACTTAATACTGTACGTGCTCTGTGATTGGCCAAATCCAGGTCTCTGGACTCAGTCAGTCCCTCCTCCGCAGGCTCCAGTTGGTACAAAATGCTGCTGCTCACCTTCTTTCAAATGCTCTAAAACACGCCCATATCCCTCCTGTTCTTCAGTCTCTTCACTGGCTCCCAGTGAGTTTCAGGGTTGAGTTTAAGGTCCTGCTGTTTGTGTTCAAATCCGTCAATGGCCTTGCCCCAGCACCTGACTGACCTTTTGATGATTTATTATCCAGTCAGAGCTTTGTGCTCTTCTGAGCATCTGTCTCTGGTGGTTCCCAGGTCAAGATACAAAAAGTGGGGTGATCGTTCCTTTGCTGTTGTTGCTCCCAGGCTTTGGAACTCACTTCCACCAGAGTTGCGCTCCATAACTGAGCTCACAGTCTTTAGATCACGGCTAAAAACACATTTATTCAGACTGGCATTTAATATGTAATTCTTTTTATTGTTGTTGTTTTACTTTCTCTGTTTGTACATATCTCTGTATTTTTATTTTATTATTTTTTTTGTGCTTTTGTTATGCTATTTATTTGTTTGTTTTAAATGTTTTTGTTTTTAAATTGCTTTTCTGTGAAGCACTTTGGGCTCCATTAGGTTGTTGTAAGGTGCTATACAAATAAAGTTTGATTGATTGATTGAAATAATTTAGCCTCTAATGCTGTAGATAGGTTGCCTGGAAAATCCAGACTGATATGTCTCTGTATTATTCTACAGAGTCTGGTCAGTCTGGTCACCACGCTGTCCGCAGTGGTTTACTCAAATCCCAACCGTACCGTGCATTTTGATTCGCTTATTTAAGTCATGTGTTCTTCGCGAGCAGCGTCCGCAACAACAACAATCAAGGTGGCGCACTGAGGAGCCGAGTTTGTTTCATTCAGCGGTAAATTCCCTTTTAAATTACCACAAACATATCGAGTCATTAAAACCACAGCAGCTTGCAGCACTAGAAGCCTTTATAAAAATAAAAATAAATGTTTTCGCGTTGCTTACTTTCTTGTCGCTTTGTTAACGTCACGTCCGCCATTTTCTGATTGGCTAACTCCGCTGCCCGTTTGCTCCGCGCTAGAAATCGAATTGATTCTATGGCGACCAGACTCATCACTGGTACAGCCGTGAGTCTGGAATTTCCAGGCAAGCAGATAGGAGCAGGGGCAGGACTCTCTCCTGTCAAGCACAACACTAATGTAATGTGCTTGGGCTAATAAAAGAATAGCACTTTTTTCATTCTTTGCAGCAATATTGGTTTATTTTAAAACAACAAACATTAGCGACCATGTAGCCAAAACAATACAAGATTAGTATCCCATATAAGACACATAAAAGATTATTAAAAATTATTTATTTTTTATTATAAAAACTAAGTATGTTTTGTCTTTGAAAATGACAGGAAGGGCTTAGCCCACCTAGCCCAGTGATACCAACCGACACTGCATTTAAGTCATGCAAACAGTTTTAGAATGACCTTAATCTGATTAAGGTCATCAGAATAACTTTTAGTTGAAATAAGACACCTGGAGTATTCTGATTTTATTTGCCTTATTGCTGCATGTCAGTGCCTTAATCACATTATTGCTTGTTCCCACCTTTTTTGCCAAAGTTACGGTGGCTTCCTGACTGAAAAAAACTTTCTTACTACAAGAAAAATCATGCAAAGTGCCATTATTCTTCGCAAAACAAGCTAGTGGTTATTAGCAACCGCTGTCTCCAGTTTTAGACAGCTGCGCAGGGCTTACACTTTGTTAAATACAGATCAAATAAAAAAAACAAAAAAACAACAACAATGCATTTATTCTTAATCTTTACATTAACACAAGTCAAACTAGTGATGTTATATAGTGAATCGTTAAAATGTAGGGTTAGTACAGTTGCACAACGCGGACAATATAATGCACAGAAAGTTGGGACTAAACAGAAAACAGGAAGTCTACCATAGTGTAAGCATTAGTTTTACCTCCAGCCGGTCACACTACACTCCAGGATTTACTCTCATCCTTTTATTAAAAACTGTCAACCAATAAATTTTAAATTTCCACTTCAAATATATTTTATATCTCATATATTAACACAGCATTTTAAAACTCTAACTGGCTTAGCCAGAATATGCTTTTAACATGTTGGCCAGGGGTGCTCAACCTTTTTGAGCCCACAAGCTACTTTTAAAGTCCTCATGGCCAGCAGATCAACCTTTTTTTTTTTTTTTTACCCATTATTTTTATTAGGCACAGCATGGTGGGCATTTGTCAGAGTTATTATTATTGCAATGGTTAAACTATTGCACCTTCAAATATCATTGCACTTAAATGCCATATTGTTTACAACTACTGCACTTTACATTTAATGTTTATTGTTACTTCTGCTCTTGATGTGTGCTGTTGACCTCTTGGCCAGGACACCCTTGTAAACGAGATCTTGATCTCAATGGGTTGAAAACAGGAAAATAAAAATAGAAAACAACCTTTTTAATAAAGTCACATCTTATTAAAATAAAATGATAAAGATTAAACTAGAATCTTCCAATTCCGGTAGCACACATAAACATTTTATTCAGAGTATGAGCCTAATCTGAATATGGACCATAATTATAATGAGTTATGTGTATAATTATAATGAGAATAATGTGTCATGTAAACACACTGAATGATATTTCATGGGTGTTTCTGGAGTATGGTGTTTTGGTCATTTTGCTATGCCTCATCTGAATCCAACAGTGAAGCGTCTGTTGTGAACTCCACTGTTGCCTTGACGACCATTATATATTGATTAAATTTACTGGATCTGTCTCATTTGTGCTCGTGTACATCTGGGGGGGGGGGGGGGGATACCCCCCTCACACAGAGTGAGTGCTGGAGTGTGACGGGGAGAGTCCTTGGGAGGTGCACACCAGAGCGTCCTTGTGTCAGAACAGAGAGACAGATGATGAGCAGCGAGAGTGCAGCGAGATGAGACTGTAGAATGGATAGACCTTCAGATATCTGCAGGCCACTGCTCCAGTTTGGCCCTAAGAGCTTCTACATCTGGATGTACATGCTCGGATTTTATTAAGTACAGTTAATAACAAAGCCTTAAGACTGAAAGAATGTTAGTTATTTGCATTTTATGCTTTTGGCTCAATCAATCAATCAATCAATCAGTCATCTTTATTGTTCCCGAAGAAGAAATTTAGTGTGCAGTAGGCAGTACAACATGGTCAAAACCAGGCTGTAAGTAGAGCTGAGCTTCAAAATGCAAAAAGAAGAAACATGAGACAAAAATAAAGAGTAGGCAATTTACATTTGAAAACTGCTTTCAATTAAAGAGACTGGTCTCAGGTTTAAGACAACAGCCTTATGAAATCCAAATCTGTACAAGCATCTGTCTTTCGTGTCATTTTCTGTCAGGCATTCACACTGTCATGACCTCCTGAGGGCAAAGGCCAAAAGGCTTACTGTCTTCAAATCAAGCAACCAGGACTGTTAAGCAGCACAAGGAAGTCCTCTCAATGCACCATCACTGCCTACAGTCATTTTAAAGTTCTTAAAACAACCTGAGGGTCATGGGACAAAAAAGTCAAGTGGTAGACCAATGCACATTTCACCTGTGCTGAGCCAGAGGCTCCAAAGGGCTGTCCGTGAAGACACAGGCTGTTCCTTGCCCCACATTAAGGCTCATACTGATAGTGACTGCAGCCCAATAACCATAAGACAGTCTGAACACTGACATGGTCAAAGTCTCTGTCTTAGTTCTGCTGGATCTGAGTGCTGCTTTTGATACAATTGACCATGTGATCCTGTTACAAAGATTAGAGGGCTCGCTGAGAATTTCTGGTACTGCCCTTAAAACGTATAAGTCCTATCCTGAACACAGGAAGTACTTTGTTATAATCGGTAACTGTGTCTCAGACCAAATGGCCCTGACCTGTGGGGTGCCCCAGGGGTCCATACTGGGACGTCTTTTGTTCAATCTTTACATGCTCCCTCTAGACCAGTTAATACAAAGCAATAATGTATCCTACCACAGTTATGCAGATGACACTCAGATTTACATCTCACTGACAGCAGGTGAATATAAACCTGTGGATTCACTCTGTCACTGCATCCAACTGATCAATGAGTGGATGAGAAACAACTTTCTCCAGCTAAAATAAGACTTGTTGTCTGTAGTCACCTCGAGTCTCTTTCACTAAAACCTACAAGTCAGGTTAGAAATCTCGGGGTAATCATGGACTCTGACTTGAACTTCAACAGTCACATTAAATCTATAACATCATCAGCATTTTACCATCTCAAAAACATTGCCAGAATCAAAGGTTTACTGTCTAAACCAGACCTAGAGAGACTTATTCATGCGTTCATCTCCAGCAGGTTAGACTACTGTAACAGGTCTGCTCACTGGACTCACTAAGCGAGCTGTAAAACAGCTGCAGTACATCCAGAACACTGCTGCTCGGGTCCTGACCAAAACCAGGAAGTACGACCATATTAGTCCTGTCCTCAGGTCTCTGCACTGGCTTCCTGTTGCTCAGAGAATAGACTTTAAAACAGCTCTGCTTGTGTACAAGTCTCTCCATGGCTTAGCACCAAAGTACATCTCTGACCTGTTGGTCCCATATGAACCATCTGGGACTCTGAGAACCTCAGGGACAGGTCTCTGCTGGTGCCCAGAGTCAGGACTAAACTTGGTGAAGCAGCAAAAATCTGGAACAGTGTTCCTGATGATGTGAGACAGGTCTCTACTCTCACAATGTTCAAGTCCAGACTTAAAACTGTTCTTTTTAGCTGTGCATATTGTGACAAAGTGGTTATGGGTCACTTTGTCCCATAGACTGAGGAAAACAGCAGCTCTCTCTGAGGGTGAGGAGGACAGCAGCTCTCTCTGAGGGTGAGGAGGACAGCGGCTCTCTCTGAGGGTGAGGAGAACAGCAGCTCTCTCTGAGGGTGAGGAGAACAGCAGCTCTCTCTGAGGGTGAGGAGAACAGCAGCTCTCTCTGAGGGTGAGGAGGACAGTGGCTCTCTCTGAGGGTGAGGAGAACAGCAGCTCTCTCTGAGGGTGAGGAGGACAGCGGCTCTCTCTGAGGGTGAGGAGAACAGCAGCTCTCTCTGAGGGTGAGGAGGACAGCGGCTCTCTCTGAGGGTGAGGAGAACAGCAGCTCTCTCTGAGGGTGAGGAGGACAGCGGCTCTCTCTGAGGGTGAGGAGAACAGCAGCTCTCTCTGAGGGTGAGGAGGACAGCGGCTCTCTCTGAGGGTGAGGTGAACAGCAGCTCTCTCTGGGAATGAGGAGAACAGCAGCTCTCTATGGAGCTGAGGAGAACAGCGGCTCTCACAGATGGTGATGTCAGAGTGAGCTGTACACAGATGTGCGTTGAGGCTTATGTTCTAATGCATGTGAAAAGGAGATTGTACTTTCAGACAAATACATGTCTGAGTCTGGAGCTGGTCTCTGAGGGAGCGACTGTAATCCTCATCTCTGAAAAGTGCCTCACTGTGGTGTCCATGGAAACCTCAGGGACATCATTATAAACATGTTCATTCAGAGGTAGAATGATATGTTTGCTTCCCTCTGACACTGGAGCAGGTTTGTGTTGTCCTCTCCAGGACTTGATGGTGATGAGCTGAGTGTTTACTAAGCACAAGTCTTCTGTTTAGATCAGATGCCTCTTGAAAAGTGCAGTGTCAGTAGGGGTCATCAACTACATTTGTCCAAGGGTCAGACAGCTGCCAAGCTTGATATTAAAAAGACTGTGTCTGAAGGGGAATGTAACTTCTCCCATTAAACAAAAGTATTTCAGTGTGATTTAACTTTATTTGTGTTCATTTGTTGTATCACAGGCTTTTATTTCATGTAAAGAGTAACTGTTGCATTGTATTTGTCATTTGTGTCTTTGCTATTTGCTGTATGCGAGGCTTTCACTTCTTCTCTGTTTACAGCTGTTATTGAGACACTGCAATTGTGCGCTAGTGTGTGGGATAAAAGCCAAAGCACATTTGTGAAAAAAAAAGCAGTAAAAGAAATGTAGAATGAGTTTAATAGGGGTGTGATGAGATTTCATGCCATGTCTTTTTCAGAGAGTATCTCTCATGTTTTATTTAAAAACAATCAGAAAAGACATATTTACTTCGTACTAACTTTTAATCGTAAGATATATTTAAAAAAAAATCACCATCATAAAATCGTAATGGCAAAAATATTTCTATCTTGAACATACATTTCTTGAAAATGTAGTACATCATTAATAGGCTTGTCTACAGTGGCATAACTTGGTGATCTGAGGCCCCAGGGCAGGTTTTCCATGTAGTGGTAGCCTAACCCACCTCTGCTGATTAGCCAATCAGATTGAGATCACACTTTATAAGAAGAGGGTCTCTCACCTGGTCTGACCTCTTCCACCTCTAACGTCACCCACCGCTGCAGAAGCGGGGCTGCGGCTGTGCAAGTTGGTCAAGTTGTGAGTTAAAGTTGTTGTTCCTAAAAGGCATAAAGCCAGCAACTTAATTGCCATTTGCATGCCAGTAAGCAACAGTTTATTTAGTAGTACTGCTCATTTATGGTGCGCTAGCACCAATGCTAACAGGCTATTGTTTTTAGCATGCAGGTGCTTTGTCCGAAGGCTACCTAGCATAGCTGAACAGAGTAACTGAGGTATACAACTGTTGAACGCATCTGCGTGCCAGCGCTCCAGCTGAAGCCATAGCTCCTCCCGTGCTGGATCTGCTGTGTACTGCAGCGTTATTGTGTTTGGGGTCTCGGTACGGCTGCTTCGGCAAGTGTCATGCATTGTTCCCTCGGTAGGTGTCCACTGTCTCGTAGCCTACATTGAACAGCGCCCTAGAAGTACATTTAGCCTATGCACAAATGGGCTAAATGTACTTCTATTGTTTTAGGGTCCTGCCAGTGCTCCCTTCCTCCCGTTTTTGTTGGGATGCCACTTTCTGTGATGCCTGTGTACCCTGCAAAGATGAACTGTTTTTATACACTCTGCTGTCTGTGCAGCGCCCAGTCCATACTCTTGGAACTGATTGTATGTTATGGACTATGAAGGCAAATGAGTTCACTATTAAGCAAAATCACAACTATAATAAATTAAATTATTTGTATCATTTAATGTGTCTGTCAACACTCCTGTGTTGCCTTATAGTGCGGGTGAACTTTGGATATTTATTTCCCTGGGTTTGCACCTGGGGTGGCGTTGTTGGACAGGCCTGATTATATAGCCTCTCCCCCTTTTCCTCTCTTGCTTCTGCAACGCCACATCAGAATGGGCCCCAAAGCTATTAAATATTCTGCTTAGGGCACCCAAATGGGTAGCAGCAGCCCTGGCTGTGTGGCAGCATTTTGGTTTTCTGGTGGAAGAAAAAAACATTTGTGGTAAAACCATTTGCAGTATTTACACTCTATTACTGTATATAAATCAGTTATTAAAAAAAAAGAGAAAATGTTTGAATGAATAAAGAAAATGTTTACTTTATTTTTTTAAAAATAGTGTAAAAATCTTCTCATGAGCCTGATCTTGGGATTTGTGTTTGGTTTAATTATTTGAGCCTGGGGCAAGTCAACAATCAGCAGCAACTTTGCTTTCTATGCATTTTTAGTACTTTAGTACTATTTTTAGTGCTTTAGTAGATGATACCGCTAAGCATGTTTTACTCACTTTTGATTTTTTTGCTATAAAATTATGATAAATTATTATTATATTCTTCTTTGATTGGGCTCATTAAAATCAGCTACTTCTCTGCTAACTATTGATATCAGATATTCATTCATTGCATTGCAGAAGCTCAAAAAAAGAGAAAAGGACTAGAAAAAAGGGTTCAGAGTGCAGGTTCAGAGTGAAGATAAACTTGATTTAAATATAGAAACTCAAAACCTCCTTCTGTTTTATGAGTTTAAGTAAAGCCTTTACCTTATATATAGTTGATCATTAAAATAAAATAAAAATAACATATATACGGAAACATATGCTTTGACACATGATTTTCCCAGAGCAACTTACCCTGAACTAAAACTAAACTGGCTTCTTGCAATAGGCCTCAGGTGATCTGAGAGCTGTTTGGCTGCAGGCAGAGGGGGCGGAGTCAGCTGAAGAGTCATCAGCAAATCAACTGTGGCCTACAGGAGGAGACGCTGAATGAAAATGCTTCAAAATGTGGCCCGTATTAGAAGGACCTTTCTAATTTCGCAGGTTGCAGCAGCTCACTTATTCTGAGTTAGACTTCTATGTGAGGACTATAATGATGACTCCAGAATGTGTCCATATAAACCATCCAGAACCTTAAAAAGTCGTTATAAATGATACATAGATCTTAATAAATGGTGCGCTCGGAGCCGCTCAGTCAGAAAGGCGCTGGGTACGTCTGTGTGCGTGTGTCACATGTGCGTTCAGTCCATCTGCCGTGCGCGTGCGTGTGGGTCGTCAGAGCGCGCAGTCAGAGCGGGGAGGCTGCAGGTAGAGGCTTCTCACATCCAGCAGGCAGCCCGCGGCACGCAGCCTTCTTTTTGGATTTATCTCGCGTGGAGTAGGACCGTTATCATTCCGGACTGCGCACAACTTTCCCCCTCCGCGGATGTGGAGGCGGTGACGGCCGTGGGAGCGTGTGTGTGTGTGGAGCTGCGCGTTGGAGCAGCGGAACAAAACGCTTCCACGTCGCGTTAACGCACAAACGAGTCCGAAAGCTGAGAATGGGAATTACGCAAACCCAAGTGGATTTACAGCTGAAGCGCGCGGTGTCATGACTTGATTCTCGGCCGCATCTCCGGGAATAACAGCCCACTCTGAGGTAAGGCTCCGCGGTGATCGGCTCGTGCGTGTGTGTGTGTATGTGGGCGCGCCGTGCGTCAGAAACAGGGGAGATCCAGTCAGTTTGTCGGAGTGCCTTTCTATCTCTTGCTGCCTTTAGCACGGTGTCCTGGTTAACTCCTACAGAGCTCCTCAGAGCCCGTCAATCCCCTGGGCTCAGAGCCGGGCTATTCCCGGGGCCCTGGGGAGACAGCCTCTACAGCACATCGCTGCTGTAGGAGCCTGTGTTATAGGCTACTTTAATATCCTGACGAAAAAAATCAAACAGATTATAAAGCTACCGGTTGTCAATCCTGTAATGGCACTCTTTACCACCAGGCGGAGTGTTGACGGCTGTCTTCTGGTGTTATGCACGATCAGCTGATGTTATATGGACCACTGTTCAGAGTGCAGCAGTCAGTCAACAGTATTCCAGTGCAAACGCTTTTTAGATTTAATTCAATTACATTTTGATCCAAGATACAATCCATGTAATCCAAGTAGATTATTCATTACATCAGGGGTCTGCAGCTTTTTTTCCCCTAGAGCTACTTTTACAAAATGAAAATGGCAGAGCTGCTCGTGTTTTGTAATATTTATTCATTCATCTTCTTCCACTTATTCCAGTTAGGAATAACATAGCCCATAGTTACATCTCAGTAACTATGGGCTTTAGGCGGGGTACACACTGGACAGTGGCCAGTTAGTCGCTGAGCTGACTCTTTCAACCCAAAGAAAATTTATTTTGTTTTCACTTTACATTCATCTGAACATTACAAAATGTTGTTGTCCACAACTCACAATTTAAATGAAAACAACTAAAATGTTTAGTTCACCTGCATGTGTATTTGATTATGTTTATAAGCAGCAACTGACACACTTCAGACACACCTATTGTTTACATTTGTGAAAGAAAAGTAAACTAAACTAAATTGTAATCATGTTTACTCAATCTCATATCCGACCGACCCATCAAACTTGCTGCAGCACAATTGTTTGTTTGACAACCAAGTGGCGAACAATCATTTTGTGCACAAAGGAGGGAGGCACCTATGAATTTGACTGGATACATACACAAATTTGTTTTTCAAGTAATATGTCAAATTTAATTGATCAAGCTTAGGTAGGACTAATAAAGCACTTGGGGAGTTACTTGGAAAGTGGTTGAGAGCTGTTTGTCTGCTCTAAACATGGCAGCACAATTTTTTAGAAGATATGAAGTACAGCTCTAACCAGGGGTCACAGTTTGGAACATGATGCTGCTGATGGATGGAACATGATGTATACCACACACTGACAGGTTACTGCACTGGATAGCCTGATTTATTCACCAAAACAGTGAGTTGGTGGCAGAGCTTCAGTCTAATAAATGTAGGCTATTTACATTTTAACCGTTGATTTGTGTTATAGTGATAACCATAACCTCACAGCAGCAGCAGTGTAATTCTGTCAGGGAGAGGCTGTTTTGGACTCACAGTGAATAATCAATGGCTCACTCTGGACAGAAACCCTGTATGTTCTGGTAATGGAGCGGTCATGTGATCAGAGCCTGTGGTCATGTGATCAGAGCTGGAGACAGCCCTGGGGGAGAGCCTGAAGGCAGCATGTAGCAGCAGACTCCAGCCTGATTATAGTGGTGTGAGCTGGGCCCACAGTCTTGGTTCTGGACCCCAGACTCAGCCAGTGGACTGAGCAGGAAGTGGAGCCACAGAGGGGTGTGAATAATGAATGGGCTGTGCTGCCTCAGGCCATAGATCCACTCTGGTGTTCACTTTAGGCTCCAGCTCAGTGTTTATCTGTGACAGGAAGTGAAGGTGAAAGCATCATCAGTGCAGTGTGGAGAGAACAACATGCCTTTGTTACCTCCACACTGGATTACTGCAATACATAGATACATAGTATACATATTATACAGTACATATCCTACTACATACTGTACATACATATAAACATACAATACATACATACATGCATGTATACATACATACATACATAAAAAATACAATACATACATACAATACACATAAATACGTGCATACAATACATACAAACATATAAACAAGTTTTAATCTGTTTCTATTCTCTATACTTATGTATGGCTTCTTTCTAAGGTTTGATTTTTGATATTGTTTGCACAGCTGGTCAGCTGAGGTCGTTTTAAATGTGCTATAGAAACAAAGTTGACTTCTCACTCCTAAATATACATTCAGAAAAAAAAACTGGAGTTGTACCATAGGGTAGACCTGGAGTGAGAAGATCTAGAAGGTGGACCAGGGGAGCTGGACAGCCTGGCAGGAAAATGAAGTGGGTATAACTTTGTAAAAAAAAATAATAATAATTTTTTTTAGTACTTAATGTGAAATTCATATTCTGTATGTATTGCTCCTTTTGGCTCTTGTTCTTTCCTGCCCTGTTTTTGTGTCCTTTGGGATTTGAAGAAGGCCCAGTTGGGATATCCACAGGTTGTGAGGGCTTGGTGGACATGTTGCTCTTCTTTCCTCCTTCCCTCCGAGCTTGTGGGAACCTCTTGGGCTCTGTGCTGCAGTGTCCTGATCACACCGAGTTTCTGCTGTAGCATGTGATTTGAATCAAATAAACTGATCTGTGTGAGTGGGCTTCCTGTACACTTCCACATGGAGCCGCCTGTCTTCTCCGATAATAACTGCACAGGCCAAGAAGGCTACGCTATTCTCCTTTGCATCCTCACGGGTGAACTTGATGTTCTGGTCCACAGCATTAATATGCCCTGTGAGGCTTTCACAGGGCATATTAATGCAGACAGGCGGCTCCATGTGGGAATGTACAGGAAGCCCACTCACGCAGATCACTACCTGCTCTTTGATTCAAACCACCCGCTACAGCACAAACTTGGTGTGATTAGGACACTGCAGCACAGTGCCCACAAGCTCTGAGGGAAGGAGGAAAGAAGAGCAACATGTCCGCCAAACCCTCACAACCTGTGGATATCCCAACTGGGCCTTCTCCAAATCCCAAAGAACAAGAAAACAGAACAGGAAAGAACTAGAGCCAAAAAGGAGCAACATAGTTATTCCTTACATCTCCGGCCGGTCTGCGAAACTTAAAAGGATTTTTAGCCAACACAACATCCCGGTTTATTTCAAACTTGTTAATACTCTCAGACAAAAACTGGTTCATCCCAAGGACAAAAATCCCAGTTACAAACAGAGCAATGTTGTGTTCTCCATCCACTGCAGTGAGAACTGTAATGAACAGTACATTGGAGAAACCAAACAACCTCTGCACAAGCGGTTATACCAACACTGCAGGGCCAACTCCAGAATCTGCAGTACACCTCCACCTGAAGGCCACAAACCACTCCTTTGAGGACAGTGAGGTCCAGATCTTAGCCAGAGAGAAAGGATGGTTTGAGCGAGGAGTGAAAGAAGCAATCTTTGTCAAAAAAGATAAACCTTCTTTAAACAGAAATGGTGGTCTCAGATACAACCTCCCATCTGTCTACAACAGTCTCCTGAAACCCAAACAAAACAAACCAGTTTCACTCAGGTCATTAACATCTGAAAGAGCTGACCAGGCTGGGGAGGGTTAACAACTCTCCCTCACTCCACTGAGGACAAAGGACTCCTCATGACCTGAAACCACTCAGGCTATTCATGGTCGCCTTGACCAATAGAACTTAGTTTCAGGTCTAACTCCTCCTTCCTAGGAGAATATAAACAAGCTCTTGTACCAGTTCAATTTCAGAATTGAGAAAGCCTCTTGGATAAGAGGTGAAACGTCTTCAACCTTTAAACCTTTTATTGCAACTAAGAAAGGCTGCGATTTATTGTGATTTTTTCAACTAATTGTGTAAACCCTCACCTGTTACTAGTATATCACTACACGTTCAGAGGTTTTTTTTAATAATTAGAACAGTGAGTCCTGTCACTGCATTTCATAAACAAGTGCCTTTCTCCAAATAAGCAACAAAATTAAAGTGCTATTTATTTTGATTAGATATAAAAAATACTGTCAACACTCCTTTGTTTGAAGATATTTTTCAGTTAAAGAAAATACCAAAATATTGGCAAAAATCATGGCAAAAAACAATATTGCAATATATTAATATATTCTTACACCCCTTGTCTTTATGAAATTAGTTTATTACATAAACTACTGCTGAGATGTGTCCTCCAGGACAGGCTGTGGTGTTATGAAGCCCAGGTCGCTCTGATAGAGGCCTTCAGCTCATTTGTGTTACTGGGTCTGCTGTTTCCCTTCCACTGGACAATACTTCATAGATTCTCTCTGGGTTCAGGGCTGGAGAGTTTGTTGGTCAGTCTCTCCCAGTAATACCATGGTCATCTTCCCAGTGTGTGGCACTTTAGGCAGTATAGCGTGGGCTCTAAAAACAGCTGCGTTATTCTTCAGGAAACACTGTGGCCTTTTATCTTGCATTAGAAAAGATGCTGCTGACCTTGTCTCTGGTTCAGCCCTGACACAGTTGTAGATAAATGTCTTGATCCCTCTGTGTGTGGAGGCTCCTGATGCTCTGACTCCAGCCTCAGTTCACTCCCTGTGGACTTCCCCAAAGTTCTTGATTTTTCTTGACATTTCTCTCCAGGCTGTAATTGTCTCTGTTGCTTGCAGTGGGACAGGCAGAGGGAGTTGTGGGGGGGCAGTGTTAGGGGCAGAGGCAGGTGAGTCCACTCAGAGATGACCTTTGGCTCTCTGGGATTACACACAGACCTTAATGGACTTAGCCTTAACCCTTCCGACACATATTTTAGAGTCATGCTATGAGCGCCCTGCAGGCCGGCCGTGTGCTGGGGGAGGGGCACTAATCTGGCCCCCGCTCCGCCCTGTATTCTCAGACTGGGCGCCACAGTGAAACGGCTAATCCTCAGTAATCACATGTGAAATTTGTTCCTCTTATGACTGGCTTTATCTCACTGCTGCAATGAACCCAAAATGAGAGGGAAAGATTGCATGATTCATATTTCATGCCAAAATGACAGAATCATTCTTTTGGGTTGTGCTTATCATGAACCGCCACATACACGAATCCCCAGCCTCATTAGCTTTGTGCAAAAATTAACCATCAAAATGTACTTGTGCACTGACTTGGCATATGTGACTATTTTCCTCTGTGCCATCTGCTGCTCTGAAAGCCTGCTTGTCCAACTTGAAATAGTCCAAATATAAAAAAAAAACATGTAAATAATAAATAAATTAATTTAAAAATATATATATACGAATGAAAGGGGGGTGGAGTGGGTGTTGTTGCAAGTGTTGCTGTTTATTTGATCATAATTACTCTAGTATTATTATGTTTATTATAATTTTTATTTCATTTCATTTATTTGTTTATTTTTTACCATGGTTGGCTGTAAAAACTGAAAAAAATAAATAAATAAAAAAATACAATTAATGTGTCCAAATGTTGCCTATCATCAAGATTGAAATGACAGTGATGTGACACAATAAAGTATTTTTTAAAAAGCTAATAAATAAATAAACAAAAAAACAAAAAACAAAACAAAACAAAAAAACATGAAAATAAAGCCACTGTAGAAATATAGAAAAAGCCACTTGACATATTTTTTTACAAGCCCAGATTTAGTGATTCAGATTGAGTGTTAGAACAGTGACAGTGCTGCTGCTTAAGATTCAGTGAGATCTAGTGAATAACCCTACATAAAGTGCAATAATAGTTCAATTAAAACCTATAATCCACTTTGCTGATGATTATGTGTGGACTAGCTGCGAGGATGTTATACTGGTCTGCTCAGACATGTTTGCACAGTGTGAGCTCTCTGTCTGCGATCACAGATCATCTCTGTGTGCTGCAGTGGTGGACAGGTTGGGCTCGGAAATAATGCCTGGTCTAAGCAGCCCCTGGGCCTCAGCGGATCTGCAGCCTATAAATAATGGCACATATGTCTCTGACGTACTTTAAGCTGGTCCTGATCCAGCGGGACCTGCATGAGCGAGTGTAAGCAGGAGGAAGAGCTCACTGCGGTTCCTCTGTCCGCCGCCTTTAACTTCAGAGCACTGCAGCTTGTTATGAGGCAGTATTCTTCATCATTATAGTGTCAGTGTTGTGTCCTGCAGACATGGAGGAGATTAAAATGCTTCTTAAGTCCATATCCAATTGGAGTTATCTATCAATCAACAGCACATACTGTAATCCTTTTTACAACATTCATCCGCACTATTAAAGTGTCTTCATTAGGTTCACTCCAACAGAGAATGAGTACAAATATCAATGAATCAGTTAGGTTTAGCTGGGGACACACTACACAATTTTTTGCAGGATTTTACAACGATTCACAGTTGTGCTCAGTCTGTACCAATCAGCACTAGTTGCAGCAAGTTGTCAACTCAGAAATCTGTTAGTGTGGGAGGTTTTAAGACTTGAATCTGCATCGGAAAGACTCAAACAGACCTCACACTCAGTCAATCAAACATGTTTGAATTTTAAAGCTGACTCTCCCTGTTGATCACATGACTCTGGCGTATGTGTTAAAAAAAGTTTCTTCTGTAATAAAGCCCTATCAGTATTGAAGAATATATATAGGGTGGATAAAAAATAATAAATGCCCTATTGCCCTATAATAAATTAATTATTAAATTAATGAATAAAATGGACTGGATTATTTGTTTTTTTGCCTTAACCCTACGTAGGGAAGCTGTCTGTCTGTAAAAGCTAAGGTCAGCATTATTACAACACAAAAAAGCATCTCAACAGTTTTCTTTCAAACATGTTGTGTACAGTTTAAAAACCTGTCGAGGTCCTGCAGTTCCTCTCCTCTGAAACTCTCACAGCCTGACCACTACAGTGGTCTATACAGTGAAGTCTATTCAGCCACAGCCACTGGTGTTGTCATTAAATGTGTGATCCCTACTCTTTCAGTCATCAGAGCAAAATCTGCTGAAACCGCTAGGTTAATGTGTGCTCCTTGTCTTTCAGAATCTGTAACGACTGGGAAAGTCCTGTAATCCTGTAATCCTAAACCGTGTGGGGCCTTTCTGTGTGGAGTTTGCATGCTCTCCCTGTGACCTTCGGGTACTCCAGTTTACCCTATCAACCTAAAAAAAAAAAAAATGCACAATAGGCTAATCCTCCAGCCAGATACTCCTTTGGGGGGGGGGTCCCTGAGTGTTGCACTGCAGTCGCCCACTACTCCTGACAGGTTGCTCCAGTGGCAGTGGAGGATGGGTCAAATGCAGAGAACAAATTTCCCTATAGGGACAATAAAGTCTACCTTAAAATCTACCTAAAAAATCAACCTTAATGTGTCCCCAGCTTTGAGGATCAGAATGAGGAACTAGACATGAGTGACGGTTAATTGTTGGGTTGAATATTTTCCACACTGTGACACAGTCTGCTTTTCATGTTCTTCATAATAATGCACTGAGAGAGCTCTTTACACACAGTACTGCGCACCTGCGTCTTCTTGCCGCTTGTTACTGAGTAATGGCTGCACACTTGTCTAAAGTCTAGAACTGAATGAGATACAGTCACACCTTCCATCTGTCTCATTTGTGGGTGGCTGCGGTGGTCAGTGACTCAGCCCACCCACCCACCGTCGCCCCCTGCTGTAGAGGTGCAGAGAACAGCTTGTTTGTTTAGACGTGTTTTTGAGAGGCCTCAGACTGAGATGTGTTGAGCAGAGCGCTGAGTCACCGGCTCCGAGCTGACAGCAGCAGCTCTCCACAAAACTCACCCAGGAGACCATTTAGAGCTGTTTCCCTACTGCAAAAACCTGTGTCACCACAGCACCCAACCCGTTCCACCACAGCACCCAACTGTTTCACCACAGCACCCACTTATTTCACCACAGCACCCACTTGTTTCATCACAGCACCCACCAGTTTCACCACAGCACCCAACAGTTCCACCACAGCACCCAACTATTTCACTACTGCACCCAACAGTACCACCACAGCACCCAACCCGTTCCACCACAGCACCCAACTGTTTCACCACAGCACCCACTTATCGACCACAGCACCCACTTGTTTCATCACAGCACCCACTTGTTTCACCACAGCACCCAACTGTTTCACCCCAGCACCCATCTATTCCACCACAGCACCCAACTGCTTCACCACAGCACCCAACTATTCCACCACAGCACCCAACTGTTTCACCACAGCACCCAACTATTCCACCACAGCACCCAACCGTTCCACCACAGAACCCAACTGTTTCACCACAGCACCCACTTGTTTCACCACAGCACCCAACCCGCTCCACCACAGCACCCAACTGTTTCACCACAGCACCCACCTGTTTCACCACAGCGCCCAACTGTTTCACCCCAGCACCCATCTATTCCACCACGGCACCCAACCGTTCCACCACAGAAGCCAACTGTTTCACCACAGCACCCACCTGTTTCACCCCAGCACCCATCTATTCCACCACAGCACCCAACCGTTCCACCACAGAACCCAACTGTTTCACCACAGCACCCACCTGTTTCACCACAGCACCCAACTGTTTCACCCCAGCACCCATCTATTCCACCACAGCACCCAACCGTTCCACCACAGAACCCAACTGTTCCACCACAGCACCCAGCTGCTTCACCACAGCACCCAACGGTACCACCACAGCACCCAACTGTTTCACCACAGCACCCAACTATTCCACCACAACACCCAACGGTTCCACCACAGCACCCAGCTATTCCACCACAGCACCCAACGGTACCACCACAGCACCCAACTGTTTCACCACAGCACCCAACTATTCCACCACAGCACCCAACTGTTTCAACACAGCACCCAACTCATTCCACCACAGCACAAAACTCATTCCACCACAGCACCCACTTGTTTCACCACAGCACCCACTTGTTTCACCACAGCACCCAACTGTTTTACCACAGCACCCAACTGTTTCACCACAGCACCCACTTGTTTCACCAGAGCACCCAACTGTTTTACCACAGCACCCAACTGTTTTACCACAGCACCCACTTGTTTCACCACAGCACCCAACTGTTTCACCACAGCACCCACTTGTTTCACCACAGCACCCAACTGTTTCACCACAGCACCCAACTATTCCACCACAGCACCCAACAGTACCACCACAGCACCCAACTGTTTCACCACAGCACCCATCTATTCCACCACAGCACCCAACTGTTTTACCACAGCACCCATCTATTCCACCACAGCACCCAACTGTTTCAACACAGCACCCAACTCATTCCACCACAGCACAAAACTCATTCCACCACAGCACCCACTTGTTTCACCACAGCACCCACTTGTTTCACCACAGCACCCAACTGTTTTACCACAGCACCCAACTGTTTCACCACAGCGCCCAACTGTTTCACCCCAGCACCCATCTATTCCACCACGGCACCCAACCGTTCCACCACAGAAGCCAACTGTTTCACCACAGCACCCACCTGTTTCACCACAGCACCCACCTGTTTCACCACAGCGCCCAACTGTTTCACCCCAGCACCCATCTATTCCACCACGGCACCCAACCGTTCCACCACAGAAGCCAACTGTTTCACCACAGCACCCACCTGTTTCACCACAGCACCCACCTGTTTCACCACAGCGCCCAACTGTTTCACCCCAGCACCCATCTATTCCACCACAGCACCCAACCGTTCCACCACAGAACCCAACTGTTTCACCACAGCACCCACCTGTTTCACCACAGCACCCAACTGTTTCACCCCAGCACCCATCTATTCCACCACAGCACCCAGCTGCTTCACCACAGCACCCAACGGTACCACCACAGCACCCAACTGTTTCACCACAGCACCCAACTATTCCACCACAACACCCAACGGTTCCACCACAGCACCCAGCTATTCCACCACAGCACCCAACGGTACCACCACAGCACCCAACTGTTTCACCACAGCACCCAACTATTCCACCACAGCACCCAACTGTTTCAACACAGCACCCAACTCATTCCACCACAGCACAAAACTCATTCCACCACAGCACCCACTTGTTTCACCACAGCACCCACTTGTTTCACCACAGCACCCAACTGTTTTACCACAGCACCCAACTGTTTCACCACAGCACCCACTTGTTTCACCAGAGCACCCAACTGTTTTACCACAGCACCCAACTGTTTTACCACAGCACCCACTTGTTTCACCACAGCACCCAACTGTTTCACCACAGCACCCACTTGTTTCACCACAGCACCCAACTGTTTCACCACAGCACCCAACTATTCCACCACAGCACCCAACAGTACCACCACAGCACCCAACTGTTTCACCACAGCACCCATCTATTCCACCACAGCACCCAACTGTTTCACCACAGCACCCATCTATTCCACCACAGCACCCAACTGTTTCAACACAGCACCCAACTCATTCCACCACAGCACAAAACTCATTCCACCACAGCACCCACTTGTTTCACCACAGCACCCACTTGTTTCACCACAGCACCCAACTGTTTTACCACAGCACCCAACTGTTTCACCACAGCACCCAACTGTTTTACCACAGCACCCAACTGTTTTACCACAGCACCCACTTGTTTCACCACAGCACCCAACTGTTTCACCACAGCACCCACTTGTTCCACCACAGCACCCAACTGTTCCACCACAGCACCCAACTGTTTCACCACAGCACCCAACTGTTCCACCACAGCACCCAACTGTTCCACCACAGCACCCAACTGTTTCACCACAGCACCCAACTGTTCCACCACAGCACCCAACTGTTCCACCACAGCACCCAACTGTTTTACCACAGCACCCAACTATTCCACCACAGCACCCAACGGTACCACCACAGCACCCAACTGCTTCACCACAGCACCCATCTATTCCACCACAGCACCCAACTGTTTCAACACAGCACCCAAATAATTGATGCCTTGCAGTAGCAAATTCTGTTAACGTTTGCGAGAGCTGAGCCTTTGCAACCCATTACCAAAAGATTTGTATTGGTCATAGCCTACTTTAATCATTTGTAGTCTTTTCAAAATTCCAATTATTAGTTCCACCACAGCACCCAACTGTTCCACCACAGCACCCAACTGTTCCACCACAGCACCCAACTGTTTTACCACAGCACCCAACTATTCCACCACAGCACCCAACAGTACCACCACAGCACCCAACTGCTTCACCACAGCACCCATCTATTCCACCACAGCACCCAACTGTTTCAACACAGCACCCAACTCATTCCACCACAGCACAAAACTCATTCCACCACAGCACCCACTTGTTTCACCACAGCACCCACTTGTTTCACCACAGCACCCAACTGTTTTACCACAGCACCCAACTGTTTCACCACAGCACCCAACTGTTTTACCACAGCACCCAACTGTTTTACCACAGCACCCACTTGTTTCACCACAGCACCCAACTGTTTCACCACAGCATCTTTAAGTAGAGGTGGGAAAAATTATTTTTCTGATGCATGCAATCCTTTTTTTAAAAATATTCTGAATTGATTTAAAAAAACTAATAATTGGAATTTTGAAAAGACTACAAATGATTAAAGTAGGCTATGACCAATACAAATCTTTTGGTAATGGGTTGCAAAGGCTCAGCTCTCGCAAACGTTAACAGAATTTGCTACTGCAAGGCATCAATTATTTGTTCTCAAGTTTTGGCTTTTAGAATAGAATGTGTTAAAAAATTTCTGAGAAAGTTTCAGATATAAAATATTCATATAAATGGAATTATTGTTTAAGAATTAATGCCAACATGAACCAGAAAGGTGTCTGAATCAAGGCATCGTTTTTGAATGAAATCGTGGGCCTCTGAATCAAAATTGATTTCAATCGTGAGATGCTCAATGATTCCTGCCCCTGTTGCGAATGTTGCATCCCCCTGGGCTGTGGTGGTGTTGAATGTCACAGCCGGGCGTGGTGTTTTGGCTGAAGCACTCTCTGAGTCACTTACAGCAGTGTCTCAGTAAAAGGTCACCTGGCCGCTGTGGGCCTGTGCCGGGCGCGTCCACTCTTACACTCATTTTTCACTCTTGCTAAAGCTGGGATTATAGCCACGGCTGCCAGTGTGTCTTCATTTCCCTGAGACAAGTGGACACGAGCTCTGGTGCAGTGGGCTCATGTCGTTGGCAGGCTGAAGTCGTACTGAAGTGAAAACACAGCGGGGTCGCCCGGTGGCGGAGGCAGTATTTGGGTTAGGTTTGTTGTCCATATGCCATCCACCTGCCTCCACCCAGCACCATCTGTGTCAGATTAGCATTTTGTGCTTCAGTGCAGTAAGGAAATACTGAGCAGGACAACAAAACCAAAATTAAATTTAAGAATGTGACGGCTTTCTCTACAATTTATTTGTATCGTATTTTATACTACTCTTCTCATATCATAAGTGTTTTTTTTATTTTTTATTTAATACACACATATAATACATACATACATATATACATACATACATACACTCAAGGAAAAAAGAAATGCACCTCTTTCATTTTCTCAATTTGTCAAAAAATATTACAGCCAGAGAAAAATTACAGACTACAATGAGTTTAGTTCTATTCTGAGTCAAAATGAAATGAATGTTTTCCTGGTTCCGGTTGATTGATTTTGAGCAATAACAACTGTATTTTTGTATTAATCACCTATGTCTGGGTCATGAGTAAAACTCAGAGATGAATTGGACCTGTCCTCAATTGTGCACAACCATTCCCTATAAAAAGACACCAAAATGGAAAAAAAGCACATTTGTTCCCAATGCCACGACTCCTGCAACCAGAGAGAGATTGGCAGCCATTGGCCTGCTTCAAGCTGAAGGAGCACACGGCTGTAGCCAGGGAGTTTGGAGTCCATCACTCTACTGTTGTACGCCTTGCTGAGCGTTTCCACACCACTGGATCCTCCAATGACCGTCCCAGATCTGGTCGACCACATGTCACAACTGCTGCATTATTATTGTTTGGTCATGTTATTGTTATTGAAACTGTCATAAGCATTGATTAATTGGGTCTGAATATCAGGGACGGGTATATGGTTGATGTGCACATGGAATATTTCCATCAAAAATAAGTAACCAAACAAAAATGTGGTAAAAAAGCAGTGGTGCGTTTCTTTTTTCCTTGAGTGTACACACATACATACATAGATACATAGATACATAGATACATAGATACATAGATACATAGTTCAGACTGTGCTGGTTGAACAGTGACTGTGTTGTGCCAATAAAAGTTTCCCAGACAGAATGCTGCCCTAACATTTTGAAGATGTATAGCTGCATGGATGTGTCAGATATATCACGTATATTTATATTGTTACCCTTTTATTCAAATGATGCTAAAGCTAGGATTAGGCGTCACACCCCACACTGTCCATGCCCCACCACTCAAACCTTTGGACATGCACCTCTCATGTCTGAACTAGTGCTGCAACTAATAATTATTTTGATTGATTAATCTATTGATTATTTTTACAATTAGTAGAAGTCGAGTAAAGTGGTTAAGGTGTTTTATAGTTCTTGTTAAAAAAATATATATAATTCTACAAATAACCCTTTAAGTTTTCAAAATGTGAATCAGATGAAGCCATGAGTTTGCCCACTTGAGGAAGTTTGAATAGAGCACATCTTCCTCATGTGTTAAGTCTATTGAAAGATGATGGGCAGGTAGACAGTGTGCAGGCTTGGCAGGTTTGCTGAGTAACACAGAAGTAACACTGGAGTTGAGCTGGAGAAGGAAGTGCTGAGCTGACACATGAGATAAGATCGCAAATCATGAAATAATGAGCAGAGCAAAGATACTGAGACATGGGCCTAAGGTCAGCCACTACCTCAGCGGCAGGACATGTGCAGCCTGGGTTGTCCTGTACTCAGGACCAGAGCCACTCACCACTGTACTCTCTTCAGTTTTCTCCTGATAATACTGCTGTGGTCACATGACTAAAACAGCAGAGACGCTCACTCTGCTTGTTGGTTTGTCATATATAGTAAATTATGATATTAATTTTATATTTATTTATTTACTTAGTTATTTGATATGAACATCTCATTTATTCAAATTCTCATGTGAACACCTCCGCCCTGATTTAAGCTATTGCTTTAGACCTCTATTAAAAATGTTGATGTTCATCTGCCGTTTTAGTTCAGTGGAGAGAGACTTCTACTGTGTGGCCCTTTAAAAGAGAAGCTGGATTGTCCAAAAGATGTTCTGAGCTTTGGAACAATACAGACTCCACTGACAGAGGCTCGAGTGGTGGGTCTGAGAGAGCTCTGACATCTGACCATAAGAGCAGAGAACAACAGTGACATATAATTACTCAGACTTTTAAAAAACAATTTTACGTTTCAAGTTTTCAAAAGTAAAAAGCTTGTGTTTTTTTGTTGTTGTTTTTTTGTTTTGTTTTTTGATATCACAATAATGCCATCTCATAGGTTTTCTATCTATTATTATGAATTATTAGAACCACAAACAGATCTAAAAAACAATAATAATAGTAATAATAATAATAATAATAATAATAATAATAATAATAATAATAAAAATGTCTTAAACTCAAATTAAATTTAGTCTTAAATTTACTACATTAAAAACTGGAAATAACCCTTTGAAGTAAGATATTAAACCTAAAAATATCTAACAAAATATCAAATCATATTCTTTAGCAGTTTTATCAGTCAGTGAGTCTTTCGCTGTGTCAATAGATCACAAATATTTTCTTATCATCTTGGACACTAATTCTGAAATAAGAAGTCTCCCTGCAACACACTCGCGTACCCCTAGGGGTCCCCGTAACTCTGATTGGGAAAGTGCTGTAGAGTTCTGTGGGTTTCTCCATGGGTTGGTTAACTGATGAGAAAGTTCTTGATGATGAGACAGATGGTACAGTCAGGTCAATACACAGAACAGTAAAAGTTATTCTTAAATATTTGGTGCATGTTAAAGGTGAAGTCTTGTCTGAGGCCAGAACAAAGTAACCATCTGTCCCACTTCTGGTTGTCCTGCACAGCCATGTAAGCATTTGTTCCACTTTTTAAGATAATGTTTTTTATTGGTGCTCAGTGTCTCTTATAAAAGTGAGATTCAAGTTCAGAACAACAAGGTGAGGTCAGTATTCTTTGTGTAAAATGTAGAATAAATATTTATGGTCCTTTCTCTCTGGGATGAGTATATGCTGGAGTTTAGAAAATACATACTGAGCAAATTCATTTTTATAATTAGATTTTTGTTCTTAGTTTCCCCTTTTTATTCCAACGAATAAAGTCTCAGTAAAGAAATTACTTTTGGGATGAGAACAGCACCTCAAATGTTTATTGGCCCAATGCTGCTGCTGCCCCAACCCTCTGGAATTTACTTTAGCACTGCTCCCTGTTCAGTACAAATAATGTTTAATAATTTCTCATGCTGCCTCTTGGCCAGGTCGTTGTTGTAAATGAGGGTTGGTTCTCTATGGACTTACCTGCTTCAATAAAGTTTAAATACAGTAACTCCTTTCCATCCTGGTAAGAGACTCAGACTTCTGCAGCACATGCATTGGCGCTCAAAATGAGAGAAGAACTTATGAAAACAAGATTGTTTCATAAATAATGTATCCTTTGTGGCTCAAACTTTGAAGGATCTTTTGTTGTGGCTGTATTGGCTACTAGATCAGTGTATTACAGAAGGCTTTTCATAAAAAAACTAACTTTATTTTGCCAAAAGAACAACAATCAAAATGAGAGAACAGAAATGACTGTAGCTGGAGAATGAAGGTTCCAAAAGTCACCAATAAGTAGGAAGTGCACAGGCCCTTGGTTTAAATGACCTCAGCGGATCTGTGGCCCCAGGAGCAGACACCAGTCTCTCACATGCTCTGATGAGATTTTGATCCAATCTCCTAGTGTTCAGTGACTGTAGCGTGTTTCTAGCCATAACTTTGTGACCAAGAGTTTTCCAGTCTTTTTTCTGTTGTGTTTAGAGCACGACTCTGGGCTCATTATATGAGTGTTTTCAGCCTCTCAGAACTTCTTCACCTGTTCATCTGTGGAACAGGGGCCTTGACCTGATAATGGCTGGCTAATTGGGAGATGAACACAGGAAAGGATTGTCATGTTGTTGAGGGAGGTCGTGACAAAAAAATAGATTTTATTCTGCCATGTGGCTCTATAAGAGGCCCAACTGCAGAACACATCCCCCAAACCAAGACACTACCTCTTCCAACTTTCACTAACCTCTATACATACTTCAGTCTGTCCCCAGTTGAACAATGTTTTGCATTAGACTCAAATTAATTAAACCTGTTTTCATCACTAAAGTGTACTTCAGACCAGCTCTTCTCTGTTCTGACCACATGTTCCTCAGCAAAGGCCAATCTATCCTTTAGACTCTTTCACCTAATGAGAGAATTGCTTACTGAAGAGCAGGCATTCAGTCCAGTTTCTGTTGTAAAGATGCAATATTCTAGAAATCACAAATTTGGAACAAACAGCTCTTTCTCTGGCTTTCTTTCTTTCTTTCTTTGGCCTTCATCTGGATGACCTGCTGCTGAATGGGTTCAGTCACTTTAGAATGGCTCATCATTAACAAAGTTAGAGAAAACTGGAAAGTTAGGCTGCCACTTAAACAGGGTGTGCCAGATTAATGAGGACATTAGCGCCATGTGCCAGATTAACATTAATGACAAGCTGCAGATGTTAGGAGGGTTTGGTGCTGATGCCAGGCTTTCTTTAAGATTCCTCTTTCCAAACACAGATCTGCCCACACCAGCAGAGTGAGCTGCAGAGCTGGTGTGGTCCTGGATGCCAGAGTGACAACAGAGTGATGTTTGTGTGAATGGTGTGCTCCAGCTGTTGATGAGACAGACCCAGAGAGGAGGCCCAGGACACCACAGAGTGACTGAGGAGCAGCAGAGTCACGGGAACGCTCACCTGCTCCCTCAGACAGGATAAGGTCCTGTGTTGCTGTTTTTTCAAAATGTTTCAAAGTATTCAGATCAGGGGCAATGCCATATTCACTCATTTAAAAACTGATCACTCTCCTTTTAAAATGTTTGCCCCAACAAGAGAATGGAGTCACAAACATATCTATAATTGAGTCAGTGTTGGGGTATTCTCGTGTGTGGCTGTTTGTTTTCTAAATCAGGATTGAGTCACGTAAATTTAATTTGGCTGGTTCTGAAAGAGCGAGTCAGAGCCCTCAGGAAGAACACCTTTGGCAGAAATAAAAATAACATCCTGACATATGACTGTCATTACTCATGTGGCATGTGTTTGGGAGCTCTGAATGTATCTGCTCATGATTTAGCAAACAAACAGGACGGGTGTGCTGAGGATTCTGGGGAGGATGCAGCAGGGCAGAGCCAGAGCCACAGAGCTGTGCACAGAGGACACATGGCACTAACGACACTATTGACAAACATGGACTAGAAACCAGGGACTAGAAATCATGGATCAGACATCAGCAACAAAGTCTACATCTTCTATCAAAACTAAAATGGACTAAATTGGACTAAAATGTCGGCTGAACCAGAGGGTCCACATACATACTTGCTCTTAATCTTGTGGCTTAATGCCCTGTCTACAATAATGCCTGTGTGATTGAATAATATGACTACTTTTTTGACACTATAGTGAAGTAATGATTTAACCTTAGGTAATATTTGCTGACAGAGAAGACATTGAACTTTTTGCCAGTTTTTGTTTCATGTGGATAGACCCAATAATTGCAGTAATATTAGCTATAAACCAGTCCAAGAAAACCGCATTCTGCATCTTAACCATAAAATCTTTACCATAGAATTTTAGCCTGCTCTCCACCTCAAATCTTACAACACAAGCCCTTTAGAATGGTATGACATCATGCAAATGGTTGTTTTCAGATTCTAGAATGTGATGATGTTTCTCTCTCAGATGGAGCAGAAGACAGTATTACTGTATACGTTAGATGTTTTTTGTTTTTTTCATGAGCAATAACCACAAGGATATTCACAAATGTTGAACCTGATCATTAGTCCATGACCTTACTAGATCACACCAAAAAATCTGCATATTAACATAATAGTTTTAGCCTGCCCCCATCTCTATTAAACACTGCAGGCCTGTAGAATGTTGTGGCATCATCTGAAACCTAGCAATTACCACAGCAATAAAAATAAAAATCTTTGTAAAATCCTTTCCTTCACACTCAGGGCAGTGAGCATCATGTTCAGACTTTATTCAGACAAATGAACAGGCACACTATGGCTACTTACAGACATCACTATATTTCATTTTTCACTTGTGTTCATGTTGAGTGAATTCTTAAAATTAAAAGAAAGTGTTCCAGTGTGGATGTGAGTTTCATTTGGAGAACACAGAGAATCCAATAAAAGTTTGATGAAATGTGTGTGAAATTATGAGAATTGGCAGAAAGTTGTTTTCAACAGTTTGAGAAAAATCTAAAAATCTTTTGAAAGACGTGAAGTTTTGTCAACATTTGGACTTAAACCATTTAATCCCAACAGCAACAATTGTTACAGACAAAAGATTCCTCACTTTTAAGGCTCCACGGTGGTTATTGCAGATATAATAAGCAATTATCAGTACATGAAGTACAGGTGAGGAGTTCTGAAGAAGTCTGGTAAGGTTCATGTCTGAAGTAAAATGTCACATTCCTCTCCTGTGTGCAGTTTGGGCACAGGATGAGTGGAATAGTGGGTGGCAACAATTGTTGCCAGGCATAAAACTGAGCTTTTCATTCATGTTTTCATTAAAATTGGTAAAAATAACAATTGATTGTTTTATTAGAGCACTAACAACATATACGTTTAGTATGGTTATGTCTGTCAAAAATTTCAGATTAACCTTATTCATTAGGTCATTTGTCTCACTGTGTATTTTCCCTTAAAGTTATGGAAGGCAACTTCCATCTTTTAGGCTCCATATGAAATATGTATAACTTTTATTTGCAGTCCGCTCCTGTTCAAACGCCAGTGGAATATTTATGACTTTTATTTGTCAGAAAATGAAGTGGCACTCTCCTGAGCTGAACCCGTCTCTGACACAGATACTGCAGCTGCGGGGCCAGAATACAAATCACCTCCTCACGCTCAAAAATCTCCAGCAGTCCCTTGGGATCCTTCTACATTCTTCTATTTTAGTCATATTACACTTTTTCTCAACCGCTTTACCACATGTAATGAACCTTGGATCAAGTGGATCACAGCTCTCAGACTAGGGCTGAATAATTTTGAAAAAATATCTAAATGCGATTTTTCTGACAGATATTGCGGTTGCAATTAGGATTATTGATATACTTTTTTCATATTAATGTTCAGTTCATAGTTTACATTTTAAGCATGTGATGGAGCATTGACACTGAAATTTTCACTGCTAAACAAATATAAGGAATCACAGGCCTTTCAGATCATGTCTGTAGAGGTCTAAACTACATCTGAAGCACAGTTTACGTATTAAGACCCTGTGGAGACTGGATATTGTGTTCTCTGCAGAGGACAATATATCCATAAATAAACACAGCCTTTGCAATTTGCTAATTCTAATTTGATTAATTGTTCAACCCTGTCTCAGACAAAAACACACAGTTTTATTGAGTGTACTGTGTTCTCCAAAGGAAAACTCATGTCCACACTGGATGAGACTCTAATGATAAATTTCAACTTTTCAGTTGACTTGAACTCAAGTGACAAATGAGAAAGTAATTGATTATCAATTTTTCTACAAAACAGGACTCTGCTGCAGATGTGAGCCAGAAGCAGACTGTGTAGTTCATTAGATAAAAGTATGAAATCAGAACATGAAAACAGCTTTGTGTGGAAAACTGATGGAGAGTATGTGAGGCATTGAATGAGGGACAAGGTACGGAGAGAGTCAGCTGTGGACAGACTCGGGTGTGGAGAGAGTCAGCTGTGGACAGACTCGGGTGTGGAGAGACTCAGATGTGGAGAGAGTCAGGTGTGGAGAGAGTCAGCTGTTGACAGGCTCGAGTGTGGAGAGACTCAGATGTGGAGAAAGTCAGGTGTGGACAGAGTCAGCTGTTGACAGGCTCGAGTGTGGAGAGACTCAGATGTGGAGAGAGTCAGGTGTGGAGAGAGTCAGCTGTTGACAGGCTCGAGTGTGGAGAGACTCAGATGTGGAGAAAGTCAGGTGTGGAGAGAGTCAGCTGTGTACAGACTCGGGTGTGGAGAGACTCAGATGCGGAGAGAGTCAGGTGTGAACAGATTCAGGTCTAGACAGGCTCGAGTGTGGAGAGACTCAGATGTGGAGAGAGTCAGGTGTGGAGAGAGTCAGCTGTGGACAGGCTCGAGTGTGGAGAGACTCAGATGTGGAGAGAGACTTAGGTGTGGAGAGACTCGGGTGTTGTGAGACTTGGGTGTAGAGAGTCCTGGGTGTAGAGAGACTTGGGTGTAGAAGGACTTGGGTGTAGAGAGACTTGGGTGTGGAGACACTTGGGTGTAGAGAGACTTGGGTGTGGAGACACTTGGGCGTAGAGAGAGTTGTCTATGGGGAGACTTGGGTGTAGAGAAAAAGTTGGGAACCAGTGCTCTAATCCCTGCCCATCCTCTCCTCTCTCCTTTCCCTCTTCATTCTCCCCTTCCTCTCCTTTCTTACCCTCTCTACACTCTTATCCTTTTCTCCACACCTCACCCTCTCCTCTCTCTCTTCCTTCTTTACGCTTTCCACCTAAGAGCTGTTCCAAACTGAGTGGAAAAGGTCTGATGGTTTTGGTTCAGAATAAGCCCTGTGTTACTGGTTTAATGCTTTAAGCCCCTTCTGCAGCTAATATGAGCCTGAGATGAAACCCTCAGTGGGAGGAAAGTAAGCTGTTGATCAATGTATCACAGCACCATTAACCTGCTTGACATGAAAAAGCAGTTAGCTGCAGTAGTCTGTGTGACTCAGCTGACGGCTGGAGTGACGGCTAACTATGGCAGCCAGAGTATGAGAGTGTACACTGACAGCGACTCATTCACTATCAGTGTACTATAGAAACCATATGCACTACATTTGTAAAGATATACACTTTGGCTTATTCATTAAAATGAGTTAGAGAGAGAGGTGGGGGTAGCTGTGTGTTGTTGTTGACATACATGTTGTTGACATACATGTTGTTGCTGACATGTGTGTTGTTGAAGACATATATGTAGTAGTTGTTGACATCTGTGTTGTTGTTATTGACAGGCATGCATGTTGTTGTTTACATGCATGTTGCTGGCATACATGTTGTTGACATGTGTGTTGTTTGACATGCGTGTTGTTGATGTGTGTGTTGTGTTGACATGCATGTTGTGGTTGATGTGCGTGTTGTTGTTGACATGCATGTTGTTGTTGACGTGTGTTGTTGTTGACATGCGTGCTATGTTTGACATGTGTGTTGTTTTTGTTGTTGTTGACATGCATGTTGTTGTTGACATCCATGTTGTTGACATGCACGCTATGTTTGACATGCGTGTTGTTGTTGACATCCGTATTGTTGTTGACATGCGTGTTGTTGTTGACATGCGTGCTGTTGTTGTTGACATGTGCGTTGTTTTTCTTGACATGCATGTTGTTGTTGACATGCATGTTGTTGTTGTTGACATGCATGTTGTTGTTGTTGACATGCATGTTGTTGTTGACATGCCTGTTGTTGACATGCACGCTATGTTTGACATGCGTGTTGTTGTTGACATCCGTATTGTTGTTGACATGCGTGTTGTTGTTGACATGCGTGCTGTTGTTGCTGACATGTGTGTTGTTCTTGTTGACATGCATGTTGTTGTTGACATGCATGTTGTCGTTATTGTTGACATGTGTGTTGTTGTTGACATGCGTGCTTTTGATGCTGATGTGCGTTTTTCTTGTCGAGATGCATGTTGTTGTCCACAAGCATATTGTTGTTGTTGATAAGTGTGTTGTTGTTGACATGCCTGTTGTTGTTATTAACATGCGTGTTGTTCTTGACATGTGCGTTGTTCTTTTTGACGTGTGTTGTTGTTAACATGTGTGTTATTGTTCTGGTTGACATGCGTGTTGTTATTGACCTGCGTGTTGTTGTTGTTGTTGACATGTGTGCCATTGCGGTGTGCGGTGGGTGGCACCTCCGGGTGACTCACACATCGCTGCCACACGTTACCAGACAGACTAAGCCTGGTGTTGTGGAGCTCAGGGGAGGACCCGGACGTGGGATTTGAACAGAAAGCACAGCAGATATTTTTAGCTCAGCTCTGGCGTCTCACTGTCAGCTCCAGCAGCAGTGCTTTTAATGAGAATTCTTTATTATAAACCTGGGAGGAGAGCTGCAGATGGTCTGAGAACGGCTGAGCTGCAGAAGAGCCACAAATCTTCCAAATACTGAGGTTATTTAGCCCTTATAAAACTTCACTTCAGCAATTCAGTGAAGTTCCAATGAAACCATTCTCTTCTGGACACGGAGTACAAATACCTATATATTTTACTGTAATCAGGTTAATCCTATAATACTTATATTCCCCAAATATCTAATAATATATCTAATATTACATCACCTTCACATCTGCACTATTAAATGTGTGTGCGCTAAGACACTGCTGCTGGTTCAGGAGGGCACCCACCAAGACCCATCATCACCTGAAACTGCCTTACACATCTCTCTAGTTCACAGCTCTGCTCTGGGAGACGCAGTTCTCCTCGCCTCTCTCTCCATTCCCCTCACCTCGTCTCTTTCCACTTTCCTCCTCTCTTCTTCCCATGTCACTTATATCTAATATTAGAAAAACATTATCTATGACAGAATATTATCCATTTTCCCTGACTTTTTAATACCAACTGTTTTCATAAAACAATAGCAGTCTGTTCAGATATAGCACTGGTTTTATCTTTGAGGGCAGCAGTAGCTCAATTGGTAGAGCTGCTTGTTCAATAACCAGAAGGTTGGCAGTTCAAACCCCACTCCCACTGTTGCATACTGTCGTTGTGTTCTTGAGCAAGACACTTAACCCACCTTTCCTCCAGTGTCTGCGCACACTGGTGTATGAATGGTTCCTTGATGTAAAGTGCTTTGAGTACCCATGAAGGTAGAAAAGTGCTATATAAATGTGACTATTTATTTTATCTTTTTGTGTAAATCTAAACTTGACATGTGTTTGCAGATTGTTTGTGAATGTACCAGTTGTTTTTTGTAAGTTCTTTAGTGACATGCAGCTGAATCTGGCTCAAGCAGATTGTTGGTTTCAGAAAAAGTCATATTACATGAAAACAATGGATGCAATTTAAATGTGGTGAAATATTTAATTATTTGATGTCCATGTTGGGGTTATTATCCTGAATTTACACCATAAATTCTTGCGCCCTGTGGCATCTGCATCTGTTTTTCTTGTGTCTCCTTAAAATTTTCAATTTACACCGGAGGCGTTCTGCTGCCTTGCGTGGTGTGTGTGTGTGTGTCTGCGACTGTGCCACTTTGAATCATAGTAGAGTATGTTTAACTTTGGGTAAATTCAAACTGGTTGACATAATGGTTCCTAGGATGCAAAGTAACATTACCGCTGTGTTGAGACACTACTGGGGTGGTCTGAAAGTCCCAGGTGTAAATTGTCTGACAGAATAAGATAGAAAGCAGTTCACATGCAGCTCATGTAATGCACTGCAGATATAACCCAGCATAGATGTAATGCAATGCTGATGTAACGCAGATGTAACACAACACAGATGTAGCACATCACAGATGTAACAGATCACAAATGTAACACTTCGCAGATGTAACACAGTGCAGATATAACACAACAGAGATGTAGCGCTTCACAGATGTAAGTCATTGCAGATGTAACACAACACAAATGTAACACAACACAGCTGTAACGTAGATGTAATGGATTACAGATGTAATGAATCTTCGCACATGGAACACATCACACATGTAAGACAACACAATGGTGATGGAACACAATGCAGATGTAACACAGATGTAACACAGATGTAACTCAACACAGATATAATGCAACACAGGCAAGTTGTGTGAATTGGGGGTTATAAATATTTTATTAAGAGCACTTTTAAAAAACACAGAGACTGATGCTTCACTGCAATGCACTTTACACAGAACTCACTCATCGTGTGCAAACACAGCTGTCCATGTATTTAACTAGCTCATCCAAACACAGGCCAGTTCTCTCCAGCAGCTCCCGGTCCACCATTGGATTTATTGTAACATTACATTGCTAGTTTTTAAAGCTCTTCTCTTTCTCAGAGAAAACCAGTGCACATCTGCATTTCTCTGCCATGACATTCTCCAGTGTTGGCACTGCGTGGCTCTGCATGTTTAAGCAGAGGTAAAAGAGGGTCGGTGTTCCCCTGCTGCAGAGCGGGTGAGGCTGGCTTCATGACCAGTCCTTTCTACAGTGTAATTGCACCTCCTGTAGCAGAGGGTAAATACCGGGAATTTTTGACTTAAGGCTCATTTATACTCTGTGTTAGATACACATTCAGAGATGGACGGAGCGCTCTGTCTGTCTTCTGCATTCATTATGTTGTACCTTGGTCCGTTTCCCCAGAGCTACGGACAAACGGAGCAGTACATGCTTTGACCGTTGTGGGCGCTAATGAACATGTTTGTTGCTACTATTACTTTTTTTTTTTTCTGTCTACAGTCAAATCGGAGTTGACTGTAGACGATCACCCCCTACTGATTATTTATTATTTATTACTACGGCTTATTTAATTCTATTGCCATATAAAACAGTTGGAAGTATAAACGTTGTGACGCCAGCAACACTTTGAATGGGCAGATCTATTTACATGCAAAATGGGAATGTAAATGAGCTTTTTGCCCTCTTCGTAAATGCTGCTAGTAGTGTTAAAGGCATTAAGACGGTCTGGCACCACCCACCAGTAAAATCCAACCAACAAACCTCAGATGCTCTGTATATGTGCCGCCTGTTTACCAACTGAGTTATACATTGGCATATTTGAAATGTTTAATTGTGAATCCTAATATTTGCTATTGTGTGTTGCAGGGATGGACGTGGAGCTCTCAGAACAGCTGTGTTCCTGTAAACTCAGCTCAAGATTCAAACGGTGAGTGCTCTATTCACACCAACACCAGCAGGGCTGTGGCTTACTTCAATGTGTACCTCTGTATAACATACTTCAAAACATAGCACAGAGGTAAACACCAACTAATATCATAAAGCAAAATAAATATAAGCCCCCTTTTCTGGGCAGTATATTCCTGTTCCATATAGGCTAAACGTCAGATGGTGGGACTTCCTTATGCCTCTTTGTTGTATGTTGTCAGCTGCAGTTTTTTTCTTTGGTATACCATCTCCTAATACAGGCATGCACATGTATGCAGCACTACAGTCTAGTCAGTGTTGTTAACTTGCTTGTTGACAAAAATGAATGGAGAAGCCTCGTTGTAGGTGCATCTTTTGGAATAGTAAGAATGCTTTATGGGTTGAGATGTCTAATGCAGTTAAGAACAGTTCTGCTCTGTGCCTACTGCAGCGGTCGGTCTTTGGTGTAATGGGAGCTGATGAGAGCGAGAGGCTGGCTCTGCTTCACATTCCTGATTGTGCTCTCAGTGCGGGGACCCAGGGGAGGATGGCCTATCACTGTAATGAATTGAGCAGAGTCGGCCCTGTGGGGTCGGCTGCCTCCTGCCGACACACATAATGGATAGATATTGTGTTTCCTCTCGCCACGAGCAGCAGCTAATTGGCAGATGGATGGCTGAATCTGGCCTCGTAAGCCTAACACAAATGAACAGTGTCTGCTCCTGAACAGTGCTGCTACGTCCTCCTGGCCTAATGTGGCTTTCTACTGTCATTGCAGTTTTCTGTGGATGTTGCTACTGGGAATTTCATGACCCTAAACAGTCCCACCATTATGTAAATGATGAAGAGTTTCAGACGTTTGTCCTCACTCAGAGGTCGTCTCATGTGCAGGTCATGCACTGTTCACTTTCCTTTACTACTGTCAAATCAATCTTGGCAACTATACAGTGGCTTGCAAAAGTATTCATCCTCATCATCATTAGCATTTGTCCTTTATTGTTACCTTACAACCTGGAATTAAAATGGATCATTGGCAGGTTTATGTCAGTCACTTTATATCACATGACAACAACTATGAAGATGTGAAATAATTTTTATTGTGAAACAAATAAGAAATATGAAAGAAAAACAGAAAACTTGAGTGTGCAAAAGTATTCATCCCCTAAAGTCAGTAGAACCACCTTCTGAAGGAATTTCAGCTCAAAGTTTTCTAGGATAAGTGTTTATGAGCTTTGTTTATAAAATCAGTAGGATTTGTGCAAATTCCTTGTCTAAAAACAGCTCCATTTCCTTCAAGTTGGATGCATTGTACAGCACAGTTGAATTGTCCTGTGTTTAGCTCCATCCTTCATTCCTTCAGTTCTGAGCAGTTTCCCAGTCCCTACCAATGACAAATATCCTCACAGCAGGACACTGCCATCACCAGGCTTCACTTTAGAGAGGGAGCACAGTCAGGAGCTAGGTTTGTGCTACACATAGCATCTTTCATTGATGGCTTATTTTAATTGTATCTGGACAGAGGACCTTCTCGTGTTTGGGGAGTCTTCCACGTGCCTTTTGGCAAACACAAAACTTGTTTTGTTGAGACTGTGGAGTGTATGGTTCAGAGTGGTCCTGGGACAGATACAACAGTCTCTGCTGTGGTGCTTTGCAGATCTTTCAGGGTCACCTTTGGTCTTATTGTTGCCTCTCTGATGAATGCACTCCTTGTCCGCTTTGTGAGTTTTAGATGGTCCTCTTTAGGCAGGTTTGGTGTGAATCCCTGTTTTTTTTACATGTAATGATAAATTAAATTGTGTTTTGTGGCATTTTGACTTAAAGACAGGCCAACCTTATCGAACGGTTTCGATGACTTCTGTGGATAAATATCCCCTTTTTAAAGAGGCCCCTAAAATGAGACCCCATTTAGGGGCCTCTTTAAAAAGGAGATGAATAATTTTGCACACTCAAGTTTTCTGTTTTTTCTTGTCATTTCTCATTTTTCTTGTTTGCTTCACAATAAAAAATATTTTACATTTTCATAGTTGTTGTCATGTAATGTAAAGTGACAGAAACCTCCCAATGATCCATTTAAATTCCAGGTTGTAAGGCAACAATAAAGGAAAAATGCTAAGGGGCATGAGTACGTTTGTAAGCCGCTGTCACACTTGATGCAAAAGTAGAATGACCACCTAAAAAAGTACAAAATTGGGACAAGTTGTGTGGGACAAGGTGGGACATATGGAGAAGGTACAATTTTGGGCCTATAAAATACGTGATGTGCAAAAAACACACGATTTCAAGGTAATGTCTTTACTGTGATTTTATTCATTGGATAAAAAAAGATGTAATTGAAAAAACAAAAAACAAAGCTCTCAGTCTGCATTTTCTCAAACAAACCAGCAGCAACCCCAGCTCACAGCTCCAGGAGAGGCCTGTTCTGAAACAAGAGCAGCAACACACCGACCATATATTTAACCTATCAAGACAGGATGCCCACGAATATTTCTTGTACATTTTACACAAGCAACATGGACCTTGCTGTGTTGTTCTAACTTGAATCTCTGTTTTTATAAGATCCACTGAGCACCAATGAAAAAGAGGGACATTATCTTAATCAGTGGGATGGAGGGACAGATGTTTAAATGGCTGTGCAGTACAACCAAAAGTAAGACAGTTGGTCATCCTGTGCAAAAGTGTTGAGCAGAAATTCTGTTCATGATGAACAGAAAAAAAAAAAAAACAGTCCAAGTCCAAGCAGAGCCTTGTAGCCATTAGAAGCATGCACAATACAGCGCAGAGTTGTGGCTCATAGTCCAGATGGAGCTGGTTTCTTCTGAGTGGAAAGGCCTGGGTCAGTTGGTACAGTTGTGCACGATGAAGCATGATGTGTCTGTGGCTGAATTCATAGAATAATTAGTGAACATAAGCCTCTCAAACTCCATTCATTCAGTGACTTTTTTGACATATTTTTGTTATTTACAGTCTAAATGTTGATAGGAGCCAAGTCTACACAGTGGATTATCAAGGTAGCTGATCATTAAAGCAAACTCAGCCATAAGTGCTGCTCATTATGTGGAGACTAACCTGGACACAACTTTCATCCAGCACTCTGAGACACACTTCATCAGAGCTTGGTGTCACTGTGCAGACAGACTTGAGCTTCTCTTTTGTCAGGTGGATTTTTCATGTCCAAACCCAAGATGACCTGGCTGACATCTGCACTATTAAATGTGTGTGCAGTAAGACGCTGCTGCTGGTTCCTGAGGTTAAACCAGCCCTGCTTTGGTCACTCACCAAGACCCATCATCACCTGAAACTGCCTCACACATCTCTCTAGTTCACAGCTCTGCTCTGGGAGCTACAGTTCTGCTCTTCTCTCCTCTCCACTCTTCTCTTTCCTCTCCCCTCCTCTCCTCTTCTCTCTCCCCTCTCCTCTTCTTTGTCCCTTTCTCACCTCGCCTCTTTCTCCTTTCCTCCCTTCTCACTTATCAGATCCAGAACTGCCTGTTGTTTTTGCCTGCAGCAGATGTCCAAGCCTGTGGTGACCTGTCTGTCTTTGACCAGTTTGTGCTGCTGTTGGTTCTGTGCAGGAATCTGTGGCGCAGAAAAGAGCTTAGCCCATACAAGCAACAGTAGCTCAACTAAAAACCTCATTACTGGTGTGTTAGCTCACCTCAAAGAATATCTTATCCCTGCAGTGTCTTAGATGTGATCCTGATCCCTCAGGTAATCAGACAGATGTGGAGTGCCAGATGACTCGTTACTGAAGTTTTACTTGCGGAAGTGATCTAATGTTATGACATTTGCTCTCAAAAATCAGTCAACAGTGATTCTCGTTGTGATTTGCAGGTTGCAGCTCACATTTTGTTTGCATGTGTATTTAAAGGGCACGTCCAAAACATGTTTCTCACATGAGACACCTGCATGGAGGATTTCAGCACATTTCTGTAAATGAGGTCACTAGCCCCTCAGACCAAGGTGACTCGGTGTAAACATGTGTATCGGAGTGGGAGGTTACCCAATGTAAATGCCATCATGTGACTCTCAAAGTGAAGTGACCCGGTGTAAAGGGGGCCACGTGACCCCCAGTGGGAGGTGACCCAGGTGTAAACAGAGTCTTGACACACTCACAGTGAGGTGACCAGGTGTAAAGGGGATCATGTGACCCAGAGAGAGGTGATAAACAGAGTTATGATCGGAATGAGTTTTTCATTCTGAGTCATCTGCTTCAGTGATGGCCTATTTTTACTATTCTTTCTCATGAAGACTTCCCTTGAGAAAGACTAGCCTAGAATCACATCAAAGTTTGGAGAAACAGCCCAGCCTGTAATGAGCCTGCGCTGTTGTCTAATTAACACCAGCTGATACAGTTTGGCAAAAATAGTTGCTCCCGATCTCAGAGCAGAGTCTAAAAATAGTCTCCTGATAGAGCCCAGGAACTGTAGTCTTCATTCTGTTCACTGAGCTGTAGTATTTTCAGTCTCATATGAAATGTGCACAGTTCATGGAGATGCTCGGACCATGTGACGTGTACATGCACAATGATATTTGATCATAAGTCTGTGGATACAGCCCACACCTGTGGCTCACAAAGATCATGGATTTGTGTGACACACCGCTGTGTGCTCAGTTCAACAGACTTTCTAAATCAGTGTATGGTTTGCAACTACTGGCTTTATTGATTCCCAATGGTGAGTATTACCTTTAGAATGAGGACCATTTTGGTATTGGCACTGAGCACCACCGATCCCTGGCCAGTGCTAACTGTTCTAGATCATGCTGGCAGCTGGAGAGAGCAGCCTGAGCGGATCCAAGTGGGTCAGCGCGCTGCGGGTGAAACACGGCTTTTAATAAAGACACAACAAAAAGAGCAGAGCACGCACTTCTGCAGATATTTTTACTTCAGAGTTTGTTTACGAGCGCCTCTGCAGCTCCTCGCTTGGATTCAGGGAAGATTACATAACACATGCCGCGCTGTGTGCAGCTTTTAGTAACCCTGTTATTGTTTTGTAAAAGCTCGGCAGCATTAGAGACGATCATTAAAGTGGAATAGATGCGGCTATGGATGGGTGTGGGGGTGTGGGGGGGTGATGTCCAGTGAGGGTACAGTGAATGTGAGGCACTACACAAAATGTTCATAAGTTTAGAACTACTACTAACAACAACAGTCAGGGGCAGGTTAAGGTAAATCCAAAGTTTAATGGTTTAAACAAACTGATGGAGCTGAGGTGGAGGCGGGAGGGAACATGCGTGATTAACATTTTTCATTTTGCATCATTTTCATTTTGCATCATTTCAAAACTTTTGCTTCTATTTGGTGTCACATGACCCCAGCTTTGCATAAAAGTTGTAGCTGCTGCAGTTAGAGCCTGCTCTCTCCGCTCCTTCATGAGACTGTAGAACAGCATGCATACTGTGGCAGTCAGTTACTTCCACAGCACAGAAACAATAATATCTAAATTATCAGCATGTAAGAAGGCACGGTGGCAAGTGGTTAACACTTCACAACAATTCAGTTCAACTGTATAGCCCACAACAAAAGTTGCCTCAAAGGGCTTCACAAACAGTTAATCAAACATAAACACACAATCAGACTTAACACACAATCAACACAAACAATAACTACACTAAACTAAACAGACCCAGGACATCCGTGTCCTCAGACCCTCCTTCTCAGTAAGGAAAAACAAGAAGGTCCTGGGTTTGTTTCTCGAACTGTGTGGGGCCTTTCAGTGTGAAGTTTGCCTGTTCTCCCTGTGTCCGGATTCTCTGGATTTCCCCCATCAACCTAAAACATGCACAATAGCTAAAATCTCCAACTTGGTACTCCCGAGTGTACTTTATAATAACCCTAACCTTAACCTTACTTAACTGCAGTAACTGAGTAACTGCACAGTGGAGCTCTACAGTCATAGTTGTAAAATAGTGGCGATTCCTCATTGACTGCAAAGAAAACTGAGCTTCCCTTAGATATGCACTGTTGAATTTCATAAAATTAGATATTAAGCCACTTTAAAAGTGCACTAGAATGCATTTAATTTTGTATGTCATTCAATAATCAGCTATCAGTCTGGTTCTCTGATGCAGTCCTCCTCTCACTTCAGAACAACTCGAACGCTGTATAAATCCCTATTGACGCTGAGCATCAGTGGAGCTCTTTTTTTTCATTGCAAAAAAGAAAGACACTGATTGGATAAATGGGCCAAAAATGTCCCGCCCCTGGACTCAGTGTCTCTGGGAGTGAATGGACCAGTGGGCAGGCCATGATTCAGCTGATCGATGATGATTGGTGGAACTGTCAGAAGATTTTGACCGACAGTGCCATGCGGAGAACAAGAGACCGACAGCTCTCAGCAGAGGAGACAGTCGTGTGCTGAACGAGTCGTGCGGAGTAAAGCAAAGTGATTTACTACATTTCCACCGTTTGTACATGTTACACTTTCAATAACTAGACCAGTCATAGTTTGAATCTTGTTTATGCTTGATTTGTTTGTTTGTTCATTCAGTGTCAATATTGTAGGGAAACTAGCTGCTAGTTAGCCCAGTATTAAATGGTATGAGCTTCCCCTGTTTGATAGAGCAGCCATTGTGGTAAAATCATGATTTTGTTAGATTAATTCCAAAAAAAAGGATGCTTCACTCTCCCACATAAACAAAACCACACCAACACAGCAGATATGATATGTGCTGAACTCTAATGTGCTTTATTCATAACCTGTGTGCCTGGCCTTATTAGGGAGAGAGAGATGCTGTGCAGTGAGCAGCAGGGTGCAGCCGGCCCGCCCCGTCCTGCCTGTACCACAGACCACAGGCCACTCTAAGGCTCTTCAGAGAACCACCATCTGCCTCTCTCATGTGCTTCACTGCAGCCTGGTCTGATCCATAAACACATCCCCTCCACACACTGTGACCTGAACCACCTGAGGTCTGCACGCTCCCACCATCCCCCTCAGACTCCAACCATAACCCCATCCCACATGTGACCAGACGCTATAGGTACAGGACAGTCGGTGCCTAACTTTGGGTCCGTTTTCATGGTGAAGTGGTTCATTTTTGTTTCATCACAGAGCGTACAATAAAATGAGCCATGCAGACACGTCCAGCTTATCACAGAGCTGTCCACTGTAAAAAGGGTTCTGATTTATAATTTTACAAGTCAACTTTTTTCTCTTTACTTAATAACCCCTGAGAGCCAAGTGAAGAAAATTTGGCAGTCTTTGCTCAAGCTGGGGAGTTATTACAGATTATGAAAAGAACCGGGAGCTCACACTAACGATGGTTTTAGCAGATTTTGTTCTGACAACTGAAAGACTGGAGGTCACACATTTAACAACTGTCATCTCCATTCACTATAGACTGCACTATAGTGTTCAGGCTGTGGGTTTCAGAGGAGAACATCAGGACCACTACAGGTTTTTAAACTGTACGCAACACATTTCATTTTCATTTTTTTTTTCATTTAACCTTTATTTTACCAGTTAGAACATTAAGAACAAATTCTTATTTACAGTGTTGACCTGGATGTGCTAGAAAACACAAGGGAAAGGGAAGAGGAGCAAACATAACATTTACACATATATAACAAGAGATTAAACTATTGTTCATTAGTAAAACATTTACACGAGTCCTTAAAAATGTCCTTTAAGGTAGAAAAAGAGATCATTGATTCCATATAAAGTGTATTTTGATACAAGTTCCAATCATTTGCAACAGTAAAACAAAAAGACATAAGGCCAAAAGATGACTTTGTTTTGGGAACTTTTAGTTTGATAAGCTGTGAGGATCGAGTGTTAGACCTAGAGGGGATTTCTCATTGTAGCTACTGCTTTAGAGAAGGAGGAGTAAGACCTAACACGGTTTTACATACAAACATGAGCCAGGTGACAGGTTTGCAGTGAGGGCCAGTTAACCTGAGAGTAAAGCAGACAGTGATGTGTCTTGAAGGGGGATTTTGTAACAAAACAAATAGCAGAGTGATAGACTGTATCCAGTTTTTGAAGGCTTCCTTTGCAAGCATGACGACCAGGGGCAGTTCTAGGCGTTTACATCGAAATGCCACATGTACCCCCTGGCGAAAAGGCTGGCCCCAGTGCCCCCCCCCCCCCCCCCCCCCCCCCCCTCCAGTTAAAAGTGTTCTAGAACCACCCCTGATGACGAGAGATTATATCCCCATAAAGAGGAAGGACGGACATTTCAACAATAACACGTTAAGCTGAAGATGTAAAGGAGGAACGGTTTCTGTACATTTGAATAAAAACTGTTAAGATGTTTTTTTCATGGCTTAATAATGAATATATTGTTACTAAATAAGCCATAGTAATATTGCAAATGTTCAGTGATCTAAGCTTGTACAGATAACAGGTTCTCGACATAAAGTTAAGGCAAAAAGAGCTGCAATAATCCACTCTGTTTTATTCATTAATGTCATGAATTGAACCGGGATTATTATTTCTTATCAGGCTTCTCAAAGAGCTTTAGTCCATTATTCATTAATTTCTCAGTCACACTAAGTGGTGGTAAGCTACTTCTGTAGTCCAGTGGTGGAATGTAACGACGTAAAATTACTTAGTTGCTTTACTTAAGTACAATTTTCATGTATCTGTAAATTTTACTAGGGTACTTTTACTTCACTGCATTTTATTTTAATTGGTTTGAAGTAAAAAGTATTTTGAGTTTGGTTTAAAACCATTAGTTTTGCTGTGTCTTCATTCACAGTACATAAGTTTAAAATATGCATTTAAGTAGTACTCTTCAGAAAAACCTCACCTACAGATCCAGTCTGTTCTGTTGCACTGTTAAACTTTAGTTTTCAGCACAGTTTTTCAGTAAATCCCTTAGATTTAACACATTCATTAGTTCTTGAATCTATGCAAAATCGCTGACTTTTACCTTTATACTCACAAGTACATTTGAAAGTGAGTACTTTTATACTTTCACTTAAGTTGAAATTTCCATGTGATGCTTTTACTTTTAAACTATGCAGGTTTATAGCTACACATTCAGGTTGACAATTTACACATAAAAAATTCTCTAAGTCTACTGGACTTCAAGTTTGTTTTTCTTCAGATGTGTCAGTGTTCATCCAAACACTTTTATCAGTTTGAATTTACAGGAAGTCCAGGATGTGGCCACAACAATGACCCAAAAGACAAAACTGTGGAAGGTCTTGTTTATTGGAAAAACAACCAGTATGCCGCATTTCCACCTAGAGAGACCTAGGAGTCCTTTGTCAGGGCTTGATGAAGATCTAGGACTATAACCTGATAATAAAGGACATTTCATTTGTCAAGTCAGAAATCCCCAGATTTCATTTCTTCAAGCCTAAAGTACAACAGTACGTTTTCCCTACAAGCAAGTGAAGGCCTTTTACAGTTTTGTGATTTGGATCATCAGTACTTAAACTCAAAAAGTGTCACTGTTTTTTAAATTTTTTTCAAAAGACTCGCACAGCATTGTGGGTAATTTGCAGTGAGACAAGGCCACGGGGGAACCACAGGGGCATCAAAGGAGACACCCCTCTGGAGGAGGTGGGGATTGGAAGTGTTTGGAACAGCACTTGGACAGGGGCTTGATGACGTGGATCCTACAAAGGCAAATGAGACACAGCCTTTGACTTTGGAGCATTTTAAAATTGTATTTAATTCATGTATTTTTGGCCCCTCCTGGCCACTTGAATTGTGACAAAAAGGCAGAAACAGGCCCCAGAGTGCACGTGTTCCCTGGAGCTGGCTTTGTGGCACTGGCCTCATACTGCCATCGTCTGAGCGCTCAGGCTTTTTACTGCAGTGAAGAGAGGGTGGTTAAATATTTATCCATGTTCCACACAGAGAGTTCAATAAAAACACTGTCTTCCCACAACTGGAGGGCCTTCCTCAGGACTGGTTCTTCAGCACAGGCATGGCTTTACATCAACTTTACATCAGTTTGCAAACAGCTGCTTTTCTAATTCATATCAATGTACCAACTCTAGGTTGTTCATCTGATGATGTCAACATCTCAGATGGAGTAGGGGCCAGTGTTACTGCACAGGTTAGACAGCGGAGACATATCCAAACAGAAAACACACACATACTGAGCTTGATCATGTCTGTGAGTGGTGGGGTCCTGAACCTCACTATACACTATTTATCTGCTCCCTTTTCAAACCAGGGGGCAGGAGAACAAGACTCTTTAGAAGAGGCCTAACAGAGAATGTTCGCTTCATCAGTCTCACCCTATAGGGCTGTAGAATGTTGTGACATCATGTGAATAAAATCTGTCCTTGATGAAACAGAGACATCCTAAAAGCTCTAGTACTGGCCTCCTCAGGTTTCCTTTGGTAATCCACACCCTTGTGTTTCCCCCTAAATCCTATCCTGAGCTGGTCCGGTGCAGGCCAATGACGTGGGCGGGATTTAGGTTTGCTGACAGCAACAAGCCTCTTAGTGATTCTTGTTCACAATATTGCCAAAAAAAATGCTGCTGCATATACTGCTGTACTTTCACAAAAGCAATCCAATATATGTTTTTATTACACTGTTTTACTACTGTAGCGGTTTGTTGCTAGCTACATAGCTGGAGCTTCTCCAATCACCTCCTCAACTCTCTCCACTCTGACTTTTGCCAGGCTACAGAGATGGTTCAGTGGATTAGACTGTGAGCCCAGAGCAGAACATTGGTCCACAGAAAGATCCTGAGACCTGAGAAAAATGCAGGAGTGCTCTGACAGTAGAAGGGTGCTCTGACAGTAGAAGGGTGCTCTGACAGTAGAAGGGTGCTCTGACAGTAGAAGGGTGCTCTGACAGTAGAGTGGCTCGGAAGCGGTTAAGCGGTGTGTGTGCAGTTACTTAAAGATGCCGCCATTAGATGTGCATTAGTGAAATATGAACAGAGACGAGGAGAATGAGTCATATATTTAATGTGAGGGGAGTGCGGGGCGTGGATTAGAGATGGCCATAATTCAACCAGAAGGAAAACAAGAGCTCTTAAGTACTGCTGAATTTTTTATTTTCAAGTGCATTCAAGGACTAACAGGAAATCAGACAAGCTCTGAGAACAGTGTTCCAAAGACAGCAAGACAAAACATGTTCTTAAGAATAATTCATGGTTTAAAACTAGTTGTACCCTTCAGCCCCTAAAAAGTTGATTCAGGTCATTTTTTTAGCATCATCCAAACACTTTTAACACTTAGGGCCAAATATATCAAAGTGCTAAATGGAAGGCAGGCACAGCAGGGGTTAGTGTCTCTCACAGGTGCCAAATGAGCTTTGCGTTTGCTTTTTGATGTATCTTGACTACAGGAGCTTGTGGGGCAATAGCTCAGACGGTAATGTTTGCCCACTAACCTGAAGGTTGGCAGTTTGATCCCTGCTGCTGGCTTTGCATACTGTCATGTTCTTGGGCAAGACACTTCACCCACCTTGCCTGTGTGAATGTGTCAGTGTGATTATGTGTTTGTGGTGGTCGGAGGGGCCATAGGTGCAAAATGGCTGCACGCTTCTGTCACCGAGTGTGACTGAGGAGTGAATGAGTAATGCGCCAAATTGTAAAGTGACTCTGAGTGTCTAGAAAAGCCTGAAGAATGTTATCAGTAAAAGTGTGTGTATATTAAGCACTTTGGAGGAGCAGGTGTAAAAGTTTTGCAGAGGAAAGAATGCTGCTTTTAGTGCACAGATGGGGCGTTGAAAATAAAATATAATGCTTTAAAAGAGGTCATTTACAAAGATACAACAATAATAATATGTTCAGACCTCTTGACAGGCTTACTGGGGCCTGGGGCAAGAAGGCTTCACATGGTTCCATTATAATAGAAAATATATGAAGAGGGACTATTTCTGGGCTCCTCTGACTCAGAACCCCGGGACAACAGACCCCTTTGTGCCCACTGTCGGTTGACCTGAATAGGTGTATTTGAAAGCAGAGGCTACAAGAGACCGACTTTACCTGTGAGTCTTTTTTCCTTGATTCTCTCATATTCCACTGAACTGCAGCCTTTTACAGCTCCTGTCTCTGGGCTTTCAGTCTGTTCCACATCCCTTTAAATCCTTACAGTGAAGACTGAGCAGTCTTTAAAGGCTGCACATAGGCTATGCGATGACAGTCACGCTTGTGTGTATCCCATTTATCCCGTCACAATGCTTGCTGCAAGGCTTGATTGACAGCCTGCTGTGGAGCAAGGCTGTGCTTCTAACTTCACTGTGCGTGGATCTCTGTGTGGGTTGGCGAGTAAAGAACATTAAAAAAAAAGTATTTGTTATATTTATTCAATCACCATCAGCACTGCATATAGCCTATTTAAAACATTTTATACTTTGGGGGTTGCTGGCTCTGACAGACAGTGAATAGGATTTAACTTCTCTCCACTTGTCTCACACAGAGGGAACTAAAGTCACATGACTCTGGTCAGCGCCAGAATTGTATGAGACATTTGAAATGATTATCCCTGAAAGACAGTGAACACATTCAGTCCACTACAGTCAGTGTAGTTTTGTTATGAGGCTGGGCTCCTTAGTTGCATTTCTATAGGCAAAGATAGTCAGAGCTGCCAGAGCGGCATTGCTCCCGCTGTCATTGTGTCTTCTGCTCATGCTAAATTCTCATTTACATATCATTTAGATATACTGTATCATACTCAGAGTATGTCACATGCAACACACCACAAATGCTATTTTTCAATCTGCACTTGCAATTTAGTACTGCCTTAGTAAATATGGCCCATAGTGTATACTATACGTCTCTCCAGTGGACATGAGGCTCACCCTCAACTACCCTGTATGTTGTACTTTACATTGTACAATGACAATAAAGCTGAAAGAAGTTGAAAGAACATGTTTATTTTCAGATCCACATGGATAATTGAGAATAATTACTCTACATGACTTTATTACATCATTAAAACTCCACAAAGCTGATGAGCATGAGTCCCTGCAGTGACATTTGACAGGAAAGGCACCTTCATCCTGCCATTACGTACACAAATGTATACAGTATGTCCATTACAAATATGAGCATCACTATCGTCATACTTTTACTTTTTACTTTTTCTAAGTCTGTGTTTTGGTAAGTAATCCGTAGGGGGCTACAATCAATGATTTTTTTTTCAGAGAAAGCCACAGCTAGTTTGCATCTGTCAGCAAATTGTCAGTTTGTACTTCTAGCATGTATTTATCTCCATGTGACCAGACCAAAGCCATTACCAGAACATATGCACTGCTGAATGTTTCCCAGTCAAACAAATACGACCCAGAGAGGCTGAGTGAATGCACCAAGGCTTAGTAGAGGCTTTTCACAGGACTACGTCATGCTGTCTCTGATTCATGTCTGCATGGATATGTTCCAGGTGTGAAAAAAAAATGGTTGTGAAAATCTGTAGTAACCCTGTGAGACCAGCAGACAGTGCTTGTGCACTTGTGCTTGTGCAAGAAGCCATAGCTCTATTCTGCAACTTTAACTTCTGGACCTTCTCTGAATCATCTCCTCATTTACCAAACACACAAACGTTCCCACTCTTCCATCTCTTTTGTTATCTGCAGCTCTTTAAAGCAGAACTCAGTAAATTTTTTACCTTAAATAACCTGCTTCTGAGTCTGTGCAATGGTTAAATGAGTTGTTGTGGGGTAAATGAAGTGTCCTTCACCTCCCCCTGGTGTCTGTAGGCCAAAAATAACATTTGCGTCACCGACCCAGTGTCATGAAAATCTTGGGTCTTGCAAGAAAGCAGCACAACGCTGTTAGCAAAACAACTAGCTAGCAATGGCTTTATTTCTCAATTTTAGGTGTAGCAGAGTGGCTAAATGGCAGGAAAAAAAAATGTGTACAGTTACGCAGAGGGGAAAATGAAAGCAAAGCCAAGCAAGGTATCACATTTGGAGTCAACTGGGCGTCAGTATTTACAATAGTGTTTTACTCCAGAATCTAGGGGGAGCTATAGATGAAAATGAGGCAAAACGGCAAAGAAACAAGCAAAATTACTGAGTTCCTCTTTAATAGACTTGTAAAAGGTGGTGAATAGTTCAGTCGCATCAAACTGTTGGACCACTTTACTGTTGATGTGCATTTCAGGATGAATAAGTTCAGTGAGCCTGTGGTCTGTCTTCGTGGTGCATATGTCCTCTCTGGCCAGGCAGTGGTCATTGGCACAGTCAGATAAAACTACACTACAGTGTCAATATTGGGGAAGAAATCCTGCCTCATTATTAGCCTGAGCTGCCTCCACAGCTCCAGTTCAGACCAGCACTGTTCTGAGCGTTTGTCCAGTAGGAGACATGGGCCTTTCAGCAGTGATCCACTGAAGAAGAAGCCAAGAGGTTCCCATGCTCAGGTGCAGTGACTGTGGCATCCAGAGGAGGAAAAGCAATAATGTTTGCCTCATTTCTAATCCTCCTGGCAACAGATTGAACTGTTCTAAAAACACTTTTTGTTTTGGGTTAGGGTACTGTTATTTTTTGTTTGAGGAAAAAGGGCCAACCAAACAAAATCTAATTAGCCAGTTACATCTGCTTCATCACAAACACCTGCCCCAGGCACATAAGACTTTTTGTCACACGTTTTATGAATATTAAAGTAAAAAAAAACAAAAAAAACAATACAAAATATGCGCAAAAGATAATAATAATAGTAATTTAACTCCCAATATATACATAGTACATACAGCCTTGTGACTTTAGGAGTCCCTTGGTACAAGTGTCTTAGATAAGGGAACTCTGGCACTAGGTCATCAACCTTGAGCTAAACTCTGCAGTCTGTTGGTTGGATGACAGAGAAACTTCTCAAAAAGAGGAAAGATGGCCAACTGTTACCCTAAAAGAGGATTGATTTGTAAGAATCAAAAAAGAACCCAGAACTATCTGAGAAGCATGTGAATGCACATGTATCCAGAACAGTGATGGGTTGGTCGTGACCGAGCCAGTACAAAGAGCTGGCTCTTTAAAGTGAACGGTGAGAGCTGGCTTCCATCCACGAGCTGTTTTTTTTTTTTTTTTTTTGTCCCTTTAATGTTCTTTTCAAAAACAGGCAGATAATAATAGAGAGAAGAAACTCTGCCTCTAAGCTGAGGCACTTTGTCTTTCTCAATGCCAATCTGTTGTATCTGCTTTTTGTTAGGGGTCTGTGTGTGTTTAAATAATAAAAAATGTCCTTTTTTATTTTTATGCTTGATTATAAGTGTTTTTATATGCTATGTGCAATTTTGAATACTTCATCACAATCCATGCATTTGAGTTATAATAAAGTTATAACAATTAAACACAATACAACTCATTAGTCAAAACTGTGCTAAATTTGGGTGAAATGTAAAGGTATAGGTGGTAAAATGAAGAGCCATTTGGGAGCAAAAATTTCCATCACTAGTCCGCAATAAGTTGAAACCTAGACACCGAAAACACCAGTGTGGAGAGAGCTCTTCTCTTATCCAGTGTGAGTGTGGACAAAGCCAAAGCTTTTGCCAGACTTTTGTCATGAAGAGGTGTTCCTGTCTGTTAATATAACCTTTGTCCCTGAACCATTTCAGCTAACTGTGCTGATGCTGTGCTTGCAGGTGCTCAGTTTGTGTTGGAGGTGAGGAAGAGGAGGAGACCCTGGCCTGGAGAGAGCCTATGGCAGAGAGACAGCATGCTTCAGGTACGAGCTCGAACAGCAACATAAGCCCCATGCACCAATCTTTCACAAATCATTCCTTTTACTAGCACTTTTTGACTTTTAACTAGTTCTAGTTCATTTGTGTGACAGGTCTAGAGCTTACAGTGTGGCAAATTCTCAATGATAATCAGTCTAAATGTTTCTACATAAAGTTTGAATCAAATAATTTGTTATATTTTTTATTATACAGTCATGTGCAAAAGTTTGGGCACCCCTCTGAGGTTGCATAATAATTTGCTCTATCTTCATGAAAAAAGATCACAGAGCTATGCCATTTATTTTCTAGTGACATCTGAGGTCTAGTGTGTTTTCTGAACAACAATTTAGTGTAGCTGTATTTTAAGTGTATGAAATTAAATGAAATATGAAAAAATGCCTGCACAAAAGTTTGGGCACCCTAAGTTTGTGGATTTGAATGCATGTAACTTTTCAAAATGGATTACTTGCAACACAAAACTTGTTAGATTAGTTAGTTAAGCCTTGAAATTCAATAAAAGGATGCATGGGTCTGAAAACATTAAGAAACCAGGAAGTTGGAACCTTATAGCAGGGCATTTGATCGCTGGCTTCTGTTTATAAAGATTTAATGATAACCCTATGGTCTGAGCAGCAACAGTCTGTCTGGTCTTTCAGACACAAAAATCTAAACTCTGTAATCAATCTTGACAGTGAGAGAGGAGCTGGTACAAAGCAGAGTGTCACCCTTCATACCTGTTCACCAGCAGAGCACTGACAGCCTGGAATCACTGAATTACTGTGGCCCGGTTTTGGGGGTGGTCTGAGCTGTGGTCTCTCTGCAAAACTTACACGCCAAACAATTTTTTAATTAACTTTCATAATGAATATACTTTCACATGTCAATTTATTGCTTATTGTAATCAGTGAGCTATTCATTATAACAATTAGATTTTTGAATATCATAAACATACATTAGTATTTGAACTGCCTCTTCCTGTCATAGCGCTATATTGTGGGTAATTTGTGAGGAACCACAGGTGCATCCTTGGGGCGTTAGCCAAATGGAGGAGACACCTGTTAGAGGAGGTAAGGACTGGAACTGGATCCAGGAGCTGATGACGTGGATCCAAACAAAGGACACTGACAGAAGGATCCCATCCCATCCAATGAAAATTGTCCATTAGATGGTAGTATTGTTTGGAGCCTTATGTTTTTATAGTGGGCATGATAAAATGGATAATTAGCATGACTGTTAGCAACATGAGGCTAGCAGATAGACAAATGAGCTGACTGCTTTGTAGTGACGGTGGTTTAAGCTCTGAAATGATCAGAACGAGTCTGGTGACAGTGTATGGGCTTTACAAATGCACAGGAGCACTTCCTGGTTTCATGTGTCTATGTAGAACTGTGAGACCTAGCGTTTTCAGCTCTTGAGAAGTGCAGCGCCTCAGCATACAGGATTACTCAAACGTGTGAATGAAACAAAAAAATATTAGTCCAGGTATGTTTTTGAAGAGGAGACGACATTATAACATGGTTAAAAGCTCAAAAAAGTCACGTTAGCAGAATAGGTAACCAGGTTAGAGCAAATACTCAGTAGTTTTATAAACTGAACTGTATTAAATGTGAAATAATTGGAAGAATTATTTACAGTCTGTACTGCACTGTCGTGCCAAAGATAGAACCACCTTGTTTAGTTCCTGGTTATTTTTGTAAACTAAGCATTCAAGTTCTAACTTTTCCACACAACTGTATTTTACACAGCCCCTTGTTAGCACAAACCTGAGAGCAGCAAATGCAGAAGGCTTTAGGTGTGGCCCGATGCCAATGCTCGAGTTGGAGCCCTAGGCAAGATTTTACATTTGTGCCCCCCTTTGGGACTATGTAAGACACGTTTTATGTTGTTTTAAAAAATAATGAATGTGAGGTTGATTTTTGTCAAACAAAAAACTATTTAAAGCTTGTATGTACTGTGATTGACCAGGCTCATCATACTGGCAGCAGCTTACAGTATCACTGACCCCCCACAGCAGCATTGCACATGGGGCAATGGTTGGTGCTCCTCAGTCCCTCAGCGCTACCCAGTCACGGTCACTCAGCCCTGGCAGCCGCCTGTATTACCTGTGCCAAGAGCTGGCTCTGTTAAGTATAATGGCTCCAGAGGTTTCTGTGGAGCATGGAATGTGACAAAAACACTTCTCCCAGTAATAGCCATAGTCTGTCCCACACAGAGCTGTCCAATTACAGAGTGCTGAATCTCCTCCACTCCAGAAATACAGTTAAGAGCAGCGTGTCAAATGTATTCACATTTCCTGAATCCTGTTCTGAGGGTACATCTCCCATCTGAGCAGCTCTGCACTCAGCAGACTGTAAAACGGCTGTACTGATTAACTTCAGAGCTAACGGGCATAAAGAGAGCCGCGTTAGCATTTCTGCCACACATGACCACCCCCGGATGAGCAGGCTGTGAGGGAGAGCCCGGTCACACACACTTCCACATGGTGGCCCCTGAGTTCTCAGACTGTAGTACTCTTAAGTGAATAGTTCTGTAGCACAAAGAGCCAAGAGGACCAAGAGTAACCCAGGGTTAACTCACAGCTCCACAGAGACCTGAGACTGAGCCTGACCTGAGACTGAGCCTGACCTGAGACTGAGCCTGACCTGAGACTGAGCCTGACCTGAGACTGAGCCTGACCTGAGACTGAGCCTGACCTGAGACTGAGCCTTACCTGAGACTAAGCCTGACCTGAGACTGAGCCTGACCTGAGACTGAGCCTGAAATGAGATGGGGCCTGACCTGAAACTGATCCTTACCTGAGACTAAGCCTGACCTGAGACTAAGCCTGACCTGAGACTGAGCCTGACCTGAGACTGAGCCTGACCTGAGACTGAGCCTGACCTGAGACTAAGCCTGACCTGAGACTAAGCCTGACCTGAGACTGAGCCTGACCTGAGACTGAGCCTGACCTGAGACTAAGCCTGACCTGAAACTGAGCCTGACCTGAGACTGAGCCTGACCTGAGACTGAGCCTGACCTGAAACTGAGCCTTACCTGAGACTAAGCCTGACCTGAGACTGAGCCTGACCTGAGACTGAGCCTGACCTGAGACTAAGCCTGACCTGAAACTGAGCCTGACCTGAGACTGAGCCTGACCTGAAACTGAGCCTTACCTGAGACTAAGCCTGACCTGAGACTGAGCCTGACCTGAGACTGAGCCTGACCTGAAACTGAGCCTTACCTGAGACTAAGCCTGACCTGAGACTGAGCCTGACCTGAGACTGAGCCTGACCTGAGACTAAGCCTGACCTGAAACTGAGCCTGAGCTGAGACTAAGCCTGACCTGAGACTGAGCCTGACCTGAGACTAAGCCTGACCTGAAACTGAGCCTGACCTGAGACTAAGCCTGACCTGAGACTGAGCCTGACCTGAGACTAAGCCTGACCTGAGACTGAGCCTGACCTGAGACTAAGCCTGACCTGAGACTGAGCCTGACCTGAGACTGAGCCTGACCTGAGACTAAGCCTGACCTGAGACTGAGCCTGACCTGAGACTGAGCCTGACCTGAGACTGAGCCTGACCTGAGACTGAGCCTGACCTGAGACTGAGCCTGACCTGAGACTGAGCCTGACCTGAGACTGAGCCTGACCTGAGACTAAGCCTGACCTGAGACTGAGCCTGACCTGAGACTGAGCCTGACCTGAGACTGAGCCTGACCTGAGACTGAGCCTGACCTGAGACTGAGCCTGACCTGACACCTGACAAGTCTAACCGTGCTATTTTGGAGTATCTTACATATTCTGGAGGTGTGCTGTGGCCCGTGCACCCTAAGGCACATCTCCCTGTCACACCACATCCTCCTCAGAGCTGTGTGGTGTTCCGGGACACTCAGACATAATGAACATAATGGCCTTTCCTGCAGCTGTGGCTAACGTTAGCCACCAGTCCCGCTCCAGCGGTGACTAATGCGACACCACAGAGCTACGCATGAATTATCCACACCATTTATGCAGCAGTGGCATATGCTTCACAACGTTTATGTCTCTTTAGATCCTCCTCTTACTCCTGATGCAACTCCACTGATACTTCCACATGCACACCATTTGAGCAATCCAAAGAACACAAGATGGGGCTTTCAAATAAACTGCTCTTTTACCCCTAAACACTGCAAATGACTAGCCACAAGTTGATTTCACCAAGAATAAAACCAACTTGTGAGTCAATACAGCCTGTGTTTGCAGTGATCCATGATATTTTGGCTCCCTGCTCTATTCAATAATAGGTTAAAATTAGTGAGCCAGACCCTCCTACTTTCTTTTTGAAAGCAGGACAGTCTGGTTCCTCACTCGCAGTGAAGCGTTTCTCTCTGGTCGATTTGAAACTGGTCTTTCACCGCCGTTTATCTGCAGCGCGTCTTATGAATACAGAAGCAGGGCTAATTTAATAGCTTCTCTCACCCAATTAACCCGTTTAGTGCTTTCCTTCGTCACCTATTGGCAAGGTTTGGTGTCACTTAACAGATGTTGCAGATGTTATTTCCTGTGTCCTGGAGTATTTTAGAAGACGTTCTCTGCCTGTAGTGTAGGTATAAGATTATGGATAAAATGTGTGATTTAGCCCACATGAAATTCATAGGCTTTCAAACGATATATAAAAAAAATATGGGTAATGCAAATGTATGCCCTAACTACATCCAAAATATGTCTGATCTGCCATTATAACAGTCACTCATAGCATAATAGCTTACATTTATAAATGTAAATGCTCAGAGAGAAGCAGATTGAAAACTCTGGCCTTACCTTCAGGAGACACATTTACAGAGACTGTAGTGTGGACATAACCAGCTCTGTCCTCTCCAGGAGTTTCATTCGCTGCTGTTTAACTTTAGCTCAGCTTTACAGGAGAATGCCTCTGCTCTGAGCCACTGCTCACTGTTAACCTGACAGAAAACATAACACAAAACATATTTAGAATATTCTGTTTGTACTGTGCCTTATTTTCTGATAGTTTTATTCAAACTGTTGTCACTTAGCAAAGAGACTTACATTTCCATCAGAGTGCTTCAGCAGACTGTCTGCAGGCTTTCACTCTGTCTGTAGTCTCCAACACTCAGAGGTTACTCATGTTTAGTGTCCAACACCTGGTTTGTTGGTATTTTGTTCATATTTTATGTTCATAGCTGTCAGACTCATGTCACGTTCTGTTGACACAGTCCGTCTTTCTCCGTCTCACACAAAACTAGGGCTCGAAGCCCTGCACTCCTCCCTCTTTCCCCCTAAGCCAATCATACAGGAGCTGAACAAAAGGAACCAATAATAGAGTGAGTGAGGTGGGACTTGCAATAGAGCATTCAATCTGAGATCGCTGTCTGCAAAACAGAATCAACCAATAGAGTAGTGTCTGTTCAGAGCAGGCCGGGCTGGGGGAGAGAGAGGGACACACAGCACACGCACAACGCTGAAGGCGCAGCGCCTTACAGTGAACCAACTCAGTGTAAATATTCCTTCAGGGCCCACAACCACACCGGCTCAGTTCTCCTGACCTGGCCATTCAACTTGTGATTGGTAGGGACAATTTGGTCGATCTGAAATTTTGGTAGGAACATGTTCCAATGGTCCCTAGGCAAACCTACGCCCATGGCTGTTGGTTCTGGTGAAATCCACATTGTTGTTCAGTCCTCTGTAGGATTTTCTTGTTTCCATTTTAACAACAGTAAAGTCCCGCTGACGTCCGATGTTACAACCACATTCAAACAAACCCACTTTTTCCACACGTCTTTGTACAACTGGCTTCTGCTGCTATCCCCGTTCAGAAATAAGTACAGAACTGCTCAGAATACGCTGTATTCTGGTGTTTTATGGCAAAAACCGGCAAGAAGTTATGTTTGTTCTGCTTACAGGTCAGCGGTGCACTGCTTACATGCCACCCTTTGTTTTTCTGATTGGTGACGCTGCCTGTAATTGTTCCACTGGTATCTAAAACTTATCCAATTTAGATAAACTAACTTTTTTGTACTGATTAATCTGGCCTGCCAGGCAACAGGATTTGTGATACGGGACAATTTCAGAAATGTACCAAGTTTTTGTGAAAGTCTGGTCACTCTAGTTATTACTATCTCTGGGATGAGGTGGTACATAAAAACACAAATATTTCATGTAACTCAACGTGATGGAATCCCCAACTCTCATGAAGAACTACTCATTACTTGTATCTTTTTTTTGGAGGGGGTTAACTTCAGTTACTCACACCTTGGTCACTAGAGAACACCTAAAGAACACCCAGAGAACCCCCAGTGAACACCCAGAAAACACCTAGAGAACACCCAGAAAACACTGAGAGAACACCCAGAAAACACCTAGAGAACACCCAGAAAACACTGAGAGAACACTCAGAGAACACTGAGAGAACACTGAGAGAACACTGAGAGAACACTGAGAGAACACTGAGAGAACACTGACAGAGAACACTGAGAGAACACTCAGAGAACACCCAGAAAACTCAGAAAGGGTACCGTGAAGCATGCTCTGGTGGCCATGCATTAAACTATCATACACACGAGACTGTGGAACATAAAAATAACTGTAGGCTCTGGTTAATTGATGAGTTCCTCTGTACTTTTGGAACATTTATATGTAGAAATGCTCTTATATGAACTCACATACACACAAACATTGATGCAGTCTGGTCCAAAAGTTGTTTTGTTCCTCTGGTCCCAGGCCAGAGAACAGCGTTAGGGGATGATGCTCTACACAAAATGCTTTCCTGAAATCTTCAGGAACACCTTGTTGTTTGTATAAAATCACCCCACATTTTTCACACCCGGAAGTAATCCTTGCACTTGAAGCATTATAATGCAACACTGGATGGAAATAAATGTTGACATTGTAGAAACGATGTCACAGCGAATGTGTGCCGTAATCAAAGCTAAAGACGGGCCAATAAAATATTAGTGTGTGATTTCACATATCTAGAGATACAGTTTTTATTCATTGATAATGTCTTATTTGAGATATATTTCACATCTCTTCATTGTGTTATCTCTTTTCTGATGCCTTTGAATTTAAACCAGTCTGACAGGCTGCAAATGTCTGGACCCAGATCCAGTTACACAGTGTAACACCCAGAGAACCCCCGTTCAGCAGCTGGGCTGCACAGTTTCAGCAGCTGATCTGCACAGTTTCAGCAGCTGGTCTGCACAGTTTCAGCAGCTGGTCTGCACAGTTTCAGCAGCTGGTCTGCACAGTTTCAGCAGCTGGTCTGCACAGTTTCAGCAGCTGGTCTGCACAGTTTCAGCAGCTGGTCTGCACAGTTTCAGCAGCTGGTCTGGCGCCTGATGTCTGGAGCCTTAGTATCCTGACCTCAGCATCACCCAGAGCATCAGTGATGATTGAGAGAGTGTGAAAGACATGATCTAACCTTTGTTAACTGCGGCTGTGCTAATCTCAGGCAGCAGTCCCTCTGTGTCCTCTCGTCTCCCACATGTGCTGTCTGTAGAGCAGCTGCCATCTGCGTGCTGTCGTAAGGAGCTCAAGTCATGACTAATCCACACAGACCACTCCTGGTCTCTCTCAACCTGCATAAAGCAGGCCAAATGTGATGGTGAGAGTCGGGCACTCTGACAGAGGGAGGACAGCTCTCAATTTCAATTCAGTTTTATTTCTATGTCCCAGTATCACAACGACAGACACATCAAAGGGCTTCACAAACAGTTAATCAAACATAAACACACAATCAGACATAACAACAATCAACACAAACAATAACTACACTAAACTAAACAGACCTAGGACATCCCCTGTCCGTAGACCCTCCTTTTCAGTAAGGAAAACTCCTACAACAAACCCAGCTGTGGAATAAAAAGAAGAAACTTTATTTATTTTCCAAAACAAAACCTTTCTCTGGAGTATGAAGTCTATCTCTGCTAACTCTTTGGGTAAGGCACTGTTCCTGTTGTCATTGGCCCCATGCAGGCGCAGCATAAATCTTTCCAAACAAAAACACAAATAAAATAGCTAGAAAGGTGCAGTGACTTGTAGCTCACCGGTGTAGCGGTTGAATATGGAACCAGTCAAAAATATTCACTTTGTGCTTAATACTTCCAGTTTTGAAAGTCTTTTGTGCCCCACTGACATTACCTACCCACCTACACTGAAAAAAGTCATACTTTGGATCAACCTAAAAAAAATTGCTTAAATTTTTTACAGCTAAATTTATTAGTTTTTGTCAAATGATTTTTGTACTTTGAGCTAAATTAAAAATCTACAAATAATAATTTAAAAATATTAATTTTCCTTAATGTAAATTCTTACATAATTACAAGGTAAAATTAGCAAAGCCTTTTTTTGCATTATTACAAATTTAATTATAGCTTTAGGTGAATTTAAAAATGTTCCTCATTTCAAAGTATTTTTACCATTAAAATGAAGCATTGTAATCACTTTTGTAACAAGTGCTTTTATTAAGTTAATGCACAACATGTCATCAAAAACTGACCAAGTTTTACATCGCTTTTAAAAACAAACATCATATACAACACAACTGACAGCTGATGTACTGAAGATGGAACATTTAGGGATTTAGGAATTTCAAAAATAGTTTTCCAGCACAATTCCAGTACTATGACTATTTTTTCATACTTTGTTTTCCTCTGGGTTTAAGTGGTCACAAGTAAAACATAATGGCATTTGCAGAGAATCCCACTTACAGTTTTGAGAAGCAGATGAGCAATGACACAGGACCACGTGCTGCTGCTTTAAGATTTGAGTGGTTTAGGCATGCTGCATATTTAAAGAACTGAGGAGTTTTGGAAGGTAAAGAAACTTAAGTTAGTTAAAGTGTTTTCACTTGCGCATTAGCAGACATGCATAAAACCTCATTGCTCCTGCCTGTGTCAGTTTTATAAACAAAAACCCAGACTAGCCAGTTTGAGATGCACATAAAGTATGGAAATTCAGTGTATAGTTTAACAAAAGGAAATTTCATACTTTTTCAATTTACAAAAATTGCCTGTTTCATTTCTTTTCAAACAGAAGCATGCACTGCCATCATAAATTAATAGAAATTCTTAATTCGGTTCAATGTCCATAAATATTTTCTCCACTTCAGAAGGCTTCAGTGTATTGTAAGTCACGGTGCAGGGCATAGATGAGGTCAGACAACACTGCACACACAGGTCCTTCTGATGGCAGATGATTCTGAACTTCTGCAGCTTCTATGACAATCTCAGTGCTGCAGGGTGGAAGCATCATCCTCTGACCTGAGGACAGACCAGCCAGACAGCCATAGTGCTCTGCTCTAGCTCCTGCTCCATGTTGTTCAAAAGTCTGAATAATAATAATAAAAAAAAAAAAAAGACTTAAAACCAATGACTATCATGTCGGGGTCATGGAGGAAGACAAAAAGAGGGAAGGGGCAGAATCAAACAGATATAACTCCAGACACATATTGACAAATCATTCATATGGGGATTCATAACAATACACTCACCAGAAACTCTTGAGTTCTGTCACATCTTCTGAAGTCATATGAAAAGGCACTTCAACAGACAGTTCCTTTTGACGTTCTCATCCAGGCTCTAAGTTCAAAAGCACACACAATAATGCATAACTGTGTCATTCCTAAATTAAAATTTGGATTATAACTGATTTTATGTAATGGAAGAATTATCTTACTGTGTTGCATTTCCCGTTCCGCAGCAACTTGACCGGTGAACTTCTTGGTTGATCTAAAACATAAAAATCCATATTGTTACATTTTAACTGAAACAAACTGAAAGTTGATAAGTATTCTAAATAGACTTTAAATAAGGAAGACACCTACTGCATGTGTGGTGAACAAAGCTGATCTGGGTCGCTCTTCCATCAGCAGGGCCTTGTCACTTTCCCCTTATCTTGATACTGCAGCCTAAAATGCAGCTTGTCTTCTTCCACAACATGTTTGGGCATCTAAAAGATGATGTAAATGAGGAAAATGTATTGAGTTTGAAAGTAAACATATAACATTTGACAGTGTGGACAGTATATTATGTCACTGTTCATGATATAAATTGCAGCCCCATATGTTACAAATTGGGCTAACGTTATAGGAATAATGGAGTGTTCTCACAGTTTCATTCAATCTTTGCGAAATATCATTCAAAGCCCTACATCAATCTTCAATGACAAAATAGAACTGTGACAAATAAAATTAAATACATTTCTATCCGTACAACATTTAAATATGTATTATACTAGTGGGTAATGAACATGGGGATTTACCTGAAATCATTGAACTGCTCACCACAGAAAACAACAGTTAACTGCAAATAAACACAGGAGGAGATAATAATTAAATTGGTAGTGGATGCAAATAAATACACACATGCTGACATATCTAACAATATTCTGTAGGACTAACAGGAGAACAGTATTTGATCATGTACCTACAAGCCCCATGGTCCCAGTGCCAACTGCTTTTCAAGAACAAAATACATTCCCAAAAACAGACATAACGTTTCACTGAATAATAGTTTCTTCTAAATGATTACTAACCAACTTTCTAGATGTATGTGGTGTACATTCACGTCCTCAGTTGGAGCTGATCCGCTCCGCGTCTGCCTTGTGTTTCAACACGCTGGGCTGCGGAGCCGAGGGCCCCGCCCCCGAGGGAACATGCCCAGGCACAGCGCATGCCAGGGACATGGCGCGCACTGTGACTCATTTAAATTTAAACAAGGGCATTATCAGCGACTGTATGACCACAGTTAAGACTCCACGAGGATTTAATAAAACTGAATTTGCACTCCTTTTTAAAAAGATGTATAATTTAAGTCATTATTGCTAACTACATTTACACACTAAAAAGCTATATTTCACATAATACATGTTTTTTAAAAAGGCATTACACTTAATAGTTGAGAGAAGTAGACTCCTCACATTACAAATATGCACAAGACCACAAACTGCACAGACTGACTACAAAGAGACCTATGTTGACAATGCCTGCTATTTTTACAGATTTTGCTGTAAAAACAACATTAAGTTTAATTTCTTACCTTGTTTAATGTGTTCTTGCTGAAGAGATGAAGTTTGGAGAAGAGCACGCTCTAGGGAAGCGAGGTAATGGCGGACTGTGAGAACTGAAGAGCAACGCTCTGCTCTGACGTCATGTGACCACGTGACCAGTAAATCACTGGTTTAAAGCAAAAATCTGCATGAGGTAAAACTTAGCCTTTTACTTTGATACACAGTGCCCTGAGTCTGCCTCAAAACAAAGTGAGTGGAGTAGGTTTAAAACAGAAACCAATATTGTTGCTTTGGAACAAAGTACCAGAGGTGGGACCAAGTCACTGTTTTGCAAGTCACAAGTAAGTCTCAAGTCTTTGGCCTCAAGTCCGAGTCAAGTCCCAAGTCAATGCCTCACAAGTCCAAGTCGAGTCACAAGTCCTACACTTTCTGTTTCGAGTCCTTTCAAGTCTTTTTAACCCTTAGGACTCCAAACTTAATGTTTGTCATGTTTTATATTGTTGAATTTACTCTCATGTCCCACCTTAGAAAAACAAATATACGATAAACAGATGGTAAATTGTTTGCTGTACTATTTACATTTATTATTTTTATTTTAATTTATTATTTAGTTATTTACAATTTATTGTAACGCCCTAAGACTAGAAGAGGCCTACACAGAAAACAGGTTTCTGAATACTTTAAAAGTAAAGCCAAGTTCTCTAGTATCAGTGATTTACAATAAAGCTAAATACCTCACCAGTACATTGTACACTGCTCAAAAAAATAAAGGGAACACTTAAACAACACAATGTAACTCCAAGTCAATCACACTTCTGTGAAATCAAACTGTGTCAACTTAGGAAGCAACACTGATTGACATCAGTTTCACTGCTGTTGTGCAAATGGAACAGACAACAGGTGGGAATTATAGGCAATTAGCAAGACACCCCCAATAAAGGAGTGGTTCTGCAGGAGGTGACCACAGACCACTTCTCAGTTCCTCAGTGTGCTCTTCACAGATGAAAGCAGGTTCACACTGAGCACATGTGACAGACGTGACAGAGTCTGGAGACGCTACTTTGTGATAGGTCAAGAGTCCAGGACCACTCTGGGGCTGCTCTGTGTTTGGTCAGGAGTCCAGGACTTCTCTGGGACAGTTCTGTGATTGGTTTGGACTTTCTGCAGGCTGCACTGTGATTGGTCAGGAGTCCTGGACCACTCTGGGGTTGCTTTATAATTAGGGCTGCTCTGTGATTGGTCGGGAATCCAGAACTTCTCTGAGGTTGCTCTATGATTGGTCTGGACTCTCTGTAGGCCTCTCAGTGATTGGCCAGGACTCCAGGTGTTTGTATTCATGTACATTGAGTGTTGTGGCTATCAATAAAGCATTCCCTCCAGACAGCACAGTATCTCTGAGGCCGGGGGAGTGTGGAATTGGCTGATATGTATTCATGTTGCTCAGACAAAATGTGGCACGTCCTTGAATGGCCTGGGGCCTGCTTTTCAAACCTGTAATTTAACATTTTCACTGGTGACATTTGGCTAATGCGCTCATCCTCAGTTACTCAGCCGGAATGAATGATAGTGGTTTCAAGGACAGCTGTGTGGAGCACTAAAACTGTTAGGTTAATATGCATGCGGCTAGATTCAGTGAGCACTTTACACCCCGTTCACCTCAGGGAGCATTTTGAGCTGATGGGCATGAAGTCAGTCCACAAATGTTCCCTGTTATATACTGCTGTGTTGTTGATTGTGACTGGTTTACATTTGACAATGTGCCTTTGGTATTGTGGTGACCCGGGCGTTCTCATACACCCGGGGCTGGAGGGGGCTACCTGTGGGACACGCACACACGCACACACGCACACACGCACACACGCACACACACACACACACACACACTGTCTGCTTTGATGAAGGAGATCGGTGGAAGTGGAGAAACATACATGAGGGTCAACTCGCACCATCCCTCATACTCGAGCTGCTGTTGTGGGTCAGTACTCAGGCTGTGAGTGACAGTTGCCCAGTATTTTTGTATTTACAATAAAAAAATCTAAAAAGACTGATGAGCTTTTCAAAAGTTGTCTTCCACCACACACTTAACATATTAAGTAAATATAATGTTATTAAAGGAAACCAATTATGCAATGTTATAATGTTGTCTCCTCCTCAAAAACATACTTCACACATGTTTGAGGAGCTAATCCTGTATGCTGAGGTGCTGCGCTTCTCAAGAGCTGAAAACGCTTGGTTTCACTGCTTTACGTATACACATGAGAAACCTCTATAGACGATCAGTAGGCAGTAGTGTCTGTAGAGGGCTTTAGTCAGAGGAAGGCTCTGCAGTGCTGCAGTTGTACACTCTTGATTGCTACTTTGAAATTACAGCTGCTGTCATAGGCTGACTGAGTGATGTGGGGGCGTGGCCAGCAGGGGGAGAGAGGGCCTTAAAGGCACAGGCATCTAATCCCAGCTTTTTCAGCACAGAGAAAGCAAAAGACATCTTCTAAAACCATTGCCCCTTTTTAGTTTAGTTATAAAATGTGAAATATCAATCTAGAGGTGTCCATATCAATTTCAAAACGCTTGGAAAAAGTATAATATAGGACCCGTAAAAATAAGTCATCTTATACAAACCACTTCAGATGACATATTGGTACGTGTGCCTTTTGTTCAATTGATTTTTGTTTGAGAAACAAAAATCAAAAAATGAAAAAACAGTAAAAAAAATGTTTTTTTTTTGTTTTGTTTTTGAATGTAAAACAAAAAACAACTGTTTGATTTGTCATTTTTTTATTTGATGCTTAGTACAAAAAGTTAACATTTGAGGACCGACTCAGGGATGTAATTCAGTATTTATTCTTTAATCATTTTACATGACCCAGTGGTCTGCATAGCTTACACTTCATTGTCACAACAGTGACAGTAGTTAAAGCTTTGCTTGTCTCCCTCTCAGACTTAGTTAAACCAGTGGTTCTCAACTTTTTAGAGCTGCGACCCTCAGAGAACATTCACTGATATTCACAACCCTCCCCCCGCTGTACCTCTCCATCACTGTCTGTGCTGCTGAAAGAATGCAGCAAGAGACCAACCACATTATTTCTTATTGTTCTAAATGAAAGTCTGGCTTTAACTTTACCCTTTTAATATTACAGGAATGCACTCATGGTGAATAAAATTAACTAAATGAAGCACACTTGTCTTTGTCAACAAGTGTGTATTTATAGGAGAGAGAGAAAAACAGCGGCTCTGAACGAGCCCTTATATGTAGCAATAGACTACATCTCCATGACCCTTTTCATGATGTTTTGTTAAATTTGATAAGTTTTATAGTTTCAGTGTTATGCGTAATGATCTTCAGAGCAGACACATTGAGGATAGTTGATGTAACAGTGAGCAGTGATCTCCAGCCTGTAGTCCATGCTCTGTGGCCACTGTTCTCTCAGCCTGAGGAGCAGCCGCGCACATGAACCAAGACCAGCCGCGGCCAGACTGGAAACATGCACACACAAAGGACCAGCCAGACCAGGACCAGACATGGGCCTAGATAACGCAGGGGATTTGGCTGCGGACTCTCGCAGACCCTGCAGGCAATGTAGGCTACTCCAATCTGCTAACCCGAGCACTCGTTCCCTTTCGCGCGCTCGCCGATCTGCGTGCAGTGTGTTTGGGGCCGTGGTGCTGCTGTCAGGCTCTCAGCCGATTCACCTCGAGATTCCTGTCAGTGTTCTGAGTACCTTGCCTGCAGGATCCTCCAGGGTCTGCACCCAAATCACCAGCACTATCCAAGTTTACGTCTGATCCTGGTCTGACCCCAGTCCTCTGCGTCCACCTGGTCCTGATATGGCTGCGACTGGCCTTGGTTCATTATGCATATTATGAAACTATAAAAGTCGTTAAATTTAACAATACAGCATGAAAAGGGTCATGGAGAGGTAGTGTATTGCTAAAAGTAAGACCTCATTCAGAGCAGAAGTTAAAGTCAGATTTTCCTTTAGAACAATAAGAAATAATTTGTTTTGTGGGTCTTTTGCTGCACTTTTGCTTTCATCACCACAGACAGCATTTACATCACGCAAGTACAGTGGGAGGGTGGTGAATATCAGCAAATGTTCTCCAGGGGTTCCAGCTCTAAAAAGCTGACAACCACTGGTTTAAATAAGTCTGAGAGGGATTCAAACAAAGCTTTAACTACTGTCACTGTGAATCATCACAATGGACTGTAAGCTACACAGGCCACTTCCAGGTCACGTAAAACGATTAAAGAAACATTAAATATTAAATTACGTGCTCGAGCCATTCCTCAAATGTAAATTTTTTTGTACTGAGCATCAAATCAAAGAATGAAAAATCACTTTTTTTTCCCTTTTACATTCAAAAAACAAAAAAAAATGTATTTGCCATGAGTCAATTCCTGTAATATTAAAAGGGTAAAGTTAAAGCCAGACTTTCATTTAGAACAATAAGAAATAATGTGGTTGGTCTCTTGCTGCATTCTTTCAGCAGCACAGACAGTGATGGAGAGGTACAGCGGGGGGAGGGTTGTGAATATCAGTGAATGTTCTCTGAGGGTCGCAGCTCTAAAAAGTTGAGAACCACTGGTTTAACTAAGTCTGAGAGGGAGACAAGCAAAGCTTTAACTACTGTCACTGTTGTGACAATGAAGTGACCACTGGGTCATGTAAAATGATTAAAGAATAAATATTGAATTACGTCCCTGAGTTGGTCCTCAAATGTTCACTTTTTGTACTAAGCATCAAATAAAAAAATGACAAATCAAACAGTTGTTTTTTGTTTTACATTCAAAAACAAACAAAACAAAAAAAGGAAAAATAAACCATTTTTTAATTTTTTGATTTTTGTTTCTCAAAGGAAAATTAATTGAATGAAAGGTACACGGACTCTTATTTCTAACGTAGTTTTGATTGTGACAGCCTGAATAATTGATGCCATATCTGTGCATTTTAGTTTCATACAGAACAGTAAAGAAGCTGACAAATTAATTTTCAAATGAGAAAGTTGGTTGATAGGACTTCAAACCTCTTCAATTTAGCTCTCTGTTCTGATCAGTTTGTTGTATTTTTTATTGCATTTCTTGGAGATGTGACACACTAAGCACACTGATGCATTGAGCTGCACTGACCCCCCACCCCACCCCCACCCCCCGCTGCACTGAGCACCTGCTGCACTGGGCTTTTGAACAGAGAGCTGCCAGGGGACAGCCGGTGAGCTGCAGGACAGGATGCCACTCCCCAGGCATCCCAACGAAGTCCAATTTTCCTTTAGATTTACAAATTACATTTTTTTATATTTTTTAATATATTTATTAGGAATGCACTGTTAGTATATACATTCATAAACAAAGTAACTGTGCACTGCGTTTTTGATAAACAACAAACAGAACAACCGACCCACAACCCACCCACTCTCTCTCCTTACAGCGATAATCATACAGTACACAAACCAATTCCATTCGAGATAAACAGCTGTGAGGTTAATAAAATAAAGGAGTCGTAAGGCAACCAGAGATTAATGTCAATCAATCACTCAAGTTTAGCCGTGTCAAAATGTTTAAGAAGGGTGACCAAATCTGTTCAAACTTGGTTTGTTCTCCCCTCACAGAATAGAGAATCTCTCCTGCCAGGAGGCACTTTTAATGGTGTAACATCTCCAAGTATCCAGATCTTTGGCTCGCTTCCAGACAAAATCCACACACCTCAGAAGTTATCGCAATCACATAATTCCAAAATTGCTGCATTCAAATACAACTCTAAAGTGTGTGTACAAGATTCCCAACAGAGATTTTATATCTTTGACATTTGTCAGAGATACCATCACAAATTGAATAATTTTTTTATCAAGTATTATTTATACCATATCATATTATAATATATTTCTGAAAATTAGTAGAATGACATTTGTTCTCTCATAGATGAGTGTTAGCCACACTCAACATTACATCACTAGATGAAAATGTGCACAATCATTCCTGAGCCAAGGAGTAAGTTTTTTAGCATCTAACTATGGTCACTGCTGTGTTCCTCTGGTACTACCACCCTCTCCTCTCAGGGATCACGTGTCTTCATTAATCTGCTTTTGACTGCAAACACAATTTCACATATAACTAACTCTTTCCAAATCCCATGGCCGTGCCCAAAGCCAGCAGCGCAAAACGATGAGCGTCTTTAAGCAAGCTGAGGCTCCAGCACTAGCCCTCCTCCAAATCTGGAGCGTCTGGGTGTGATCTCAGCGCTCAGAGCAGCAGAATGACTCCAATGCCTTTTAGCATAATCCACGGCTTTTCCAAACTCACGCCACTGAAGCAGCTTTCCTGAGTATTAGCGGTTTAAACACTGCTCTCGTGCTGCAATATTCCATGTTGAAGCGTCATTAAGGACTGAGAGGATATGATACACCTGCTGCCACAATATTCTAACAGGCAAGAGCAAGAGGTTAATTGGCTTATTACTGATTACTTTTCTCCAGCTGTACCTTCAGAGGCGCCATAGTAAATGTATGAAGATCCATCTGTTTTAGGTGTAGACCTGGTGACACAAACAAGATGGTAGCACACAGCAGGGCGTGGCTTCTCAGATACCGCTTCTCACATTATTATTCCCCAGGTGCTCAGTCTCAGCTGGTCCTAGCTGGTGCTCAGTCTAAGCTAATACCAGGTGGTGCTCAGTCTCAGGTGGCCCCAGGTAGTCCCAGGTGGCCCTCAGTCTCTCATAGTCCTAGGTGCTGCTTAGTCTCAGCCAAGTCCTAACTGGTGCTCAGTCTCAGGTGGTCTGGGTCGAAACCAGATAGAAATGAAGGACTACACTAGAACCAAATAAATTTCCTTAATTAATTTCCAAATCTTTAAAAACTAGAGCTAACAGATGGCTTCATGCGTACCACGCACCCCACTGTGAGAACTCAAAATGAACAGGACGAGACCTGTCTATGTGTTCTGTGTTGGTGCAGAGTGCTCTGTGGGAAAATACTAAGTGTCGTGTCCTATTGTGAGCTGCAGACCTAACCTTTTCTTATCAGGCCTTGCAGCTGTTCCATAGTCTCTCCATTATAATTACAACCTTTACCCTCTTCATCATGGTGAATGGACGCTCAGTTTGAAAGAATATATTCATAAATTTAGAATATATTGAGAGCCTTTTTCATGTTGTGTGTGAAGCACCACACTTGTATCAGAGTGAGTCACTGTGAGTTATCTGAACCCTCAGAGTGGAGCTGTTCTGAAGATTCAGTACTCTGTATCAAGGTGAAGATTGCAGCAATAGTCATCAATAGAGTGTAATTGCAGCTATTAGAGATAGTGCTGTACAAAATGAGCCTGAGTGACTGGTGTGTGCTTTATGAATTACAGTGTGTTGAAATATGCTCATTTATGTCTGTCCCATAAAAACAGAGCTTCTGTGCACGTTCCCTGAGCAGACGGCGGTTACAGCTACAGAACACAGGCCAATGCTCTGGACTGGAGTTACTGCACTGTAGTCCTCATCATAGGAAGACATTATGATGGCCAACATTATCTCCACCTGAGTGCTCTGTTCTCAGGGGACACTGACTGACCTCACTCACATGACTTCCCAGAACCTCACTGCTCCACAGTCCCAGTGGGAGTATACCCACAGCGCAATGATGGACATACAATACAAGACAAACAGCAGATGTAAGCTCAGAGCACCTGTTTTATAGACCAGTTATTTTGGATGTGAGTCACTCAGTCAGAGTTTTCTTCTCTTAAGCCTCTATGGTCCACATTCTGATATCCAGGAGAAAATGTGGTTTTTGATGGTTAATATATCGCAATATTTTCAGTTATATTCAATACTGATATTACTACTTTTTGTGACGTCATACATAATAATGGCACTACAGTACTGCTCTGTTGTGGTCAAGAACTGCTAGGATTGTTGAGGGCAGTACTGCACTTCTAAGCACACAAGTAAAACAATTACTAAATACTTTATAAATAAATATCAGACTGACTGATGGTTGAGTGATTACTTTTGGAAACAGAACTTGTTTTTTTTTTTTTTTTTTGTTTTGGTTTATTTCAGGGTGTGTTGCTGGTCCGCAGGGCTCGGTGCATTTTGGGGCAAAAGTCCTCACCTGTGTTGATGATGTCATTGGTCTGGTTCCAGTTCACACTGAGCTCTGACAAACGAACTGAACTGACTGAGAGAGCAGTAACAAACTTCACCCGTAGAGGCCAGTGTGCCAGTATTTACTGAGAGAAACTTGAGAAGAAGAAACCCTGCTCATCTATTGGTCAAATGTCTGCCTCTTCATCCCCATATCCCAATAATATCATACATGCACTTTCATTAATATTGAATGAAGTATTACGTTAAGAGCAGCGATATCAGCTGAATACAACTGTGGGCTCTCTGTGATTAATATGAAATCTGTGCTGTTACAGCAGTGTTTATACATATGTCTGCTAATGTTAGCAACCTTTTCAATACATTTTATTCACAGTATATTCGTAGGCAATTTTTTTCTTACAGTAATGTAGATGTGCGTATGTTTCCATGTCCTTGGTAAACAGTGGTGTAGTCCACCCCCTGGCGTTAGTCCGTAGTTTGGTTCGCGTTGCAATTACACTTCACCAGGACCACACCAGGAGCGCGCCAGGGCTCAAGCTGCAGCGCACCAAGACCTCTGATTTCAGGAGGACCAGAGTTCACTTATTTTGTCTGCAACTGAGTCTGATTGTGTGTTCACACCTGCTTAGCAGGTTATAAGGGAGTTAGCGATAGAAAGGAGTTTCCCCGTGCACTAACTGCAGCAGGAGTCCCTGCTGTCTGTTTCCCCCTGAGCAGCATGTCCATCTCCCTTGGCGTTTACATCTGTGTCTCTGTGTCACACGGAGCAGAGAACCATCTTCATTTCCTGCAGAAGTGTGGGGGAGCATGTGTTTTCAGCCACGGCGGCACATCCAAATAGAATAGGAGAGTAAAGTGCCGCTGCACACCAAAGCGCACCTGGTGTGTGCATGTCCGGTGTGCATTGGCTTTCAGTCTATAGATTAGTGATGTGTGAATCAATATTAAAGTATCAGTACTTAAGTATTGATACCAAAGTATTGATAATAGAGCATTCATACCAAAGCATCAATACCAAAGTATTGATACTTTCAATACTGACACATTCAATTCTTCCATATATACCAATATGAAAGTATTCTGCTGCTCCAGTGGCATAAAGTAGGTATAATATGTAAAATGTATGTATATAACAATTTATAATTCACCAAAACTCAATCAACACAGACAAGAAAAAAACAATGGTTCTTTTTTTCTTTAAAAATTCAGTGATATATCGTAGAGGTTATCTTGTGCAATATATCATTAATCGCAATATTGCCATATCATGATAGTATCGGTACTATGAGTCTTATATCATATCGTGAGGTATCCTGTGATTCCTAGACCTAGTTTTCACTGTAGGAATATCAGTGACTATTTTCACAAGTGTTAACATTTGTTTTTAAAGTTTGCTCCCTCAAAGCAACACTATACCATGTTAGATTTTTTCAGCTAAACACGTGCTGAATGAGGAAACAAAACAGCCACCTGTGGAAAACTTGAAAATGTTTTGTCATTTTTATGAGTTAATACTGAAGTGTCCAGCTGTTTGGAGAATAGAAGTGTATTAGATGTCTATTTTTTCATTAAGTTGTAAGGCTTTGTTGGAGGCAACACCATAGCAGAGGTTTAGAAGGAAGTTTGTCCATATTGCCATATTACGCTACCATCACATGACTGGTGTGGTCAAAGACATTGACTTCTGGAAGAGTTCCTGATCCTTGTATTGATTTCTTGTACAAAATCATGTCTGTTTTTAATGCAGTGTCACTTAAGGTTCTGAAGTTCAGAAGCATTCAATATTAACACAGACTATGCTTTTTTTTTTTTAAAGCTGCATTTATATATCTGATATCAGACAGCCATCCTTAAAGTAGAGGCATACTTCACACTCTAGACAGCAGGCTAGCATAATGAGGTTTGTGCCAGTACGAGGTATCAGCACTTCTGTAATTGTACTTGTATATGTGGAGCTCTGGATATGGATATTGAGGCTGCGCTAATGTCAACCATTACTGTAAACAAAAACGACAACAGTGGAGCAAGCTGATGCTCTGAAGGGGTCTACACTGAACCAAATAAACAGAGCCATCAGCTGTCCACCTGAGGTCGCTTTTGTCTATATGTTCAGTGACATCAGACAATATATTTATTTTTATTATTTTTATAATTTTTAATTGTATTATTATTATTATTATACTTTATTGATCCCCAGAGGGAAATTCATTCTCTGCATTTCACCCATTCCTCAATGCCGCTGGGCCAACCTGTCAGGAGCAGTGGGCTGCTGTGGTGCAGCACCTGGGGACCCTTCTTCAGATCTTTAGCCAGGATCCTTGATCAGGAGTATCTGGCTGGAGGTTTTAGCCTATTGTTTTAGCCTATTGTGCATTGTGTTTCCATATTGTGCAGCCCTAGTTATCAGGTTTAAAGTGAGTCAGTTCAGCCTTTCTCACATGTGTGTCTCTCCACAGGCTGCTGTGTATGACTGGGCCATGGAGCGCCTCCTGTGCTGCCTGCTGGTCCTGGGAGCCACCGCCATGACCACAGAAGCATGTCCCAAGTACTGCTCGTGCCAGAACCTGTCTGAGTCCCTGGGGACGCTCTGCCCGTCCAAAGGACTTCTGTTTGTGCCTCCGGACATTGACCGTGGGACAGTGGAGCTGCGCCTCGGGGGGAACTACATCCTCCGGATCACGCAGCTGGACTTCGCCAACATGAGCGACCTGGTGGACCTCACTCTCTCCCGGAACACCATCAGCTACATCCAGCCCTTCTCCTTTGGCGACCTGGAGACGCTGCGCTCGATGCATTTGGACAACAATCGTTTAACAGAGTTAGGTCCAGACGATCTCAGAGGACTTGTCAACCTTCAGCACCTCATTGTTAACAACAACCAGCTGAGCCGCATCCACGACAAGGCCTTGGAGGATCTGGCCCCTGCTCTGGAGGACTTGGACCTTTCCTACAATAACCTCATGTCTTTGCCATGGGACTCTGTTCGGAAGATGATCAACCTGCATCAGTTGAGTGTTGACCACAACCTTCTGGACTACATTCCAGAGGGGACCTTCAAGGACTTGGAGAGGTTAGCTAGACTGGACCTGACCTCTAATCGGCTCCAGAAACTGCCCCCTGACCCCATTTTTGCCCGCGCTCAGGACTCCATGACTCTGACCACACCCTTTGCCCCGCAGCTGTCCTTGAGTCTTGGTGGAAACCCCTTGCATTGCAACTGTGAGCTCCTATGGCTGCGGAGGCTGGACCGAGACGATGATTTAGAAACCTGTGCCTCCCCTCCTAGCCTAAAGGGGCGCTACTTTTGGAATTTAAAAGAAGAGGAGTTCACATGTCAGCCTCCTCTGATCACACAGCACACTCACAGAATGCTGGTGTTAGAAGGCCAGACGGCAAGCTTACGATGTGAGGCCAGCGGAGACCCCTCTCCCACCATCCACTGGATCTCCCCGGACGACCGCCTCCTTGGAAACTCCTCCCGAACTGCTGTTTATGCCAACGGGACCCTGAGCATCACCATCACCACCTCCAAGGACTACGGGACCTTTACGTGCATCGCGGCCAACGTGGCAGGGGAGTCCACAGCACCGGTGGAGGTGTCCATCGTACAGCTTCCTCACCTCAGCAATGGCACCGGGGGGCAACCGGTGCAGCCCAAGTCCCGCCTCTCTGACATCACGGGCACCACCAGGGGCAGCAAGGGGACCCCCAAGAGCCCTCCCGAGAAGACGGTGAGCGTGTCCGAGGTAACGGGCGTGTCGGCACTGGTCACGTGGTCAGTAAGTAAGTCGGCCCCCAAAGTGAAGATGTACCAGCTCCAGTACAACTGCTCTGACGATGAGGTGCTCATCTACAGGTAACACTGCATTCGATTAAGCTTTAATATATAATATATATTATTATAATACACTTCCTGGCCAAATAAAAGGTGCCCCCCTGGATTTAACTAAGTAAATAAATAAGAGCCTCCCTGCAGTTGGTCAGGTCTAGGTTCAGCAATGTTATAAACCCAAAGAATGAGGTCAGCTGACTACCTGAATATACTGAATGACCAGGTTACTCCATCAATGGATTTTTTCTTCCCTGATGACACAGGTTTATTCCATGATGGCAATGCCAGGATTCATCAGGCTCACATTGTGAAAGAGTGGTTCAGGGAGCATGAGACATCATTTTCACACATGGACTGGCCACCACAGAGTCTAGATGTTGACCCCACTGAGTATCTTCAAAGGCTCACTAATAGCACTAGTGGATGACAGATGTGCCCCACTAGTAAACTAGTGAACGCTAAAAACTGTTACTAGTAAAGCAATTTTGCACACTTGTACTACTGTTGAACTACTGTGCAAGTGTCACAAAGTTGGATCCACTAGGATCGCATTCACTAAATCAGCCTTCTCTTTTGTTGCTGTAAGTCATTGGAATAGTTTGCCAGCAGAGATTATTACATGTAGCAGGTTCCAAACGTCTGCACGCCTGACAAAGGAATGGCTATTTTCAAAACAAGTGTGCACTCATTAGTGATGAATGTGTGTGTGGATGCATGTCGTTATGCCTAAAACAAAGTGTGTATGTGTGTGTGATTGTATTGTAACTCTTGACAGAGTGAGTGACAGTGGGTGTGTGTGTGTGTGAGAGAGAGAGAGAGAGTGTGTGTGCGAGTAAAAGGTTGGATGTTGGAGTGGTTTTAGTGTAATGTTGGTAGATTGATCCTGTGTTTGATCTATGTTGTTGTATGTGTTGCCGTTATTTACTGACTAGTCTACTTATCATTAATCAACAATCTCTGTTATTTATTTATATAACATCAACCTGTCCAGGGACTACAGGTGGAAATTAGCGCTCTTTTGCTAGAACCTGGCACCAAGCATCTCTCCTTGTGACTTTCTTGAGGTTAATGTATTGTTGTGCGTTGTCCCTGTATAAATAAACTATATACATACATACATACATACATACATACATACATACATACATACATACACTAGTAGCACTAGTGTGTAAAATTGCTTTACTAGTAAATGTGCTTTTGAACAGTCTGTATGTGGATTTAGCTGTGGATCTGCAAGTGAAGGACATTCTCCTTTCCATATCAGATTTGCAACAGTGATTACTTGCACAGCTTCTCAGAATTTATCACGCACAAAATTCCACAAATAGCTAACGCTATTTTTCAATCTACACTCGCAATTTAACACCATTTTAGTAAATATGGCCCTTGAAGTAATCTCATGTTCTGATAATACAGCAAAGAACTGCTTCACCCGTAATTATCCTGCATATTCTGCTGTTCCCCACTCACTCCAGCAGCACAGGCACACTTTAAACACCACATGTTCTTCAGTGAGAAAATGAGACATTATTTATCGCAATGCTTTTGCTGCATTCATGATACTTACATAAGAGTTTACCTTTAGTAACAATACGCCAATCATGAGCTGGAGCTGTGAGTTCATGGTTGTGCAGATGAAGAGGGGACATTCTGGTGCTCAGCCTGGGCTCTTTCCCCACTAGAGACCCCCACCTGGAGCAGGATGGGCTGCTGGGTGTCCAATGAGACCCTGAAGCCTCCCCAAGTGGCTGTAGAAAATGGGCCATGTGTTTATGTCACCTTTATTTTATGTATTTCAAGTGATGCTTCTGTTTTGCATGGAGCCAGACAAAAATCACAATTGCTGCATTTAACAGAGTAACCTCACAGTTAACCTGCAGCGGGAGTTTAGATTGCACACAGCTCTGGCTGCACACAGGAAACAAAAGGCCATGACTCATTCAATCCTTCATCCTCTGAGTGCAGAGCTGTCAGGGCCTGTTAGGACCTCTACTGGTATCAGCATAATCAGATTTCCCATCAGAACCAGCAGAAACCATCTGGTCCGACCATGTACTGTATATTCAGATGAAACAAAAACTCAATAAAAAAAAGTCCAAAAGAAGTCCTAGTGAAGATTTCATTCACTGAACTGAGGACGTATGTAAAATATACAGTATGAGAGGCATGTTTTGTTCTCAAATGGAGACAGTGCTGCAGCCTGAGAGCCTGAGGCCTGGGAAACACTTCTATATCCTCATGATAAGCTCTGGGATAGCTTTTGTTGGGACTCAGCTCATTCCCATGATTTAAACAGATTTATCTGGTCATCTTGTGCACACAGCCTGAAATTGGACTGAGACTGTGGTTCAGATATCTGTGTGATCTATGATGGCTTCACTGTCTATAGAGAGTTGGCTCAAAATCAGGGCAAATAAACAATACATTAACTTAAGCAGTTGACCCATCTATAGGTCTGTTTGTGTAGTGCACCATTCACAGCAGGAGGCCCTCGAAATGGGTTAACGTTGACCAACTTTGATGACCTTACTGCCTAATAACTTAATGAATGCTCTGAGAGAGTAACCAGTCACCATCCTGATGTCTTTGTGGTGTTATGTAAAAAAACAAAAAAATTCCAATTATCAAAATATGTAAAATGAATTCTCTGCCCGTCATATTCTGTAATATTCTGGGAGCTGGGCGGAGTCCGTTTAGACAGTCAGCAGTAACGGACTTTCTCTGCCATCTGTCCATGGCCACCTGTCTCACTGCAGCAGCTGACAGAGTTTCAGAACTGATTTAGCCTCTGTGACTAAAACAACGTGCACATTGTTATTTAAAATGTCAGGTCCTGGGTAGTGCTGCGGGGTCAGTGATGCTACATTCAGGTGCCATCAGAATAGTTAACATGTTTTATTGTAGCAGCCCTTCAGTGTGTGTTCAAGCTGCTCCTCTGACCTCTCCTCTCCTCTCTCCTCAGGATGATCCCTGCCTCCTCCCAGTCCTTCCTCCTCACTAACCTCGTGTCTGGGACGCGCTACGACTTGTGTGTGCTGGCGGCCTGGGATGACACGGCTACCACCCTGACGGCCACCAACGTGGTGGGCTGCACTGACTTCTTTACCCAGGACGAGTACCCGCTGTGCCAGTCTTTGCCCAGCCAGCTGCTGGGGGGCACCATGATCCTGGTGGTAGGTGGGGTCATCGTGGCCACACTGCTGGTCTTCATCGTGATCCTCATGGTGCGCTACAAGGCCACGGAGGGAGAGCCCCTGGGGAAGCTGAGAGGGGTGAGCGACACTCACTCACAGACCAACGGTGGCCGCCTGGGGCCAAATGGACTGCTGCTGCCCCAGGCCCGGGCCCCAGCTCCAGCCCCTACGGAACCTAAGGCGAAAGCGGCGGTGACGCTGCAGGACGAGGTGGTGCAGTTTAAATGTGGCTCTTTGCAGAGCAGCCTCACCTCTTCCTCCTCCTCCTCAGGATCTATGCCCGGGGGCCCCTACAGCCCCAACAGCACGCTGGCCCACATCTGGAGGTCTGCGGCCCCTAAGCCCCGGCCCAACCTGGACCACCTGCTGGGAGCCCTCACCTCTATAGAGTTGCGTGGGGGCCAGCCCTGGGATGGCGCGGCATCTGGCAGCACTTCTGTGAGAATGGCTAACCCTACGGACCGGGAGCCTCTGCTAGGACGGACCCTGGACTCCAGCCTCAGCCGGCTGCTCATGATGCCTTTGGAGCGGCCCAGACGCAGCCAGTCCTTCGACATGGGGGACGTGTCCGCCGCAGCGGCCCGGCGTACCAGCAGACCGCGCCGCATCAGCAGCATCTGGACTAAGAGGAGCATGTCTGTGAATGGCATGTTGCTCCAGAGTGAGGAGGAGGGTGACCCAGGGGGCAGCGGGGGCACTCTGGACAGTGCTGACTGGGTCCTGGAGAGTACTGTGTAGGCCACAGCAGAACACTCAGAAAGACCAATGGGGGGCGCTGCAGGACAAAGCAGCAGCCATGTGGCTGAATGACATATCATTATGTTGCAAATATATAAATACATGTGTAACAAAGTTTTATAAGTCTGTTGTTTTATTTTACTTCACACACAGCTGGTGCATTCAAGGGCAGTCAAGACCATCCCTGAGGTGGTTCCTGTCCACCACAGTCCCTAAAGTCACACCCCAATATTTCATCAGACCACTCATATTTTGCCACATACTCGTTCCATATTTTATAATCCATGAATTTTCCTTCCCTCTATTTCCCTTCAGGGGTCATCACAGCAGACATCTGCCTCCTAGCATGCAGTCATCTGCTAAATGAATTATAGCCGGTTGTCCTTCATGATGTAACCCTTCTCCATTTGTTCAGGCTTGGGACTGGCACAAAGAGTACACTGGCTTGGGACCCTGTGTGCATTTATTGTTACAGAATATATTTGATTTCTCTCTGTACTGTACAGGTATATTTCTGGTCTATTTTGGGACTGGTCAGACTCATGAACTCGGTGCACTTATAATTCAACACATTTCAAGTGAAAGGTGTTTATTTTATGATAAAATGGTCATGCGTTTTGCAGTTTTAACCTGGTGTGAATATCCAGACTTATTGATGCAGTTACCTCTGACTCTATGGTGCAGTGTATATATTTAAGTAAATGTGATGCTTTGATTCATAAAAATATATGAAACAGATGTTGTATGTGAATATATTGAGTTTGTATACTGATGATATACATACTGGAGGCATCATTCTCCATCACCTCTGTCATTTCTTCTGTTTTGTATTTGTTATTTCTCATTGCCAAATTAGTGACAGTAAAATGATGTCTCTGACACTGCATTTGTTTCAAATATATTTGAATTTTTATTTGTGATTTTTGTTCAGTTGAAGGTTTGTATGAATTTTCCAGTTCTTCTGCTGTTGTTCAGGACCAAAACACCAGGGGGCACTAACATCTAACTTTAAAGACATTTTTTCCTTTTTGGCTTTTTTACAATTTAGCTGTATTCACTCCACTTTCCCAGCCTTTAAAAACTGAATAACTGTCATTATGTAAATGAGGACTATACAACACCTGGCTGAATACTGGATTCTGATTGGCTGAACAGCAAAAGTGTATGGTGCCGTTCATTCAGTATGAACTAAAAACACAAATCCTAACTGTAACCTGTCGAACACCCTCAACCAGTTACTGTCACTTTCATTTTCACTATATTCTCAATTCTCTTATGGCCCCTTTCCACCAGCACTACTTGGTTTTACTCTACTTCACTCGATTTACTCAGTTTGGGTCATATTCCATTACTTTGTAGAACCGATTTATTGTGGGCGGGGACAGTGGTGCTTAACAGAGGACTGTTCCACAAAAGTCGTTCAGAAAAGCGATGACTTATGGCCTGACTTCTATCTAGAGTTACCGTAAACACAGGAGTCGAGGCTTAAGCCGTTCCACAAAGACCACTCTGAGCTCATCCAGGAGAGCTAACTCCAGTCAGACTGAAAGAGCCCAGCTAACAGAGTGCTTCAGCGGCCCAATGAAGAGCAGCGAGGATTCAATCGAGTCTCAATGAAAAACTGGCGAGGAAACCTCCACCTCCACGAATATCCCTTTAACTCACGAGGTAAACGATCCACAGAGGAGCGGCCAAACTAACGCTGAAATACTGCCCCTTTTTACCTCAGACAAGAAAAATGTAATGAGTAAAAAAAGCGAACTGTAGCATTTACTGCTCGGTCCATTAGGTGCATTTTACCAACGCAAAGTGCAGTGAGGCGCATCAAAGACCCACCAATACAAAGATACCACGCTACTATTAGCTAATTTTTAATTAACACTCTAAACTGTCTTAAAAATCTATCTTTGTGCTTATTATAAAATAAACACAAATTATTCCCAAAACATGTGACCCATTTAACAGGTGATATTTATGCTGATGGCGGCAGTAGCTCACTTGGTAGGGATGTTTGCTCTCTAACCTGTAGGTTGGTGGTTCAAGCCCTGCTGCTGGCATTACATACTGTTGTTGTGTCCTTGGGCAAGACACTTCACCCACCTTGTATGAATGTGATCAGAGGGGTCGTAGACCACAATATAATTCCAATCCATTGTTCTTTATCAACTATCCTACATATTAAATATCTGATTAAATAAATAATGCCGATCATAATACACTAATCCATGTTAAGTGGAGCTAAACGTGTGTTTTCCAAAGTAATGTCCATGAAGCTGATTAAAAGTTAGAGGGGAAGTTGTAAAATAAGTCATTTTCAGCCTAATCTGTGATAAAAGTGCAGCGCTTATAAAGATTTCAGGCTTAAACCTGCTCCGGACCAGGCTCAACTGCCTGCATAAGTTTCCATAGTGACTGAGTGAGACTCTGGATGAACCTGTTTTATGGAATGGAACAAGACAACAAAATAAGCCAGACTTATCCAAATAAGTCTAGCTTATGGAGTTAGCCCTCTGATGTAACGTCCTGTAAACGCGACATAAACAACAACAATGGCGCAGAGGCAATGTTGTACCCCTTACGCAGCCTATTGTTTTGAGTAAACAAGTAGGCTACATTTTAGCCAAAGTGGGCCAGCTTCATTACAGGTTGTGTTCATGTACATATTACAGTAAAAAACACTTACCAACAACAAAGATGCCGAGTTTAGGCCACCTTCCCTCCCATTATTTGCTGGTCAGTGCCCGTAAATAACATCCATTTGGTCAAACCACTTCCAGTTCTTGCGATTAGAATCACTCTGGCCGTTGTGGTCCTTAATGGCCCTTTAGTTGCTTTTCAGCTTAGTTTTTCTCTGCATTGGATGTGTCCGGTGGTAACCGTTAGCTGCCATCAGCTGGGAAATTTCCTGATATACCCTCTCATTTCAGGTCACTCTGTTCAGCTCCCTCTGGACTTTGTCATCACCCACCAGGCAGAGAAATGTACAAAGTGGGCAGAACCGAATAGAGTGAAACCAACTGCTGGTGGAAAAGGGCCATTAATATACATCTGAATATTTTCTTTGAAGAAGCAAATGAGAATCATGGGAATAATGGCCCTATGCTGTTATAAAGCCAATCCCATGTTGAGACTGTATGGCATTGTTTGATAACTCTCTGTATCACCCAGGACATAACTTCACCAAGTTCAGTTGCCCTCATTGTATGAAAGTTCCCTGGTTGGCACATTTCTGCTGACAGTTCTGCCACTCCCTCCCAAAGTGCTGTCTGAATGACTCACTGCGGCTCTTTTCTTTTGCAGCAGTTTCTCCAGAGGCCCCTGAACATCTCACCTGCAGTTTTAAGAGTGTGTGTACATACTGTTTTTTGCTACAAACATAAAAAGGACAAATGTACTGAAAGAGTGTGTTGTTGTTTCTAAGGTTTGTGACGCGTAGGAAGGACCTCTTCAATCATAAAATAATGTGTGCATTATTATTTATTTTATTTTATTTTATTTGTATCAAACTCCAGTAAACATTTAACAGTAACATTTTATAAATTAGAAGCTTAATGCATGACCCTGAAATACTGCACTGGGGCCCCACAATACCTAAATGCCACTTGGTAAATCTTCTCTGATATTATGTTCAAAAGTTATCCTCAAATTGACAACTTGAGTGAGAGATAATAATAATAATAATAATAATAATGATTATGATTATTATTATTATTATTATTACTGGCGCTCGGGCCTAATAATAATAATAATGCATCAGTCTCAGAGTTGTTTTATAGGTGCATTATTCATTCACTCCCAAGTCACAGCTGCCCTGGGGCAGACTGATGGAGACGTGGCTGTCATTCTGCACCTGTGGCCTCTCTGACCACCACCAAACACACTCACATGTGTCATACAGCCAAGGTGAGTTAAGTGTGTGGTCCAGGGACCGTCACGGCGGTGCTCTTAACAGTACTGAGTAGTCGCAGTAAATGCCATGCTGTGAAATATGTGCATAAAATCTTTTTGCTCCTCTTATAAAAGACAAGACATCACGGTTCCCTCAGTTGCTGTGTGTGAGAGCAGAGCAGAGTTTGTGGAGCTGCCGCACACAGCTACGCACTGCAACCGCACACAGACGGAGAGAGGAAAAGAGTGGCTCAACTCCCCCAAAGTAGACACCAACACAGCGCGCGGAATCAGCGGGGACAAGCGTTGCAGACCAACAACACAGAATGGGCTAAAAAGTAGTAGTACTGTTAAACTCTTAATGGCACCCATCCCTACTGACATTAGAGTCAGATGTACATATTTATGAGTGTACCACCCAGTTTGAAAAGAGCAGGTTATCTTCTGACCTGATGTTTAAGGCAGTGTTTCGATTGGTAGTCCAGTTATGAAAATTTTTTAGGTTAGATATAATATCTCCCATGTTTGGCTTTCATTTGGAGCAAAATTTTAGAATGGTCTGAATGGACTGCAGCTGCGCACTTGATTTTGGAATTGCAGTGAGTTAGGGCTCTGCGTAGAACAGCAGCAACATGAACCTGTGTGCTCTCATACGCCCCCTTCACCTCGCGCTTTTTTATCTGCGGTTTTATGCAATCAGCAAAGCTAAATATGTAACACGCAAATATTAACTACATTAGCCTGTATTTGAACAGGAAATACTCAAATTGAGCAATTCTGACTATGAAATCATGGACATTATTGGATTCAAAAAGAAAATCAATATAAAGCACAAACCAGAGAACTAAAATTGAAAAGAATTTAATCATTATTTGTTTGATTTTTACTCTTCATGATGCAGGTGAGGCTCTGTCTCCCCTGACCACATGTCCTTGTGTCACTCATCAGTTGACTTTACCTCTTGTGACCCAAAATGTTGCTGGCGCTCACTTAATTAATCCAGGAAATCTCATGAAAAAACAGCTCAGCAGTAGAAGGAGGATTTTCAAAGAGGCTGTTCTGAGGCGTTCTAGTGGTCCTTGAATCACTGCCGTCACCATCACACCATGTAAGCTCTCTGCCACCTGTGCCATTTTGTGTCTCTAGTGCACCCCCTTCTAAATGCTTGTTTCTTTCACATGGCCACCCCACTGCACTCTGGGAGCTATAGTCCATGCACTAAAGAAACCTCCCAAACTGCTTCTGTCTCTCCCTCTTGTGTCCAGGATAATTGTTCATGTGGGAATAAGGACCCATCTTAGTCATAAATCACAAAAGGACATGAACAAAGTCTCTTTGAGAGGTCACGTCTCCTCCCAGTCTTTTCTGCCTTTCCAGTGCAATTAATCTAAAATAGATTTTGTAATTGATTTTATAGTTGAAATAATATAGCTATTCTTTGCTCTACTGAAACATGGAGATGGATCTATCCTGATTTTACTGTACTGAGGCCCAAGGGGAGCTGGGAACTTGCAGTTCTATTTCAATGTCATTGTCATATAAGGTACTTAATTGTGTTATTGCTGGTCTTACGCTCATTATCTCTTACTCTTCAGACTTTACTGTCAGAGCTGTTGTCAGGTGGCAGAGCAGTTAGTATTCCCGCCTCCCAGCAGGGAGATCATGGGTGTGATCCATGGGCTGGCCAACACACGAACTCTCTGGGTGGAGTCTGTGTGTCTTCCCTGTGTTAATGTGGGTTCTGTCCAGGTACTCCGTGTTCCACCCAACAACCAAAGACATGCATGTGTTAGGTGAACTGGTGACTCTAAATCACCCATAGTGAATGTCTGTGTGTGTCTCTGTGTCAGCCCTGCGACAAGCTGGCCCCTGTCCTGGGTGTACCCCGCCTAAGGCCCATAGATAGGCTCTAGTACCTGTGACCCCTAAGGGGAATAAGTGTAAGATTATCATTTTCATTTTTTTTCATTTTATTTATTTATATGGGACAGCGTGTATTAATGAACAGCAGCTAGTGCTGTAAATACACCGCTCATACGGGGGCCGATTGTCTGTCTGGTGGGGTCGGACAGTTGGTGAAGTGAGTTGTTTGGTGTATTCTGTGCCATCGAACGTAGTAGGAGACAGTTGGACCTAGTTCTTGACAACTGAACATGTTGATGTGTGTTAATGTGCTGCAGTTAGCTTACCTTAGCTTTAGCCTTGTGCAGATAAAAATATAATCCTCCTCTGAGGCAAACAGCTGCAATAATTGGGTCCCTTTTATTCGTTACTGTGATCAGATGTGTTTAATTTAGCAAATATGATTACTATTCCCTGATAAATACTGATTATTAGTCACTGATTACTACTGGAGTTAAACATGAGTATTGCAGTGAGTGCATGAGTATTAGGAGCCCTACATAAGGCAGAGTTTAGTGACTAGTGCCACCTGCTGTTGTAAATAGTTATTACGACTTGCACACGCTGTTGCCTTGCCTCTGCTGACAGCGGTCAGGCATTGGGTCGGTGTCCCAGGGTTTAGGCTTTTATTTCACTTTCACCAGGATCCCTGTGGAATCCCCTCCGTCTCCACTCTCACTGGGATCAGGTAGCACCACTATCTTTCAGAAAGCAAGCCAAAAAAAGATCCCTGGCTGTTATGAAGAGAAGACTGTAATACACCATTATAAGTTAGGTTGCAGTTTTCAGGCTGACCACGGCCGTTTTATGAGCAGAGTTGTTTTCCAGTGACATGCATAACAGTGACAGTGTTAGCTTCTTTATACTGCTGTTTATGCTGATGTTGGATTGAGTGTGCGTCCATGAGACAGGTTGGTTGTTCTGCTGTGATCTTATCATATGTTTGCCAAGTTATTTTAGTTCTTTACTGTGAATTTCAAGCTAATTTGTTCATTAGCCTTTGGTAGCAATTTTGGCTAAGCTATGCTAAGTTTTACTTGAGTTAGTGAATTTCTATCATATCTAGTTGTATTTTTTTAATATTGTTGGGGTACTTTATTATTGTCTGAGTACTTTATTTACACAAGACAAGCATTTTCGATGGGTGGAATAAGTGATTGTGATAAGCCTTATGCTGACCTGTTAATTGGGTAATTGCCTTAAGGCCTGATGCCGAATAGCAAAGCCCTGCAGGTATAGCATTAGTTAAACTGTATTCTATTGTCTTATTTGTATTGTACAACTTGTAGGTGATGTTATTTATGTTTATTTCTAGAACCACACACACATACACCCAAATACATAAATGCATAAATCTACCAATTAAACCAACACTGAAGATCATCATCTGGCTCATTCTTTGCTTGGGGGTCATACAGGCATTTAACCAGTGCACGCTCCGCGATCATCATCATAGTGAACCGGACATTAGTAGTACAGTCTTTACCACAAAATTTAGATACGGTGATTACGGAGTGAAGATGGATTATGACCCCCAGAGACAAGGTGTGCGCCCACGGAGGGCAGTGCGACCGCCAGGATGGATGACAAATTTCGAGGGATACACACTGCCATCTACACTGGAACAGCACAGGGCCAGAGAGGGATTCGCCGAGATGATGCCGCTGACGCAGCGCCCAGGACATTTCCAGGAGATAAGTGAGACCTCTCATGGTTATATTGGAACTGTGGGACATACATCCAGCACAGGGCCAGCATTACACAGTGTTCCACGTGAGTTTATGGACATTGTGCAGCAACTGCAGGAGGACAACAGGCGTCTCCAGCTGATGGTCTCAGACATGAGGAGACAAGTGGACCAGGGTGCTGTCACATGGCCATCAGCTAGCCTGCACTTGGCACAGCAACAGCAGAAAGCTTTAGTAACATTTTAGGCGATGAGACCTGGCTCTCCATGCATCCCACCATCCAGCCTTCCCCACACCAAGGGCAGTACATCTTACCATCTGCACAAGTCGGAACAGAAGAGGAATGGCCTCCACCTCCACCTCCAGTCTCCCTCCCTAGTGACTTTCTAGATCCTCCGCGTATGCAGTTTGCTCCACCTCCTCAGCCTCCAGTTATCGTTCAAGAGCTTAGTCAATGTCTACAGGAGTTACAAGTTCAACAACCCGCAGCTGCAGTAACTCCAAACACAGACACTCAAAATCAAATGCCACCGCCTGCCCCAATGTCTCAGACTCCTGTCAGAACTAACTTCGAGGACAACATCTTCTCACCAGAGCGAATGCCAACTCCTACTCTTCCATTAGCTACAAGGGAGGAGCCCTACAGAGGACCAACACCATCAATCCAAGAGTTTACACGGGCTGATCCCAGGCAGTTTGCTAGATTAAGACTGGCCTTAAATAATATTCTCCCAGCTGATGCAACGGAGTGGTTCAAATATCAGGTACTCTGTGACCACCTCAAATTGGAAGAAGCTCTTCTGATTGCTGACTCGTACAGTAACTCTCTTCATCCATACTCTGACACATTGGCCACACTCATAAAGCATTATGGTCAGCAGCATCATTTGTCACTACAAAGAATAGCAGAGCTGATGGATGAGCCCAACATTCATTCCAGTGACATAACTGGGTTCAGAAAGTTTGCATTAAGAGTCCGAGTTTTAGTTGGCATGTTGGAGCAGCTAGGGAAAGATGGTCGGATAGAGCTACAGTGTGGATCTCATGTGGCGAGACTCACAAGAAAGCTACCTCAAGATCTACGAGCCACCTTCCACCATTATCTCTATCCACGAAACAATGGAGTACCCTCCCTCAAAGACTGCAGAGTGGTTGGAGTATGAACTGGTTATCCAAGAGGGTGGAGATCAAGTACAGAAAGTGGAGGATAGCCAAAGAGATAGAAGCAGCACAAAGAGAGATAAGAGAGCTGCAAATAGGACTACTACTGTGCTGCTCGGTGCAACACAAGATGGTGTACCCCAAGAGTCCCTAATGAGAACCCCTTCTACTCTAGATGCTCAGGACAAATTCAAAGCGTACTGTCCCTACTGCAGCAACACCCTGCATTTTCTGGATCAGTGTGCCAACTTTAAGAAACTGTCAAAGGAGCAGAAATCCAGCTGGATTAAACAACCACTGCTGGCGTTGTGGGCGGCACCACCAAGCTGCTCAATGGCGACTTAAGGTTCAGTGCAAGACATGCAGAGGGAAGCATCTTGAGGCCCTACATGAAGTGAATTTAAGAGCAGTCACATCCAAACCAGTAAACCAAACGGCCACTGAGCTGGAGAATAAAACATCAACAAATGTGCTGTATCTAGATCGGCGTGCTGGCTGCAACCAATTTTTCTTGAAAATCAGTAGTCAATCAAGTCCTGCTTCGAAATGGAGAACACACTTTAGAGACATTTGCTATATTGGACAATGGATCTGAGAGGACTATCCTGCTTCAAGAAGCGACTCAAAGGCTGCAGTTACATGGAACCCCAGAGAGTCTCACACTGTGAACTGTGAGGCAAGGACTGAGAACATTACATGGGGCATCAGTGACAGTTAAAGTATCACCAGCCAATCAACCGATGAAAACATTTACAATTGAGAGGGCCTTCACAGCTAATGAACTAGGTCTGGCTGAACATTCTTACCCCGTGAAAGCACTTCAGCAGAAGTACAGACACTTAAGAAAGTTACTGTGCAGCCGTTCACCAATGCCCAGCCACTATTACTGATCGGCTCTGACTGCCCGCACCTAGTCACTCCCGTCAAACCAGTCCGTCTAGGTCCACCCAGGGGACCAGCTGCAGTTAAGACCAGGCTGGGTTGGACCTTCAAGGGCCGGTTGTCTCGCTACGGCCACACTGTCAAGAACAGCAGTGCCTTTTCCTTTTGACTGCCTCCCCTGCAGCTGAGCTCTTTAGCCAGGTAGAGAAGCTATGGCAACTCGACACTCTGCCATACAGAAGTGAAAAGCTAGTCACGCAGTCTCTAAGAGAGCAACAAGCGATGAATCTTCTAAAGGCCAAGACAACAAGAGTAAATGTTGAAGGCGTACACAGATATGCAACTCCTCTCCTGCGTGCTAGCAATATGCCCACACTCTCAGTGTCACACCAGCAGTATTCCCCAGTTTGCGGGGTACAGAAAAGCGTCTCAGTCAAGACCCAGAAAAGGCCACCGCCTATCAAGCAGAGATCACAAAGTTGGTGACAGCAGGCTATGCCACAGAAGTAAGCCAAGAGCAGGTGAGGGCCTCAAATGAATCATGGTTCATCCCACATCATATGGTGACACACAATGGAAAGAATCGGGTTGTATTCAATTGCTCTTTCACTTACAAGGATCAGAACCTCAGTGAACTGCTTCTACCTGGCCCAAACCTCGGTGCCTCCCTCCTTGGTGTCTTGCTGCGGTTTAGAGAACATTCCTTTGCTGTCAGCAGCGGCATTAAGGGGATGTTCCACCAAGTGAGACTGCTGCCCGAAGACCGCCCACTATTACACTTTCTCTGGTGTGATTTACAGAAAGATACCTGCCCCAAGGTGTATGAGTGGCAGGTTCTCCCTCTCCCGGACATAGTAGTACAGTCTTTACCACACTGGCTGAAAAGTTATACCCAGTCACAGGAATGTCTAAAGCAGGAAGAAAGGAAGAAATCCAGAAGGCTGAAATATATAGACAGTTGAAGTTCAAAACACCAAATCTCACCATTTCTTCCAGATCATAAAATAAATTACAAAAATTTAATTCTCCAAAGTTTTGACAAACATTCCATAGGCTATTCCTTAAGCTATCTTTATGAATCATTATAAACCAGATGTCACTCTGGCACTGTTCTGTTAAAAAGGCCGAATTCTGCATTTTTCAGGCTTTTTGAAATAGTTTTGGACTCCTTTGCATTAATATTTCACATTTTGTAACTTAAAATAATGTATGTTTGAAAAACTTTGACTTTGCAGAGAACACTTGGATTAAGTGTCTGTCACCCCCGCTGGCATTGGTGGGAACTGGACAGAGCATGGCTATTTAGCACAGCTATTAGTAACATGAAGCTAACAGATAGAAAACTGAGCTGACTGGTTTGTAAGCGCTGAAATGATCAGAATAAGTCCGGTGACAGTGTATGCAAGGGTGTAAACTTTGGGTGTAATATTGGGGGGGTTAAGCTCTCTGCCTATTTATTTATTTTTATTTTTTTCACACACTGAATCATATACTTTTGCAAAAGAAGTATGGAGTATTTGGAGTTTCTGTATTAGAAATCCACTAAGATACTTTTACTGTGATTTACTAAGCTTCAGCTATGTACTAGGCTAGTGTCAGTGTCAGTGTTAGCACAACAGCAAGGCTGATTAGTAAATAATGCCATCTCCTCACTTAAATTAGCATTCAGTGGTAAATTGACATTAGTCCTGCACACAGCACATATTCTGTGGCAGCCTCCTTAGCTTTACCTCACACTGGCAATTTAGTCAAATCATCAGCTAACTTGACAATACAACTGTTTACCTCCTCTTGGGCAGTACTTTTTTTCTTTTTGGTTGGGGTTGGCATTGACCAACTCTGTAAAATTGTTGACTGGCTCTTTGGTGCTCTTTTCATAATAGCACAGGTTAGAGACAGCCAACTATCACCGCTACAACACCAGGGACTGAGCGACACACAGCAAACAGCCAACGCTCAGGAGAGAGAGTGCATAGGGCCGTACCAAGTATTCTGCACGGGGAGGGGGGTGGAATAAACTAATTACTATTTTGCTGGCAAACGAAATGAATACAGAAAATCAGAAAATCTACGAAATATTCATGCAAGATAATTCCTATTTGTATTCATCACAATGTTGTGATTATGGGGGGGTTATATTGGCTTGACCTGACTTTTTTTTTGGGGGGGGGTTTGGTTTTTTTTTTGGCTTAACCCCCCCAAGATCACAAGAGAGGAGCCCAAGATCACACACTTTTGCCAAAGGAAAATAAAGGTAAGGCTCAGAATAAGAGGTTGATTTGGGAGGTGTCACGCTCCATTTTGCTCACATTTGATTGGAATGTTGTGAGGTGTAAGTTACCATGACAACGAACACTGTTCTAAAACAAACCTCTTGTAGGAGTCTCTGCGCCAACAAGGTTTGGACTTATACTTCAGAGTTGACCCAAACTCTGGGTTTCATGCTTTTTTCTAAAGACCTGCAACACAAGTGAGAAGTGCATTTCAGGCTGAGCTGATCTGTGATCTGAGGCTAGGACTCTGGGCTAGGATCTGGGTGAGGTGCACCTGTTGTGGCTGTTCTCAAACAGAACCAAAGAGAAGGCTGTGCAATAAACTGAGAATATTAGAGGCATTTCTTTCAGAGCTGAGGTGTAGTGTCCTCTCTCAGCTGTCAGCCTGTGGAGGACTGCCACCATGTGACTGAGGCTCTTCACTGCACTGACATCTCTGTAATCCGGAATTAGCTAAGTTTACTAGACATCTGCAGGGAAACCTGTCCCCCTAGGCCTCCCAAAATCTAAGTCTAAGCTAGAGCTGAATGATAATTGCCAAAAGAAAGAAAAGAAAGAAAAAGACCAGAGAAAACATGATGAGTTTGGGTGTAGCATAAATACAGTAAAAACAGGAATACACTGTATGTGTGTATGTGTGCATTTGTGTTTACCTATGCAAGTTAGCATTGCACAGGTGTTTTCATGTAATGGACAACTCAAAGACCTGAATGTAAGGAAAACTGATGGCTGATGCACTGCAATGATCACAGAACATTTGTGCAGAAAATGACTTTTGGAACATGCTCACTGTAAAAGTTTGATCAGTCTTAGATTGATAATTGTTCTGTGATGTTTTAATTATGCACAGAAATGTAAATATATTACTTTATTTTTCCTCAGTAATAGTGCGTGTCAGGTAGGAGAAGGGTAAGGGCCATCAACATATCCACTGGTGAAAAAAGGGGGTCAAAGGTTGGGAACTACTGACATAGAGGATCATTAATCTTTAATAAAACACATTAGTTCACTGAACTGATTTTCTTTTGTTGGAAATAACTAGCTTAAGCTAACACTACTTAAACTCATTTGTTAATATAAATAATGTGGTTTCTTCAAATATAATTACATTACATTATATATTATTATATGTTTTTGTAATACTTTAACCAAAACTGTATTGAAGGGAAGAAATAAAACACATTTAAATATTCATAAAAACATTTATTTTTTTATAAAACCGTGCAGGATAATGTGTATTTAGACAGAGCCGCTCACAGTAAATTCACACGTATAGAGTCCAAACAGAAAGCACATAGCTTTTGGCAGGACTTGTTGAATATTGTCAATCACAATTTCTCCCTTTACAAGAAACTTCAAAGAGGCTGGACTGAAGGGTGGAGGGTGCACAAAATTGCCACCCTCCATTATTTTTTAATATTCTTTGTATTCAACTTCAAAGTTGTGTCACACCGCAAAAAAAAAAAAAAAAAAAAAGATGTACACCACCTTGTCAACCACCCAGGAACAGGTAGCACAGAGACAAACTGAAAACTGCAGTCTCACACGACAGAGTTTGGAGCAGGCGCTGGTTTGCATCAGTTATTGCTCGGGGCTTGAAAAACAATGACGTGCAGACACAGGAGTCAGACCTACTGTGACTGCTACTGCTGTTCTGAAAGGCACTGAATATTGCCTTCCAGAGATTTCATATTTAATAGGATGTTTATGAGGATACACTGTTCCAAATGAAAGGATGGTACGTTAAAAACAAACTGGTTCAGTATGAGATGGCTTTGGTAAATCCAGGAACAATGCTCCAATTTTTTGGTTTAACCTGATCCAGTAAGAAGCAGAAGGCTGTTTCTGTTCAGTGTCTGAACTCTGAAATATTTAAAATTAACTGTGGTTTTGGGCTCTGTCTGTTGTGCAGAGTTTGGCTTCATTATTTACTCACGTAATCAAATAAAATATAACTTTTCTAATGAACGCACACCTGACTCAGAGTCCACTGAAGACACATGTAACATCTGATACTGTGGATGATCACTCGTAGTCTGTCCAGTGTCTGGCATTACAGATTGTTGTTGTTCAGTAAAAAGTCATGATCATATTCAATAATAACTAAAGTGAAGTGAGGGTCAGAAATGTGGTCATGTGACGAGGTCTGTCATGTGTCATGTGACTGGATTCTGAGCCGACCTGTTCACACTGATGCACAAACCTGCTCTGAACCACTTCTGAAGGATTGTGTGTATTGTGTGTATATTGTGTGTATGTTCTGACAGACAGCTGCAGTAACAGCCCTGACCCCAGAGCCATGTGACTGTGGACAAGCAGCAACAGCTGATGACCTTTGACCCCAGCACCATTAACATCACAGTGAGCTTTTACTATCTAATCCTCTGTGTGTTGTGTCCCATTGTATTCTCCAGAAGATTTCATCAGCCTAATCTGACTGGCTTTAAATAGCCCTTAGATATGTTCTAATGAGTTCATCAGTCTGTGTTTACAGAGGTGTATGTGGATGGTGGTGAAACGCTTTTTTTTTTTTCTTTTTTTTTGTCCTGTGGTGTGACCCAACTTTGTAGTTGAATGCAAAGAATATAAATAATTTCAAATACAAATCAGTTTTATAAAAAATGTAAAGAGAGTTTTTTGTAAGCAATTCATAATTTAACATGGAACTTTATTATTTCTACATTATTTCACAATGTCCTGCAGTGTGACTTTTTCTGTCAGACCACAGGGCATTCACTATAAATTGGCCAATTGAATTTTTGTCATAAATTATTCAACATGTATGTGGTACTAACTTGATACTTGATGACTTGACTTGATACCCATCACAAAAAAAAAACATTTTTAACATTCTGAATCAGATTTTGGGAAAAATACAGCTGTAACACTGCAGGACATCAAACAGTCTGAGAAAATGAAGATTTTACGAAAATGAATGTTAAAATAACAGTTTCTTTTGAAACTCTTTAGTTCACAGCCTTAATTCCAGAGGCCTGTCTGCTCTATAAATGACAGATGGGGCCCTGTAGGTTTTGTTGTCACTGCCTGTTTAAAAAAACAGATCTTTCAGGTCACAGTAGTAGGCCCTATATTGCACTGCTGACAGAATTTTGGAGGAGGAAAAATATTATTTATAGAGTTGGCCTGATGGAGACTTATATAAATAATTATGGTTCCTAATGCTGTAAAATGATTTGTTTAAGAGTAACCCTAGCAGGCTTTTGCCTTTCTGACTCATTCCCTCTGAAATCCTGTTGAATTCCTCCTTTTTATACCTTTTTATCGTGCAACAAATATACAAAAATTACAAAAAACATTAAAAACAGATATTAGCAATAATAATTGTTTTACTTTTATGTTTCTAAATCCATCCACATTTTAATTGAGAAGGAACAACAATAAAATAAATAAATTCAAGTTCCATTTTCTCTTTCACAGAAGTTACATTTGGGGCTATCTGTATCTCTATATTTTGAAAATATATCATTAGAGGCATATAAATTATGTCATGTTTTAAGATGCAATTCATAATTAACACAAAATGTAGCTATAAGGTAGAAGCCACGCATTTTTCCATCTGCCAATACTAATACCATATAAACATTCCTCTAGGAGATCATCTGTTATCGCTTAGACCTTCTCGAGTAATTTGTTTGTTTGTTTTTGTGTGTGTTTGTTTTGTTATTGTTTGTTTGTTTGTTTTTTGTTTTACATTTAGGGCTTTGTGGTAATAGGCTACTCCATCACTATATAATTCATCTGAAATGATCTGGACGGATCCATGGGTGCTGTGACGTCAGATGATCCGGCGCATGCGCGCTGCGGGAGTACTGCGGGCTGCAGCTGTTCGGGGACGGGACAGTATCGGAATGTGGGTCGCAGCTGCGGGACAGAATGGCTCTGTCTGGTCCGGGACGAGGACCGTCTAAAGTGGGGCAGCGGCGGGGGCCCGCTCACCTTCTGTTGGAGCCACAGGGGCCACAGTGACCGCGGGAGGACGCCATGTCTTCGGCCGTGAGCCCGGAACAGCGCTGCTGTTTGTCGGTACTGTTCTACCGCGCCGTGCGGGACCTGAAGCCGGTCTGGATGCTGGAGGACATGCGGACGATGCAGGCGCTGTGCCCCGAGGAGGACCTCACGCAGAAGACGTACAGCCCTTCGGAGGCGCTGCTTTACGCCATCGTGCACGACCACCAGGCTTACGCCCAGTATCTGTTGTCGCACTTCCCCGAGGAGGCGCTGGCGGAGCCCGGGGAGCGCTTCTGTCCGGCCCCAGCTCCGCACCTGGCTCTGGCCGTCCGCTACGACAGGCGCTCCATCCTAGGCCTCATCCTGCAAGAGGCTCACCGGCTTCCCAGTGGGCCCCCTGCCACTCCACAGGTGCGCGCACACACTACTTTTTATTGTCATTTATATTGTCATGTGTTTTCTCCTGTGGGAGCATCAGGTAGGTTTTAAGTAGCCACAAACCCAGACATTAACACAAACCAACCAGCCAAATGTAGGTAGATTTTAATTTTGGCCAGTAACAACTCTCACAAGCCATTATAACAGGTAGTATTATGCAAACCATTTTAACTTTATAGGTTAGGCCTGAATTTGTATTGCTCTGCTGAGTATACACCATTTAATATCGGCTTAGAGTAGGGGTCTGCCACCGTCTGGATCCAAAGAACCAACTGTTCCCAAAAATAAAGAGCCGCAACCAGTTTTAATGTACAAAAGTTGCTTAGGTTATAACTGAAATATAACATATGGGTAGTCATTAATAACTGCAAAGTAAGAGAGAACTGTGTTAAATACTGCACAGAGTGTTACAGAGAACTAGAGTTTGTGCTTGTGTGTGGCTCTTCTAATCAGTCTGTGCGTGCAATTGAGGCTATAACAGTTAATTATAGCTAAACAGTTAGGTCTACAGCATATACCAGACAACAGGGAGAAAGATTTATCTTAACTTGATAAAATCATGCAGATGCAGGTTGTTTTAGTCTACCTATTGCTTTATTGACTTTATATAACCAGATGTCAGTTGCCCAAAGAGCCACAAGGGCAGGACATGCGGCTCTGAAACCGCTGCAGATGTCTGGCTCAGAGTAATTCATCATGACTAAAGAAAGAAAACAATAATTTAAACAAAATATCAACATCTTTTAAAAAGATGATACACCATGTACGGAGATTTATTCTGCTTATAGGTAAAGCCGTTTTTTAATGTTTAATAAATCCCTGTCCATACATAAAACCAAATTTACATTAAGCATTATCATATACTATAACATGTACACAAAAACTTAACTTTTTAATTTGTGGCTAGTAAAAACACATTTGGCTGGCAATTTTTGAGACAAACTGGCCAGTGAACAATTAAGTAAATTTCAAGCCCTGAATGACAGTGTCTTGCTAAAACAAAGAGGCCCCATTTACATGAAAATGCAACAGTCCTGCCTCTTTTGATTCGCATTTACATGAAAACGCTCAAGTGTGAAGAAAATGAAACAGGGTGTGACTGTAAAACCCATATTTGTCCAGCAAATGGCACTGTGCACTCCACAAATGCTCTACACTACACAGTGAGTAAACAGCAGAGGAGGTCATAGCTTGGCTCTGTACCTTCCCAACTTGTGGTTTTGTGGTTTTCTGAAGCCATTCTGATAAAGCTTTACTAATTCAGGTAGGCCTATTACTGACAGTTACTGGATTAAACATATGAGACAGAAAAGCCTTGTAGTCTGCGATCGTGGGTCAGCTGACATGCGGCCGGCAGACAGCCAATCACTGTTCAGATTGGGGCTGTGACGTCATCATTTTCATTGAGTCAGAGAGTGGAGCAGCTCCCCGCTGTGAGATGAAAACACAGTGTTTTCAAAAGATTGTAGATTTGGAAAATGGCCAAAATGATATCAAACCTTTGCTTTTTCCGGCAAAACTCATTGTCATCTAAACGGCAGTAAGTGTTTATTAGATTAGTAACAGTGTTAGCTATCTTACTTCAAAAAAGTAATTAATTATTGTTATTGTTCTTTCTCCCAAAGAGTTAGTTACTCAGTTATTGCATTATAAAAGTAACTAGTTACCTGGCAAAGTAACTATGTCCTTACTTACTATGTTAGAACATAAAACATAAGAGGTCCACTAACTTAGGCTGAGGCCAAGTTCAGTCCTGGGTTAATCCTGGTTTAGACCTCCTGGTGTAGACCTAGTTTATTCATTATTTAGTTCTGATTTAGACCTAGTGGAGTCCTGGTTTAGACCTGATTTAGTCCCAGTTTAGACATGGTTTAGTCTGTACTTTGTTCTGGTTTAATCCAATAGGCTACAGTAAATATGGACCTCTGTGGCCTCTATGGTTTGGACAGTTTGCAGAGAGCTGCCGGCCCTGGGCTTTTGGGCTGCTAGGCACGAGCATCTTGGCGGTGTGTGGTGCTTTATGTCAGAAGTAAACATCAAGGAGCCGTGCGTTACATGGTTTTAATGCACGACACAGTGTCGTTGAACCAACCGACACAGAACCCCAGAGCACCACAGCGTTTCCCCCACTCCTGTCCTCGGCAAACTCACAGACCATTTTAAGCCCGGAGCCTTGCTCAAGTCATGGTAAACAGCCTACTTTCTGCTGTGAGCCACAGTTTCCTGAAGTTAGAGGCCGCTTCTCCTCCGTCTCCTCCTTAAAGTAACGCACCACATTTTATTGTCAGTAATTGTTAAGCATTGTACCCATGGGAAAAGTAATTAGTTAGATTACTTCATTAATGAAAAAACAACGGCGTTAGTCCCAACACTAGCAAAAGTCTAAAATCATATTTTGTCATGTTGTAGTTCTGCTCAGGCATACTAAGAACAGAGCACTATGCCTCGACATTCACCGTTTACCCCCCGCCCCTCCCCTCTGTCCTGTACAGGGCGATGCCCGGACCCCACTGCACCTGGCCTGTGAGCTGGTGCGTCCTGAAGCGGTGCTGCTGTTGCTGGGCAGTGGTGCGTCGCCTGTGGTCCCTGACGCCCGGGGCCTGACCCCTCTGGACATCCTGCTGGAGCAGCTCAGAGACTGTGAGGAGGAGGCCAGCAGGGGGCGCCGCCGTTGTCTGGACACACTGCTCATGTTCATGCCCAGGTTGCGCTTCCACCTGCGAGGAGCGCTGCACAGAGAGCCTCATCGGTGGGCCGGGGCCCTGGGGCTCAACACGGTGCAATTCCTGGCTGGGGACAGGCCAGCTCCTCTACTGCTCACCGCCATGCAGACTGTCCTGAAGCAGCTCAGCCCCTCCACCTTCTCAGACAGCCTGCTCCAGCTGCCCATCCCCCCCTCCCTCAAACCAGCTGGACTGGTCCCCAGCCCACGGTGCCGGGCCCCGCTGTAGTAAGGACTGCAGAGTGCTTCAGCTGCACAGAGGAGCAGTGGAGGCACGTGGAGGAGGACTGGAACACCATAAGATCGATCTCAGTTATTCTATTCCCCAGGGACAAGGACCATATATGGTCATATCTCATATAGGAAGTGTTCAGACTGATGTTTCCATAACGTCCACACTAATGCAGATTGCATTCCTATTTATGCTTCTGAAAACATGACTCTAGGGCTCGCTGCAGCATGTCTCTGCATTGGCTGTTGGAGGAACAGATTAAATTCTAACAGTCATAAAATGGCTGAAGATTTAGCATTATTAAAAAGTGCTGTACTGATATCAGCTTAGTGTGGTTTGGTGAAGTGAAGACAACACAAAGAGCTCATGCTGTGGTTCTCCTGTGTGCAGTGAACTCAGCAGGTGCTACTGCAAACATCCTGAAACCTCTCAGGCCCACACTCACACACTACCTTTACATGCAGAGACATGGTCCAACTACGATCATAGTCTGTCTGCAGTCCAACTGCTCCAGAGAACAGGTCAAACCACTTTTGTCTTTAGTCTACATGCAGAGCAGAGTCAGACTCAAGTGAGTGCTAGTTCTAATGAACCTGACTAATTTGCTCATTAATCATAGTTTTACTAATAAATAACAACAGAAACACTTGCAGCAAAGTCATGTAAAGTAAACGTATCAAAAGTTATGGCAGCCAAGCTTTCACTTTTGAACATTTATGGCATAATAAAAGAAAAACAGGTTAGCTAGCTCCTGTTATAATTGGAGTAAAGGCTCATTTATTCTCCCATTTTGTAGGTAAATAGATCTGTCCGTTTCCAAGCATTGTTGGCATCACAGCATCTATACTTTCAACTGTTTTGTGTCAACGTGTGTTATGTTAAATAACCAGTAGGGGGCGATCACCGACAGTCAAATATTTTACAGAGACAAGAAAAAGAGTGACAGTAAACAAATGTGGCGTTGGACGAGGTTTTTGAATAAACCGTGACTAACTTTAGCTCTAGTCACTCCTTAAAAAATTCAACCGTTTCTTCTGCTCTGACTGTCGAGCTGTATTCACTAGCGCCCCCCAACGGTCAATGCATGTACTTCTCCGTTTGTTCATATCTGCAAGTTCTGGGGAAACAGACCAACGCAACAGAATGATCGCAGAAGACGGACGGAGCGTTCTGCCCATATCCGAAGCATCTCTAACATAGAGAATAAATGAGCCTTAAGGCAATAATTGGGTTTTCTGGACCTGCATGTAAACGTAGTGACTCTCAGGGAGTGTCACCATCATCAGGTAACTTCAGTCTATACAGGGGCCACAACCTGGAAATACAATGGCCATAAAACTCATGACTGCACTTTCTGTGACATGCAGAGCCCTAACACCAGCAGATCACTGTATCACACTGTCTCTCTGTCACTCTTTAGTCCTGTGCACATCTCACATTCAGTTATTTCTGTGAATGTTGTCAGTCATTTTACCCATCAAAACCAGAGACAAAAGAAGTCATCTGAACTAAACTGGTGAGAGCTGATCTCCCTCAGAGTGAGGGTTTTCCCTGAAACATGAAGCCATTGGTCTAGAACGGATGAAACCCTAATGGTACGTTCACACCAAACGTGAAACAATTTGGGTCGTTTGTGTCTAGTTGGACGTGTCAACATTTTGAATCCACTGCACATCCACTGCATTTGTGAGAATAATTTGCTTCATTCGCTCATGAAATTTGCTCTTTTCGCTCCTCCCAACTGAGCCTGTCCCAGTTTGCTCACCTGTGTTTCGTGTGGCTGCGAGGACCCCCACCCCCCCACCCCATGACACTACTACTGTACAAGCAGCACCCTGGAGTTATTTCTTGTACATTAGCTTCCCTGATTGGTTAACGTGACGTGCGAATATTCACCAAAGATAACATTTTTTGTTGGACACAAATACGTGCTGTTCCCCTAATTCGTGAGACTCGCATGTCAATTTTGACGTGATTTTTGGCTTAATTTGCAGCATTTGTGGGAGAGTCGTTAGCAGTCCTGTGTCCACTGCTGGAATGAGTGGGACAGTCATTAGCAGTCATGTGTCCTCTGCGATAGAGAGTGGGAGAGTTGTTAGCAGCTATGTGTCCTCTGCTGGAGTGAGTGGGACAGTCGTTAACCCAGCTGTGGAACATTATCTGTTCCTGCTCTTTCTGATGTTCAGTGGTCTGTGTTAAACTGTTTGGATCTAGGTTTTTAACACTGTCTTGACTTGGTGGACCTGTTGTTCCTCTTTCCCCATGTAACAACCAATAATGTAATAATGCAATACCTGCCAATAACGTAATAATTTTGGACATTTTAAATGTGATAAAGCCAATAACGTAATAACATTTATGTTGCCATTTATGTTGACTATGCAACATCCAACTTGCCTGGAAATTCCAGACTCACCGCTGTATCAGCAAACCCCAGTAAACGGACAGCAGAGTTAGCCAATCAGAAAATGGCGGACGTGGCGTTAACAAAGCGACAAGAAAGTAAGCAACGCGAAAAAAAAAAAAAATTAATAAAGGCTTCTAGCTGCTGTGGTTTTAATGACTCAATAGGTTTTTGGTCATTTAAAAGGGAATTTACCGCTGAATGAAACAAACTCGGCTCCTCAGTGCACCACCTTGATTGTTGTTGTTGCGGACGCTGCTCGCGAAGAACACATGACTTAAATAAGTGAATCAAAATGCACGGTACGGTTGGGATTTGAATCCAACCACGGCGGACGGCGTGGTGACCAGACTGATATTTCTCTGTATAATAATCCAGAGACATCAGTCTGGATTTTCCAGGCAAACATCCAACAGAGACACTGACAAAACATAAAAAGTCTCTTGGAAAAGAGACAAAACATCTAAAACTCTAAAAACCAAGTCCAGCTAATTTATTTTGAAATGTTTTTTGTTCTGATTGAGATAGCTTGGACAATAGCTTGTCCTCAAAGACATACCTAAGCAAATTCATAATTTTCTAAATAGAACACTTTGTACAAGAAAAAAAAAATCTCAAACTGGCTCTTACAATCTCAATTAACTGTGCCCTCCACTTAACCTATTTCTGATGAGCAAGCTGCACAAAACTGCAAAAAAAATAAAAAAACAAAAACAAAAAATGATTACATTATAGGCTGCAGTTATTACATTTTCAAAGTTTTTTTTATGCTGGACCAATAATGTAGTAACTTATTACAATATTAGTAAACTGTTATTACATTACTGGCTCAAAGACTTTATTTTGTTATCGGCCATTATTATATTATTGCCCATTATTACATTATCAGTTGTTACACCCCTCCTGAGCTTGCGGGCACTTCTTGGGCTCTGTGTTGAAATGTTGTGGTCACACAGTTGTTTGGCAGGTACTGATCTGTATGTATTGGCTTCCCTTACACGTCCACTTCCTGGCTTTTCCGATGACAACTGCACAGTCCAAGAACGCCAGGCCCAGCCCATTCTCCTTCACGTCCACAGGGTGAACCTATTGTCTCTGTCCACAGTAATAATATATTATGTGTAAGCCTGTACTTTAGTGATCAGAGACAAAACTCTTCAGTTCTATAAACCAAGTTCAGATGACTTCTGTTGACGTAGTTTTTAATGTATTCTGTTATGTAATTGCATTATTCTATAATTATCAATAATGTCTTTTTTTTTATTTTGGGATTATTCATGGTCCCTATTATTTTGAGGGCTTGAAGGCAAAGGGGCGTAAGTGCAATTTTGGGTGAATATGAATATTACATATCAAATGAAGGCTCTCAGTGAGACCTTTTCAATGGCAAAAGGATGGAACTGAAATGATGACTTTTAAGATGCAATTTAAGATAAAGTGGGGTTTTGTTCAGTGCCAGAAAGGCATAAGTTCACATACGCTCTTAGACAGCAAATCACTGTAAAACCTTGTCACAGCACTGAGACATAACTCAAAATGACTCAGAGTAAAGCATGGTCTAGCTATGAAAATACATAGTTATTTGTATTTAATCGTTACTGCAAGAGTGTCCTGGCCAAGAGGCACCAGCTAAGTTTCATGTCAGAAATCAGAAATGGAAGCATCCCACAATGTTTTTATAGTAAAAGGTTTCGGGTGACTGTGCTTTGGTCATTTGGTGCATACATAAAACAGTAATGTTTTATAAGAAACATGCAGAATGAAATAGGGTAAAAGAAGATATAAATGTACTAATCTAAATTTACAAAAGAAAAAGATAAGGAGACTGCAGAAATGTGTTAAGGGATGATGTTCATGACGTGCTGAAAATATAATTAGTCAATACTAGTTGTAGTAATAGTTAATTCTTTTTAATGTTTTTAAAAGAAAAAATGTCATCAATTTATTTGATACATTACTGTTTCCCCCTAGAATAAAAAGAGTCTTATGAAAGTTGCTGTGTTTATTTGAAGATGAAAATCTTCATTCTGTCTCTACTTGTTTACTTAGATACACCCATGTCCTATGTGTTTATTCCATATGTTTATTGGGAAAATATTAGTGTCAAAAAGTTCAGTTCAGTTTTATTTGTATAGCCCAGTATCACAACAAAAGTCGCCTCAAAAGGCATATTTCACTTTTTTGCCATTTGAAAAAAATGTTTAATACATTATTTCTAACTTAAATAGTGGTAGTATGAATTTTAAAGACTCTGGTCAGACTTTCAAACTATCTCATATTGTGTTTGGTTTGAGGCAGCTGCAGCCGATTCAATTTGGATGAAAATTTGTTTTGGCTGTAAATCGCACTTATGCCCCTCTGCTTCCAAGCCCTCCATTTATAGTAGGATTGGAGTTAGTGTGTGAGCTTTACTACATACACAGGGTGTCTTGAATTTCTTGAAAATCTTTGAAATGTAATTTAGATTTTTTATTTATTTTTTTTTTTTTTGGTGTAAAATGCATAAATATACTGTATATTGCCCCATATTGGTTCTGACATTAAATTATTTCATAAAGGTGCAATATATCCTTAATTGTGGACTGTTTGGTTATGAAAAAATGTTTCTTGAAAGAGCTTAAAAAGTGCTCTTTTTTTATGACAAAAATAAAGAAAAAATACAATAAAATAAAGAAACAAGTGGTCTGTACATATCACAAACATATACAAATAAAGAACAATTAATACAATGTAGGTTTTCATTCATTTTCAATAGAATAGCTAGTAATAAAATTTACCTCATATATTTTAATAAAAGTAAATCTTAAATCTTAATCTTAATACATTTATGAAAATAATATTTAACCCCAGAAGTTAAACAACAATACATGCCAGTGCCATTTATTAGGCCCGAGCCCCAAGGGTGGCGCAGGGCCTATTGTGTCTGCACAGCAGTGCGCGAAGCGCACTGCCCAAAAGTGCGCGAAGCGCACAAAAACAAAGCGTGAAGCGCTTTGCCATGTACACACTCATGGCAACAAGTACTACACAAACACATATACCTCAGGTATGGAAGCCACATACTTGTTTTCGCTCAGAATCAATGGAAGTCAGTGGGCGAAGCCCACTCATAAGTGCGCGAAGCGCACAAAAACAAAGCGCGAAGCGCTTTCCCATGTACACACTCATGGCATCCAGTCCTACACAATCATATATAGCTCAGGTATGGAAGCCACATACTTGTATTGGCTGAAAATGAATGGGAGTCAATGGGCGAAGTCCACTCATAGGTCAATGACGAGCGCGTAAGCGCTCGTCATTGACATTTGACCCCACGGTCACGTGGGGGACCTCGAGAGCTTTCCGAAAATATATAATTTGTGGGTATAATGTAAACGGATATATTGTTTTCGCTAAAATTATTATTAGGCCCGAGCCCCAAGGGTGGCGCAGGGCCTATTGTGTCTGCACAGCAGTGCGCGAAGCGCACTGCCCAAAAGTGCGCGAAGCGCACAAAAACAAAGCGCGAAGCGCTTTGCCATGTACACACTCATGGCAACAAGTACTACACAAACACAAATACCTCAGGTATGGAAGCCACATACTTGTATTTGCTCAGAATGAATGGAAGTCAGTGGGCGAAGCCCACTCTTAAGTGCGCGAAGCGCACAAAAACAAAGCGCGAAGCGCTTTCCCATGTACACACTCATGGCATCCAGTCCTACACAATCATATATACCTCAAGTATGGAAGGTGCATACTTGTATTGGCTGAAAATGAATGGGAGTCAATGGGCGAAGTCCACTCAAATGTCAATGACGAGCGCGTAAGCGCTCATCATTGACATTTGACCCCACGGTCACGTGGGGGACCTCGAGAGCTTTCCGAAAATATATAATTTGTGTGTATAATGTAAACGGATATATTGTTTTCGCTAAAATTATTATTATTTTTCTTTCTTTCTTCTTTATTTTTCTTCTGCTCTTTGAGCGCTAATTTGACCCCCTGAACATTTGTGAAAACTCACCAAATTTTGCCCAAAATTCAGAAGTGCGTGAAAATTTTTTTTAATATAGGTGCCACACAGAACATCACAAAAGTGGCGCGATAGCGCCACCTACAAAATTGCAAATGCATTGCGCCAATGGGAGGCGGCCTAACATAAAGTTTGTCGCAGACCCACCAAATTCGGTAATCACATTGCTGACATGGAGCCAAACAAAAAATATTATTATGGCCACGCCCCCTGACAAACCAGAAGTCGGTAATCTTGGATTGAAATCTGCGAAGTGCTGAGTCAGCAATTTTGCACACGTCGTACTTTTTCTATCTCCTCCTTGGGCGTTTCACCAAATTAGCTCAAAATGGCTGTATATCATCTACAGAAGTGGGGCATTAAAAGTTATCCAAGTTCTTCGCAAAAGTTTTACGGTTTTTGTGCGGCGCAGCCGCAAACTTTACGAATTTTTTTTCCATTTCTCCGTACCTGCAATTTGCTACAATTCGCACATTTTAACTCCAATATGGCTCAAATTTTAAACACTCATAAACCCTCCAAGCCTAAACCCATTAAACAAGAAAGAATGAAATTTGGCACGATAGCGCCCCCTACAGAATGATACAAATATTTATATGGTCAGTAAAAAATTTAGTTTTTCCAAATTTTACGAAACTTGGCAGAAAAATACTTTATGTGACGCCGATCACAAAAGCCAATGAGACCCATGTCATATTTTATACTGTGTTGTCATGGCGATGACTGAAACCTGCCATTTTATTCCAATGGGAATGAAACAAAAATTTCTATGGACACAAAAAATAATACTTGAATGAAAATTTGTCAAATTCGGCACAAATATTCTTGATGTCATCCTGATCAAAAATTCCAATGGTACCCAAGTCGTATTTCATTCGGTGTTGCCATGGTGATGGTCGAATTCTGCCATTTTATTCCAATGGGAATTCCATTCAATGCAGTTCTGTGGAGTATTAGGACGCTTTTTGCAGTTTTTTTATCAAAAGGTACCAACAAAAAATTTGGCAAAATGGTTTCTCCTCTGCCCCAGCTCCGGTTGCGGCCGGCGAGGGCCTACCAATGCCGCTTGCGGCTTTAATTAGGCCCGAGCCCCAAGGGTGGCGCAGGGCCTATTGTGTCTGCACAGCAGTGCGCGAAGCGCACTGCCCAAAAGTGCGCGAAGCGCACAAAAACAAAGCGCGAAGCGCTTTGCCATGTACACACTCATGGCAACAAGTACTACACAAACACAAATACCTCAGGTATGGAAGCCACATACTTGTATTTGCTCAGAATCAATGGAAGTCAGTGGGCGAAGCCCACTCATAAGTGCGCGAAGCGCACAAAAACAAAGCGCGAAGCGCTTTCCCATATACACACTCATGGCATCCAGTCCTACACAATCATATATACCTCAGGTATGGAAGCCACATACTTGTATTGGCTGAAAATGAATGGAAGTCAATGGGCGACACCACATTCGTGGGTCAATGACGAGCGCGTAAGCGCTCGTCATTGACATTTGACCCCACAGTCACGTGGGGGAGCTCGAGAGCTTTCCGAAAATATATAATTTGTGGGTATAATGTAAACGGATATATTGTTTTTGCTAAAATTATTATTATATTTTTATTATTATTCTTTCTTTCTTTCTTTCTTTCTTTCTTTATTTTTCTTCTGCTCTTTGAGCGCTAATTTGACCCCCTGAACATTTATGAAAACTCACCAAATTTTGCCCAAAATTCAGGTGTGCTGAAAAATTTTGTATTTTTTAGGTGCCATACTTAACAATACAAAAGTGGCGCGATAGCGCCACCTACAAAATTGAAAATACATTGCGCCAATGGGAGGCGGCCTAACGTAAAGTTTGTCGTAGACCCACCAAATTCGGTAATGACATTGCTGAGGTGGAGCCAAACAAAAAATAGTATTATGGCCACGCCCCCTGACAAACCGGAAGTCGGCAATTTTGGATTGAACTCTGCAAAGTGCTGAGTCAGCAATTTTGCACGCGTCGTACTTTTTCTATCTCCTCCTTGGGCGTTTAACGAAATGACCTCAAAATCGCTGTACATCATCTACAGAAGTGGGGCATTAAAAGTTATCCAAATTCTTTGCAAAAGTTTTACGGTTTTTGTGCGGCGCAGCCGCAAACTTTACGATTTTTTTTTCAAATTCTCCGTACTTGCATTTTGCTACAATTCCCACATATTAACTCCGATTTGCCTCAAATTTTAAACACTCATAAACACTCAAAGCCTAAACCCATTAAATAAAAAAGAATGAAATTTGGCACAATAGCGCCCCCTACAGAATGAGACTAATATTTATATGGTCAGTAAAAAATTTAGTTTTTCAAAAATTTACGAAACTTGGCAGAAAAATACTTTATGTGCCACCGATCACAAAAGCCAATGAGAGCCATGTCATATTTTATACAGTGTTGTCATGGCGATGACTGAAACCTGCCATTTTATTCCAATGGGATTACTACAAAAATTTCTATGGACAGAAAAAATAATACTTCAACCAAAATTTCTCAAATTAGGCACAAATATTCTTGATGTCATCCTGATCAAAAATTCCAATGGTACCCAAGTCGTATTTGATTCGGTGTTGCCATGGCAATGGTCAAATTCTGCCATTTTAATCCAATGGGAATTACATTCAGTGCAGTTCTATGGAGTATTAGGACGCTTTTGGCAGTTTTTTAAATCAAAAGTCACAATCTCAAAATTTGCCAAAATGGTTTCTCCTCTGCCCCAGCTCTGGTTGCGGCCGGCGAGGGCCTATCAATGCCGCTTGCGGCTTTATCTATTATTCTTTCTTTCTTTTCTTTATTTTATTTTTCTTCTGCTCTTTGAGCGCTATTTTGACCCCCTGAACATTTATGAAAACTCACCAAATTTTGCCAAAAATTCAGGTGTGCTGAAAAATTTTGTTTTATTTAGGCGCCATACTTAACAATACAAAAGTGGCGCGATAGCGCCACCTAAAAAATTGAAAATACATTGCGCCAATGGGAGTCGGCCTAACGTAAAGTTTGTCGCAGACCCACCAAATTCGGTAATCACATTGCTGACATGGAGCCAAGCAAAAAATATTATTATGGCCACGCCCCCTGATAATCTGGAAGTCGGCAATTTTCGATTGAAATCTTCGAAGTGCTGAGTCAGCAATTTTGCACACATACTTTTTCTAACTCCTCCTTGGGTGTTTAACCAAATTAGCTCAAAATCGCTCTATATCATCTACAGAAGTGGGGCATTAAAAGTTATCCAAATTCTTCGCAAATGTTTTATGGTTTTTGTGCGGCGTAGCCGCAAACTTTATGAAATTTTTTTGGATTTTTCTATACTTGCAATTTGCTACAATTCACACATATTGACTCGGATTTGGCTCAAATTTTAAACACTCATTAACCTTCCAGTCCTAAACCCATTTTATCTGAAAGAATGAAATTTGGCGCGATAGCGCCCCCTACAGAATGACAAAAATATTTATATGGTCAATAAAAAATTTAGTTTTTCAAAAATTTACGAAACTTGGCAGATAAAAATTTTATGTGACCCCGATCAAAAAAGTCAATGACACCCATGTCATATTTTATACTGTGTTGTCATGGCGATGACAGAAACCTGCCATTTTATTCCAATGGGATTACAACAAAAATCTCTACGGACAGAAAAAATTATAGTTCAATTAAAATTTGTAAAATTTGGCACTAAAGTTCTTTATGTCATCCTGATAAAAAAGTTCAATGGGACTCCTGCCGTATTTTGTTTTATGTTGCCATGGCGATGACTGAAAGCTGCCATTTTATTTTAATGGGATTTAAACAAAAATCTCTATGGACAGAAAAATTAATAGTTCAATGGAAATTTGTGTAATTAGGCAAACATTCTTTATGTCATACTGATCAAAAATTCTAATGGTACCCAAGTTTTATTTTCGTCAGTGTTGCCGTGGCGATGGTCCAATTCTGACATTTTATTCCAATGGGAATTCCATTTAATGCAGTTCTATGGAGTATTAGGACACTTTTGCTTTTTTTTTTTATGGGGGTGGGGGTAGTTCAATGATAATTTGTGAAATTAGGACCCATACCAGAACCAGAATTGTGCATACCTTGTATGTTAAGAAACTCACTCTTAAGCATTTAAACTGAAAGAACTAAAATTGTCACCCAAATAAAAAACGTTAAGTGGAATTTAGAACACTGTGACCTTATAGTGCCACTGAATGGAGTTAAAAGCATTTCATCAATGCAGCACACTTAAACAACTGTATATGACATATTTTTACCTCATGTAGCAGACAGATGTTCATGTGGCAATATGGTGTATTGTAAGTTTATGTTTTCGGCTGGTAACCAGGTTGGAGGACATTTTGGAGGCAGTTTTTTTTTTTTTTCTCTTAGTTATGCTTTTTTGGTCACAATTTAAAAGGGCAATAGGCTGATAACTTGCAGGGTCAGTCACATCTTTATCCTTTTTTAACATTAAGCATATATTAGCCTAATAATGTGAAAAAATATTTATTAGAACAACTCTTGAATACATTTTGTGACATGAGCTGTTAAAATTATAGAGGCCTAAACCAGGCCTGCTTTTAACCAGGATTAACTTTCTACACTAATTCTCCTGCTGATTTAGTCTGTTTCATATTTAGCCTGCTTCTTTAAACAGAAATTACAACAGAATAAAAAAAAAATAAGCCAGATCTTGTCTAGCTTTTGAAATGTGCTTGTTTCATGGAATATCTTCATTAGTAATGCACCCTTAAAATGTCAGAGCTTGCACATACAAGGTTCAATGTCACTGAATATAGTCTTTTCTTTATTTATTTATTCACATAATAATATACTGTATCTAAAAATAGTCAACAGTTAAGTTTGGTGTATTTTTTTTATCTTGGTGTACATGTTCAGGAACTACAAATAAGCTTACAGTATGTGGAACCATGACTTATAATGCTTAACATTTACTTGACAAAGTACATTTTAGTTTATATAATTTACACAATCTTGGCACAGATTTGAACCCACCGTAGTTAACAATACAATTATATAAAATAATAAGAAATAATAATAAAAAAACTGAACTGTTTATTTTAGAGGTATTACTGCATCTATATGGTGTAAAAAATGAAAATATTATGAACTACTTTCACATCAATTAAACAATATAGCAACATAAAATTATAAAACTAGCACAACAGCAGTAATAAGCATACAAAATATACAAATTAAAAACTGCTTAACTACAAAAAAAAAAAAAAAAAAATTCAATTCAGTTTTAGTTGTATAGCCCAGTATCACAACAAAAGTCCCCTCAAAGGACTTCAAACAGTTTATCAAACATAAACACACAATCAACAAATAATAACTACACTAAACTAAACAGAGCCAGGACACTCCTGTCCTTAGACCCTCCTTCTCTTAAGGAAAAACTCCTAAAAACCCAGCTGTGGGGAAAAAAGAAGAAACCTTATGGAGCCCATATTAAAGGAGAGATCCTCTCCCAGGACAGACAGCAACCTGTGTCAGGAGTTAGTCCATTAGCTCATCTATAGGATCATAGTTCATAGATCATAGACAGGGGAGTGGGGGTGAGGTAGGGGTCCAGGAAGTCCATAGGAGGTGAGATAAGGGCCCACAGGTGCAGGAGCACAGATGGGGTCAGCAAAGGTCCAGTCGTCACTAGGACATCTGCCAGCAGCCAGGCATCTGAAACAGGCAGACAACTTGTGAACAGCAATGAACTGAATAATAATAATAAGATATAAAATCATATATATACATACACACACCCATATATATATATATAACATCATTAATGTAGGATGGAGCCTTGAGGGTCAGGAGAAGGATTTTAAATTTAATTCTTTAGGTTGGCCCCCATATCGTTCGTTGGGCTGTCCCCTGACCCTAGGCCTGGCTCCAGGCTCCAGGATGGGGCCATGGCTGGACCATACCCAGTGACATAATGGTCCTTGTTGTAACAGAATTCATAAAGGAATTTTGAACCGCTCTTGGTCTGGCTCGTCACCTAGGTACTGTCTGCCATGGGAGACCCCACAACATAGCTCCTAGGATCATTCGAGCACGCAAACCCCTCCACCGCGATAAGGTGGCGGTTCAAGGAGGGGATTATTGTTCATTCATTCATTTAACACCGCTTATTCCCCTTAGGGGTCACGGCTGACTGGAGCCTATCCCAGTAACTTTAGGCCGTAGGCGGGGTACACCCTGGACAGGGGCCAGCTTGTCTCAGGGCTGACACAGAGACGAACACAGACAGACAGCCATTCACTCACACATTCATTCACTAGGGGAAATTTAGAGTCACCAGTTCACCTAACACATGCATGTCTTTGGACAATGGGAGGAAGCCGGAGAACCCGGAGAGAACCCAGGGTAACACGGGGAGGACATGCAGACTCCACCCAGAGAGTTCATGTGATGGTGTGTTGGTCGGCCTGGGGCTTGAACACACGACCTCTTTCCTGAGAGGCGAGAACGCTAACCGCTCTGCCACCGTGCACCCTAATTATTGTTATCATTTATTAATTATTGTTATTTAATATGAATAATTATAAGAATTTGTTGTTATTATTATTGTCATATTTATATTATACATAGTATTTGTTATATTAAATTATTATAAATATAATATATTATTAGCCCTTTGACCCGTCACCTAGGACCTGTTTGCCATGGGAGACCCTACCAGGAGCATTAAGCCCCCGACAACATAGCTCCTAGGATCATCCGAGCACGCAAACCCCTCCACCACGATAAGGTGGCAGTTCAAGGAGGGGATTATTGTTATTATTTATAATGAGTTATTAATTATTGTTATTTAATATGCATATGTTTTCATTGTTATAATTAATTAATCATTGTTATTATTATTGTCATATTTATATTATACATGGCATTTGTTATATTTAATTATTATAAATATAATATATTATTAGCCCTATGACCCGTCACCTAGGACCTGTTTGCCATGGGAGACCCTACCAGGAGCATTAAGCCCCCGACAACATAGCTCCTAGGATCATCCGAGCACGCAAACCCCTCCACCACGATAAGGTGGCAGTTCAAGGAGGGGATTTTTGTTATTATTAATAAGTTAATTATTGTTAACTATTATTCATAATAATATGTATTAGTTGTTATTGATGATTAATCATAATAATAAATACTAATGTATAACTATCATTATTATTAATTAGTATATATCATTATTATTATTATTATTATTATTATTATTATTATTATTATTATTAGCCCTTTCCTGAAGAGGGCCCAGTGAACCAGCCAGTGGAACTCTGACAAGGGAACAGAAGACAGTTAAGGCAACAACCCCCACAGCATGTGTGCACTCATGACTGTAAGGTACATAAAAATCTACTGACATTTAAAAGAGCTACAGCTAAATCTACAACAGTAACAAACATATTTACATTCAAAAACTAACTACACAACACTACATTACAACAAATAAAGCAACTAACATGATCCATACTTAAATACCAGCTCTCACTGCACCGTTTACTCCTAACATGAAACCACTAGTTATAATACTGTCACACATATAAACACATACAGAATAAATAACACTGAAAATGTACCCAAAGACATACACACACTGAAAATTGCATGATTAAATAAATAACTTAAATAAATAAAGTACATTATATTTAGATTGTGGTAAAAATATATATATTAATAATAAATATTGCTAAAAAGTATAATTTAATAATGGGCTGCAGCCCCTGAATGCTCAATAACTTAAGCTCCTTTGGCACCAACCTAACCAGAAGCTACTATAACACTAACACTACCAACCAACTCTAAGCATCATACACACAGTCTGAAAAAGGAGGTCCTAAAATTACCATTACATTTAGGAGCTACAGCTGTCCTTTTTGACCATAAACAAACGGACGTGATTTAAAAAAATACTAAATCTAACTTAAAGATGCAGTTTCAACAATTTTACCTTTAAAAGAACATACTATCCCTTCGTGGTCACTAAAGTAAGTCGGCACCACTGCAGAATCTATGTCATACTGAGAAGACTTTACATACAAATGATCAATTAATGTCCCCCTCTCTGTTGTGGGAGAAGTGACATATTGAACATATCCCCTATCTGTCATAAATTTGCAGAGACTTGAAGATTTCAATATGTCATCATTAAAATCTCCCATCACTGCCACAGTGGCACTATGTAACTCTAGCCAATTCAATAACCTATCCAAATTATATTTAAACAGAGACATGGAGTATGACGGTGGGCGATAAATAGCTGCTACTATTATTTCGTGCTCTGCAAAATAATTAACTAAACATTCTAAACTGAAATCTGGTACTGTGACTTCATAGTTAAGGTTTTCTTCACAGTACAGGCCAACCCCACCGTGCTGCTGGCCTCGCAAACTAATCAATGCAGGATGGCTACTGCCCTGATATGATAAACTACGGGGACGACTATGGAACCTAAACCCTTCAATGTGACTAGTGTCAAAAGGCGACTCTACAGTTAACCATGTCTCTACCACAGCAACACAGTTAGGCTGCAAATGCTGTGTGCATACAGCTAAATCTGACACATGCCGTGCTAAACCTTGCACATTCATAAAAAACAATGTTAAAACATGTGCCTCGTGTCTGTGCCAGGACATACTTTCCACCACGAAGGGAGGCATCTTCTCTATCGCAGTTCTAATACTATCATTGCAGTAAATGGCTTTTTCCTTAAAATCCTGAATAACTAACCCTTCTAAAGTCCTAACGCGACTCAAGGCCACATATGCCTGTCCCGCGGTAAACACTTTTTTAAGGGACACCACAGCTTTATCGACCGTTAATCCCTGTACTTTGTGGACGGTACAAGCCCAAGCGAGTTTAAGGGGAAACTGTCGCCGCTTTTCGCCTCGTTTATTTGCTTGCTCTTCTTCCGGGTCTATGCGGGTAGAACCGGTCAGGTCTGCAGGGGTACGTGTTCGCTTCCTTCTCTGCGCGCCTACGTTATCGTCGTCGAACTTAACATATATTGCTAAAGGAAGCCTCTTTTTCTGCGTATTATCTATATATGTGACGGTGCCACATACCCCATTTACAAGACCATCGGCTATATCTACATTTTTACAGAGCATAACACGCGCGTTTATACCTATCTGTAATGACTCCACCAAACTGGCTTGATTGGATTTATGGAGCTGTCCTTCTAACTCTATTAACTTCCCTGTCTTCTTATCGTACCCAAAGTCCTGTGCAGTTATTGTTATATAATCTGGACATATGCTTGTAAGTTGATTTAGATTATGTGTTAATACCTGTAGGTTAGTTGGGAAAATATGTAACACGGGTGGCACTTCGCCTGTTTCGCAACGTTTTAATATTTCTATATCGCTTTTGAGCATGGGTGTCCCTTTTGAGCGCACTCTCAACCGGTTTAATAACTCCGCAAAGGTGTGATCTCTCTGTCTAACTACAGTTCTTAACTCTGCGACTTTAAATAAATCGGTCCACAAATTAACACCTAACGCCTGTTCTACGTACAGGGCTTTCCCTTTAACGGGAGATAACTGGTAAAAATCTCCCACACATATAACGTTTACGTTTCCAAATGGTGAAAAGTCACCTGTCTGTTTTATCTGACGCAACCTACCGTGAACATATGTCAGTAACTTATGGTGGACCATTGATATCTCGTCAATAATTACAATTTGTAAATCCATATATTTAGCGCGCAACGAATTAAGCTTTTCTTCTCCGAGCGGCGTGTAGGGGAGGGAAATATTTGTACCGATACTAAATGTTGTGTGGATAGTGGATGCCTGTAAGTTATATGCTGCTATCCCTGTCGGCGCAGTTAATAAAACACTAACATTATCAGGACTATGACAGGTAGGAGACAACAACCGAGACGCCTCATACTGAATCGCCCTAATCAGGTGACTTTTCCCTGTGCCTGCACCACCCGTTATAAACACATGCAATGGCTCTGGGTTTTTACCTGCGACCTTTTCTAAACACCACTGCCGTATTTTGTAAAAAATGGACAGCTGTAGCTCGTTCAGTGATCGAATTAATGACAAACCCTCACTACGACTCAAAACATTAGCTTTTTCTAAATGACAAATGTCCTCTTTTCTAACAGCTAAATCCGGAATAGGCTCTTGCCCATGCTCAGAGCTACCTTCCTGTGGTCTCTCTCTGTACTCTTCCTTTGACTCCAACCTTTCAACTTCCTGCTCTGGGCACAGCAAGCCCCACGCGTCCTCTAATATTTCATCGCAGTCCATTTTCTCCTCAAGCTCCTCTAAGTCCTCAGCCTCTACCTCAAAACGATGTCTATTTGAATCTACAATCGACTTAACTGAATGTATCGATCCGTCACTAAAACGCACTTCCCCGTTTTCATAAAACTGTTCGAACGTTTCATATGAAGGCGGCTTAAGGTCGCCATCAACGTGGTATGGCAAAAATAGCTGAAGCATACTTTGGTTAAATAACTCTGTGTTTTTCGTCTCTGAAAAACGTGCATACCTAACAACCGCAGGTTTGGTCCGTGTTCTTTTAGTAATCGCGCCTAATGCATTCTGTAACTGAATAGGATTTTTACATTTCTCAGTCCTACCAAGTAAACGGTACTCAGACACAAATGTGGCTATGCACATGTCATTAAAGGTACTGTCGTCCGGCCTATTCACATAACGGTCAACAATGTTCGTCATCCAGATATCGTCCGACGCCATCTCATCACTAAGCTCACTAATAGGTCTACTCAATCTAACTATATTATCGCCTGTCGGGACAAAAACAACTTTTCGCGAAAATTCACAAAGGTGCATGTTCGTTATACGATAAACAGCTTCCTGTGCAGACACATCACGATTATGAAGATAAACGCTACCTAACTTTTTCAATGCCTCTTTTGCACTAACATTACCTTTGGAAGCTTCTTTGGAAGCGTTACCTAACAGCAAACCCATGTCTCTCTCTGCCTTGGAAATGTACGAAATAATATAAACTATACAGGCCCACGCATCTACAACAAACTGAATATCCATATTCGCATTCCAGCACTTCAACAAGTTTCTATTGTACTGGTTAATCCAGACTTCATTGACCTCCCTCTTCAGCACTATGTGTGTATGACCTCCTAACAGATTGTACGCTTGTTCAAAAATGCCCTGCGTTATACCGACTGACGCAAACAACGACTCTGCACTATCACACGGGTTCTTCTCATCTGTAAGAGCATTCTTAAGTGCTGTCATAATTGCTACAGCGCTTTCCTTCGACATTAGTGGGACAGATTTAGGGTCAAACTTTTTAATAAACGTACGTCTTGACACGGGACGAGGGAAGTTAAACCGACACACCTTTTTGTTCTTCCTACACGTTTTCGAGTGACGTTTAGAATGCTGCTGCACAGATGTAACTATTTCCAATAACTGTGGGTCATCTGAGGGTAGCTCACAAGTAACGTATTTATCAATAAACTCAACTACCTCGTCATCAGTGTTGACATCTAGCTTAGGGGCATTCTCAATCCAGAACAAACAATGGACGTGTGGGGAACCGCGCTGCTGAAATTCTATGCGATAAAAATAATCTATAATTTTTCCGATTGGCTGAGCTGGGGACATAAGGACGTTTCTCAAAAAACAGCGCCAACGGGCATCAAACATGCGAGCAGCAGTCACAGGGTTACGACGCAAAAGGTCACATCTCTCCTTCCAATCTAAATCTTCAACCCGCTCAGTCCTACCTTCCTGTTTCAAAAGCGTTTTCAAAAGGTTTCCCCAGCGCAGATCTGCAGAACTAAATGAACCAAACCACGTAGGTATACCGAGCTGACGCACGTACGCAATCAAATTCTTTTTCCTCATTTCCCAATATGGCGGAGTACCCCTTACTGGCGTCAAAAAACGATAACCGTTATCAAACTGTAATAAATCTTTCAACATATCTGTACCTATAACATTACCCTGTACAAGACCTGTCTGACCTTTTCGTAAAGCTATGGACACTTTGGACACAACCTGCTCAACTTCCAACATGTATAGAGCTAAGAATATATATTTCACATTACGCGCAAATCTACCATCTGCATGCAAGATCCTGTTAATGAAATACCGGCACAAGGTTAAACGGTAACGCCTAGCGGTGTGAAAAGTATTACGTCCTAGGGGGAACTCAACTGGGAAGCATTTCGCTTCATTTTCCTTATCAGACAACAAAGCAACCGGATTGTTCCCCTCCGCCGGAGCTAAATTTAACACACCTTCAAAATAGTGATCCAGTGCTTCCTGAGCCATATCTACAGGCATAAAAAACGTATCCTGAAACATACAATGTCGCTGTCTATCATGGAGAAGCTCATCATCTAAATTTTCCGCCTGGTCTTCAGTTTCTACAGTAATCTCGGCTCCCGTATCCATAGCTTCGTCTTCTTCTCTACTAAACTCATTTATCCACTCTTCATTAAACTGTATGTCTATATAATACTGATTATTTTGTTTAAGATACGCAATCGCCCGCCTTATACGCGCTGTGTCTACAAACTGATACTCATAGTGTCCTTTATACGTCAGTTTTCGCTTTAGTTTCACGCGCAACAAAGAACCGTCTGTGTTAGAACGCGGCAACAAATTTGTTGTTTCAACAATGTTAGCTGGAACACACGTAACGGGACCATGAACTCCGTTTTGACCGCCTTTGGGTAAAGCTAAGATTTGCATAAACGTAATAGCAAGTGCAACTAAATGCTGTTCTACAGTATTCAAACACAACAACTCAGGAGGAATATCATCTAATTCTAAATTGTTTATTGAGCATTCAGGTGGCATTTCACCCCTGCTGAGTTTAGAGTGGCACGTGTAGCAGATCCATAAACTACCTCTAGCTGTATCTAAGACTGGGCACTGTGTTGTACAGTTATCACTGCATTTATGTAAGTAGGCCTCCGAGATACACCTATCAGCTAACGCAGCGCTTTTAGTTTTAGCCCTATAGTCTTCCTTTTTACAAGGTAAGACCTGGTTCTTCTCTAATAGTTTAAAGCACACGCAACATATGTATTCTGGCCCGTCTTCTACTTTGGCTAAAAACTGTTCCATGACAAAGTCAAAACTCTCAGCTTTTTGTTTTATCTGCTTTTGCTTCATTCTATATGCTGCACGAGTTTTATTTCTATGTTGTTCATTTTTGCGGTATTTTTCTTTACTGTGTGCTTTAACTTTCTGTTTATGTAGTGGGTTTGCTTTGTACTTTTGTTTACTTGCTTCCCTGATATTCCTTTTATGTTGTATATTAGCATTATATTTTTCTACGCTTGCTGCCTTAAGTTTTTCTCTGTATTTTGAATTAACTCTATATTTATGTTTATATGATTCTTTATGTCTTTCTCTATACTCTACATTCTCTCTATATTTCTGTGTGATTGCTGCCCTCATCGTCTGTCTATACTCCGCATTTTCTCTATATTTCTGTGTGATTGCTGCCCTCATCATCTGTCTATACTCTACATTTTCTCTATATTTCTGTGTGATTGCTGCCCTCTTTGTCGCTCTATACTCTACACTGTCTCTATATTTCTGTTGGTTTGTTTGTTTAATAGCTGCCTTACGCTTTTCTCTATACTCTGCACTGTCTCTATATTTCTGTTGGTTTGTTTGTTTAATAGCTGCCTTACGCTTTTCTCTATACTCTACACTGTCTCTATATTTCTGTTGGTTTGTTTGTTTAATAGCTGCCTTACGCTTTTCTCTATACTCTACACTGTCTCTATATTTCTGTTGGTTTGTTTGTTTAATAGCTGCCTTACGCTTTTCTCTATACTCTACACTGTCTCTATATTTCTGTTGGTTTGTTTGTTTAATAGCTGCCTTACGCTTTTCTCTATACTCTACACTGTCTCTATATTTCTGTTTGTTTGCTTGTTTAATTGCTGCCTTGCGCTTTTCTCTGTACTCTATGTTGTTTCTATATTTTTGTTTGTTTTGTAGTTTAATTGCTGTCTTAACTTTTTCCCTATATATTTCATGGTTTCTATATTTCTGTTTGCTTGCTTCCCTAAGCTTTTCTTGATAAAGTAAATTAAACTTGTACCGCTTTAAAGTGTTTTCTTTAACTTTCTCTCTATGTCTATCTTCTTGCCTATATCTTTTTCTTAGTGTTTCATTTATCTCCTCTCTATATTTGGTGTAGGTGTTTTTTAAATGCTTTTTCTTTTTCTTTTGAATGTACTTAGATAATCTATTTTGTTTTAAATGTATATTACTTGCTGGACTAACCTGTGATTTGGCATCTACTTTTTTAGATCTAATGTTGTAACCTTTCAAAAACGACTTATTGATTTGGCAGCACTCATAACAATTCTGAGTTTTAGGTTTTTTAACGCAAGTTACTGTTTCATAATGAATATTGTTAATATTTTCTAGGTAGATGCCACTGGTTGACAAAGGCTCAGTGGTACAACTGTATTTCAGCCAATGTCCATCATAAAATGTAAAAATATCAACGCCTAAATAATCCGCAGTCGCTTGTATTTCTACTTCTGTGGCCCATGTGTTAACTTTACGCATGTTTTTTTCCCTAATATATTGTGCCACAGATGAGTAGCCATCGCGCAAAAGACTTTCGTATTTTAGAGGATTATTTTCTAGCTGTCTTACAATCGCAAGTCTAATTTTCCTATGATTTTTTTGTGTGCCACTAATAGCCTGCGAAACTGACCGGAAAAAACAGTTTCCGTCCGCAATGATTTTTTCATTTAAACACGGCGCACCTAATGGACCTACAGTTTTGGGTTCTGCTACTGTAACCTTCTCAAACTCAACATTTAAGTTTTTGCACAATGCTCTACAAACATTATCGCTAAGTGGATTAAAATGAAGGTCATTAGTTTGGACACCAGTACACTGAACCTCTAAGTCAACGTCAGTGACATGGCCATGCTTTGTTTTTTTCAGTGTGTGCTTGTCTGTGGGTACAGAAGACTTGCTTTTAACTTTTACTGCCTTTCTACGCTTCAAACACTTCACCTCAGACACACTTACCTCCTCACTACTTTCTGCCACATTAACACTACACTCCTGAACACCTGCTGTTATAACCCTAACACCTGTAATTTCAAAATCCTTACTTCCCACCTCAAAACACGCAGCTAACGCGCAAAAATGGCTGTACAGCTCACCAATAGAAGCAAAATACAAGACCACACTTTTACCATCTGCATCTACCATCCCTGTAGCACTACGCGAATGTGAGTCGACAACAGCATAACGTCCATTTTCATTAATGATGGCACAAGTATTGGAACACAGTGTCATAAGACATGTGTCATACTGTGACATCATCCGCTCTAAACCACTCTCTAAGGTAAACTGCGCACCTGCATCTATGAAAGGGTGTTGTACAACATTTACATCCCCACAAACTGCCTCACCGAAAACAAAGTTAAACTCCTGACCATCTATAACTGCTGTCTCAGGAAGGTCTGGAACCATTAACAGCTCATGTCCTCCAGTCAAGTTCCTATCACGACGATCGGTGTACAGTTCATCACCAAGCAGCAAAACCAAGTCTAAATTCTCCTGGTTCCACAAAAACACACTTGACACTACGTGCTTAGCTAAAGCTACCAAAGCAATTGCCATACACTGTACACCATTATACCTAAAAATATCGGCACCCTGATGGAAATTACCCCTAATGCAACAGGGAACACTAACTACACAGCTACCCTCCTTCAAAACACTAACACTAGCCATGACAGGACTGTCTACAACTTCTCCATCTGAGCTACCAAACGTAATCTGACTTTCACTATCACTAAGATCAAAGTGTGCACAACAAATACAAGACTTAGCTTTGTCCCCATTGTCAGAAGCAGACTCCTTTTGGACAGCTGATGGAATGCTGCGTGGAGAAGGCTGACTGGCCACAGAAGATGGGCTGGTCCTCTTCATCTACATTACGCACAGAAAGAAAAAAAATAAATAATTATACTGCCATCAAACCATATAAAAATATTTAGATTAATAGAAGTAGTTTTTGACAGAAAGTTAATTTACCTGGTCCATGAACATCACACTTCTGGTTGAGCTGGTAGGTGATGTTCTTGGAGCCACACCCTCATCGCCGAACTGCAACTATATCAAAGAATGACAGGTTTCATATATTGTACTTTTAATTTTGTAAAAATAACAACAAAAATATATATATATATATATATATATATATATATATATATATATATATATATATATATATATATATATATAAAAAATAGACACAAACCTCGTCCTCCAGGAACACATCCAGGATGACGACACTGGTAGGTGACAACTACAAGACACATTTACAGCATTTGTTAATGATTATGACACCGTAACTAAATGATCAACATATTTACACCACACCAACCTGGTCGTCCTCCTTTGTGGATGTGAAGATGGCAGGTGAGCCGGGTCTCACCTCCATCACTGGTGCTGCCTCAACCTTGGTTGAATTAAAATCAATGTAAGATCACTTGCAATATTTAAAAATAAGCAATCACTGTCTCAAAAATAGACACCCACCTGCCGCTTGAAGCGACGTCTCTTTGAGGCAACAGTTTTGAGGCTCTCTTGCGAGACATCCTCCTCCATCCCGGATGTGGAGCAGGCAGGTGAGTGGCGTGTCACTGCCATCGCGGGAGTGGAGCTGGCAGGTGAGTGGCGTCTCACCGCCGCGGCAGAGGAGTAGAAAGGTGAGCGGCGTCTCACCTTAACAATCGCCTACATAACAACCAACATTATATGTAAATAATTACAAGTCTAACACGGTAGAAAAATAGCCAGATTTTTAACATCACACTAACCGTGTCCTCCTCCATCGCAGATGATGAACTGGCAGGTGAGCAGGGGCTCACCTCCATCCCGGGAGAGGAGCTGGGAGGTGAGCGGCGTCTCACCTCCACAATAGGCTATGGAAAAATAAACATTTTATGTCAATTATTACAAATCTAATATGGTTTAAAAATATCAACATCTTTTACACCACACTAACCTGGTGCTCCTCCGTCCCGGGTGTTGAGCGGGCAGGTGAGTGGCGTCTCACCTCCCCAACTGTTGCCTCCACCTAGGGTAGATTATAATCGATGTTAACTAATGCTGAAGTTTTAAAAATGTAAAAACTGTCTGAAAAACAAACACATACCTGCCGCGCAGGCCGGCGTCTCCTCCGGGCAACAGCTTTGCGACGTCTCGCGGGAGACGTCTTAAAAAAATGACATTAGTAGATTAGGAGATTTTCTTTATGCCACTTGGAACATAAAAACAATATATTTTTTAAATTTAACAAAATATTGCAAAATGAATATACCTTCTTTCCCGAAGGAAAGCTGGCCGTGCCCTGAACAGGGCCAAGGTGAGATGGAGAAATGCGGTCCATCTCAACCAACATGGCGGGGCTGAACAAAGTGGGCGAGAGAGGGATGGAGAAGACGGTCTCCACCTAAGGGCAAAGACAGAATAACACATTAGACCAAAACATTCATACATTTTATCATGCTTTCACTGTATAATATTATATGTTTTTAACTCACCTCCTGCTGAACCAGCCGCCCCTGGGGTCCCACAGGTGAGCACTTGGGGGCCCTAGGCTGGTTCTTCTGTAACAGAAACATAAGAAAATTAAGTTAATATAAACTACTGCTGAGGGAGCATTTCAATACAATCTTGCTAACAAAACAGAGTCAGTGTCTTACCTTTCTGCCCTGTTCAGCAGCGGTCCACTCAGAAGGGGGTGGGGGTGACACAGGGAGTGGTCCGGTCACCACCACTCTTGGCGTAACCCTTCTGGTGGCGGGGCGGGATGGGGGCGGAGACATGGGAGCGGTGGGCGGAGGTGTCTCCAGCTGCAGGTAGCAGGCTTGCCACAGCAGCTGTGTGAGGATCCCCATCCCCTCATCATCACTCAGATGGACCTGAAGCACAAATAAAACAAATTATGTATTTAAAAATAAAGAGGTTATTTACAAACTCATTCAGAAAATATGACAGTGTACTTACGCCATCCCTACTCCACAGCTCCAGGCGGTCCATCGGGAAGTGCTCAGCCACAGGGAAGTAGCGAATTCCTTTAAGAAAATAAATAGCCACAACATATTAAAAATCCAATCTTCATAATTTATCTTAATCTAAATGTAAACAGAACACATATTTAGGTTACAGTGTTTACCTACCCATGCGCGCTGAGACCCGGTGGTACTCCTGTCTCAGGAGGGTTTGGACTTCCACCTCAGCAGCGAGACGAGGCGGAAAATCCAGGACGAAAACCTATGACAAAATACAGTTTTAGAAGTGTGTGACATAAAAATATTTGTACAAAATATTAAAATGTAAACTTCAGTTGTACGAACGTAAAATACATACCCTCGGCCAGCGGCTGCAGACATAGGCCAGGAGTCGGCCGAACTCAGCTGCAGCCTCGTCGACGGTCCTGCTGGCTGTCAAGTTGTTGCAGGGAGCCATGAGACACACCAGAGCAGGCTCTGACAAGAGGAAGGAAACCCATTACAGACGCTGAAGTAGATTCTATGATTTTTTTCAATAGTATTTCAGTTGACAACAGATGCTGGCTACCTACCTCTGGGCAGCTCAGTCTTAGCCAGCTCCCTGCGGAGGTCACGCGCGCAACCTCCAGGAGTCGCACTGATGGCAAAGGAGAGGCAGCCCTCTGCCATCGGCCGAATCCCATCTACGACCGCTCGTAGATGTGAGTTCCCGACAATCAGGACGAACTAGAACAAAAGGAAACAGTAATTAATTTTACTAATACTTTAAAATTATTTTTCTTTCAAACTGAAACATACTTTCTTGTCGGGACACTCTGCTGGAATGACCAACTTGTGGCTTTTTCCAGTGATGGAAGAAGTTGGCCATCTCCGCACAGCATGCCGAAGACCAGTACCACGGCCTATAAACAACCATATCAAAACAATTTATACATTATATAACATTACATAACCAGGATAAGCTGAAGAGGCGAGTAAAATGTAAAGAATTTAAAGGTGTAACATACGTGTGGCAGGCTCGGTGCTGGTGAAGCGAGGAGGGAGAGTCGAACCAAGCTGCTCGGCTCTCCTCCGCTGGGCGGCAAGGGAACGGCGGGATCCCTTGGCACGAGGCATCTGAAAATGTGACATGAGTTAATGTTATACAACAAACATAGCCGCTAAAAAAAATCTTGTAACTAATTAAGCCCACACAAATAAGACCGCCACACATTTAATAAGTGTTAATGTTAAAGCAGGACTAAACTAGGACAAAAACTTTTCTAAATCAGAACAAATCATGTGTAGTACAGGTTAAAAAGAGAACCAATCCAATATAAAACAAGGTTATGAATAAATAAAGACACACTGCAGTCATTTTTAACAAACACTCAATATTTAACATGGAAAATGACTTCATTACAAAACAACATATTGTTTAAGGGACTGCATTGTAACCAAAACCAACTAAACCAGAACCAATAAATCAAGTCTTAAACAAGGTCAAAAGCAGGTCTGAACCAGTTCTACACTACAACTATACCAGGACTATAACAGATCTAAACCATTACCTAAAGCAAGTCTAAACAAAGACCAACTGAGAAGTCAATCAGAACCAGATTAAAAGGACAAATCAGTACCAACACCAGGTCCAAACCAGGACTAAACAGGTCTAAACAGTGTCAAAGTAGTGTTACACTGTGGTTCTGAACAGAATTTCTAAATAAACCAAAAATTTGAGAAATACAAACAGCTGGACCAGGATTAACCAGAACTGTAACAGCACTAGACCAAAACAAGACTATGACAGAAGTACATAAGGACTGAACCAGGTCCTAATCATTAAATCTTCCCATAAAACCAGTAATAAACAGTGCACAAAATATGATACACATTAAATAACAGCTTCACCACACACAAACAAGATCTAGAGGACTAAATATGGTCTGAACTATGAATAAAACAGACATGAACCAGGCTTAAACCAGGTCTAAAGCAGGACTACACCAGGTCTACACTGGGACTAAAGCCACATAACTGCAGAGACAGTACAATAACAAAACAGCAGGTGGGAGTGTCTTTTATAACACATCTATCTACAAACACAACAAAATGGCTGCCACTAAGACCAAAAACTAAAACTAAACCAGGGCTGAACCAGGTTAAGACTGGACTAAAGCAGAATCAACTCAGGAGAATAAAATCAGGACTCAGGCATGATTAAAGACTTAAGGGGTTCTGAAGTATGACTATCAGGACTAATCCAAAACTAAACCAGGTCTAAAGTGGGACTACACCAGGATTAAAACCAGTATCAGGACTAAAGTAGGTCTAAGCCGTACCAGGACTAAACCAGGACCAGTATTAAAACAGATTTAAATCAGTACTAAACCAGGTCTACACCAGAACTAAATCAGATCTGAACCTGGACTAAAGCATGTCTAAACCAGAACTTAACCATTAAAGAAGCTTTAAACCAGTACCGATTCCAGGTCTGAACTAGTACCAGTACTGGTTCAGAACCAGGTCTCAACGAGGACTTGACCAGGTCTAAACCAGGACTAAACCAAGAGTAATCTGGTCTAAAACAGGGCTGGAAACATGTATTTTACTGACACAAGTTAAACTGACACCTGCCACACCACCAGTATCATGATCAGATCCAAACAAGGACTAAAGCATGTCTTAACCAGAACTAAACCAGGACTAAAGGAGGACTAAACCAGGTCCCAATGAGGACTTGACAAGGTCTAAGCAAGGACTTAATCACTAAATATGACCATAAAAAAACAATAAACACAGTGCACCAAATACAAGACACATCATTAAATCACAAACAGCTTCATCCCACAACAACAAGGTCTGGACTAAACCTGGTCTACACTTGTACATTTTTACAAAGTCTTATAATCACACTACATTAATATTGTCAGAGCACAATAAAACAGGTCCTCCTGCATCTCAAAGTAACAAGATGGCCGCTGTCATTACACATCACACAGACTGCTTTCACTAGGAGCCCCTTTTCCCGCCACTGCACAGACGGAGCATGCTGATTGGCTGACACACACACTCTCAGAGGTACATTTATAAACAAAGTCTAACAGACTGTCACCTCCATCTGAAGCTCAAACACAGATCTAAACCAGACCAAGACTAAATCAGGACTGGACCAGGACTAAAACAAGACTTAATCACTAAATCTGTAAATAATAAATAAACAACAGCAATGAACACAATGCACAAAATATGACACACATCATTAAATCACAACCACCTTCACCACACATAAACACGGTCTTACAGTTTTTAGGTAAAATGGGCCTGAACAAGGACTAAACTAGGACCAGACCAAGACTAAACCAGATCTAAGACAGGACTAAACTAGGACTGAACGAGGATTAAAGCAGGACTGAAGTAGGTCTAACATAGCTCTAACCAAGGACAAGAATTAAACCCACATTAAAATCAGGATTTAGGCATAATTAAACCAAGAAGAGGTTCTGAACTACAGCAGGACTAAACAAGTCTAAAGCAGAACTACACCAGTATCAGGACTTAAGTAGGTCTATGCCAGGCCTAAACTGTACCAGGACTAGACCAGTACTAGTATTAAAGTAGATCTAAATCAGTACTAAACCAGGTCTACCCCTGGACTAAATCAGATGCAAACCAGGACTAATCCAGATCTAAACCAACCCTAAAGCATGTAAAAATCAGAACTAAACTAGAATAAAACCAGTGCCTAATCCAGGTCTAATCCCAGGTCTGAACCAGGACTAAACTGGAGCTGAAACAGGATTAATCCACAGCCGAACCAGGACTAAACCAGAGCTGGACCGGGACTAAACCAGGTCTAAACCAGAGCTGGACCGGGACTAAACCAGGACTAAACCAGAGCTGGACCGGGACTAAACCAGGTCTAAACCAGAGCTGGACCGGGACTAAACCAGGACTAAACCAGAGCTGGACCGGGACTAAACCAGGTCTAAACCAGAGCTGGACCGGGACTAAACCAGGTCTAAACCAGAGCTGGACCGGGACTAAACCAGGACTAAACCAGAGCTGGACCGGGACTAAACCAGGTCTAAACCAGAGCTGGACCGGGACTAAACCAGGTCTAAACCAGAGCTGGACCGGGACTAAACCAAGACTAAACCAGAGCTGGACCGGGACTAAACCAGGTCTAAACCAGAGCTGGACCGGGACTAAACCAGGTCTAAACCAGAGCTGGACCGGGACTAAACCAGGACCAAACCAGAGCTGGACCGGGACTAAACCAGGTCTAAACCAGAGCTGGACCGGGACTAAACCAGGTCTAAACCAGAGCTGGACCGGGACTAAACCAGGTCTAAACCAGAGCTGGACCGGGACTAAACCAAGACTAAACCAGAGCTGGACCGGGACTAAACCAGGTCTAAACCAGAGCTGGACCGGGACTAAACCAGGACCAAACCAGAGCTGGACCGGGACTAAACCAGGTCTAAACCAGAGCTGGACCGGGACTAAACCAGGACTAAACCAGAACCGGACCGGGACTAAACCAGAACCGGACCGGGACTGAACCAGTACTAAACCGGGACTAAACCAGGACTGGACCAGGACTAAAGCAGAGCTGGACCGGGACTGAACCAGGACTAAACCGGGACTAAACCAGAACTGGACCAGGACTAGCAGTAAAACAACGACAGAAGCCATAGCGGCTATTCCTAAGTAAGCAATGCGTAATACATAACGTTAAACCGCCATTAGCCGCAGGCCACAGTACACACATTTAACACATTTTAAACACGGAAACACTTGCAATGTAACCTCGGATTCTATGCAAAAACAACAGTACAAGAGAATAAAATTTAAAATAATGTCTTACCTTCGCAGCCGAGAAGATGCGCCGACGAGAACTGAACCGACGATCAGGGATTCCAGGAAAAGTCTTCCAACAAGTAGAAGATTCCCAAAACACAGAGGGAACAGTAGACCAAAAACAGACAAGACTAACTGACGATAAACAAATCCAAAGATCCGATGATCGTATGCGAAAAGCTGTAGAAAAGCGCGACTCGATAGCAATAACCCACAAGGAGAAATAGCGCTCGAGGAGCAGACCGATGGCTGAGCGCTGACGATTTATATAGGGCCTGGGCCGGGCCGCTCTGATTGGCCAGTTTCAAATAAAGCACCGCTCTGCGGCCAATCACATCAGGCGATTTTCAAACTTGACCGGGACACTGCTGAGGAGGGGCCGTTACAAACACTGCTAACTATAGCTTAGCTAATGTATTAGCTAATTAGCATCGTACTGTCGTTAGCATCGCATTTACCATTAGGCTGTTATTATTTACTGCATAAAATGTAGCACCTCCAAGCATCGTATAGTCTCATTAGTCCCATACACGATCTAATAAAGTACATGGGTGACGTTTGTTTGATTAGAAATTATGACTTAGTATCAAGCTAGTTAGTTAGCTTTTAGCTCCACCAGTTTTAGTGAAGCCACCGATGCTAATTACTGCAGGCCATATTGCTCCATTCAACGTCTCATAATAACCTAAGTATCTTTATAAATTATTTTAAGAATAGATCTCACCTGTACACATACGTCAAAGTATTACTGTATCCCATTACTGCCTTAAAGAACAAAGTATAAATACATTTCTTTGCAATCCAGAATATGTACATAATAAAGTACTATATGTATTTTTTATTAAGAAAGACAGTCCACATACAATACATGCATACACTATAAGTCTGTAAGAATTTTTATATTTTTTATTTTTAATATAATAGGACTATGCAATACAGGAAAATATGTAGTATTGTATAATTGTTGTGATCTTTAAAACCATAAGTAAAGTGAAGTATGTGAATAAACCATAAAGCAATGGAAACTTGGCCTGGAGATTGTAGAAGTCTTTGTCCTGTCAATCCTAAAGGCCATAGATAAAACTTATTCACAGTATTTACAGTAATTTGTGAGACAATGGCCACTGTATATTTTTATAAATCCCATACAGACCATGACCTTAACATAAACCAATTAGCCAAGTGTAGGTAGACTTCTATGTTGGCTGGTAAAATATTCACACCAACCAGCCACTTTGGCCAATGAAGTTTTATAAATATATTTTATTTTTAGACCATAACTTTCCATTATATATATTCCCTCAAAAATCATTAGTGCTTCATTATAAGAGGAAAAATGATCAACATTAGACTTTATTGTCCCTGTGGGGAAATTTCTCCTCTGAATTGAACCTGTCCTTCAATGCTGCTGGAGTAACCTGTCAGGAGCAGTGGACCAGATCTGAGCCAGGATCCTGGTCAGGACCTAGCTGGAGGATTAGCCTGTTGTGCATGTCTCAGGTTGAAAGGACCCTGAGCAAACGGAGGAAACAGACTCAGACACAGGGAGAACAGGCAAACTCCACAGAAAGACCCCACACAGTCCAGGATTGTTACAGAGCCTTAGTTGGAACATATAAATAAACACACATATGTAACACAAGCAAAAACATACATCTTTGTCTAAATTAACTTAATTATAATGTTATAAATACATTAGTAAAAATTAGAGCTATATTTTAATATTTTCATACACATTACTGTCTCATAGCTACTACTACTGTCACATAGCTACTTGGATAGTGAAAATCCTATGTGACTACTAACTTTTGATAAATGCCACAGTGGCCAGAGAGGAAAAGAGTTAATGTCAAGCCCTGGATATACACAAACATACTGTTAATTAAGGCCACAAAATAATAGTTTCTTCTGCTGAATGATGCATTAATCCAGCCACACTGGGTCACAGAGTACACTTTGTTCAGATCCCACGTCTGGATAATTGATTGGAGTTGTCTCATCCGAAGTAAAACCTGTGCAAAATGAAACATAAAAATTACTCACAAGCGTAAATACAGTTATTGGGTATAGAATGCGTTATGGTTAAGTTAAAGGGAGGCTTCACTCTGTGTAGACTTTGGAGTTTATGACAGGTGCTAAAAGAGGAGCTGTGGTGTTGAATGAGGAAGTCTGGAGACAGGGCAGAGAAATACAGTATGTTTGAGTAGTGCAGGACAAGAGGTGAAGAGTTGTGTGGAACAAGTGTCAAGTATAATGTTTGCAAAAACATTTATTATTCCCTAAAAGTAAATTAATATGACCTGTCTCTCCCTGTGCTGTATCAGAAATGTAGCATGGAGCAACAGAGAGACAACTTACATGAACAAGAAATCCAATAAAGAAGGTAATCATTTCTGAAGGTGATAAAAAGTATCAGCAAAAATGAAAGAAAAACAGAAGTGAGAGCAGAGATGTTGTGTGTTTATATGTTGTAAGGAAAAGACAGGACCAGAGATTGATGATGAGGATGTGTAGGATTAGGAATGAGTACATCAGAGGGACATCGTGTGAGTGGTTTGGGTGAGAGTGAAGTTAGAAGTTACAGACTGAGATGGTTTGGACATGTACAGAGGAGGGACAGTGAATGTATGGGAACAGAGGAGGACAGTGACTGTATGGGAACAGAGGAGGACAGTGAATGTATGGGAACAGAGGAGGACAGTGAATGTATGGGAACAGAGGAGGACAGTGAATGTATGGGAACAGAGGAGGACAGTGAATGTATGGGAACAGAGGAGGGACAGTGAATGTATGGGAACAGAGGAGGACAGTGAATGTATGGGAACAGAGGAGGACAGTGAATGTATGGGAACAGAGGAGGACAGTGACTGTATGGGAACAGAGGAGGGACAGTGAATGTATGGGAACAGAGGAGGGACAGTGACTGTATGGGAACAGAGGAGGACAGTGAATGTATGGGAACAGAGGAGGACAGTGAATGTATGGGAACAGAGGAGGGACAGTGACTGTATGGGAACAGAGGAGGGACAGTGAATGTTGTTGCCAGAAGTTTACTCTGAAGTTGTGGACAGCTTGTTCTAAAAGAGAGTACATTAACTCATTAGATCATCTGTAGTCTCACACTTCCTTTGATTGAAATAGTTTTGATGTTTGCTAAAAAGGATACTACACACTGCTGTTGTATAATGTTCACTTACAGCTGATCACACTCCTGTAGAATGTCTGTGTACTTAGTCCAACACAGTTTATTACTGAAATGATACACAGTAGTAAAGGCTGCTTTTACTACTGTGGCTACTACAACTTCATTCTATATCTAGAAATAAATAGAGAACTGCAGAAGCTTTATGACAACAGTATGTTGCAGTCTGAAGTTGTGTCTGTACTGGAAACTTTAGCCTCATGGAGTAAGAACACAGTGCAAGGTGCAAGCTTTAATAAAAGGCTACAGATGTAAGGTCTCCCCTTATTCTGTTTGTTATCACAGTGTTGCTTCTGTAGTGAGCATAAAGTCAGATGGTGAATCAGTTTACTCACTGTATAAAACCGTAAGGGTCAGCACCACTGGCCAGATGTGTGTCACAGTTTGAGGTGATCCACAGCTCAGGGTCGTCCACCTCAGGTTCAGTCTTAAGTGCCTACAAATAAGAGACATTATTCTTCATTAAGTGTATTGTCTGTCATGAAATCTACTGGAACATAAATAAAGCCATAATAACAGCTGTTATTATGGCTTTATTCATGTTCACCTCATTTATAAACTGGTGTGTGCGTAGTCTAACTGCATAAAGCAGTCTGAAGTGCAGAGGAAACACTAAGAATGTCATTCAGATATTTGCTGAATGTCTACAGATGGCTGTATCTACAGAGACACAGAAACTGTCACCTGTTCAGTGAGCTCCATGTGTGACAGCCTCAGCATCACTGTCTGCAGGATGGTCACAGTCAGGTCTGCTCTCTCAGTCCAGAGTCCTGTCTCAGGAACAGAAGTCCTCTCTCACTGCTGGCCACTCGTGTGATGGTGATGTGTGTTCCTCAGCAGCACAGCTCTGAGACCTCCTGCTCCCATCTGTGAAATCACACACAATGAACTGGACAACTTCTGTACAGATACTTCAGAGATAGATCAGTATTTAGTCAAGTGCAGCTGTGAAGTTGTCATGATTTTATAATTTACAGTAAGTTATTTACTACGAGGTTTAAAACACTTCTAAAAGAGTCCTACTGTCCTGTCTGATGGTGGATTGATGCTGGGGGCATAAGATTAATTATTTCCCCTGCTGTTATGATGAAGCTGGAAGTCTGAGATTTTGATTTAATGCTCAGATTTCCAAACCAGCTGGTGATGCTATAATGTAAGATGGACTCTATAGCTGCTCTGTAGAGCACCTCAAAAACTCCCGAGTGCAGACACTCACCACCTGTCTCTCCCATTACGTAGTGTGTGACCATTAAATTAGGTTAGTTACACACTGTTTTTAGTTACAGCTTATTACATCCATAAAATAAGAGCACAGTATGGTTCCCTTGATTGTACAACACATGTAAACATAACAGTTCATCTTTTGTCCTCAGTCCCATTGATAACATGACAGCACTTACAGCAGTGTGTGCATAAAAAGCTCACCTGAGAATAAACAGGCTTTGTCTCCACAGAGCTCTGCTGGTCCACTGCACATGTGCTTCTTCAAACCTAACATAGAAAATACAAGTTATGCCATCTTTATTAAATAGAAACTACCAAAATAAATTATTTTCTCTGTAACTCCTCTGTACCCCTCTGATCAGATGCTCATCTCGGGACATTGTGCCTGTAGTTTTCCTGTGCTTCACGGAGCCCACAGAATGTAGTTATATGATAATAATGAGCCTATAGCCACATTAGCTCCGCATTAGCTCAGTTAGCTCCGCATTAGCTCACAGTTAGCTCCATATTTAGCTCCACAGTTAGCCTCTAATGTCCACAAACACTCACCCTTGTCGCGCCTGGTTTTAAAGCTTTTCACGTTCCTTCTGCTGTAAACTCCGCTGAAAGCTTCGTGTGTACAACAGCTGATCAACAGCTGATCTGTCGTCCCGAGCAGCGGGGGACGAGCGGCTGCAGTGCATTATGGGACTTGTAGTGTATAAAGTAGTTACGCTCTAATAACGACAGATACATGTTGTCTCGCGAACAGGACAACGCAGCCTCGTATTTGGACAGCCCTGTCTTCCACTGCTCCATAATTAGACCCGGAGACAAAAGACAGTGAAGACGTTTTTCTAAAGTTAAAAAACGGGCTAAAGCTAACACTAGCATGCTAACTGTAGCCCCAGTGTAACACGGCTCTTATAAACTGCTGCTGTCATTTATGAAGTCAATAAAGTAGTTACCATTAAGGCACGTACCCAGGAAACTGTGGCGACGGAACGCCATGAGCGCATCAACAAACGTTGTTTAATATAAACCAGCGCCACTTACCTCGGGACAGCTCAGTGATAACTGCCCTGTGGAAGACAGGACCCAGCAGCAGCAGCAGATGAACGCGTTCACAACCGTCCTGGGTATAAACACATGTAAACATCTCTGACAGGACACAGGACTTTATCTCCGAGAGCTTTGGTCTTCTGCCTGCAGCCCACTGTCTCAGACAGAACAGCAGCACACAGCGACTGGCTGTGTTCACTGTCAATCAAACCCAGACTGCTCTAAGACCCGCCCCCTGCTTCAGGCTGTGGTTAAAGTGTTGTCACAGACAGGACAGGATATGTTTGTGTGTAGGAACAAATACATCATAATAAAACAAACATAGTATTTTTATATCAGGCTGTTACAAGTAAAATATGTATACATTTAATAAAAAAAAATAAAAAAAATTAAAGACCCATAATCTTCACAACTCTTCTCCAGATCTGAGCCAGGATCGTAGTCAGGACCAGCCTATTGTTCTATTGTTCATGTTTTAGGTTGAGTTACTTACTGAGGTATTAGACACTGAGGTAAGTCTAAACTACTCTGATTTGGCTCAAATTTGAAAAACTCATAAACCCTCCAAGCTTAAATCCATTTAATAAGAAAGAATTAAATTTGGCACAATAGTGCCCCCTATAGAATGAGACAAATATTTATATGGCCAGTTAAAAAATTTAGTTTTTCAAAAATGTACGAAAATTGGCTGAAAAATACTTTGTGACACTGATCACAAAAGCCAATGAGACCCATGTCATATTTTATACTGTGTTGTCATGGCGATGACTTAAACCTGCCATTTTATTCCAATGGGACTGAAACAAAAATCTGTATGGACAGAAAAAAAATACTTGAACGAAAATTTGTCAAATTAGGCACAAACATTCTTTATATCATCCTGATCAAAAATTGCAATGGTACCCAAGGTGTATTTTAGTCGGTGTTGCCATGGCGATGGTCGAATTCTGCCATTTTATTCCAATGGGGATTCAATTCAATGCAGTTCTATGGAGTATTAGGACGCTTTTGGCAGTTTTTTAATTCAAAAGGCACAACCTAAAAATCTGGCAAAATGGTTTCTCCTCTGCCCCAGCTCCGGTTGCGGCCGGCGAGGGCCTACCAATGCCGCTTGCGGCTTTAATTAGGCCCGAGCCCCAAGGGTGGCGCAGGGCCTATTGTGTCTGCACAGCAGTGCGCGAAGCGCACTGCCCAAAAGTGCGCGAAGCGCACAAAAACAAAGCGCGAAGCGCTTTGCCATGTACACACTCATGGCAACAAGTACTACACAAACACATATACCTCAGGTATGGACGCCACATACTTGTTTTTGCTCAGAATCAATGGAAGTAAGTGGGCGAAGCCCACTCATAAGTGCGCGAAGCGCACAAAAACAAAGCGCGAAGCGCTTTCCCATGTACACACTCATGGCATCCAGTCCTACACAATCATATATACCTCAGGTATGGAAGCCACATACTTGTATTGGCTGAAAATGAATGGAAGTCAATGGGCGATGTCCACTCAAATGTCAATGACGAGCGCGTAAGCGCTCGTCATTGACATTTGACCCCACGGACACGTGGGGGACCTCGAGAGCTTTCCGAAAATATATAATTTGTGTGTATAATGTAAACGGATATATTGTTTTTGCTAAAATTATTATTATTTTTATTCTTTCTTTATTTTTCTTCTGCGCAAGGATCGCTAATTTGACCCCCTGAACATTTATGAAAACTCACCAAATTTTGCCCAAAATTCACGCGTGCGTGAAAATTTTTTTTAATATAGGTGCCATACAGAACCTTACAAAAGTGGCGCGACAGCGCCCCCTGGAAAAATGAAAATACATTGCGCCAATGGGAGTCAGCCAAGCGTAAAGTTTGTCGTAGACCCACCAAATTCGGTATACACATTGCTGAGGTGGAGCCAAACAAAAAATATTATTATGGCCACACCCCCTGACAAACCGGAAGTCGGCAATTTACGATTGAAATCTGCGAAGTGCTGAGTCAGCAATTTTGCACGCGTCGTACTTTTTCTAACTCCTCCTTGGGCGTTTCACCGAATTAGCTCAAAATGGCTCTATATCATCTACAGAAGTGGGGCATTAAAAGTTATCCAAATTCTTCGCAAAAGTTTTACGGTTTTTGTGCGGCGCAGCCGCAAACTTTACAAAAAAAAAATGGATTTCTCCATACTTGCAATTTGCTACAATTCGCACATATTAATGCCGATTTGGCTCAAATTTTAAACACTCATAAACCCTCCAAGCCTAAACCCATTAAATAAGAAATAATGAAATTTGCCGCAATAGCGCCCCCTACAGAATGAGACAAATATTTATATGGTCAGTAAAAAATTTAGTTTTTCAAAAATTTACGAAACTTGGCAGAAAATTACTTTATGTGACACTGATCACAAAAGCCAATGAGACCCATGTCATATTTTATACTGTGTTGTCATGGCGATGACTAAAACCTGCCATTTTATTCCAATGGGACTGAAACAAAAATCTGTATGGACAAAAAAAATTATATTGAACGAAAATTTGTCAAATTTGCCACAAATATTCTTGATGTCATCCTGATCAAAAATTCCAATGGTACCCAAGTCGTATTTCATTCGGTGTTGCCATGGCGATGGTCGAATTCTCCCATTTTATTCCAATGGGAATTACATTCAATGCAGTTCTGTGGAGTATTAGGACGCTTTTTGCCGTTTTTTTATCAAAAGGTACCAACAAAAATTTGGCGAAATGGTTTCTCCTCTGCTCCAGCTCCGGTTGCGGCCGGCGAGGGCCTACCAATGCCGCTTGCGGCTTTAATTATTCTTTCTTTCTTTCTTTTTTTTTATTTTTCTTCTGCTCTTTGAGCGCTAATTTGACCCCCTGAACATTTATGAAAACTCACCAAATTTTGCCCAAAATTCAGGTGTGCTGAAAAATTTTGTTTTATTTAGGCGCCATACTTAACAATACAAAAGTGGCGCGATAGCGCCACCTACAACATTGCAAATACATTGCGCCAATGAGAGGCGGCCTAACGTAAAGTTTGTCGCAGACCCACCAAATTCGGTAATCACATTGCTGACATGGAGCCAAACAAAAAATATTATTATGGCCACGCCCCCTGACAAACCAGAAGTCAGTAATCTTGGATTGAAATCTGCGAAATGCTGAGTCAGCAATTTTGCACACGTCGTACTTTTTCTAACTCCTCCTTGGGCGTTTAACCAAATTAGCTCAAAATGGCTCTATATCATCTACAGAAGTGGGGCATTAAAAGTTATCCAAATTCTTCGCAAAAGTTTTACGGTTTTTGTGCGGCGCAGCCGCAAAGTTTACGAATTTTTTTTCAATTTCTCCGTACCTGCAATTTGCTACAATTCGCACATATTAACTCCGATTTGGCTCAAATTTTAAACACTCATAAACCCTCCAAGCCTAAACCCATTAAATAAAAAATAATGAAATTTGGCACAATAGCGCCCCCTACAGAATGACACAAATATTTATATGGTCAGTAAAAAATTTAGTTTTTCAAAAATTTACGAAACTTGGCAAAAAAATACTTTATGTGACACCAATCACAAAAGCCAATGAGACCCTTGTCATATTTTATATTGTGTTGTCATGGCGATGACTGAAACCTGCCATTTTATTCCAATGGGATTACTGCAAAAATTTCTATGGACAGAAAAAATAATACTTCAACGAAAATTTGTCAAATTCGGCACAAATATTCTAGATGTCATCCTGATCAAAAATTCCAATGGTACCCAAGTCATGTTTGATTCAGTGTTGCCATGGCGATGGTCTAATTCTGCCATTTTATTCCAATGGGAATTCTTTTCAATGCAGTTCTATGGAGTATTAGGACACTTTTGGCGTTTTTTTTTCTCAAACGGCACCAACAAAAAATTTGGCAAAATGGTTTCTCCTCTGCCCCAGCTCCGGTTGCGGCCGGCGAGGGCCTACCAATGCCGCTTGCGGCTTTAATTATTTTTCTTTCTTTCTTTCTTTCTTTCTTCTTTATTTTTCTTCTGCTCTTTGAGCGCTAATTTGACCCCTTGAACATTTGTGAAAACTCACCAAATTTTGCCCAAAATTCAAAAGTGCGTGAAAATTTTTTTTAATATAGGTGCCACACAGAACATCACAAAAGTGGCGCGATAGCGCCACCTACAAAATTGCAAATGCATTGCGCCAATGGGAGTCGGCCAAGCGTAAAGTTTGTCGTAGACCCACCAAATTCGGTACACACATTGCTGAGGTGGAGCCAAACAAAAAATATTATTATGGCCACGCCCTCTGACAAACTGGAAGTCGGGAATTTTGGATAGAAATTTGCAAAGTGCTGAGTCAGCAATTTTGCATGCGTCGTACTTTTTCTATCTCCTCCCTGGGCGTTTAACGAAATGACTTCAAAATCGCTCTATATCATCTACAGAAGTGGGGCATTAAAAGTTATCCAAATTCTTCGCAAAAGTTTTACGGTTTTTGTGCGGTGCAGCCGCAAACTTTACGAATTTTTTTTCAAATTCTCCGTACTTGCATTTTGCTACAATTCGCACATATTAACTCCAATTTGGCTCAAATTTTAAACACTCATAAACCCTACAAGCCTAAACCCATTAAATAAGAAAGAATGAAATTTGGCACCATAGCGCCCCCTACAGAATGAGACAAATATTTATATGGTCAGTAAAAAATTTAGTTTTTCAAAAATTGACGAAACTTGGCAGAAAAATACTTTATGTGACACTGATCACAAAAGCCAATGAGACCCATGTCATATTTTATACTGTGTTGTCATGGCAATGACTGAAACCTGCCATTTTATTCCAATGGGACTGAAACAAAAATTTCTATGGACAGAAAAAATAATATTTGAATGAAAATTTGTCAAATTCGGCACAAATATTCTTGATGTCATCCTGATCAAAAATTCCAATGGTACCCAAGTCGTATTTCATTCGGTCTTGCCATGGCGATGGTCGATTTCTGCCATTTTATTCCAATGGGAATTACATTCAATGCAGTTCTATGGAGTATTAGGACGCTTTTTGCTGTTTTTTTTATCAAAAGGCACCAACAAAAAATTTGGCAAAATGGTTTCTCCTCTGCCCCAGCTCCGGTTGCGGCCGGCGAGGGCCTACCAATGCCGCTTGCGGCTTTAATTTGAAGTTGCTGCTGCTTGTAGTAATCTGTAAAAAGAGCTGAGAACCAGTTGCCTGCCGGTTCTGAACTTTCTCTGTCAACTCAGAGTTAAACCCTTCACCACTGAGGTGCAGCTGCTCCGGGACAGATCAGCCAGAAACTGGCACAGTTCAGCCAATAGCGTTCATTCTAGAGGGAAGGGGGCGGGGCTATCACAGTGGGGTATAGGTGGAGCTGATCACAGCAGCAAATAATAAATAGTAGTTTTTGTAGGTTAACTATGAAGATGAAACAAATTTAAATGTAAATCCTCATTACCTCTACATGTTTCATGGTATTTCCATAAGTTTAAGTAGAGTTTTTAAAAGTCTAATATATAATTAGTAAAATGTTAATTTAACTTAAATTGTGCAGCAGAAGATAATTAAATCAGTATGACATAATCTTTTAATATATTTTTAATATATGAAAGTGAGATTAAACAAATAAAAATAAATGTTCAGTAACTTGTCTAAAGTTTTATAGAGATATTTTAATGTATTCAAAAGAAATACAAGTAGAACCACAAACAAAAGGTTGAGTTCAGGTGTGTGACATCACATTTACTCACAGCTGAAACATTTTGGTCTCTCCTTCTCTAAACCAGAATTAAACCTGCCCCAGAGCAGAGGAGCTATGTGGAGTCTGTTACCATGAGCATTAACACTGCTCTAAACCAAACCGGCCTCTTTCTGAAGACAGAAAACTCCGTATTTAAACACACCCGAAACTAAAGCTAAACCAGCTTCTAGCCATAGGCCCCAGGAGACTGTTTCACAAGTGAGAGCATCAGACATGATGCATGTTCTGCCATACATATTTTCTTCTGTGTGGACAAATTAAAATATAAGTACACAACATATGAACAAGAAACACATAAATAATGTAGGCCTGGTCCATCACCAACAACAAATCTGCTTGACTTTATTGTTAAATGAGTGATTAGTTGACTTTGTTTACACAGTATGAACACACTCTGATGAGGGCTGAAGGCGTGAGGCAAAGCTCCTTCTGCTCTGTTGGCAAACGCACCTGTGTTTGGCCTCAGGTTATTGTTTACCACCATCACCTGATTTTACCTTGGACATCCCACCTGGTAGCATAACTACCCTTCCTGCTTTTTTTTCTCTTTCCTTTCACCACCATAATGTAGTAATACTATATATGACATCAAACAGAAATTTGGAGATTACTTTAAAACTTCTATTTGTGAGTTTTAAAAGGAACCAGGAATGTTCTCCACCTTGTTATACTTGGTATTAGCAATATCTGTCTTTCTACTTGATGCAGATATAGCCAACTGTAAAACAGTCACCTTTTCAGACTTTTCTGAGTCCATTTTTGCTTTCAATATATGCCCTAAATATTCTGCTGTTTTTAAAATATGCTTTTTACACATCCTATTCCTAGGTGGTTCTATTTACAACTGTGTGTTGTTGGAGCCTGCTTCTGTAAAGTAAGAAGAGACTGTCCCAGTTTTAGACTCCTTGTTCTATGTCCCAGCAAATGGAAAGAAAAATGTCAGAGTTTTCTGAAGCTTTTTTGTTACTTGGAAAGTTTAAACGCACCATTATTTGTAAAAGCAAAAAAAAAATAACATGTCCTTTTTTTTATGTCTAGAAACATGGTCACCCTATTCCAGTGAGGCACGTAAACTTCACCTGCAGCAGTGGATGGCTTTAAAAACATCAGCTGATTAACCTGCAGGCTTAAGGTCTTACGTGTACTTGCTGGAAGAGTGAGGAGTGTGTGCGGAGGAACCTCAGCCATCTGCGCTCAAGATAAACAAATCCCTCAATCCGCTTTATCCTCAGCCTCCCTCTAACTAAGCTCTGTCCTGCACAGGTTACAGGTGTCTTACTCCATAGAAGCTCTTTGTTATACAGTAAAATCAGCAGATGAAAAACTGCCTGTCATTATTTCAACATCTTCTATAGTTGTATCCTTGGATTAAGTGACATTTTTCTACAAAGAAACTTCTAGAAACATTTTGGACAAATGGGCTGCTCACCATCCAAAGGGAAGTTATTCTCTAAACCAAATGGCTCTGCTCTGGAAAATGGACAGTTGGAGGAAGCGTCGCAGAACTGTGTAGATTCTGGACCTGTGGAAGAAGTGAAGTATTGTTCCAAGGTGGAAGACAAAAGTGAGCCTCTACCCCCCAGCAAAGAATATGCCCCGGACCAAGACCAGTCTCAGATGGTCGCGGATACAGAAACGAAGGTCAAGGAAAAGGAGGTAGATATGATTGCACCTGAAAAAGTCACTGAAGTCTCCCAAACAGATGAGGTCAAAACAACACAGAGAAGACAGAAAAACAAGAACAAACAAAGATGCATTGAAAAGCTGAGAAAATCTTCAGTCACTAAAGTGGACTTCCCACCACACATGGTAAGAGCCCACCAGGCTGCCTATGCCTTTCTCAATCCAAACATCTATAAATTTGAGACGTTACTGGGGTTACTGGACCAGGCTGCACACACACAGCTCTCCCTCCAGCCCATGATGTCTGCTTTGGTACTGCGCTTTGAGGAGATCAACCAGGCTCTGGAGGAGATGGCGGAGGAAGGTGAACTCATGTTAAAAGAACATGGTGACTATATGGCTTTACCGTCCGGGATGATGGGCCCAGCCGTTATATCAGCTCTGAAATCCAGTAACAATAAAGACAGCCCTCCTGACCCCCCGCCTGACCTGCTCCAGCAGCTGCTTCAGCATTCCACTGAAAAGATGAGGCACGTGGGGGGGTCATTTCAGGCTGTGGGGGACACTACTTTAGAGGAAGCAGTCGAGTACTTTACATCTCTTTCCAAACTGTTTGTTGATAAAATGAAGGCCAAGCACAATGCAGAGCTAAGAATAGCCCAGGTTCTGGCCCAAGTGGAGGTGGCTGCCATGAGGAAGTTTAAGCCAGAAGATTCAGCGCTGCACAGCGAGGACAGCGGCATTGGGGGTGAGAACGACAGTTTGACAGGCTCCGACAGACAGCGGAGACACAGGGGCAGTGCTGGGTCCGGGAGCAGCTCATCAGGAGCCAGCGTTCGGGCTGCACTTCTCAATAATGCCCCATACATGGCAGACCCGAATGAACATAATGAGGAGGAGGAGGAAGAGGAGGAGGATGATGATATTGATGAGGAAGATGATGACATGCCTGTGCGAAAGAGGTCCAACTCATCCCCACCAGGTCTCAGCCAGACCTGTTTGTGCATGCATGAGATGATAAGTAAAGTACATAGACCACATACTGCTGCAGTGGCAAGTGAACCCGAAGCTCTTTTACTGCTGCAGAACAACGAGCAGATGAAAACCAATTCCAACATCAGGGGGAAGCATCAAACCAGGATGGACATGACTGGGATACGGAGGCACTCAATCAGTGGATCAGGCTTAAATAAAAGACTCAGTAAGACAAACCAGGTGTGCACACTACCAACATTAGCATCACAACCCCCTAAGCCCCCCTCAGTGAGGAGGCTGATAAACTCCTTCAGCCGACCAGACCAGAGCTGGGATAATCTACCCACACACATCAGGAGGCCAAGGAAAACCACACTCCCCCTGTCAAACACTGCAATCTGTACAGAAAGAACTCCTGTCAGTGTCAGCTGGCCTTACGAAAGAGAGGATCCAGATGAAGACAACTTGCCACCACCTCCTCCAGAGGTTTTATTGGACAATTCCTTCCAAGGAACTGAAAACATATCAGGAAATGAAAAAGCATATCAGGACACCGAAGGTTTACCAATGAACAAAAGGCGTGGACTTTCCCAACGTCTGAGGACTGTAGAACTTCTGCCAAACAGGGCAAGTGTCAAGCCAAGATCGTTAAAAGTCTCCTCCGCCCATCCGGTCCGACAAAATGCCATCGTGGGCATGCAAGAAGAGGGACGCCGACAGGAAGCTGCTCTTGATCCTGACAGTAGTCTCTACCAGCAGGCACGTACAATCATTCACATTCGCAGTGCAGTGGGACCCCCGAAGCAGCCCCCTCAGAGGAGTGACAGCACTGACATCTGTGAGGGTGACATGTCCTGCAGCTTGCCTGTTATAGCTCCACCTGTGTCCAGAGTACGCTTGCCTCCATCTTGCCCATCAGTACGCCACCAATTCCCAAGTCCTCCTATGGTGAGGCCTCAGTCCAGCTCATCCCGCCCCAGTTCCCCAAATAAAGTTACACGAGCCACGGACAACCAGGTGGAAGAAATTGTCCCATCAGTGTCCTTCAATGACGCCCGCTCAGTGTTTTGTCAAAATGAGGCGCCACCCTCTCAGCCCTGGACCTCATCTGGGACGTCTGTGCTTCCCAGACCATGGGGCGAGGGCTCCAGAGGCCGACCAGGAACCAGAGGCATGGACTCTACCCGCCGTACACAGTCTGAGCACAGGCCTACCATCACAATCCGTACAGGGGTGTCCAAACGGGACAACATCCCAGCTGCCACAGGGCATTAAAGCCACAGCAGGTGGCTGAGATTAGCTGAGATGCTAACTCATCCAACAAATGTACTAATCCTATTGGAAAATAGTTTGGACACATTGCAAAATGTAAATACAATCAGAATTTTTTGCAAATTTGAGATTATATATATATATATATATATATATATATATATATATATATATATATATATATATATATATATATATATATATATATATATATATAAATTGGCAATTGAACAGAAATATATCAGGTGTTACAACTGAAACATTCCCACCACAACACACAGCTAGGCAAGGCAAGTTTATTTGTATAGCACAATTCATACACAGAGCAATTCAAAGTGCTTTACAGAAAAAAAGGCAAATTTAAAAGTACAAAACACAATTAAAACAATAAAATCAAATTTAAAGAGTATAATTAAGAATTAAGAATTTAAACTTAAATTAAAAGAGAAGAGTGCAGATAAAACACTTTCAGTTGGCATATGCACAGTTAAAAAGAACAGTTTTAAGTCTGGACTTGAACAGTGTCAGAGTAGAGGCCTGTCTAACATTGTCAGGGAGACTGTTCCAGAGTTTAGCTGCATAAAACTGAAACGCTGCTTCACCGAGTTTAGTCCTGACTCTGGGCACCAGCAGAGACCTGTCCCTGAGGTTCTCAGAGTCCCAGATGGTTCATATGGGACCAACAGGTCAGAGATGTACTTTGGTGCTAAGCCATGGAGAGACTTGTACACAAGTAGAGCTGTTTTAAAGTCTATTCTCTGAGCAACAGGAAGCCAATGCAGAGACCTGAGGACAGGACTAATATGGTCGTACTTCCTGGTTTTGGTCAGGACCCGAACAGCAGCGTTCTGGATGTACTGCAGCTGTCTTACAGCTCGCTTAGTGAGTCCAGTGAGCAGACTGTTACAGTAGTCTAACCTGCTGGAGATAAACGCATAAATAAATCTCTCTAGGTCTGGTTTAGACAGTAAACCTTTGATTCTGGCAATGTTTTTGAGATGGTAAAATGCTGATGATGTTATAGATGTGACTGCTGAAGTTCAAGTCAGAGTCCATGATTACCCCGAGATTTCTAACCTGACTTGTAGGTTTTAGTGAAAGAGACTCGGGGGGACTACAGACACCTTGTCTTTGTTTCTGCGGGCCAAAGATGATTATTTCAGTCTTGTCTGTGTTTAGCTGGAGAAAGTTGTTTCTCATCCACTCATTGATCTGTTGGATGCAGTGACAGAGTGAATCCACAGGTTTATATTCACCTGCTGTCAGTGAGATGTAAATCTGAGTGTCATCTGCATAATTGTGGTAGGATATGTTATTGCTGCTTATTAATTGGCCTAAAGGGAGCATGTAAAGATTGAACAAAAGAGGTCCCAGGATGGACCCCTGGGGCACTCCACAGGTCAGGGCCATTTGGTCTGAGACACAGTTACCGATTTCAACAAAGTACTTCCTGTCTTCAAGATAGGACTTACACCATTTTAGGGCAGTACCAGAAATACCTACCCAGTCCTCTAATCTTTGTAACAGGATCACATGGTCAGCTGTATCAAAAGCAGCACTCAGATCCAGCAGAACTAAGACAGAGACTTTGCATGTATCAGTGTTCAGGCAGATGTCATTAGTCACCTTGATAAGAGCAGTCTCAGTGCTGTGATGGGGCCTAAAACCTGACTGAAAATCATCAGCTAGTCCAAGTGCACAACTCCTGTTGGATTGTTGGTCAGCCTGAGTGTTGGTCAGCCTGAGTGTTGGTCAGCCTGAGTGTTGGTCAGCCTGAGTGTTGGTCAGCCTGAGTGTTGGTCAGCCAGAGTGTTAGCCAGCTGGAGTGTTGGTCAGCCAGAGTGTTAGCCAGCTGGAGTGTTGGTCAGCCGGTGTGTTAGTCAGCCTGTGTGTTGGTCAGGCAGAGTGTTGGTCAGCCGGAGTGTTGGTCAGCCAGAGTGTTGGTCAGCCAGAGTCTAAGCATGCCTGAGTGTTGGCCAGCTGGAGTGTTGGTCAGGCAGAGTGTTGGTCAGCCGGAGTGTTGGTCAGCCTGAGTGTTGGTCAGCCTGAGTGTTGGTCAGCCGGAGTATTGGTCAGCCGGAGTGTTGGCCAGCTGGAGTGTTGGTCAGGCAGAGTGTTAGCCAGCTGGAGTGTTGGTCAGCTGGAGTGTTGGTCAGCTGGAGTGTTAGCCAGCATTTGGTCAACAGTCAGTTGGAGTGTGGGTGACTGAAGTTTTGGTTAGCCAGAGTGTTGGTCAGCCGGTGGTCAGAACCAAGTGGATTAGCCCTTCTTCCCCACTGTCCCTCTGTTAATCTTCTTGGTCACTAACTGGGCTCCTCTGCTGCTCAGCCCATTCCAGGAAGCAGTGGCAGGAGCTCACACAGACAACACTAAGGGTTTCACATATCACAGCTTGTCAGAGAATGTGAAAAAACAATGGTCTAAATGATTTAAAGCAACTGTGTCAAAGTCAGTGAGTCCCAGAACCTGCTGTTGTTGTGTTTCTTTTTCCTTATTTCTTTAACCTTGTTGAACGTTTATTACTAACATAATAATCAAACAAAATGATGAATGACAGCCAGCAGCTGCCATATTTTATGCAGCGCACACTTTGTTCAAAGTGATCCATAATGTTATTATGTCAGAAAACAAAGAAAATATTAAAACAACCTCACAAGATAATGAAGTGAAAGATACACGACCAGGACATTTGTTTATTTATTCTGATGACTCTTTTTACTGTGGTTTCTCTCTGTTTCCATGTTTCTAAATGTAAACGTGTTTTTGTGTGTAACCTCAGCCACGCTGACAGCAGCGTGAGGAGGGCATGTGTGAGAGCTGTTCCTCTGAAATCATTTGACTCAAAATGATGATTTCAGATCATGATTTCAGACAATCTGTAGCCTCAGGTGTCTTTGTACTTCAGTGTTTCTAATAAACTCTTGTGTCTGTCCTCAACACTCCAAGTATCATCTGGTTTAGTTTTTAAGAATGATATTTATTTCAGTTACATTTTTACATGTTTTAAAGATAGTATATTTGAATAATTTAAATACATAGTCACAACAGTTTTTCTGTTATATCATATTTTTACAAATACAAATTAATTCATTATTTCATAATTAAAATTGCTTTATTTTTGTCAATCTGTAGCCTAATGGTAAAATGTTTTACTCTGATTAACGTTTTTGTGGGACACAGCACTGCCATCTAGTGTGCAAGGTTCCATCCTGCAGTGAGACGCAGAAGTGTTTCAGTGCACTGTAAGTGATTCTCAAGAGCAATAATATTGGAGCATATTCATGAGTAAATATTTTGACAAAAATAAAAGGCATGACATGGCACTGCACTGCGATAGGCACAAAATAAAGTCAATTGCAACCTTTGATTAGTGACACCACTCACCTGAAAGCAGGACTTGTGTGTCTTATCTCTTCCATTTGCTTCCAAAAGCCTTTGTCCTCTGAATCCTATTCTCATACCAAATTCATGTCCTCTTTCACTGAATTAGGGTTATTGTTATTCATCTATAGTTTCCTGTGGGCCAGATAGTCAGAAGGCTGTGGCCCATGGGGCAGACATTCTCCTGCACCACCGCATTTATTTAACACAACACATAACATCACAATGGAGCTTAACAAAAACGTCTGTATATTAAAAGTTCATGGGCTTGAGGGAGGCTAACCCGCTCTGGGGTAACTCACGACCATAAAACAATTCATTTTGATATATTATATATATATAATCTTGTCAAAAGGCAAAGTTACAAATGCATTTTGATGCAAGTTTTAGATCATCTTTTTGATTTTCTACTTTAGTATTACATGGAGTAAGTATTTTATGGAAAAGCCCAAGTGTCCTGTGCCCTGTCGAGGAATGGATGTGTAACAAGACCAGAGAGGAGGTTTATGGACGTAGTGAAAAGGAACCTGAAGTTAGTTGGTGTGAGAGAAGAGGATGCAGAGAAGAGGTTTAGATGGAGGCAGAGGAAACATCTGATCTAAGTTGATAACTGAAACACATTTGACATACATATTTGCTTTTATTAGCCTGTAAGGTTTTGCTAAACTCAGCAAGTATAGTATAGTTATAATAATAATAAAAAGATAAAATACTAAATATTTAACATGTATAAATATATACATTTATACATGTTTATGTTTTTATTAGCCAATAAACTATGATTTAATTTTTCATACATGTGGTAATAGGACTTTCATTTTCAGAACCTCAGTTAAGGCAGGGATGAACCATAAAGACACAAACAGTGGTTTCTCTCAGTGGCCCAGCAGAACTGCACTCACACACACAATAATGAGTCTTTAAAGTGGAGACAGAATACAACACTAGAATTGACATGGCAACTGCTTTTGGTGGCAATTCCAGTGGCCATCTTGTGACTGTAGGATAAGGTTAATTCTAAGTAAAAACAGTGACTTGACTTCAAAAACTGAATGTTGTAAATTGAGAAACTGATAGTTTTGAACTTGTAAGAGGACAGTGACTATCAGTACTCTTTTCACTAAAATACAAAAAATAAATATTAACATTATTAATATTGCAGTGGTCTCTACATTTATCCAGTATGTTTGTTTTTGTAAAGGTATTAGAAAAGATGACATTGCACCAAGTATAAGAGAATAATGACAATGAATTAAAATATGCCATTATACCAAGTTGAAAACAGAGCATTGTCCAAAATGTCTCTGTGCTGAAGCAATTACAATAAATAATACATATTAAAATATTTAAAAAGTTATACAAATTAACAAAATAAATTAAAAGAATATTGTTAAAGAAAGTCCAACTCCCTATTTGTTTATATGGCCCTTGGTAGAATGTCAACAGTAATAAAAAGGAGTCAGTTACTGCTGTTAACCATTAGGTTGTCCACTCTAGTCTTCTATTCTATCTCTATGCCTTTAAAGTCCAAAATAAATCCAGAGCAGTCTATATACCTTTCTCCCAAGTCGTTCTGGAGACTAGTGTCCAGGGAATTAAGTCATGTTCACCGGGAGACACACGGGGGCCTCACAGGGGCCACACGGAGATGCCTTTAATGCAGGGGCCCCGTGAGTAGCCGGGAGGAGATGACGTCAGTACGCAAAGCGCTGCGCAGTGTGCGTACAGAGCTACGCGCTGTAGTTGGGTGTGAAGATGGCGGACGAGGAGGCCGAGAAGGACCGCGGTCCAGAAAACGATGTTAATGCTGTGATAACAGAACTAAAACAGCGCCTACAAGAACTGCAGGACACCACGGTCACACAGAGCCAGGACGCCCCGCTTCAGTCCTCCTTCAGTTACTGCCAAGACTTCTGTCGGGTAAGTGTCCAGGGGGCTAGCGCCTAGCCTCCGCGTCTGCTCTCCCTGAGCTCCGGACCTCTACTGGACTGTGTGGGACAAAGTGGTCCCCTGCTCTGTGACCGGTTCAACACAAACTGAGCTCCTGTAGTCCTCCTCTCAGTTAAAAGGGGACAGACACTTCCTGGCTGTTGACAGTCACTAATTTAGCTTCTAGCTCGCTCTGGCTAATAAACGTATTAGCCTTCTGCTATTGGTCTAATTTCCTTGTTAAGTCCGTGCTGCTGTTGCGTGTGATTCGGATGTGGCTGTTGTTATGTTATGCATCGTGCACATCTTCCAGGGGTGCACGTGTGAACGCAGAGTGTGTACATGAGGCTGCAAACCCCGTTATGTCCGTGCCTTAGCCTTTAGTCCTGTGTGTTTAGCTCTGTGCGCGTTCACGTTTGCATCATTTCACTGATTGTCTCTGCTCGTATCGGGGCCGTGCATTGTCTCACGGTGTGGGACATTTAGATGAATGAAAGCGTGGGTTTAAAGTGTAAAAAGGTCTGTTTCAGTTATGTTACGTGGAAGCGCAGTAAAGATTTGGAGGGTTTTCCTGGTTTTCTCGCGGCCAGTTACGCGTGTGTACGTGCCGAATGGAACGCACGCCTTTGCAGGATCCATTATGGTGGATCCGTGCATATTAAGAGCCCCACAGCCAGGATAACTTACAAAGGCTCTGCCCTGAGCTTGGCGCACGGCCGTGAATGTGCGCTGATGGGCCCTGTCCCACACACAGGACGCACTGGGACCACTTGGATTTGGATTGCTGTGATTTGTTTTCATTTTTTTGTGAATGGGATTTATTCACACCAGGAAAATGTTATGGTCATCATAATTATGGCAGATTGGAGATGATCTATATTTTAGCCCACCTAAACCTATGTAAGGAACTGTGGCACCGCCCTCTTCATTAGGCTACAGCTGTCTGGTCAGTGATTCAATGATTTTTCTTATTGATCTCAATGATAATCAGGGTTCACAATCACATTAACAGTTTCCAGCCCAAACAGAACTTAAAACCCACCCATAAAATATAAAAATGTAACAAAAAAATAATAATAGATTGATAAGATAGATATAAATAAAATATAATAAAAAATAGAACTGATCACAACCACTCCAAATGTTAAAATTGGTATACATAAGAAAGAACACGAGGTGCATGGTGGCAGAGTGGTTAGCGTTCTCACCTCCCAGCAAGGAGGTCATGGGTTCGAGCCCCGGCCCAAGGTTACTGGGATAGGCTCCAGTCACCCGCGACCCCTAACGGGAATAAGTGGTAGAAAATGAATGAAAAATGAATGAAAAGAAAGAACACAGAACTTAACAGCAGTACTAAAACAAACTAATGTAAACAGGTTTGCCACAAAGGGTGGAATTAGACGACCAAAGCCTCCTGGTCAGGGCATCATAGAATTCACAAAAACATATAAAATACCAACATAAAATGTGAACAACCAAACATGAATTACTAATTTTAAAACAAATGAATTGATGTTATGAGTGAGAAGATACCACAGTTTATTGAAATGTGTATTCTACTTTCTTTGCCATAAAATAAGAACTAATTTGTTGGTATTTTCTCCAGAATATTGTCTAAAAATCTGCTAAATGTTGTGAAAAGCAGCCCAAATTTTGTAAACCAGCCCGATGTTATATTTTCCAGCCCAATGTGTTCAAAAGAAGTGCAACTGGGCGCAAACCATCCCAATCTGGCAACACTAATGACAATGTGAGTTTATAATTTATAAACTGTTAAAATTAAATAAACATTAGTTATCAAGTAATAACTAATAATAATAATCTTTTGGGGACGGATACTTCCAGTGTACCTCTGTTGCCCATCTAACGTGACTCCACATAACTGCCCACACAATGTTGATCTGTTCGGTTTAACACTGTTTTCAGCTCTGTTTTACTCTGTTACAATGAGCATGGAAGCCCACAACACCGGCGCTGGTTGAGCTGAATGAGACCAGCACCTCCTCTCTGTGTCTAAGCCTTACTCCAGTGCTCTGATGCCGGGCAGAGCAACCACTGAGACTCGGCTCTGCACTTTAAGGCACCAGCTCGACCCTACAACAGCAAAAGACAACTGTATACAGTCATAGGGCGAAGTTTTATCGATGCACTCGAGAATATGCCACACTCACAACATTCAAGTGCAGAAAGCAGATAAAGTCAAGCTCCATAGGCCAAAGCTTACATGCATAAGTTTAACCAGAGCCTGAGCACTAAATAAACATAAAACCACTGTACTCACCATTTCATTAGACTGTCCACCAGGGTTTTATATAGAGAAACACTAGCTGCTTACACTCATACATTTTTTTTGACTGGGCATCATTATTAAACAATCAAACATCAGCAAATACGCAGAGCAGCCCTGCACTAGGGTTTGCAGCCGCTGCCAGGTGAGAAGCAGTTGTTGGAATAACAGTGTTAAATAAAGCGGGTTTCTTTTAAACTAACATGTTACTGATTAAAAGACAAAACAAAACAGTACTAAAAAACAAGTCACTGGCTAATTAGTCAACTAAATGACCAGAGTCTATCACTGGAAACACCCAAATGTATGTAACATTCACATTTATATATAATATTGTAACAGTTATTTTGATGTCACATCTGAAATGGAGTGGGATTTTTAAAGTTGGTATGAGCAGCATATATTTTCTATATTTCATAAAAATTAGCCACGTGTCCCCAGATATGATGTAAACATGTTTAAATCAGATATAAGTTTTACTGATAACAATTGTACAGCTGGTATATTAACAATTAAAAATATATTTTACTTAATGGCCAAGTTGTTTTTGATTACATTTTTTGTTTTGGTTCTAAAACTGAATTGCCACTCATCCAATCAGAAAAGGGGAAAGACTGGCAACCCATGACCATTGTTTTGATTCAGACTGTAGTACCATTTTCAAACCAGTATGAGCACATTCTGCTTACAGTACCTTTAACAAACCAATTCTAATGTGTAACACACTGACAGACCCTTGGTATGTGAGCACTCTCTTATGTAACCCACTTTAATTTCACCTGTGCAGTCTATTTCCTGTGTTAATACTCTTGTATATTGAGAGCACTTGTTTGTTTCACCTTCCACACAGTCTGATGCTGCTCTTACTTCTGCTATTTGCTGTTTCCCATCACTGTGGGACAAATAAAGGTTTGCTTATCTTTGCTTAAAGCTTATTGAAATGTTCTGACCGTTTGTGTAGACACTCCTGGAGTATGCGGGCCGCTGGAGAATCGAGGAGGAGCCTGTGCCTCTTGTTCGGGTGTACGTGTCTGCCTTGCTGAGTTATGCTGAGACGTCTCCGTACCTGTCTGTGGAGTGTGAGAACGTACCGCTCGTAGTGGAGAGGCTGTCACTGTAAGTCAGGCCTTTTTCTACACAAGAACTGTATTGCTCTGAATCTGTTGTGGTTTTCTTTATACACATAGAAACCAAATATTGTCTTCCTTGTTCTCAGGAGTTTTGTGGAACTCTTGCTGTCGCTAAATGAGCTTCCAGATGACCTATGGAATGAGTTCAAGTCATGTGTCCAGGTAAATTGCCACACACAAGGCTGAAGAGTGAGGCAAAATAGACAAATGTTTACTAGGGATATAATGATTCTTTGCAAATCGGCTAAAAATTGATGCAAAAGAGATACTAATGAATCGCGATGCCCCTTTAAAATTGAGTGCAGGCCGAGGGTATGTAATCTAGCTCACTTGTTTAGCGCTAGACATCATTACCTGGCCATTTTACTTAAAAGAAATATATATATCATGAATAACTTGTCGATTTTCTGTATTCATTTCGTTGGCCAGCAAAATTATAATTAGTTTATTCCACCCCCCTCCCCGTGCAGAATACTTGGTACGGCCCTATCCACTGTCTCTCCTGAGCGTTGGCTGTTTGCTGTGTGTCGCTCAGTCCCTGGTGTTATAGCGGTGATAGTTGGCTGTCTCTAACCTGTGCTCTTATGAAAAGAGCACCAAAGAGCCAGTCAACAATTTTACAGAGTTGGTCAACGCCAACTCCAACGAAAAAGAAAAAAAAGTACTGCCCAAGAGAAGGTAAACAGTTGTATTGTCAAGTTAGCTGATGATTTGACTAAATTGCCAGTGTGAGGTAAAGCTAAGGAGGCTGCCACAGAATATGTGCTGTGTGCAGGACTAATGTCAATTTACCACTGAATGCTAATTTAAGTGAGGAGATGGCATTATTTACTAATCAGCCTTGCTGTTGTGCTAACACTGACACTGACACTAGCCTAGTACATAGCTGAAGCTTAGTAAATCACAGTAAAAGTATCATAATGCATTTCTAATACATTATTACACCCAAAGTTACGGCCCTTGGAGCAGACTGTTACAGTAGTCTAACCTGCTGGAGATAAACACATGAATAAGTCGCTCTAGGTCTAGTTTAGACAGTAAACCTTTGATTCTGGTAGTGTTTTTGAGATGGTAAAATACTGAAGATGTTATAGATTTAATGTGACTGCTGAAATTCAAATTTGAGTCAGTGATTACCCCTAGGTTTCTAACATGAGTCTGTGAAAGAGACTCGAGGCGACTACAGACACCTTCACTTTGTTTCTGTGGGCCAAAGATGGTTATTTCAGTCTTGTCTGAGTTTAGTTGGACAAAGTTGTTTCTCATCTACACATTGATCTTTTGGATGCAGTGACAGAGTGAATCCATGGGTTTGTCAGTGAAAATCTATATTATTGCTGCTTATTAACTGGCTTAAAGGGAGCATGTAATGATTGAACAAAAGAGGTCCCAGGACCTAGTTGGAGAATGAGGCACTCAAACATGTTTGTTTCATGAACAGAATGTCTGAAGTAGTGTTTGTGTTCAGTTTTCGCATAGCAAACTCCAGGAGAATGGAATTACCCAGCTCTCCATGCTGTGGGCTCTGGGCCAGCAGGAGGGCGTTTGGACCAATCCAGTCCTCCAAGGTCTTCTGTCGGGAGAACAACTACAGACCAAGCAAAGTGAGTTCATCACAACATTACATGATATGTGGAAACTGGATAAATAGGGCTGAAAGATTTTAAAAGAAGAAATCCTTTTTCTTTTAAACAGTATTGCAAATGCAGTTGAGATGCAATTATTTCCGCTCTGCATCGATTTGACTGGATAAATCCGCTCATGTTGTTGGCCAAGCATAAGAAACATCCATTTCTATAATTATTTTAATTTAATTGTTAAAATCACAAACTTGTTTACATGTAGTAATACTCAAATCATATAGTGCCATATTTGAGTACACACTGAAGTTTACCAACTGTTCTATAATATTGCGATTTGATTGCAAATGTGATAAATTGTTCAACCCTCCTGGAAAATATTTGACCAGTCTTTGAAAATTAGGAGAAAAATGTGGTGTTGCATTGAAAATCCATATTAAATGGTAGTAAATGGTATGCCTTTGTTTTTCAGTTGAAGAGTTGCTGTTTCAGGAGGGACACAGCCTGTTGGAAATGAGAGTGAAGCAGCTGATAAAAAACCAGCAGCTGGAGAAGGCCGCACTGCTGGCAAAGAGCTGCTCCGAGAGCGCCTCCTGTAGCGGAAAGGGAAACTTCAAGCAGATGTACCTTGTCTGCCTCTGCGCTACCTCAGAACAGGATCAGCTCATGGAAGAGGCAAGACTAGATTAATAGCCTCGCTCCATTGACTCCTTGTGTGTTTTAGAATTGACTTAAAGATTTTACTGATGACTTTTAAAGCTCATTTAGGCCTCGCGCCAAACTACATTATAGACTTATTAACACCCTACGAGCCTTCACACAGCTTTAGCTCCTCAGACAGGTCCCTGTTAGCAGTTCCAAGGTGAAGGCTCAGAGATGAAAGGTGACCAGGCTTTTTCAGTCCAAGTCCTTCAACTTTGGAACACCCTGCCTGAGGAGATAAGGGTGGAACCATCAATATCATCTTTTAAATCACTTCTTAAAACCCATTTTTATTGACTGGCCTATATGTCATCTTTTTTTATTTACATGTATTTGTTTTTTTCACTTTCTTCAATCATCTTGACTTTTTTTTTTTATTGTCTATATTCTATTTTTGTTGTAAGGCATTTTGTAAACCTTGTGTTATTTTTTCTAATTGTATTTTTTCTAATTGTGAATATATGGTGGATTTTTTTGCTCCAGCTGTCTAAGGTGGACTGTCGTGATGCTCTGGAGATGATCTGTAACCTGGAGTCTGATGGCGATGAAAAAGCAGCCTTCACTTTATGTTCAGCCTTCTTGACCCGGCAACTTCTGCAGGCAGACGCATACTGCGCTTGGTGAGCAAGACACAGTACAATGGAGCTAATCCAATTACAATTCATGTCAGATACTGTTACTGTAGGCCGTTACATCAGTGTTGGTTTTATTTACTTTTATTTATGTTTGGTAATATTTACCACAAACTAAACAAATGTGAGATGCGTGTAGTAAACAAGTCTTCATTTTTCCAGGGAGCTCACTTTGTTCTGGAGTAAGCTGCTGAAGCGACTTGAGCCCTCAGAGAAGGCCTTTCTGGACAAATGCTGTCAGATGTCTGTACTCTCGAAAACAGTCTACCACATCCTGTTCCTCATCAAAGTCATCCAGTCTGAGGTCAGTTATTTTCCTTCTCACCAATACTTAAACAAAATACAACACTGCAGTTTTAAAACCTTTATAATGACCAGGTTTTTATATTGAATTCTTCTCTCCATTTCAGATCAACGAAGCTGGTCTGCCAGTATGCATAGAAATGTGCATTAGGGCTCTCCGGATGCAGTCGGAGGATGGAAACACAAAAGCTACAGTGTGTAAAACCATTGCCTGCTTGCTCCCCAATGACCTTGAAGTGAAGCGTGCCTGCCAGCTGACTGAGTTTCTTTTGGAACCCACCGTGGACTCGTACTACGCTGTGGAGACACTTTACAATGAACCGGATCAAAAACTTGAGGAGGAAAACATGCCTGTTCCAAACTCGCTGCGCTGTGAGCTGCTGCTGGTCTTTAAAACGCAGTGGCCTTTTGACCCCGAGTTCTGGGACTGGAAAACACTGAAGCGGCACTGCCTTGCTCTTATGGGAGAGGAGGCTTCAATAGTTTCTTCTATAGACTTACTAAACGATACGGATGATGGAGAGGAAGAGGAGATGTTCTTTGACGATGGGTTTTTAGAAAGTGCTGAAAAAATGGTCAGTGGCACATATGAACTCACAGACAACATGGACAGGAAACAGAAAAACCGAGAAATGAAGAAGCTGCGGGAAAAAGGATTTATATCTGCCAGGTTTCGAAACTGGCAGGCCTACATGCAGTACTGCGTGCTCTGTGACAAGGAGTTCTTAGGCCACAGAATTATACGTCATGCACAGACTCACTTCAGCAGTGGGGTGTACAGCTGCCCAATATGTGCTCAGACCTTCACCTCTAAAGACACTCTCACTCCCCACGTCACCTCACATGTTAAACAGTCAAGTAAGGATAGACTAACTGCAATGAAGACAAACAAGAAACTTGCTAATCCTAAAACAGCTGCCCCAGTAATAGCCGCTTTAATTGCCAAGACTGAAAATGAAGTTTCTGAAAATGGTGGTCTATTGGGGCAAAATGCTGGGTCTGTTCAAAATGTTCAGGCACGATTTTTAGTAGAGAACAGCGAGGAAAATGTGTGCCCTGTTGGAACATGTAAAAAGTCCTTCAAGTTCTACAAAAACCTTATTGCCCACGTTAAAGCCCACCGTGACAATGAGGAGGCAATATCTTACCTTGAAATGCGAAGCAAGAAGGTGGTGTGTCAGTATTGCCGTCGTCACTTTGTCAACGTCAATCACCTTAACGATCATTTACAGGTTCACTGTGGCGCAAAGCCATATATCTGTATTCAGCTCAACTGCAAAGCTAGCTTTCTGTCTAACACTGAACTGCTTGTACACAGAAAAACTCATATTTCTTTTAAGGCTAGATGCATGTTTCCAAATTGTGGCAAGATTTTTAATGAGGCCTTCAAGCTGTATGATCATGAGGCACAGCATTATAAAACATTCACTTGTAAATTTGTGGACTGTGGAAAGGTTTTCCATACACAACAACAACTGGATTTGCACCATAAAGGTCACACCACTAAAAAAGAGCGAGAGGAGGTTCCTGTCTCTGATCAAAATTTGCAAAGATTGCAGAGTAGCCCTTCAGTTATAGCACAGCGTATTCCTGATCCACCTCCACTAAAAGAAGCAGACAGTTCGCTGGTACGGTGTAAAGCTGAGAGTGTTAGTGTAGGCAGACCAGAGACCCTTGAAAGCTTACTCAATGTTTCCCAAACTCCAATCAAAACTGTGGATCGTTACAATATAAAAAATGAAGTGAAAGATGAATTTTCAGTCAGCCAGACGGATCATGTTGTACACAGTTCTGTCATTCAGCAAACAAATCTACAGCCAACTGATTTACATGTTAAAAAAGAAGCTTCTTACAGCCAGTCTCCTGATCATTTAAAACCATCCACCCAAAGTCAGTCGCAGCATGTGTCGCCATTTGAGGCCACTATAAATAAAATGCTCCGTGAAAAAACAGTGTTAGAAAGTCAACTTCAAGTTTTCTCTGGTAATGTAAATAGTGGCTTAATGGATTACAGTGCAGTGCCCGTCTGTAGTGCAACTAGGCCAACAGTACCAACGGTACCACAGACAAAAAACATCCCCTCAACACCCATGTTACAAGCACTTCCTTCAGAAGGGGCCACATCATCTGCAAATCAGGCAGAAAACCAGACTAAACCCCAAACCGACACAGTCTTGAGAGAGAGATATCATTGTGCTTTTGAAACGTGCACAAGAAATTATAGTTGTTTCAAAAGTGTTAGCAAACACATGAAAACGTCCCACCCAGAATTTTACGCAATACGTAAAATACCGCGAAGTGAAATTAAGATAACCTATGTTTCCGGTCCACCTCTGGTTCCAAAGCCCAAAGTGGCCACGTCACAAGACAATCAACCAAGAAAAACAATACAAGGAGCAGTAAGGCCAAAAGTCATCCAGTCTCCCCCCTATACAAACATGGTTACAAATTATAATGCAAAGTTAGATCCACCTGTGACAGTTGGGTTAACTGCGTCACGCTTGATGGAAAACGTTTTAAATCCTATTGTGGTGGCTCAGTTAAAAAACACCCTAAATCCGTCAAGTGCTTTACAAACTGAAGACCAACCAATCTTGTCTCCGCCCCCACAAAAGGCGCATGTTCTTAAGTGTGGCACTTCAAAAATACATCCACCCAGGCCAGCTGAATCTACCACTGCATCTCTGGTGCCTAAAGGTCCAGCTTGTGTCATCTCAGAGTCAAACCCAACCCTCACTGCAACAGATTCCATACAAGAGTCAAGAATTCAAAGTAGTTCTCAGTCTCTTTACATGCCAGCCCCTACCAATTGTGTTCTACCTCCAAGTCAGAGAAAAACCCAAGAAGGCTGCCAGCCAATGTGGTCAGCACCCCCTCAAAATCAACAAATACTAAGCAGCACCACTCCCCACATACATCCAACCAGGCCAGTGGAAGCTACCAGTGCATCTCTGCCATGTAAAGGTCAGCCTTCCATTTCCACTGATTTGGATCCAAACCGTATTGTTGTGGAATCCCTAACAAAGACAAACCCTCAACTTTTTAACAGACCAACCTCTACCAATGCTGTCCTGCCACCTAAAAGCCATTCACAAATTCTAGAAGAAAATCTCCCCTTGTGGTCACATGGCCCTCAAATAAAGCAAGTCCCAGCTGGTAGCCCACCCCAAATACTCCCAACCAGGCCAGTGGTACCTACAAGTACACCCCTTCCACCCAAAGGCCATTCTTGCATCGTCATGCGGTCAGACCCAAACCAAATTGCAGTGAACACTCTTCCAGCATCAAGTACACCTAGTTCTCAATCTCTTTACAAACCAGCGTCTGCCAATGCTGCCCTGCCTTTGGTAAAGCACTCAAAAACCCAAGAAACTAGCCAACCAACATGGTCACCCACCACTCAAAACAAACAAATTCCAACTGCTAGCCCTCCCCAGATTCTATCCAAGAGGCCAGTGAAAACTGCTAATGCACCCCTCCCACTTCAAGTTCCCTCTTGCATCCCTGGAGAGTCAAACAACATTGCAGCCGGGGCCTTTCCAGCAACAAGCATGCAAAGAAGTGCTCAACCTCTTTTACCTGCTAACATTAAAATGGAGGAAAAATGTCATGTCAGTTCTCTTTTAACATTGCAAAGAGACTCAAAAGAGTCTAAAAACACTAATACAATGCATCATTCTTCTAGTCAACTTCAGCAGGACCTAGCTACTTCAAACGATAAGGAGAAACTCAAACCACGTCGAAGAAGCAGTAAGCCTAGATGGCCAGCTATTGTTCGAGACGGCAAATTTATATGTTCACGGTGTTATAGAGAATTTAATAGTTCCAAATCTCTTGGTGGGCATTTATCTAAGCGTACCGCATGTAAACCATTCGATGAGACAGAACTGAACACTGACCTGCCAGCATCATTTCTTGACCTCCTCAATTCAGAGCAAACCGTAAGCAATCCTCAGCCTAATCATGCTAATAATCCACTTGCAACATATTACAACAAACCGCACACCTCTAAAACACATGGCTCATTAGAACAAAAAAGCCATGGCTCTCAGAAATACCAAGACAATTCACCGGCTTATATAAATGGTGAGACAAGCAATGACATTCTCAAGCAAATCATGACTGCAGCTAATATGGCAGACTTGTTTGTGATGCCACAAGTTTCTCAGTTTCAGAAGCCTTGTGTTTCTACCAGCCAAAGTTTTCAGAGTACCACTGTCATACGGTCTTTGGAGGAGGTTCGTCGAGATGTTGGCTCCTGTAACCCTCCTCTTAACCCTAAGTCAAGGCTAGCCGGTAATAGATGTCCAACCCCGCTACTTTCACAAGCGCTCAAAGAGAATACAGCTTCAGCCAGGGCTATCACCAGTCCAGGTCCAAGAGAAATTCACTCTAAGTTGTATCACACAGATGGTCAAGCAGCAGATTTGACCTCTGTGAGCCCAACAGTGCACCCCAAGAGTCATCCTAGTCCTGCCACAAAGAACGCAAAACAACCTGAAAGAAGTAGTATTGAACAAGACATCAAAAAGAAACTTCGGGAGCAGATCCTGGCAGGCGATTTTCAACGCCGAAGCAACTTGTCTAACTTAGCCAATGCTTACCATAATGTCGAGTCTCAAAGCCCGATGTCTTGTAACTCTGAGTCGAGCTCTAAAAATGAGGATAGTCAAATAAGCTGGGATGTCAAGGGTTACACAGTAAATGGAGAGAACCCTGCTATTATCCCTGGGACCTCAGCTGAAATTGAAGCATTACTAAACACACAAAGCTTTACCTGTTTAAGACAGAGCTGCACCTCAGAGCAGGACTTGCAGAGCCCCACTAGCACAGCTCTTAATGAAGATAGGGACAGTGACCCCAAGCAGTTATCTCCCAGTCAACAGCAGGGGTTTGATGAAATTCAGATTGCATTTGAGAGGTTAAACCTTGTCAGGGAAGCTCCTAAACCAGTCGCTGATCCTGTCAGCCTAAGTACAAGTTTAGGTAGTTCAAACGAATGTTCGAAGGTTACATCGGATAGCTCTCAAACCTTAGCAACACCCAAAGTAATTTTCTGTGAGGCTGAAAACTGTGCATACAGTACAATTTCAAGTGAGGCGTTTTGGAGACACCTTTACAAAGTCCACAATTACACATTTGATGAGGTTAATGCTGCCAAAAAACGATATGGACAGTATGCTCCATTTCAGTGTCAAAAATGTAATAAATCATTTACACGCAACCCGAATCTCAGAACGCATTATATCTCTGCTCACCAGCTGTCATATGAAGAAATCAGAGAGTTGGACTTGAAGCGTAGAAAGGACAGAGCTGCCATGACCCGCTTAATTCAAATACAATCTGCTGGATCAAGGCGAAAGAGTGAACCAGCTTCTGTGGTGCAGCCATTGTTGCAAAATGTAAACCAAACATTGCTACATCAGAAACCAACTACCCCAGTTTGTACGTCAGTTATCCAGGCTTTGCCCACGGCAAACTTACATTGTCCGGTTTTAAAGCAGACAGAGCAGGGCAGAGTGTCCACAGCAGAGCATGGTAATGGTGGCCATCAAAGAAATGCTGCCAGTGGGCAATATGCTCATCTACCCCAAACTGAGGTTTCCCCTCATCTGGCTAAAGGGCCACTAACCCCTGGCAAACAGGCGAACAGACCAACAGTAGTGAAACCAAGTAATGGTCAGGATAAGAAAACAGACAAAAAAACCAAGTCGAGTGAAGCATCAAGTCAGTACAGACCCTACCGCTGTGTTCATCAAGATTGTGAGGCTGCTTTCACCATCCAGCACAATCTCATCCTCCACTATCGGGCCGTTCACCAGTCCGCTCTGTCGGCCTTAGAGGTCAACAAGGAGCAAGACCAGAATGAGACAGACGAAGTAATGGAGCAGGAGGAGGAAGAGGAGGAGCTGCACATTTCCGAGTTCAGGTGCCAGGTCAAAGACTGTTCTCGAGTTTTCCAACAGGTCCCTCATCTCATGCAGCACTATCTTCGCCTACACGAGTTCAGCATTGATAGAGTGGGTGATCTCTTGTCTATAATCAGCCTTGGAAGATTCACTTGTGGCCATCAAGGGTGCACTGTATCCTTCACTGCTTTCTGGAAATATGTTGCACACATGAAAGAGTTCCACAAAGATGTTAAACTGTCCAAACCAGAGAGCTTGTACAAGTGTGAAATTGAAGGCTGTGACCGTGCCTATGCCACAAAGTCCAACATGCTTAGGCATTTGATGAAAAAGCATCAGGATTTTTATCTACTAAAACAGAAACATCAGCCAAAATCAGAGGATGGTGTTAAACAGAATTCAAAGACTCAGTATCAACTGAACAAAACAAGTGATGGCAAGGAAAATATTGAGAGTAATAAAACAAGCCCTCCGAAAGACACCAACTCAAAAAGAACAAGAAAAATCAACAATTACTGGACTAAGTACGAAAAACCGGTTTTAAAATCAAATGTAGAGGCATCTGCAATGTGCACCAAATCCTATCCACTACAGTACCCCTGCATGATAAAAGGATGCGAGTCAGTCATGAATTCAGAAAAGAGCATCTTAAAACATTACACTGTACATGGACTTAGTGACAAATTTTTAGAACAGCACAGGAGTCACTACATCTTCTGCAAAAAGTTTCCCAGGCAGAAAAATGGTTCTGTTAGAAGTGATGATTCCAAATCTGACCACTCCTCTGATTCTGAACCTGAGCTAACTGCTGACACGGGCACAGAACAGACACAGTTTGAAGATTCCAAGCCTTTTCTGCGCAAAAGGACAAGTCCGGTCATCCCTGTCGCGCTGCTTGACGGACTGTCAAATGACGACAGTTCTGATGGCTCTGTGGTGATAAAACGCAAACGAGGACGGCCAAAAAGGATTATTGAAAAAATTGTCAAACGCAAAAAAATGTCCCGTCCACCAAAAGCATGCGAGAGCAGAGATGAGTGCTTCGACTCTTCTGCTGCCCTGGGAGAGGAGAAAGGGTCTGAGCAGCCTCCCCCACTGGCCGCCTTCAAACCCATGGGATTTGAAATGTCTTTTTTAAAGTTCCTGGAACAGTCGAACAAGACCCAACCTACCTTCACATGTGACATCCCGCTGGTTGGTCCATGGGTCCGACTGTCCCAACTGAGCACCAAAGAAACCTGTGTCAGATTCAGCAATCGTCAGAATCTGAAATCTCTCGACAAAGTCAAAATAGTGGTGGACAAAACGTTTTTAGGTGTGACTGACCTTATGTTGAAACAGTTGCAGGACATGCAGCCCATGGTTTTATTGGGGAGAAAATAAGTTAATTTTAGTTTTGTTGGCAGTATCTCAGGACAAGTCTACTGCATACCCCAAACAGAGGTGTTCTGGTGCAGAGAGTACAGCAGTTTTATGAAACTGTAACACTGAACTGTAAACGTTTTTTGTTTTTTAAAGAAAAGTTTAAGCATGTTTAACTTATGGGCTGAAATGTGTCTTAACTATCCCTGTGGGACTGATCATATACTTTGTATGACTTGTATTGTGAGTAGATTGTGATTTGAAAATGTTGTGTACATATTTTGAAACGCCACTTACTGCCACCAGCAGTTTCACTGTTATTAAATCATTTTTGATATAACTGTCTGTTATGCTTCTTGCTATGTCAATAAGAGTTAATACTGTATAAAGTATACACTTAAGCTCCTGAAGCTCATAGTAAATGGAAATAAAAACGTGACACCTTCACAACTTTCTAATATAATAAAATACTGTTCAATTATACATACATACAGTGCTAGCCACTAAATTGGAATATCATGTAAAAGTGCATTTCCATAAAAAAGTCACACATTTAGTGTCGGTACAGACAGTCACACATTTCAATCATTGTTTTCTGATAATTTTGATAATTATGTCTCACAGTTACAGAAAACACCAAACCCAGTTATTCACAAAATTAGAATATTGTGAAACATAATTCCCCTCGAACTCTAAATGAACTGAAAACATTTGTAAATGTTTCCTGAGCCTTTAAATTATCTTAGTCTAGTTCAGTTATTAAAAAAATCATGGGGAGGCTTACACACAGTTGTCCAGTCACTGTCCCCTCCACAGAGGAAAAACCACAAAAGCATACTGATAAAGAAGCTGCTGCTTACAGAGTGCTCTATTAAAGCAGATTAAAAAAAAAAAATCCACTCAAATTTCTAGTAAAGTGTTGGAGCAAAAGATGCAGAAGCAGCAGGACAGCTGCATCCTGGAGACAAATGTCCAGAAAAATCCAGAGCAGAACTTTGGGGAAGTTCACAGGGAGTGGACTGAGGCTGGAGTCAGTGCATCAGGAGCCTCCACACACAGACGGATAAAGACATTTATCTACAACTGTGTCAGGGCTGCACCAGAGACAGTGCCAGTGGCATCTTTTCTAATGGAAGTTAATAAGCCACGGTGTTTCCTGAAGTATGAAGTCAACACAGCCTTTTACCGTGAAGTTTTAGAGGACTGCAGGTTTCATCTAATTCTCCACACCTGGAACCTCTGAGAGAACAATGCACTTACATGATACATGATATTCTTCTTCTTTATTGAATAGCACCTGATAGACTAATATCATAAGCAAATACCAAGTTGTGATGAAGGTTAGATATGACTTGATTCTGTGCATTAATATTTTTTTCAGTTGGAGAGGAAGGAAGGTTGGTTGTATAATAATAAATAATCAAACCAGGAAACAAACCGTACGTCTCTTGAATGGCATCCTCCCTTCCTCCTCCTTTAGCCCCACCCACAGAGGAAGGATGCCCTTCCAGAGACGCACGGCTGTCCCTGGCCCCAGAGTTCTGTCTGCACAGTGTCCACTAGAGGTCGTCGCTGTCCAAGTAATGCACGGTTCCTCGTACTTCTGCTTCAGTCTCAAAACTATGATCTAAGGAAAATGTTATTTTTGCACTCATTTATTTGCTGCCCCGTAATGTGTCACAATCACAATACTAATGTAGCCTACTTTATACAGGCTAGTTTACCAAAGAAGTGCGTGCGTAAAAGGGTCATTATCAAAATATGGTTCTTTTCTGGCTCCAAAAATGACACAAAAAAATTGTAAAAAATAAAAAATTGCAATAAAAATATTTATTCAATATCTTCTCATCAAATTTGCTAGAACATATTCACTTTTTAGCATCATTACCAGTCATAAGAGACAACTTACATATTGTTTGTTATTTTATTATTTATTATTTCAATTTGTTTTTTGGGTAAATTGAGTTTTGTGCCATTGGTATTACAACAGTTTGGATAATGTTTACAAAATGAAAATGCAATAAAATATTTTGATAAATTGTTGAAATTTTTTATATAATAAGTGAAACAATAACTTATATGTACAAAAGTTACATTTTATTGATTTATGTGGTAATAATATGTTAAATCAAGCTAAATATTCAAGTAACACTAATGACAACAATGTAACACCAATGACTTTAAACTGTATAATGTTAGATAACTTCTGTTTATTCACTGTGGGTCGTAACGCCAATGACAAATTTCCATAAAATTCAACTTTTTCTAAAATATTGTGCAGGTCATCCCTAAACTAACCTTACCTATCATCAGTAAAATTTGGACATTTTACTTATAAACCGGCTTTGTTTTGTTTTGTGTTTCTTTTTTTCTTTTTTCAATAAAAATACATAATACAGCTTTAAATCAATGATGCACAAAAAAGTACCATAGGTAGAAAGTGGCATCATAAAGTTCTTTTTTTTACTTTTATTAAGCCAAAAGACACTGACCAATATGTTTCCCTACTTACTTGTTCACCTCTGACCATAGTAGTATTTGCTACACATATTTTTAAACTTTTTTTAAAATACTGGTCTTTAAAATACTGGCTAGTAACACCAACACAAAATCAAGAGTCAGATATTTTTTCATAATTATGGCTATTAATAAATAATCATTTTGGTTTGGATTTTGAACACTTGTTAGGCCCATATTGTATTTCTCCATTCAGGGCTGGTTCTGTATATTTAGGGGCCCTAAGCAAGATAGGTTTGGGGGCCAAGCCTCTCAGTCATTTTTTAAACCAGTTAAATTTTAACATGTAACTTTTATTTCTTTAAAACACTCAACTATTTTTCTAGAAGGATGAAAGCTTTGAGACATTTTTGACTTGCAATCTCTGCAAGGGGGGGCCACAGGTAAACAGTACATAGCCTATAACACAGGTAGACCCTCTCAAAAATTATCGAAATGATGTATAAGCCTTGGGGCCCTCTAATGTCTGTGGGGTCCTATGCAGCTGCTTAGTATGCTCATAGTTGTTTCCATTATTGGTAATGTTTTTCTCTTTTTTAATGGGAAATTTTCTTTACACTCCACATAAGAATTAAAGCTATATATGGTCAGGGATATAGGGTTTTCAGCACAACAAAAATTCAAAGTGATTTAAGTAAAATTAAATCGCAAAACTATAATCTAAAATTATCATCATCTTTTAAAAGGGAATACAGCTGTATATTTTTGACTTAACTGAGCCGATTTTCCTAAAAATTAGGCTTTTTCATGACGTTTGTCACCGTATTTTGAAAATGATAAGCCGTTTAATGCAAATAAAATAATACAAAATACATGGCTGTAGCTTCTAACACCAGCAATAATAACCTTTCATCCTTTGATGCCGTACCTGATCTGTCTTTATTCTGCTCATGAGGCTATTATCGCTGATGGTAGGCCACGCTACAGTACAGGCAGCAGTATAAGTAAATATTTACTGATACACCCACACCTCTGAGCGCATGGAGGCTGTGGGCTTGGATGCTCATGTTTCCAATGTGCTCTTCTCAGACTGGTTTGGCAGGTTTTCGTCACTGCGCGGAGCCTGCGGTGCAGGGCCAGTGTTTGTGTTTGCTGTGGGCTCTGCGCACACTGAGCTGTTGTTAACAATGGCGACAGGTGGCTGGCTGGGGCGCGAGTATCTGTCCTCCACCGGGACGTAGCGCCGAGTGAAACATTTCCAGAGCCGCTTCCAGAGAATGTAAACGAACTCCACCACGTTCAGGACAATGCAGAGGATGGAAGTGCTGCCCATGATGTAGAGGAAGATCTTCTTTTCGGTGGCTTTCGCGATGTAGCAGTCCACAGTGTTGGGACATGGGCTCTCACTGCAGCGGACCAGGATGGGCACTTCAAAGCCACTGTAGACAAAGTAGAAGGCCAACAGGAAGCCCACCTGCAAAGACCAAAAAGTGAACAGTTCAAACCAGAGCTCCTCATGATCAGTGCTGGTCCTACACATTTGGGGGCCCAAAGCAAGATTACACAGTAGGCAGTAAAACAGGCAGTAAAAAGCCTTAATGGCACTGATCAGCAGTTTCATTAACTCTATCAAAAATGGCATGAATTAGCAAGCTGGGAAAAAAAATCAAACAGAGATGCAGAATCATTGCGTAGACATACATAGATTGCTAAAGTATGGGGACCCAGACTGACAGAAGCATGGCTGCAAATCTGCCACCATCAAACACACTCACTCTGACACATTCATACATAGGCAAGGTGGGTGAAGTGTCATGCCCAAGGACACAATGGCAATACGGTGGTAGCAGGGATCAAACCACAAACCTTTGGGTTAGTGGGGGAATGTTTCAACCAACTGAGCTACAAACACTTACTCAGTACTACAATTTTTTCACCTAATACTTTTGACTTAAGTGACATTATTTTGAAGTAACAATACTCTAACTTCAGGGTTCCCGGGGGGCATTAAAAAACATTAAAAGTAATTAAATTGATTTAGCAAAAATTAAGGCCTTAAATGGCATTAAAAAGCATTACATTTGATTCCAACATGTATTAAAATTTTAAAATAGTTTTGATGTAAAACATAATCAGTAATATTCTTGAATATAAATATGTATTTATATATTATAATTTACCATTTTTGTATCCTACACTAGTGTGATAGACAACAGAACAAGTTTGCTTCCAGCGGGACCAAATTACTTAACCATCAGATGTTTGACTTTCAACATTATTGCTTTATGAACTGTATTTTACATTACTTCCAAACAGGTTTTGACAGTTTAAGCTGCCACAATTGTATGTTTGTGCCATTAAAAATGTAAAAGTGGCATTAAAAGCATTAAATTAGATTTGCTGATACCTGCAGGATCCTTGTACTTGAGTACAGTTTTTGACTGCTCTCCCCTTGCTCTACCTCTATTGACTGCCACTACAGTGTCATTAGAGCCCACATAGATAATGCAGCATTCTGTGCTAAGTCAGACAAGAACCGGACCTGATCTTGATCCTGTGAGCGTGTGGAGTATGCACCAATACTTACTTTAGAATGTCAAAAAAAAAAAATACTAGGCCAATGTCTCATTGTCTGGTTTTGAAAATGCATTATATATATATATATATATATATATATATATATATATATATAATTTATTATTATTATTAAAAATTACATATTTTGTTCTACCTCAAAGGCGGTCTTGAAGAGGAGGCTGAGAGTGTAAGTGCAGAACAGGCCCCCGTCTAGGCTGCCTCTGTCGGTGTACAGTTTGCGCTTGAGCTTGACCTCGCGGTGCTCTCTGTAGGCCACGTGCAGCGCCACCAGCAGGGAGGGGGTGGAAACCATGATGAGCTGCAGCGCCCAGAGCCGCACCTGCGACACGGGGAAGGAGTGGTCGAAACAGGCGTTCTCGCAGCCCGGCTGACGAGTGTTACACACAAAGTCCTTCTGCTCATCCTTCCACACCTGCTCGGCCGCTGCCACGTACACCAGGATCCGGAACAGAAAGACCACTGACAGCCAGATCCGGCCAATCACAGTGGAGTATTTATTGACTCCGCTCAGAACGTTCTCCAGGAAGCCCCAGTTCATCTTACTTTATCTGAAAACAAAATGACCATGAGAGAAATGCAAATTCAAAACCATACCGCAGTGTACTTGTGCTGCTGCGTTCACAGACTGGTTCAACCCAAATCAGAATCACGTCAGTGTGAACAAGTCCAGATTTCTGACAGCTCAGACCTGGAAAATGTCCACACGTCTGTGTCCGAATTCAGGTCAGATGATGTGGAAAAGTGTGATCAGGCCGAGATCACAGACAGTAGTGCATACGTTAATATGTAGATTACTCTCATACTTTACATATTTACATTTAAACAGTGTATAATCCAGCATATACCCTACATTTACTGAATAAGTTAAACATGTACTCCTGTAAACACCTGAAAACACACCATTCTTCATCCACTGATTGATCCAATTGTTCATCTGGGAAAACACTAGCCTGGCCAGCCAGCCCCTCCTACTTTCTTTTAGAAAGCAGGACAGTCTGGTTCCTCTCTTGGAGGGAACCGTTTCTCCTCTGTTGATTTGGAACTGGCCTATCACAACCGTTTCTCTGCAGCGCGTCTTACAAATATGGAAGATAATCTCCTGTCAGAAACAACCAAGGTAGCGCTGGCTAGCGCTGGCTAATACTGAGCTAATTTAATGACTTCTCTGACCTGGTTAACCTGTTTAGTGCTTTCCTTCATCACCTGTTGGTCCTGCTGAAGTCCTCATTGTTGTTCAGTCCTCTGTGATTTTTTTCTTTGTACTGTTTCCATTTTAACAACAGTAAAGTCCCATTGACGTTCAATGCAACGACCACTTTCAAATAAACCCACTTTTTTGTCCTGCCCGTTATTTCTCTGATTGGTTACTCCTGTGATTGAAAGGAGACTTATGCGAAGGGACCAGACTAACTTCTTTGTATAGAAGAAGAAGAGTTTGTCTAGCCGGACAGGTTGGGAGAACACACTATTCCAGACCTTCTATTGTATATGAACTTGAGTATTGTCACCCTAAACAAGCTGGCACTCAATACTGCTACCAGTATTGAGTAGAACTTTAGTAGAGTCCTGGACTGTCTAGCTCATCTCCAGACTTGTTAAAACCACAGCATACAGTATGTGGCAGCATTATGAAATATTAAACAAGAGTCCTGGCCATCCTCAAAGCATTATAACTCCACTGACAGTCTCCTGTTCCCCAAACTGTCCCCACACTTCTGTGACACACACATATTATCATTATTATGAAAATTATTAGAGACTGTACCTGTGTGTCCCGGGACGTCTCTCCTCTCTGAGCTCTGTCCGTACCTGTTAGTGTGCACAGGTGAGAGGGGAGCGCTTCAGGGAACTGCTCCGTGCCACGCCTTGTTTTCCATATTTAAATACAGCTGGATTTGACTGATGTGGAAACCATGTCCTGAGCAGGCTGTGGTTCACCTGTGGAGTCTGGAGTCACACAGAAAGTCCTCATGTTTATGTGGACTCATAATACTGTCTGTTTACTGTTATAGTCTTCTCTTTTAAAGACCTGTGTGGCTGTAGTGAACTGAGACACTCTGGTGATGAGCCGCATGTCAAGCAGTCTGCAGGAAAACCCCCGTGAGCTGGTGTGTTGCCTGTGGCTGGAGATGTGGTGATGTGGGCGTGTGCGTGTCACCATGGACACGTCTAATGCAAATACAGCTCTGAGTTGACCTGATCAGGAGGCAGTGTTACCTTACACTCAATTATACATGTCCTGTCCCTGTGCAGGAGATCGGCTCTCACACCACCTGCACGCACTGACCACAGGAGCCAGCCTGACATTATGTAGAATGACTGTTCCAGTAGGTGGAGTAAAGAGCAGTCCTCAGTCAGCTGATAGGTTTGCCTGAGACTGTCAGTCTGATGTAGTGGGTATTAGCAGTGATTTTTGACATCTGACATCTGGTTACGTAAATTCAATTGATAAATAAGTAGCTGAGCGCACGTCTTTGAAACAACCTACATCTGCATCATCCTGTCAAAATAAAACTTTCTTCCTGTTTTCCAGAGTTGGTTATGGACTTATTATAATAAAAAATGTTTTTAGACTTATTTACCCACAGACAGCCTGATTAGAAATGCAAGCCCATGAGTTAAAAAAAAACAGCACCAAGAAATAGTTACTGGATGTAACTCCAGTCCTCTGCACATGCGTGGCTCCAGTGTATTACACTGGGGTTTAGTGGCCTATTACAGGGTTCGTACGGTCATGGAAAACCTGGAAAAGTCATGGAATTTTAAAATGCAATTTCAATTCCATCGAAAAGTTCTGGAATGCTATATTTTGGTGTACAGTTTTGAAAAGGTTTTGGAAATTTAAAGAGTGTAAGTAACTATTTAAAACAGAATAGATGATTACTTTATATCTTTATTTGCTTTAAAAAAAAACGTTCAGAACCAACTTACCGAGCATACTTATCTATTAATAACTGGTATATAGGCTTTAAGTCAGTAAAATTAGTGGAATAATATATTTCTGGGGGAAGCAATAATGCGTTTTGAATAAGAACTCAGCTTCGTTCATAACCTCTAGAGGCGCTGTTGTATTCTGCAGCCCGTGGTCCCACAGTTCTTCTTCTCTTCCTGTTGACACAAACATGGCGTCGGTCTGGAGCGTTGTATCGAGCCAGAACACCTTCACCTTCTAACCTGCGACACTCTCTCTTCCTTTGGCCCTTTCGCTCACAATTGACCTGGAACATGTCGGACCGTGAGCCGGGGAAAGAGAAGACTGCCCCCGCGGAGAAGGACTACCGGACCCCGGGTCTGAGGGGCGCCCGGACCACCACACTGTTCCGGGCGGTCAATCCCGAGCTCTTCATCAAACCTGTAAGTACTCAGAGAGGAGGGTCAGAGTAATGGGACAGAGAGACAGGACAGCAGACTATTTCTAAATCACATCTCCACTGGGTCGTACTGCATAAATAAAGTACATATTTACCCTCATGTCCTGCTTAAAAAGTTAGTTCATACTGTTAATGGAAATGTGTGCACCATAAACTTAAATTATGAACACATTTTCTGACCCTCTTTAATTACAACGTGGAAAAAAACTGTACTTTATTTCCCGTTTTCCTTTAACAAAGGCAGGCAACACTCCCTACTGTTTATCTGAAATTCACTGCAAACACAGTTCCTTAACATTTTTCATGGCAAAGGAACAATCCGAGCCAAAATGATCTTAAATGCACCCCAGCTGTAACAGAGCATAATGGTTAAATGACAAATCTGCATCTTCTCACTGCCACAGGAGGGTGATGGGGCCAAAGGGAAGTATTCTAACTTTAAAATGGCTTTATTCTACACAGAAAATAAATATAAAGGTTTATTCCACCAAATGGGTGCCTTTTGTGTCCCTAGCACATTTGATATTTTATTATGTATGAAAAGTCATGGAAAAATAAATATTTGTTTAGTAAAGAGTACTACACTTTAAAATAAAATTTGAAAAAATACAAATATCAATAAAAATATAAGTGGGAACAGAACAAACAGCATTTGTTACGTTTTCCCAGTTTCCATTCCTTTACTATCAAATATTATAATGAAAGTCCTTTTTAATATCCTGAATTGATCTGTTCTATTATTGCAACACTTTTTCCTCTTCACATGACCAACAACTGGATCATTTTGTGACTGAGAGCATCAATCATAGCCCTCAGTCCTGTTACCTGGATTTCACAGTTAATATTTATCAATTAATGAAGTGCACATATAAAATAAATGAGTGGAATCTGCTCAGTTGGGTGCTTTAATACCATAGACATAAATACGAAGTCGTTGCTGTTCCATTCACTTAGTCATGGTAACAAGAATGAGTGACATCTTATTCTTATTCAGTTTATTAATGTAAATATTTTTTCTAAATATAAAACTACTGACATTGTTTATTTTAGAAATGATACAAGTATTTCTATTAAAGGTAATTTTTAGTCTGATTTTGATTTCTAAACTCATTGCTCCTGTGCTCAGTGTTACTGACATGATTCTTTAGTGTTTGAAGCAACCTTTTTTATGGTACTTCTAATGAGTCTAGCGTGTAATAGAGTGAAAAGGATTACTACTCTTCACACCTTGGACAATCCCCAGAAAATGGTTAAATAGGGTCATAACTCAGTGTTTAGCCTTAGCTATACAGAAAAAGCTTTTTGTGCATCTAGTTTGTAACAGTCATTTGTTCTGAAACACATGCTGATATGAAGCCTGTGCTGTTTTTTGCAGAATAAGCCGGTGATGGCATTTGGGCTCGTCACCATCACGTTGTGTGTGTGTTACCTGGGCTACATGCACGCCACGCAGGAGAACCAGCAGCAGCTCTACGAGGCTGTCGACAGCGAGGGGGAGCGCTACATGAGGAGGAAGAGCTCCAAATGGGACTAAGCACTCAATTCAGCACAAATGCTGCACTAATGGAGGATTCAATCAAAGAGTGAAAAAATCATTTCAGACATCAGTATGTTTTTAAAATTTTGCTTTCTGACATGTGATGATGGGGAGTGGTTTCTAAAACTTGGCTTTTATCTGAGTGGATACCATTCTTTAATCTTATATTGATGAGGTCCATTCATGTACATTAAATCTTCTATTTAATTCATTTTCAGCTGCATTTCTGATTGTGATGGTACAGTACATTATCCCCTAGCCTTTTAATAATAGAAAGTCTTTCAAAGACCAAATATTCAACATATTAACATGTATTCTTCAGAGTGCATCTCGTCACTTGGCCTTCTCCTCCTATGGACAGACACAAAGACCACATAGGCGATACGCAATTAGAATACAGCAGTTACAGACACATAATACAGGGTTTGTACAACTTTTCAAAGATCAAATTCAAGCACTTTTCAAGCACTTTCAAGTTATACTTTTAAGTATTTTCCAATGCCTTACAACAGGACTTAACCAGTGCCTTTTTGTTTTTCCCCCCAATGTAAAATGTTCAATATCTATTGAAACTGAACAATTTGAGACAGTGTTTGAATATGTAAATTGAAAGTGTATGGGACTACATTAACTGCGGGGGTCCTCCCCAAAGTAAATGTGAGCAGAACATGTGCAATTTTAGAATACATACATTTTTCAGTAGACTACCACATTGTAGTATAAATATCAAAAATATACATACTTTTAGAAAACATTTTATAGGCTATTTCTTAAAAATATGATGACTAAATGTTCATAAATGTCTTTTATGTCATGACTTTATGTTAATTTTAATAACCTTTGTAGTTTATTATACGTCTTGAACCTCAGCAGACACACTGAGGATACTGAATATAGAGCAGTGTATCTCCAGCCTGTACGTCAAGGCCCTGTGGCAGCAGTTGTGTCAGCCTAAAGAGTGCACTTGCCAGGAGCAGCCTGGCAAGTTTGACCACAGGTGCCAAGGCCACCTGTGGCCAGACCAGGCACACCTGAAGGAACTTTAAGGCTATTTATTATTTTTTCATGCTCTGTGTCTGGACACAATCTAATTTGAAGCAGTCTAGTTGAGCACTTTTGGACAAAATGGCAAAGAAAATTGCTCTCTATTTTAACATAAAATAATTTAGGCTATTAATTTTCCAAATTTCCATTTTTCAAAAATGATCTTGAGTTCCCCTGAAATAATCTTTGAACTGCCACGAGAAAGGTAGCAATTTAAAGTATTTTCAAGCACTTTAAAAACAACAATAAAATTCAAGCATTTTCATGGGTTTCAAGCACCCATAGGAACCCTGTTAATACATGCAAATAATTAAATTAAAATAAATCAAACACGGCTATCTCCAACTAACAATAATGATTAGACTTTGTCATGAGTCAGAAGAATAACTCTTTTCCAGAAAATAAGCTCTATATCACTCATAAAAAAGAAACTAATAATTGTCTGAATGGTGTACCTTGATGACGTTGGCCAGCTCTCTCAATGCCTGCTCGTAGCGCTCCTCCAGACTTTTGAGAAGTTCTGGTTTGACCATTTGTTTCTGGATCCCAGGACTTCCTGCATCACTCACCATCCGCAGGAAGTCCTTCTCCTGTCGGCACAAATCATCTTCATAAACCTCACTTATTAGTATGTTTCAGTGTTCAGTGTTGGGCATGTCTGACCTGAACTTGCAACAGGAAGGTGAAGGCCAGCCCGGCTCTGCCTGCTCTCGCTGTGCGTCCGATCCTGAGCCAATGGTTGGACACAATGTTAGAAAGAGGAGGTTACAGTACAGACAGAGTCCAGAGTAGAGGTTGACCAATATGTTTTTTTCTATTGCCGATGCCGATTTTAAAAAGTTGATAAATGGCCAATAAACACTGCTGATATTTTAAACCAATATGTAGGGCAGATTTTCCAAATTTTAAGAAACTTAAGGCATTTGTTTTAGCAATGCTTATTAAAACGGAAACAAATTGGAATTGGAGGGGGGAAAGTTACAAAATGCATTTGGATTTTTTGTTCTATGCCAGTGAAATGAGCAAAATCTTTTTATTGCCGTTTTAAGCTTTTCAGGCTGAGATATAGCGATTTTGGATGTTTCCTATGAACTGCAGAGCCAAATTAAAGATTTTGAAGAGGGTAGAAGTTTATGGTGTGAAAATAGATGAACACTACAGAATCCAACCATTTTCTCAGTTGTAGGTGTTCTGTTTCCAAACACCAGGCGTTTCTTTTTACATTGTGCTCTTTGGGAAAAATCCTTTCTAGGCCGCTGGATTTCCACAGAGCGGCTACTAATCAAACTGGCATCAGGGGAGAAGGGGCGGTGCCCTATCCAGGTCTTATTATACATCCATGGTAAGAGTTCAAACTGCTACAAGATGATTGTGGAAGCTGGGGTCCTTCACATGGTTGTCCAAACATGTGCCTCGCCAAAAATCTGCAAGAATCAGCAGATTGTCAAAAAAATGCAAAAATCGGCCCAATATATCGGTCAACATCTAGTCCAGATAGACAGTGTTAGAAACGAGGTTACAGTGCAGACAGAGAGAGTCCAAAGACCTGTGGATGTAAGTGCGGACAAACTGCGGTGCATCGTAGTTGACCACACACTTGACTGCGCTGATGTCGATGCCGCGGGCCGCAGCATCTGTGCTCACCAGCCTTCAGAAAAAAAACACACTAGTGTCTGTGGAGATTCTCAATCACCCAGGCTGTTATAATATAAATATAGATTTTTTATGTTTTTTCTCATTGTATTTCAGTGAGTGTTTTCCTTCATTGAACTTCTGTTTCTTCTGTTCATACACAAATATGTAGTTTACACTCACAGTTGGATCTTGCCCTGCTCGAACTCCTTCAGAGTCCTCTTCCTCTCTCCTGGACTGAGTCTGGAGGAGAACTCCAACGCCTGGACGCCCCCAAACAGCTGCAGCAGAAGCACCAGTCTAAGGAACAATAGAAATGAAAATAAGCTTTTGAGTCAGAATAATAGTAAAATAAAATGTTATTTTTGAGCAGTATTGTCTGTACTCTGACCTGTGAGCAGCCTCTCTGGAGTTGGTGAAACACAGAATAGGACTAAGCTTCATCCGAGTGATGAAGTGCAGCAGGATCAGAGGCTTCTTACTCAGCGTACATGGGACATAGTACTCCTGAAGCATACAGACATACAGGAACATAGTACTCCCAAAGTACAGTGAGGGAACAGCAGCTCTGTCAGTGTTCTGCAAGCTGGCACACTTACCGTCAGCCCCTGGGGGAAGTGGAAGCGCTCCGGTGTTGGGGCTGGAGCAGAGGTGGCCTCAGATGAGTTGTGGGCTGAGGTGAAGAGGCGTGGCTGGTACAGGCCCAGCTGCTGGAGCTTCTCTGGGTTGTGTGTGAGAGTGGCTGAGAATAACAGCTTCTGCAGTGGCATCTGAGGATGGGACAGGCTGAATACAGGACAGCGCCTGTTAGAGCGCTTTATAAACAGACAAGGTGAAAGTACAGGGACAGCTGAAAGAGCTCCGTTCCACCAGGGTTTCTGCATGGCTCAACAAGTTGAATTTATGACATTTTTAATACCATTGTTAAAGAAAATTAAGACCTATTTCATAAGCAGTGCGCAAAAAGCTGAGTCATAAATGTGGCCGTGTTGTTTAATTGTGACTATTGATGACAGTGAGTGCCACAAAGCATTTTGTTCTTAGTAAGAAAAAACACCTTTGAGAATTTGGTTTGAAAACAGTACTGCAGTCTAAATCAAAATGGTCTGTGGGTTGCCAGTCTTTCTGATTGGATGATTGGCAATGCAGAGTTTCAGAACCAAAACAAAAACTGTAAACATTTACAACTCGGTTATTATGTAAAAAATGTTTTAATTGTGAATAAATCAATTGTACCATTTTTATCAGTAAAACTAATATTTGATTTAGACTTGTTTATCTCATATCTTGGCACACATCTGGGTAATTTATATGAAATATAAAAAATATATACTGCTCACAGCAACTTTAAGAGCTGTTTAAACATATTTAAGATCCAGTACTCTGCATCTTGACAAATTTAGGACTATTTAAGGCCTTTTATTTAGATTTTTAAATTCAGGACTTTTTAAGACCCTGCAGAAACCCTGACTCACTCAAGGCTGTGAAACCAGGACATCATTACATTAAAAACCTTCATTGTTTGTGTTTGAGACTGCTCCATAAAGCTCACCTGGCTGCAGTGATGTGTGCTGCCTCTGTCCTCCTGAAGAGAGCGCTGACATCACTTCCTGAAGCATGCACAGCTTTGACCACCTGACTGAGCCAGGACTGGTGCATGCTGTCAATCATTCTGTCAGCTTCATCAATTATCTGTGATAAAGAGTCAAATAAGTGTCTCTATAAAGTCAATACAATAGCATTTGTAAATTATGAGTTGAGATTTAGATGAAAATTAACTCACCAGAAACCGAAGGTGTTCCAGACAGAAGCTGGAGTTTTTGTTGATGTGGTCGACAAGGCGGCCTGGAGTGGCCACAGCGATGTCTGCTAAACTACGTCTTTTGCCTCCTCTGGAATAAAACAAAACTGAGACACCGTTGCCAAATAAAGACGCTCTCTGAAAGCAGGACATGCTTCGACACTTAAGAGTCCTTACCTGACTTCTGAGAGTGAAGCCTGCTCAGCTGCAAAAGACTTGTGTCCCGCGAGCATCACCACCCTGAGAGGTGTGCCCTCTGCATACGTTGAGAACACTCTCCACACCTGCTGGGCCAGCTCTTTGGTGGGCAGCACAACCAAGGCCCTCACCTCGCAGACCACCCTCTGCATCAGCACCTGCACAGCACACTCATCTAGGGCAGTGCTTCCCAACTTTTTTTGTCTGGTGTATCCCCTGGGGCTTTTGTCATGCCATGAGTAGCCCCTCACTCAGACGTGTAAATAATTCTTGATGCTCATATTAAAAAAAAAAAAAAACTCTGTCTTTATTAGTGCAAAGACATTATACTTTATTGTAAATAAAAATTCTCTTACATTTTTGATAACTCAAAGTGAAGATGAAAAAACAAAATAAATAATCATTTTTTCTTTAAAATATAAAATAAAAATATTACAATATAAACAAACTTAAAAAAATATTTAAAATTGTAAATAAATAAAACTCTTAAACTTATAATACATTTACCACAAAAACAACAACTATGTAATATATTATTTAATTATTTTCTATGACCTAGCTAGTTTTTCATGTGTTTCATTAGTTTAATATGAAGATTGCAAATATTTTCTCATGATCTTTCACAAATAATTGTAAGTACCCCCTGCAAAGTGCTCACGTACCCCCGGTTGGAAAACACAGATCTACGGCATTTATCTTAAGCAACCGCTGCTCCCTTTCTCTCAGGGGTCAGCACAGTGAATCATTTGCATGGATTCTTTGCCTGCTCTATCTCTGCCTGGTTCCTGTCCCACCCTCAGTTCCTCCCCTGTCTCTGTCCCACCCTCAGTTCCCTCCCTCTGTCCCTTATGACTGTACACATTTTTCTTGACAAGACTTTTTAAAATAAAGTTGTACACACTCAGAGCCTACCACTGAGTTGTCCTGATGATTGCAGGTTTATTGAAGGAAATGTAGACTCACCTGTATGACAGGGATGACAAAAGCCAGAGTCTTGCCACTGCCTGTGGGGGCCGATACACAGATGTCTCGGGGTCTGTGGCCCCCTGGCCCCACCAACAGTCCATGCTGTGCACTCCCCAGGATGGCTGGGATCACCTCTACCTGCACTGAGGACATAAGCTCCTGATTTAAGCATTTTCCTTTACGGCTAATAGAGTGTGAGGTCTATCACAGCAATTGTGCATGAGGCAAGTACAGTGGCTTACAAAAGTGTTCAACCCCCAGCATTTTTCCTTTATTGTTGCCTTACAACCAGGAAATTAAATGGATCATTGGGAGGTTTATGTCAGTCAGTTTACATCACATAACAACAATATAAAGATGCTAAATATTTTTTAATGTGAAGCTAATAATAAATATGACAGAAAAACAGAAAACGTAAGTGTGCAAAAGTATTCACCCCCTTTTTAAAGAGCCCCCTAAATATGATCTGGTGCCATTTACCCTCAGAAGTCACAAAAACAGTTAGATAAGGTCTGTCTGTCTGCAATTCAACTCTCATAATGCCACAAATGAAATGAAGGATGAGGCTAAATACAGGAAGATTCTTGAAGAAAACAACTCAAACAGTGCTGTACAATGTATCCAACTTGAAGGAGCTTGAGCTGTTTTTAGATGAAGAATGACGACAAATCCCATTAATTTTATGAACCAAGCTCATAAAATAGTCATCCTAAAAGACTTGGAGCTAGAGGTCCTTCAGAAGGTGGTTCTACAAAGTACTTACTTCAGGGGTGAATACTTCTGCACACCCAGGTTTTCTGTTTTTCTGTCATATTTCTTGTTTGCTTTACAATAAAAAAAATATGCATCTTCATAGTTGTTGTCATGTGATGTAAAGTGACTGACATAAACCTCCCAATCACCAATTTCAATTCCTGGTTGTAAGGCAACAAAAAAGTACATGCTAAAAGGGATGAATACTTTTGCAAGCCACTGTACATGGCTGGTGGATGGTACATGTGTAAATACCTGGGAAGAAGTGTTGGATGTGATTGTTCTGGAGTTTTTTGAGCAGGTGAGGACACAGTCCCGGGACGTCAGAGAGCGGATGAAGATGGCTTTTTATGTTTTGATCAATGAGGTCAGGCTGAGCAAGCCACTGAGGCAGCACTCTGTTCACCTGTCCACACACCAGTTCATACAAGGTTAAACAGGACAGAACATTCAGACTGAAGAAGAGGAGATATAGACAATATATTTACATGTGTAACTAAACAATATCCATGCCCTAAGGGCCTCCAGTGACTGAAAATACTGAGTAGAGTGAAGTGAAGGCACTCATGAGCAGAGACTCACAACAGTATTATTTAGACTTGTACCAGTGGTTGTTCTAAAGAAGTAAATTAATTTTTGTGACTTTATCCCAGATCACCTTTTGCACAGTTTTATTGCAGACTCCTCCAAGAACAGTGAACCCCTCAGCAGCAGTCTTCTCTGGAGTTTTTGATGCATCTTTTTCTTTGTCTTCATCTCCAGTTACTGGTGTTTGTTCATCTGAAATGTGACAACTGGTGTGAAAAAAAACATTGAACACACAATTCCAGCATACACAACATGCTGCAGAGGTCTTTCAGTTTATGTTTCACATTGGTCAACAGTGGCCAAAAGATTTGAGAATGACAAAGTTTTCTGCTGCAGTGTTTTTAGATCTTTTTGTCAGCTGTTACTATGATATACTCAAGTATAATTACAGGCATATAGTGAGTGTCAAAGGCATTTATTGGTTACATTATGTGTATGTAAAAAGTGTAGTGCAGTGTTGTTGGAGTATGTTGTGGTACTATTCTTTATTCATTGTGTGACATTTGCCAAGTTGAACACTGACTGGAGACAACATGGAATACTTGTAATTATACTTCAGTGGACCGCAGTTGAAAAGATCTAAGAACACCAGAGCAGTAAATTCTATGAAGTCCGTCATTCTCAAAACCTTTGATCACTACTGCACAGTTCAACAGTCACCTGACTGATGCTGCTTCATCTTCACATCTTTGCCTCTTTTCTTCTTCCTCTGCACCGCATCTTCATCTTGGTCAGACTCCCTCTCCTCTTCCCTCCCGCTGATGTCTTTCTTTTTCCTTTTCTTTTTGGATTTGACCGGTTCAGTGTTTGTTTCTGGCTGTGGTGTGGTTTCCGAGGCGCACTGCTTCTGTCGCTCTTTGGCTTTCTCCTTGAGTTTCGCCAGTAACGCATGGGACCGACTGTCTTTACTGTCGCTGTGGTTCTCCTCCTCACCGAGATATCTGCAACAATCACAGCACATTTAAGAACAGGATACTGATCACATGTTTTAAATGAACACAAAAGTGGTCCTACCTGTTTACTAGAAATAACGACATTATGTCCTCGAGTTATTTAGGTGTCACATGTGGGAAATTTTGATTAAACTACAAGTAAATACAAGCCTTGTGAAACGACAACAAAAACTCATGTGGCACATGCTGCACGCATTTTGATGACGTCAGTTTCAGACGCCCATCGTAAACCGATTTTCCTAACTGAATATATGAGTGAAGATTACTTTATATATTTTATACAGTTGTGGGTACAATAATTAGTAAAATAACTAGCTTCAGTAAAAAGAACGCCATGCTACAACCTTAGGGTCCTTTTGGTTATATTGAAGTGGCGACCAATCAGGTCAAAGCGGAAACCTTTGAAGTTGTGAGCCCGCTGTTTCTGAGTATAATTTAGACTAAATAAGAGCACATTTATAATTTACACTAAATGATGTGAAAAGAAATAGAACTCCAAAATAAAAAAAGACATAGAAGTTCACTTTAATTTACACTTGTGGCGCCTCACATCCATCTGGCCAATCACCAAACGCGCATTATGGTGACGTTTCCGTTATCTTTGCTTTGCGTCATTACGTCGCCAGTTCATTCTGAGCGGGAGCTTTGGATCAGGTCTGAGCAAGAGCCCAGGTAAATAAAGCTGCTGAAAATGTGTTTATTATCATATCATTCGAGGCCTTTACTTCAGGCGGAGACAAGTGTTACCGTCACAGTGATAGTTTCTCGGAGTGTCGGTGTTTGTGTGTCTTTGTTGTGTTTAGTGAGGAGTAGGAGCTGTTAGCTAATGCTATGCTGGAGTGGACAGCTGTACAGTGTTGTGTGAATGTGTCTCATATAGTTTTGTTATATCAACAACAGGGCGAAGATGACTTTTGTTACCCCTCATTTGTGCAGATCATTGCTTTTTGTAATCTTTGAGAAATAACTAACTTGTATATAACGACAGTCGTCATGAGAAAAGTCCAAAAGAGTGCTGTTTTTTTTTTTCAGCTTGAAGGTTCTGTGTTTCTTGTGAGGAATGGCCATGAGGAGTGAAGCCCGTGTGGAGGCAGAGGTGGAGGAGGAGGAGAACTATGGGCCACAGCCTCTCAACAGACTGGAGGTAATCCACTGTACACAGTACAGTACACAGTAGGTCATGTCTAAACAGTAATTTGTGTAGTTTCAATGTTAGATGTACACACAGTTGTTCATAGTTTTGTATTTTTTTAAATTTAAAAATGTATTAAAAATGTATTTTTAATTTAAAAATGTAATCTACACGTGTCTCCACACAGCAATGTGGGATCAGTGCCAGCGACATCAAGAAGCTGGAGGACGCAGGTTTCCACACCATTGAAGCTGTGGCCTATGCCCCGAAGAAAGAGCTGCTCAACATCAAAGGCATCAGCGAGGCCAAGGCTGACAAGATCTTAGTAAGTGGATTCACATGAACAATATGGATATTTAAAGGACAGGGCCAATCAGTGTTTGTGGCTGTAGCTAATTGAGGAGTGGTTTATCAGCCATTTTAGTTGTTATCCCTGAGAGGAGTAAAGTAATGTGACTGCTGACACTGCTTTAGTTAGTTCACATACTGAGCCTTTTAAAGGTTCTTTCTCTTATTCTGTCAGACAGAAGCAGCCAAACTTGTGCCAATGGGTTTCACCACAGCCACTGAGTTCCACCAGCGACGAGCGGAAATCATTCAGATCTCCACAGGCTCCAAAGAGCTGGACAAGCTGCTGCAGGGTTAGTATTCAGAGGGGAGGGGCTCAGAGTAAGACAGTGGGCCAGCAGATGTCACGAATCAAAACAGGACATTCATAATAATACAACGTGAAGTGAAGGAGTTGCTGATGTTTTGTCGCACAGGTGGCATCGAGACAGGCTCCATCACCGAGATGTTTGGGGAGTTTCGCACTGGCAAAACCCAGCTTTGTCACACTCTTGCTGTAACCTGTCAGGTAAAACTAATTAAAATATCTTGGAAATTTCACATGTCCTGAATTTAAATAGAAAAAATTTCCACACAGCGTTGAACTTGCAAATGTGAGAGTTTATTAGGACTCAACATGCAACTAGGCCTTTATCAGGCAAACGGTGGAAGAGCTCTAGGAGGCCATCTTCAATAGGCACAGCACCCAAGGGTGACAAGTCGTTCACTGAGCAGTGAACATTATAACATACAATTATATTATTAATATATATTATAGAAACAAATAGTGGAAAACATCTCATTAAGTGTGTATTTTAAGCATTAGAATAAATATTGATAATACATGTAAAAAAGGCAGTGTATATGATTACATACAAAAAACGAATACAGCTAGCAGGCAATTCATTAAACCTGGTAAACTATACATAACTCCATGCATAGAATTGGGCCATCACAATGCATCACAAGGAAAGAGCTGTCAATATTTTACACAAAAAATGGTTGAGCTTTATAGAGACTCTTCCACCATTTGCCTGATGAAGGCCAAGTGCTGAAATGTCCCTTGTTGAGCCCTAATAAATGCTCACATTTTCAAGTTAAACAGTGTGCGGACATTTTTTTTATGTACTTTTGGGCTGCTCCTTCTGCTCCTACGCACGCTTGAAATGCAAAGTTTTCATCCTCTAAACATGTCCTGAATTGAAAACAGTCTTGAAAAATGTTTATATGAGAGCTATGAGCAGCTAGTCCCAACAGAACATCTGTGTCTTCTCAGCTGCCCATTGACCAGGGCGGAGGAGAGGGTAAGGCCATGTACATCGACACTGAGGGCACCTTCAGACCAGAGAGGCTGCTGGCTGTGGCAGAGAGGTCAGTCAATGTTCTGTATACATTCTAGTTTATTTGATCCTTATTCAAGCAATATGAGTACATTTTTACATGAGCTGATGCACACAAACCTCTCCTCTGGTCAGGTACGGTCTGGTTGGCAGTGATGTTTTAGATAATGTGGCCTACGCTCGAGCCTTCAACACAGACCACCAGACGCAGCTGCTGTACCAGGCCTCTGCCATGATGGCCGAGTCAAGGTGAGAACCACACAGACCTATCAGTATGGTTTAGCTTGAACAATTGACTATGTGGATGTGTGATGGATCTGCTGTCTGCAATCAATTAAACTGAATTCTGGGATGGCCCTATGAATTGTGTTTTACAATTAGTACTTCCACCATATAATAATAATAAAAATAATAAGAATAAAGAATAAGAATAATAATAAAGAATAAGAATAATAAAGAATATTAACAAAAATATGAGAGAGTCCTGATTTCACTGTCATGTTTCTCACCAATGCATCAGGTATGCTCTGCTGATCGTGGACAGTGCCACTGCTCTGTACAGAACAGATTACTCCGGCCGAGGAGAGCTGTCAGCGAGACAAGGGCATCTGGGCCGCTTCCTACGCATGCTGCTGCGGCTGGCAGACGAGGTGAGCCTCCGAAATACCTTAGGCACTTGATGAACTGATGGACTGGTCGCTCTTTCTGAGTGAGCCGCTGTCAGAGAGGCACACCCCTCAGTCCTGGGTAGGGCTGGGTACCATAGCGATCCTTTTTCTAATCCCTATGGTGTGCTAATTCATATTCTACAACAGTGGTTCCCAACCTGGGATCTCGGACCCCCTAGGAGTAGCACCAGAGATTGCAGGGTGTCCAACCTCTGTTCTGAGGTTGAAGTTATCAAAATTATATTTGTGCAAATTAAATTAAAAAAATTCCATAACCCAATTGGAAAAAAAGGAACAAAAAATTACTACTACTGCTGATTAGTTTAAAAAAATATTATGTGTATAACTGTTTCTGATGTGTTAGTGTGGACCGAATGAGGGCTCGGGGTGGGGTGGCATATCTTGGACACAAGCAGGGGGGCTTCAAAAAAAAAAAAAAGGATGGGAACCACTGTTCTAAAATCATAAAACACAATAATATTGAATAAAAGACCGCATTTTGGAGCAAAATTCTTGTATGATTTATTCTGTTATTTATTTGATTCATGCAAAGGAACATTAAAGGTTACACAAAGGATTAAATTCTTTTTTTTTTTTTTGATACCAGTAGTATTGTAACTTTTCTTTGGATACCACAAAGTTATTGTTTAATGGTACCCAGCCCTAGTCCTGGGTCAGCAGCCCTGAAGTTCAGTGTGTCTTCATGAACTAGCACATGCACACAAACTTATCAAACAGATGACAACAAAGTGAATCCTAGGATTAAGTGTGGGAGTGAGTGATAGTGGCACTTTCTGATCGTGAAATACAGATCTCATCCTGTTGAACAACTTTAATTCCTGAACATGCTCTCTTCTGACAGTTTGGTGTTGCCGTGGTCATAACCAATCAGGTGGTGGCACAAGTGGATGGTGCAGCCATGTTCTCTGCAGATCCCAAAAAACCGATTGGTGGCAATATTCTGGCTCACGCCTCCACCACACGGTGAGTGTCTGCTTAAGTGTTTTACGGTGTTTGGAGATGTATGGAGAATGGTCATTGTTAGCTCTTTCTTATTTATAAGCATTGTTTGTCTGGTCATATATTGTAATATATTATAAATCATAATTGTCCACATTGTTGGACCCACATCAAAATGCAAGAACAACTTTGCATTATTTTGCTTCTTATTCTGTTATGCCATATATTCTTTTGTATCTTTATTTATATTAATTAATGTTAGATATTAGGGCTGAATGATTTAGAAAAAATTCTAATTGCGATTTTTTTATTTTATATTTTATTTTTTATTTTTTTGACAGATATTGCGGTTGTGATTAGATTAGCAATATATTTTTTAAAATCAATGTTAAGCAGTTAACAGTTTAAATATTAAGCATGTGATGGTGCACAGACACTTCAGAGAAAATTTAAATATTCATTGCTCAACTAATACAAGGAATCACATAACTTTCAGATGAGGTCTGTAAAGGTCTAAACTACAGCTGTAGCACAATTTATATACATTAAGACTCTGCGGAGATGAAATATTTTGTTCTCTGCAGTGAACATTACATCACATAAATAATTGCAGCCTTAGCGATTTGCTAATTGCAATATTTAAAATTGCGATTTTGATTAATTCTGCAGCCCTTTTAGATATCTGCGGTTGCCACAGTTCAATTCCTCACTCGGGCGGGTTTACTTAATATTTTCCTCTTGAAAAACTATCTCTTTCTCTTCATGCCAAAAAAATGAATCTTTATCATGTTAGGCATTTGTGTATAAAATGTCTGTGTAGACCTGAACCAAAACGTGCCCCTAATAGCCTCATATTTGCATTTCTGCAGCCTTTATTTAAGAAAAGGTCGTGGAGAGACCAGGATTTGTAAAATCTATGACTCGCCCTGTCTGCCTGAGGCCGAAGCTATGTTTGCCATCAACGCAGACGGAGTGGGGGATGCCAAGGACTGAAGGGAGCCTGGGAGCTTCACCCCAGACCCGTCCTGGCTTTTTCAGAGAACCACCGCCTCACACGGGAGACGCAGAGAGAGCTGAGTGTCTGAATGAACAGTGGGACAGGACAAAAAAAAAACTCAGTACGCAGCATGCAGTACGCCCTTTTTTTTGTAATTAAGTGTCTCTTGTATGTCAAAATGTCAATATTATTTGTGAAAAAGTTGTGTGTGGTTATATCTAAAGATTTTGGGCATGATACATTACTGCAGCTGATTTGAAATTTTAGAGTTATTTTGTGTTTTAGACAGGTTGAAGCTGTTTTTTCCTGCTAATTGACTAACTAATCTTAAGACTAAAAAGACCAAATCTTCCTCTACACTCTAAAACATCATTTGAGTCATTTGTGAGCTGCTGAAAATTAAGCTACATATAATTCCTGATGGTTCTTCATTTCTTTCCTGTTTCCTCTTCCATTGCATCTTGGCTGCAGTGCTGTGTGGATGTAATAATGGTTATTTTCTAAATGCCTCCAGACTTAATTGTATTTGTGTTTATTTCTCTGTATATAAGCTTTCTAGATAAATGACATATGTTTTACCATTACAACTATCCAGCTGGTCTGCTCTTTATTACATAAGGCTGTTCTCTAAATCAGTGAATATTTAAAGAAAACTCTCTACTGTAGGTTTGTCCATTGATTATTCAGAGCTGTAGCCTATGCCCGTTTAGTCCAAAAAAAAAATCATCTGTGATCTAGTTTTGAAATCCTGTACGTCTAAAATCAAGACAAACACTGGGGGCCGCAGGAAATGGGGTCAGGACCAGGTTTTGAGCTTCCATAACACAGTTCCCAACGACTGTGTTCTGTCTGCTTCTCCAAGATGAAGAAATGTTTACTTTGGGCTTTTTTGCCTTCACCCTGTCTCAGTTATCAGACAGGAGATAAACTCCACTTACTGTAAGTCTCATGATCCCAAGGGTGGTCTGGCAAATCAAATGAATTGGGAGAATTCCTCCATATTCATTAAGTGTTCACTGGCTGTGCAGCTTATACTGTACAGTCACTGTTCTGCTGCTTATATTCAGTCTTTGTAAATGTGCCTCCTAAAGGTAAGACTGGCTTTACTTGTCGCTTCTGTGAAGTTTAAGGCTTATACTTGTGGCCTATACTACATATTGCTCAATTTGTTGTGTTCCAAATTTTATGGGAGAGGACCTCCTGACTCCACTCATGCATATTATGCAATGATATTTGGCATTTTAAACATACATATGTTTATGTATCTTGTTAGAAGTGAGGGCTGGTCTGAATCCTAAAAACCCCGGGCTGAAAATGAGTCCCACTCTGCCCCTGCCTGAGCATCCTGTTGAGTCATTAAGATGCCAGAAATTATTTTAATGTTCAAAAGACTTTTTCACACAATGCACAACTCACAAAGCAGCCCAGAACAATGTTTACAAGAATAAAGCCATGGTCAGTCCTGTATTGGCCGATAAAAGTGCTCTCTCTGTGAAAAATCCTCTTCACATGAATGTTTTAAAGTCTTTCATGATACTTGAGATAGATTAGATTATTAGATAGACCATAGATTTTTTTTAAACTTTTGTTCCTCTGTTGGAAATTATTCTTGCTTCCATAAACATTAGGAATGAATAGATTATAAAGAAATACAAATGAACAGTGCTCATACAAAAAGCTATCCGTGACATGATGGAATATTAGTGACTGATGATATAAGTGATAAGTTAGCAAATACAAATAAAGAAAAATGCAATATCGATAATTATGTCTTAAGGACTCTCGCTGAAGGTAATAAATAGACACTATAAATCTCATGACAATAGAACAAACAACTGTCCACACACAGTTAAGGAAATGGCTTTTGGATCATTTTGAGGCTAAAGACATCAGTGCCTTATAGTTTTTTGGAATTCTGAAGCTGTGCTTCCAGGATTTTTGATGTCTCCTCATCCTGAAAAATAAAAGCATTATCATTATGAACCCAGACTGATGAAATTAAATGTGTTTCTTTAGGACCCACCTGAAGAGTGGTGGGAGGGGTGTTCTTTGCCAGATCCATCCATTTCGAGGCCTCTGAGACCTTCCCTAGCTCCTGAAGACACTATCAACGCAACAAGTCCAGTCAGGAATGCAACATACACTCAGGTTACAGAGGCTAACAAACATGCACCGTTACCTTGGCTATGTAGAGTCTGACAGTCTTGGAGAAACCTGGACTTAGCTCCTCGGCCTGTTCAACAAAAACACACCTGGGTCAGAGGGCAGCGTCCCCAGCACACACACGAGTACAGGACATTTACTACCATACTCTGCTTTGTCTTTTCATCTACAGCTGCTGGAATTGTGTGTTGAATAGGAATAACTATTGTGGCCCTTAGGTGCAACATCAAAATTGTTTTTGTCCACAAGAAAAATAAAAGCAGAGGTAGATTTTTTTTTTCTTGCCTTATAAAGAAACCCACCCCCAATTAAAAAAAAGTATCCATGAAAAATGTAAATAAATGTTAATATTTAAAAGAAACATTGTTAAAAAAAATGTGTCCACTAGAAAAATAAAAGAAGAGGAAGATTTAAACATGTTACTTAGAAAAAAGAAACCCACCTAGAAAAAAAAAAAAAAATCCATTAAAATAAAGCCACGTCTCAATTTTTAAAAAGCTAGTTTAAAAAATATCCATCCTCAAAATAAAGTAAACTTGTCTAAAAAATAAAATGCACAAGAAAATTCTTCTATTTAAAAAAATAAGACATTCCACTTTTTAAAGAAACTTAATCTCAAAATAAGAAAACACAGCCTCAAATAAAAGGAGGGCGCTGTTTTCCCAAAATATCCCCCCTTTTAAATTAAGGCTGTCACAAAAAGAAAACCTTTTTATTCTTAGACAAGTTTAGTTTATTTTGATGGAGTTTTTTTAAGCAAGCTTTTTTTTTTAAAATAGTAACAGATTTAGAATCTTGCTCTGCTTTTATTTTTCCAGTGAGTAAAAACAATTTTAACAATGCTCCTTTTTAATATAGATATTTATTTAAAAATGTCTTGTATACTTTTTATATTTGAGGGATGGGTTTATTTTTAAAAGGTAGTGTAAGCAGCATGGGCTTGTACTGGTTTGAAAATGGTACTGCAGTCTAAATCAAAACAATGGACTGTGAGTTGCCAGTCTTTCTGCTTTTCTGATTGGACGATTGGCAATGCAGGGTTAGAACCAAAACAAAAATGTAAACAAAAACATCTTGGCCATTATGTAAAACATATTTTTAATTCTTAATAACTCAACTGCACCACTGTTATCAGTAAAACTAATATTTGAGTTAAACATGTTTACAACATATCTGGGGACACATGGATCATAGCAGCTCCGCTTTTATTTTTACAGTGCACAAAAGCTATTTTGTAGTTGCACCTTAGGGCCACCGTAAATAACAGTGAGAAGCAGCAGATAACTGTGGAAAGTGCAGAGTGCAGTACCTTGATAAAGTTGTCAAGAGCCTGCTGCAGTGAGGAGCTGGGGGGGCTCGGGTATAGGGCAGCTGCAGCCTTCTGTTCCAGCCAGTCCAGAGACGCAACCTGCCACATTCATCAAACAAAATGGCTGAATTATTCTTGAGCTGGGAAATATTATAAGCTGTAACATAGTTTGGTTTATAATTGAAAACCGAGGAGCATGTCTGACCATGTAGCACCACCTTCCCAGCAGGTAGAAGCAGATGGGGTCAGTGTGGCTGAGGGCCAAAGCCCGGTCCAGATGCTCCTGAGACAACACACACCAATGTCATTCTGATCACACAAATCTAAACGGGCTCTGAGGGGGCGGGGGGTACCTTCAGGACGTGGCTGCTCTTCAGTTTGCTATGCATGCTCTCATGTCCAGACGTCAGACTCGTCAACACCGCAAACCTACCCCACACAAACACAGACATACCAAATCTGTGCTCACGAGGAGCTGGAATAAGTCCACAGTTAAGTTTCCTCCTCTTACCATTTATGACATTCCATGTTCAGTCCATTCTTCTTCAGTGCAAGCTCCGCCTCCTCCAAACCTGCACAAATATACCATTAAGAATTTACCACACCAGTACAGTTGGAGCCGCAAACAGTTTTTCTGGTCATACACTTTATTTTGGTGATGAAGTTATTACATGTACCTGACTCTTGGCACTGTTGGAGAGGACTTCATTTTACCACATCATACACACTTGGCTTTCTTTATTCTCATCCATATACAATATGTTTTGTTTCATCCATTGTTAATGGATTCTAGACATTTTATTTTTGTGAACATACTGGACTCAACCACAATTTTTTTTCAAGTATTATTTCTCTAACAAGCAGGTTTGGGAGATCCTCATACTGCACGCATCTCTGTGGTGGAGAAGACAATAGTTGGGTTAAGAAGTCCATTGAGTAAGACCAAGCAAAGTTCTGGCGTAGACCTATTTTATATGTTGGTTTCGACCTGGTTTAGTCCTGGTTTAGATTTGATTTAGTCCTGGTTTAGACCTGGTTTAGACCTGACTGAGACCTGATTAAGACCTGATTAAGACCTGATTAAGACCTGATTAAGACGCGGTTTAGTCCTGGTATAGCCCTGGTTTAGACCTGATTTAGACCTGGTTTAGATTTGGTTTTGGCCTAGTTTAGTCATGGTTTAGATTTGGTTTAGACCTGATTTAGGCCTAGTTTAGTCCTGGTTTAGACTTGGTTTAGTCCTGGTTTAGACTTGGTTTAGTCCTTGTTTAGACTTGGTTTAGTCCTGGTTTAGACTTGGTTTAGTCCTGGTTTAGATTTGGTTTAGTCCTTGTTTAGACTTGGTTTAGTCCTGGTTTAGATTTGGTTTGGTCAGGGTTTAGACTTGGTTTAGTCCTTGTTTAGATTTGGTTTAGTCAGGGTTTAGTCCTAGTTTAGACTTGGTTTAGTCCTGATTCAGTCATGGTTTAGATTTGTTTTAGACCTAGTTTAGTCATGGTTTAGATTTGGTTTAGACTTGGTTTGGTCATGGTTTAGTCCTGGTTTAGACCTGGCATAATCCTAGTTTAGTCAAAATTTAGTCCTGGTGTAGACTTGGTTTAGTCCTTTTTTTTTTAAATCAAAACATTGAATTTTCATTAGAAAAATACTGAGGTCTGGACCTCTGGGACCTCTGTGGTGCACAAGGCCATGGTTGAGTTTTCAATGTTATATAAAAATATGTCCTCTAAAAAGACCAAAGTACTGAAGCTGTGTTTCTGTTAAGTCTCATTACCATTTTTGTGGTTCTTTCAGATTCTCTAAACCTGCATACTCAGTCAAATATAAGCGTACAACTGTGTGGGACCCACCCTGCTGCGCCAAGGCCCTTCTCTCACGGGGGTCCGCTGCACACCAGTACATGTCGCTGTGGGCTCGGGCCAGACGCCATACGAACTCTCTGCTGTCTCCGTACTGAGCACAAACATAGGCACATCTGCTCAGACTGACATTTTAGATGCCAAAAATTCAAATTATTTTAAGTGAAATTATTTTCCACTAACATTACTCAGTGTAATGCAGCAATAATACTATTTTACAGTGGTTAATAATCTATTTTATTGTGGCTCACCTCAGCTCTGTTGTCCTGCAGAAGCCTGTAGCCCTCTGCCTTCAGCCTGGAGTCTCCTGTATGCAAAATATCACTCTGAGCCAGTAGCAGAGCCAGCTCTCCACTGGGGGCCTCTATCGCCAGCTGTCGGACCCGTGCACTCTGCTTTGGCCCCCTGTCCTCCTCTGGGTCCTCGTCCTGTGAGTCCTCCTGTTTGAGGGTGAGGACAGTGGCGCAGCTCTGGTCCTCCTCCTCAGACTCCTGGTCAGCCGCCTCGTCGGGCCCCCGGTCAGGCTCCTCTCGATCGGTGTCCCGGTCTGTGTAGTCTGACTCAGCGTATGCAGTGGAGTACCTGCGAGAGTGGAGAAGGGAGTTCAACACCCAGCATCCTGCGCCACAAAGGCTGAGACAAGTTGGAAATGTTGGTAGGATGGATCTGCTTTTGTGTACAGGTTATTCTCAGCCATGACAGTAAATAAGTCCAATATTAGTCCTGTTCAGCACCTCACATTATATCAACTATATTAACATTACATGAACAATGGGAATTCTAAAATCTTGTGTTGCTGCTCTCTTACATCTTGATCCTGGTGAACCTCAGCTGTACCTGGCACTGACCCATTTCTCTGATGGACTGTAACTGACTTTGAGATGAGCAGGAATGAGCTCATTAAACACACTCCTGCATAGCTCAACATGTACTTCACCAAGTACTTTACTACTACTGCTACTGCTACTATACAACCCCCCTTGCACGCTACACGAACATGTGGTCCCCTCGTACACAATCCCCTCGCTGGTCTCCTAGTACAGTGTTTCCCAACCAGTATTCGTCCTGGTCTAGACCCAGCTTAGTCCTGGTTTAGTCTTGCTTTAGTCTTAGTTTGGTCCTGGTTTGACTTAGTTTAGACTTGGTTTAGACCTGGTTTTGTCCTAGTTTAGTCAAAGATAAGTCCTGCTTTAGACCCAGCTTAGTCCTGGTTTAATCCTGTTTTAGTCTTAGTTTGGTCCTGGTTTAGACCTGGTTTATTGCTGGTTTAGTCCTGGTTTAGATCTGGCTTAGTCCTGGTTTAGTCCTGGTTTAGTCCTGGTTCAATCCTGATTCAGTGCTTGTTTAGTGCTGGTTTAGACCGAGTTTAGTTCTGGTTTAGACTAAGATAAGTCCTGGATTAGACCCAGCTTAGTCTAGGTCTTGGTTTAATCCTGATTTTGTCTTGGTTTAGTGCTGGTTTGACCTGGTTTAGACCTAGTTTAGTTCTAGTGTAGTCTAAGATAAGTTCTGGTTTAGACCCAGCTTAGTCTAGGTCTTGGTTTATTCCTGATTTTGTCTTGGTTTAGTGCTGGTTTGACCTGGTTTAGACCTAGTTTAGTTCTTGTTTAGACCTGGTTTAGCCCTGATTTAGTCTTAGTTTTGTTCTGGTTTTAGGAATTGTTTGATCCTGGTTTAATCTTAGTTTGGTCCTGGTTTAGACTTTGTTTAGACCTAGTTTAGTTCTATTTAGACCTGGTTTGTTCCTGGTTTTGTCTTTTTATTTTTCTGGTTTAGTTCTTGTTTAGTCCTCACTATAGTCCTGGGTTAGTCCTGATTTAGGTACATTTTAGCCAAATATATAACGGTACTACAAATGATCATATAACTCCATCTACATCCTGCAATGTGCTCGCGTACCCCTTGGGGTCCCTGTACCCCTGGTTGGGAAACACTGTCATAGTACATACCCCCCCTCGCTGGTCTCGCCAGTGCTGGCCATGCCCTGGCTGGCGGTGAAGTAAACAGAGCTGGAGGCGGTGGAGTCAGTGCGCTCTCGGTGGATGAGGTGGCGGTGGCGGCGGCGGACACGCTGGCTGTCCTCCACTCCCTTCCTGGAGACAGACACAACCCCCACTTAGTACTGGTGCTTTATTGTTCTTTCTTACTTACAGCAACACTGTAGTATTTGGACCTTAAAATAATGTTTCAAAAATGATATTACTGATAGAACAACTCGATACAAACCACTTCTCCCCAGACCCACCATGTAACTGGGGGGAGCGAGTAGGTCACTCTCAGAGCTGTCCCAGGTTGAGCTTGGCTGTGGCTAACACTATGAAGCTATCTTACATCTCTTAAAACATGCAATATTCAATAACTATGTTGAATATTGTGATACTGATATTTTTGCAATATTTTAAAATATCTGACATAGTAAGTTAAATTCACTTAATACAGACCAAGACCCAGTTTAGAACTTTAGTCCTAGCTAATTTGTGACTAAATTAAGGAAGCTACCACTAAAACTGGACTTTTAAAAAAAGTTTTTATTTAGTCACAACACATTTTCATTTAAGGCTCTGGTTGGAAAATGATTATTTAGTGTAAATCTCTGTCAGATGGAGGACCACAGCGTTATTGTAATATATTTAGATTCTAGCAATACGTATATTGCGTTTGCTGATGTTGTGATTATGATAATTTTGTGATATATTGTGCAGCTTTAACAATCAGCCCTTTACATCTGTGGGCATGGGAAGAGCACAGGCTAAACTCCACAGCTTCTCTAATAACAACATCACACAAAGACTTGAGTGGCTGAAGGGTTCAGAGCTGCGGTCTTACTTGACGTCCTGGATGATCTGTACAGCGATGTCCTGGAGACCCCCCCTTAGCTCAGCCACCTCTGAGCGCAGGGAGGACACACAGCTCAGGACCTGGTCCAACTGGTTCCTGAGCTCCACCTGCTGGTCAGGAGACAGACCTTGGACCACAGCCTCCACAGCGGCTAGGGCCTGCTGCTGGGCTACTGCCTCTGTAACACACACCAACATAAACTCAGTCACACACTCTTCTGACTGACATCAATAAGCTCTGGCATGTCAGTGAATATCAGTGGATGAGGTCAAAACGTAGCACAAGACCTCTTATGATACGCTCAATGTTGGTAATATTCTTATGAACGCTGCTTGTGTTCAAATGAGTTTTTCTGAAAAATGTTATTGATAACATTGTCACAAATATTGTTGACAACATTGTGATTCTACGTTTAAGCTCTCTGGTGTGATAATATGTATATATCCAAGAGCTTTTGCAGCGTAGCAGGTTTTGTCTTGTGAAATTTAAGACCTTTTAAAGACTTTTGAATACTACTCAGAGTGAAATTTAATGCTAGCATCGTCAACAACAGAACAATTATCTGTTTGAATTTTACATTAAAGAATTATCCCTACCACTCTCTGAAACTCTGAAGAGTTTTTTTAAAAAGTGTAATACAGATAAAAGAACTCTAGCGCTGCATTAAAAAGCATCAATAAATGAGTCATGCATTTCAATTATAACATTTCTTCAATAAATATATTTTGTTATTGTGATGGCTCTACTTTTATGAAGATAACAATGTTTTGACAGACCTAGATGAACAAAATGTAATACTCATAATATTTAATACTTTTAAGGCCTTGATTTTGACAAGATCAAATTTAATACCTATTTAAATATTTTAAGACCTTGAGGCTACTCTGTTTAGGCTCTCTTCTAGGATAATATGTATATTTCCAAGCAAGGGCATCACTAGACCACTTTTACTTGGGCACATGCCCCAGTATGAATCAGCTGTACCCTAGTAAATAAATCCTCAATAAAATAATATTATATGTCAGGGCTTTCATTATCCCAAACTCCTGCAACAGACAGGCCCCAGTTTGAATCCAGACATTAAGAGGCTTTGATTAGAACTGCAGAGCCATCACAGGAATGAGTCAGGCAACTGTCCAGGCAATAGTACATTGTGCAGCGCATTCTTTAAAGAAAGATACAAAAAAGTGTAGGAGGGGCCTGTACCCCAGTAAAGCTTCAGGTCTAGCAACACCCCTGTTTCCAAGAGCTTTTGTTAGCAGAGTCATAGGACCACCACAGGTAATAAAACACAAGACAGCTGTTACACGACAGCAGACAGACCTTCTCAGCAGAGTGGTCCCAGGCAGAGAGCACTCACCCTGCTCCTCCAGCGCGTCCCTCAGCAGCAGCCCCGCACCATCAGGACTGTCCAGCAGCGGCCGTGCGTGGGGGGCAGCCCGGGCCCCCACAGCCAGCGCCAGAGCCTTTCTCCTGCTCACCTCCCGATAAATGATGAAAGCTATCAACCCCAGTCCGGCTGTGGCTCCCACCGCGAGCCCTATCAGCCCGTTCCTCCCCAGCGGCGTGTTCATGTCTCCACCCACAGCCCGTGCGTCAGTCTGTCACACTGCTGTTCCCACGGATGTCATGTCTCCCTCACAGCTCAAAATCATCACCACGCTCACTTCGTCTGGCTGACCAATAAATGCAAGCGTAGACAAACAGATTTTTTGTCTTTTAAGCAGATAAACTAGCCTGAGCCTGAGTGAGAGCAGGTCCGCAGTTGCGCGTAAATGTAGCCAAATATCATTAGCCTCGCGATGCTAATACATTAAAAATGAACAAACAAGCACTTCCGGTGGTCTTTTCCCCAAACCGGAACATTCCTTCAGAAAGTGTCTAATATGAAACCCAAATTCCAAAACCCGGATCAGGACAGGGGTTCAGGTTCAGTACAAGTCACTGATGTAACGACGCAGCAACATCAGCCCAGCTCAGTCCGTCCGTGAAGCGCGTGTTGGTGGGGTACCACCTGCGTCAAACGAGGCGTGGTAAGATCACACACAACATCCGGTTTCAAAATAAAACACGAAGCACAAGGAGGTGGAAATACAAAATAACAGCCATTTAGAGCAGTGGTTCCCAAACTTCATATGATGAAAGCCCCTTTACTCATACATTCTTCAAATATTGGCCATATAAAACATCTGTGTTTTTAAAAAGCTAATAAAGACATTTTATACTTACTTTATTGGAAATACAAATTCTCCAGTATTTTTTGTTTAAATCTCAAATTCAAGTTACAAAATAAAACGAATTATCTCCTTGCTTTAAAAATAAAAATATACTACTACTATAAAAGCATGTACTATGTAAAGCATTCTTTTAGCCAACAGTAACTGTTTTTGTGATTTTTTTTTAATGTTTCTATGGAGAAAGACCTGACATAATATTTTGAAGAGAATGGTTTATTGTTGGGGGTCCGCGTGGGATTTTCTGATATTTAGGGGGACTGTGACTCACTTGAGTTTGGGAAAGGCTGGCATACAGAATTTATTTTAGGTGCTTTGAGTCTAAACTTTCATCCATTCACTCATCAATTCATAACTTTATCCACAAATAATCTATAAATAAAACCTGATGCAGTTCAGAAGAAAGGCCAGAGTAAATTGCTTCATCGCTGAGGTATTTGTAGAAATATGGAGCACAAAGTCATAGAGCAACAGTGAACAGTTAATAGGCAGTTGGTTTGCTGCAGGAAAATAGGGCAAGATCTCATATCACTCATATGGGCCTACCACAAGGATCAGGCAGTGCAGCCAGTGCAACAGCTCTGGGGCCCAGAAGCAGGCCTGTCGACAGGTCACACGTTATAATAGACAGGTTATATTAGAAAACATAATAATATTTTCTATTATAAGGGGGCCCATGTGAAGCCTTCACGCCCTGGGCCCCAACAAACCTTTTGACCGGCCAGCCCAGAAGGTTTAGGGGCCCATGAGAGTGGCCCTTGTCCTTCTATAGTCATGTTTGGATTTAAAATATTCATTGTAACTCCAATGGAATTTGTCAGCTCATTACAAAATTTGAGAATATATATATAAAAATACTTATAATTTTTTCTTACATAATCTGACAAAGCTCTACTTTACTTCATAGATTTTCTACATAATTATGATAACTTTGAGGATTAATGCAGGTGCCTTAGAAAAGTGAAAAATGTGTTTCATAACTTTAGGGCCCATTCTGAAAACCTGCACTGGGGCCCCTAGTACCAAGTTACGCCACTGGCCAACCAGATAAAGACACAGTTGGATGGAGAGGCTATAGCCATATGTCCTTCGTACCATCACTAGTAAAGATTTTAGTAGGATTGTTCTTGATGTATTGAGAATTTATATCTGGGTTAAATAGAATGACTGCATTGTCCTTATATGACCAGTAAGATAGCCCTGTATGTGTAGTTCTAATGAGGGCAATGCTCTGTGGAGGTGTAAAATGAAACAATAGTCCCACAGTACTCCTGTGGGTATGCAGTCTGACTTGTTCTTTGTATTTTAATGAATTACAGTAGAAACTAGTGGCTCACACAGCTTCCTGTTTAACCAGATCAGTTGTTTACTCAGTGTCTTGTTATTCTTATATAAATATTCATGAAAGATCATATTTTGATCAAACATATTTTAGCTGGTGTGCAGATAATATGAGTCTCTTCTCAGTAATATCTGTGAAGACTCTCACTCATCCAGGCATCATCTGGACCTTTTGTTGCAGTATTGTAATGATTGTGATCTTGATATGGTTTTATTGTAAGTTACTTTCTACTGAATAGATGTGAAAATTTAGCAATTTTTCGTCCTTCACCTGTTAGTATTTTTACCTTTAACCTTCTTATGAATTGATTTTAAACATTGATAAATTAAATAAAATGTTGAAAAGGAGAGAGAAAAACAAGACAACAAGAACAAAACAAACAAAAGAAAAAGAAAAACAAGCCAAGACACTGAAAACGTATATTAATATAGTACAGTATATTATGAGGCGTGTGACCAGTGGCATAGCTTGGTGATGAGGGGCCCCAAAGGAGTAAATTACATTGAGCCCCAAAGGCCTAAAGCACATTTAAATAGCTTAATGTTCATTATTTTAAGAAACTGATAAAAAAAATGATAGTCTCAGTTTATTTATCTTTAAAGATTTTGCAGGAAAAAAAATAGAGATACAATACAAAAATACAAACTCCCAAATATAATGTCCTAGTTTCATATTTTGTAATTACTTGGAAAAAAATATTTGCAATGAAGTGCTGTTCTTGTTTATTATAAATATAAAATGACCATAAAGGGACAAGGGCCACTCTCAGGGGCCCCTAAGCTTCAGGACATGAGGGGGTCCCACTGAGAGGCCTTAACTAGTCACTTTTAGTGGGTTGTGTACAATTTGGGCTATAAATCACACAGCAGGCATGGCTCCATTTTAGAACAAGCTTTTCTTATGATCAAAAAAAAAGTTTAAAATATTTGATATTTGATTTGATATTTTTTACAACAGTTACTCAATGCTTACAAAGTTTAGTAATGAACAATAATAAACATGTTATGGACATTTTAAAAGAAATGATTAGCCAACTCAAGAAAGTACAGTGAACTTTTTATAACTTAAAAGTATTATATGTGGGTCCCCTCTGAGAACCTGCACTGGGGCCCCTTGTTACCACCTTACGCCACTGGAGGCTATGTATGTTCTGGTAAGTTCCAGTGGTGAGAAAAAGTACTCCATTTCTTTACTTAAGATAAAGGAGCAAAAATTTACTCAAGTAAAAATAAAAGTATCACCCTAAAATCTCAACTTAAGTAAAAGTAATTACTTTCAAATGTACTAGCAAGTAAAAAAGTAAAAGTTTTTCACACAGACTTGGCAACTCATGAATGTGTTAAATGTGAGGGATTTTGCTGATTCCAGATGAAATGAACAAACTGGTGCAGTAGAAGAGACTGAATCTGTCACTGAGGTCTTCTGTCTTTATTATTCTGATGTTTCTAAAGCAGTACTACTTTACTGCATCTGTTATATTTAAGTACTGTGTGTCTACAAAAAAGGGCACGACAAAAACACTCAATTTTAAACGAAACTCAAAGTACTTTCTACTTCAAACCAACTCATGAATGTAGTGGAGTAAAAAGTAAAAGTAAAAGTACCCCCTGTAAAATTTACTCAAGTAAGGTACAGAAACATGCAAAACAAACAAACCCTAAGTAAAGTAACTAAGTACTTTTACTTCGTTACATTCCACCACTGCCATAGTGTTAACAAGAATAACAATATGGTCATTGCACATAAGTACTTTTTAAAAAACACGATTCCTTTCGACGCCCCCTGAAGCTGTAGCCCCGCCCCTGTATCTGTAGTCCCGCCCCTGGAGCGCTCCCCCCGCCCTCTGGAGTCCCTTTCCCCGCCCTCCGGAGCTGATAAACTGATGGTGCGGCTCTCAGCGGTGTAGCTCATTAACTCCTGGAGCCGCGGGTGTGTGTGGATGAAAGATGGCGGACAGCGGCAGCGAGTCGCCGCGGTGCCTCCTCTCGAGTTGTCCGGCTCATTAGTGGAGCTGTACCGCTGCTGTACCGGCCTGAGAACTCATTCACAGTCAGCCAGGCTGGATAAAAAAGTCCGAGAGAAGTTTTAGTGGAAATGCACCGCGGCTGAGGAAGGAAAATGAGCCGCCGCTCTGAAGGTGAGACAAGTGCATCAGGGTCCGCTCAGCTCCGGAGTCCACTTCATCAGGACTTAGCCCCGCAGTTGTATTTTTTATGCATTTATTTTAATTCCAGCCCTCTCCTCCTCTCCTTGAGTTATTTGCGAGGAATGTGCTGGACGGGGTTCTCGGTGGTTATGAAGTTGGAAATGTTTGAAATTCTTCTTGGGTGTGTTTTCAATCAAAATAATGGTTTCCCTTGAATCCCAGGCATGTGGCCCCAGCAGCAGCCCCAGCAGCAGCCCCAGCCCCAGCAGCAGCCCCAGCAGCAGCCCCAGCCCCAGCAGCAGCCCCAGCCCCAGCAGCAGCCCCAGCAGCAGCCCCAGCAGCAGCCCCAGCAGCAGCCCCAGCCCCAGCCCCAGCAGCAGCCCCAGCAGCAGCCCCAGCAGCGGCAGCCCTCCTCCCCGGAGCACTCCCCGCCGCTGCCCGCGGATCACGTGCTGTTCTCCGGCGCAGTCTTATTCCCTGGTACGGTCTACTCCTGTTAGTGTTCACAACGCTGGCCTCTTGTAAGTTTAGTTTCATCAGCTGAGAGGGGTTTTAGGCAGACGGGGCCAAACTGAGAGCTCATCTGTGAACTAGACTAGAGTCTCCACCTGTCCCACTAGGCAATTGGGCTGCGTATTGTTTCAGGCATAGGCATATTTGTTTCAAACACATCCCTACAATACAGTAAATGCTGTAACTGAAAATTATGAAATTACTGAAATTTATGATTCATTTTGAAATTTTTAATGCAAAACTTTCAGTTATTTCACCTGTATTAGACTTAAAAAAACAATCAGACTCTTGTTCGTTTGGTGGCAATCTTGGCTGTAATTGTTTTTAAGTGGCATTAAAAAGTCTTAAAAAGGTTTAGAGTATTGCAGTAATAATGCCACACTGGCGTCACAGCTTTTTAGCTTTGTCACATTTAAGTAACATACTTTTCTGGCTGTCATTGTGGAAGACATTACACTAAGCTAACAGATAAAATAGGGAATTTAACTGTGTTCTTGAATTGGAATTCTGGGTTTCACAGAGTGACTTGTGTTGTCTAATGTGGAGTTTGTGTGCACAGGGGCATTTGATCAGCTGGGCTATCCTCTGGTGGTGTTCCCAGTGGAAGGACACGCTGAGCTCTCCACAGCACTCAGTAAGGCAGAGGTGGTGGACTTTATCAACTACTGCCTGTGCCAGCACAAGTAAGCGGGTAGCGGTAGCACTGGTACATGTGTGGAGTGTTTCTGCAGATGTCTGAATGCTTTTATTTGTGTGCGTACAGTAAAAAACAGAAGGTCAATCTGGTGTCGGTTGTGGCAGATCTCAGAGAAGCATCGGTCTCCTCCACGCGGTTCATCACTGAGACATTGCTTCTGCTTGAGGTATTGTGGAAACTTTCTGAGGGCCTTATTTCACACCCGTCACAACTGGAGCACTTAATTTAAGCTCTGAATGTGTAGTGACTTTGAAATGTCAGTTGAGATTTTTCTGTTGTTAAATGGGGCTATATTGTCAGGGTTTCTGTGGGGTCTTTAAAAAGTCTAAAGATGTCTTGAATTAAAGGCCTTAAAAAGTTTTACATGTTGACTATTAGGTCTTAAATACATTTAAATTGGTCTGAAATATGTCACAAACATTTGATGCAACTACCTAAAATGTCCACTTAAATGCTCAAAGGCATATTACCATTGCCAAAATGAGAGCGTAGACCTTTTCTTACCAAGACCAAAATGCTTTGCAGCTCTCGCTGTCACAAATGGTCTCTGCTTTTTGTACACGTCCTGCATGCGTACAAAATGGGTCTTACTTTTCTTGAACAATGGCCTTAAAAAAAAGTCTAAAAAAATTAAACCTATTGAAGCCTGCAGAAACCCTGATTATACTTTTATTCATATTTTTAAACCAATCTTAGTCACCTCCAGAACTGCATTTCACATTTTACAGCCTTTAAAAACAAAATGTGACTAAAAAAGAACATATTATGAAGTACTTTACTTGTGCCATAAAGAAACAGCTAAAAAGACCAGCAGAGTGCAGACTTTTGTTGTCTTTTGAACATAATTTGAAGTATTTTGAGGTCTCAAAACAACCGTGCCAGAGAATAGAGGATTACTAAAACATGCATGAATGAAGATATAACACAACTCCTTTTTTTTTGATGAGGAAACAGCATTATAACTTGGTAAAAGGCTCAGAGAAGTGAATTTTGCATAGTATAGGCCCTTTAAGGCTTTTCCAGCTGTTGTTTTTCATATGAATATTGTGCAGAATAGTTGGTGTCTGCAGAGAGCTGGGAAGTTGGATTGCCCTGTGTAAAGCTGAGATATTGGGTATTGATTTGAAACTTGTAGCTCTACTTGAACTTCCGAAAAATGCAGATGGTGTGGTTTGAGCAGAGTGTAAAGGTGGGTGCGGGGACCGTCTGACCCTGGAGGCTTCTGTCAGTGTTTGCCAAAAGGGATTGTTTCTCTGTGTCGCTATAGAAGCTCAGACTAAACGCGCCTCTGTGGGCTCTTACATTACATGATTGTAGGTTTGCCCTTAAGATTATGCTTTTCTTGTGTAACCATCGTTCATCTATTAAAAGAACGCTGTCTGGATGATAAAGTACAATGTCAGTGTTGCTCTGAGAATTCTTTGGTCAAAGAGGAGGTCACATGAATGGCTGATCACATGGTTGGTTATTTAATAGAAAAAACAAATCACATTAAATGAGGAAAATTATCAAGCTATTCTAAAAGGCATGCGGACTATTCTATTCAATACAAAACTGCTGGCCTGTTCTTGTGAGAAAACTTAAATTAAACATTTAAAGTTATTGTGAGCCTGAATATTGAAATGGTCCTAATGAAAGACATGTTTTTCATGCCCTCGCTTTCCCAGCTGCAAAAGAGAACTGTACACACTGCATATATAATTCTGCCCAAGAAGAAGGATGTTCTCCGGCTGTTGGTCAAACTCTGGGCTCCGTCCAAGACACAGCCTGTTACTTTCAAGGTAGGATTACCTCATGAAAAGAAACTCACTCTGCACCCAATAAATGGTAGTTAATGTTCCTATAATGTTTCAGAAAGTTCTCCTGAAAGAGGTTTTTGAGCTTTCCAACTACATCGACCGAAGTCAGCTGACTGCATCACTGGGAGGATACCTTGTGCACTGTCACCAGAGCTGGGCGGGATTCACTAAGGTCAGTTCTTGTACCTCGTTATTGTGGAGAGGGTTTATATTGCAGGGGACACATAGACCAAGAAGCCTGCATACCACAAAATGTAATGGACTCTATGTATGGCAATATTTTTTATAGCATTTAATACTGATGTTTTCTTCCCCTTTTAATCACAACAAAAGCAGTCATCTGGACTTGGTTTTTAAAGTTGACAACATTTCACCTCTTATCCAAGAGGCTTTCTCAATTCTGAAATTGAACTGGTAAGAGCTGGTTTATATGCTCCTAGATGGTTCCACATGTATAAATTACATGTATTTGTGAGATGAGCAGCAGAGCCTAGAACGTTGAATGCTCCTATGAAAAATGGCCAAATCTGCCAATGTCAAATCTTTTTTTCTGTCTTTTGTAAACATGAAGAGAAGACAGAACACTATGCTGATTGCTGCACCAATAGAGTAACTTCTCTTGGTGGAGGCAGTAGCATATCCTACTGTGAGTGCAGAACTCAAACCTCATTGAACACTTGTGGGATCAGCTTGGGGGTGCTGTCTGTGCCTGAGTGACCAAAGCAACCTCATTGGCTGACCTGAAATAAATGCTGGTTGAAGAATGGGATGTGTGTGACCAAGTAAGGAGGTGGGGCCAGGCTGTTGTGGCTGTGTACGGTTTTTCCTCTCACTCCTGAGTTTGTTAAATTAATACACTTTTTAATTGCCAGTATGTCTTGTTTTTTCAGATTTTAATCATGCAGCCCACCAAACAAGAGACAAGTGCAGAATAAAGGGTCATTCCAGATTTGGCAAATTTGTCATGGGCATGTCCCACATCCTCAGCTCTTTATGTTCTTTACAAATGTGGCACCATTTAAAAAGAAACTAAACAGCAAGAGTAATTTTCCCAACAAAAAATAATCTACCAGTTACGAATTGTGTCACTCTTTGAGCTAAATTGAAGTTGTTGACTTTTTGTTTTTTTAATTTCATTTATAGTTGAACAAAAATGGTTTACTTTGCTTGTTTCCCCTACATTTGGAGTAAAGAACTATCGTAAATACTCACAGGTCTGGTTGACCCCTGCACGACTTTACTTTCGTCTTTTGGTTGCTCTGCCAGGACAAACATCTAAGGAAAAATGGAAATGCTAGCTTATTCTTATATCTAACCTGGATGAGACCCGAGACTTCTGGGACACCGGGTCAGTTCTCCCATTCTTACAAGGCAGAGGTCAAGTGCTCCACAATATAAGGACATTTTTATTTCAGATGTTGGTGGAAGGCTCTGAAATAGTTTGTATTCAGCAGTTTTCTTCAGAGGGTGTGCGTCATATTGCTGCTACAGTATACAGTGTATGAATGTAGACAGTAGTAGTCTTATGATCAGCCACAGGCTGAGGGAGGCATAAACGGATTATTGTCTGTCCTCAGCCTCTTCTCTGCTCACACTGCTTTGGCTCATGCAGCACCATACACATCCACTCTTATAAGAGTGAGCACCCACAGACCTGTCCTCTGTTCCTCTGTCCTCTCGATTCTTCTTTGTGCTCTTTCTGTCCTGTCTTTCCTCTGTTCCTCTGTCCTTCACTCTTATGTGTGCCCTCACTCAGAAGGCTGTTTGTGTTTGTGATTGCGTTCAGGGGAGCGCCACTCGTATTGTCCCGTCTCCTTGGTGAGGCCTGTGTAAGTGCAGACCTTATTAGCGAGTGAAAGGAGCCCCTCTGTCTGCCAGATTATACATTCAGTCACTAGGCCACGCTGCCACAACTCATTAACATACTATGGCTTCACAAAGCTGCTGGCCCGGAACACCACAAACATGACCACATCACACTTTGGACTTCTCAAAAGAATGCCTGCGTACCATGTCATTTTACAGGATTTATTTTCTTATGTTGGGTTTTTGGAAGAGGCTTTTTTACTGGATTCATTGGATTTCTACTTTTTATGTCAGTATTTGAGCTGCTTTGATGGATTTCTGCTTTGAAATTTGGACTTATTTTTCTAATCTTGATGGTTTTGCAGGAGATGGATGCGTTTGAGCAGGACTTTGTGTCGGTAGTGCAGCGGTTGCCTGACTGTATCTCCACTCTCCAGACCTTGTCCAGGCAGCCTCTGCCCAGCTCCTTACCTGAGCTCCAGCTCTTCTGCTCTTCAAACGAGGCCAGTTTCCGGCAGCTCCGGAGGTCAGACTGGCTTTCACATTTAGTTCCGAATGGTTAAGCTTTGGTGGGAACACTGCCATCAACATGCCAACACAGCAACACTTTGCCTTGTGCTTACTTAGGCTAGCAATTGGCTAAGACTACATCTATATGGAAGCAAACTTGTTTTGGCAGACTTTGAATTTTAAATGCCTTTGGATTTCTACCACTGAATTTTTAACACTGGAAAGAGAGTCAGTCATTTTTTTTGTCTCTGAATTTCAGTCACTGAAATTTCAGTATGTTTGTATTTTTTCAGTGTTCAAAAAGTCAGAATATAAAAATATGAGGCATATATTTTCGAGTCCTCAAATTCGTTTGGGCCAATTTCAAGCCAAGTCTAAACTACAGCGTCAAAAAAATGAGCTTTTACATTTATTTCCGACTGGTTAACTTTTGGTGAAAACAGTGCCATCAACATGTGAAGACCACAACATATTGCGTCATGCGTACTTAGGCTAAGACTTAAATCAGTCTTTAAATGCCTTTGAATTTCTGTTATTGAATTTTTTAACACTGAAAAGAGTGAATTTTGTATAGTTTTTAATTTCCACTGTATTTTTCCAGTGATCAAAAATTCAAAATAAAAAATTTGCTTTTAAAAATCTGACGCATATATTTTTGAGTCCTCAAATTCGATTTGACCAAATTCAGAGTCTAAAATACATTGTCAAAAAATTGCATTAAATGACATCTGTGACACTCGCCCCATTTGTACTGGAAGCACTTGTTGCCATTCATGAGTGCATGCGCTAACCATCATCAAATGCCACAGTCTGAGTGAGTGTGTGGCCCTCTGTGTGCAGGGACCTGGGCCTGGATGACCTGCTCAGACACTGTGAGCTTCTCCTAGAGAAACTGCAAAGTCCTGAGCTTGACCCCTGTTATCAGGCCATGGCTGGCACTGCACTGTTCACCCAAAACTCCGCTAGCATGCTGCAGAACCATAGCAGGTACAGATAACCCCTGTCAGTGTGCTGCACCACACACCTCCACTAGCATGACCCAGACACACCCTTGCCCCACACACTAATAGTTCATGTTTCAACCACAGTAGAAACTATTTCATAGAATTCTTGTTCACATTGCTTCAGTAAATAAAACAAAGTTGACTAAGGGGAATATAATAATTTGTTGGTAACATCTTTGTTTTTCTTTCTCTGCTCAACAGGATCACTGCAGCGGTGCAGAAAGTGGAGCTCCTGTGGCAGCAGGTCTTTTCAAAAGCCCAGCTCCAGTTACATGTGCTGCAGCTGAGAGACGCCGCTCTGCAGGTCATTAAGAGGAGAACATGTGATGGAAATACTGTTGTAAAAATTAGCCCTTATGTTTAGTTTAAACTTACCCTGGCCAAGTATTATGGTCTGAATGGTGTACTTTTTATTTTTTGAGTGTAAGAGAATTGTTTGTTTCTTCTGTACTTGTCACAGATCACAGAGCAGATTGAAATTCTTCTCCAGCAGAAGCTCCAGCCATATAAAATTCAGATTGCAAAAGATGCAGCCGAGGCAGAGCAGCTGACCTTGGAGTTCCATTCGTCTGTCTACACTCCTGCCATGGTAAGGCCAGTGCATCTGAAGGACTGCAAAATATATGGCAACTGCATTACTGTATATACAGAAGTGATTCATATTTCTCATTATGCTTTAGTGCCATTATGCAGAAAACGGATCACATTATTTTTGAAAGATAGCATGGTTCTTTTTTGACCCCATATTTAACTACCCCATATACAAACCTAAACTATTCACCTCTGTAATATGTGTCACATTTGTATTGAAATTTTTTTATGAAAAACACTGTAATACACCATATGCTCCTCTATAAAAAAAAAACAATGAATTCCCTGCTTTTGTTGCAGTCTTTGGTGGGCTCAGCGGAGGAGGTGGTCCACACTTTAGCAGAGCTGCTGAATGACACTCCGAGCAGAGAGCTCTGGCTGCTGGATCTGCAGAGGCTGAAGGAGAAGCTCCACTCAACCGTGCACTTCACTCTGCAGACGCTGCGGACTGTGTCCCACTACCACCGCTTCTACAACAAGGTGAGTTTCACAGCGGACACTTATCACTGTCTTTTCAACCTCTAGTAAGTAGACTATCTAGAAATGTCTGAAAAATATTGCAGTTAATTTTTTGGCCCCAAAAAATCCTCCCAACGTTGAAAGCATATAGTTTTAAACCTCCCTGTGAGCCACTGTTTGGTCTCTCTTGGCAATCATCAATGTAATTCTATAAAATCTGAAACGTTTTATACAGATTTTTTTTTTTTTTTTTTATAAAGAATTCAAATTATTTTCAACATATACCCAGAAACACCTAGATCTGTGTCAGATGTGTTGTTTAATTCCCTCAGGCCCACCGCTGGTACCGTCTGGTTCTGTCGGAGAACTTCCTCCAGGAACTGCTCTCTGGTATGGACAGACAGAGGCAGAGGAGGAGCTTGGGCATCCTCCCAGCTTGGAGGAAGAGGCTCTGTGCTTTCCTGAAGAAAAATCCCCCTCCGGACATGGAGGAGCTGGTTCATCTGACCCATCTGTCCAATGTTATCCCTGACAAACAAGTCCAGCGGGAGGGAAGGCAGCTGTCTCAGCGGTGACTATTTATTTTACATGGACTACATTTTATTATAATATTTACTGTGTTCTAAGGGTGCTCTGATCGCTCAGCCGCGATCGGTGATCAGCCAGTCATGGCGAAAAATCGAGTGATTGGTAAAATGGGCCGATCAGAAGGGCCGATCAAATTACAACAAACATGCAGGCTCTCACATTTACTGTCCTGCAACTCCGGTTTGATTAAACAGCAGTAGCATTATTCTAGCAGTGTTTTTAAGTTAAGCCCTGGTTATAACTAACACAAACCTGCCCTGGAGCTGCTGCTTTATGTCCCTGCTTTGTCCCCGCCTGCTCCTGGAGCGCACGGGACAGAACCGAGGTGCAGCAGCGTGTATTTGCAAACACCAATGCTAATAGAGCTAAAGAATTAAGTTCTCAGTCTGCCTGTCTTCTTACGCGGAGAAAATTGTGCATTTTGTGCCTTAAACTGCACCTGCTAATGGAAAGAAAGTAAAAAGGCAGCCCATGTGTCTGAGAGGAGCAACTTTCATCTTCTCTTCTCTCTTGTGCATGTTTTCTTCGTTCAGGCGTTGTCAAAACTGGCAGCAGGAGCTGTCTGCTCTTTAGTCCACTGTGTTTCAACCTGGTCTGGCTGCGCGTTACACGGATGCAGGCGCTGCACCCGCGGACTCACACTAAAGGCACCAATTAAGAACAGCTGATTTTTACATCAGCGGAGCATTCAAACAAAGCCACACAGACACTGGGCACACATTAAAGACCAATAATGCAACAAAACCTCTTCTAAAACACAAATAAGTAGAATTTTGTTGTACTTTTACATTTACAAGTGGAAATAATGATAGCAATACATTACTACATTGAAAACCATGTGATCGGTATTGGCCGATCACCGCAAAGGCTGATCGGTGATCAGCCTCAAAAATCCTGATTGGAGCACCCTTACAGTATTCATTATTTTTTCTATTATAATTTTCATATTTATACTTAAGCTATTTATTTAACTTTAGGGTACTAAACAATAATAGACTCTCAAAACATTAAATGCACTAAAATCTGCTCCTCCCCATTGTAGTGGTAAAACCTGTGAAGTCGATGTGAAAAACAAGGTGATCTCAAATTTAACAGTTTTCTGTCCTCCTTCTGTCCTGAGCTGCTCGGGCTTTGTGGTGCATCTGGAACACTTTTACTGGAAGTTGTTGGGGCTTAATGTGTAGTTATTAAAATAGACCTGCATCAATCCTGGCGTACTTTCCAAATTTTGGAAAAACGAATGTTGTTTTTGGTAGTAATCTCAGCAGCCCAAACTGCTCAGGAAGTTTTTGTCAATTAATGATTCTGTTTTGAAAGTGCTCTATGGTGCTCGGGAACAAAAAACTTGCAAAAAAGAGTTAAGAAAAAACAAGGCACTCTTCATTTAATTGAAGTATAAAAATGCTTTACTTTATGTGGCTGTATGATTATAAGATCTTTAAAAAAATAGCCTGCTGGGTTGTACTTAGACCCACGTGTAGTGGCCAACAAACAGCCTTTGTCCAAGAAGATCTTATCACATTCACACGAAATAAAGGCTTTATACTTCAGGAAAAGCAAGTACCTTAGTTTTTCTTTTTTGACCTGGAAATACAAAACACTTTTTTTGCCTACTGTTGTCCCACATCTACTTGTGTTTACCATCTTACCTCGGCTTATTATTGTACTTGGTCTGATGCCTCTCTCTGTGCCGTTTCAGGTGCATGACTTTGAGACGGCTGATCATCTCTTCTGAGCCAGTGGCAATTGCTCAGCTCCAGGTGGCGCTGCAGTGGCAGTACGAGCTGCTGCGGAGTTCACAAGTTGACCAGAGTTGTGCTGACAGACCTTCACTCCCTCTGGCTCAAAGTGTCCACAGCACCCCTGAACGCACCTCCATCACCAGCCCCAAGTCCCCCCGCCACAGACCAGAGAGTGATCCCAAAACCAAAGTCCCCAGAGCAGACCGCCTCAGACCCAGCACCACGGCAGAAGGGAAACGATCATCTCTCAGTTCATTTGACTCAGGATTTGAAGGAACCGGGAGCAGCCCATTAGAAGGACCAGCTTTGACCCGGGACAGTGGAAAAGCAGCTCTGCACCAGCCCCAGATCGATGAGGAGACTATGTCCTGCCTCTCAGGTTCTGACTGGTGTGGATCACTTGGAAACTCATCCAGGGCCAGTGTCCACATTGCTCCCAGTGCAACCCTCAACTCTCTCAACTTTGAAATTAAAGTAAAGCGATCTGCTGCGCTTCCCACCAACCCGTGGCTCAGTTTACCTGACGATGACTTGGAAAACTCCTACACTGTGACTATCATACCAAAGCCATCACTACAGCACAGATATTCAAACTCCCGTGATACGTCAGACCTCAGCCATATCAAAACAGACCATTCTGACCGGTGTGAGGGCGCCCCTTCCCGAACCCCCGCAGCCCCTCCCCCAACCTGGGCGCTACACTCCCACTGCAGCCTAGAGGACTCTGAGCTCAGCCCGATTACACATGTCCTTTCCAGTACCATCACAGAGCCCAAAGACCAGTCCTGCACTGAAGGGAAGCCCTCCATGCTCTGGGACTCTTATGACCTCCATGAACAGTATCTGGATGCAACAGATGGGTAATAATTGAGCTACACTACACAAGTTTTGTGGTTTCACAATAAAACGGATAAAATTCAAAATCCATTTTATAAAAACATCAGTCAAAATGTGGCATTGTAATTTTAAAAATATGAAAGAGGTTCTAGTGGCTGTAAAAATAGCTTAAGACATTTATTGAAGATATTTATTTATTACATTGACCCCACCCCCACCCCCCACCTTCCCCAGTGTGCGCTCTGTTTTTCCAAAGGACTGGGACATAAAGGAGCAGGAGAACCTGACAGAGGTGGAGAGGATCCTGGGGCGGGCAGATGAAATCCTGGCTGTGAGTTTAAGAGTTCTAGAAAGCAGCTATGTGGTTTCTCTCTGAACCCTGTAACAGACTGTTCTTCAGGAGGAGGAGAGTGTCCTGGCTCAGGAGGCTCAGCTGGATGTCCTCCTGCGGACAGAGGAGGGGTCACATCCCTGGGGCTCCTGGGACAACCAGGTAAGAAATGCAACTAACTGGCCTTATTTGGGATATACCTTTTATTATTGTGGTATACTGTAATAATCTCCCTTCTTCAAAAAATCAGTAAGCAGTGCTTTCCATACATTGAAGAGAGCATGGCTTACTGCCATCAACTCCAAATGTTTAGTTCAGTTTTAAAATAACATTTAAAAAACTGACTATGCTAAATGTTGTTAAATTTGCTCTTCTGCTTAAACAATGTCAGATTTTTGTTTTGTCTGCAGAAAATATGGGGTTTAACATAACTTGTAGCAGGAGGTTGCTGTAAATGGTAGCCAGATGAGCATCACCAGACAAGAACAGGCTAGACAGTCTCTTCTGAATTTGTTGTAAATTCAGCTCCCTTTTAAAATAAGCACAGTTGCTTCTTGTGCTTGTCTGAGGAGCGATGGATCAGAGACTAAAGACGTTCTGAAGGATTAGCAAAACATGTGCAAAGTTGCTCAAGTTAAACTCTCAAAAACTATGGCGTTTGTTTACATTTGTATCTACTTGAAGTACAGCATACACCACTGAGGGCTGTGTGTTCACTTTTCCCAAACCTTTTCTACATTGATACAACCCTGGGGCCTCATTTATAAAGCTGTCATATGCACAACATGCAGTGCGCTCTGATTGCCCCCTCCAATTACAGACACAACACACAACCCTGTTCTTCCTAGTTATACATTTACAACTGGTGAAAGAATACAAAGCTGGTCGATGAAATTCTATAAATTTTAGGTGCTCTAGTGATAGACATATTGTGCTTCATATGTTGATTACAGTATATTTTTTCTGACTGGCAGAGATACTGTACCACTGATCAGTACACAGTGTAGAAAATGGGCAGAGTGGGATTTTATACGGTATGCTATGCTTATTACTCTGTAATACTGAGGCAAACGGCCTTTTCTCACTTGCATCATAGCGGTGTTGTACTCACTTTAATGTAACACGGTGTAAACTGCAGTTTCTCCTGTGCTATTCCAGATGTCTGCCAGTGAGCTGGCAGAGGCTGGTGTTCTAGGCCTGGACCAGGATAGTGCAGAGTTCCCGTCTGAGACAGACCTGAGCTCACATCTACAGGCTAGAGGCTGGAACTGCAAACCCAACCTGCTCACAGAGCTTAAAGAGGTCCATGCTCTGGACCAGAGGATCCTGGAAGAGAACCTCAAGATCAACCAGCTCAGACAAGAAGAAAGTCCAGAGGAGGTTCTGCAGAGAAACACGCAAAACCGGCAGAGTGTCTGGATACAGCGCCAAAAGGAAGAACAGGAGCTGAAAAACCTGGAGGAAAGCTTAGATAGAACATGTACAGTAATAAAACGCGAAGACAGAGCCACCAGAGTCATCAGGTGTTCCATAATGTCCAGAACAGAGAGTGAGGAGGACAAAGCCATCTGCAATGAGCTGCTGTCAAGTCAGAGCAGCTCAGAGGAGCTGCACTCAGAAATGGACCACAACCATTCCAGCTCTAATGATCCTCCCCAGATTGAGGACAAATCCAGGATAAGTCTCTGTAATGAAACTGCAGTGAGCATATTGGCTTCTGAGGAATTTGAGAGGCCTAAAGCTGTGGTTCAGGCCATTTCCTCTCCACTACAGCAAAGTAATGAAAGTAGATTAGGCAACACTTTAGACAGTCCTCCCACAGAGCTTCCAGCCAATCACGACACATTAGTCACAGCTAAAAATCCAGTCAAACCAAACCCTGACCTCTGTGTCACCCCAGAGTGTTCAGTCAGAGAGGGAGGGTTTGACCCGGGTGGAGCAGCACGCCCACGGCCCGTACCCAAGCCCAGAAAAAACACCTCACTTCTTCTAAACAACCAACTGACAGAACAGGACAGCCTTCATTCCACTGAGCTGTCATCAGCCGGGTCCACTGCCTCAGAGCACCCACTGCTGCTAAATCCAAAAGAACAGCCAGACAGAGGTGCACTTGATGGGCATGGAGGTTTGGATGTTGGGGACACTGGGGACACTGTGGACAGAGGTGCGCCCACTAGGAAGTCTGGGAGCAGAGGTGCGCCCGCTGAGGACGCTGGGGACCTAGGTGCGCCCGCTGAGGACGCTGGGGACCTAGGTGCGGACGCTGGGGACATGGGTGCGCCCGCTGAGGACGCTGAGGACGTAGGTGCGCTCGCTGAGGACACTGGGGACGTAGGTGCGCCCGCTGAGGACGTTGGGGACGTAGGTGCGCTCGCTGAGGACGCTGGGGACGTAGGTGCGCTCGCTGAGGACGCTGGGGACGTAGGTGCGCTCGCTGAGGACACTGGGGATGTAGGTGCGCTCGCTGAGGACGCTGGGGACGCCTTGGATGTAGGTGCTCCCGCTGAGGACGCTGAGGACGCTGGGGACGTAGGTGCGCCCGCTGAGGACGCTGAGGACGTAGGTGCGCCCGCTGAGGACGCTGAGGACGTAGGTGCGCCCGCTGAGGACGCTGGGGACATAGGTGCGCTCGCTGAGGACGCTGGGGACGCCTTGGATGTAGGTGCGCCCGCTGAGGACGCTGAGGACGCTGGGGACGTAGGTGCGCCCGCTGAGGACGCTGAGGACGCTGGGGACGTAGGTGCGCTCGCTGAGGACGCTGGGGACGCCTTGGATGTAGGTGCGCCCGCTGAGGACGCTGAGGACGCTGGGGACATAGGTGCGCTCGCTGAGGACGCTGGGGACGCCTTGGATGTAGGTGCGCCCGCTGAGGACGCTGAGGACGCTGGGGACGTAGGTGCGCTCGCTGAGGACGCTGGGGACGTAGGTGCGCTCGCTGAGGACACTGGGGACGTAGGTGCGCTCGCTGAGGATGCTGGGGACGCCTTGGATGTAGGTGCTCCCGCTGAAGACGCTGGGGACGTAGGCGAGGGAGGGCGTCCTGCTGACGTAGCTGAAGCTCTTCCTCTAAGTTCTAATGTGAATTTGCATTGCAATAATAACAACAATAAGTGGCTGCAGTGTGAGAGAGATGTTGGAGAGACGCACACCTCTGAGGATGATACTGATCAGGTACAGCATGCAATCACATTGTTCAAATGAGTAATAAAACATTCAGGTTCCTTATCTCACTCCCCAACATCAGCATAGCTACCTACTCTGCCACTGCAAAATATCAATACACTGCATCAAACCTGACGTTTAGAGCTCATGTAAAACTGCCGTTTCTGTGTAGACACAGTGCTATTTAACTCGCACGTAGACCAACGGCCAACCTCATTAGAGACCTCTCTCTATGCAAGGATGTGTTTGGGCAAACCTTACAGTGTTAATTATCTTTCATTAGTAAAGCATTTATTTCTCCAAACAGCAAACAGAAGAGGCCATCAGCACAGCGGCCCCTTCAGGTGACACTTGTTTTGTGGAGAAGGTGCCGAGGGCCGATGGGATAAAAATGTCTTCCCCCTGGATACAGGACCAGCTCATCATCACACTGGTAATGAACAGTATATTCATCTCCTATTGATATTGATATTGATATTGAATATGAAATGAAGTCCTATGTGATTTTTGTCTGGTTATTTGTAAAGGCAACAGATGATACCCAACTCCTCCTCTTGTGTAAACATGAGTAGTATCAGTAGTGTGTGAACTCAAATGTACATTTTGGTGTGCAGTTCTCAAGCCTGAGTTTTATCTCTCCCGCTCATCTGAAGGGTTAATGGCCCGTTTCGGAGCTGGTACGAATGTCCATTCTGCTAGTAGGCTGATTGCAAGTGCCAAACATTTTCAAACCCATGACATTATTTCTTTAGTGAAGATGAGATAAAGTAAATCAGGTTTTTGTGAACTTCCTTTAAACTTTAGATGCACTGAAAGCTGGTTATATTCTGTATCTGTGACAGTAATGTGCATCCACCTTCAGCTGCTCCCTTTTCTCTCAGATGCCCTTAAATTGGGAAAAAATCCCTAACCACTAACTGAGAGGCCGCTTGTTTACAGAATATTGATGTAAATACAGTGCACTGGCCTGCTGTAAATGAATGTGATTTAACTATACAAAACTGTTTTTGAACACATACTTGGAGTCAATAAGCTAATGTTGGGCTGAGTAAGTAATTGTACCTACGTAAAGGTAACTATATATTTATATCCATGGAGTTACTGTAGATTTTCATAGAAAAGCAATGGACTGGTTTCAGGATTGTGGTATTGGTAAACTACTACCATGTTTTTAGCACAAAATGCACTCTTGAAGTAAAGATAAATGGAGCCTGAATTTGGTAATTGGGTCATTGTGCTTCTGTTTTAATTGCATTGCTGGCATATAGCTAGGGCCCAAACCTCCAGTCTTGGTTATGTGACTGGTTGCGTCAAGAAGGGCATCCGGTGTACCATTGTGAATGATTGGGAATAGAAATTTCTGAAACAAAGGGAGCAGCTGAAAGGAATGTTCTTTTACTGATATACAGCTAAGACCTGGTACAGAATAATGCTGACGCATGCCTTCAGCCTACAGATTTTGGGACCCCCATCGTGCTAGACACTGGATCTGGTTTGATGAAGGCTGGATTCGCAGATCAGGACCTTCCAAGTGTATCATTTCCCACAATAATTGGAGTGCCTAAATATGAGGTATAGACAGACTCCTGATAACATGGTTGATAATTGTATTCTTGTAGTAATATAGTAATGTGCTGTTTGCCCGGAAGGAAATCATGAACATTAGCTCAGAGAAGGACACGTATGTGGGACACTCTGCCCAGCACATGAGGGGGATCCTGGCTCTGAGGCACCCCATCATAAACGGCATCATCAGCAACTGGGATGACATGGAGAAGGTGCGGCTCAAAGACTTCATAGAAATCTGGTGCCAAGACGCATGTTATTTACATGTTCATTATTAAGTAAAGTCTGTTTAGAGGACAGAGGAGCAGAATTCTACAAAATGAGATTCTAAAGGAAAAGTACAAAAAACTTTCTCAAACAGCTGTTTTTTCCAATACAAACAGTCCATCTAACAATACGTAAATGCTGTAAAAGAAGTTTTGGATCGACAATGTTCTGGATTCTCCATTAAAATTCTGTCTTATTCCTTGGCCCCTTACTGACTTATTTTGAAAGTTTCTCAAGAGCAGACGATTACCATTAATTCCCTTTAAACCATGTTTTAAACCTAAATAAATGTGTTCAGCCTCTGATGTATGAAATGTGATATTTCAGATTTGGCAGCACACTTTTGATCTCTTGCGGGTGGATCCTGTTGATCACCCCGTCCTGCTGACCGAGGCTCCCATGAACCCCCTGGAGAACAGGCAGCGCGCAGTGGAGATCATGTTTGAGTTTTTTGGGGTTCCCTACAGTTACGTGGCGATGCAGGCAGTACTGGCGCTGTATGCTGCAGGCAGGACAACAGGTGAGGGGCAAGGGCACAGGGGATCACCTGGATGTTGGAGGCATGGGAGGGTCAGAGCGGAGGCAAGGGGCCCAGGTGAGAGGCGGGGAAGGGTCAAAGCACAGGTGCAGGGCTCTGCTCAGAACACAAGGGAGGGGCAGAGCACAGATGAGGGGTGGGGGAGGGTCGAGGGAGGGAAGAGCACAGGTGAGGGCTTTAGAGCTGGGCTGATGTGGTGCTGTGTGCTGCAGGAGTGGTGTTTGACTCTGGAGACGGTGTGAGCCACAGCGTCCCGGTGTTTGACGGATACACTCTGCCTCATGCCGTTCAGCGTTTCCCTCTGGCTGGAGCAGATGTCACATTGCACCTCAGAAAGGTACAACACTATGTAGAGCTCTAATACTGAACTGTTCACTAGAGATTTCATGAGCCTAAAGCTGGGCCTGTGGTCAGACTCATGGGTTTAAATACTTGTCTTCTCTAAGCCCGGAACTGTGTGCAGCATGTCCTAGCCTTTGGGCAGCAGTGCACTGACTGAGTGACTGAATGTGTGTCTTGTGCTGCAGCTGCTGCAGGAGCAGGGTGTGTCCATGCGGACCACAGCAGAGCTGGAGATCGCTCGTGAGATGAAGGAGAAGTGCTGCTGTGTGGCTCTGGATTACGAGACAGAGCTGCGTGATGCATCCTGTGGGGAGATGATCTACACTCTGCCTGACGGACAGACGGTGACGCTGGGCTCGGAGCGGATCAGGTGACTCTGGTCCTGCCCACTCAGTGTTCCAGACTGGCAGTGTTTTAATAAATGATTAAATGGATGTTTAGTGAAGAGACTATGCATTGACACTTTAGGCTTGTCTCATGGTGTAACACATTTCCGCTGAGCAGTCCTGTTTTTCACTTTTTGAATATGCACTGAGATGTTTAGCAGTTGCCATTAAACGGTATATAAAATGAACTCTTAAGATTATATGATTGTCCTGTTTTCTTCAGAGCCCCAGAGATCCTCTTCAAACCTGAGCTGATTGGCCGGGACCACTATGGCCTCCACGAGAGCGTCTTGAAGTCGATTTTGAGCTCGGACATAGACCTGCGGCGATGCTTCCTGGAAAATATCCTTCTGTCAGGTATGAGCCCCGCCCCAGTCTGAGGCTCACAGAAGGAACTGGGCCCCTACAGCGTTTGTGTAGCTGTTTAAAAGCCAGGCCCATAGATTAGTGGTTCCCAACTTTTAGCCCTATTTTACTAGTAGATATATTGGGACCCCACTCTTTCTCCTTCCTGAGAAACACGATCAGGGTTCGTACAGTCATGGAAAACCTGGAAAAGTCATTGAATTTTAAAGTGCAATTCCCAGGCCCTGGAAAAGTTTTGGATTTTTATATTTTGGTGTAAAGTTTTGGAAATTTTAACAGACTGAGTAACATTCAACCAGCCTGCCGATATGATTACTTCATATCTTAATTTACTTTTAAAAAAATATGTTTAGAACCAATTTACCAAGTGTTATTATCTGTTAATCACTGGTGGTGTGTAGGCTAGAAGTCAGTAAAGTTAGTGGAATAATCTATTTCTGGGAAGCCCCAAATGTTTTTTTTCTCCAACTGACTAATTTTCAATTCTAACAAATGAAATTGCAGGAAGGGTTTTTAATGCACCACACTGGACATTTTGAATACTATTTATAAGTAATTTCAGTCATTCGGGTCTTGGAAATTTTGTCAAAAGTTTTGGAAAAGTCATGGTAAAAAAAGTCTATGAACCCTGCACTATTACTGAGGAAAAGTAAAGTCATATTTATATGAATTTCAATGCATAACATTCCAGAACAATTATTCATGTTCATCAAACAAACAGTGAGCATACTGGTAATGTGCTGTCTTCCTCAAGTTTACATGAACCTTACATATGAACCTGTTCACTTCCATACATAGGCTACAAACAGGAGTTTACTGAGAGCTTTGGTTTTGTGTTCCCGGAGCCAGTGATGGGATATCGGGTCTGATTCTGGCAACAGTCAGGGGAAAGTCATTGTGCACCTCAAGCTTGTTGCGAGCCTTTGTTTTGATGGAAAGCAGAGCACTGAAAAGAGGTGTGCTGCAAGATGAATGACACAGAAGCGATTTTCTGTAATTTCACAAGCTAAAACCGCTTGGACCTCATTTTTAAGAGGACCTTGCGACTCACTGTGAAGCAAGAGAAACATATGATATAAATTGTGATTAGATCACTACCCACAAACCCAGAGTAAAATGAAGCAGAGTGGGGGGGTTCTGTCTTTTACAGGCCAGTGTAATACCTAGTTGCCTACCTCTGATTGGCGCGGTAGATCTCAGTCTTCTCCTCTACCAATGACATAAAAATATGAACTTATAACCTATAATATAAAATGAATGTGAGCTCCTCTGATTGACATTGTGTCCTATTGTGTTTTAGGGGGAAACACCCTTCTGCCCGGCCTCCCTGAGCGGCTGCAGGCTGAGCTGGCCCGCCTCGTGCCCTCTGACACTGGCTCCTGTGTCCGGGTCAGCAGCCCCTCCGACAGGGACTTCTCAGTGTGGAGCGGGGGAGCGGTTCTGGCTAACCTGCCATCGTTCTGCGGGGCATGGATCAGTCAGAGCGAGTATGACGAGTATGGCCCTCAGATTGTCTTCAGGAAGTGTTTCTGAGCTGGACACTACAGTACAGTACTCCCAACTCTAATGAGTGCAATATGGAGTCAGGGTAAATATGAGTATTTAAATTATTTATCGCCCCTGCTGTCGTCCAGGCTGTCCCGGTCTTTTGTCCCATCAGTTTTTCTGTGTCTAAATATCTATACTTTTCTATGATTATGGGAGATAAGTTGAATTGAATAATTTTTATGAGAAATATTTAAAAGGCATGAATTAATTCCCTAAAGCATAAATATGAATTTAATATGAACTAAAATATTATTGAAGTAGGTTGTGTGGACCTGGTGAGAGCTGTGTGAATGGTGCAGCTGTGCAGGAGACCAGCTTCAGCGCAGAACAGAGTTTCTGATTTTTATTATTTGATTGACTTGTGTTCATTTTTATAAATTTTTGTTCTCTACAAAGACCAATCCAGAACTAGTGTTTATCCAGATGTCTTTTTGTCTGGACTCTCCTCTCTGCCGCTCCACTGATGCCTGGTCCAAATGTTTGAGCCCTGAGTCCAGAGTTATGGAATATCATTTCTACAACAGACTGACACTGACAACACAGGAGGTTACCGGGTATTTGGTCGGCACATTTGAAGTAAACAAGTGTTAATGCTTCTGCTGCAGGTCTCTCATGTGGAGTGAGATTTTGAGTGCAGTGTTTTTCTTAAATTTGAAAACAAGGAGGCATGATGTTGCCCAGTAGTGTTACTTTAACATTTGAATTTGTGCCAAAATGTTAAACTTGTGTGAATCCTCCTGCACCCAGTGTGTTCTCTTCTCCATATTATGTGTTAATATGTAAATACTGTATTTGTGTGAGTTATAGAATTGTACATTTGTTAATATTTTTGCATGCTTAAGTGGTTTGCTGAGCTATTTTGTTTTTCTGCATGGGGTGTGTTTTTGTCCTTTTATGTGGTTGATGTAGAAACACAGGGTTGTCATGTGACCAGTGTGGACATCATGTGGCCTCTGAACAACAGTGTGCCTTGAGCCTTTGGCCCTCAGATCTGAATGTACTGCACCAGTCTGCACAGAGTCTTTCACCACTATCTGTTTTTATAATAAATATTTTTAATAACTTCAGCTTGCTCCTGTGTTTATTTCATTGATTTGTTTAGTTTCAGAAATGGTTTGATACAAAATGTGACTCACAGGTGACATTTGGCTATAGAAAAGTTTTTTTTTTTTTTTTTTTTGATGGAATGTACAACCTGAATTCTGGAAATGTTTGGATGTTTTTTGTTTTAATTTTATTGAAATTTAAAAAAAAACAAAGACCTTCAAATCGCGAGCTAATATTTTATTCACAATATAGAACATAGATAAGTGAATAGATAATAAATGTTTACACTGAGCTCATTTCAAATTTGATGCCTGCTACAGGTCTCATAACTGGGACAGGGGCATGGTTACCATGGGGTAGCATCTCTCTTCAGAACAGTTTGAAGACATCTGTCCATTTTAAATGAGCCTTGTTCCAGGGCATGACGGTGCTTCTGGACCATGTTCACATGGCTTCCTTTTTGCATGATGGAGCTTTAGTTGGCCTTATTTCCTGGACAGGTGTGTTATTCATCCACAGCTCTGGTCAGCTCCATTCTGACCATGGGCCCGTCCCTCTGGCCCCGGAGCCCGGACAGGTAGACCAGTGGCTGCGGCACGCTGCTCTCCCCGTCCCGTTTGGTCTGTCCCTCGGCGTCTCTGGGAGGATAAGTCTGGGTGCAGCTCTCTCTCTTGTGGTAGCTCAAGTTGGTTTGAGTTGAGTGGGTCTGTTTGCCTCGAAGACTGGCCTGAAGTGGAAAGAGGAAGTTATCATGTACTCTTGTAGGATTTTTACTTCTGTCCACGTCCTGTTTAGTCTTTGTCTCTACATGTACCCAATACAAGTTGACATTAATTATGTTTTATAACAGTGGGTCCCAAACTGTGGTACACCAAAAGACGTAGGGCAGCCATTCCCAAAGTCAAGACTGTCATGCCCCCCTTAAATTTGTGAAAATCCCACAACTGTAGAAGTTCAAAAGACTAAGTCATTTTTTCCTCCTTAAATTTCTATAAAAACCTTACAAAAACACTGACTGTTGGCTAAAATTGTTTTAAAGTCATTTTTAAACAAGTATATAACTAATAAAGCAAGTAATTCATTTCAAACTTGGTTTATTTTTATGTACTTAAATTCAACAGCCTCTGGGGCCCCTCCTGCAGTACAGGTCCAGGGGTGCAGGAGGGTTTAAAACATGATTTGCAGATGGAACATAAATAATCCTATAGTCTGAGGTGCCTTCTCACATCACCAAAAAATACACACAGCCTCTAGTGTGCAGCACAATAATGTTTTGCAATATTTTAATGCAGTAGGTTTTAGGTTGTTTAAAGCAATGTTTCCCAACCAGGGGTATGGGGACCCCTAGGGGTACACAAGCACTTTGCTGGGGGTACTTGGATTTATGTCTCTGAGTAAAGAATAATGAGTAAAGAATATTAGTTGAATATTAAACTGTATTTTGTTCCATATTATTTAGGTTCAAATAGGTTCACTGAAGAGTTACTCAAATGGTTTGCTTTGTAGTAAATTTAATCTGTTCAAAATTACTTTTTTTTTTTTTAAAGTTTATTCTGAACATAAAATATATAGTAAAATAATTAAAGATATTAGGGAGGATTTTTTTTCGACTGCTGAGAAACCAGCGACTGTTTTTTTTTGTTTTTTGTTTTAATAACGCGCATGCGTCAGGCCCCGCCCTTCACTGTTCCTTTCCAAGGAACTCCTCCACAGCAACGTGTGCAAGCGTTGGAACACGCGTGTTTGTTTACAGCCGGCATCAGCAGAGATTCGCCTAAACCTAGACCTGCATTGTTTGTTTGTCTGACCTTTGACCTAGTTCCCCACACAGACCCAATCACACGCACAGCAGAAATATGTCCTCCTGCTATTGGTAGCATTAGCAAACTGACATTTGCTGTACAGTGGAAATGGTTCAACAGATAAAGAAAAAAGGCATTTTTTTCAAACGATAAGATAAACAAACCTGTCCAGCAGAAACTTGATGACCAATGCATCGTCTGAAGCCCTTTCTGTTCCTTCAGTGCACGCCATCGTTTGAAAGAATCGCCAAGAACCACTCAGGTTTTATTCTTCTCTTCTATGGTTTTTTCCTCCTCTGGTACACTTCAAAAACAGTTTTCCTTTTGCGACTGCCCGGTTCATGGTTTTCCTCAGCCATTGTGCTCTTTGAAATCAGGCTGTCCACGCTACGATGAGGCTCGGCAAACGCTGGACTACAGAAACATACTGCGTACTCATGCGCAGGCACAAGAACGTGCACGTATCGCCGAAACTAGGAAGTCAGAATGATTGGCGAGTCCATGGAACAATGGTTAACGTACTCATGACGAAAACAATTGGTTGAGGTTTTTTAAGTCCCACAGAGTCCACAGTTTATTAATATTATTATTATATTTTCTAATACACCAATTTATAAGCCTTATACAGGGCAATCAAGGTAGTTTTAATAAATATTGCAAAAAATGAATTTATAAAGATCCTCCCTAATATCTTTAAATGCAACAGAAATTTATATTTAAATTTTTTTAATGTCAAATTTGAGTTTAAATGAAAATAATGATTTCCTCATTTCCTCAAATAGAAGTTAAAGTATGCTACTCCAAACTTCAGTTGTACACAGAAAATACATTTTCTTAAAAAAAGTAAATGACTTGAGTAAAAGCATCTATTCAGTATCCTGTCTAACAAGAGGCTTAGTTACCACTAATATACCACTAATACCACTAATATATATATATATACATACACATATACATACATACATACATACATACATACATATGAATCAACAAGACTCTAAGAGCCTTCATTGCAAACTCCCTTGAGGCCAACTGCAAGCTATATATACCAAGGATATACCAAGGAGATGCTCTGTCCCCGCTGCTGTTCTGCATAGGTCTGAACCCCCTCAGCCAAATAATCACCAAGACTGGCTATGGGTACCGACTCAGGAACGGGGCCACCATCAGTACCTCCTCTACATGGATGATATCAAGCTGTACGCCAAGAGCGAGAGAGACATTGACTCACTGATCCACACAACCAGGATCTACAGCAATGACATCGGAATGTCATTCGGACTTGAGAAGTGTGGGCGGATGGTGACAAAGAGAGGGAAGGTAGTCCATACAGTAGGGGTCCCACTCCCAGACGGCAGAATAGCAGACATTGAGGACAGCTACAAGTACCTTGGAATCCAACAAGCAAATGGCAACCTGGACCAGGCCACAAGAAAAGCAGCCACAGCCAAATACCTCCAATGAGTAAGGCAAGTCCTAAGGAGTCAGCTCAATGGCAAGAACAAAGTCAGGGCAATCAACAGCTATGCCCTGCCGGTCATCAGATACCCTGCAGGAATAATAAGCTGGCCAAAGGAAGAGATTCAGACCACAGATGTGAAAACACGGAAGACTGTACACTAAGTGCAAGGAAGGAGGCAGAGGACTGGTGAGTGTCAGAACCACTGTCCAGGATGAAACATCCAAGATCCTTGAATACATCAGGAAGATGGCCTCAACAGACGAAGTGCTCAGTGAATGTCTCAGGCAGTGGAAAACAGAGGACGAGGTGCTGGAGGAACCATCATGGGAGGAAAAGCCCCTACATGTGATGTACCATCGACAGATAACTGAAGTGGCTGACATCGAGAAATCCTACCAATGGCTAGAAAGGGCTGGACTGAAGGACAGCACAGAGGCACTGATCATGGCTGCACAGGAGCAGGCCTTGAGCACCAGAGCAATAGAGGCCCAGATCTACCATACAAGACAAGAGCCCAGGTGCAGACTGTGCAAAGAGGCCCCTGAGACAATCCAGCACATAACTGCAGGCTGTAAGATGCTGGCAGGGAAAGCATACATGGAGCGTCATAACCAAGTGGCTGGTATAGTGTACAGGAACATCTGTGCAGAGTACAGTCTGGAAGTCCCGAGGTCAAGGTGGGAAACACCTCCAAAGGTGATAGAGAATGACCGAGCTAAGATCCTGTGGGACTTCCAGATCCAGACAGACAAAATGGTAGTGGCAAACCAACCGGACATTGTGGTGATGGACAAACAGCAGAGGAAAGCCGTTGTGGTTGACATCGCAATACCAAGCGATTGTAACATCAGGAAAAAGGAACACGAGAAACTGGAGAAGTACCAAGGCCTCAAAGAAGAACTTGAGAAGGCCTGGAAAGTGAAGGCAACAGTGGTGCCCGTGCTCATCGGAGCACTCGGGGCAGTAACCCCCAAACTGGAAGAGTGGCTACAGCAGATCCCAGGAAAAACATCAGACATCTCAGTCCAGAAGAGCGCAGTCCTAGGAACAGCAAAGATACTGCGCAGAACCCTCAAGCTCCCAGGCCTCTGGTAGAGGACCCGAGCTTGGATGGATGAAACCGCCCGCGGAGGGCGAGAGGACAATTTTTTTTATATATATATATATATATATATATATATATATATATATATATATATATATATATTATATATATAAAATTACTAATAACTGTTTTATATAAGCAATTTTTGACAAGTAAAGTGATACTCATGGTATGACAAAAAGAACATTTAAATTACCCCTTAAATTGAGAATTATTAAATTTTTTTATTTATTTTTATTTAATTTCTTAATCTTCAAATTAAAGAAACAATTGTTAAAAATATTTGCTAAACTACAATTTAATTGTATATTTAAAACTCAATTTAAAAATACATTTACTAATACTGCTATTGATATTAAATTAATTTTTTCAACAATTGCTCTTTTATTTTTAAGATTAATGCATTAAATTCCAAATACATTTAATAGGCTTTAAATAGATTTAAAGTGTAATTTAAATTTAAATCTTTAATTAAATGCTTTATTAAAAAAAAAAAAAAAAAAAAAAAAAGCATTTAATATATATTTTTATTTACATCGTCCCAAAAATCCTCCATACAAAGGAGTTGGGGGTGCATGTCCGGGGGTCCTGAGCAGTAGAGGTCTGTGAAAACTTTGGGAACCACTGTTCTATAAAGTATTTAGTGCAGTGCAGTATCTCACCAGCTGCAGCGCCTTCCTCCGCAGCGCCCACTCGTTCCACTCATACGCCCGGTCCACGTAACTCTCCACCGGGTGAGTGTCTGTTTGAGTGCTGCTGTCGCTCCGAGTGATGGGCTGGACCAGGAAATGCTCTCCGGACTGTAGCTGGACATAGAGTAGGTAGGTGAGTGAGGGTTTTGTTGTGTTTCTAGATATTGTTACTTTTTGGCCTGAAAATTAATATTGAAGATTCTTTATTGTCAGTTCCTCGATCTGTACAGACACACAGGGAAACCCAAATGCCATCTCTGCTCTCTTCTTACAGTGTCAACCTTTATCAATTTTAAAGTTCTTTTATTAGTAATTAAATGTCCTAATGGTCCTGGGCCTTCTTATCTTTCTGAATTGTCTTTACTTTATGAACCCTTGTGGACCCTGAGGTCCTCCAGTACTGGCCTCCTGATTATTCCTAAAGCCAGGACACATGTTCACAGAGAGGAATCTTTCCTGTGCTGTGGTCCTATTCTGAAGAATGGCCTGCTGGAGGACCTCAGGGCAGCAGAGAGCGTTGATATGTTTAAGAGCAGGCTCTACACCCTCCTTTTTAATTTAGATTTTACCTAAGATTTATTCATTTTATTCTTATTTAGTCTATTCTCTCATCCTATCTTTCTGTTTTAAGTTTTTGTTTGTTTTATTGTCATTCTTACTCTTTTTCTGATATTTATTTTGATGTTCATTTAATGCAATCTTATATTCTACTGTTTTAGTTATATCTCCAGTGTTTCCTCGGAAAGGCTCTCTGCACTGGCGGCTGTGTTTTCTGCTGCATCACTTTGCTGTGTGCCCTGGGTCGGTGTGGGTCTCTGATGGTCTCCCTGTGATTGTTTGTGTGTTTGTGTGTTTGTGTGTTTGTGTGTTTGTGTGTGTGTGTGTGTGGTCATTTGGAAACATTCTTGAGCTGCTGACCTCGGTGTATGGCGTTACACAGGAGAACTGACGGTGCAGGCGCAGAAGCTGGATGAGCTCAGGGCTGTGTTTGGCCCTCTCTGCCACCTCTGAGATGAAGTGTTCTGGAGCTGAGGTGAACTGCAGCGCGGCCTCTCTGGAGCTGAACATGTACAGCTTCTCCTTGTATTTCAGAACGCCCATCTGTGGGTTTCCTGAAAACAAAAATGTCAAGTTAGTCACATAAAAAGACAGAAAACACATCCGTAAAGTGGTGCAAAAGCGTGAGTGTGACCTGGCAGCAGCAGGCCGTCCCGGCAGACCAGGGCGTGTCCACAGAAGCCGCTGTACTGCAGACTGGAGGCTTCTGTGTTACTGGTGTGCTCAGGAAGTAACCAGGCTGTGTCCGGACCGCTCACCTCCGCTGGGTCTATACACTCTTCTGTGGGAGGACAAATGGCCACAATATTACTGCATTACTCTATTTAGTACTAGTAATAGTAGTATTCAGGAAAACAAATCAGATGAAAAACAAGAACCTTGTCTGCAGCTGTGTTGTTCCACAAAAACAGAAGTATTTTGGTGAAGTAATAAGTGAGAAATAAACACTTGTTTTCAAAACAGTTTGAAGGCGTCTGGGCATCGAGGTTATGAGTTTCTGGAGTTTTGGTGTTGGAATTTGGTCCCATTCTTGCCTGATATAGGTTTCCAGAGCAGCTGGGTTTTCGAGCAGATGTTGCTCTAAAACATTTATAAACATTTCAGCATTCAGACTTCCTTCAAAAACACACAGCTGCCCGTCCCGTATGCACTTATGCCCCCATCCCATCAGAGATGCTTCTTTTGAACTGAACACTGGTAACTCGCTGGAAGGTCTCCTCCTCTTTAACCCGGAGGACACAGCATCCATGATTTCCAAAAAGAATGTCAGATTTGGACAGGTCTGACCATAGAACACTGTCCCACTTTGAAACAGTCCAGTTTAAATGAGCCTTGGACCAGGACAATGGTGCTTCTGGACCATGTTCACATATGGCTTCCTTTTTGCATGATAGAGCTTTAGTTGGCCTCTGCAGATGGCACGGTGGATTGTGTTTACCCACAGTGGTTTCTGGAAGTATTCCTGGGCCCATTTAGTAAAGTCACTGACACAATCATGAAGAGTGATGCAGTGTCGTCTGAGGGCCCCAAGACCACAGGCTCCAATAAAGGTCTGGGGCTTTGTCCCTGACACAGAGGTTTCTCCAGTTTCTCTGAATCTTTTGACGATGTTCTGCTCTGTACATGATGAGATTTGCAAAGCCTTTGTAGTTTAACGTTGAAGAACATTGTTTTTAAAGTATTCCACAATCTTTTTACTCTTCACTTTTTCACAGATTGGAGAGCTTCTGTCCATCTTTACTTCTGAGAGGCAGAGTCTCTTGTGACACAACCCAAATTGTCCATAAAAGTGTCAAATTTCTCAGTGTAAACATTTTTTATGTTATCTATGTTGTACTGTGAATAAAATATTGGCTCATGTGATTTGAAAGTCTTTTAGTTTTCATTTTACTCACATTTAAAAAAAAACTCCCAACATTTCTGGAATTCGGGTTGTACATGGGACTAAAGTGATGTTTTGTTGTGGGATTTAGTTTTCTGCACATCCTGTTACCTGATTTTCTCAAAAGTTTTGATTTGACACTAAATGCCCAGACCAGGAAGCGATATGAAATGTCACTACACCCTCCACTAAAGGTCAGTATATGAGTAATGCAGACTGCGTAATACTGTACTTCCACACCTGCAGACTGGCTCCTCCTGTCTGCATCACTCTTGACCTCTGACCCCTGCAGGAGATCGTCCACGCTCTGCTCAGAGAAGATCTGGGCCTGGGACGCAGTGAACGGGTGCAGACTCAACATGAGGTTCCTAAAGATGTGCAGTAGCTCGGCCTCATCCTGCAGAGCACTCCAGAGGCGGGACAGGGACCTGAACATGGGCTGGACACAGGTCAGAGGTCAGAGAACGGAGAGAAATAATGACAAAAAAACTCTATAATGAAGTGTGCTTACAAACACTTGTGCTGAGGGAATGGCTGTCTTGGACTGCACTGTGTCTCTGAGCAGCTGTAACTGGGCCTTGAGCTCATTCTGCAGAAGCTCCACTCTCTGGACACTCGCCCCCACGTCAGCCTGGACACAGGACACTTCACATTTATAACACATAAACATTAGACATAGCACTGGTCAGACAGTCAGCCAAAGGTCAAGTCCTATTTCAGGGTTCCCATGCCATGGGGTATTAAAATGCATTATAAGTCATTAAATTGATTATTGGGAAAATTAGGGCTTTAAATCATCAATCAAACTTTTTTGTATAGCGCTTTTCAACAGCAGCAGCAGAACCAAAGTTCTTTCCAAAGTGTAATAATAAAAAGGATAGGAACAACTCAAAACAAGTTAATTCTAAGAGTTTAAAACAAGAGTAAAAAATCTGCAGAGCTCTGCTGGGTTTGTGTGCAAACAAGGACAATAAAAAGCATTAAAATTTTATTCCAACGGGTATTTAAAATGTAAAATAGTTTTGAGGTAAAATTGCTGACATTATTAATTTTATTTGTGAATATAAATACAGAATGTATTGTTCACAAGACCCTTATGAAGAGAATTAAAACAAGGCCAGTTACATCGCCCTGTATGGCGCAGCCGGGGCCCCACCGTGGAGCCAGGCCTGGGATTGGGGCTTGAAAGTGAGAGCCTGGTGGTCAGGTTTCTCTACACGGAGCCCTGCCAGGCTTAGCCTGAAAGGATGACGTGGGGCCGTCCTCCCGTGGAGCCACCACCTGCAGGAGGAGCCGTAAGGGGCCGGTGTAGGGGCTGGCTCTGGGGACATGGAATGTCACCTCGCTGAGGAGAAAGGAGCATGAGCTTGTGCAGGAGGTTGAGTGTTACCGACTAGAGAGTGGGGCTCACCTCCACGCACAGCTTAGGTTCTGGAACCCAACTCCTTGAGAGAGGCTGGACTCTCTTCTGCTCTGGAGTTGCACGCAGTGAGAATCTGCGGGCTTGTGTGGGCTTGCTTATAGCCCCCAAGCTCAGCCCCCATGTGTTGGAGTTTTCCCCAGTGAATGAGAGGGTTGCATCCCTGCGCCTTCGGGTCGGGGACAGGTCTCTCACTGTTGTCTCGGCTTACAGGCCCAACAGCAGTGTTGAGTACCGTGCCTTCTTGGTGTCCCTGGGAGGGGTGCTGGAAAGTGCTCCGTCATTTCTACTAGGGGACTTCAATGCCCACGTGGGCAGCGACAATGATACCTGGAGGGGCGTGATTGGGAGGAATGGCCTCCCTGATCTGAACCTGAGTGGTGTTCTGTTTTTGGACTTCTGTGCTAGTCACGGATTGTCCATAAGCACACGGGTGTCCATCAGTGCACGTGGCAGCAGGACACCCTAGGCTGGAGGTCGATGATAGACTCCATTGTTATTTCATCTGACCTTTGGCCGTATGTCTTGGACACTCGGGTGAAGAGAGGGACTGAGCTGTCAACTGATCGCCACCTGGTGGTGAGTTGGATCTGGAGGAGAAGGCCGGACAGACTCGGCAGACCCAAACGTATTGTGAGGGTCTGTTGGGAACGTTTGGCTGAGCCGTCTGTTAGAGGGGTCTTCAACTCCCAGCTCCAGGAGAGCTTCATCCAGATCCCGAGGGAGGTTGGGAACATTGAGTCCTAGTGGATCATGTTCTCTGCCTCCATTGTTGATGTGGCTGTTTGGAGCTGTGGCTGCAAAGTCTCTGGTGCCTGTCGTGGCAGCAATCCCCGAACCCAGTGGTGGACACCGGAAGTAAGAGATGCTGTCAGGCTGAAGAAGGAGTCCTACCGAGCCCGGCTGGCTCGTGGGACTCCTGAGGAAGCTGACCGGTACTGGCAGGCCCAGCGTGCTGCAGCCCAGGCGGTTGTGTAGGCAACAACTCGGGTCTGGGAGGCCATGGAGGAGGACTCCCAGTCGGCCTCGAAGAAATTCTGGCAAACCGTCCACCGCCTCAGGAGGAGGAAGCAGTGCTTCACCAACACTGTTTACAGTGGAGGAGGGGAGCTGTTGACCTCGACCGGGGATGTTGTCGGGTGGTGGAAGGAATACTTCGACTCGTCCATCATCCGGGCTGAAGTCACCGAGGTGGTAAAAAGCTCCCCAGTGCCAAAGCTTCGGGGGTGGATGAGATCCGCCCAGAGTACCTCAAGTCTCTGGATGTTGTGGGGCTGTCGTGGCTGACACGCCTTTGCAACATTGCGTGGCGGTTGGGGACAGTGCCTCTGGACTGGCAGACTGGGGTGATGGTCCCTCTGTTTAAGAAGGGAGACCGGAGGGTGTGTTCCAATTACAGGGGGATCACACTTCTCAGCCTCCCTGGGAAAGTCTATTCCAGGGTACTGGAGTGGACAATTCGGCCAATGAGCTTTGGGTCATGACCGAAAGGAAAAGATCCCAGATACAAGCGGCTGAAATGAGTTTCCTCCGCAGGGTGGCTGGGTGCTGCTCAGGTGGCTCGGGCATCTGTTCCGGATGCCTCCTAGACACCTCCCTGGGGAGGTGTTTCGGGCATGTCCCCCCGGGAGGAGGCCCCGGGGAAGACCTAGGACACACTGGAAGGACTATGTCTCCCGGTTGGCCTGGGAACGCCTTGGGGTTCCTCCAGGCGAGCTGGAGGAAGTGTCCAGGGAGAGGGAAGTCTGGGCGTCCTAGACTGCTGCCTCCGTGACCCGGCCCCAGATAAAGTGGAAGAAGATGTATGGATGGATGGAAGACAGTATGTTTATACAGACCTGATCATAATTTTAAGACCAATTTAAAATTCAAGAATTTACAATAATTCTCAATAATTCTCTTTTCTTTGTTTTGAGTCTTAACCCCTTCACACCGTATGTCGCTAATTCGCAACGTACCATTTAATCCAAGACTGCTGCAGAAATAATGTGTGTTTTCCTTTGATGCCTGTTTGAAGAATATTTTTTTATATAATTGGAAATAAATTCAGGCATTAAGGGGTTAAACTTTTGATCAGCTGATGAACAGTCTATTTCATTTTATTAGTTGTTTTCAATAAGTTGCTTACGCAATTTTTTATTTTTTATTTTTTGGCTCACTCACATTTCTTCTTTGTCTACGTTCTGCTCAGAGAAGATCTGAGCCTGGGACGCAGTGAACAGGCACAGACTCAACATGAGGTTCCTAAAAATGTGCACAGTGCAAACATTCACTCATTCATCTGAACAAAAGACATTTACACAAATCACCTGAACAACACTAATATTTACCCATGAGGTTTCTAAAAATGTGGAGCAGCTTAGCCTCGTCCTGCAGAGCACTCCAGAGGTGGGACAGGGACCTGAACATAGGCTGGACCCAGGTGTTCTGGACTGGATTTTACTATACTTGCAAATAAATGTTGACAATTTAAGCTGCCGTGATTGTATGTTTGTGGCATTATTAATATTAAAAATGGCATTAAAAATAACTAAATTAGACTTGATACCTACAAGAAGCCTGTAGTTAGAAATTTTTAACTGTCAAAGTAGTAAATGAGAAGGTATAGTTAATAGTGCACAAGGATTGCGCTCCCATTGGTCATATGTCATCCACAGAGACCAGACCAATTCTCTCTGTAGGAAAAAAAGAAATAGTCTGGACACGCCCACTGACTCAGACTGTGTGGAGTTCGTACCAGTAACATGTTGAGGAAGGCCTGGTGCTGACGGACATTGTACAGGGCCTGTCTAAGGAGCTCCACAGAGACCCCCCTCTCTGCCGCAGCTGTCCCAGGCTCAGTGAGGACCTCCAGGGCAGACGTGTACCTCCACACCAGCCTCTCACAGTCCCCCAGCTCCTGCTCCAGGGATGTCCTGCTCACAGGGAGGACCTCCCTCAGCTCCTCAGGCACTGGAGACATACAGACATTGTTAGAGCTCTGGTACTCTACACACAACCACACCAGGAGCACACACAGCAGGCTATTTCACTAAATGGCCAGGACTAAACCAGGATTCAAAAGTAAGACAAGCCTAAAAGTAAACCTGGAGTAGAATATAGCTTATAGTTTAAACAAAAACAGAGGAACAACACTACACAGCAAAGGTTATTACTGCTAATCAATCATACCACCATATTTCACACATATATATATATTTATTTATTTTTATTTTTTCATTTGGTGATCAATTTGGTTGTGTTAAAGCTCGGGGCATGATTTTTTTTTTGCAGAAATCCAAAGTTTTACATGTCATTTATACTCCAGTTATGAATTTTGAACCCTTTGAACCCTCGTGTACAAAAATGTACGCACTCAAAAACTGCTAGAAAATCAATATTCATCAATATATCTTCAGGCTTTTTTTGTGCATAAATCTCTTAAACTACTTGAAATCTGCTCAGAACTACCAAACATTAATTCATCTGCACAGTGCAAACATTCACTCATTCATCTGAACAACATAAATATTCACTCACTCACCTGCACAAAAGACATTTACACAAATCACCTGAACAACACTAATATTTACCCACTCACCTGAGCAACAAAAATATTCACTCACTCAGCTGAGCAACACAAATATTCACTCACACTTTTACCCTATCTGAAATCTCCACATATTTGTACAGTGCATTTACAGTTCAGTAAAATTGGAGAGATTTAAGATTATTTTTTGTTTGTTTATTTTCTGTTAGAAATAAGAAATGTGCCTTTGGAGTTTTGGCTGCATGTGTTATATTATGTGTTATAAAAGTGGCTCATGACGCAGCTCCACTCCTGACTCTACAGAATGTGTTTGTGTGGCAGGCAGGTTGTTCTCACTTAGGTCCTGGACGTGAAGCTCCCCCTCGTCCTGGGTCACGCTGGCTCGGTTGAAGAGGCGGACCCCCGTCACGAGCATGCTCAGGTCCCTCAGTTGCTGCTCTTTGTCTCTTTTGGGAAGAGCCATGAAGGAACCCAGCTCGGTCTGAGGGAAGACGCTCTGAAGGGCCGCTGTGCACGACAAAGGACAGATTTATTATCAGAAGGCACCTGTGTAGTACATGTGTAGTACCTGTGTAGTACCTGTGCAGTACCTGTGTAGTACATGTGCAGTACCTGTGCAGTACCTGTGCAGTATCTGTGCAGTACCTGTGTAGTACATGTGCAGTACCTGTGCAGTACCTGTGCAGTATCTGTGCAGTACCTGTGTAGTACTTGTGCAGTACCTGTGCAGTACCTGTGCAGTATCTGTGCAGTACCTGTGTAGTACTTGTGCAGTACATGTGCAGTACCTGTGTAGTACCTGTGTAGTACCTGTGCAGTATCTGTGCAGTACCTGTGTAGTACATGTGCAGTACTTGTGCAGTACCTGTGCAGTACATGTGCAGTACCTGTGTAGTACATGTGTAGTACCTGTGCAGTACATGTGTAGTACCTGTGCAGTACATGTGCAGTACATGTGTAGTACCTGTGTACTACCAGTGCAGTACCTGTGTACTACCAGTGCAGTACCTGTGTAGTACATGTGTAGTACCAGTGTAGTACCTGTGTACTACCAGTGCAGTACCAGTGCAGTACCTGTGCAGTACATGTGCAGTACCTGTGTAGTACATGTGTAGTACCAGTGTAGTACCTGTGGTCTGGTTGAGTGTGTGAGTGTCGCTCTCTGAGCCCATGCCTGACCGCAGCAGGATGTAGTGGATGATTTTTCGGTACAGACTCTGGACCTCGTCTCTGGTCTTCACTCGGCTGTCAGTGATCTCTCTGCTCACAGGACTCAGCTTCGACTCCACCAAATGATGGATCTCTGCTACAAACTCACCTGCACAACACAAACATTCACTCACTCACCTGCAGGCCCGTCAACAGGCTTAATGGGGCCCGGGGCAAGATGGCTTCCTATGGGCCCATTATATTTATAAAATATAAGAAGAGGGACAATTTCCTGGGGCCCTCTGACCCTGAAGCCAGGGACAACAGACCCCTTTGTCTCCCCCTGTTGACAGGCCTGCTCACCTGTGCAACAAAAATATTCACACACTAATATTCACTCACTCACAAGCACAACACAAACATTCACTCACTCACTTGCAAAACACAAATATCCACTGTGTATATTTTCCTTTCTGAATACAGTGTGAATATCTTGAGTATAAACTGAAGTAAATAAATCTAAAAACTTATACTTGACGTGATTGATGTGAGAGGAAAAAGGGGGTCACCTACGGCGCGTGGTGTAGTTGAGATCGAAGCAGACCTGCATCTTAACTGTGTCCAGGAAAGGGCTACCCTTCTCTGTGAGCTTCTGCAGACATAACTGAGAGAGCAGACCATCATTCTCATACTGTATATTCATGTTTTCATAAACATATTCATATCACTGAGGCTGACCTCTGTGAGTTTCTGCACATCCTGCGGGGTCAGCGTCCGGTCCACGTTAAAACCGTTTCTTGGATCCAGTACAACAGCTTTAATCTGAAAAAAGGTATTATGTCATATTTAGATTTCATTTTAACAAGTGTTTATGGAGATACTATGGGACATGCCATGTCCACAACACTAAACAGGATCTTCTTACCAAAACATGCTTTTATGTACATCTGTTAAAAATGTAACTTCATTTAACTGAAAACAAGGAGGAGAATGGGGAAGAAGGGCCTCTTTAATGAAATATTATAAACAGTGATGTTTAACCCTTAGTGACCCTTCCAGTATAATCATATAATCACATTAAGCGCCTAATGTGCTTTCCAATTTGTCAATATAAAAATATTATAAATGATTGTTATGTTTTACTTTCATTGACCTAATTTTCATCATCTATATCTGATCTAAATATTGATACCAAATGTCCATTATTTTGTAATGATTTTAACCCCTTAAATGCCAGGTTTTGAGGTGATGCCACCCTGGAGTTATTTTTATGCATTATTAGTTTTTGTGCAGTGTTCATACCGTTTACACGCTTTGCATTTTGTTTATAGGAACTGTTATAAATTATTAATATAGGCTAGCCCTATTCAACTTTAATTGAGCCCATTATAACCAAATACGAGGCAGTTAACTTTCTAAAAATGTTTTCCCTTTACATCCCATAATTTTGAGATCGTCTCAAATGGGCTACCCTGGGATTTAGGATAACATCTTTACAAATCAATGAATGTTTGGTATCAGTAGTGAGCAGAGAGAAGAGAGCACAAGATAAAGTCAATGAAAGTTGAAAATAAAAAGATTTTAGAACATTTTAATAGCGACAAAAAGAAAAGCGAGTTTTACGCGGCGAACGCTCTGAACGTATTTTTTTTTTTTTTTACAATGGATTGTTTGCTTTCAGTAAAAACTGAAAGGGAAATTACAAGCTCAAATAAAAAGACCCCATTTCACCAAAAGTCAGACTATTTGAATTTACACAGGAAAAATTATCAGAAGACGAAAAATGAAAAGCGCGTAAAATGCGCACAAGGTCCCAGAGATGTCTGCATCTCTATGGTAACAGAGCTAATAAGTGTCCATGCTAATGAAAGTTAACGTTAGCTCGGGCACGGAGCCGTGGATGTTTGATGTTTGATGGAGCAGCCTGAGGCAGCGGACCGGGACTCACCATAAAAGCCGCCAACGTCTCAGAGACATCGTGTCCGCGTGAAGCACAGCGCTGCACGAGCTCATGGATAATATTTCTAATCACGTTTTCGGCCTGAGCTTGAGACATGTTGGAGGATCTCACACCAGGCGTTTCAGCTTCAAGCCTCAAGTTGTTGATGCATGGTTGTCATGACAACGCTTCAATGCTAAACGGAGCCTGACCACGATGAGGCGCCAGAGCGCGTGTGGACTGTCTGTGGTCCAGATGAACTGCTGCTGACCTTCCCCGAGGAAAGGCTCCGTACACAGTTAACTAAGGTTACAACAGCAAAGCCTACAACCAGGCTGCAGCGGAACAATACTTTTTCCATCCTGCACAGTAAATGTTTAATAAATACTCAATAAACTCAATCATTTTTTGCAGCATTAGTTTAAGCAGACTGTGTTTGTCTGTTGTTGTGACTTAGATGAAGATCAGATCACATTTTATGACCAAATCATGCAAAAATTCAAGTAATTCCAAGGGTTCACATCTTTTTCTTCCAACTGTATACTCACTGCAGAAAATAAAAAATGCAAAACCTCTATGAGGCTCTTCTGTCCTGAAGTAGTATTTCTTACTTATGTCTTACTTATGAAGTTTTTTCAAAAAACAAAAAAACAAAACAAAAAAAACAAACAAACAAACAAAACAAACACCATTATTTCCTGTAATTGTTTGTGTAGGCATTGTTTATTTTAGTAAAACTCATTGTTCATTCAATGTTTGACAGAAAATTGCTACAAATAAAACAAGAAAGGTTTTGAAATGGCAGGGCTAAATAGCACAAACTCCTAACTGTAACTGCTCATTTATTCTGATAGTTGTATTTTATTTGTCTCTTGCAGTGTCACACAATGGAGATGGTGCCACTCACTCACACTACACCCACAATGGGAAAGACTTCAGCTTTTTCATTTTTGGGATGGAGAACAAGGTCTACAGCTGCAAAATATCCCTCTGCCTGCTGCATTTAATAAGTTATGTATACGTATATAATAAGTAACCGTATCGAAAATACACTAGCAGAAAATGAAAAAACAATAATACAAATGCAAACATACTTTAAAACATATGTAATGATTGTGGATAACACTTCAATCTTGTATTTTAACATAGTTATTTTGCTATTTTCAACTGTAAAAACGTCAAGGTTTTTAAACCAACTTGTACCATAAAAATAAGACTCTTTTGTCTTTGTTTGGGGCTTATATTATATTCAGTTCAATTGATTCAGTCACATAAAACAATGACCACAGTAAACCACAACAAAACAGTAATCATGAAATTGTGACAGAAAAGGCTCAGGCAGAAGCAGAGCTTATTAATGCCAGCCTAGTTACAACTAACCTAACTTACACTTGAAAATATTATAATAACAAAAAAGAACAAAGAAGGGGAACAAAATCTTTTACAGCCATGAGCAGCCTTGAGTGAGAGCATCACAGTTCATCAGCGGTGAGTACCACGCGGTCCACGTTAGGGTGAGTTTGTCCATGTGCACGTGTGAGTGTGTGTCTGTGCGGGAGTAGAGGCGTTGAGTGTGCACCCTCGAACGCGCTCCAAACAGGGAAACCGGGAATGGAAATGTTTATTTTGGGTGATAAAGTCCAAACGTTAGAAACAGTAGCACGCGCAAGTGCGCACGTGAGTAGAAAAGTTTGTGAGCGCTTGGCCCCACGGCCAAAGTGCCACGCAGTATCCGCTCCCAGCGCCTGCATCTCCCATGGGCCCAGAACGGGAGAAGAAAAGGCGCAGGGAGGCCCGTTGAGTGAAGGGGTTAGGGGCGCTAGGCGAGATTGGGCATAACCCCCCACCCCACCCCACCCACCCCCATCCCGCAGCAGCTGTCTGACCCGAACCACACGTCGTGAAAACGCCATACGCAGCAGGCCGTTTAAAGCTTTAATGTGAAAAGCTCAGCGTAAAAGTCAATAGTGAATCTTCACGTGACGCTAATCTTCACAATCACATCCACGGAGAGAGGAGAGACAGGGACAGGCGTGGACAGGAACAGAGTGAAGGAAGAATGGACTAAAAACGGCTTCCTCCTCCCAGAGACCTGCTCAGAACCAGTGTCTCATTGTTATGGGCCTTCATTAAAAGCATCAAAATTAAGCTTCACTTTAAAACCAAGCCCAACACTGCTCAGTTACAGCCCTCACAGCAGCAGTCACAGCACAACACACAATTAATCACAAAGTTTAAAAGTAAGAGCTGATTATTATTTTTCTTAAAATAGGTATTCAGAGCAATCAAATTTCATTTAAAATTATATACTGGATATAAGAATAGAAAATGTACCTTTTTATTTTATTATTTGAAATATAATTGAAATATAATTTAAAGAAATGCTATTTGAAGGAATAAAGAGACCTTGTTGTGTTCTGGACTTAACTTGAGGACATTTTCACAGATTGGACCTCAGTGAATGTTTATTTATATCAGAGCAGCGCTATGGATGCAGGCAGCTTGTTGCACTTTTAAAGATACACAGTTATTATTGAGAACAAGTGCGGTTAGTGTTGACCTCCGCAACCGGCCCAGACTCAACTTTATTTCAACTTTGCTAGCCTCGTAGCTTGTGCAAATGAAAAGTTAAACAGCAGTTTTTAATGTTAGAATAAACAACTACATACCTCTACTTTGGCCCTTTTTCCCTCCTCCTCTTTTCTCCCCTTTCTGAAAGCAGCACCTGATGCTTGGACGCCTTTTCATGATAAAAAATGGTCAAACTACTTGTTGATGTAACATCCATCAGTTTAAGGACCGCTGCTGTGATGCGCGTCAACAATACACCCATCCCCCGCTTCCACCATAAACCGTGTCAGTCAGGTTCAGGTCAATCAGAAGTCATTAGGATTTTTTTTTTTTTCATATTAGAGTACAAAGAAAAAAATGACACCATTCACTTGTTTTTAATTATTTGTAATTTATTTAAAAATATACTTTTTTTTTTTTTTTTTTTTTGGAGGGGTGCAGCTGGGCGCCCCCTCCAGCAGATGGCGCCCTAGGCAACCGCCTAGATGGCCTATGCCTAAAGCCGGCTCTGGCTAATAGTTGGTGATTGTCTAGACCTAGCATTATATAAAAGTTTTTCTCAACTTTTCCATGTGACTTTTGCCCCTCATTTCGTTGCCAAATGCCAGGGAAATATGTAATGAAGTTATTTTACCTCCTGCAAAGTGGTCCGGCTCCTGGATGACGGGCGGCTCAAACGGAGGAGGGTTGATATTCTCCATTTCACAGTTTTCACAAAGTATAGCTTCAAAATATTTCTGTAAAATATATGATAAATTGATGAAATTTATATGAAGAAGTTAACTGTAGAAGACTATTGACTATTTTGTGTAGCTAAAGGTTAGTTTTTCCACAATGTTGCGCACCTGCTGCTCTCTCCCAGCTCCAAGTGTAAAGTTACAAGAATGTGGCCCCACTGTGCCTTATATACCTCCGCTGGATCTGTTGCCATGACGCCGACGTAAAGTGGGCGGTGCTTACAAACTTCAGTTATTTTTTTTTAGTAGCCAACGAAAATAAGTAACGATACTACAAACACGCGTGAATAAAACGTAATACTACTCCAGGTAAGTTTTGGAGGTGGAAACATTATAACACGGGTAAAAGCTCAAAAAAGTCGATTTAGCAACCTTTAAACATTTGAGTGACAAGGTAATATGTTCGAACGAAGGGATAATTACATAGAAATAGTTCTGTCACTGCTTCAATAGACCTGTGTTTACATACGTTTGCCACAAGAGGGGGCTCTGGTTAAGGCAACAACTCACTGGATTTGTTTGCACGCCTGACCTGGGAAATTTTGCTTTGTCAGTTTTTCCATCTTGATAAAATACAAATTAAAAACTTACATTTAGGCCGCACACAGTGTAGCTTACCAACATTTTATACTGAAGGAGAAATGTAGTTGAGATTGGATGCTAAATAAAACCTGTAGGATACGATTCAAATGAGGTCTATCCCGACTTTGAAGACACTCATCACTTCATCAATAACAGGCTCCAAGTTGCTACAGTTTAGGGCCTATAGATCATGTGATGTGTTGTTTTTAACCCCCAAAACGCACATTTGGCAAAGTAATGTCTTTACTGAAGCTTAATTCATTGGAATAAAAAAGTGGAACCGAGGCCTGTCCTTAAACACAGGGGCAGCAACACAACAGCCATATATTCAACCCAGAGGGAGGACGCCTACAAATATTTATTCTACATTTAACATAAGAATACTGACCTTATCTTGTTCTTAACTTGAATCTCACTTTATATAAGATCCACTGAGCAGCAAAGAAAAAGAGGGACATTATCTCAGTAAGTGGCACGGAGGGACAGATGCCTAAATGGCAGTGCAGTACAACCAAAAGTGGAACAGGTGGTCACTCTACTCAAAAATCCTGTGTGTTCCCTGGCCTCGGGCTTTACAAATTAACATAGGGTGACCAGGCGTCCCTATTTACACAGGGCAGTCGCTGTTTTAGGCTCATTGTCTCATGTCCCTGACACATCTGTAAAAACACTCATATGTCCCAGTTTTCATCAAGCATGTCCCAGTTGTCCCCATTTGAACACATAGAAAAGCATAGGAAACTTAAGACTTTTGTTACTAAAATTATTTACAGTGTCGTTATTTTTATGAATAAATGGACATTAAAATTAAAAACTTAAGCCCTATTAGTGTCATGTACTTTGAATTACAAGACAGAAAATGATATCGGAAGCTTTTTTTGTCACTTGGTGAGTTCACCATGGTCTAAAAATCTGGTCACCATAAATGATCACAGGTAGCCTGCTTCAAAGTACTGGAGTTATGATTTAGACCAGTGGTTCCCAAAGTGGGGTCCGGGGCCCCCTGGGGGTCCGCGAAGGTACTACAGGGGGGGCCCCAGATGCTGTCTAATTTTCAATTTCAATTTATTGATTTATTTTATTGTTTTTATTATTTCAGACAAATGTTTTGGTTCATAAAAACAAATAAAACATAAAATATGTTTAAAAATATAAAAAGTCAATAGAAATATAAATACCTAAAAACATTAAGTACATAAAAAACATTTGAAATTAATTACAGTTATATACTTGTTTTAAAATATTACTTTAAAACAACTTTTAGTCAATAACCAGTGTTTTTGTAATGTTTTTATAAAAGAAACATATGGAGAAAAACATGGCAGAGTCTTTTGAATAGAGTGAAGTTTTATTGTTGGGGGTCCGCGAGGGGTTTTCGGAAATTTAAGGGGGCCATGACAGTCTTGACTTTGGGAAGGGCTGATTTAGACACATCTTTCCTGCGCTGAACATTTTTACGCCCCCTGCTGCAAACACAGTGTATGACAGTTCTATGGACAGCTCTTGAGGAACAGCACAGCCAATCAGAAGGCTCCGCTAAGTTGAGTTGGTCAGCTGACTGTGCACTGCTCTGCTGAGCACAGGGCTGCAGGAGAGTGAGGGCTGACGTAGGCTTTATAAACTAACGCGTTTCCTTCTTGTTGTTAAGTTTGTGAAAATGTGTGAGCGCGCGGAGAGTCTGCAGCAGCTAAAGGAGGGCGCGAGCCACTCCATCGACCAGGCCCGGGACCGGCTCCACTGTCTGAGCCGGGACATCTGGAGCTGTCCGGAGCTGGCCTACCAAGAGACCCGCGCCCACGACAGGCTGGTGGGCTTCTTCACTCAGGAGGGCGGCTGGGAGGTGGAGCCACACTACAAACTGGACACGGCCTTCAGAGCCACGTGGGGCCCCCAGAGCAGCCAACAGGGCTCCGTGCTGCGGGTAGGGTTCCTCTGCGAGTACGACGCTCTGCCGGGGATAGGACACGCGTGCGGACACAACCTGATCGCGGAGGTCGGGGTGGCGGCGGCGCTGGGGCTGAGACGAGCGCTGGAGGACACACCCGTCCCAGTACAGGTACCAGCAGGGGTTATAGACCTCAACATGACTGGGAATTTTACTTCCGGAACCGGTCACTGTTGAGGTCCATAATGTCATGTTTACCAAATCCTGTCTCTCCACTGCAGACTGTAGTGTAGGGTGACCACATGTTTCGACCCAAAAACAGTGTGAAACACATTCTTTTTTACTAATCACGGAGAAATTGAACTTGGTCACTCACTTAAGAAATCCATACAATTTTCTGTCATGTACTTAAAGAGGTAGTACTGTAAGCAGCATGCGTTCGTACTGGTTTCAAAACAGTACTGCAGTCAGGGGTGAAAGTAGATTTTTGCTTATGCCGGTACTATAACAAATTATGCCTACATATATATTTTCAATAGCAGAAAAAGCAGATATACGAGGTTGAGAATGAATCTTGACTATAAATGAAAAATATAGACATGGCTTATACAGGGTTTAACAGGGTTTGAAAACAAATCAAACACACCCTATAAAGGCCAACACACACGGACGCACGTCAAAAAATACATCCCTATTGTTTTCTATGAGGCGCACGGCGGTGGCTGAAAACAAATGGTCCCCTGTACTTCTGCAGTAACAAAGATGGTTCTCTGCTCCGTGTGACACAGACACACAGCTGTAAACACTGAGGGACAGTAGCTGCTGCTCGGGGGGACACAGGCAGCAGCTCCCGACTCCTGCTGCAGTCAGAGCACAGGGAAACTCCTTTCTGTCGCTAACTCGCTAATAACCTGCTATAGACAGGGACGGCTCCAGACAAATATCACTGAGGGGGCAATGGGGGGGGGGGTCCATATTAAATAAAGAGGGGGCAATGAAATTCTGATGCAACAATATACACCAAAAACAATAGGCTAAAATCAATAAGCAAAATATAAATTACCATTAGTATTGAGCAACAGTTCTGTCTAGACCAGTGGTGCCCAACCTTCGATCTACTTTTAAAGTCATCAAGGCCTGGAGATCTACCTTTTTTTTTTTTTTTTTTACCCCTTATTTCTATTAAACATGGTGGGCATTTATCAGGGTTATTATTATTGCAGTGGTTAAACATGAAAATAAAAATAGAAATAACCACTTTAATAATAATAATATAATAATAAAAATAGTCACATTTTATTAAACTAAAATGATAAACATTAATTATCAACTCAGGACAGGAATAACTGAATCTAATAAATGTAGCATTTTTGTCAGTGATATTTACAACATTCCATCATTTCCTAAAACTGCTGATTATTATGGATTATAATAGGCCTACTATATTTATAATTATGCCTGAATTAAACTGCGGTATCAATGCAGCTTATCATCAAAGCTCAGCATTATTTTAGTAGCATTGATGAGTGACAGGAGCTCCATGGTAACGCTCAGGGGAGGAGCTTGTGAGACTTCGACAAAGTCAGCTTTCCTCACGCACGGCAACAACAAACTACTGAAGGACAAAAACAAAGCAAACAGGTGACATACATCAGGCTCTGCCACCTTCCTGATACTGCTGCCTCTCCTCCTGTGTGTGTGTGTGGTGTGTGTGGTGTGTGTGTGTGTGTGTGTGTGTGTGCGTCAGCTCCATGGCAGTGTTCAGAGCGGGGGCGGAGCGCGAGCAGCCCGCAGCCTCCACAACAGAACTGATGTGAGCGGCCAGAACTCTGATTGTTATTAAGTTGCTTGTATTGGGTTTAGTTCGTAGCTCGTGCGGTTTCCTCGCGCTTCCGCGGTGTCTCGTGTTTTAGAAAGAATCTCAGACTGATCCATCTGCGTCATTCAAAAGCCATAGGCAAATGACTTTATTTGGAAAGACATGGCTCCGCGATCTACCCACACTGCTTTTACGAACGACAGTAGATCACGATCGCCGGGTTGAGGACCACTGATTAAAGCCTTCTCAAGCGTTTGGTGTAATTTGAGGCGGCGCTCCAGGTGTGCTTTGGGCTTAAGACGCGCACTGCTCAATGCGTTTGTTTAAGGAAGCGAGACAATCAGTGAATGATGAGAGGGGAGAGGGACATTCTGTGCATTAAATCACATCACGGAGCGATCATAAGCCACTAAAAACCACACAGACACATATATGATGAGATAAAGCACTGCCTGGGTCACATGCTTTAGCGTCAGATTTTTTTTTCTCTTAAAAGCGCCCGCGGTCGCTTTCTAATGTGTGTAAAAGCTGCAAAGACCGGTCGGACAGCTGATCTCTTTCTAGCCGGTACTGCGTACCCCCTCTAAATCTTATGCCGGTACGTAGTACCGGGCCGTACGGCTTACTTTCACCCCTGACTGTAGTCTAGATCAAAACAATGGTCTGTGGGCTGTCAGACTTTTCTGATTGGATGATTGGCGATGCAGTTTTAGAACCAACACAAAAAAATGTAAACATAAAACTTGGCCATTATATAAAATATATTTTTAATTGTTATTTACTCCACTGTACCATTGTTATAAGTAAAACTAATATTTGATTTAAACATGTTTACATCATATCTTGGGACATGTGGGTCATTTTTATGAAATATAAAAATATATATGATTATACACCTTTAACATATATGACACTAGGGCTTAAGTTTAGAATTTTGATGCCGATTTATTAATAAAAATAACAATGCTAATGACATTTTAAGTATTTTTTGTGACAAAAGTCGTGTTTTAGGTTACCTATGCTTTAACATCACACTGAGTGCTGAAACAGCAATTGCTGGTATTGTACCAAAGACTCACAAAATTAATAGAATATGTGAAAATAGTATTGCATTTGCAACCTTATTGGAGGCAAATAGCACTGGAATGGAAGTCACCACTCACCCTGACAACATCTGTGTGGCTTAAAGAACTTATGATGTTCTTAGAGCTGGAAAAGTAAGTATGTTAAGTTAAGTACAATCTAAGGGGAGGAATACCCCCCTCAAAAAAAAAAAAAAAAAAAAAGAAAAAGATTTCTGATGATGGTATTTGGTGTTACCTTTATCTGATGAACGAACTTTATAAATATATGGACAGAAAGTTTCCTATGCTTTTCTGTTGGTTAAAATGAGGACAACTGGGGCATGGTTTGTTGAAAACTGGGACATATGAGTGTTTTTACAGATATGTCTTGGGACATGGGACAAGGAGCTTAAAACTAGGACCGTCCTGGTGAAATGGGTACATCTGGTCATACTACTATTAGGATTGTTCATTTTGGGTGTAAGCATCAAAGAGGGCGATGATTCAGAAGTATAATCAAGTCAGAAGGTTTATTTTAGTATCACACAGGTAAGGTAACAACAGCAGGCCCCGCTGAAAGGGAGAGGGTGAGCAAGCCGTCCACAAAGGAGTGATCACAGTTTTTATACTATGTATGACAATGTATAACGATTTCTGCATATCATTAAAATGTTTTCTTCAAGAAACTCCTGTGCCTCGACCAGGACACAGAGTTCTCATTACTGCGGTGCGTAATCTTCGTTATCTTCAGGAGCGTCCCACGCAACTGCAGGGAGCCCCCACCTGTAACCTTGAGTTTCCTAACTTTGTAACCAGCTCATTATTGTGCACTTTTGCAAATGCACAATGTAATCGCAGAGTGACCTTTTGAGTGAAAGGAGAAAAACATCCTTTAGAATCAAAGCATTCTTAGTACTATTGAAGCGTTTATTAACCTTAGCAGTAGTACATCAAAATATAGTTTAGTGGTAATATGCAAAGCCATATGTAGAAATATTCAACTGTCCAGTAGGGCTGCTCGATTATGGAAAAAATTATAATCACAATTAATTTAGACATAATTGAAATCACGATTATTCAAATGATTATTCATTAACTTAACAAAACAATATAAAATATATTTTTTGCACATAAATAAAAAAGTGCAAAATATTAAATAAACCAAGTTTGTTCTCTTTTGTAACCAAATGGAGTGAACTGTTATAGAACTGTTATAGCCTGTTATGAACATAGAACTAAAGCAATTATTAAACAAATAAAATGATTTCTCATTTTAAGTCTAGTAAGTAGCCGGTATTATTTCAATTCCAGTTACATGCATTATTATTATTATTATTATTATTATTGTCAGTAACGTAAATAAAACATGCTGGTCCACCTTCATAGCATAAAAGCTGAACATAGACTAATGTTTTAAAGGTTTTTTGCCAGCAACACCAGTCTGTTTACATGATCTTGCTTAAGTGATGATGATGACGCAAATAGGAGTTAGTTCACCTTTTTATTGTCCTAAACTAATGCGGTTTCGCAGTTTGATCCTTTTGTTGTAAAAACTTGCTTTTGGGAGATAATTTAAGATTTTTGATCACAGAACAACATTTTGCAAAGAAAAGCTTTTGTTTTGAGAACCTGAAATCTGAGAACCTGTTTGGGTTTTCTGTGTGGCCTGTTTTGCAAATGACAATTCTGTGTGTGTATGGGCTCAAACTGCGATCAGGTGACTAACCCTAACCCAGGTGACTTCATGTGCACATTAGGTCTTTTTACACAGCAGGTCAGACTCTGAGTCCTGCTGTCAGTAACTGCAGCTCTCACTGATTTAGTGCAGTAAACAGTTAAAATAGTTTAAATTCTAAAAATTATAAACACATTAAAACCCAATCTAAACTGCTGAGCCTGATAGTCCTTAATTAGTTGTATATTCCAGAGTAATTTTGGGTGAGTGGGTCAAATGACTTAAAAGCTATTGAAGAAAAACAAGAAATTTTACTGTAAAAAAAATCGTAAAAAAATATAAAAAGCATTAAACCCAATCTAAACTGCTGAGCTGGGGTTATATAATTATATTATATTTTTCACTATTGTAATATGATCCCATAAGCAAAATGCTTTTGGATGATGTATATTTTATTTTTTGCGGCATCGTTTCGTAGAGTAATTTGTTGACGGTCCCTAAATATGAACGGAAACCATTAGCCGGCACTTCTTGCTTGCACAATCCGCCTCACAGGCTTCTCGTTCGGCTCGAGTGCCGCAGTTGTTCCCGGAGCGAATATCTGCTGAATATCCAACATCCAACCAACTTCACCGCGGCTTACAACCCGCGTTTAAGCTCACGGCATCAGGGCGCGTTGAACAGGTTGTCGGAGGCGGAGACCAGCGCACGCAGTCCTGTTTAATTGCTCTGCCTGGGGACCACTGGCTGTCCTCCGCAGCCTCACCAGCCCAACGCCATAACAACAAAACCCAACTGTAAACAGTCATGGGGCATGGTTTAGCTATGAACTGGAGAATTAGACACACCCACAGCGCTCAGGTGCAAACTAGTAGCTGATAAAGTCAAGCCCCACAGACTAAACCATACATGCACAACTTTGTACACTAACAACCAGAGCCAAAACACTAAGTGAACCTGAAACCACTGCACTCACCGTGTTGTTAGACAACCATCCTCTCCTGTCCAGTAGCCCTACTGTCCAGGTCTCTGCAAGTGTCGGTAATCAGTTTGCATTACTGAGATAAGATAAGTTCTGCTTTCTAGTAACACGACGGAGGCTTTTACTCCACTTATTCACTAACGGGGCAATAATAAACATTTTATATTACCATCATATGAACCTTTAAGAGCATAGTCCACCTCCATTGTAGGGCTCCACCTAATCCACTCAGTTATTATCCATTACTCAAACAATCGTAATCTAATGTAGTAATAAATTAACATATTTCTATTACTTTACATCTATTAATTATTGTATTAATTGGTAAAAAGTAGGACTGCAACAAGTAATCTGGCTAATCAAATATTAAAATAAGTCCAGTTTTAGTGGTAATTTAATTAATGTAGTCACAGCTTAGCCATTGTTTTATTCCATAGGCGGCGCCAGGGGTGGGCCTGGCTGGGCCTGGGCCCACCCACTTTTGTCCTGAACCGCAGCCAGTTCAAATAGGCTACTTGATTTTCATCCACCTTGAGCTGCCCTGCTGCCATTAGGGTTAGAGTTAAGGCGCATTAGGAGAGAAGGCACAAACGGAAAACGGAAAACATGACACATTTGGGGACATAAATATAATCCAACCCATATGTACACACTTCTCAATAAATGTGAGTGAAGCTAAAGCTGAATACGCTGTGTTTGTGCAGCATATTAATAGGAAAAAGCATAATGATCAGGATAAGGAAACATTTTCCTCACTAACTGGACGCATGTCCAGGTCACATATTTCCAAGTGAACCAACTACTTAGAGCACATCCTGTACTGTGGAGAGACTCTGTTCAGCTGTAAACAGAATCAAAACAGGCACCAGGAAGTCTCAACTCTTTATCGCTGATTTCCTTTGAACAAGAAATAACGGAGAGTATTGATTACAGTGAGATAATTGCAGTGTTCAATGAGAAACTCTGCTGTCTTTTATTGTAGGCGAAAGTTTGATAAAGTTTTATCATTGTCTTTGTTGTTTTTCTGTTAAAGAGGTTGCATTTAATAAGGTACACACAAAAGTTTATATGAATGGCGCAAGGGAGATTTTCAAAATATGATTGTCGTTTTGGTCATGTCTTTCACATTAAGCACCATGGACAGTGACGGGCACACACAAGCGCAGAGGCATGGCGCAGAAACCTCCCTCGCTCACACACATTTTTTTTTTGCCTGGCCAGTAATATCTAGGCCCATCCACATTCGCAATCCTGGCACCGCCACTGTTTTATTCCTGGTTTAGTCTGTGGTAAGTTTTGATTTTGTCGCTGTTTTGACTTGTAAATACAGGAACTTACATCTTTATGAAATATAGTGAATTTAACTTACTATGTTCTAAAAGGAGGCTCTATTTTGAAATATTGAAATAATATTATCGCAATTTTCAACATAGTTATAGAATATTGCATGTTTTCTCCATATCAGTACAGCCCTAGTACTGTATAAACTGTACTCAAAAGTCCTCTAGCGGCAGTTGTAGCTTTGTTTAGTTTAAATAAAATGAGATTATCTGTAAACCACTAGAGATGGCCAGCCACAACAAAAGGTAGATTTGAAATACTTATTAAAGGATGGACTGCATAAGATGAAGGGATGATTCAGCCTGCTAGATCCTGAATGCAGGATGGTGAATACAAGATGCTGAATGTAGGGTGCTGCATACAGAATGCTGAATGCTGAATGCTGGACACTGACCGCAGGATGCTCAATGCTGAATTCTGGCTAGAGGCTGCTGGATGCTGAATGAAGGATGCATAACAAGAAATGTACAATGAGGGGTGTAAGGAGAGAGATGAGTAGCTCCCGAACAACAGTTAACACATTAACCCCATTATTATCACCTATTTACCTGCACTTCTGTCATAAAAATCATTGTCAGATTAACTGATAATATCAATCATCAAAATAATGGTTAGTTGTAGCCCTAATAAAGAGCATGTCATATCCCTGAAAACTGTTGGTGTTTTGCCTTATTGTTGCAAATTTTGAAAAATAATTTCAAAATTTTATGTAGTAATACAGATAGTAATGTAGCAATAGTAATAGTAATTTAATAACAAATTTTGATTAAAAAAAAACTCAAGTCAACTCAAAACTCAACTCAAGTTGTTTATGTCTGTTTTTGTCCAGCATATTATCCCACATTACTCATGCTTCACTATTTGAATATTAAATAACAAATTGTAAAAATCATTGTCGGAATAATGGATTATTAAAAGAATTGTTGGCTGCAGCCCTAAACCACAGGCATTAGGCTGCAGTATTGAAGAAACATCTTTTTACAAAACACTGCTCATATGAAAGGACTGTCACACACCACACTTCAGTCATCATCAATCACTCCTGCTCATACAAGAGGCTTGAGAGTTTGTCTGTGGTTCCAGGTGGTGGTGCTGGGGACCCCTGCGGAGGAGGACGGGGGCGGTAAGATCGACCTGCTGAAAGAGGGGGCCTTCCAGGGACTCGACGTGGCGTTCATGGCCCATCCGTCGAAGGAGGACGCCCCTTACCTGCCTTGTGTGGCTGAGCATGAGTCTGTATCAGTTTGCAGCAAACACAGCAGCGTACACAGAGCTCCATGGTTCTGCTCTGACCGAAATTATTTACCAGAAACACAATTAGCTCAACAAACAAAACCTATATTTTTTCTTTCCTTTTGAAATCTCTCACAATATCTTCCCTAACCAATACTGTATTAGCATTACATTTATATGATTTGAGAGAGAAAACGCCATCAATACATTGTACCACTAGATGGAGCTCTAACACAGTGGCAGTTTAAAAATGACCCTACCGCTACATCCTAGTGGTTCTTGGCCTGCTACCAGGACTTAACTTTTTTGTTTACTGGCTATTTTGGCTAGTGTGCTTTAAAGGTTACTAGCCATTTAGGGTTTTGTTTTTGCTAGCCATAATTTAGATCAGTGTTTCCCAAATGTGGTCCGGGGGCCCCCTGGGGGTCCATGAAGGTACTGCAGGGGTGCCCTAGAGGTTGTCTTTATTAAGTATAGAAAAATAAATTGAGTTTGGAATGAATTACAGTTATATACTACTAATTTAAAAATATAACTTTTAGCTAACATTTAGTGTTTATTTAATATGGTGAGCAATTTTTGGAAATTTAAGGGGGCTGTGACACTCTTGACTTTGGAAATGGTTGGTTTAGATGTTAAAATGCTGATTCATGTGTCGTATATATATGAGACAGTTTTTTTTTTTTTTTTTTTACATGTTTTTAATTAAGACCCTCTAACAAGCTTAATTTTGTCTGGCCAATCCTGTTTTAGCTCAAATAAAAAAAACAACAAAACAAAACAATCCAACCAGACAAAGTGGCTATGTTACTGGCCAAAATGGAAATCTGTCCGCATTTGGCTGGTTGGCTAGTGTTAATTTCAAGCCCTGCCGGCTATCTTGATGCTTTGTAGAACATTCAGACGCCAAAATATATTGGAGTTAAAAAAACAAAAAGTTGTGTGTTTTGGTTCCAGTGTGACAGATCAGGTTCCATGGGAAGGCCTCTCATGCCTCGGCTTACCCCTGGGAGGGAGTCAACGCACTGGACGCTGCTGTTCTGTGCTACAACAACCTGTCAGTGCTCCGGCAGCAGCTGAAGCCCTCCTGGAGAGTGCACGGTGAGTGGCCCCTGTGTGGCCCGTCAAGCTATGTGCGCTGCGTGTAAGGGTGCACGGCTCACTGTGTAGCCTTATATACAGGCTAATAAATGGGGGACATGATCAACATCTACCCTGGGGGATAGTGGGTACCAAGAATTTTTGGGCTTGGTTAAAAAATTTAAACTCTACCCCTGTGGAGCCAGCAGTGTTGTGCAAGTTCACACTTTTCCTGAACTAGTTCAAAGTTCAGTTCGTTTTATTTTTAGGTGAGATATGTAAATGAAAGGCTGAACTTGTTTTTCAAACTATGACTTCTATCACGATACATGTACCTACCTTCTAGCCTCACTGTAGATCTTAAATTCTATCACACAAAATGGACGTTTTTGCATATATAAGCTTGCACAGAAAGGTAAGTTTTTTTCCGTCAGAATCTTTGTGTGACAGTGTGTAAAATGTCTGTAAATGATCATAGTTAGAGGCAGCATGGTCTGTGTTCTCTGTGCCTTCACTTGCACTGCCATTGTCAGACTGACTGCTGCTGCCCGCTCCGGTGTTGCTATGAAGGCTACGCTCGTTGTAATGCTTGCTTGTGCAGTGCATCATGGGTAACGTAGTGTGAAGCCAAAGATATTAGATTCGACTATCTTTGGCTTCACACTACGTTACCCAAGATGCATTGCGCACACAAGGGCTCTCTGGTGAAGCGGTGTGGAGTGGAGCCCGCTGTTTAAAAAGTGCGAGCAGACCTCGTCACTCCACTCAGGTGAAAACAAATTCCGTCGTTTAATTGAACCCCAGCAGTGACGTACGTCGTTCATCTCACATAATCTGAACAAATTCATGTTCAAGTTCTTGATTTACAAATGTGTTGCGCTCAGTTCAAAGTTCACAGAAAAATGAACGTGTTCATTTGAACTCGTTCATGCACAACACTGGGAGCCAGTATGTTTGTACAATCCTAATTCTGGAAATGTCGGGTGTTTTTGTCTAAAATGGTGTTGTAATTTGGTTCCATTCTTACCTTATACAGGTTTCCAGCTGAAGAGCAGCTGGGTTTTAGAGCATATGTTGCTTTAAAACCTTTATAAACCTTTCAGCATTCATAATTCCTTCCAAAACACAAAGCTGGCTATCCCGTATGCACTTATGCCCCCCATCCCATCAGATGCTGCTTTTGAACTGAACACTGATAACTCACTGGAAAGTTTACTCCTCTTTAGCCCGGAGGACACAGGCATCCAATAAAGGTCTTTAGCCTTGTCCCTTACACAGACATTTCTCCAGTTTCTCTGAATCTTTTGACGATGTTATGCTCTGTAGATGATGAGATTTGCAAACCCTTTGTAGTTTGACGTTGAGGAACATTGTTTCTTAAAGTATTCCACAATCTTTTTACTCTTCACTCTTTCACAGATTGGAGAGCTTCTGTCCTGAGAGATTCTGCCTCTCTAAGACTTCCCTTTGAAAGCTAATCATGTTACAGACCTGATATCATTTAACTTCATTAGTTGCTAGATGTTCTCCCAGCTGAATCTTTTTAAAAGTCTTTTAGTTTTCATTTTATTCACATTTAAAAAAACATCCCAACATTTTCGGAATTCAGGTTGTATAAGAACTCTGATATTCTGTTACCTGCAGGGATCATTAAACATGGTGGCCTCAAACCGAACATCATCCCGGCGTACACGGAGCTGGAGTACTACCTGAGGACCCCGTCCAGAGTTGAGCTGCCCCTGCTGAAGGAGAAGGCCGAGAGGTGCTTCAGAGCCGCCGCTGTGGCCACAGGCTGTGAGGTACCTCTGGAGGCTCTGAGAACATTCAAATCAGAAAATGATTTATTTTTGATTTGATGATTTCCTTATGTGTGTGCCCTCAGGTCCAAGTAGAGTTTGCCAAGAACAGGTTTGACAACATGCTGCAGATCCCTACTCTGGAGCAGCTGTACCAGGCCAATGGGACAGCTCTGGGCATGGACTTCACTGTGGATGAAGAGGTCCTCGCAAATGAGTCTGGTACTTGCTCTTCTACCAATGAGAGGACCACAGCATGACAACATTAACACCTCACACCCTCACCACTGAAGCTGAGGAGTAGAAACAGATGAAGCTGACTGTGTACAGTCTATGTTCAGGCACATTCATAAACCTAATTCCCAAAAAAACCTTTGTTCTGTCCTAACAGGCTCCACAGACTTCGGGAATGTGACGTTCGCTGTCCCTGGGATACACCCGTACTTCTACATTGGCTCTGATGCTCTGAACCACACTGAGGAATACACGGCTGCTGCAGGTAACATTAAATCTTTAATGTTACCTGTAATGTAAATGTACAGAAGTGCTTTATTTAGGAAATTTCAGATATCACTGAGGGATTTAAACATTCAACAGTCTTATTATGAATAGAAGAGTATGAGACATGCAGGAAGCGTCGCAGTAGTAGAGGTCTGAGTGGTGTGTGTGTAAAGGGAGGGGGCCCAGAGCACCACTGAAAGTGCATAAGTTATTTAATTGGCCCCTCATTAGTTTCTCCTCAATTTCACCCCAGGCTACACTTTGGCATGTGACACATGGGGGCTCCTTAAACTAATGTTTTGCTCTAAGTAAATGAGTTGAATCTGGCTTTAACACTTGCATTTCTCCCAACCAAGGTTTAGGTTGGTGATATCTTCCCTAATCACTGACCTGTTTGTTTCCTTGTTATTATAGGTCATTGCATTGTATTGTTACACTATTTAACAGTTAATAGTCAATTGTTAAAAGGTGAATTTGCCAAACCTTTTGTGTGAGAAGTAGGTTGGTTCAGTTATGGCAGGAGAGAGCAGGGAGTACTTTGTTTAGTTCACTTTATAGCCCAGTAGTTTTTCACTCAACTCACTCTGGGCTTATGTGGGTGTCTGTTCATGGGGTAGTCCTGCCCTGTTCAGGTGTTCCAGCAGGCTGCGGTGGGCTGTTTTAAAATGGCAGTGAACGTAGGTGGCTTCTCTGGGGATCATTGCTTTTAACCATGTAAAGCACTTTGTGCTGCATTTTTCATGTATGAAAAGTGTTTTATAAATAAAGATTGATTGATTACAGCTACATGCTTTGGAGCACCTCCTGTCCTAAAGCTGCTCTGGCAACAGACTGAGTTGGGTTCTTTGGAATTTGGCTTGTTATATTGGTTGAAAAATTGTTTTCTTAAATCTAAATAATTTAGTTCAGTCTCCTTCAGAGTTGTGCACAAAAGAGCACATTGAAAATAACCATGAAATATGATAAAAGGTTAAATGAGACAACCCCACATCCAAAAACATTGGGGCAGTATAAAATGTGAATACACAATGAGATCATTCCATAAAACCAGATTATTCAAATTAGAACAAACATTTCAGGTGTTGAATCTGAGATATTTTACTATATCATCAAAAAGTATACTTTTATTTAATTAGTTCAAAAGTTCGAAAAGAGTGGAGATGAAGCAACAAAAGGCTGGAAAAAGGTTATATCATTAACTCTCATTCTTTTGATGCTGCAGATTTGGGGAGCAGCAATTTGCAGTCAATACCACACACAAGTGTAAGGTGAACAGTAGCTTATTTAATTTACTGACCAAGTGTGTTCATCAAAGTTTGTCCTCTATGGTTCAGGGGACGAGAGGGCCCAGTTCTACACTCTGAGGGCCGCCAAAGCCCTTGCCCAGACTGCCCTGGACCTTCTGTTGCGCCCGGACCAGCTGGAGCGGGTTCGACAAGAGTTCTCTCAGGCCAAAGAGAAGGAAGCAGAGAAGGAGCGCTCACTACTGAGGGCTGGACAGACAGTAGGGGGCGCTGCTGCACACTCCTGAGAGAGACACAGGCAACAGTGTCCTTCTACAGCATTCAGTTTGTCAGCAGTAGTAATAAGACACTGTAAAACTCTTACCACCACTGGGTACATAAGACTTTCAACCAGTGTCCTGAAGAAGCCAAAGGCCTAAGTTCATTTTCTGTTCCAGTGTAAACATTAGCACTTTTTAATACACCTATCAAAGAATTAAATTTGTCATATGTTTTTTATGTACAGTAATGAGTTATGAAAGATGAAGTGATTAGAATAAATCAGTGAGCTCACGGGTCCGTCTTTAGTTATTACTTCTGTTGAGGACGTGGTAGATTTGGATGCGACTAATCCTGGTTTATTTTTGAGGGTCTGTTTGCTGCGACATGTCCACTTCTCTGAGCCTACACTTTTTGTCTGCTCAATGCTCAAAATTTGGCATAAGCCACAGCAGATGCTACAGCAATATTACATAAGAATAAAAGCATGAGCGGAAGTATTATCAGTGTGTGACGGTTGTAAACATGACAGTAAATAGGTCCTTTTCCCAAAGTGACTCTCCAGACCACTGCTTTATGAAAAATTAGTTTAATAAAGACATCTGCACACTGTCAAAATCTCAACTCATAAAAAATGTAATCAATATTTTAGACCAAAGTCAGATCAGCCTGCATGCCCAGCTGTGTCCACTGTAGGCTTACCCACTCTCGTGTTCACATATTCAGTAAAGCTGCTGGGTGTCCTTCTTAACTTTCTCAGTCACTCATCTAAACCCATTATAAAATGTAAAGATTTAGTGAAAAACTCACAGTAAATGTATGTTTTGTGTTAAAAAAAACATGTACAGTGCTTCATCATCACTATGTAGAAGACAAACACGGTGAGGAGATAGTTGTACAAGACAAGATCCAGACAGCACAAGGAGCGTTCCTGGGGGGCACTGCTGGGAAAATGGAATGTTCTTATGACAGGATTGGTCCTCCTGGTCTTTGTCCACAGCAAACATTGTTTTTTTTTACATCATCATTTAGAACAATTCCAACTTTTATAGCTCTGTGATAGTCCCAATATGTCCATTTGACCAGCCTGACATTCTGTTTAAAGTCTACTACACATCTGAGACACTGCTTCAACAGGGAAGGTCCAAGCACTTATGAACTGGTAGTGAGGAAGCAGAGTTACCAAAAAGTATGTACAAACCACTTTTTCAAAGATGCAAAAATAGAGCTGTATGTGTGATCCAGATCATATCTAAGCATGAATTATTGGAGCATCAATTCCCTCGTTAATGCCAATGTTCATATTTGTTTTCATAAAGTCCATAGTCCCATGTGATCTGGTACAACTGAGGTTTCTCAAGGCTAAGTGTTTGTTTCTGTTCCTCTGGTGGCAGAAGTCCGTTAAGAGTGAGTCTGTCAGCCCACCTGGGTCTACCTGTCTTGGGTCACAGGTAGATAGACCAGTATACCACGTTGAAGAAGATGTATGACGCGGGGAAGACGATCCGCGAGTACTTGTCAATGGCGTGCGTGTCGATCCACATGGAGTTGTACGCACTGGAGCCCACGTGACCAGTCACCTGGTCACTCTCCATGGCCAGTTGCACCAGCATCTGCTCCCGCTTCATGCCGTTCTCCTCTGGCATGCCGTAGTGCCCCGTGGTGTTGGCGTCCACCTCGCTGTAGCTGGACGATAGTATGCCGGGATGGGCCAGTCCACATGTACACGGCAGCTAAAAGGCAAAGATATGTAGACAATGCCTTTCTGGAGTTCAACTGCTGAATCTGTGTGGTACTCACCTGCTCTCGCAGCTTCCGCTCTCGGCGCTCCTGTAGAGTGGACAGGTAGTTGACAGCAGCGTACTCGATCACGGACAGGAAGACGAAGACAAAGCTGATCCACAGGTAGATGTCCACGGCTTTGATGTAGGACACTCGAGGCATGGAGGCGTTGACTCCGGTGATGATGGTGGACATGGTCAGCACCGTAGTGATTCCTGTGCACAAACATCACACCAGCTGCTCTTAAATACCTGCACTGGACTTTGACTGTGGCCCACAAAGTGCGTGTGTGTAGTGTTTATGCGGAAGCCTCACCCAGCGGGACCCTGGCTGGGACGGCCCGGCGGTCGATCCAGAAGGACACCCACGACAGCATGACCATGAGCGTGGCAGGGAAGTAGGTCTGCAGCAGGAAGAAGAAGATGTGGCGCCGCAGAGTGAAGTTGATGTACAGACGGTTGTACCAGCCTGGACACATAGCAGGATGAGCACTTACTCTGTTCTTTATAATGTTTAAAATGTAAACCCATGTACGAGGCACTACAAGTCAGTGTGGGGCAGTACTGAGCAGTGTGGAGCAGTACTGAGCAGTGTGGGGGACTTCGAGGCAGTGTGTGGCAGTACAAAACAGTATGGAGTAGTGTGGGGCAAAACTAAGCAGGGTGGAACAGTATGGGGTAGTGTGGGGTAGTATGAGGCACTACTGAGCAGTACAGGTCAGTGTGGGGTAGTACAAAGCAGTGTGGCAGTATTGAGCAGTGTGGAGCAGTACGGGGCAGTATAGAGTAGTATGGAGCAGTGTGGGGCAGGATTCAGCAGTACAGTTCAGTACAGGGTCATATGCAGCAGTATGGGGTAGTACAGACGAGTACGAGGCAGTATGGAGCAGTGTGGGATATTGTGGGGCAGTACTGGGCAGAATGGAGTAGTGTGGGAGCAGTATAGTATAGTACGGGTGGCAGTACTTAGCAGTGTAGGGCAGTACTGAGCAGTGTGTGGCCGTACGGGGCAGGCTTCAGCAGTACAGGACCGTATAAGGCAGTATGGGTTAGTGCGGGGTAGTACGAGGCGGCAGTAGCTTAGTCAGTAGAGACGCTTGCCCACTAGCTCAAGCCCCGCAACTGGCAGTGCTTACAGTTGTTGTGTCCTTGGGCAAGAGACTTCACCCTCCTTGCCTGTATGAATGTGTGTATCAATGTGACTGTGTTTGGTGGTGGTTGGCGCAAAATAGCAGCCATGCTTCCGTCAGTCTGCCCCAGGGCAGCTGTGTATACAGAAGTAGCTCACCACCACCGAGTGTGACTGAGGAGTGAATGACTTTGAGTGCCTAGAAAAGCGATAAGACTAATGCAATATTATTATCATTACGAGGCTGTACTGAGCAGTACAGGGCAGTGAGTGGCAGTGTGGAGCAGTATGGGGCAGGATTCAGTAGTATGGGGGAGTGCAAGGCAGTATGGAGCAGTGTGAGATTTTGTGGGGCAGTATTGGGCAGAATAGTGTGAGAGCAGTATAGGGGAAGTGTCGGGCAGCAGAGGGTGGTGAGAGGCAGGACAGAACAGTATGGGGCAGTGTTGCAGTGATGTGGGGTGAAATGGAAAGCCCCACTGGTCCAGTACGTGCGCTCAGACCTGTGCTGCTGTAGAAGGCCAGTTTGGTGGTGGTGTGGAACTCCTGAATGAGGAACTGGGACAGAGAGATCTTCTCATCCGTGTTCAGGGAGCGGTTCCCTTCTTTCCAGTACAACATCAGGTCATCGTCAGTGTAGGCGTCTGAGGACAAACACATCAGAGCTTTACTGGATAAATGTGAGCTGGTCACACTGTGGTGTGCTGGGCATACGTACAGCTCTCAATCTCCAGGGAGCATGTCTGCGTGTCCAGGGGGAAGCGGCTCAGGTCCATGCTGCACATGGCAGTCACAGTCACCCTGTCAGACACAACACAAGGGTAAGCGCTTCTACTGCTGCTGCCACTCTCCAACTCTTTTGAAGACCACCCATTTACTACATGAATTACAGAAACATGTCACCCTTGTACACTCGGAGCCTTTAGTACATAAAAAGGTTTAACCCTTTAAATGCCATTCTGCTACTGTAAACCACAATCAGAAATAGACAAAAAATGAAATATTTTCAACATACTAAGCTAATGTGAAGTTTTTAGCAACATATTATTATAGTCTTGGACAAAGTCATTGATTGACACCAATATTGCTTTTGATGAATTCTTATTTTTGGGACAGGGGCCATTTTTTGAAAAAATGGTTGCCTTTCGTACCAGACATGTTCACTTCCTTAAAATTATACTATTGGTGACATTTTTGTTAGTCATTTCTATCTTTGCTTTACAGAAGTTGACGATGCGAGAGGAACCAACCACACTGCAGCAGTATATAATAGAGCATTTAGCCATATAGTCATTTTTTAGGTTCTTTGATGAATAATCATGAAAAAATATAAATCTCAGACCAAAAGCATCTATTTAAATGGTTGTCACCTGTAAATTACAATTTCATTATAGCCTTATAGTTCAATCAAAAAAATAAGTTTTAATGGAAGTCAGTGGGACCAAAATGAAAGACCACCAGAGTAACAACTGTATGTAGACCTTTATAGACCTAAAGTGACAAATGAGAGTGAAATTTGAAACTTCCCATAAGAATGGTAGCCCTGGCCAAATTGGATAAATTACATTAAATTATTAAGAAATTATTCAATATTTTCAATGATGACCAAAAATGTACCAAAAGACTTTAAATGTGTCAAAGAATCTGTTCAATGTGTTTGAAGTTAAAATGTATATGTATCTAATGTAACACACTGCTGCAAAAGGCACAACTGTTCATAAAATAACATGACATTAAAAACATCATTCACTGAGTAGTCCCACAAAATCTCAGGATATATTCCTGCAACTCAAAACCAGACTATTCTCTTTCCTCAGTGTTTCTGATCATGGGACAGACTGAATAAAACACAAGGTTAGTATTTGCCTTGACCTTTATTAGAGTTAATTTTGCATCTGGCTCCACCTGAACCACTGCCTCAGGACCGCAGTAGAGATTTAGTTTGCAGCAGAGATGATAAATGAAAATACATAATCCCGCTCACAGGATCAGCGCTGCCGTCTGTGGGAGTCTACAGGCCCCCCGCCCCCAGCAGAGTGTCACTGTCCAATCTGCCTGCGCCCCCCGCCCCCCAGATTAACCCAGCCATGTGATCAGCGCCTTATCTACTAGTTACCATCCAACTCTTCTGTTCCATATGCAGTGCATACCCACGACCTGTGATGGAGCAGAATCCTCTGTCAGCACATGGTGATCGAAGTGTTTGGCTTAATGAAGATTATATTCAGGCTTTTATGCTGATTATTAGCCACCTGTTTTCAGTCATATGTCTCTGTCCTATGATCAATATTTATATTAAAATGGGACAGTGGCTGTGATTGTGCCTGGTGCCAATTGGGCGACAGTGCTGTGTGAGTGGAGCATTGGGCGGATGGCCAGCTGTTCCTCTGAATGAGGATTACTGAGTGGGCATGGCGGACCCATATGACTCTCCAAAATTAAAAAGGTCATGCTGCGCGGCATTAACGTTGGTAATTGGCACAGCACTATCCCCGAACACACATCTTGTGGAGCAGCAGCTGGTGGAGCAGCGTTTGTCTTGGAGGGACAGCCAACACACCACTAACATCCTAACCTGCTCCAGTGAGCCTCGGTCCACCTCCTCTCACTGTTCACATACAAATGGAAAATGTATTCAAACTTTTACAGATTTTCACATGGGCAAAAGGCACAGTGAACACTGAAGCAAGGATGATTATGTAATATTACAAACAACTGTTCTGAAAAGGTCTTCTTTTCGGAAGAACGTCTTTTTGGGTGTGACAAAATCTTTGATCTTGCAATCTCGTGATCTTGCAAGATCAAAATGAGAGGGTCTCGGGTCTCAGGTTCTGTTTGCACTTTTTACAGAGGAGAAGCTAGTTGAGTTTGTGGCAAAACATTTGGTAGTATATGTTCTGCTGTTGCAAATAATTCACATAATAGAAGTAAATGTTATTTATTATAAGTTGATTTAAAAATGCACTTAAATAGGTTTGCATTTTATTATTTTCAGGTGAATAAATAAAAATTTTATTTATGTAAAATACATATTTCAGTAGTGTTAAAATCTCATCTCATTCTTGTGGACCCAGTCTCGTGTGTCATCTGGTCTCGTGGGATTTGTGTCACACCCCTAACTCTTAATATAGTATTAATAAAAACTCTCCTTTGGCTCTATTGACTCAAACAGGACTTAAAGAAAATTACTTGGGGCCCAGAGTATGAGATAAAGGAATGAAAGTGTGTGAGGGCTGGCTCCATGAGCCTGGCTCTTTTTTTCACTTTGCTCCTTGTTGTCTTTCACTTCTCTGCAGATCCATCTGGAGACTATTTTGGAGATCAGTAATCTTTTGACGTCTCAAGTTGATTGACAGTCTCAGTGAAAGGCAAAAGGAATTATTGCTGACCCCGCCCACCCACTTTGGGAAGTATTCTTACTGCTGCCATCTAAACGATGTTAAAATGTACCGGACAGGACAGATGGATGCTGCAAATCACCTTGCCCCTCTGGGGATAATAAAGATTCCTTTGAACCTTGAATGAATCCAGCATCATGTACTGCTGGTTTGTGTAAAAGTGTATACTGTTTAAGACAAAGTTACTGTGGTGATAATAACAAAGTGGTTACTCAGGGGACAATGTGTCCCACTAATGGAGGATGGATTTACTAACAACTCTCAAACTGACCCTGATTCACAGACTTCATACAGAAGGCTTTCTGACTGATGACAACATATTTATCTGTGCACTTTTTCCACACACAGAGCTAGCCTCTCCTTGCTTTTTAGTGCTCACTGCAGCTGAATTCAGTAGCGCTGTGTACTAAATCCAGCCCTGTAGTTCTCGATACTGATAGCATTTAAGATATGAGCATGACTTCTTATTTAATTCTGATTGTACAACACATGACCCTCTCGAGTATTGTCTCTGGTGGCAGGGCTTTACCGGAGGCTGTATAGCACTTTGCCGTCAGGATACACTCGCAGCATCACGTTGTCGGTGGTGGTGTCGTGTGTGAAGGACTTCTTTGAGTGGACGAAGAACATGTCAGGGACCCAGATCTTCTTGACCAGCCGCCCGTCGAACGTCATGCTCTGGTTTTTGTTGCTTCGAAACGACAGGCGCTCGTCTTTCCAGTAGTGCCTTAGGTACAGCGTCATGGTGAAGTCCTACAGCAAGACAAGACCAGGTTAGAGTCACTCTTGTCAATAAGTCAGTAAAGGAAGTTAGTAACCTCTGGTGCCATCTGAGTCTGGAGGTCCGGTAAACAGCAGCTTCTTTTTAAGTCCCATCTTTCTTAACTTTAAATTCAGTTTGGCTGCAGCAGCGAACCTCTCATGTCACAAGTTCTGCTCCTGTTTAATGCACACACAACAGCTAAAAGGAAAGTCCCTTCCAACTGCTGCCTTTCCCTCAGAGTCTCCACAGCAAATCATTCACACTGTACTTAGCCCTTACCAATCAAAGTCAGTCCCTCTTACCTGAGGGATTCCACAGGGCTCCATTTTAGGGCCAGTTTTTTTTTTTTGTGATCTATCTGTTGCCCTTAGGAACAATTTTGAGAAAGTATGAAATTTCTTTCCACTGTTTAGCAGATTACTTGCAAATGTATCTGCGTTTACAGCCCAATAAGACTTCTACTGATTTTGATGATATTAAAGACTGGATGGCATAAAATTTTCTTCATCTTAATGAGAACAAACCTGAAATTGTGTTGTTTGGTGACTCGGGCATCTTGGAGGGTGTCAATAGTACACTCTTAGTTTTGTCATCTTTTAGCCAGCCCTTTGTGAAAAATCTTGGAGATTCTTCCTTTAAAATGGACAAACAAGTCAGTAATGTTGTAAAGACCAACTTTTTTCAGCCGAGGCTCCTTGCTAAAGTGAAGCCATACCTTCCAATTAAGTATTTTGAAAGAGTAATTCACATGTTCATACCGATGCGCTTAGATTATTGCAATTCACTGTATTATGGTGTAGACCAGGCCTCCTTGTATAGACTACACTTGGTCCAAAATTCCAAAATCTCAGTGGCATTCAACAGAAACTGAGCTGACTTATTTATCTCGTTTTTGATGTTGTCTTGTAGTATTGTGTGATATTTTTTATTCTTTTGCCGCTATTTGTTTTTTACTTATTTGTTGTTTACTGTCTTAATGATTTGTACAGCACTTTGGGCTGCAAGAGTTGTTAAATGTGCTATATAAATAAACTTGAACAAGTTTTTACACCGGATGCCCTTCCTGACACAACCCTTTAAAAAGTACTGTATGCAGCTCATTCTGGTTCGAAAATGGTACTGCAGTTTAAATCAAAACAATGATCTGTGGGTTGCCAGTCTTTTTGCTTTTCTGATTGGACGATGGGCCATGCAGGGTTAGGACTAAAACAAAAAACGTAAACAAAAACAACTTGGTCATTATGTAAAATATTATTTAACTGTGAATAAATCAGATATACTATTGTAATCAGTAAAAGTAATATAGACCCGTTTGCAAACACAACGTTTGCATTCCAAACAGTGGTACTGAAAGTTAAAAAAGGCAATAATACATTTTTAATGGAGAAATTAGTCTAACCACCAAGCACTTGCAAATTATGAATAATACAGACCGGTTTGGCAACTGACAACCACTCTGCCACATGTAAATAATTTCAGAGCCTGTTTTAATAACATTAGTGAGGGTGTCAGCATTTAGCCGTTTAATGTAATGTTGCAATTAGCGTCTATAATTTGCATATACGCTAAAGGCTAAGTAATTTATATTTCTTCATTTCAATGTTATGCAGGACATTTTTACAGAAATGTGGCGAACCACAACAGTTTGGCATTGTATGTTCAGATTTATTTAATCAACTTTTAATAAGTTTACTTTAGCAAATGATACTGACACTCAGATCTGGATCATATCAATTCAGAATAATTTTAAATAAATATATAAACAACAACCATTGGTTTCTGCTGCCCAAAAATGTCTAAATTAATATTTTTATTTTGCTCCCTCGATTGCACATCTTTTTTAAACACGTCATTCCTTGAAGGGTCTATTTGATTTAAACATGTTTACCTACACACGTGGGTAATTTTTATAAAATATAAAAAAATATATACTGCTCATAGCACCTTTATGTTTATTTGAGCTTGGAAATGGCACATTTTCTGGGTGGGGTTTTTGGCTCCATGTCACATACTCGCACCCCTGACCTCCTGCACCAAAGAAGGGAGAACCACTCCACTATCCACTCCACAGAAGGGAACCAGAAAATCCCACCTGTTTCTAGGTCACAAACACTGACATGCACTTTCATGACATCCCATCCCAGCCACAGCGCTCCAGTGGAAATGTGTAGGAAGTAACGTCCATTACACTGAGAGTGAGGAAAGGACTCAACACGTACCATGTCTACTTCCGAAATGGCGTCCAGACTTTCCACCTGGACATCGACGCCGACCGGAACTGCCGGACCTGCAAAAGCATGAATAGAGGTATTATGTAACGAGGAAATGAAAGCAGAGGGAAGACAGATGTGGCCCAGGTGCCTCCCAGAACCCTCAGATTATCTCCATCTGAAGGTCGCAACCCCTTTTTCCCAAACCTTTTTGTTTTTAACTGTAACTTGAGCTCATTTTGATCCAAATCCTATAAAAGCTGTGCTGTGCAGATTTCCCCCAAAACCGCCACAGAGCACAGCAATGTGAGCACTAATCCTGGATGATATCATGGAGGTATTGTGCCCAAAGTCTTTGTGCTTCTAAAGGACAACTTGGTAAACTATGGCTATAAATATGAAGCTCTGATTTGTACGTCACATAACCCTCTTGAGTGTTGTTTCTGGAGGCAGGGCTTGACCAGAGGCTGTAGAGAACTTTGTCACTGGGGAACACTCATGACTGTGGGTCAGGGTGTCGTGTGTGAAGGGCTCAGATCTTCTACACCGCCATTGGGACTTTCCTTATTCACATAGACTTTTACTGCTCATGAACCATTGTGAGAACTCTTTACTCGTTTCCGTGAGGACCCCATTTGAAACCAGGACACTCTGAACTTACTCAGCGTTAAGTGAATTATTTTTAGCCAATATGTGATTATTAAGTCTAAGACAACATATATAAAAAGGTCCAAAATAAAACATAACATTTGAATAAGAGCAGTTACATTCCTCTCACACAGGAAGTGTATACTTATGTTTTTTTACAGCTTGAAGATTTTGGGGGAAGTCAAATAAAAGTTAAAGGTTCCTATATTATGCTTTTTTCAGGCTTTCTGAAATAGTGTTGGACTCCTTTGCATTAGTATTTCAGGTTTTATAACCTATGTGAAAAACCTCCTCTTTGGGGGAGCTGTTACTTTGACTTTGCAGAGAATGCTTGGATAAATTGTCTGTCGCCCCTGCTGTAGGGAATGGACAGAGTATAAAATGGTTATTTAGCACAGCTTTTAGCAACCTTACGCTAACAGATAGATAAATGAGCTGACTGCTTTCTAGTAATGGCGGTTTAGGGCTGAAATGATCAGAATGAGCCCGGTGGCAGTGGATGGGCTTTAGAAACGTGCAGGAGCACTTTCCAGCACCCTGAGGTTTTCAGATGTGTGAATGACACAAAATAACACATGTCATTCACAGCAAGGAAGCATAGGATGTAGCCAAACAACAAGCCACTGCCATAATAAAACACTATAATGGATGTGTTTTTAACAAGTATCACAAGTAAGTGCTTGTTGCTTGCCAGCGGTGCAGACCCATCAATGAGAGCCTTATAATATGTATTTTTAGATATATTTAAATTTGTCTCTTGACTATTCAGCTTGCTGTGCGAGGGAAGTTCATTGCAGTTCTGACTGCATTGGACAGCACACTCTACACCTTTCTGTTTGTAGCTGGGGGCTTAGTCTTTGGGATGGACCAATCTCTAGGTGTATTACCGTGTTTGAAATGAAGCGGAATGCTGTATTGGTTGAAAATCCTTTTGAACTTATCAGACAGGCCAAATACATAATGAATATCTACGTTTTTGGCTCTTGTTTGTTCCTGTTGTTCCTTTCTGTTGGAACTTGTGAACACCTCTTGGGCTCTGTGTCGAGTTTATGCTGTAGAACAGAGGTCGTTAACAGGCGGACCGCGGTCCGAATCCGGACCCAGATGCCCTCCCATCCGGACCCGAACCTCTGTCCCACTCTGCGGACCCGAACCCGTTCAGCCTGTTCACTCCCTGGGAGGATACGATGCTGTTGACGCGCCGCAGCGGCGCGAGAGAGGCGCCGCTGCGGCGCGTCAACAGCATCGTATCCTGGTGCTTTAATACTTTAACATGAACAGTGCGGGGGTTAAATCAGCTGTGTTTTCTGTTACTGTCCAACAAAATGAGAGGAGTAGGTCCAGACTGAGTGCGGAGGGACAGGACTGTTCCGTTTACAACAGACTTAAGTTTCGTTTTTATGGAGCGGCGAGAGAGGAGGCGACACAGGCTGTGAGCGGCTCTGCCCTCTCGGTGTCTCTCTGTCGAGGCTCACCCCTCTCCTCTCGGTGTCTGTCCCTCTGTCCCACAGAGGACAGAGCTGCCTCATATTCAGCAGAGAATTAAGAGGAAACCTGTGTTTTGAGGCGCAGTACGTTCCACTTTAGTTTTAAAGGGTGCATCGTCTCCTGCGTAAAAGCAGACAGAAAATCTTGCGTGTGACGCTATCAACCAATCAGATCTGAGGATTTGGAAACATATGGAGCGGTGACTGTGAGACAGACAGCGGAGAAATGAGAGAGACAGATGTAGAAAGGAACAGAGGTCAGCTCTCAACTCCTGTGTCTCCTGTGTTCTGAGCCAAGGACCATTATAAAAGCATTTTGTTTGATTAACATAAGAAAAAAAAATGTTTATTTTATTATTTGATATCCCCTAGTTTTAAACTGATGCTTATGTTAGCAAAATACTATTGCCATAATGTAGACACTGATGTAACTACAATGATTTTATTTATTTATTTTTGAGGTACAAATCAACATTGTGATGCTCCGGACCTTCGCGCGAGAAAATTTTCACCAATTGGACCTCGGTGAATTTTAGTTGGTGACCCCTGCTGTAGAAGGTGGTTTGAGGTAAATAACAGGTACTGAACCTTTCTCTACACTTCCTCCTGGAGCTTTCTGGCTTCTCCAATGCCAACTGCACAGTCCAAGAAGGCTAGGAGATTCTCCTTCACGTCCTCATGACTGAACCTGATGTTAATGTCCACAATATTAATATGGTCTGTGAAAGCCTCCACTCCCTGGATCTTGGTTTACCCAGGTGTCATCCACTGTATCTGAAACAGTGGCTGGGGGTAGTACCTGGGAATGAGTCAAGTGCTCGGCTGTCACCTTCCTCCATGTACAATGATCTACTATAGTGGAGACTGATGGGAGTATGTTGTGTTGAGACATACCTTTTAGTCAGAAATAAAATCCAAATGTGGCACATACAAGTGCTTGTGGTGTGTTTCTGACTTAGATGGTTGGGAAGTGTGGAAATCCTGAAGCTCATGATCATATCTAACCCTATAGATGGCCACAGTATGGAATATTTGTGCAGCACTGTGGTGGTTACATACGAAGTCCTGTACAGTGGACAGGGTGGTCCTCACCTCCAAACCCTGGTCTCATGGTGAAGTCGTGGTCATTGATCCTCAGCAGATGCTCCGACTTGGTGCCCCACGCTTTTGTTACATCTGGACTTCTCTTGTGGATTGGACTGGATTGGAATAGACAATAATAACTTGAATATAGGACAGTGTTATACAGAGAGAATAACAATGAACATCCTTTGTCTGCATTCCTATTTTAGAAAGGCTCGCAGTCACGCAGACCTGACTCTAATGACAGTGGATCATGTCCTGTTGTCATTGAATAATTTATCCATGAATATTAACATTAATTGAGCTTAAGTGAGCTTATAGTTCTGATCTACTCCTAGTGATAAATAAATGTAGCTGTGGTCTGGAAGTGTTTTCAGTCTGATCTCTACTGTTCCACTCCTGAGAATCACTCCAGGTTTGCCTCAGAGAAGACTTGGGCCAAAGTCTGTGGCTGTGGTCTTCTTATTTTAGATTTCTTTAAACCACCAGTCATCACTTCTGGGTTAGAGTGCAGAGATGGTTGGAGCCTGGCTCACCTGAGAACACCTGAGAACACCTCACACAGTCCTGACAGAGCTCTGCTGTCGTCAGTGTGTTTATGGAACACAGGACAATAATCTTATGAATTTCCTAATTCTGAAGGATAAGAATGGATTATATTGGGCTTAGTAAAATACACGGAAGAAGCCCGCCATGCGCTGCACACAATAGACTGATTAAAATGTTGACCGCGGCTCTAAGTCCAACATAATCTGTGGAAGACGATGACTCTAATTGGACCAAAAACTCTGGACCTACCTGCCAACCTTCCCACTTGACTCCTCTGATGATGCCAGCTCCCTCTTTGACCTGCAACAAAGAGAATATTACACAATTCAGTTATGTAAAACTCCACTCAGACTCCACTCAGACTTTAGGCAAACTTAGACATCCTAATGGCACAGAACGTGAGCTCACATGCAAGTTTACAGAAATACAGTACAACATGGACTTCTGACAGCTGTGTCTGCTCACAGCTGCTGCTGATCAGTTTAAGAGCTGATTAAGAGCTATAGCGTCTATAACACATAGAGTTCAGAGGTCAGATGAAACTCTCAGAGCCGCGTGATTCACTGGTGGACCTAAAGAGAACCATGTTCTTGGCACCACACTGAAGTGGTCATCTCAGGACATTAAGACGCTCAAATCACTCTGAGGGTCTAATCTAGTCTGACTCTGAAACCAAAAAGTGGATTTAGGTCATTTTACAAACAGCACGTGAAAGAGTGAGCGGCACACAGCTGGAGCCTCCTCAGGTCATGGCTTTTGATTTTCATGAGCCTTTTTATGGATTCATTTGTAGTTTTAGTTTAAAAATGTTCTTCTCACTCTGTGCACAAATGACTGCAGAGGCAGACAGGCCATAACCCATTAGGGTTATTCTGATGACACACTCATTCAGTTTCTCACAAAAATACACACATCAATGTGTATAAAGCACAACCTGGACATGGAGCAGTGGTGCGAGGAGAACAGCTTTATACTGAATGTGTCTACAACAAAAGACTTCTAGAGACTCTAGATCCTAGAGCTGTGATGAATCATGATGTGGTGTCAGGTACACAGTAGTCTAGAGGATAGAACTGGCCACATTTTGCACTGGGCTATTAAAACGGCTACAACATTCTTTGGCACTTTTCAGTTAAACTCAAATCACACATTTAAATGTGACAAAGAGTGCGAGGAACTGTAACTGACATGCTCCCTCACTGTTTTCTGCAAGACATTTTTCACGACCCTACTCCTCTTCTTCATGAACAATCTGAACTAAAGCCCTCAGGTAAAAGGTACAGAGCCACACTGTTAGACAAGCATTCTTTGTTGAACTGTGCATTGACCACACTGCTCTGTTCTCAAAAGTGCAATCCAGGAAAGACTTACATCTATGCCATACCTCTCTGAAGGGATCAGCAATATTTGACAGTGAAGGGTGAGTTGCTGAATGAACTGTAATCTGGATTTGAAATGTTGTTCTATTAGATTCCTTTGGAGCTAATTTATTCCCTGCAGTTGGAAATTGTCACAGTCATAGTTTGCAGAAGAAAAATGGAGCAATGTCACATATACTACTATTACTACTACAGTATTGAGCAACTTGTATTGGGGAGTGCAGGAACAGAATTAGAAGCCATACATAACATAAAGTCATTGCTCCTGTCTGCTTCTCCAGACTGATACTGTGCTGACAGTTACCTTAGTTAGGGAAAGGCAGTGGATTTGACCATAACTCATAAACATAATGTGGCTCTATGACAGGTGTGTGCAAGTGTTTCAGAGGGACAGGTCTGAGAACATAAAAATATTCAAGTTTTCAACCACAAAGCATTTATAACTCCTTTAAAACTAACATTTTGGGAGATGAGAAAAAAGACAGCAGAAGTGTGATATATCTGGTCTTGTACACATAAGTTCAGAATGAACTTTAGTTCAGACTTTGTTACTGAAAAGTTCAGATGCGATTTGGGAGCAGTAAGGGATGCACAAATGTACAGACACAGCTGATATGCTGTCTAATGGTACTGATGGTACTACTTTTACAATGAAAGCTGAGGGCTGTATCTCACCCTGTGCCATACTATGAGATGAGTAGGTACACATACATGCTGCTGCTGAGAGGTGTGTAGCTCTTTAACCCCAGGTCCTAAAGTCTATTCGGTCTAATCACAGCAGAAGAGGCAGTGCAGTGTTACATTAGCTCTAAATATTAGCAGTGTGTTGCATTTGAACTGGTGAGGCATGTTGTGGTCATAGTTCCTGAAAGGATCAGAGTCATAACTGAACTCAACAAGAGCAGGTACAATCTGAGACAGTGCACAGCAGGGGGAAAGTCCTGTTCCATTTGTGGAAACAGAAGTTACTGTTGCTGAATTGATCGACTTTGACCTGACAGTGGTTTTCTATGAAGAGTACTATGCCAGCCCAGGTGATGCTGGAGACAGGTCTCACTCTGAGTCAGGGCTGAACCATGACTGATGTCTACTGCCATGATGAGTACTAAATTTAACCAGGGCACACTACTGTTCTGGAATACCCACAGTGGAGCTGTGTGCAATATAGTTATAAATGTAGATTTTTCAGATATTTTATTTCATGCCAGCAATAAATCTTCACTGATCAAAGTAAGTTGTATGTTGGGACTGAGAGCTCTATTGTCATGAATAGCTTCATTCCACTTTAAAGTAGTCCATTCACACCAGATCAGAGCTCAGAATAATCCTTGCCCACAGTGGTCCTGTCAGATTTTGCACCTTATTATTTCCTCATTATTTTAACTAACGATATCTCATCATTCTTCAGTTGTAAATCATAAAAGTGCAGCAGATGAACCCTGGCTGGCTTGGAAAGAGGAAGTCGGTCATAAACAGCTCTGAGTGCGTCGTCAGATGGCCTAAGCTTCTCAAATTTGATTTTGTGGACAGATGCCTAGCATAAAGACAAATACTGCAGGATTAAACCAGTTCCAGCATATTCTATGTTTGTGTTTCCCCAAAAAAATGCCTTTAATTGCTGTCTTTGCTTCGTTCCGGGATCAACTCTCACCACCACAACAATAGCAATAATTCCAAGAGTACATTAACACTCAGATAACAGATTACAGATTACATCATCAGAATAAGTGGTTTTCTGACAGGCGCATGTCACCTTTTACTACTGCAGCTCTGAGGGCTGAGGCCGGGTCCTGACAAAGGCTATGCTCCATCTGCCCAGTACTGGCATGCATTTACCTTCAGGGGCTATGTGTGCTATTAGGATGTTCATGAGACCTCACACACAATGGAAAAGGGAAACCTGGTGCTGCATGGTTTTGATGACGCTAAAAGCTGTGACAGTTTAGTGCCCAGCTCTTTAACCTGATCATATGGAGTAAAATCACATCGCTAACATAGCAGCAAAAATATGTATCTCCTTAATAAAAGCATTTGAATAATTCTCTTGTGCCTATGCTCAGACAGCAGACAGGTCCACACAGACACTGAGAGGTCATTGTTTCTACACAATGAGCAATAACCATTAGCCATGGCTAAAAATAAGATTAGAGGCCGGGCCGATAATATCGGCCAATATAGCCCATTAGAAAATGTTCGGGTATTGGCCGAAATCTGGCCGATATCTGCCAATATAAACAGTACTATTTTTACTGTGTGCTGGAACGCTGGAATAAGACCTGTTTACTTGCAAATGATGGCCTTCTGCTATTTGTGCAGCAGAGGGCGCTGATGGTTCCAAACAGTTGGGCTTTTACTCTGCAGTTCATAGGAAACAGCCCAAATCACCTTCTCATGGCCTGAAAAGCTCAAAAATGCAATAAAAATATTTTGCTAATTTCTCTGCCATAAAACCCCATAGAACAAAAATTCTAAATGCATTTTGTAGTTCTCCCCATGCTCTACTTACAGAGCAAGTTTAAATGAAATTTAAGTTAAACAAATTTAGTTAAAGATAATTGAAATAAATATAATACATATAATACATAATAATACACCCCACACCATTGCCCACTACAACCTACATAACAATCAGCATAAAGAACAATAAGCAGCTTTCTACAACATTTTAAAAAGATGTTTAGTCTAATACAGTGGCCTGGGATGTACATGCCATATTCATGTAAACAAGAGCAGAAAGAAAAATGCTTTAAAATACTTTTTCCTAATGTATAACTGTATCGGCCGATGTATCGGATATCGGTATTTTTTCGTTACCTAATATCGGCATCGGCCTAAAAAAACTCATATCGGCCGGGCTCTAAATAAGATCGCTTATAAATTGTTCAAAACCTGAAAACTTTTGGATTTGTGAAGTTATATCCCACATCAGGGCCTTAGAAGCAGAACCACATCAGTCAGACTCTGCTAACTCTGCAGGATTAGGTCTACACTGCACAGATACTGACACACTAAAACATCAGAGGACTGCAACAGTTTTCTCTATCAAAATAATAATTTAACCCTTAATCCCCAATTTTAAAAAGTTACGTTGCTCCTGTTCAGTTAGAAAAGTGTCCCTGTCACAAAACATCATAAAAAAGGAATACATTCCTATTTTTTCTATTTTTTGCATAAATCTTTTAATCAACTTACCCTGATTTTAAATACCATAATTATTTAAATTTTTTAACCCTTTTTAAGCAAAAGTATGTAATACCATTACCCCCCCCCCCCCCCCCCCCCCAAAAAAAAAATAAAAAAATAAAAATATATATATATATATTTTTTTTTTTAGGATTTTTTTTTTTTTTTGTGCTATGTAGAATCTAAAAAACAACTCCCATTGAAACTGGTAAAAAAACAACAAACAAACAAAATAAAACAAAAACAAAAAAACAAATCCATCTAAACCAGGGTTGTTGATAATTCTTTGGCATATCCAAGGCTGTAATAACACCCTCTAAAAAATATTCACTTTGCATTGAGAATATCTGTCTATTTTTTACAAAAAATGTAGATGCAATTACATACACTGGGATACAAATGGTTAAAATTCTGAAAATATTTAAATATTTGGTATTTATGGTCAGGGCATGTTAATTATAAAAGATTTATGCAAAAACAAAAAAGAATTACACTATTTCTACAATGTTTTATTGACAAGGACACTTATGTCACTGAACAGTAGCAACGTAACAAATTTAGTTAGAGAGTAAAAATAAAGTAATATCAGATTTGTGCTTAGAATATCAACATTAGTGACAAAATACACACCTGAGCCAAATTTTATAGAAAAGGTAAAAACACTGCAAAGTTATAAAAAAAAATACAACTTTAAAAGGACACTTTTGTCCTCATTGGGGCACAAGGATTACCATTTAAAAATGAGAATAAAGGTCACATGATCCACATTGGCTCCAGCTTTTCTGCCCCTTTTTAACTGTATAGAACCAACTGTAGCTGTTTGAGTTTGGATCAGTAATTCTAAACTCAATAGGAATAATACGGGCACATTTAAAAGAGCCCATAAACAGCTTTCATTAGAATTTGGCTCCAAATTTATTCTGGCAGAGACACTGTATGGGCCCCCAGTGCTTCCCTCTGTCTGCGATGACTGCACTGCTTCAGAATAGGCTTCGCATACTGCTCAGTTACGATGCAACGTTTAACCCTGAGACAACACATGACATCATAATAATATTTAATAATAATAAGAGAAATACTACCATACCGCCTAGTCTCATGAGTAATGTCATAACAGGATTTGGAAATATGACAATCAAACAGAGCACTGGACACAGTGAATAATCCAGGGACCTTAAACACACCACAACCTCCACTGTGCTGCGTTCAGGGTGTGCTCTAAATATTTGAAACTTCATCAAAAGGAGTTGAAGAATCTCTTTGGAAAAAAAATCTATGTCACAAACATTTAATGCAACAAAAGAGAAGAACCTGGAACCTGTCTCCTCCACTGAGGAGTTTTTTAATAGGTAGAGGAGGCTTTATGTTGTGGGAAGACTTTAGGTTGTGAAGTTAGCAGCGGTCAAACTCTTGACCTGAACCACGTTAGGAAGATAGTACATTAAGTACTAATGTGTGTATTATTTATGAAATAACAGGTATTTTTAAATCCATCCACCTCAAATACTATTGTCTCTTTTACTGTCACTAAACAAAAGATATGTATCAGATGGACCATGAGTATTGTATAGGCTATTTCGAAATAATATTACTCAAGTAAAAGTCAAAAGTAGTCATCCAACTAATCATTTAAATAAAAGTAAAAATTTGGTGAAAAAAACTCCTGTAGTACTGAATAAGTGTTTGTAGTAACGTCTGACTTCTGTTTGTTTTGCTGTAATCAGACAAAACATAAAATAATGAGACACTGCTGTTTGCTGTTTACAAAAAATAAAATGAAGTCCATCTTATAAAAAACAACAAAGCACGGCACAAGCAACACACATTTCACATATACCCACTTCAACAACACAGCTTTCAACAACACAGAGGGAACTGACACCAACAACTGTACTACAGTAAGAGTACTGCTACTTAAAAATATTACTGAAGTAATATTACTGCACAATAATGTTATTCAATTTGAAGAACTGTTACTTAAAAATAATGTTACTCAAGTAGAAATAAAAAGTATGTGGTAATAAAACTACTCTTAGAAGTAGCCTCCAATTTACTGAAAAAAAAAAACAAAAAAACAAAAAAACTAGCCCTATACTACAGAGTAGGTGAGGTATAACTGTTACTATCCATCTCTGGTTAAATAAACATGTTCATGTAAGCTGCTGTAGCGGACAGTACTACACATTATTGCTTCTATAACCTACTGGTGGATAGTACACGAGGTAGAGCTGGCTTCCTCTTGTGTGAGACTCACCTGATGTGTCTGTAGGGCTGCAGAGGTGCCCCTGCACGCTTCTGTCCGCTGGCCCCCAGCCCCCACAGCAGTAGGCTCAGCACAAGCACATCCGTGTGCATGGCGTCCGCAGCTCCACAGTCCCACTGAAGCTCTCACAGGGGCCGCTCAGTCCGGGCCCGCATCCCGCTCAGCTCTCAGCGCGGACATACTCTGTTCACGGACCGCTGGGTTTAATCTGAGAGAGGGAGAGTTTCACATAAATCTACAAATCCTCCAGCTGTCAGAGCGGGCTGATCCTCATGCGCGGAGGGCGGAACGAAGGGCGTTTATTGTGGACTCACCCAGGACCTGGTTCTTCAGGATCCAAAGGGTCCAGCGCAACAGAGAGGCTACACAACCTTCGTCTTCTGAGCCTAGGGCCAAACACAAGTAAGGTGACCAGATGTTTAGAACCAAAAACTGGGACACTCACCAAGAAACAAAAAAGCTTCCAAAATCCATATTGTTTTCTGTCCTGTAATTTAAGTACTTGATGCTAGGGCTTAAGTACTAAATTTTATTGGCAATTTATTAATAAAAATAATTACATTACATCAAAGATCATTTTAATGACAAAGTCTTAAGACAAATGTGATTAAAGTTTCCTGTGCTTTTCTAATGGTTAAAATTGGGACAACTGGGACATGGTTTGTTGTGTTTGGACATGAGACAAGGAGCCTAAATAGGGACGTCCGGTCGCCCTAAACATGAGGCCTACATCCGTCCAGCACCTCTCTCACTTGGATAACCCGGCAGGCCTGTACTACGGCTCTGCTTTTATTCAGACTAAAGATTACAATACAAGAAATGTGTGTCAGAGAGAAGCCTGGTCCTGAGGCCGCAGCAGCTCAGAGAGAAGCCTGGTCCTGAGGCCGCAGCAGCTCAGAGAGAAGCCTGGTCCTGAAGCCGCAGCAGCTCAGAGAGAAGCCTGGTCCTGAGGCCGCAGCAGCTCAGAGAGAAGCCTGGTCCTGAAGCCGCAGCAGCTCAGAGAGAAGCCTGGTCCTGAAGCCGCAGCAGCTCAGAGAGAAGCCTGGTCCTGAGGCCGCAGCAGCTCAGAGAGAAGCCTGGTCCTGAGGCCGCAGCAGCTCAGAGAGAAGCCTGGTCCTGAGGCCGCAGCAGCTCAGAGAGAAGCCTGGTCCTGAGGCCGCAGCAGGAGCCTGCTGCCTCTCATGCTGATACATGAGTTGGTGTGAGGTGGAGCCTGTGGTCAGTGAGAGGCAGCAGTTGATGAGATGTGTCCATGTCTATATAGGATTATCAAAAGAGAAGCCGTTCATTTTCCGTTGCTGGACAAGATTATATTTCCATCCTTCTGTATTATTTTGATGGGTTATTAAATAAGAACATGGCAGAGGTAAATGCATGACAGCAGGGTTATGATCTGTGTGTCATGTGTGATTCTGACGTGCAGGTGGCTCCCAGCACACGGCCTTTCAGTTTGGTGACAAATAATACCAGATAGAATACTGATCTGATCAGAACACACACACTATTACACCACGGGCTGCAGTTAACCCTTCCTATTCTGACCGTATACTAACAGGAGTGGCCCTGTGGTGTGTCTTCTGCTGCTGTAGCCCCTCCACTTCATGGTTCTCTGTATTAGGTGTTCAGAGATGGTCTTCTGCAGACCTTGGGTGTAACTGGTTATTTCAGTTAGTGCTTCCTTTCCATCTAGAACCAGTCTGGCCACTCTAATTCATGGCACAGAATTGCCTCTCACTGGATATTTTCTCCTTTTGGGCCCATTCTCTGTAAACCCTAGAGATAGTTGTGTGTAAAAATCCCAGTAGATCAGCAGTTTCTGGATTACTCAGACCAGTCCATGTGATGGTTGAGAGCATTTTGCAGTAGTAGTTGAACAGTAAATAAGAAAGGGAGATGAGGAGTAATTTCATTGTTAGATTCAGATGTGTGCATGTAAGATTATAATGTTACAAATATATTAGGTCAAATATTTTAGGTTTAATAGCTTCAGGTGGTTAATAACAAAAGTATATATATATATATATATATATATATATATATATATATATATATATATATATATATATATATATATATATATATATATATACTTTATATATATTGTAAAACAGTTTCTAACTTTACAAGACTGAGAATTACAGATTTCTGAGACAGTGACAACCCTATGAAATAAAAACTAAACTGTGCAAAAATTTTATTAAAAAGGTTTTCTGCTTACCTTATTTTGTGGGTGCCCTGGTTGTCACTGAATCAGTCACCAAACTCTGCCTCAATGTGTCCAAAAGTCCTCTAGAAGATTCTTCACACCATCATGTCGGGGTCACCATTTTGTAAGAATTGTTAATTTTCTGGTGTAAGCATCAGAAGTGTAGTCAAATCAGAAGGTTTAATGAGTTCTCAGAGGTAAGGTTACAGCGTGGCTACAGGCTCTGCAGAAAAGGATAGGAAGAGAGCCCTGAGAGAGGAGTGTCCTTAGTTTTTATATTGTGTATGACGATCTCAGCATAGCGTTATCTTCTTGTCTTCGAGTAACTCTCGTGCATCAGCAGGGCCACGGAGTTCTCAGTTCAGCATAGTGTTATCTTCTTTTTCTTCCTGAACCTCCTGCGCAAGGCAGGGCCATGGAGGTTCACATCTGCAGCCTTGAGTCTGATAACTTTGTAGCAGCCCTTTTATGTGTGCAATTTTAGGAATTAACAATGCACCCAACTCTAAGCAGACCTCACATTGGAAAAACATCACATAGGACCCAAGTATTATTATTACTAATGTTGAGCCGTTATTAACCTTAGCAGTAGTACATCAAAATATAAGTTTAATGGTAATATGCAAAGCTATATGTAATTAACAGATTAGAGATTCGAGATTAAAATCGTAATTTTATAAGAATAAAGTCACAGAAAAAAAAAATCATAATTTTACGAAAATAAAGTTGTAATTTTTTGAGAATAATATCGTAATTTTTCGAGGAATAAAGTCAAAAGATTTTGAGAATAAAAGTCGTAGCCAAAAAACTAGTAATGTTACGAGAATAAAGTCAAAATATTTAGAGAATGAAGTTAACTGTCTGTGCTGCGGTCTCTAGTTTGGTCTTGGGGAGTATGGAGCGTTTTGTGAGGTTATACTTTCATTTAAACTTCCTTAATCATCATCACCATTATCATAAGTATAAGGACTCTGAAGCAACTTTTTTAAAATTAGGACTTTATTCTCGAAATATTATGACTTTATTCTCGCATAATTGTGCCTTTTTGCCTACGACTTTATTCTCGAAATTTTTCGACTCGAACTACCCATATTTTCATTTTTCATCATGTGGCCCTAAAACGCCGTCGTAAATTTGAACTCACCATGTGACAAAAAAGCTCCAGAAATCCACCCAATTTTCTCTGTCATTAATGTACTTGACGCTTAGGCTTAGTTTTCAATTTTAATGGCAATTTATTAATAAAATAACGACACTGTAAATAATTTTATTGACAAAAGTATTTAGACAAATGTATTTTAAGTTTCCTGTGCTTTTCTGTTTGTTAAAATGCATAATTGGGACATGGTTTGTCAAAAAGTGGGACATATGTTCCATGTCCACACACACAGTTTTTACAGACATGTGTGGGGACTTGGGACAAGAAGCCTAAAACTGGGACTGTGCCAGTTAAATAGGGATGTCTGGTCACCCTAGATAAAGGAGCAACAATTTACTCAAAGTAAAAGTATCACCTTAAAATTTCTACTTAAGTAAAAGTACCCTGCTCAAAAAAATAAAAGGAATACTAAAATAACACATCCTAGATCTGAAAGAATGAAGGCATCAATGCCTTCATCTTGCAGGAACTGCTGACACACTCCAGCCACATGAGGTCTAGCATTGTCTTGCATTAGGAGGAACCCAGGGCCAACCGCACCAGCATATGGTCTCACAAGGAGTCTGAGGATCTCATCTCAGTACCTAATGGCAGTCAGGCTACCTCTGGCGAGCACATGGAGGGCTGTGCGGCCCCTAAAGAAATGCCACCCCACACCATTACTGACCCACTGCCAAACCGGTCATGCTGGAGGATGTTGCAGGCAGCAGAACGTTCTCCACTGCGTCTCCAGACTCTGTCACGTCTGTCACATGTGCTCAGTGTGAACCTGCTTTCATCTGTGAAGAGCACAGGGCACCAGTGGCGAACTCGCCAATCTTGGTGTTCTCTGGCAAATGCCAAACGTCCTGCCCGGTGTTGGGCTGTAAGCACAACCCCCACCTGTGGACATCGGGCCCTCATACCACCTTCATGGAGTCGTCTGTTTCTGGCCGTTTGAGCAGACACATGCACATTTGTGGCCTGCTGGAGGTCATTTTGCAGGGCTCTGGCAGTGCTCCTCCTGTTCCTCCTTGCACAAAGGAGGAGGTAGCGGTCCTGCTGCTGGGTTGTTGCCCTCCTATGGCCTCCTCCATGTCTCCTGATGTACTGGCCTGTCTCCTGGTAGCGCCTCCATGCTCTGGACACTACGCTGACAGACACAGCAAACCTTCTTGCCACAGCTCACATTGATGTGCCATCCTGGATGAGCTGCACTACCTGAGCCACTTGTGTGGGTTGTAGACTGCGTCTCATGCTACCACTAGAGTGAAAGCACCGCCAGCATTCAAAAGTGACCAAAACATCAGCCAGAAAGCATAGGAACTGAGAAGTGGTCTGTGGTCACCTCCTGCAGAACCACTCCTTTATTGGGGGAGTCTTGCTAATTGCCTATAATTCCCACCTGTTGTCTGTTCCATTTGCACAACAGCAGTGAAACTGATGTCAATCAGTGTTGCTTCCTAAGTGGACACAGTTTGATTTCACAGAAGTGTGATTGACTTGGAGTTACATTGTGTTAAGTGTTCCCTTTATTTTTTTAAGCAGTGTATAAATGTAGCCTACTCACTTTCAAATGTACTTGCAAGTAAAAAAGTAAAAGTATTTCACACAGACTCAACAGCTCATGAATGAGTTAAATGTGAGGGATTTCGCTGATTCCAGATGAAATGAACAAACTGGTGCAGTAGAAGAGACTGAATCTGTCACTGAGGTCTTCTGTCTTTGTTATTCTGATCTTTCTAAAGGAGTACTACTTTACTGCATCTGTTATATTTAAGTACTGTGTGTCTACAAGGGGCATAACATCAGGCAGTGCAGCCAGTGCAGCTGCATTGGGCCCAGGACATGAGGGGGCCCCACTGAGAGTCCTTATCTATGCACAGTCTAGGCAATAAAATACACAGCAGATGTGACTCAAGAACAGGATTTTCTTATAATTAAAAAAGATTCAAAATATTTGATATGTATATGTACTTAATGGTTAAAAAGTTTAGTAAACAATAATAAATATTTTTTATGTGCTGACATGTTTGAATATTTGAAATAAATGATTAGTAGACTTTAAGAAATTACAGTGAACCTTTTATAACTTAAAAGTATGACATGTGGACATATAGACTTCCTGAATGTGCTTTATAATTTTAGGGCCCATACTGAAAACTTACACTGGGGCCCCTCATTACCACCTTACGCAACTGATCGAAATACAGATACATGAAAACTGTACTCAAGTAAAGTAACTAGGGTTCATAACCTTTAGCTGATTATAACTTAAACACATAGCTTTTTACCTCTTTTTTCTTTCTTTCTTTCTTTTTTTTTTTTTTTTTTTTGCAGTGCACCAAAGTAAATCCCTGTCATGTGATACCTTCTCACTCGCAGTGGCATATAAAACCATTCTGATTCTGTTTGATTGTCACAAAAGTACACAAGAGGCATTCATCACAACTGCAACGGTTTCATTTGTATGGACTTAACATTTGTGCCCTGTATTCTTACCCCATCTACTGTACAGCCCTCGCTATCACAGGACTGACAGTCACTGCCAGGGAGAGGAACACGCGCGGGTGCACAAAGTACTTGAGTCAAAGGATAGATTCTCTTGGTTTTCATAAATATTACTCCAATACAAGTATAAGTTGCTCAGTCAAATACTTGAGTTAAAGTAGCAACTGGAGCATATGCGCTTTCAAAAATACTTCAAAGTAGGCTATTCAAAGTGGCCTACTTCGTTACTGTCCACCTCTGGCAGCACGTGGACCTTTTTCTAAGGGTCAGCTGATGTGTTCACACTTTTCAGACAGGAAGTGGATATTAAAATTGCATTTTTCCCTTTCAAGCGCATTTTCACAGACTTCTTTTTTGCGTGTGGTTATGAAGTTATGAAGTTTGACCAGTGGACGGCAGCAAACCCCAGCTCTTGAATCAGAAGTCAGTTTATAGGCTCGTGTTTCTTTTTTAAATGGCCAATCAAAAATGAGATACTTGTCTACAGGAGCGGGTTTGTGGTCATCACTTGTTATCATCACTGGCTTTGACAAAACTGACAAAAAGCCATTCTCTCATAGCAACGGACACGCACGCGCATTGCCAACGCGCGCGCCAAAGGGCATTAATCTGGATTTAATCTTTGGTGAAGATCGCGGCTCTTGATGAAGCCAGCCTCGTGTCGTTACATAAATGCGTCTCCTCATCAGCTGCTCATATGGCTCTCGTGCGAACAGGGCCAGGCCTTGAAGTAAGCGTATTGTATGCGTAAATCAGGCTGCTGCGTTTGGCAGAGCGGCCCGTGCTGCTGTGGAAAGTGATACTCTCATTTTGACTCTAAAGGATCATAGTATTCTATGTGTCAGCCAGTGGCGGGGCCCCAGAGCAGGTTTTAATATTGGGGCCCAAAGTTCTGAAGCACATTTGCTTCACAGTAGTTTCATTTATTAATTTTATAAAGAAAATTTACATTTATTTTATTTTTTTATAATTTGTGTTTTTAATATATTTGTCTTAAAAACATTTTGCATAAAAAACAACAAAAATGCAAACAAAAGTACAAACAAACAAAACAACAACAACAAAAAACAAACAAACATATTGTTCACAACACATGGCTCATATTTTGTTATAAATGGACAAGGTACAGTGCTTTTGTGGAGAGTGTGCTGACTTTTTGCATTATCTGTTGGTTTGGGGCTGCAACGAGGCACAAAAAAATAAATAAATAAAAAATAAATAAATAAAAATCACTAAGAAAAAGAGTTAATCACTGCCAGTAAAATACAAAGCATCTCTCTCAACAGTCTGCAGGTTATTTACTCAGGTCCATTTAGAGACAAAGCAGGGAACATTTTTTATCAGATCCAAAACACCTGCTTTTTAATGTATTTGAGCTGCTCCCATCAGGATGTAGTTATTGATAGCCGACCATCAGCAAAAAGAGAACAAACAAACAAACAAACAAACAAACAAACAAAGACAATAATTTGTCCCACAAGTAATTGGGACATTGAATAAATGAATGAATAAATCTTTTTAGTCTAAATTCTTAAATAATAAACTATTTATCTCTGTTTTTAGCTGGTCTGTACAGATCAACCGACAGGTTTTTGATCATTTAAAAAGTATTCTCTATCAAGCTAAAGTTTTTTTATAGAATAAAATGTATGGAAGGTGATCTTTGAATTTACCTCTTAGTAACAATGTGGCCTGGTCAGAGCCTGTTTTGTACGGATTACAGATTTTTGTCACTTGATAAATAAAAATGCACCGTGATTTATGAAATAAATATGTGTCCCAGTTTTTGGGTCTAGAAATCTACAAGACAATGGTATAAATTGCCCCCCCCCCCCCCCCCCCCCCAAAAAAAAAAAAAAAATAAAAAAAAAAAAAAAAAATTAATAGCGGTACAATCATAAAATAAGTGTCCATGAAACTCATTTTTTCATTTTAGACTCATATTTTTACAAAACTTGCACAAATTATCTAGAAAGTGGCTGTGGGCAGTGTTTTATTGTGAAAAGGCGCCGTCCTCTTCCTGTTTACGTTTCTGTAACTGACGTCATGCGTTTGACAGTTTCATTAGAAAGACACATATAAACCGGACTTGTGAAGTATTGTCCTGCGGCGGGACTGAGGGCATTTGAAGCCGTGTGCGCCGTTCGGCCCCGAGGACAGAGGACGACACGAGTTCCCTGCTCACATTTAAGGACCAACACCAACACAGGCGAGCTCTGCTAACTGCTAACTACCGCTAGCCTGTTAGCATCCAGCACAAACTCCAGAGCACCTGCTAACATGGAACACAAATACAACCTCAAGAGTCCAGGTCAGCTCAAATACTCTTTTAAACCTGCCATATGGTTCATTCTTAAAGATTTCAGCTGATATTTCAACCTCCTTTAAGTAGCCTTTCGCCGTTAATTGTCATTTAAAGTCTGAAGCCTAATGTCTTTTCGGTTTTTGCTTTCGAACTGAATGGAATATTTCAGGTTAGCCCCAAGGTCTTATAAGCATTAAATAGGTATTGAATTTGATCTTGTCAAAATTTATGGCCTTAAAAGTATTAAATATTATGAGTAGGTATTACATTTTGCACATCTAGGTCATAAAATGTGTCAAAACATTGTTAATATTACAAAAAAGTAGTGTCACCTCTAACAAAATATATTTATTGAATAAAGGTTGTCATTGAAATGCATGATTAAATTTTTTTTTGTATAAAACGCGGCACTGTTCTTTCATCTGTATTAGACTTTTACAATAAAACCCTTGAGTTTCGGAGAGTAGTACAGTGTAAAATTCATACAGATTATTATTCTGTTGCTGAACCTGGCATTTAATTTCACTCTGAGTGGCATTAAAAAGTCTTTAAAAGGTCTTAAATTTAAGAAGACAAAAACCTGGAGCTATCCTGATATTTGGATTGGACTCTTTTATAAACGTCTTAATTTATTTTTTAAAATGAAGAAGATTGATAAGATTACATTCACTGGTTTATATTTTATTGACATGATCACGCACAGTTGTTTAGTTTATCAAAATGAAGTGTCCTACTTTTGTGGAGGCAGATGGCAGTTATGGTTGACCAGGAGGATAAGGACACATGACAGTGTTTGTTCATGCTACACTAACTCAAATAAACTTTGTTATAGTGGACAAGAGACAGCCTGGACACAGTAAACACAGACAGTAAATACAGTAGAGGCCTTACACTGAGGGTTTGTATAGGCGTATATTTGAATAACCAGTTTACAGGCCTCCAGATCACATTTCCAGAGTCACAATAGGTATGTGACAGTATGAGGTTGTGCCACGTCTGCGTTGATTCTGCAGGTGTCCCTTACAGCTGCACACTTCTCACAATCAGCAGCACAGTTCTCAGTTCTGTTTCACACTTTCACTTCTTCTATCATACTACAGTTCAGAGGCACTTTCTGGTTCTTCAGATGAATACGGGCCTTGTTAGTGTTGAGTGTGGTGTTTCTTATCTATACAAATATTGTAATTACTGCAATCACATGGCCTAATAATCTCCAATATGTCTCTGTCCAGTGTTATCAGACAGTAAGCCCATGATCTGGAGTTTAAATGAGAACTCCACACAACAGCTATTATAAAAGAAACAAAAAACAAAAGCACAGTGTCACCATTATGATAATAATAATGAAACTGAAACACTTAATCTATCTTATGTACTGTTGAGGATGTTTTCAGCCACTAGGGGTCATCTTTTACTCTTTATTTGGCCATAACTTCCACTGTATTTAAGATAACTGAATTCATTTTGGTGAGAGAACTCAATTTGACATCCCATTTGGAAATAAAATTTTGAAATATTCTATAGGTCAGTAATACACCAAATGTGTTACTCATATGTTCTCCTGGGGATGAAAACTTTTTTTTTCTTAAAACTGTTAAAGCTACTGGAAGCAGCATTTGCAGCATCTGCAGTCTAAATCAAAACAATGGTCTGTGGTTTGCCAGATACAATGAGCTTTCTGCTTTTCTGATTGGACGATCAGTTATGCAAGGGTTTTAGAACCAAAACTGAACTGAAACTGAAAACATAATCAACTTGGCCATTATGTAAAATATTTTTTAACTGTGAATAAATCAGCTGTGCCATTGTTATCAGTAAAACTAATGTTTGAAGATCTGAACATGTTTAAATCATATCTGGGGATACGTGGTTACATTTTATTATAAAATGTATGTATTAAAAAATATACTGCTCATAGTACCTTTTAATCTTCCCCAGTACTGATCAACTACTACTAAATTCGAGGTAAACATTTTTTGTTTTTGCTCAGCAGTCAAAATTTAACTTTGTCTCCCTCATGCTGTAGTGTCCAAACATTTTAATTGAGGGTCACATACTGAAAAATATATCTGAAGGAGGGCTGCTCTCTAGAGGTGACATAGTTTGCCTCACCAAAAAACAAAGTCTCATTCTGCTGCTCCCTTCACATGAATACTTAACCACTCATTTGTCCAGACTTGAGACAGTCACAAAATATGGCTGAATTTTTTATTTTTTATTTTTGTGCCAACAACCACTTAGGTCCATCTAGGGCTGTCACGGTGACCGCATTATTGTCATACCACGCTGTTATTAATCCGACCACGGTAACCGCAGTTTGTCATTTTAGTGAGACACTAATGGGATGCACAGTTTAATTTTACTGTAAACTATGGAGCATTTAATGTTTACGCAAATATACGCACTCTGAGATGCTGGGAGTGGAGAACGAAGGGTTAATGGTCAGAAATAAAGCTAACCGCTTCCCGAGCAGACACGGGGCTTACGCGTTACTCAGAGGAGGAGCCTGTAGACTCGAATGACGATCCACTCACCTGGTGACGCAATAACTACGTGAGGTTTTTCTCTGCCCTCTCCTCTCGCCTGCAGGTACGTGTGTAACACAATTGCTCTGTAGAGTCAGTGCCGTGGGGAGCAATGCTAACCTCCTTAGCTCATCTCTCCAACCACATAAGGTGGGTTTTTCTGAAGCTACCACCTTACACGCGCTGCAAGGACATTGTCACTCGTGCCTGACTCGCATTTTTGTTAGAGCAGAGGCTTAACTGTATTTCAATTTATTCTTTTTATCAAAATTCGTTTGAACATGTCATTTTATCAGGTGTTATTATTTGCTTATCCTATACCGCTCATACTGCACACTGTGGTGTTGAGTTGCATAATTACCACAGTGGAAATTCTCTCACCGCGACAGCCCTAGGTCCATCTCACACAAAAATATTTTTGTTATGGAGCCATTGGTGTCTAGATAATAACTCAGTTGGGCCAACAGAGATGAAAGCCAGAGGGCCAATAAAAATGGTCCACGGGCCACATGTAGCCCCCGGGCCATAGTTTGGACACTCCAGCCCTAATTTACTCCCAGGGACATTTTTTGTTTGGTGCTGTTTTGTGCTGTTTTATGTGTCTTTGATTTATACACATTGAACTGTGATTGTCTGTTTGAGCTTGGCGTCCCTTTTTCAACTTTTTGGACAGTAGCTCCCAGTGTACGGTTTCTGCCCTGAATGCTGTGTTGTTGGTTGGCCTTTTGTGTGTTACTCTCACTCTTGTTCCTTATGAGTGTGTTTGAGCCTACTGCTCACGCCTGGAGAAGCCCGGTATTACACAAGAGTCTCTCTCCTGTCCCTGTGGTTAAACTGTGGCTAACCTCTGGTGGCTCTCTCTCCACATGTTACATAATGTGATGTGAGAGAAGGATTATGGCTGGGCTCAGAGTGGACCAGACTCTACACACGTCAGTGCAGGCTTTCCTCTGCAGTGCAGTGGACAGTGCTTCTGACACCGTTGGCACATTTACAAGGAGAGAGTCGGAAATGGTTTAAAGTTTGGCTTTAGTCAAGTCTTTAAAAAGCAAAACCTGCGGTTTCCTGCAGTTTTTACATGGTCAGCCATTAGCAGCTTCCGCCTGTCTTTACTGAAGATCTTTTAGATGTGTATTAGTGTTTAAAATCACCCTCAAGTTCACATTATTATGAAAGTAAAACAGAAACAATTACATTTTATTTCTGTAGTCCAGTATCACTACAGCACTGTCTCAAAGGGCTTTACAGAAAGAGTCAACAAACCTGCAAACAGGCTGTAAAAGACAACGTCTCCTGTCTTTAGAGCCTCCAACAGGGACAGGACCCAACACAGTGATTGGAAAAAAGAAAAACCTCAAGGTAAGCCTATGAAGGAGAAGAGAAGAGATGAGCAGATCCTGGAGCCTGGCCTAGCCTGATATACTGTGTGGCGTACTCTGAGTGGCTCGCTCTCTGCTGCAGACAGTTGTGGATTCAGTGAGTGGGAAATGACTGACTGATCCCCAGGTCCAGGGAGGCAGCACTGCAATATGCTGTATATTTTTAAGTCTACAAAGAGAGAACACCATTGTTTTGGTACAAATGTCCGGTCAAGACATTAATATGCTCCATTTTCCCATCAAATCAGTTTATATAGCACCTAGTCACAACAGGTTTTGTCCACTCTCACTTTTGGCAAACTACATGTGTCAAAACCTAAAAAGCTTTTAGTGTTGAAACAAGCAGAAGGAAAAGTTTCTTTGCATTTGACCTGTCAGATATTTAGGGCTGTAGTCGACCAAAGAAATTGTTCGTCAACCAAACTTATGCCCAGCACAGCAATTAATTGACCAAAATTGACCAAAGGATATGTGGGAGAATTACCAGAGTTTTATATAAACAAGTGACTTCACATGAATTAGGTGATAAAACATTTGGAAAAGATGCCTGTAAAATATATTATCTAAAAAACATCTACGCTATCTTAAATAAAAGGAAGAATAAAAGTTATCAATTCATGAATTAGACCAGCTTCATTGATGCAAAGAGTGGATGCAACTCATCAAAATTTTAGTCAACCAGGACCTCACTAACCAATTAATTGATTCATTGACTAAGCGACCAGAGGCTGCCAGCCCTACTGATATTTATTATACAAGTGAAATGTTAAAATAATGACTAAATTTAACGATGGGCTGCATAATACAACCCGAATTCCAGAAATGTTGGGACATTTTCTTAGATTTGAATAAAGTGAAAACTAAAACACTTTTCAAACCACATGAGCCAATATTTTATTCACAATAGAACAAAGATAACATAACGAATGTTTACACTTTTATGCACAAAATTAGATAATTTCAAATTTGATGCCTGCTACAGGTCTCACAATAGTTGGGACGGGTTCAGGTTTACCATGGTGTAGCATCTCCTCAGTTTGAAGACGTCTGGGCATCGAGGTTATGAGTTTCTGGACTTTTGGTGTTAGAAATTGATACCATTCTTGCCTGATAGAGGTTTCCAGCTTCCAGCTCATTTTAAATAAGCCTTGTCCCAGGACACGATGGTGCTGTATGTTCACATACAGTTAGGTCCAGTATTTGGACACTGACACAAGTTTTGTTATTTAAGCTGTAAACCAAAACATATGAAAAACACAGTTATATAATTTATATGTGCTGAAAGTGCAGACTCTCAGCTGTAATTTGAGAGTATTTGCATCCAAATGGGACGAAGGGTTTAGGAATTACAACTTTTTAAAGTGTAGCAGCTTCTTTTTCAGTGGCTCATAAGTAATTGGACAGTTGGTTCAAAAGCTATTTCTTGAGCTGCTGGGGCTATTTTCCTTATTAATCCATCATAAACTGAACAGGTAAAAGGTCTAGACTTGATTCCAGGTGTTACATTTGTATTTGAAAGCTGTTTCTGTGAAGTCACAACATACAGTAACTAATTGGAAGTGAACCAGACCATCTTTAGGCTGGATCAAAAAATGGTAAAAAAAAAAAAAAATCCCTTCACAACATCCACCTTAGAGTAGAACACTCTCCAGGAAGTAGCTCTATCAGTGTCTAGGTCCACCATAGTGAGAAGTGTTCATGAGAGGAATACAGAGGGTTCACCACAAGGTGCAGACCATTCATCAGCCTCAACAACAAAAAGGCGACATTGGACTTGGTCTTCTCCAGACTTTTCTCTGTCCATCATTCTGGTACAGGTTGGTCTGAGTCTCATCTGTTCACAGATCGCTGTTCCAGACCTGATCTGGATTCTTTATGTGTTTTTGGCCAATTCTAATGTGGCCTTTCTATTGAGGTGTGCACCTTGTGGTGAACCATCTGTATTTTCTCTCATGAACACTTCTGGTTATGGTGGACCTAGACACCTACTTCCTGGAGAGTGTCCTACTCTAAGGTGGATGTTGTGAAGGGATTTTATTTTATTTTTTTACAATTTTTTGATCCACCCTAAAGATGGTCTGGTTCACTTCTGTTGATTTACTGTATGTTGTGATTTCACAGAAACAGCTTTCAAATGCAAATGGAATACCTGGAATACTCTCAAAATAGTGTCCAAATACATATGAACCTAACTCTTTGGCTTACTTTTTGCATGATAGAGCTTTAGTTGGCCTCTGCAGATGGCATGGTGGATTGTGTTTATCCACAGTGGTTTCTGGAAGTATTCCTGGGCCCATTTAGTAATGTCATAGACACAAACATGCCAATGAGTAATGCAGTGTCATCTGAGGCCCTCAAGACCACGGGCTTCAGTAAAGGTCTTCCGCCTTGTCGCTTACACAGAGATTTCTCCAGTTTCTCTGAATTTTTTGACAGTATTATGCTCTGTAGATGATGAGATTTGCAAAGTCTTTGCAGTTTTATGATGTGGAACATTGTTTTTAAAGTATTCTACAATCTTTTTACACACTCTTTCCCAGATTGGAGAGCCTCTGCCCAGCTTTACTTCTGAGAGACTCTGTCTCTCCAAGACATCCCTTTTATAGCTAATCATGTTACAGACCTGGCTCATATTGTCTCATGTGATTTGAAAATCTGTTAGTTTTCATTTTATTAAAATAAAAAAATGTCCCAACATTTCCAGAATTCGGGTTGTACATGGCCATCTGAAAATGAACCCAGACCAGAGCTTGATCAAACCAATCCAAACATTTAGCTGTATGATAATGTGCAGACCTAAGTTGCAGCAATACGAACAGAGTTGAATATATGGGACAGTGTCTGCCTCTGGGTTTATTACAGTGGACCATAGACTTTTGCTGTCACTCCAGATCTGAGCTGTATGTTGTGTTGGAGTTGAATCAGACTTTATTTTTCAGCTCTCACGTTTGTGGCCTCACTCTGGTACACTTCCTGCTCTGTGTTTCTTCAGGCTCCAGTCTTTTTAGTGTCAGACCCAGACTAGATTCTTTTGTGTGTCAGATACTGTGGGACACGTGCCTGTGTGTCGCGTGGTGTGGTTGGACTCCGTTCTCCGTCTATTCGCCTCCTGCACATTTTCAGCTCTTGTTCATTTCACGGCCTCCATTTCCAGCTCAATACCAAACAGTGTGCAGTGCATTGGATTGTGAGCCAATCTGGCTGCTGTGAATCCCTCTTAGTTCCGCTTCCCTTTTCTCCATTATGTCCCTGTTTCCTCCTCAGTCTCTCCACAGACCACTGAGTGAAAGAGGAGCTGGATTTTACCATGTATGTTTATAATCCCTAAAAAGGAGTTCATATTACAAAAAAAGGAAAAAAAACACCTAATCAAGAAAATGTATCTTTTGTAAAGGTGTACATGGTCAGTATGTGCTTACTTAAACACCAATCAGGCTTAATGGAGTGGTTAACCTTTGGATGTGTAACACCTTTTTTTTGTCCTATGGTGTAACACAACTTTGAGGTTGAATGCAAAGAATATTAAATAATCTCAAATAAAAATCAGTCTTTTAAAAAGTGTAAAGAGAGTTTTTCGTAAGCAATTCATAACTTCAAATGTAACTCTATTATTTCTACATTTTTTGGCATTGCCCTGAAAAGTCACACCGTCATGAATCACTAATTTAAATTTGTCATAAATTTATCAACATGTCCACTGTCCTAACTTGATACATATATCTCTGTCCCATCCTAAAAAAAAAAATTTAACATTCAGAATTTCATTTTGTGAAAAATACAGCACTTACACCGCAGATTTTTTGATAATATGACGATTTTACTAATAATTAATAATAAAAATAACTCTTTCTTTGACATTTAGCTCACAGCCTCAACTCCAGAGGTCTGTCTGGTCATCAAGTGTCTGGAAAGGAAGTGCTGAAAATATGATTTAAATAGGCCTATTATATTTTGTTACATATTTTTTAAGTTTTGTTTCAAAGAGGAGTTATTCAGATTATGATTTTTGTATTAATTCTTGTAATAAATTTATTATGAGTGTAAGATTTTTTAATTTACACATGAAATTTATAGTAAAATAAGTGAATTTAAAACAGATTTTATATTTTTATTTATTATTTTTTAAATGTATTGGTAAAAAATAAAAGGTTAGCTAACGTAAGTCCAGTAGTTGTTTTAATTTTTGATTAATATTTATTGGTATTTTAAAGACTTTTTAAAATCTTGAATATGATATTCAAAGCAAAAACGTGCCCTAGAATTAGCAATACAATAAAGTATAAAATGTCTTTGTACTTAAACACAGATTTTTTCTATGACCAAAAAAAGGTTGGGAACCACTGGTGTAGAGTAGTGAGGTTAGAGAGTGTCCTTCTGTCTTTTTATGCCAGGACACTGAACCCTCCCGGGACACTGACCTCCCCGCGGTCACCCCCACACCAGTATCATCAGTTGGACTTGTGTAACCAACCTACAGTCATCACGTTGTTAATGTGAATATGAATATAAGTCTAGGAGCTGGGCAACACCGTTGACGCCGCCAGATGTTTCTCAGTGTGCATTTAACTAAACCACAGGGGCCAGTTGACCCCTGAACGCAGCGTGTTTACTTCACTGCTGCCTCCAGCCTGCTTTGAGCTCAGCCGAGTTTGTCTGTTTACTGTCATCAGTGCTTTTATCATGCTAATAACACCACAGTCTAAAACTGGAAGGAAATGCGCTGTTTTATTTATGCTTTAAATTAAAATGCACTGATGTTTTTTTGCTGGACAAATACAGAACATACATGAATGTCAGTGCTTTTTTGTGTTTTAAATCACACATGTGGTAGAAGAGTGCTTGTCCTGGACGGGGCAGTGGGTCATTTGTTTATTAAACTGCTGGTTTAAGACATTAGTTTTTATTAGCTCTGATGATAAGTGAGCTCTGTTTTATGTTTTGTAGAACTAAATTCATTTGTGTTTTTGTGACTGCAGCGGTGAAGAGGCTGATGAAAGAGGCGGTGGAGCTGAGAGAGCCCACAGAGCACTACCACGCCCAGCCACTCGAGGTCAGTTCAGCATGTGGTATAGAAGAATTATCTCTAAATATAAAACTATAAGAAATATCTGCACAAGTAATTATTCTATTCAGATTACCTTTTTGAAGAGCAGTTTTAATGTCCGACTGTTTCATATTCCATATTAATTGTTCAGTTGACATCTTAACCAAATGAATCTCATGTGAACATTATGTCTTAGACAGTATTGATTACTACAGCCTAGTCCCTCCCACAAATAGGGCTGGGTACAGTTCAGATTTTTTTGATACCAGTACTTAAACAATACATTGTACCTTTTTCTGATACCTATGGTGTGCTAATTCATCTTCTACCACAGTGGTTTCCAACCTGTTTTGTTTCGTAGTAGTATCGTAACTTTTCTTTTTATGCCACTAAAGTATTGTGTAACAGTACCCAGCCCTACCCACAAATAAGGCAACAATTCACTGTTAAAAGCAAACTTTGTTAGACGTCCTGAAAAATGCAGTAATAGTTGGTTTGTGGGCCGGTGTCTGTGGTGATCTGCTGGTGTTTTTCACAGCAGTAGTTCCTGGAAGGACTCTCGCTCATGTACAGTGAGTGTCCCACTAGCAGCCTCGCCTTTCAGGCCCATGGACTGATGGGATGTGATGTGACTTGTGTGTTTCCCCCCAGGACAACCTGTTCGAGTGGCACTTCTCCGTACGCGGACCCCCGGACTCGGATTTTGACGGGGGGGTGTACCACGGCCGGATCGTGCTGCCCCCGGAGTACCCCATGAAGCCCCCCAGCATCATCCTGCTCACAGTGAGACCTGCCGTGTTTGCTGCCCCTCTCTGTGTGTGTGTGTGTGGGGGTGGGGGGGTTGTCACATCACATCAGTAGAGTGTGGAACTGCACGTACGTCCTGTTTCATCACAAACAGTGACGGTGTCAGCGATGGCAGCTGTCAGGGCAAAATCTGAATCTCTTCAGTTATATTCTCTCAGCTTTATGGCACCCCCACACTGCTTGGCTGAGTTATTTAAGCATTTTAATATTCACAATGGCTGGGTTGTACAATCATCTCAACTCCTCGCGTTATTGAGCAGTTGTGGTTTTGTGCCCTCACAATTGAGTAGATCTGTGCTATATTCATTACTGAGACTGTGTTGTCAAATATTTTTGGCTTTATTTTTAGTTTTATAAGTTTTCATAATACAAATGCAAAAGAACTCAAGAGAAAAAAACAACAGAAGGGTAAAAAGACAGGAGATAGGATAATAAATACTGTAAGTGGATCCTGAGAAATTATGGAGAAGTTATAATAAATTGTGAAAAATTACACCCATCTTCTTTTCAAATGTGTCTGTTACACCACGTACCTACACACTGAGATAAGATGTTTGGGCTGTGCTTCAAATTACCCAAAAAATAAAAGCGATTTACAAATATACATTTTCCTAAATTCAAAAATTCTGCTCTCATTAATTTATCCAAACTGCATTTACTACATTTTGCAGAAAAAAGTCAAAAGTTTAAGGAATTGTGAAGATTGTTTCTCTCTGATTCCGTTCAAAAGACCCTAAAACTCTGCTGGGATCTTTTCTTTATGACAGTAGTAAAGTAATTTTTAGGAATGCTTTTGTAGTCGTATATTGTTTTAAAGGCTTTAAAATGTGCTGCTGTTCTAGAGGTGACTAAGACTGGTTTAAAAATATGAATAAAACCAAAATATAGACCCTTTTAAACTTAACATTCTGTCTCTGCCTTAGTAATATTTTGCCTTAGCGATACAAATATTTTCAGCTACATAGACATTAACATATTCACTCTATAAAAGACAGCCCTTCATTTCTCATGCCTCATACTAACTATTTTACATCAGAAGGCTTGGTTTAGTTCAGTTTCTCTTCACAATGTCCTGACATCTTTCTCTTATTCCTCTGCTGCAGCCGAATGGGAGATTTGAAGTTGGGAAGAAGATCTGTCTGAGCATCTCTGGCCATCACCCGGAGACCTGGCAGCCGTCCTGGAGCAGTAAGTGTGCAGACTAAACTACACCTCAGTGTAGACCCCCACATCTACCTCAGTTGTTCTATCCGTTCATTCACTTAATATTTTATATTTTTATGCCCAAAGCTGAAATGGATTCATTCATCTTTTTCCATTTTTCTCAATATCGATTGCGGGGGCTGGAAACTGTTCCAGCTACTATGTGCCTTGGGCAGGATAAACAGTGACCAGTTAGTTGCACGACTGACACTTAGAAACACACACTGACAGACAACCGTTCACTCTCACATTCATTCACAATGGGACTATTAAATTCTCCAGTTCACCTGTCCAATGCATGTGTTTGGACAATGGAAGGACAAGGAGAGGACCCGCAGTAAAATGGGGAGTACATGCACACTCCACCAGGGTTGCCAGATGTCACAGACAGTTTCCAGTCCAAACAGAATTTAAAACCAGCTCAAATCACAACCATTCTAAATGTTGAAACTGTAAGAAAGCACACAAACTTAACAGCAGCACTAAAAAAAGTAAACCAAACAGGTTACCTGCAAAGAGTGCAATCAGACGACCAAAGCCTTCCTGGTCAGGGCGGCATAGAAGCCACAAAAAATGTAGGAAATGCCAACATGAAATGTGAGCAACTAAACATGAACCACTCATTTTAAAACAAATGAACTGATAATATGAGTGGGTGGAAACAGCAGTTTATTTAAAATGTGTATTTCTACTTTGTTTGCCATAATATGACAACTATTGAGTTGGCATTTTCTCCAGAATATTTTCTAAAACTCCACCAAATGTTGTTAAAAGCAGCCCAAATAAATCAGCCCAAGTTTTTCAAAAGAAGCCCAACTGGGGGGAAACCAGCCCAATCTGGCAACACTGTACTCAGAGATTGTATTTCCTTCTGTTGGTTGCTCTAGAAACAGACTGCTGTACTGTTCCCAGTCTTCCAATCTAGGACCAGGCTTTTTATAATTACAGTTAAAAAAATAATTAAAAGTAAAAAAAAAAAAAAAACTCTGAAAAATAAATCCTTGACAGAAAGCGTAAAACAGTTGGAATAAGTGAAGCAGATGGAAACAATGAAGAAGTTTTATAAAACATTTTAATGAATGTTGTACAATGTCTGTTCATGTCAGTCCATTTCACTATACATTTTAAAGTTGGTGAATTCAAACTTCTTAAAATGTTTGAGCTTACATTAGATCAGTGGCATTGTAAATATTTACTTCATAGTATTTGGTTATGTGTGGTACACAGCACCGACTGGGCCTGACCTCTGACCCTGAGCATATTGTAAGGCAGCTGGGCAGTGTGAGGATGTAAATCTAGGCTTAGTCTCTGAAAACAAAGTGTTACATAAGACTAGTACCAGACATGTCTACATGAATGTAAGCTTTATGTGGTCATAAACAAACTTTAACTGGACATTTGATATTTCCTGATGACCTTACAGTCTACTCTGCCTTCTTTTCTCCAGTTCGCACCGCCCTGTTGGCCATCATCGGATTCATGCCGACCAAGGGAGAGGGGGCGATCGGGTCTCTGGATTATACGCCCGAAGAGAGGCGAGCTCTGGCCAAAAAGTAAGATTTGGCTGAGTGTACCTTTTTAATGTTTACTCTGAGCAGATCAGGGCTGGTGTGTTTACTGCAGTGGAGTGACTTACAGAGGACACACTTAGGTTCAGGCTTATGACAGTATGAAGGTACATGTTACTTCTACCATACCAGACCAATTTCTGTCTAAAATGAAGCAATTTAGAAACTTTAGAAGGTGGCAGTAGGCTACATCTTTTTATGTGTGTTTGAATCAACTTCCTTAAGGTGACTATAGACTGCTGTATAGTAACGTCAGGAGCTGGAGCTGTGCAGTAAAACTGCTGGAATATACAGCAGCAGAAGAAGAAAATGATTCAGAATGATGGCCCTCTGACCAGACAACAGTCTACTTTAATTTGACTGACAAGTAAAACAAAACCAATGTACCACATCAGTATAATCAGGGTAGCCCCAGGGTCTTAAAAGTATCAAATAAATATTAAATATGATCTTGTCCAAATCAAGGCCTTAAAAGTAATAAATATTATAAGTGGGTATTAAATTTTGTTCATCTAGGTCTTCAAATGTGTCAGAGCATTATGTTGTTATTACAAAAAAATCACTACATTAACTTTTATATTAATTAATTAATTATTACACTGAACAAAAATATAAACGCAACACTTTTGCTTTTGCTCCCATTTTTCATGAGATGAACTCAAAGATCTGAAACTTTTTCTACATACACAAAATCACCATATCTCTCAAATATTGTTCACAAATCTGTCAAATCTGTGATAGTGAGCACTTCTCCTTTGCCGAGATAATCCATCCCTCCTCACAGGTGTGCCATATCCAGATGCTGATGAGACAGCATGATTATTGCACAGGTGTGCCTCAGACTGGCCACAATAAAAGGCCACTCTGAAATGTGCAGTTTAATCACACAGCACAATGCCACAGATGTCACAAGTTTTGAGGGAGCGTGCAATTGGCTGCTGACGGCAGGAATGTCCACCAGAGCTGTTGCTCGTGAATTGAATGTTCATTTCTCTACCATAAGCCGTCTCCAAAGGCGTTTCAGAGAATTTGGAAGTACATAGAAGTGTAACCACACCAGCCCAGGACCTCCACATCCAGCATGTTCACCTCCAAGATCGTCTGAGACCAGCCACTCGGACAGCTGCTGAAACAATCGGTTTGCATAACCAAAGAATTTCTGCACAAACTGTCAGAAACCGTCTCAGGGAAGCTCATCTGCATGCTCGTCGTCCTTATCGGGGTCTCGACCTGACTCCAGGTCATCGTCGTAACCGACTTGAGTGGGCAAATGCTCACATGCGATGGCGCCTGGCACGTTGGAGAGGTGTTCTCTTCACGGATGAATCTCGGTTTACACTTTTCAGGGCAGATGGCAGACAGCGTGTGTGGCGTCGTGTGGGTGAGCGGTTTTCTGATGTCACTGTTGTGGATCGAGTGGCCCATGGTGGCGGCGGGGTTATGGTATGGGCAGGCGTATGTTATGGACGAAGAACACAGATGCATTTTATTGATGGCATTTTGAATGCACAGAGATATCGTGACGAGATCCTGAGGCCCATTGTTGTGCCATACATCCAACAACATCACCTCATGTTGCAGCATGATAATGCACGACCCCATGTTGCAAGGATCTGTACACAATTCTTGGAAGCTGAAAACATCCCAGTTCTTTCATGGCCAGCATACTCACCAGACATGTCACCCATTGAGCATGTTTGGGATGCTCTGGATCGGCGTATACGACAGCATGTTCCAGGTCCTACCAATATTCAGCAACTTCGCACAGCCATTGAAGAGGAGTGGACCAACATTCCACAGGCCACAATCGACAACCTGATCAACTGGCCAACCAGATACTGACTGGAGTCCCCAGACCTCCCAGTAAACCCCCCCAGTAAAACAAAACTGTATGTTTCAGAGTGGCCTTTTATTGTGGCCAGTCTGAGGCACACCTGTGCAATAATCATGCTGTCTCATCAGCATCTGGATATGGCACACCTGTGAGGAGGGATGGATTATCTCGGCAAAGGAGAAGTGCTCACTATCACAGATTTGACAGATTTGTGAACAATATTTGAGAGATATGGTTATTTTGTGTATGTAGAAAAACTTTCAGATCTTTGAGTTCATCTCATGAAAAATGGGAGCAAAAGCAAAAGTGTTGCGTTTATATTTTTGTTCAGTGTAATTAATTAATTATATCATTTAAACGCATGATTCATTCATTCATGATTTTTTAAATCAGCACTGGAGTTCTTTCATCTATATTAGACTTTTAAAATAAAACCCTTGAGTTTCAGAGAGTAGTATAAATAATTCCTTATTGTAAAATCCATACAGATTATTGTTCTGTTGACAATGCTGGCATAAAATTTTCTTCTAAGTAGCATTAAAAAGTCTTAAAAAGGTCTTAAATTTTACACGGCAAAACCTGGAGCTACCCTGACAATATTAAAGAGGAATGGGAGTGATTATTAACAGATCAAAAGCTCTGGTTAATCACTCAGAAGATGGGCATAAGTTATCTATGCAGAATGAGCAGATATATGCCTAAGTGAATCTGAATATATTGTTGTACTGATATATTCATATCCATACAGACTGCTGTCACTATATAATCCACCTTGGCACCTCAATGGACGTGCTTCAGAGATTTAGATAAAACTCAAGTACTCAGTTCAATCAGGCTCTGTGTGAGCCAAGGTTTCCAAGAGCATTGGACCCAGTGATATGTAGAGGAGGCAGGAGAGGGCCTGTTCCTCATTCACACTGCATTTCCCTCTGAGACACCGGCATACAGCCAGTGAGGAGACAAGCCTGAGCGCCTCTTTCATTTGCACATGAGATGAGAGACTGAAAGAGGATGGTAAATATATCAGTGTCTGTCTCTGTGTTTGCAGTCTGTTTGCCATCTGAAGGTGTTTATCTGTTTTTGTCAGTCTGGGCTGGAGCAGCAGGGATCTGCCTCACAGTCACATCTTCAGAGTCTGTCACTTAGTGAACAATTGCCCTTTACAATCACACACCGTCTCCGGGACCCTCTCCTGAGATCTTCAGGAGGGCCTGTCCGGAGCGATCAGATGTTTGTCTGCAGGAGTAGATGGTCCAGCGGCCTGACTTAATCCTGCACGCCTTATTTGATAGGTTTCGATGTTTGGAGTGTAGTGTGCAAACTTATTATGCCCTGTGCAGATCTGAAATTGAGAGGTTATCACATTATACTGTATGTGTATGTGTATAACACTTGTAATACAGAATGCCAACTTGTACTACCGTATTTTCCGCACTATAGGGCACACTTAAAAGCCTTCAATCTTCTCAAAAAACGACAGTGCGCCTTATAATCCAGAGCGCCTTATATATGAATTTATTTACGGCTACCGTAGTCAGGAGCATCACGGAGTAATACATACTGTGCTTCACCATAATATTGCTGTAATCGCCCAACTTTTGAACTCGGACACTGAAGATGAAGAATTTGAGGGATTTGTGGATGAGGAATGAACTGAAAAAGTGAGTGTATTGTGTTGTATTTTGTTATAACGTTAACTGTTAACAGTTATTAGTTATTGTGAATATGCTATCGTTTGATTTAGTGGTCTCAGATTGTGTTTTTTTTTTTCACGTGTTACAACTAAACAAGTTTGGGAGTTATGGTGAACGCGTTGAATAAAGTTTGACTGACTGACTTATCTGACTGTTTTGTTTCGCCTTTTAGTCCGGAGCGCTTTATATGTGAAAAAAGTTTGAAAATAGACCATTCAGTGACAGTGTGCCTTATAATCCGGCGTGCCCTATAGTGTGGAAAATATGGTACACTACTAAAAAAATGTACAACTCACTCCAGGCAGTCAGAGTGCAAGCTGTCAGTCCTGGGACATAATAGAGTGGTAACTGTGCAGAGTAAAATAGTCAGTTCTTCTGCCCCTCAGCCTGACCTCATCAGTCTGCTTCTGTATGCACGTCTCCACTCAGCCTCCAGGAGCTCGCGCTAATGATCTGTGCTTCCACACAGTCTTTTCTTTTCCACAGGAGTTACCAGCTAATGGACTGGTGCTGCGGCGGGTCCCACAGATCCACCTTATCACCCACTCTGAGTGCAGTGTCTTAGAATATCATCACAGTTGTCATAATATTGCATTTTAAGACTGTGTTTGTGCTTACAGCAGTAGCAGCACAAAATCTGTGTTTTTCTGATGTCATGCAGCTTTATTTAGTTGTAACTATGGTAACTGTTGCAAACATGATCTTTTCTAACTTCAGGCTCAGTCTTCACTGTGGTTTTTTTCTGTATTTCTCAGACAGGGGCATATGGTTCTTGTGCCACTGATATTGCTTGTATTGTGAGACTGAGTGTATGCACTGCACATAGAGCGGCAGCTGTACAGGTCTAGATCAAATTAATTTTATGTATATCAGGACAAATTGCAAAGTTCTCTCCAAATGTGAGAGCATGTCTACTCTAGACACACTCTTTGTACAGATATAATGCCCTGCCGTAACTCTAATGGTGTAAAATACAATTCAGAATGATCACATGCTCTCTCAGGACCAGGACTTGAGCTCCCTGTCAGGAGTTTTGGGTTTCGCTCTTACTCAAATCAACATAGCACCAAAATACATAGTTCATAAATGTTGTACTAGTTCACTGAGTACAAAAAAGCCCTGTACTGGCATTAGTGGTATTGGCATAGCTTTTCTTTCTGACAAATCACGTAACAAGCATTGTTGTTTACAGTTTCTAATGGGGTTTCTCAACATTCTGACATGTACTCTGCTGAGCTCTACCGTTGTGTGGTGCAGATCCCAGGACTTCTGCTGTGAGACCTGTGGCTGCTCCATGCGCTCCGTCCTCCTGACCCTCTCCCCCAACAGCAGCCAGAGCTCCGAGGTCCACAAGGCCCAACAACTGGCTCAGCAAATCAGCTTCAAGGTACAACCCTGGCTTTTCTGTCACATCTGATTCACGCTGCAGTCAGAGGCAGGCCCCCAGAGAATGTGCCTTTCTTTTTTAAAACACTGAGAATATTGCATCATTGACTCTGACATCACTTTGTGGAAAGTCTGTAACTGATGTGAATCAAGACAGAAAGTGTGGTGTCTTACAAAACATGGCAGCAATCTCTAATAACCTAGCTATATCTAGATAATTACATATTTTACATCATTTTGCATTTGTACAGACTTGTTGGTAAAGAGGTACACACAAACATATTACAAATTCACATTTCTCTCTAGGGCTGCTCAATTATGGAAAAAATAATAATCATGATTAATTTAGACATAATTGAAATCACGATTATTCAAACGATTATTCAATTTAGTAACTTAACAATGTAAAATATATTTTTTGCACACAAATAAAACAGTGCAAAATATTAAATAAACCAAGTTTGTTCTCTTTTGTAACCAAATGGAGTGAAGTGTTATAGAACTGTTATAGCCTGTTATGAACATAGAACTAAAGCAATTATTTAACAAATAAAATAATTTCTCGTTTCAAGTCTAGTAAGTAGCCGGTATTATTTAAATTCCAGTTACATGCATCATTATTATTATTATTATTATTATTATTATTAGGCCCGAGCGCCAGTAATGGCGAGGGCCTATTGTGATTGAACAGCAGTGATCCAAAAAGCACAGGTCAGTGACGCATGAAAGTACCCGACAGTGACCCAGGACCCCCAGGAACAGGTAGCAATGCGCGCGCCCTTTCCGAAAATATATACATCGCGGCCCCCGGCAAAGAGGATATATTTATTAATATTATTATTGTCAGTAATGTAAATTAGACACACCCACAACACATAGGTAGCTGATAAAGTCAAGCCCCACAGACTAAACCATACATGCACAACTTGTACACTTACAACCAGAGCCAAAAAGCTAAGTAAACCTGAAACAACTGCACTCACCGTGTTGTTAGACAACCATCCTTGCGCAAGGTGTCTCCTGTCCCTACTGGACAGGAGACACCTTGCACACAGTGTGTCTTGGCTCAACATATTTCTCTTCAAACCCAAAGTGCATACAAACAACAAAATTTGTCTTGTCTTTTCTACTGTTTTCGTTCCGCCACGTTTCTGCTAACATCTTTCCACATGTAGCCTGTAGAGTGCAAGCTTTGAGAGATGAGGGGCGGACCCCAACTTGGCTGTAATGAGTAGGATGTGGTCTCTCTTCTATGGACAAAATGTTTCTTTTGACCTGAGTCGTGACACATCTCACAAAGTATGGCTCAGAATTATGTGTAGATAGGCTTCACCAATTTTGGATAAAAATAATATAGTGATTTATTTCACAAACATTATCATACTGTCAGAAAAATCTGTTCTATGCTGTTTATATTCCACAGGCCGAGACAAGCGTGTCCAGACAGCCCAGTGAGGATTATGCTCCTGCTCTAGCCCCAAGTGGCCTCTCTAGGTCTGCCACAGCTGCACCCTCGCTTGGGTCTGAAGCTCCCTTGCCTGGGTCTGCTGCAACGACACTTCCATCTGGGTCTGTCACTGCCACAGCTGCACCCCTGCCTGGGTCTGCCACAGCTACACCCCTGCCTGGGTCTACCACAGCTACACCCCCGCCTGGGTCTACCACAGCTACACCCCCGCCTGGGTCTACCACAGCTTCACCCCCGCCTGGGTCTACCACAGCTTACACCCCCGCCTGGGTCTACCACAGCTTCACCCCCGCCTGGAGTCTACCACAGCTTACACCCCCGCCTGAACAGGTGATAACTGCTTTCAGCTTTATACACTATAACTCATTATACTTATGCTACAGAGCTCTGATTATCAACACAGTCCTTTATTATTTATTTTGGATTATACTGACAGAACCTTTAGTGCAGAATAGGTTTTGACTGCTGTCTCCACCTCGGCATTATGGACCAGACTGTGTTCAAAGAAGGAACTGAATAACGTGCCTGTTACAGACTAATTCAGTATATCACTGTGAGAGACTGTGGGAGCAAGCATCTCCTCAGAAACATGTTCAGGGATGGACTAAAGTAGCTCAGATGATGTTCTGAGCGCTCTTTTGTTGTTTAAGAGTCAGGTTATGGTTGCCACAGCAGGCTGCTTTAAAGTGGTAACAACCAAGCCTCAACACAATGAGATATGCATCTCTGATATAAGAAGGTCTTGGCTTGGGCCATAATACACAAACACTGAAGGCTTAGGGTTAGACTTTGAAAAGGGCCACAGTCTCAATGGTATTTACTCTCACCTGTGGGGACTGTATATATGAGCTATTTATATTTTCTATTACTACATCAAAACCAAGAAACAGTGCAACTCAACTTACAATAAAGGAATTTCAGCTTTTAAAAATCAGAAAGCTAACAGTCCCCTGTGCACCCAGTAGCTGTGGCTGAATCGAGTTCTCATTTGTAAAAGGCTATTGTATCTTTATTTAATTAAGCTAGCTGCTAAAGCATAGCAACTGACTTAACTGGAGACAAGAGGAGGCATGAAAAATACTACAATATCTCCTGTGCCCATTTGTGCTCCTGTTTCTGCAAGAAAGTCATCTGGACAAGGTTTGTTTTTAGAAGACATTTTGTTTTTAGATTTTGTCATTTCCTACTAATAACTGCTGTGTGAGTAGAAGCTTATACAGTAGTTACCTCTCAGAGGGAGTGGTCACACCTGACACCAGTCAGCCGCTACATCCAGCAGTACTTCTACTCATCTTACTGAAATATACCTACAATTGCCAGTACTTAAGTTATATGAATAAATCTTTTAGTAAATGGGACTAAAAACACAGTGCCCAAGTTGTCTATATTGATATTTTCTTTCACATATCCAGTGTATTGTGAATGGGTAATTCACAGACTGTATGCTGTGTGGTCCACAGGCAGAACCATCCACAGTGGCCACCACAGACACACCCCCGGTCCCCGGTCGGCCCCTGAGCCCCAGGCAGAGGCGTCAGCAGCAGAGCAGACAGGCCCAGAGAGAGCCTGATCATGGTGCCTTCAGTGGCCCCCGCCAGGCTCCGGACAGCCACACCGGCCGCCCTGCTTTCACTGCACCCCACCAGGCTCCGGACAGTCACACGGGCTCTGCTGTGCTCATCGTGCTGCTAACTTTGGCCCTGGCCGTGCTCATCTTCCGCAGGATCTACCTAGCTCAGGACTACAGGCTGGACTTGGACCTGTGACAGCGCCCTCCTCTGACTCAATTGGATCTGCATTTTAACCAACATGAATTTTACTATAATTTTTATTAACTGAAGCTTTATGGTCTGTGACTGGCTCAGCACAGCTCTTTTTATTCCAGTGCTTGTCTGGCCCTGCCCTTTAGTTAATCAAATTTGTAAAATTCTAGGTCAGCAGCTGATGAAATGGTGTCTAATTCTTCAGTTCTTTCAGCTGCAGAATGGTTCTGTGGGACTGCTTTGGTAGAGAGCCTTGGCCTCTTCATATCTGACATCTTTAATGTTCCCATCCTGTAGGAGCAGGGACTTTGGAATTTACCTTATGACACCACTCTAATTCATTTATAATCTATTGTAACATGCAACATTTTGACCAGTTTTCTAAGTAGCTTGAGGCTTGCAGTAAACCATGCAAAATATTTTAATGTCATAGATTTGGAATTTTATTTTTTTATTTTACAGAGGTCACAAGTAACCCATGCTGGCACCAGTCCTAAGTCTTCACTTGGAGCAATGAAGTGTCCACTGCAGCATTTCCGTGTTAGTTAAGATGCCTACAACTGTCCCACATAAGTTAACTTTCGATCATATGGTCCAGAACTGAAGAGTGCTGTACCAGAGGGGCAGATTACTGTGAGAAACAGAAGAATGAAAGGAAAACTGACAGTACTGTACGGCTATGTGGACTCTGACCCAAACACTCACTGTGAGAACCACAGACTCCCGCTGGTGTGGACAGGCCCGACTGTTCCTCTGCTCACAAAATCTACTCAAGGTGTACTGTTATAATAAATAATAAAAGCTGTTAAAGCTTTTTGAATAAATGTGCCTATACATGTGAGATCATTCATATACTGTGTATGAGTCATTCCACAAAATTGGTCCCTTTTTAACTTAAAAACCATAAAAATTATTATTTTTATATCCTTGGCACGTACATCTTAAAATGACAGAAAATTGGCAGGTGCCATCTCCAGGTATGTAATGATTTTATGAATGTTTATCTACTACATATTCAGATATTTTAGTCAACCCTGTTATTGACATAAGTGTAGCTTCATACTTGTGTTCTGATTTTTGATATGAGATACTTTATACATTACAATGGAAATATTTTAGATTTATGTGTTTTTCCTCTAATTACATAACTGATAAAATGATAAATATCCTAATTTTAGAGGGTCATCACATGCTATTTGAGAAAATTATTTTTCCACATGTGGGGTATCACAAGAAGGACATTGCAGTCTATGATATTTTTTGATGATTTTTTTTCTTTTCCTGTGCTATGTCCCTCCTCCAGTTGTCATTCCCCAAGTCAAGGTATTTTTTCCTTTTTTCAGAATCTTCATCTTGTGAAGCACAGAAACCCCTTAGCTTTAAAGGTAAATCTAAGGTAAATATGTAAAAGTGAAATTAAGTGCAAATATAAATCAACCAATTACGTTACACAAAATATATCAAATGAGTTTTAAAATGTTTTAATTTTATACATATAAACTAAAATTAAACTAATCTGAAACCTAATCTATGTCAGCCCTGTTACTCTCATGACAAGATGTTTTATCCTGATATGCTAACAGGGTTGCCAATTTCAAACTTATTTGCTCATTTAAAGATGATATTCCAGGGCTGTATGCAGATGTATACATTGCTTGTAGATATTGCTTATATTAGAATGAATACATAATTCAGTTGGTAAAAGTGGTAACAGGGTTGACATTTTATGAACACCCCTCCCCAGTCAAACCTAATAAAACATAAAAAAAAAATATAAAGGACACCATATGTAAATAAACCATTATTTAATTTTTTGGGGTTTTTTTGTGTGTGAAGGCAACAGGGTTGACATGAAATTGGGACACAGATACATTTTTAATCATCTATATTTATGACAACAATTATGTTAACAATAAGAATATACTGAGAGCAATATTCAAAAGTTATATTGGTATAATTTTGTCTTCATTTTACACAAGATAAGTTCTGTAGAAAAAAGTTAATCACAGCGGGGATGGGCCACAGAATCTAGTATTTAAAGTATTTAAATTAATATATTCATTGTTTTTATTTGTTGTAATATTAATAAAACAGTACAAAGTAATGCGATTTTTTCTTTTTCTTTTTTTTTTTTTTTTTTGTTGTTATAGCAAATTTGTGAATAAATATTTCTTAGAGAGGCAAAAGGCACCAATTTCGTGGAATGACCTGTTTATCAATATAAGTGGTAAGTATGTTTTAATGCAGTTTCGCCAAGGAGCCAAGCTCTGTACAAACATTTCTATAATGTAGGCCTATGCAATGTAACTGTAACAACTCTACAATACGAATTAAGGTCATAAGCAGTCCAAGCATAAACTGGAGATAAGAAAATGTCCAAGACACCGTTCCAGCAAAGACTTTCGACTTTTTTTTTTTTCAGACCAACTTGACCTGACTTACAAAGTAAGAGTCCTGTCGAGGTTCTAATATGGGTCACGTTAAAAGCCTTTTACATACAGCCTTGGCATAAACTCTGTGCCCATGCCCAGCACAATCATCCCATTCAGTCTTATCTACGGCTCCAAACCTCCAGAGTATTGATCAACAGTAGCTCTAGTCCGTACCCCTCGCGCTAGTGTCCCTCCCTTACTCCGCCGGACAGAGCCAGGCTGCGCACTCGCTCTCTGGCCACCACAGCCGACCCTAAACACCTCCCATGTTCCAGCTGTTGTGTGTCTTAAAGCGTTGGTGCTGATGCTGCGCACGAGGAGGAATCAGGAGACCAATCAGAACTCCCCCTCCTCCCCGCGCCGCGTGCCTGTGCGTCTCAGTGATCCCAGGCTCACAGCTCACAGCCTGCAGCGGGATCATGTCTCCTGTGGCCGCGCGCGGTTCTCTCCACCGGACTTTGATTTCGTGATGTCACCCTACGCTGCGCTCGTGCCCCTGGTTCTGGTCCTGGTTCTGGTCCAGGCCGCGGACGGAAGGAAAGACCGGGGCAGAAACAAGCGCTGGTCTGCGTCCTCCGAGAGCCACAAACTCGGCTCGTAAGTCTCACCTTCCTTCTAACTTACTCGGCCTTGTGTCGTGCGTCTTTTTTCACAACAATGGACTTGAACAGAGGAGGGAGAGAATGTGTGTGGGTGTTTTTTGGTGAAGTGACAATCCTCGGGCGCAGAGTCTGTGCAGTCTGTGTGCGCATCTTTAGGTCAAGCTGGCGTAATTTTCAAGAATGGACACTAAAAGCTGGAGCGGTGAGGGACGCAGATCTCAGTGATGCTCACGCGCACTTAGCCAGGCGTTTTGTACTATATAAGAATGTCCTCAATGTCACTGAGGACATGTCCCACAACAGCAGCCTCCTGAAACAGCGCTGTGTGTGCTGGAGCCAAGTCGTGCGTAAAGATCCGCCGTGTGCGCACTGTTCCACTGCTCCACGCGCGCTGCTTTGTCTTTTGTGAAGCCCTTATTCAGCCAGTAGTTTATGTCAGCACCGAACTCCATCAGCTTCACAAAGCTCTTAGACTCGGTTGGGCTTCAGTGTTCAGTATTTACTACTCGCCTTTAGACTGACATTTTGAAGATGTGATAGAACTCTCTGGTCTCTTCATTCTGGAACTCTTGGTCTCACCATCCATGAAGCTGATATCCTCTGCGTGACTCCGGGTGACCTCACCTAATCAAGCTGAACCTAACAGTTGCTTAAAGGCTCCTGGAGCTTGAATACAAGTTCATATATTCAGGCAAATCAAGGGCAATTTTAGCGTTTGAGATGCAGGGGTGCTGAGGTCAGCCAAGAAAGATCACCAAAAGAAGCATTTAACACTAAAAAGATGTGATTTCCCATATTGTGCTACATTTTATAGAGCTGTAGCTGTAGTGTAGGATTATGGGTAGCCTTGTACTAGAATCACTGTCACTGGGTTACATCATAGGGTGTTAAAACCTACCTTAGGGGTGCTATAGCCCCCTTAAAATTGGTCTAGCTACGCCCATGAGGCAAATGTAGTCATAGTTATAGATTTATTTGAAGGGTGTATTGAGTCAAAGTGTTACAAAATGTGCAGGCATCAGCCACAAACCAATGATCTGAATTTGAATAGGTGCAGCAGGACTAAGCTGCATCTGTGGTTTGGATTGTCCAGAGTCAGTTCTTCTTATGACAGAAAATGAGGAACAAACAGGTTTCATAATGTCTCAGAGCACTAGAATCTGTTGTGATTTCACAGCTCTGAAAACTATGATCTGATTTTGGACAGAAGCTGCTGTGAGTGGGACCGACTGGAAACCCCTGTGTTTCTGTACTCACTGTTCAGCTGCGGTCTGTTGTGGGTTCAGATCCTGCTTTAGGGATCTCAAAAGGATCTAATTTGGTCACATCTGACTCCAATGATTAACTTTTGTCAAGTCAGTCAAAATTCTGTCCTCCTCCCTTTGGTTAAACCAGGGGTCTCAAGCTACTGGTGACTCTCAACCACTTTCCAAGTAGCTCCCCAAAGACCTTATGAATTCAACATGAGTTTCTAGTCAAATTTAATTTATCACTTGACTATTGGCAAACAAACTTGTGTATGTATCCAATCAAATTCATAGGTGCCAGCAGTGGTGTAGTCTACATTTTTGTAGTGGGTATACCGGGATGATTTCCCAGCAGCGCCTTATATACACCCGCGTTAGTGACGCTTATGAACATGTTATGTTTTTAGGGATTGTGTTTTTTTTCTTGTAGGCTATGTAGGGCGTATATATTATTTAGCCAAACAAGAATAGTCTAGTTTTAAATCAAAAGCTCAACTGAGGAAAAACAAAAAACAAAGATCAACAAACTGCACTACACCAAGACCCAGGGCAAGTAAAGGGTAGGTAAAGGGTAATTTTATACTAAACCATTCAGCATTCAGAAGAGCTGGAGGAGCTGACCTGGCCTGCTTTGCCTATGGTACAATAAAGATATATACTGTGGTTTATAGTTTGCTGGTAATTATTATTGTACACATTATTTTTTAAATTCAACTGGAAAACTAGGCACTGGGCAGTGTTCTAGGACCGCTCAGTCTCACAATAAAAATGCATCATTCAGTAACTTCAGTTCCCAAAACCAGTGAAACAATCTTAATACGACAGTAAGTCTAAATTTATCCTCTACAAATATCACAAAAGCACAATCATATGTGCTGCACAACACCTATACATTGAAATAATTTCAACACAAATTGTCACCATCTGCTGTTATGCAATGGCCCCCAACAGAGCTTTACTTAAGGAGATAAGAGAAGCAGTACCCAGTAAAAATGCCTACCTTGTCCCGAGTCAGATTTACAGACAGTCACTGTTGATACTGGGCTCCTTTAGCATCTTCTGCTGTAGCTGGATTTGTCTTTAATACTCTACATTCTTTACTTGTACTCCCAGCCTTCTGCCTTAGTTTCCTCCTCTGATACCTGACAAAATATTCAGTTTAATGAACAGAGTGAAAACGTTTGGTCAGTGACTTGTCTCACTAGCTTATACTTAAGATGCTAATTTGATAAATTAGCCTACTTACATTTTAGCTCATTGTCTCTAACTCCTCTGTGACCTTCCTTCCTGCTGTAGCTCATACTCCTCTGGTATCTGTGTCCAACTCCTGCTTTATTGTATTTTTATAAAGCTCTACAGCTGGGTTAGGGTTAGGGTTAGTATGTATTATGTTCTGCTCATATCACTCTCTGAATCTGCCGCTGCTAAGGCGCGTTCACAACACACGCGTTCATGAACGGGAGACAACCAATAAGAGCGTGGGGGAGGCGGGACAAGCGTCAGAGGAGCCAATGAGAGACGAGTTAGTCTTCCACAGAGCTCCGTTTGCTGCGCTGCTGCTGAGCCTCAAACAGGAGGAGAGCGAGGAGAGAGGCTGTGAAAAGTTAGCGCTGGGCTCTGTAAACAGAGACTAATGTACCAAAGAGATAATGATTGTTACGCCTCATTGCGTACTTTGAAGTGGGTATACATATCTGCTGCATTCCTAGTGGGTTTACGACATATACCTGCGGGGAACTAAATAGTTTTGTTGCTTTAATGTAAGATGTGAGTTGCAGACACCAACAATTTGTAAATGTTCAGGAAAAAAAAATTATTTGGGTTGAAAGTTGAAACTAACTGGCTACTGTCCAGGGTGTACTCCTAGGCCCTTAGTTAGTGGGATAGGCTGGAATAGGAAGAAGTTCAATGAATAAATGGAACAAAGCATGAGTAGCTCTCTGCCATTTTCAATTTATAAAAGTAGCTCTCAGGAGGATAAAGCTTGGAGACCCCTGGGTTAAACTGTGTTGGGAACAGTGGCAGAGCAGTTAGTGCTCCTGCCTCCCAGCAAGAAGGTCGTGAGAGTAATCCTCGGGCCGATCGTCACATGAACTCTGTGTGGAGTCTCCACGTCCCCTCTGTGTTACGGTGTTCTCTCCAGGTACTCTGGCTTCCTCCCACTGTCCAAAGACATGCAAGTGTGAGGAGAACTGGTGCCTTTAAATTATCCCTAGTGAATGAATGGTTGTCTGTCTGTGTGTGTCTCAGTGTGAGTAACTGTCCACTCTCCAAGGTATCCCCCACCTAAGGCCCATAGCAGCTGGGGTGCTCCAGTCCCCAGTGGCCCCTTTTGTAAACTGTTGTAGTTACAGTCTGTGAGAAGCACATCTTTTGTCCTGGTCCCAGAGACTGTGTGTATTGTTCTGGGGGCTGCTGTCAGATTCTCTGGATGGAGGAAGTCCGGTGACCCAGATCTTGTTATTACTTTTCACATAACCACTCAAGGGCATAGCATCAGGCAGTGAGGCCAATGCAACTGCTGTGGGGCCCAGAAGGTTTAGTGGCCCATGAGAGTGGCCCTTGTCCATCTATAGATATGTCTGGATTAAAAATATCCATTGTAACTTCAATGAAATTTGTCAACTCATTACAAAATTTGACATGATTTGTAAAAAAAAAACAAAAAAAAACTTTACGACCTATTCTGAAAACCTGCACTTTTTTCTGTAGTGTGAACACGGTCTCACTGCTCCTCTTTCTGTGCCAGACCTCTGTCCAAGAAAGTGGTGGACGGAACAAAGACACGCAAAGTAAAGAGCAGCCACCTGCTGAGCATTGATGAGCACGACTTCACCATGAGGCCGGCCTTCGCAGGTAAACCCCTCCAACCCTCCCTCCATATTTGTTATCATTTATTGTTTTAAAGACATCTGGAAGTGAATTGTCACCTGTAGTCTTTAAAAAAGTGTAACTGATTCACTTAATTATAAGTAAAAATGCAAACTTTTTGAAATCCCATGCTGTATTGAAAGCATTGCATTTTGGGAACATTTGACTGTGTCTTCATTGTGAATGTTCTCACATCAGTGGAGAAATGCACTGGTTTTAATCTTCATAGAAATTCTAAATGTGCTGTGGACGGGGCAGCGTGGGGCTCTGAAAACCATGGTGAGAGTTGTTATAGCACCGGCCCTCATCACCAGCCCCGTTGTTTGGTGCTGCAGGGCACAATGTTTAGAGCACTATCCACACAGTTGGCCCCCCGTAATTTTTTTTTATCAAAATAGATGTAAACTCCTGCATTCTGGTGCTGATATTTTCAGCAGGCTACTACATTGCAGAAAAAATATGGATACAGCTTATGTAGACTAAACATAGTTTATTATAACAACTTATGAGCTGCCTCTACACTGCTACATAAAACTAGGCTTTATATTTAATTAACATTTATTTTTGTCTAAATGTGTGACCAAGTTTCTCAGTTAATGGTTCCCCAGTAGGGCCCCCAGCTCTGCTCTGCCCCTGCAGCACAGGGTCACAGGGACAGAGGCTCCAGAGAACACTACAGTCTACAGAAGCTTTTGTCAGGACGTCTGGACTCATGTTTTATGTTGTTTTTATAATAACACAGCTAAAATATTGTAAGGAAAGGTGCTGTGTGCTGCTGCAGTAACATGTACTTCTGCTCCTCATGCAAAATAAACACATCCCCACAGAAAGTAGGTCCACAGCAGGGTTTGTGCTTTTAAGACGTGTGACTATGACTCCCATGTCTGCACTGTTAGGTCAGTTATAGGTATGGGCTGTAGGGCGGGCAGTGGCGGCCACTTAAGGGGCTCTCCACTCTTTCTGTGAGCCGCTCCCCATCTCACATTCTGTGACGCCACCACACCAGCCGACCAGGAAATGCCCCGGTTCTCCTGATTACCACTCCGCCTCTGTTTGTGGACTCCTCTGTTACTTCAGTGTTTCTGTGAGTGTCCCCGCACTACAGTGGCCCTGAAGGACAAGTCACACTGACAAAATCAGTAACACACAAACAAAAACTGAAACATGCACACAGACAAGAAAACATGCACACAAATTTGATAACACAAACAAATATGAAAACACACACACATTTGGAAATGCGCAAACTGAAGCAAAAACATGAATTTGTCCACATTTTTGTATTTGTGTACATTTTTTGTATTTGTGTGTGTTTTAAAATTTGTGTACATGTTTTTGTATTTGTGCGTATGTTTCCAAATTTGTGTGCATGTTTTCAGATTTGTGAGTGTGTTTTTGTATTTGTGCACATTTCTTTGTATTTGCGTGCGTGTTTCAGTCTTTGTTTGCATGTTAAGCCCACTCTTGTGCAGACAGAGCAGACTTCAGGGCAGAGTGGGGCCTGCCTGTGCTGCTTCTGCATGTGCCTAGCTGGAGTTTTCTCAGGGTTTCACACAGTCCTTTAAAGTCACAGTCCCTGAGACTCAAGTGTGTCCTGGAAAGTGGATGATGTTTAATGTGGTGAATGTGTGTTGCTCTGTGTTCCACAAACAGAAAATAGAAAGAGAAGCTGTCATGACCCGAACAGAAGGAACACTGGCTCCACCAGATCTATTTACAGTGTGATGAAGTTGTTAGCAGAATACCTGCTACTGGTCTGTGCCTTTTCTCTTTGACCTTCCTCGTTCTTAGCCAGCAGAATAGTATCCGTTCTAGTATTCCCAGTAAGATTTCAAAATACTCCTCTCTGCCTGACCTTCTTCTCTCGATACAGTCAGGTTGGTGCAGACAGCTGTGGTGCTTGTGTCAAGTCCATGTTGTGATTTGTTTACAAGGTTGGGGAGAGGTTTTTTCAAGTTTAGGTTACTGCAGCTTTGTGAACTCCAAAAAGAAAACATTTCCATTTGTGGAGACTTGTGTGTTTCTCGTGGGTCTGTCACAGAGTCAGCTTCAGTTCCGTCACAAATATCTGCTCAAGCTGAACTGTCAGAGTCCCAGTGCTTCTTGGAGCCAATACAAGCAGCTTATTTGCTAAACCAGAGCACCGCATGTTCTTGTATTGGCGTAAACTGGCTGTGTTCCGTCCCAGTAGGAGCCGGCCCAGCGCTGGAACCCCCCATGGTGTAGCTCTGCGCTCACAGATGGAACCAGCTGAGAGCCGCTTTGTCTTCTGTTCGATGCCGTTGTTTTTGGATGATTTTAGTGAAATGCATCCGAACCCGCTGTGCTGCCGAGGAGCAGCTGTGAACGCTAATGAACACCTCCAAATTCAGTTTCCTCAAAAATGAAAAGTGCCAACTTGGAGAGAGAATCCTGCAGCCTCCCAACGCTGCTGCGGCTGTGGTCCAAACGCTCACAATGAAGCGCTTTGTGAGAAGCGCCGTACTAAAGGAGAAGGTGGTGTGTGTTATCAGCTCAGAACAGATGGAGCTGATGCACCCACTTCTAAGTCAACAGAAAGCTCTGCTGCTGAGCGCTCCTCACCCACCAATCAGAGCTCTGGAAAACGACAGGGCTGGGTGGAAGTGGACAGGTCATGGAATGATTGGATTTCAGTCATCAGCCATGTCCTGCATGGTTTTAGTCCACAACAGTCCCCGTGTGTGGTTTTAGCAGAAACGTTTCCGCTCTGTCCTTTTGGAGCTAATTTATTCCCCACAGTAGACAGATGACAGCACTCTCAGTGTGAAAACACAGACAGGAGCAAAGTCTGAGAGACTAAACCAGGTACTGCTGCAAATGACCAAGACCCGAGGACAGGGCAGACTCAGGACACTGGCCCTGGCCCGAGACCTGGGGACAGTGCAGACTCAGGACACTGGTCCTGGACCAAGACCCAAGGACAAGAAAGACTCCGGACACTATCACAACAGCAGTCGCCTCAAAGGGCTTTACATACAATTAGTCATACAATCAAACATAAACAATAACTAAAGAGTTCCAGGACATCCCCTTTCCTCTCTTATCCATCATTGTCACACCTAAAAGGGAACCTCTTTATCTCTTTCCACACTCTGTTGCTCTGGACTGCTGACCCAAGGACCAGAGATTCCTGTCTGAGCTCTGTCAGTCTGTCCCACCTACAGCACCCCTCAGCTCTGTCTCATAGCTCTCAGACCTGTCCTGCACCACTTGGACACTGTCCTCTGCCTCTCCAGACTTCCTCTACAACACCACAGCTCCTCTCTGGGCCTGTCCTAGGCTTTCTCTGAATCTATAAAGACACAGCGCAGCTCCCTCTGACCTTCTCTGTACTTCTCCATCAGCATCCTCAAAGCAAACGCTGCATCTGTAGCACTCTCTCTTGGTATGAAAAATACAGTGTACCCTTCAGTGTGTTTATAGCAGTTTGTATCTGAAGGCAACATGTGGCTGTTTCATATTCACACACACTGTTAGTATGCTGGGAGTGCGAGGTCAGCTGGAGACTCGGGCGCTGTGCTCTCGCTGCATGCTCCGTTTGCAGCCGCCCACTCACAAGTGCCACTGAGGAGCACGAGGCCAAGGGGAATTATGATCGTAGCTGTGACGCAGAATCAGCGACGAAGAATAATTCTGAGCTCAAAATAGAAAAGGAAAATCTTCTGGCCAAACCTCAGCAACACTCTGCCATGTGTTTGACTGTACACCCCTCTCTGAGCAGGCTGGGACCAAGCAGGGACTCTAAAACACTTAGGACTCACAATTTATTCTGTTGGACCAATCCCTTAACATTTCCCAAAACATCATAAAAAATGTATGCAGTCATATTTTTTCAACTTTTTTTTGCATTTATTTTTTAATCAACTTCTGCCCTGACCATAAATACCAAATATTTTATTATTCTTACATTTTTTTAACTCTTTTTATACCAGTGTATGTGATGGCATCTCCTTTTTTTTTTTTTTTTTTTTGGTAAAAAACACACACACAAAATGAAATATTTTCAATATTCAATATTCTCAAAGCAAAGGGGATTATTACAGCCTTGGGTATGTCAAAGATTACCAACAACATTGATTTAGTAGGATTTTTTTTTTTTTTTTTTTTTTTATCGTAATAACAAAAAGTTATAACCAGTTTTAATGGGTTTTAATGGAAGTTGTGTTTTTGATTGTACAGATCACAGGAAACATCCCTTTAAAAAAAAACAAAAAACATTGTTGGTAATCTTTGACAGACCCAAGTCTGTAGTAATCCCCCCCTAAAAAAATCCACTTTGCATTGAGAATATTAAAAATATTTTATTTTTGGTTTGTGTAGATGCTATTACATACACTGGCATAAAAAGGGTGAAAATTCTGAAAATATTCAAATATTTGAGATGTATGATCTGAGCACAAAAAGAAGTTGGAAAAATATGAATGAATACATTTTTTATGATATTTTGTAGATTAGGACACTTGTCTCTGAACAAGAGCAACGCAACTTTTTAAAACTGGGATATAAGGGTTGAATCGGTTTCACCATATTCTGTCATTAGAGCAGCAGACTTAAAAAAAATCTGAACAGTGCAACTATATTCAGCCTCCCTGTGACCCACTCATGTTCTGCACCCAATCTTTGGAAAGCTCTTTCCTGTTGTCCGCAGACAGATGGGGACACTGCAGTTTGTGATGGAGTACCAGTTGCTTCTTGTTCTGTCTGTGGTATCAGTAAACTGTGTCATATGAGAATATGACTGAAGTCCTCCTCTTAACATCAGCCCAGAGTGTGTGCTGTTAATCTGAGCAGTTCTTACATAACCCAGACAGGAGCTGGTACCTGGATCAGGGAAATCCTGGTGCCACACGCTGCTGCCATATGGCCCCCACGTGGCACACAGCAGCCCAGGGCAGCTGCCCAGGGTAACAGGATGAGTTATTGAGCTAAACTGTCATGTCTGAACTCTTCCTAAAAAATGTTTTTATCACCCCCCCCCCCCCCCCCCCCCATTATTATTATTATTAAAATAGAGGCAATCATAGGCCCTTGCCTGTCGCGACCCGGAGCAGGGGCAGATTTTCTGAAATTGCCAAATTTGGCAATTTAGAGTTGGCTCCAAAAAATGATATATTTTTTGTGGTTCAGAGTGTAAAAAAAAAAAAAAATGTATGGGTACTTTTTTTGGACAAATCTGACTTTTTTGTATTTAGACATGTTGGGGGAATCCATTTGTACAATTTTAGGCAAAGCGGTTTTAGTATGTATAAACGTGAATCTTACAAAAAATATAGTATCTGTTGTTGCCATGGAAACACGGTTAGAAGTTACAGCATAAATCCCATTGACTTTTTTGTTTGTTGTGATAAAAAGGACGTGTGCCAAGTTCTACATATCTATAATGAACAAAATTTTCTCAACATTTTTTTTTTGCCACGGCAACACTATAAAAAAATGACATGGGTCTCATTGACTTTTTTGATCATGGTTACATATCAGAATGCCAAATTTCATATATTTCTGAAAACGTGAATTTTTTGCTCTCTGTATAAATATTTGTTTCATTCTATATTAGTCAATCTTCATTTATGAAGCACTTTTCATAATAATTTGCAACATAAAATGGTTATGCTATTCCCTGTCTATGGTACGTCCTACCAGACCATCTTGGGGCTCCACAGTTGGATGCTTTCAAAAAAGGACTTTTTAGAGAAGCTTATGCCTGCTGACAAATCACTAGTTTGAGAAGTAGTAAAGTGCATTATTACTGTTACTAATATTATTGTGATGGAATGGATGGAGGGGTTCTGTTTTTACTTTCTAGTTTCTCAGCTACAGAGGGAAAAGGGAGGAGGCCCACTACAGCCCTTCTGGCAGAGCTGGGTGTCATCCATGTTACAATGAAAACTCATATTGAGCTTACAGAAAATATGGTCAAAGTGGAGGGGGTAGATGATAAACAGTAGAGGACCAAGGACAGAGCCTTGAGGAACACCGCAGGAGCATGGGGAGGGAGGAGAAGATATGCATCTAGTTTCTACTTTCTCCTGCCACTCCACACAGTGAAACCAAGCAGTAAATGATGCAGATGGATAATGTGTTGATGTTCTGGTTTTGTGTAATAGTGGTGTCCTGACTGTGACTGCAGGTCCCGCGGTGCCGGTGGGGGTGGACGTCCAAGTGGAGAGCTTGGACAGCATCTCTGAGGTGGACATGGTGAGTGAGCTCCAGTAATACACAGCACAGTTCTGCCTCAGAGCCAGCAGCTGTGATGTTTCCGGAAGTGTATTCTCAGCTCGTGCAGGGAGCGACATTAACAGCCATATGCTGTGGGCCACTGGATCCAGACTCATGTTGTGTAAGGTTCACCCGGGAAGGACAGGCAGGATTAGAACTGTTTAACTGACCACGGGCTGCAAAACAACACATTATGTCATTCTAAAATCACATACCTGCTTTAATGTTCATTTCTCTGTGTACTACAAATCATAGCCCAATAAAACTAGAGGATTCTTCTGAAAATAAACTTAAGGTGTATTATTTAGCACTAATTTGCCCATTGTATTTACCATTAGACATTTAGACATTTTAAGACTTAATAAATTACCTGAGAGTAGAGCCATACTGCAGCCTACCCTAACCCTCAGGATGAAAAACACTCAGTGAAATACAGGTGAAACCAGAAGTTTACATACACTGTATAAAAAGACACAAAACTTTTTTTGTTTCACTAAAGAGCAACTCAACCCTAAACTACTTTTTTTTTAGATGATCAGCTGTACAAACAGGACATTACTGGTACATCTCACAATTTATAGTTGTATCTTTGACCGCTTTGTAAAAAAAGGTCTAAATTCACATTTTGTGGTAGACAAGTGTGACCTAAGTAGGTGTGACCTTGGTACCACACCTGTGCTGCGTGTCTCCTCCCACAGCCCCCTGCTCCCCACTCCCTTGCCGCTTCTCTCTCCTGCACGCTCGTTCCAGTCCTGTAGTTGCCAGGTGTGGGTCGTTTTCCTAAAAATGCCATGCAGCCCCGCATTTACCGTTCAGCATACTGAGAGGGGAGGGAGGGAGTATACTCTCACAGAGGGAGAGGAGTCAGGAACCTGGACTGACTCTGCTCTCGCTCATTAGGGGAAAAAAAAATACAACATACAAGCTGTCACCTCCAAAATAAAAGTGTTAAGCCATTTGTGGGACAATGACAACAGTCTGACAGAAGGCTAAATAAATGAAGTCACAAAAGGACTCTGCACATCCACAACTCATGATTATGTTAATTACTTAGTCTGATAGTAGACAACAAACACAAGTATATATTTACATAGATGTTGCCACTTTTCTCCCCAACAAAATGGGTTTGGATGTGTATTTTTTTTTTCGGAGACTTGGCAACCCTGCTGTGGAGGACGTCCATGACAGTGCCCTGACAGCTGTCAGTCACTGGACCAGGCCTTGCTCCTCCCTCAGTTCTCCTCATCTGTGTCTGCCTTGTTTTCTGCCCACTTTTTGAGCAGTTTTCAATGTCTGGCAGTAGGCGGAGTAAGGCCTGAGCCAGGGTAGAGTTGCTCTTTAAATTAGACTAAACTTCTTATGTTCTAGGTCAGTAAGATTTACCCAAATTATTTCTATTTGCTAAATACCAGAATAATAAGAGATATGATTGTTTAGATGTTTTTTGTTACTTTGCTCAAAGTCAGAAGTTTACATACACCTTTTCTTTTAAACAATTTGGGAAAGCCCAAGTCACACACTGAAAGCTTCTCAGGACAGTCTGACAGTCGCTGAGTTAATTGGATGCACAACTGTGGATGTGGTATAATGCTGCTTTCAAGTGCATGCTGGATAATTTAAATGGTAGTTTTCTCCAAAGGCGGAACTCGTTTACACAACTTTACACAAAAAGCATGTGCTTTTGGGTTGGATGGTTGGAACCTGGAAATGTCATAATGGAGTTCAGTTGCATTATGTGTTTGTGGCTTTTGATTATGTACCACACATACATGAGAGGTTGTTACCAGTACCTTAATGATAATGTTGGTGCTTTTAGTCAGCTCAATATGAAGTTTGGTGAAGAACAAAACAGAAATTTCTATAACATTGTCAAACTTCAAAAAAATATAATTCAATTCATTTTTATTTGTATAGCCCAGGATCACAACAAAAGTTGCCTCAAAGGGCTTCACAACAGTTGATCAAACATAAACACACAATCAGACTTAACACACAATCAACACAAACAATAACTACACTAAATAGACCCAGGACTCCAAAACTCCTAAAAAAAAAAAAACCCAGCTGTGGGGAAAAAAGAAGAAACCTTATGGAGCCCAACTGAAGGAGAGATCCTCTCCCAGGACGGACAGGCAATGTGTCTAGGACTGCTAGTCCCTTAGTTCATCTATAGGATCATAGATCAGCTCTGTAAAGATTCACCCAGACAGGAGAGTGGGTGAGATAGGTTGAAGAAGTCCATAGGATGCAGCAGGGCCTCATCCAGACAGGTGAGTGGGTTGAGGTAGATCGGGGAAATCCTTAGAAGTGAGGTTGAGGGCACACAGGTTGGGACAGGAGCACAGATGGGGTCAGCTAAGATCCAATCGTCACTGGGACATCTGCCAGCAGCCAGGCATCTGAAACAGTCCCCACTCCCCAGAGGGGAGCGGGAGAGAGGGACAACTTGTGAAGAGCAATGAACTGACTGGAGATATAGAATATTAGATCATATTAATGACAGTGATAGAAGAGGAGCAGCAGATGAAACCAGAGGTCAGAGGTCAGTGCACCATACTTCCCCCAGCTTCTAGCTCCTAGAGCAGCCTATCTTCAGCTGTGGAGTTAACCCTGTTCCTAGCTGCCCTGACCATAAGCTTCCTCGAAGAAGAACATTTTAAGCCTAACCTTAAATGTAGAGACTGTGTCTGTCTCTCTAACATGAGCTGGAAGCTGATTCCATAAAACAGGAGCTTGGTAACTAAAGGCTCTACCTCCAACTGTACTTTTAGAAACCCTGGGAACCACTAATAGCCCTGCATTTTGTGAGCGCAGTACTCTGCTTGGTTGGTGTGGCTCTATAACATCAGTAATGTAGGATGGGGCCGTACCATTTACAGCCTTGTAAGTCAGGAGAAGGATTTTAAACCTAATTCTGAATTCAATTGGAAGCCAGTGAAGTGAAGCTAGCACAGGAGTAATATGTTCTCTCCTGTTAGTTCCTGTTAATAATCTTGCTGCTGTCAGCAGCAGCAAACCAGCAGAGGGCGGCTCCTCTGACCCCTATGTCACAGTCTAATCTCTGGAGTAAGATGCTGTGGTCAATGGTGTCAAAGGCTGCACTGAGATCTAACAGAACTAGGATTGAGACCAGTCCATTGTCTGAACTTAATAACAAGTCATTTGTGACTCTAACTAATGCAGTTTCTGTGCTATGGTGGGGTCTAAAACCTGACTGAAAATCTTCAAATAAGCTGTTGTCCTGTAGGTGGCGACATAACTGTTTAACTACAACTCTTCGTAGGATTTTTGAAATAAAAGGGAGATTTGATATTGGTCTGTAGTTGGCTAAAACGTCAGGATCTAGACTGGGTTTTTTCAGAAGCGGTTTAATAACTGCGTATTTAAAAGACTGTGGTACGTAACCTGTTTCTAAGGAGGCGTTTAATAGAGTCAGTATAGGTTCATTAATTAGGGGAAGAGTTTCTTCAAGTTTGGTAGGTATTGGGTCTAAAAGACAAGTTGAGGTTTTGGAGGACACAATGACTGATGTTATCTCAGTTTGATCTACAGCGATGAAGCAGTCCAACGTTACAGATGGTTTTATACTGGCTTCCATTTTTACAGCTTTGGCTTGCTCTGAGCTGATTGTAGGGAGAATTTCATTTAATTTGTCTCTAATACTTGTGATTTTGTTGTTAAAAAAATTAAGAAAGTTTTCACAGCTGAGAGTAACAGGGATACAGGGTTCTACTGAGCTGTGACTGGTGGTCAGCCTGGCTACAGCGCTGAACAGAAACCTAGGGTTGTTCCTGTTTTCTTCTATTAAAGTTGAATAGTATCTGGTTTTGGCCTCACGCAGAGATTTTTTATAATTTAAAAGATTATATTTCCAGGCGTTCAGAGACTGCTCTGAGCTGGAGTGACAGAGCCATAGCCTTTCTAATTTATGGGTTGCTTGTTTAAGGGAACGTGTTTCAGCATTAAACCTTGGGCGGCAGTAGCTCAGTTGGTAGAGTCGCTTGTCCAATAACCAGAAGGTTGGCGGTTCAAACCCCACTCCCACTGTTGCATACTGTCGTTGGGCAAGACACTTAACCCACCTTGCCTCCGGTGTCTGTGCACACTGGTGTATGAATGTGAGTGTGAATGGGTGAACGGTTCCTTGATATAAAGCGCTTTGAGTACCCATGAAGGTAGAAAAGCACTATATAAATGTGACCATTTATTTACCATGGTGCTACTCGATTCGGCCTAACAACCTTTTGTTTTAATGGAGCTACATTATCTAGAGCCATCTTTAAAGACTGCATGGCGCTGTCAACAAACCGATCATTTTTACTGGGACTCGAGCTATGGGAGCTGTTCTCAACAAACTCACTCAACATTATGCTAAATATTGGCTTTATTATGTGTTTAAACTTTGATACAGATTGGTCTGATAATGTTCTTCTAATCTGGGTTTTGTTCATTGGGACAGTAAAGTCTTTGAGTATAAACTGAAAGGTAATTAGAAAGTGATCTGAGAGTATGGGGTTATGAGGAAGGACAGTGAGCTCACTAATCTCTATACCATAGGTTAAAACAAGGTCCAGGGTGTGCTTGTGACAATGAGTGGGTTCATTTATGTTTTGAGTAAAACCTACGCTGTCTAATAAGGCTGCAAATGCATTTCCTAGACAGTCGCTGTTGTCGTCAACATGAATATTAAAATCCCCTACTATTACAATCTTATCTGAATCTAACGCTATACTGGATAGAAAGTCAGAGAACGCAATTAAACATTTGGAATAGGGACCAGGAGGCCAGTAGATGATTATAAACATAACTGGTTTTTGTTTCTTACAGTTAGGGTGATTTATAGTTAGTATGAGGCTTTCAAAGGAATTATATGTGTGTTTAGATTTGGAGTTAAGAAGTAAACTAGACTGATGATGATATTACTGCCACTCCTCCACCTCCGCCTGTGCTCCTCGCTGTCTGAAAGTTTACATGACTTGGGGGAGTAGCTTCATTAAGTCTCACATAATCATCCTGTTGTAGCCAGGTTTCTGTTAAGGCCAGTAGGTATTATTATTAATTCATTCATTCACTAACAGGGATTTAGAGGAAATTGACCTAATGTTTAGTAATCCACATTTAATTATGTCATTGTTTTGATTATTAATATTATTAATAGGTCTACAAGAAGATATTTTTATAAAATTTGTGGCTCTCACTGCTCTTATTTGTCTTTTGCTGTTGGAGTTAGTGTTTAGGCGGGGGACAGACACAGTCTCTATTTGCTCTGCTAAAATACCTTTATACTGGGTTTGTAGCAGCTCGTAAGGAAGCTCAGAGAAGTGTTTTAAACTACTGCTCTGTGCCCGGGTCCCACCTCTGGTTCATCAGGTTGGACGACTAATGCCATCAGCCATATTTCTAGACAGCAACGCGGCACCATCCATCGTGGGATGAATGCCGTCTCTCTGTAAGAGACCGGGCTTTCCCCAAAACGCTCGCCAATTATCAATAACGCCTATGCAGTTTTCTGGGCACCATCTAGATAACCAGCGGTTGAATAATGAAAAGCAGCTGTACATTTTATCATTGGTCAAATTTGGCAGGGGACCAGAGAATATTACGGTGTCTGACATCGACTTAGCAAGTTTGCACACCGATCCTACGTTCAATTTGAGCAAATATAGTTCCATGTTTTACTTTGGTTAAGGAAGTCTCACAAAAAATAATCTTAAACATTTTACCATTCACAACACGCTGTTAATCTCCACCAATAACAAGTCTCTAAGGCAGACCTCAGGCAGTTTGTGTTGCTTCTACAATTTAAATTTTACCAACTTGATCAAACAACTGTGTGGGGTGTTTCTGTGCTTTTTCATCTTGGAAACTTATATATACAATAAACCCGATATGACTTGAAAGCACCATAATGCACACCTCAAACACACTGCTTCTTTGTGTGGCAACATGAGAAAATCAAAAGAAATCAGCCAAGATATCAGGGAGAGAATTGTGGACCTCCACAAGTCTGGTTCATCCTTGAGAACTATTTCCAGAAGCCTGAACGTGTTCATCAGTTCAAACAGTTATACACAAGTATGAACAACACGGGACTGTCCCGCCATCACATCACTCAGGAAGGAGACCGGTTCTGTACCAGAGAAGAATGAGCTTTGGTATGAAATGTGTGGATTAGATTATCGAGAATAGAACCTGGGCTGGTCTGGTATGTGGTATGTGCACTACCTGGTGAGCTCTTCTTGTATCTCCTATATATCTGTGAGTGCAGTAAAATCACTGTACTGTAACTGTAACTACAGTACTACAGTACTGCAGTTCAAACCGAGAGTTCTGAGGATTACTGCGCTCACTGGATTATATGGAGTGTTTATGACTGAATTCACACATCCACATGTTCCAGAGCAGAACATATGTCAGGGACACGGCTCCGCTCCCAGATTACACCCAGCACTCATGGACTGTGTGGACTGGACCACACGCCAACCCACTACATACCAGAACACACACCAGCCAGGGGTGGAAGAAGTACTCAATTTCTTTACTTTAGTAAAAGTACAGATAAAGTAGCAAAAAATTTACTTATTAATTTAAGTATAAAAGTACTTATTTTCAAACGCACTTGCAAGTAAAAAAGTAAAAGTATTTCACACAGACTCGACAGCTCATGAATGAGTTAAATGTGAAGGATTTTGCTGATTCCAGATGAAATGAACAAACTGGTGCAGTAGAAGAGACTGAATCTGTCACTGAGGTCTTCTGTCTTTATTATTCTGATGTTTCTAAAGGAGTACTACTTTACTGCATCTGTTATATTTAAGTACTGTGAGTCTACAATGAGGACACAACAAAAACACATGATTTTAAACCAAAACTCAGATACTTGCTCTAAAATGTACTGAAGTAAAACTATCCCTTGAAAAATCTACTGTACTACTAGTACAGATACTTGAAAATTGTATTTCAGTAAAGTAACTAGGTACTTATACTTTGTTACATTCCACCACTGACGCCAACCCACACACCAGCCCATGTACCAGTCCATAAACCAGCCATGTAGTTGTCTTCAGAAAGAGAATTGTACATTATATGCACTAATACTGACAGTTTTCTGTTCATATCAGTTGAAAAAACTCTTTCCTATTTCTAATTGTATTCTGTTTTTCTTTTTTTGGGGGCTTTTTAGGACTTCACCATGACGCTATACCTGAGACACTACTGGCGGGACGAGCGGCTGGCCTTCCCCAGTGCCACCAATAAGAGCATGACATTCGACGGGCGGCTGGTCAAGAAGATCTGGGTCCCAGACGTCTTCTTCGTCCACTCCAAGAGGTCCTTCATCCATGACACCACCACTGACAACATCATGCTGAGGGTGTATCCCGACGGACACGTGCTCTACAGCCTCCGGTCAGAACCACTGCCCCACACCCTGCTCCCCTCTCTTAACATTCATTTTCAGAGCACAACATGTAATTCTCACAATTCAATTCATTTCAATATTATGTATATAGTCCCCCCAACTCCACCGCAGCAGCAGAACCATCAGCCATCTCAGCCTCTCCTTCTCTTCTTCTTCACCACCACCAGTGTCTAGGTCCCAGGGGGATAAAATTCCCCTAACTAATCTATCAAACTCTCCCTTAATCGCATCTCTAATGTCTCTACCTACAGGGGTCTGAGCTCCAAAGTTATTCCTTCAATAAATCATCCATTACACTTCACTTATTTGTCCGTGATTGTTTTAGGTCTCTTCTGGTTAAAGTGTCTGGAGAATCCCAAGATGTTGGGACACTGTGTAGAATGTACACAAACTGAAATCTGCGATGTACAAATCTCAGTAAACATTATTAAACCTGAACAACATAGCAGAGATATTTTACAATTAAATGAAATATAATAGCTCATTTTCAATTTGATGGCAGCAACACATACCCCAAAAAGTTAGTACAGGGACAAGAAAAGGTTGTATATTAAAGTAAGTATATTAAATAAATAAACAAACAAACAGCTGGAGCAACTAACTGTTTCACTTCAGTTAGTTTCATTTCAGTTAGATCTAAGTGTGTAAGAGGAGCCTTTCAGAGTCAGTTTATAGTTAATACGATTATAGAAAATCTCAGGTGTTCCTAACCCTTTTAACAATTTTTTTTTGGGTTTAGCACTAACACACACAACATCCTGATACTTGTGCTCTTCAGATCCAGGAACACTTCCAGAAATCACTGTCTAGGAACAGAAGTGCAGCTTAAATATTAGTCCAGATGTGAACCCGATCCAGAAACACTGCTGTCTGACCTGGATTAAAACTCAAATCTCAAATCTGAGGTTCCAAGTTTACAGTCTGACCTCTGGAAGTGTTCCTGAGCCCATGCACTGATTTCTAGAACATACTCAGGTAAAAAGATAAAATGATTCATGTTCTCTGTGGGCCTTGACACATTTGTGTATACCTCAGGGTGACTGTGACTGCTGCCTGTAACATGGACTTCAGCCGCTTCCCTCTGGACTCACAGACGTGCACGCTGGAGCTGGAGAGCTGTAAGTGTGATCCTGAGCCTGCTTAGCCTCACGACTGAAGCGAAACTGCTAAAAAACAACAACATACTAATAATGATACTTAACTACAGAGCAGCACTGGCTACAGAAAGCTCTTGGGAGGTTTTCAGCTCATGAGAGCAGGTAGCACTGGTATATACTGCTGTACACTGGAAATCCTTTAGAATATTGGGTTGCATGGAGATAGATACTAAATTAACCCTTTGGTGCCTGTGCTGTCACATCTGAAGATCACCAGTCGCTACACACATTTCTCCCTAAGCTCAAAAAATGCACCAAAGACTAAAGACTGCCTAGAAAAATTATCTAATTGTCACTAATTTAATTTTTTTTCATGGTTACAAAGATTAACTTCAGTCCTCATCATAGCAAAATTCATTCTGCTGTTGAAATTTAACCCCTTAGATTCCAGTTTTTGTGATTAAAAGTTGATTTCAAATTATGGCAAAAATCACAAAAAATTGATTTTTTTCCTTTCTGTAAATGCAAATTCGATTTTTTGTGGTGGATTATCAGAGGACACTCCAGTCATTTTAGTTTTTTTTTTTTTTTTTTTTTGCCTTGCAGGCATGATAATTTATACAAACACTAATGGGGCCATTTCCCCATTTATACCTCTGTCACCATACATGGGGAGATGGTGCCACCTAGTAGAAAACAATAAAAACTAAAATTCCACTATTCAACTATCATGAATCCATTAAAAACTTGATAAAAATGTGAAATTATTTTGCAGTGACAGTGTATTATAATAAAATAAAATAAAAATGAAATCTGAAAATTCATCCAAAAATACACAGCTGAGGCAACATCTATGCCATTTGAATCAACACAGCAAAAGCTGTCCACAAAAAACTATTGCAAAACATCAACAACTGTCTTAGAGGTGTAGGAGGGTTAATAGTATTTCCCAACCTTGTTCCACGTTGCACCATTTGCAGTTTTTCAACAGAATTCTCTCCAGAGCCTTTAAATAGGGCAGAGGTTGTTTGACCAAGTTTCATAATGTGATATTTTAACTTTCCTTAGTTTTGCAGTGATGTATTTAGTATTTAGTATTTAGTATTTAGTATTTAGTATTTTTTCATAGCTGTGAAATGGTTATTATTTGTGTTATTTTGAGGGGTGCCAGTCAGTTCTCTCTTGCATTTAATATGAGTTTGTTGTTGGTTATTTTGTGTAGGGGTTATTGTCAGTGTGTATTGGTTTGTTGGGTCAAGTCACACAAGGACATACATTAAAAGATGTATACCCCTAAAACAGCAATAAATGTCAAACAATTCAGTTCACTTCAGTTAATTTTTATTCAATCCTTCCAACTCCGTTTATATTGCATTAAACATACAAAATAACATTGTGGGTGAATAGGAGCATGAGGAAAACGATGTCTTATATTGCATTCACTTTTTAACAAGGAAAAAGAACAGACTAAATAAATGATAATAAAAAAATCATAATAAATAATTAAAAAATTAAGAAAACAGTCAACACAAAAATGCTTTTAAACCAAGTTACATTAATGCAAAAATTCAAACAAAAAATGTCTCACAATTCAAATAAAAAAACAATTTTCAAACTCAAAGTCCCACAATGCCTCTCCCTATTTAAGTTGTGCACATGGATGCTTCTACAAGTAATATTTAGTAAGACTTTCCTGATAACCTCTCTGGGCTTGTGTGGCAGATGCGTACACAGACGAAGACCTGATGCTGTACTGGAAAAGTGGGGATGAGTCTCTGAGCACGGATGAGCGCATCTCTCTGTCCCAGTTCCTCATTCAGAAGTTCCACACCACGTCACGGCTGGCCTTCTACAGCAGCACAGGTACCAGCACTCTCACAGTCACAGGTCAGAGGTCAAAGACATCTTTTTAAAAATAAAAAATGACAAATCAGATAGAAGATAGTGCTAAACCAACCTAGTGCAATTACATACACGGCTGAACAAGTAAAAGTAGAGCAACCTGTTTAAAACTGGTTCTTATTAGATGTCACTTTTTTTTCTTTAAATACATAATTACTTAATCAGGTTAGCTATGGCTAGATTGAACTCAGATCAAATCATTGCCTTCATTTAGTCAAAGCACCATGTGCTGATGTGTAAGAAAACAAAAAACAAAAAGAGAAAACATTGACAGGCAGCTTCAAGTGGTTACCATATTTACCCTTGATGTGGCCAGCATTGTCTTTAGGGTGGAAAGATTTCTCTTCCACTGACAAAAGCCCGACCACCGATAAAGAAGGCTGGTTTATTTTCTTTGCGTTCCTTCTCTATGGCAGGCCATGGCTGTCTTCCTTTTTTCTCTGTCGTCTGCCGACAGGTTATCGGCCAGCTTCAGGTTTTCGCTCTTTAGGTGGGAAGAGTTTCTGGCAGAGCACCAGACAGCATCTCTATAGAACTGAGAGAACTGCATGATGATCCCTCTGGGTTGGGTGTTGTTGGGCTTCTTTGGTCCCAGGCGGTGGACGATGTCGACCACCTCCAGGAGCTTGTCTTTCGCCAATGGCAGGAGACTCTGACAGACACTAATGACCTCTCTCTGTGCTTCTTCTTGGTTCTTTTCCTCCAAACCATATAACTTTAGGTTCCACCGACATGAGTCATTTTAAAGAATGGTGACTCGTCTTTCCATGTCCGTGACTTTTTTCTTTGTCACTTTAGATTGAGACTCTAGTATGCTGACTTTCTCTCTCAATGAGAAAAACTCCACATAGACAGTATCAATCCTGGCCTTCTACAGCAGCACTCACAGGTCACAGGTCAGAGGTCACAGGTCAGAGGCCGTGGACTGGTCAAGGCTCTTCCTCTGCTCTGCCACAGCATATGTATCATGTGGAAGTCTGTGCTAGATTAATACAAACAGTAATGAAACCCTAAAATCCAATCTGTCTGCAGTTATATTCAGTGGGATGTTGAATTTCATATGCTAAGCACTTTAGGGCTTATATAGAAATAGTCATGTGTTTAACCACCCACAGAATATATTGTGTGATTTGACTGATGGGCTGATGCAGCTGCTTATTGTTCTTTCATATTTTTGCCTAACCATAGAACACCCACAAACTAAATCTTAAGACCGGGGGGAAAATGACAAGTATTCACAGTTTGCTGTCACTGATGCTGACCACAGCCCAACAATAATAACTCAGTGAGAGAAGGGCCTAAAGAACAATAAGGTCTTCAAATTTTCCACAAACTTCTGACTGTGGAGTCTGCAGGGAAGTTGTGTTCTCTGAAGAGAAAAAAAATCTAACCTGGACATTTCTGTGGCTTCCAACACAACTGCGATGACAATGAGGTCCATCTGGAGATGTTTTCTACACAGCACAGTGAAGGAGGCTCCATCATGATCTAGGTACTTTTCCTACAGTGGGCCAGTGGAGCTCCAGGTGGTGTAGGTTCCCTCTACACTGAGGCCCTCATCTGTGTGGAGATGACCAGGTCTTTTTACAAGACAGTGCTGCACTTCACAAAGCCTGCCTGACTTAGAATAACGTCGCTCTTTTGGCATGTTCCCTGATTCATTTAGAACGTTTGAGAATGGATGGTGAGGGAAGTTTACAAAAACATACCTCAGTTCCAGACCGTACCCTTTGTGAAGCCATCTTCACCACTTTTCACATTTTGAAGCTCTAGCCTTCTTATAACCTGATCACAATTCACCAGTGATTTTTCCCTCAGTTTTGAGATTTTTTAAGTGTTCCCTTTATTTTTTTGAGCAGTGTACAATGTACTGGTGAGGTATTTAGCTTTATTGTACATCACTGATACTAAAGAACTTGGCTTTACTTTTAAAGTATTCAGAAACCTGTTTTCTGTGTAGGCCTCTTGTAGTCTTAGGGTGTTACAATAAATTGTAAATAACTAAATAATAAATAAAAATAAAAATAATAAATGTAAATAGTACAGCAAACAATTTACCATCTGTTTATTGTATATTTGTTTTTCTAAGGTGGGACATGAGAGTAAATTCAACAATATAAAACATGACAAACATTAAGTTTGGAGTCCTAAGGGTTAAAAAGACTTGAAAGGACTCGAAACAGAAAGTGTAGGACTTGTGACTCGACTTGGACTTGTGAGGCATTGACTTGGGACTTGACTCAGACTTGAGGCCAAAGACTTGAGACTTACTTGTGACTTGCAAAACAGTGACTTGATCCCACCTCTGGTAGGTACTCATGTATCAGCTGACCACACTGGTTTGTGAGTGTTAAGATGTGACTTTCGCTCATAGTATGTCCAGTATATGTCAATGTCTGCTGTGATATGTGATGTCCTGCTGTGTGTCCAGGCTGGTACAACCGTCTGTACATCAACTTCACTCTGCGGCGCCACATCTTCTTCTTCCTGCTGCAGACCTACTTCCCTGCCACGCTCATGGTCATGCTGTCGTGGGTGTCCTTCTGGATCGACCGTCGGGCCGTCCCAGCCAGGGTCTCTTTAGGTCAGTTGGTTTACACTCCCAAACGCATCCAAATGCCCCGTAGTGAATGAATGTTAGTGTGAATGGTTGCCAGTCAGTGTGGCTCCAAGTGTTAGCCCTGAGACTAACTGTCCATTGTCCAGGATGGTAGTTGTACTGATACCATTAAGGGTTGTTATCTCTTTCTTCAGTCAAAAAAAAAAAAAAAAGAAAAAAAAAGAAAAAGCATTTATCAAAGGTTTGCTGCCTTCTAATGGAATAAGACAGAAAGTGGAGCAAACTCAGGCACAGCTGTACCTGGGATAAACAAAGGGAGGAGAAAATGGAAATGAAATAATTTCTCAAATTTGAAAACAAATTCGGAAACACAAACACAAATTCAAAAACATGCACACAAATTCAGAAACACACACACAAATTCAGAAACACACACAAATTCAGAAACACACACAAATTCAGAAACATGCACACAAATTCAGAAACACGCACACAAATTCAGAAACACGCATTGAAATTCAGAAACATGCACACAAATTTGGAAACACACACAAATTGAAAAACACACACACAAATTTGGAAATATGCACACAAATTCAGAAACATGCACACAAATTTGGAAACATGCACACAAATTCAGAAACACGCATTGAAATTCAAAAACATGCACACAAATTCAGAAACATGCACACAAATTCAGAAACACGCACACAAATATGGAAATATGCACACAAATTCAGAAACATGCACACAAATTTGGAAACACACACAAATTGAAAAACACACACACAAATTTGGAAACATGCACACAAATTCATAAACACACACACAAATTCAGAAACACGCATTGAAATTCAGAAACATGCACACAAATTTGGAAACACACACAAATTGAAAAACACACACAAATTTGGAAACATGCACACAAATTCATAAACACGCACACAAATATGGAAATATGCACACAAATTCAGAAACATGCACATTGAAACACACACAAATTGAAAAACACACACAAATTTGGAAACATGCACACAAATTCATAAACACGCACACAAATATGGAAATATGCACACAAATTCAGAAACATGCACACAAATTTGGAAACATGCACACAAATTCAGAAACACGCATTGAAATTCAAAAACATGCACACAAATTCAGAAACATGCACACAAATTCAGAAACACGCACACAAATATGGAAATATGCACACAAATTCTGAAACACACACACAAATTCAGAAACATGCACACAAATTCTGAAACACACACACAAATTGAAAAACACACACACAAATTTGGAAACATGCACACAAATTCGGAAACACGCACACAAATTCGGAAACATGCACACACATTCAGAAACACGCATTGAAATTCAAAAACATGCACACAAATTCGGAAACACACACACCAATTGAAAAACACGCACATAAATCCAGAAAACACGCACAAATTCAAAAACAAATTAAGAAACATGCACACAAATTTGGAAACATGCACATAGTTAAAAACATGCACACAGACTGAAGCAAAAACAACAAACAGCAGCACTCATTTGCTATAGTGTTTTAATTTTTGCTGTAATATTTCCAAATGTATGTGTGTGTTTTTTAATCTGTGTGCGTGTTGCCAAATTTGTGTATGTGTTTTTGAGTTTGTGTGTGTTTCCAAATTTGTGTTTCCAAATTTGTGTGTTTTCAAATTTGTGTGCATGTTTTTGAATTTGTGTGCGTTTCAGTTTTTGCGGGCATGTTTTGATTTTGTTGGTGTGACTTGTCCTTCAGGGCCACCGTAGATCTGTCACAACTATTGGAGTACCAAGCAGTGAGGCAACATGACAAAGGATATAAATCACAAAAATATAGGCTATTTAACAAAAGGATGTAGCTCAAACAATATACAAAGTAGGCCTATAAAAGAGGTCAAAGTAATGAAACTTTACAGAACAGAATATTAAAATGAAACTAACACAACAAACTGACCTTACCAATCAGAATATGAGGGCAACTTATGTAGTACTTATGTAGTGCCCATCTTTACTTCTGAGAGACTCTGCCTCTGTAAGACTTCCCTTTTACAGCCAATCATGTTACAGACCTGATATCCATTAACTTCGTTAGTTGCTGGGTGTTCTCTCAGATGAATCTTTTTAAAATTTCTTGCACTTTCAGCCATTTGATGCCCCTGTCCCAACTATTTTGAGATCTCAGCAGGTATCAAATTTGAAATTAGCTCATTTTGTGCATTAGCCCTCCTGTTATGTTCCTTTTTGAGGAATAACAATGATGTTCGCGGGTCAACTTGACCCAGGTCACGTTTACTTGTCAAAAAGTGTCAGAAACAAAAAAATCTCATTAAACATTGTTTATACCTTATTATTAACTTTATTATTAACCATTTCAGTCAATATTTAATGCAGTTGTGTTCTCTACCTTTCACAGATCATGGCTCAGTGAGAGTGTTGCCAGATACTGAAAACCAAATGATTGTGCAAACAGACCAAATTTATTGTATTTCAGCAAAAAATATCCTACAACTGAACAACTGACAACAGAGCACTTAAACGATGTTTGCAAATTCTAAAACACTAAACAAACAAACTCCCACACAGACGTGGCAGGCAGGTTTAATCCCTGAATGCCCCAGCCATGGGCCTGACAGTACTGTGGTTACCACCCGTTGCCACACGAATCCTCACATCTCCTGCTCTCCCTTCAGACAAGGCTCAAAGGCAGACTACTACCAAGTCATAGAACCTTACTCGAAGACTCCAGAACAGTGACAAAATTAGTAACACATACAGTATTTTATGTGTCAAATTGACAAACTTGACAAACCTGACTCACACTCTCAATGAAGTTTCCAGTGCATTGTTTTAATTTTGGCTCATTAGTGGTCTTATTTGTGTTTTCTGTCAATACTGTATTTGTAGAATCTATTGGCGCAATCCCTCTCACTAAGGCTATAGCAAAAGGCAGTTAAACTGGCAGCAGGGATAGGGATTTGTCTTATGTGTTTATATTACGCATGTTTACTGCAAACTCAGGGTCAGTTTTTGCAGTAGTTGCCCAAATACTGAGGTTGAGTTTGACTCCAGATCACACCAACAGTGAGCCAACAAGATGTGAATACAGATTATCTACTAGAAAATAAGGGACACCTTAGAATTATCACACATTTGGGTAGTGTTTGGATTATTGATCGTACAGAGGTGGACATTATTATATATAATAATTATACATCTGGCAGCGCTGCCCAGTGTGAATAATTCAGTTGTAGATGAGGTCAAGAAAATAGTGTGTGTATGTGACTGGGGTAAAATATGTCCCATAGTTGCAAAGATAAGTATAATATTTAACATTTCTTTTAGCTTTTTAGCGTCCATTTTGACCACTGGGTAAAACTGACCTGAACAGTATCTATGTAATATATTCATGGGTGGGGGGTTGCATTTATGTGAAATAAATCTATAATTTAATCATGCTGAGTGCACTAAATAAGCCAAGCAGAAGTTTCATGTCAAAAAAATGCTTTTATCTATGTTTTTTAGACTTTTTAACTTTAGGGTCAGTTTGACCCTCAACATAATAGGAGTGTTACAGTGTAACATTTTTCAGTGTAAACACTTATTATGTTATCTGCGTTCTATTGTGAATAAAATGTTGGCTTATGTGATTTGAAAGTTTTTTAGTTTTAATTTTATTTTATATTTAAAAAAATGTCCCATTTTCAGAATTCGGGTTGTAGCACGTTGGAAGAGCAGGTGCTTTTTGTGGAGGAAAGACTGGGCTTCTACTGGAGCAGCACCTCCATGAATAAATATAGTCTCCTGCATTTAACAGTGTAAGAATAATGGCTCTATTTGCTTTGCTGTGAACTGCTGATATACTGCATCTGTGTTTAGATGACATTCTGTCCTTGTTCCAAAATTCTAATATGTATATATATATATATATATATATACATAGCTACATATACATCAACATTCCCTGTGCAACAGTGAGCCATGTGACAGGCAGGTGGGCAGATTCTGAGAATGCTCTGTAGAGATGCTGTGACAGGCTGTTCCTCCACTGGAGCAGTTGTAAAAGAAGGAAATGTACCTGTACATTTAGTTCATTTTCGGTTTAACTTAAGTAGTCTCTAAGAGGAAGTTACATTTTTTTGGCCTCTTCAGAATATTTGGGTCAGACTCTGGGGTGTTCCGTCCCGCAGCTCACTGATGACAGTCGACCATTGGCTGCTCTCTGTTGTTCAAAAACCAAAAGCAGGGGATGGTCCGAGTTGCTAAGAGTAGCATCCGTCAGTGTCTGCTTCAGCTCTGAGTTGAAGTGGACCCATGTAAACCTGTGGTGTTGGTGTGCGGCAGGAATCACCACGGTGCTGACCATGTCCACCATCATCACGGGGGTCAACGCCTCCATGCCCCGAGTGTCCTACATCAAAGCTGTGGACATCTACTTGTGGGTCAGCTTCGTCTTTGTCTTCCTCTCCGTCCTGGAATATGCCGCCGTCAACTACCTGACCACACTGAGGGACGGGAAGGACCGCAAGCTCAGAGAACATGCCCAAGAACAGGTACAGTTCACACCGCTCACGGGACAGCGAAGGGAGGCATGCTGTTTGGAATGTATAAGAGTATTTAGAACATATATTTTTATAAGTTTTATGTTTTGGTATGAAGTTACTTATTTTGTATTTTGTGGCACCCAAAATAAAACCACTGAGGTCGTCTTTCTGCCAGTGTGGCTTCATGTGTTAGCATGACAACTCAAGGAACAATCTGATTTTGATTCTGTACCATTGTGCAGTCCCCCAGGATTTTGCAGGCAATTTTAGCGATTGTTGTGGGCTAAAATGTCTGGTTTTGCAAGGGATTTTTAAAAAAAAGTTGAGTTAAAAGTTGTGATTTTTTTGTACCAGCAAAATGCAGATTAAAAACTCAGTCATAATCGGTTAAAGTGGTGGGAAAGTCGCAGTGTTTGATCAAAGTTGTAGGGTCGTGCTGAATTCATGGGTTTGCTTGATTTTGTTCAGTAGTTGTGGTCGCAACATCACAAAATCCCAGAAGGACTGATTGTGAGATGGGGCCAGTTCTGTCTGTTAGCAACATAGTTGAGTTTTTGGGTTAGATCTTTGTCTGGATCCAGGAACCTTTAACATGAGTCTTTACAGTCTCACAGAGTGGAACTACTTAGTGGAGGTGTGCTTGGTCTGAGTAGTGTTAAATGTTAGCCCTCTGTATATTCTCGAGGCATTTCCATTGTTATTTAATGGTTATGTATGACATGTTAATTATTTTATTATAAGTAGAAAGTGTTCTGATCTGTCCAGCGCAGTCCCATCAGTGGTTTATCAGAAAGACAGACTGATAAACCAGGGTCACTGGGACAGCACACACGTACACAAACATGAAACAGTGACCTTATGGGTACAGACCTAGACATGAACTGGGGGATGCTTTAGTTCAAGGATAAATGCTCTTTAAATTGAGCCTGAAAGTTTGATCACAATCTAACTTGATTTTTTAGTTATTTCAAACTAAAAGGGGCTGAAACATGAGCTCCTTAGGTAAAGGTCAGAGGTATGCTCTGAACACTCTCGAATGTTTTTGGATTGAAGTCAGGACTATTTCAATATCTTGCATTTGTTCCCTCTGCCCCTTCCCTCTGCTCCCTGCCTCCTGCCCTCTGTCTCCTTCTCTCTGCTCCCTGCCTCCTGCCCTCTGCCTCCTTCTCTCTGCTCCCTGCCTCCTGACCTCTACCTCCTTCTCTCTGCTCCCTGCCTCTTTCCTTCTGCTCCCTGCCTCCTGCCCTCTGCCTCCTTCTCTCTGTTCCCTGCCTCCTGCCCTCTGTCTCCTTCTCTCTGCTCCCTGCCTCCTTCCCTCTGCTCCCTACCCTCTGCTCCCTGCCTCCTGCCCTCTGCCTCCTTCTCTCTGTTCCCTGCCTCCTGCCCTCTGTCTCCTTCTCTCTGCTCCCTGCCTCCTTCCCTCTGCTCCCTACCCTCTGCTCCCTGCCTCCTGCCCTCTGCCTCCTTCTCTCTGCTCCCTGCCTCCTGCCCTCTGCCTCCTTCTCTCTGCTCCCTGCCTCCTTCTCTCTGTTCCCTGCCTCCTGCCCTCTGCCTCCTTCTCTCTGCTCCCTGCCTCCTACCCTCTGCCTCCTTCTCTCTGCTCCCTGCCTCCTGCCCTCTGCCTCCTTCTCTCTGTTCCCTGCCTCCTGCCCTCTGTCTCCTTCTCTCTGCTCCCTGCCTCCTTCCCTCTGCTCCCTTCCTCCTGCCCTCCCTGCCTCTTTCCTTCTGCTCCCTGCCTCCTTCCCTCTGCCTCCTTCCCCCTGCCTCCTACCCTCTGCTCCCTGCCTCCTACCCTCTGCTCCCTGCCTCCTGCCCTCTGCTCCTTGCCTCCTTCCCCCTGCCTCCTTCCCTCTGCTCCCTCAGAGTGCCCCCTGCTCCTGTGGCCTGCCCCACACCAGGACCATGATGCTGGACGGCAGCTACAGCGAGGCGGATGCTAACAGCTTGGCGGGCTACACAAGGGCCGTGGCTCCAGAGGACTCCTCAGAGAAGCAAGAGCGCATGGTGGTGCACTTGGCCCTGGACCACCAGCCCCCGGAGGTGAAGAGGAAGGGCCCCAAAGGCTTCCGGATCATTCAGAACACACACACCATTGACACTTACTCACGCATGATCTTCCCTGGGGCATACATCCTCTTCAACCTCATCTACTGGTGCGTCTACTGCTAATGCGCTGGATCCAGGACATTATTGAGCCAGAGAGAAACTTTTCATCACAGTTTTGCCAGTTTTTTGAGCAACTGAAGACTACTACTACTGACACCAGCACTGGTCCCAAAAACTCATAATTTGCTGCTGAATGAATCTATAAGCTGTCTGTGTCTTCTAACTTGAGGCGGAGTATTCTTTACTTTTATTTAACCAGGAAAGTTCCACTGAGATTAACTCCTCTCTTGCAGAGGAGTCCTGGCCCCATGGAGGATAGACACAGGGAGAGCATGCAAACTCCACACAAAAAGGCCCCACAGAGTCCTGAGAATTCAAACCAGACGCACCACAGAAGTCACAGAAGTCCGGACTTTGGTATTTTTCTAATACTAAACTAAACCAGGACTAAACCAGTACCAAACCAGGACTAAACCAGAAAAAGCTAGTCTAAACCCGGACTTATTTAGGAAAAAGACAGAAGTAAACAAGGTATAAACAAGGTCTAAACCAGGACTAAACCAGGTTTAAACCAGGTCTGACACTAAATCAAGACTAAGCTAGTGCTAAACCAGAACAAAACCAGTCTAAACCAGGACTTTCTGTATTTAGAAAAAAGGCAGGACTAAACCAGGTTTGAACCAGGTCCGAACAAGGACCAAACCATGTCTAAACGAAGTCTAAACAAGGACTGAAGTGGAAGTCAACATGATGGACCTCAGTGTTCCTAAAATCCTGTGTATGGCCCTGCCCAGGCCTTTCTTGCTGTGAGGCAGGAGTACTAATCACTACTGTGTTGTAGCGCCTGAGACCGGTCTTGAGACATTTTTTTACATAGTCTCGTCTCAGTCTCGGCTGCAGTTTTACTCAGTCTTGGTCTTGGTCTTGAATCCACTTTTACTCGGTCTTGTCTCAGTCTCAGATGTGGCGGTCTCAGAGATTTTATTTACCAAACATTATTAGAAAAGACTATTCTTCATAATTTTGAGTAATTCCTTTTCCACATTAGAAGAACCAGGAACAGATCTGTTTCTGTATGTTTGTGGACATTGTTGCATTAAATTATTACAATAATTTATGTATTTGAATCACTTTTTTTTTTTTTTTTTTTTTTTTTTTTTTACTTTCTTTTAGTTCACAGGGTTTGGTCTCGACCTGGTCTCGGTTTGCCTTGGTCTTGGACTGGTCTTGGTCCGACTACAACATTATGAACCACTATGGGACCGTGCCACCATCTGTCTCATGTATGTCTGTGTCATGTACATCTGTGTCATGTACATCTGTGTCATGTACATCTGTATCATGTACATCTGTATCCCGTCAAATAGTGGAGAACCACTGTGGGCCATGGTCTCATGCCCACACACGACACAACAGTAGTCTCTTGTGGTTCCTGTAGTCTGCCAGTTTTCCAGCAGGTGAAGGGTTAGCTGCAACTTATCTGTGGAGATTCTCTGTGATTAAGGTCATAACAGTGAATAGATGCTACAGTAATCATCATGGACCATCCTCTACCTGCTGTATTTACAAGCACCAGACAGCTGCCAGTTGAGCACTGCAGGCAGGGCCGGCTCTTCCCATAGGCAAAGAAAACAACTGCATTGGGCACCACGGACATTGAAGGGCCCCATTACTCTAGCAATGTCTACATATTCTGTTTTTTTAATGTTTAATTTTTTTATTTTTTGGGGTTGCCTATGTATATAATTTTTTCAACTTGCAACTTCCAGTCATAGGGTTGATCTGAAATTGGGGGTCAATGCTATTAAGAAGGCTTTTTACCTGGGGCCCCTCTTGTTGTTGAGATAGTAAAGTTTGGTATACTGTGTTAAGGTTTACTTAAACGATAGAGAAGATTGGCTCCCAAACCTCTCTTGCTTAGGGCCCAAAATGTGTAAAACTGACTGCAGGATGGAGCGCCTCCCACTGACAAGCACAACACCTGTTCTGGCAAATTTTGAGAGAAGCACTCCCACATCCAGCTTTAAACAGGACCTTTCCTGTCATATTTAGGTGACAGTGTGCATGACATTTGGTGACAGTTCCACCCACAGCAGCAGGGCCAGGCTGAGCTCCCAGACCAGGCCAGGCGTGGGTGCATGTCTCTGCCAAACTTTTCAGCTTTATTGACTATTATATGCTTTAAACCCAGACATCTACCACAAACCCGTTGGTTTTTCCTCTGGTGAAGATTATTCTGATAACCTTTGATTAACATACCATTTGAAATGGATGAAGAATCAAATCCCAAACCAGAAAACTGCCTCTTCAACCAGACTGAAAGACATATAAACTGTTTATTCCCCAAAAAGCATGACAAGCTAATCAGCATTATCACTGGGAGCAATGGACAACATGGAGAAGCCCGGCCTTCAGTCCTGAGACTTTCTGGACCACAATCTAGGTTTATTTATTGAACATTATCTGATTATTCATATTTCAGTGATGCATGCCGAGGCTGATTCTCTGGACTTCACTGTGAAAGCTGTACCAGTGACTTGAACCGCCTTAAGTCCAATCTTTTGATTTGCATATTACTCATGTGGTGTGGGGTTTTCAGCAGTGATCATGAGTGAGTGCATAGGTCTTAGAACATACTAGCAGTAAAAGCTTTAAATGATAGATATCATATGTTTATCCCAAAAACATGTACACAACTGTATGTATTCATATGCATTCAGTTACGCAACAAGATAATTTCCATTCATATACAGGGCCATGTCAATGAATGAGAATACTGTGCTAAATCATTTTAAAGTGAAATGCATATGTTATACAGATTCAGTACACACAGAGTCAAATGTTTCAAGCATTTATTGTTTTTTTTTTTTTTATTGTGATGATGGCTTAGTCCAGACCAGAGCCAGACCTTTTTTTTTTTTTTTTTTTTTGAGAGGGTCTATCTGAAAGTTGGGGCTAATGCAGTCTATATATATTAATGTGTTTTACCTCCTGTTTACCCCTTGTAAAGTTAGCAAATTTAAAACACATTTCAAAGCATTCATCTCCCCCAAAAAATAATCAGTGTTTCAAAGAAATTAAAAAGGTTATATAGTAAAATTTGAGAGGCTTGGCCCCCAAACGAAATGAAATGAAAATGAAAATAAAAGAATACATACTTGAAATACTTCAGTGTATGTACTAAATGGATATAATCTATGCGTTTATTTGAATTGAATGACTGGGACACACAGTATTCTAATGTAAAGACCTTTGTGTTTATGACGACCTGTTTTCAGTTCATCTCACCTGTTCATGTGTGGAGGATATATTACAGTGAAAAGCAGCACAGCAGGACCCATCGGCGTAACTTGGTAATCAGGGGCCCCAGGTCATGCTTTAAGAATGGGCCCTAAAGATTTAAATTACATTAAGCTCATGCATTAGACGTCTAATTATAATATTATAGCTGTCAGGTGTTTTTATTGCAGTTTATTGCTAAAACAGGTGTTTTATTCAGATAAAATTCATATTTATAAAAGGATAATTTTACTACTTTTTTAAAAACATTTTTGTTTGTAATAATTTTCTTGATTTTTTTAAAGACACATCTAAACATAAGGAAAATATTCTGGTCTTACATTTTGAATTAAGTTGCTCTTGTTTATTACAAATATTTTAAACCCCGACATGACAAGAGATGTAGCCTACAAGAACTCTTATGGGCCCCTAAACCTACTGGGCCCCAGTGCAGTTGCACTGGCTGCACTGCCTGATGTTACGCCCCTGGCAGGACCTCATGTCCTGGAGGGTGGAGGCCCCGGGGAGGACCTGTAGGACTATATCTCTCACCCCAGGAACACTTCAGGATTCCCCTGGCAGAGCTGCAGGACACGTCTGGGGTAAGGGAGGTCTGAGGGACTCTGCATAGACTGCTGCCCTGCAGAAGAAGCTGCGGAAAATGGATGGCACTGAGAAAATACCTCCCAAATGATCCTTCTGTAGCTCTGTGTAAATAAACTTGGGTGGAAACCACAAACCATTTCTCAGTTTACAGAGAAATAAAAACTAAGAATTATCTATCTTTAGTATGATTATGATGTTCCAGAGGCTCTCTGGTTCATACAGAGTATTCATAAATCAGTTTGTCAGTACATCACAGTGTTTCTGACCTATGTATTATTATTGAATTAGAGTAAAAATGTAATAATATCCCCACAGAATATGATGGATATGTCTATATTATGTCGTTTCTCAGCTTGCAGATCTTCTCTTCCACATCATCACCCCAGCCATTGTACAGGAAACAGAATGTATGGGACTCATCAGTGTTTTTAATAAACATTCAGAGATTTTTGTCAAGTAATCTGTCCGTTCCATGTCCTGGTATAGACCTGCTGTACGGCACACACATGTCCTCTACACACACAGGTCATTAGACTTTATTAACCCTCAAGTCCTCCTTTCAAATAATATAGTTCTTCCTCTTAAAGCCCTTTTAGGTCACTAGGTCACATTTAAAAATATTAAGCATTAAGAAAAAAAAATGTGTTGTTGTTTTTTGATCATTCACCCCTGTCCTCATCATACATAAAAAAATGAATTCATTGTCATATTTTAACCCCCTTAATGCCAGTGTGTTCACATAATTCCCACATATTTGTAAATAAAAAGGGCAGAAAATAACACAAAAAAGGTCTGAAACTCACATTCTTCCTCTTAAAGGGCTGGTCTACACTCACTCTTATCTAATATAATCTAATATAAGAGATTTTTTTCCCCATAATGCAATGAGAAAATGGTGGATCTGGTGGTGATGTTTTAATTTGATGTATTTATTTTTTAGCCTCTGACTGACAGGTTACAGAGGAATTAACATGATTTAACATTTCTGTGTTGCAATGGCAGTAGAGTGAAAATAAGTGATTTTAATGTAAGTCAATGGGACCAAAAAAGGGCTTTAAGAGGAAGAGTTTTTTTTTTTTTTTTTTTTGTCTAGACCAGTAATTCCCAACCTAGAGGTCAGGACCCCCCACTAGGGGTCACCAAAGCTTTGCAGTGGGTCACAAGGGTCTCTTTGAAAAAGAGGTCCAAGCTCGGGCTGAATGATAATGCAAGGAAGACTGGCTAATGCATTGCAGTGGTCACTGAAAATGTGCTTAGAAATTGTTGAAAATAGACTCATAACTCTTCTGTGATGTTTTTGTTATGCAGTGAAATTTACCCAATAAATTACTTAATTCTTAAGTAGGGCCAGGGAGGCGAAGGGTGGGGGCCGTCAGCATGTCAACTGAAAAATGGGGGTCACTTGGAAATAAAACTGGGAACCACTGGTCTAGACAGTAGTTTTTTCAGTTGTGACGCTGAAATTCTAAAAAAAATATTTATTAATAAACATTTGTCAAATATCACTACCCTAGCATAGGATATGACAACATGAGAGAGAAAATAATAATAATAATACTAATAAAACAATTTTAAAAACCCTAAAAGAAGCCAGGGGGCCTGAGGGTTAATACATAAAATATGTAAAGCTTTTCATATAGATGGAACAAGGTTTTTTTATCTATTTATTTTGTTTGTTGTCTAAACTCTGTCTGATGGGTGCGGAAAGGTGAGAACAGAAGACTGCTCTCTCTTATGTCTTAGGGAGGTCCAATGTCCCACGCTCTCGGCCAGGAGATGGAGCTTCTGCTCCGTGTGAGCTGCTGTCCTCTGTGGGGGACAATAAAACCACACTGGTCATTAAGTTCCATTCATGCAACACATGATGGCGCTGTGGTGCTGCTGAGACACAAACATGCCTCTGTTTTAAAACGCAATCAATCAGAGCTATAGAGGATTTTGAGGACCACACAGGGACACTGAGGTTTGCCGTTTTTATCCATCTGTGAGAAGTGGACTAAGACAGTTCTCTAAGAATTTTTAAGTCACAGATGAGTGTTTCCAGATAAATAAATGTTGTATCAGTTTTAGTGTGCTGTGGATTAAAGTCTGTACAGAAGAAGACTTTACCTGAGCCCTGCAGGAGTGGAAGAAGTACTCAATTTCTTTACTTAAGTAAAAGTACAGATAAAGGAGCAAAAATTTACTCAAAAATATCACCTTAAAATTTCTACTTAAGTAAAAGTGTAAAAGTACTAACTTTCAAATATGCTTGTGAGTAAAAAAGTAAAAGTATTTCACACAGACGCAACAACTTATGAATGTGTTAAATGTGAGGGATTTTGCTGAAATGAACAAACTGTTGCAGTAGAAGAGACTGAATCTGTCGCTGAGGTCTTCTGTCTTTATTATCCTGATGTTTCTAAAGGAGTACTACTTTACTGCATCTGTTATATTTAAGTACTGTGTGTGTACAATGAGAGTATGACATAAACACATGATTTTAAACCAAAACTCAAAATGCTTTGTACTCCAGACCAACTCAGAAATGTAGTGGAGTAAAAAGTACAGATACTTGCTCTAAAATATAGTGAAGTGAAGGTAAAAGTACCCCTTGTAAAATTTACTCAAATAAAGTACAGATACATGAAAACTGCTCTTAAGTTAAGTAACTAAGTACTTTTACTTTGTTACATTCCACCACTGGAGCCCTGACGTAAAATGACCGTGATGCTGTTTCCTCTTGAATGAGACACAATACTCTCACATGCGCTCATCTGTAAACCTGCCCTCGGGCCTCATGGGAAATGCAGTCCGTGTTCAAAGCAGACACAGCACCAGCCCCGGGGCCCGGCTCTGACTCACTCTGACTCACTGGTGTCTACTACACCTGAGCCTCTCTAATGTCAGGGCCATTCTGTAAACAGCTCTGTCTGTGTCCCAGCAGCAGAGGACAGGCCCCAGAACAGACACGCCCTCTGTCCCTGTAGTCCCTGTGTGGCCCCTGTATGGCCCCTGCATTTCCAATTATCAAAAGTTGTAAAAACACCCACAAAGGGCTAAAATATGGCCCTCTGACCTGTCCTCTGTCCCTCTCACCTGTCCTCTGTCCCTCTGACCTGTCCTCTGCCCCTCTGACTTGTCCACTGTCCCTCTGACCTGCACACTGTCCCTCTGACCTGTCCTCTGTCCCTCTGACCTGTCCACTGTCCCTCTGACCTGTCCTCTGTCCCTCTGACCTGTCCACTATCCCTGACTTGTCCAATGTCCCTCTGACCTGCCCACTGTCCCTCTGACCTGTCCTCTGCCCCTCTGACTTGTCCAATGTCCCTCTGACTTGCTCACTGTCCCTCTGACCTGTCCTCTGCCCCTCTGACTTGTCCACTGTCCCTCTGACCTGCACACTGTCCCTCTGACCTGTCCTCTGTCCCTCTGACCTGTCCTCTGCCCCTCTGACCTGTCCTCTGTCCCTCTGACCTGTCCTCTGCCCCTCTGACTTGTCCAATGTTCTTCTGAATTGTCCACTGTCCCTCTGACCTGTCCACTGTCTCTCTGACTTGTCCTCTGTCCTTCTGACCTGTCCACTGTCCGTCTGACCTGTCCTCTGTCCCTCTGACCTGTCCTCTGTCCCTCTGACCTGTCCAATGTCCCTCTGATCTGTCCTCTGCCCATCTGACCTGTCCTCTGTCCCTCTGACCTGTCCTCTGTCCCTCTGACCTGTCCCTCTGCCCCTCTGACCTGTCCCTCTGCCCCTCTGACTTGTCCACTGTCCCTCTGACCTGTCCACTGTCCCTCTGACCTGTCCTCTGTCCCTCTGACCTGTCCACTATCCCTGACTTGTCCAATGTCCCTCTGACCTGCCCACTGTCCCTCTGACCTGTCCTCTGTCCCTCTGACTTGTCCAATGTCCCTCTGACTTGCTCACTGTCCCTCTGACCTGTCCAATGTCCCTCTGATCTGTCCTCTGCCCATCTGACCTGTCCTCTGTCCCTCTGACCTGTCCTCTGTCCCTCTGACCTGTCCCTCTGCCCCTCTGACTTGTCCACTGTCCCTCTGACCTGTCCACTGTCCCTCTGACCTGTCCTCTGTCCCTCTGACCTGTCCACTATCCCTGACTTGTCCAATGTCCCTCTGACCTGCCCACTGTCCCTCTGACCTGTCCTCTGTCCCTCTGACTTGTCCAATGTCCCTCTGACTTGCTCACTGTCCCTCTGACCTGTCCACTATCTCTGACTTGTCCATTGTCCCTCTGACCTGCACACTGTCCCTCTGACCTGTCCACTATCTCTGACTTGTCCAATGTCCCTCTGACCTGCACACTGTCCCTCTGACCTGTCCTCTGCCCCTCTGGCCTGTCCACTGTCTCTCTGACTTGTCCACTGTCTCTCTGCCCAGTCCTCTGTCCCTCTGACCTGTCCACTATCCCTGACTTGTCCAATGTTCTTCTGAATTGTCCACTGTCCCTCTGACCTGTCCACTGTCTCTCTGACTTGTCCACTGTCCCTCTGACCTGTCCACTGTCCCTCTGAGCTGTCCACTGTCTCTCTGACTTGTCCATTGTCCCTCTGACCTGTCCTCTGTCCCGTCCACTATCCCTCTGACTTGTCCAATGTCCCTCTGAATTGTCCACTGTCCCTCTGACCTGGAGCGCCTGTGGGACTGAGAAGACAGTGGGACAGAGAGAGAGAGAGAGAAGACAGAGAGCAGTGTGGGCCAGGCCGGTGTGCGTGTGGGACAGGGGGGAGGGAGGCGGCTCTAGCAGAGCTCCGCACGCACCGCGGACACCACAGGCGCGAGCACTCACTCAGAGCGGCAACAACCAACATGTCCTCCTCCTCCTCCTGCTGCTCCTCTGCTGTGGGACCCAGGGACTAACACGGACTCTACTGGGACATGCTCACGAGGTCAGTGTCTCCTGTCCCCGTGCGTAACCCTCTCCAGAGCGGACAGAATCTGAGTTTATTTGAGCTGCGTAGTTTCCGCGGAGTGTGGGGCTCGGGTTCTGCTGTCGTTGAGAAGTTGGCGGATTGTAGCAGAAAACGGCAGAAAACCTTAAAAAATCTAACGTTTTGTGCCATTTGTACGACCGTTTTTGACTTGGTGTCGCTCCGTGGTGCCCCTGGCCTGGTAAACGTTTGCTGCTCCGTGCTGTTGTCGCTTTGCCAAGTGCGCTGTTTACGAGGCGCGGCTGACCTCGCGGAGCTCTCAGGTGTTCAGTTACTGCTCTGGTACTAGCCTCGTGCTAATGTCTGGAGGGGAGGTACGGGGCAGATGTGTTGTGTCTGTCTTTATCTAAGCTGTTTTAGCTCAGATGCCCGTCCTGTACCTGTGACGGTGGAGAAGTGTGCAGCCTTCAGCAGAATCTAGGCTACCAAGTTTACAAATGTTGGCAACGAGGACGCTCCAAGTGAAGTTAGTGTCACTGAGCTGAGGAACATGTGGTCCACTTGGGTCAAATCCTGCTCCACTTTCTGCCCCGGCCGGGATCAGCCCTATGCTCCCCAGGGAACATTAAGGATATCAGGACTTACCAGAATGCGCAAGTACCTACATTGTGCAGTACTTATCTTCACTAGTTTCTATGCACTGGGGAACATAAATACTTTCACAAATGCGCAGGTACCTACGTTCCCCAGTCCATAGAACCTGGGGAACATAGGTAAGCACCCAGCCCGGGGTAAACCCTGAGTCCTTGTGTGTTCCAGCGGGTTCGTATATATGTTCCCCAGTTTCTATGGACTGGGTAACATAGGTACCTGCACATTTTGAAGTACCTATGTTCCCCAGCATCTATGTTTTCCAGTAACCATGTTCCCCAGTGCCTAAAGTTAGGTCCATAAGTATTTGGACACTCACACAAGTTTTGTTATTTTAGCTGTTAACCAAAGCATATTTAAAAAATACAGTTATATAATTCATATGTGCTGAAAGAGCAGACTCTCGGCTGTAATTTGAGAGTATTCACATCCAAATTGGAAAAAGGGTTTAGGAATTACAGCTCTTTAATGTGTAGCTGTCTTTTTTTACAAGGGCTCAACAGTAATTGGACAAATTAACTTTACCATACATAAAATGTTAATTTTTTATACTTTGGAGAAAATCCTTGAAGTCTGGAGCTCATGGACCTCACCAAACACTGGGTTTCCTATTTTATGTTGCTTTGCCAGGCCTTTACTGCAGCTGTCTTCAGTTGTTGCTTGTTTGTGGGTCTTTTTGACTTAATTTTAAACAAGTCTTAAACAAATAAAATGCACCAGGTTGAGATTTGGTGACTGACCCCTGGCCATTGCAGAATATTTCACGTATTTGCTTTAAAAAACTCCTGGGTTCCTTTTGTTGTATGTTTTGGGTCATTGTCCATCTGTGAAGGGCCGCCCATCAATTTTGGGACTTTTGTCTGAATCTGAGCAGAAAGTTTATCCCTATACACTTCAGAATTCATCCGGCTGCTTCTGTCTCTGTCACATCATCAGTAAACACCAGTGACCCAGTGCCATTGGAAGTTCTGCAGCTCATGCATCACACTGCTCCACCAGCTTTTACAGAAGATGTGCTGTGCTTTGGATTATGAGCCGTTCCAAGTCTTCTCCAGACTCAAGTCTAATGTGGCCTTGTGGTTGAGGCTGATGAATGGTCTGCACCTTGTGATGAACCTTCTGTGTTTTCTCTTACAAAGTCTTCTGGTTATAGTGGACCTAGACAATGATAGACCTACTTCCTAGAGAGTGTTGTACTCTAAGGTGAATGTTTTTCACTATTTTAGTCTAAGGATGGTCTGGTTCACTTCCACTGAGAGACTGCGTGTTGTGGTTTCACAGAAACAGCTTTCAAATACAAATGTAACACCTGGAATCAAGTCCAGACCTTTTACCTGCTCAGTTTATGATGGATTAATGAAGGAAATAGCTCATGCAGTTCAAGAAATAACTTTTGAGGCAACTGTTTAAATACTTATGAGCCCCTGAAAAAAAGAGGCAGCTACACATTAAAGAGCTGTAATTCCTAAACCCTTTGTCCAATTTGGATGTGAAAAATCTCAAATTGAAGCTGAAAGTCTGCAATTTAAGCACATATTAATAATATAACTTTTTTCAATATGTTTTGGTAAAAAGTCTAAAATAACTAACCTTGTGTCAGTGTTCAAATACTTATTGACCTAACTGTATGTTTCCCAGCACCTATGTTCTCCAGGCCATAGAAACCAGGAAAGATAAGTACTGGAGACTTGTGTATTTTGGTAAGTCCTGATGTTCCCTAACTCTAGCCCTAATCTTAACCTTAATAGACCCCATTCAAACTGACCCTGATCTGCTCAGGTCCTAATCAGCTCTTAACTGCACACTTCAGCTGAATGCTTTTCATTTCTTGGGAGGAGTTGTAAACTCTGCTAAAAGCTCCACCCAGAGCTGAGCTGCAGAAGTATTTACAGCAGACGGAGCATGAAGTCACTCTGATGTCTCGTTGTAATGAGGCCTGATTAGAGTTAGAGTTACACAACTGGAGAATTCTGTCACAGAGCCAAAACCCTGCAGCAGCGTTTCTCCACGTCATCCACTAGATCTGAGTTAGACTGGGTTAGACTGAGTTAGACTGAGTTAGACTGAGTTAGACTGGGTTAGACTGAGTTAGACTGAGTTAGACTGGGTTAGACTAAGTTAGACTGAGTTAGACTGGGTTACACTGAGTTAGACTGAGTTAGACTGGGTTACACTGAGTTAGACTGAGTTAGACTGGGTTACACTGAGTTAGACTGAGTTAGACTGGGTTACACTGAGTTAGACTGAGTTAGACTGAGTTAGACTGAGTTAGACTGAGTTAGACTGAGTTAGACTGAGTTACACTGAGTTACACTGAGTTAGACTGAGTTAGACTGAGTTAGACTGAGTTAGACTGAGTTAGACTGAGTTAGACTGGGTTACACTGAGTTAGACTGAGTTAGACTGAGTTAGACTGAGTTAGACTGAGTTAGACTGAGTTAGACTGGGTTACACTGAGTTAGACTGAGTTAGACTGAGTTAGACTGAGTTAGACTGACAGCAGTGTGAGCTTAACACAACACCAGCTGTATGTGTGCATGTGTGTGTTGTGCTCCTGTAAATCAGGGATGTGTTGGTCACAAGCCTGGATAAATGTGTGGTTGCGGAAGGGCATCCAGAGTAAAACCTCTGCCAAAGTATCCATGGTAATGATTCGGTGTGGAGACTTTTCTTTTCAGTATGAAGGAAAGGGAACACCTGAATGGGACTTGCTATTATCATAAGGCTAAGTCCATCATCTTTGGTGAGTGGCCCCTATATTTTTCAGCATGTGGCCCTCAATAAAAAAAAAAGTTTGGACACCCCTGCTGTAAATAGTACAGTGTGAGAACTTGAAATTGTTTTTAACCAGCAGAATGAAGACAATTAAAAAAAAAAAGAAATAAAAGTCAAATTCTATACCTGCGACATGTTTTGGAGGTTAGATCTGGGTTCTGTCAGGTTAGGCTTAGGCTCCAGGAAATGAATGTGAGTCTATATACATTCTTCACTATACAGGATTTGCGAATGTGTGTGTTGTTGTTGCAGTTTGGCTTGTCTTATATCGTCCTAGGCGTCCTCAGCAGATGTTGGTGCGTTCAGAGGAGTAACGCTCCCAGCCCCGGGGTCAGAGGACCAGCTCCAGGCCTAATGGGCTCTGTAGAAACCTGACCCCTGAAACATTGATTGGACGGTGTCAGCTGGGGACTGGGGACTGGGGACTGGGCAGTCCCAGTGCAGGTGTGGAGATGGTGCTGGTGGCGTTAACCTGGTTAATGTGTTCTGACAGAGCACTCCAGTGTGAGATGAGTGACTGATTAAATGAGTTAGAGTCAGGCTGGCTCGTTAGAACGCGGCTGTGGGAAATGGAAGAGGACAAATCCTGGGATTAGTAAAGTGGCCGGGGCTGGGAGGTGGAAGTGACCCCCCCCATGACCCAGCTGTAAATCTCACTTTAACTCCTTATGGAACGCTTACTGCTTACCACTTAGCACTTTATTCAAAAATCAGTCTGGGTGTTGGTGGGGGTCTGAGTGAGTCTGGGTTGGTGTGGGTTTATGTTGTCTATGGGGTCTGTGTGGGTGTGCTCTGCCTCGCAGCTGACACTCAAATGCTTATGTGTAATTACTTTGAATAATTTATTGATGCTAAAGTTGATTGTCTCAGAGCACTACATTTAACCACCTGTATTTTCAGTGTCTCATATTATTGTCTTTAGTCAAATTAAAGTTAAAAATTAAAATAATCTGTTCTGAATGTGGCTCTGTTAACTTGAACCCTGCTCTGTGGCCACTTAATGCCTGACTCTTGGGAGCCTCAGTAGACTCTGCCGGGACAGTCACAGTGACAGTCAGATTGTGTGAGAGTGTCCCGGTGAACGCGGAGCTGCCAGAGGCTCAGGTCTTTTTTCTAAACATCAGTCTTTTCTGCTCACTGCATCGAGACAAAAGGACAGCTCCATGATGGAACTCACAGGGGTGTGTCTGTGTGTGTGTGTGTGTGTGTGTGTGTGTGTGTGTGTGTGTGTGTGTCTGTGTGAGGGGTGGGCGGGGGGCTGGGGGCGTTCAGAGCCCACCTCCTCACTTACTCATTATGATGGGGCTGAGAAGAAACTATGTTCTGATACAGCAGTGTGTAAACCAGACAGGACATGATTACCAGGCAGAGTATGTATTAAAATATTAAAACTGTAGTGTCTGACGGTGGGAATTAAAATCCTTAATAATATAGCTTTATATGCAGGGGCAGAGCTAGAAAAAAAATTACAGGGTAGCAAGGAGAATAATGGATAATTTAGGGGTGGCAAATGGATGAATGCATTCTATCTACTGCCAACATTTGAACAAAATAGGGTTATTGAAAAAAGTAGTATTTTGTTGCTTATAAAACTCATGTAATTCACTTCATTTTCACCAGTCTTTCCACAATGTTAAAAATAATGCGGCAGTGTCTAAAATGGCAGCTTTGTCCATTATAGCTGAATGCAATAATGAACATGTTATTCAGCAAAACATCTCACAAACATGTCCAGAGCTAAAGCTTTCTTACATTTATATTTAATACTGAGTAAAGACAAACTTTATAAAACTGTTCCCAATTCTAATGCTGCATCAACAACATGCTTCTTAATACTGTAAGTCTAAAGACTACAAACTTCGATACTCACTGGTAATACAACAGCTATTTTGCATATCTCATACAAGTCATACAACACGTTTGTCCAGAAATTGCATAAATTCCTCCAGGGCAGCAGGTGTATCTTTGTTTATTCATAGTCATTGAAGAACATTTCCTGTATGACGTTTATCTTTAAATATTTAAAAATACTCAGGACATCAGGGTTTTCCTCATAGATGTCTGACCCATGACAAAAGTTGTATTTTCCCATCTGCCTTTATCGGGCAGGGTAGCACCTGGGGGGGCTCTTTTAGAGGTGGCAGCTGTCCCCCTGTCCTACCCCTCTCGATCACCCGTTTATATGATGTTGTCAGATCTCATCTCTTCACAGATGATTCCTGTTACACATTCTTATCAAATACTTACACAGGTTTCCCGTAATCCGAAAAAGAAAACTTTCTGTTTAAGTGGCAATACAATTGTTTTCACACAACCTGTCCTGAGCTTTCACTCTGGCACCAGGGACACTGTGATACCATCATGTTGTGATCATGGTTATTATTAAAAAGCACACTCAGACACGTGGGCCTCAAATTCATTAGTTTCACTAAACTTTGGGACCAACCCACCCACAGTACCGAACTACTGGTATAAATACTGACATTGAATGGTCTATTTTCAAACTTTTTTTCACATATAAAGCGCTCCGGACTAAAAGGTGAAACAAAACAGTCAGATAAGTCAGTCAGTCAAACTTTATTCAACGCGTTCACCATAACTCCCAAACTTGTTCAGTTGTAGCGCATGAATAAAAAACACAATCTGAGACCACTAAATCAAACGATAGTGTACTCACAATAACTCATAACTGTTCAGTTAACGTTATAACAAAATACAACACAATACACTCACTTTTTCAGTTCATTCCTAATTCCACAAATGTCCACAAATCCCTCAAATTCTTCATCTTCAGTGTCCGAGTTAAACAGTTGGGTGATTATGGCAATATTATGGTGAAGCACAGTATGTATTACTCCACGATGCTCTGACTACAATAGTCATAAATAAATTCATATAGAAGGCGCTCTGGATTATAAGGCGCACCGTCATTTTTTGAGAAGATTGAAGGCTTTTAAGTGCGCCCTATAGTGCAGAAAACACGGTATATAGACATTGCGTATGATTATTCCTAATATAGGTCTTCATGAATCACCTGCCTGTTAATATACTGTTGTCTTAATGTAACCATCTGACTCTGGACTGCAGCTTAATTATTAAAAACTGTTTTGTGAACTTGTGAATCATGAATCAGATTGAATTGTGACCTGAGTGCACTGTTACATTTCTAATCAGGGGCGCAACCTCAGGCAGTGCAGCTGCACTCGGGCCCGGGTCATGAGGAGACCCCATTGAAAGTTATAGTCAGTATTAGTGGGTTATGTACCATCTGAGCAATAAATTACACAACTGGCATGACTCTATTTAAGAACAACTTACAACAAACTTCACTCACTTTGCCAATGTGCATATGTGTCAGTGTGACTGTGTTTGGTGGTGGTCATAGGGGCCGTAGGCATAAAATGGCAGCTACGCTTCCATCAGTCTACCCCTGATCAGCTGTGGTTACAGAAGTAGCTCACCACCACTGAGTATCATTGAGGAGAGAATGAATAATGCACCAAATTGTAAAGCGATTTGAGGAGCTTGACAAGCGTGTAAATCGCAATACATATCCAATCCATTATTATTATTATAAATATTTGTTGTGCCTATTTTAAAGAAACAATTAGTTGACTTTAAGAAATTACAGTGAACTTTTTATAATTGAAAAGTATGATATATGGATGTATAGTCTGAATGCGCTTCATAACTTCATAGGGAAAACCTGCACTAGGGCCCCTCATTACCACCTTATGCCACTGTGCCTAATATACTCTTCCCTTTTTCATATACAAATACTATATACATACGTATATACAGCATACACATAAGTTATGTTTTTCAATTCTAATTTACCACATTTATGGTACAATATGTCATCTTTTTCCAACCCTGCGGTGTAGAGCTTCGGAGCGAGCTGCTGACAGGTGGAGCAGGGTCTGGCTCCTGGTCTTTCATCACGTGGAGGAAGTGTGCGCAGCTCTGAGACGTCTGTGCGGGAGCTTGGTGTTTGAAGAGAATAATCCTGCTGCTGTCTCCTCATGTTTACAGAGGATTTATCTGGTGGAGTTCTATGGAAACCCCCTCCACTGCATCAGCTCAGGTCTCCTGGGACGTCCACTTATGGATCTCATATTACATAATGTCTTGATGAAAGTCAATATACAGTTGAAACCAGATGTTTACATGCGCTTTATAAAAAGATACAAAACCATTTTTTTTCTCACTATCTGACATTAAATTAGACTGAACCTCTCATGTTCTAAGTCAGTAAGAATTATTAAAAATAATGTCTATTTGCTAAATACCAGAATAATAAAAGCGAGTCTAAGCAGCAGTACTTCTTTACATCTGAGAAACCATCCAGCCTTATGGTCCTGTTTACTCTGGCCATCAGACTTTATTCACAAATCCTATAATGTAATGGTTATCTAGAAGTGGCGTGCTGTGTTCTGGAGCACCTATCGTACCTGGTAGACTGTACAGGTGCTCTGAGAAGTGCCGATTTTTTCGTTTTCCTCACAAGCTGCCTCCAACTTGTACTGTTATATTGAGTCATTAGGACTGAATGGAGCGCACTGCACATTCTCCAGATTCCACTTGTTCTGACACACGTGAGTGAAGAGAGCTCTGTGTCTGAGCTCATCAGGTGAGACACAGCTGTTTGTCAGAGAGTGTAGAGTTAAAGTACACCAGCATAGTTTGACCAGAATACTGCAGTTTTACTACAGGGGCATGTTCATGTGAAAGTGATATGAGCCTCTGACAGTAGGCCTCTCAGTGTTATGCAGTGGTGGAGTGTAACAAAGTAAAAGTACTTAGTTACTTAAGGACAATTTTCATGTATCTGTACTTTACTTGAGTAAATTATAAAAGCAGTGCTTTTACTTTTACTTCAGTACATTTTAGAGCAAGTATCTGTACTTTTGACTTCATTACATTTCTGAGTTGGTCTGAAGTACAAAGTATTTTGAGTTTTGGTTTAAAACCATGTGTTCTTGTCATGCCCCCATGACAAGAACATATGACACACAGTACTTAAATATAACAGATGCAGTAAAGTAGTACTCCTTTAGAAACATCAGAATAATAAAGACAGAAGACCTCAGCGACAGATTCAGTCTCTTCTACTGCACCAGTTTGTTCATTTCATCTGGAATCAGTAAAATCTCTCACATTTAACACATTCATGAGCTGTCGAGTCTGCGAAATACTTTTTTACTTGCAAATACATTTGAAAGTAATTACCTTAATACTTTTACTTAAGAAGAAATTTTAAGGTGATACTTTTACTTTTACCTGAGTAAATTTTTGCTCCTTCCTTGTATTTTTACTTAAGTAAAGACATTGAGTATAGGGCTGCACGACATGGAGAAAACATGTGCTATTCTATAACTATGTTGAAAATTGCGATAACGATATTATTGCAATATTTGAAAATAGAGGCTACTTTTAGTAAGTTAAATTCACTACATTTCATAAAAATGTAAGTTCCTGTATTTACAATTCAAAACAGCGACAAAATCAAAACTTAACACAGACTAAACCAGGAATAAAAAGGCTAAGCCATGACCAAATTAATTAAATTACCACTAAAACTGGACTTTTTAAACATTTTTATTAGTCACAACACATGTTCTTTTAAGGCTTTGGTGGAAAATGATTCTTTAGTGTAAATCTCTGTCAGATGGAAGACCATAGCTTTATTGCGATATATTTAGATTTTTGCGATACAGATATTACGTTTGCTGATGTTCTTTTTTATTGCGATAACAATAATTTTGTGATAAATTGTGCAGCCCTAATTGAGTACTTCTTCCTCCACTGGCGTTATGATTAGTAGCGGTAAAGGAAGAATTCCCATGACGTCAGCCCTGCCCCACCTGAGGCTGATGACCCCAGTGTGACCCCGCTGTGACCTCTCCTAGAAGGGGGCGGAGCAGAGACCAACACCTGGATCTGAAACAGACCTGGAACAGAGAGCAGGCCTCAAACACCTGAGGGCAGATTCCACACCGTCCAGAGGATTCTGCTTCTAACTCTAATGATGAACCTGATGACTCTGTATTAAACATCACCTCCAGTATTTCTCAGAACATATGTTTATGAAAAGCATGTGCACTGGTTGTATATATGACTGGTCGGTGGAGTCCCTCTGGTGTGGGTTATTGGTATTCTCAGTGGTATTTCTTGTTTTCGGTGGAGTGCAGAGTTCTTAAGTGTGTGCACAAAAGCCGTTGCCTAGCTGCGGTGAGGAGCCCAGTGGCCGCTGCCAGAGTGCTTTGTGTTAGTGACTGAGTGAACGGGATCTTCTGGAGGAATGTGCCCCCACCCCTCCCGCTCCTCTCCTCCCACCCCTCTCTGTTTTGTCTCTGTTTTGGCCTGCAGGAGGGATGGACTCAGTGCATTCGTCTTCTGAGCCTCTGTGTGAGATCGTGGAGCTGGGGCCTCACCGGTCCATGTGTCGGCTTGGGATTTCCTCACTGTGTGGTCTTTTATATATATATATATATATATATATATATATATATATATATATATATATATATATATATATATATATATATATATATATATATATATATATATATATATATATTTATATTAACAATACTATATTGCTGAGTCAAAACTCCCTGTTTTTATAAGTCTCTTTAAGTAGAATAGGACTATTTCTTGAAAGTGAAAGTGTTGAGCTGCTGTAGAGCAGCTGAGTCTGCAGCAGTGCTCCTGAGGCTACAGGAGTTCTAGGCTCACAGCTGATAGTAGAGGACAGGAAGAGGCACACGTGGGTGTCCTACTGTGCACTATAATTTTAATATTCTATAATTCCTTACTAAAGTTTGCAACTTAGAACACCACACCACTTACCTTTATCTGCTTGTCTGAGCTTATCTGCTCTGTATTTGTTACATGTGCTACATTCTGTCAAGCCTTTCTAGCTGTAACAGGCTTGGAGGGTGACAACTCCAAGCTGTAAGTAAGTTTTCATCACAGTCTCAATGTAAGACACTGTCCTCCGCCTGGTTCACACGCGAGTAACACAAATGTAACATGAGTATTACATGTATAACACAAGTGTTACATGAGTATTACATGTATAACACAAGTGTAACATGAGTATTACATGTATAACAGAAGTGTAACATGAGTATTACATGTATAACACAAGTGTTACATGAGTATTACATGTATAACACAAGTGTAACATGAGTATTACATGTATAACAGAAGTGTAACATGAGTATTACATGTATAACACAAGTGTTACATGAGTATTACATGTATAACACAAATGTAACATGAGTATTACATGTATAACACAAGTGTAACATGAGTATTACATGTATAACACAAGTGTAACATGAGTATTACATGTATAACACAAGTGTAACATGAGTATTACATGTATAACACAAGTGTAACATGAGTATTACATGTATAACACAAGTGTAACATGAGTATTACATGTATAACACAAGTGTAACATGAGTATTACATGTATAACACAAGTGTTAACATGAGTATTACATGTATAACACAAGTGTAACATGAGTATTACATGTATAACACAAGTGTTACATGAGTATTACATGTATAACACAAATGTAACATGAGTATTACATGTATAACACAAGTGTAACATGAGTATTACATGTATAACACAAGTGTAACATGAGTATTACATGTATAACACAAGTGTAACATGAGTATTACATGTATAACACAAGTGTAACATGAGTATTACATGTATAACACAAGTGTTACATGAGTATTACATGTATAACACAAGTGTAACATGAGTATTACATGTATAACACAAGTGTTACATGAGTATTACATGTATAACACAAGTGTAACATGAGTATTACATGTATAACACAAGTGTAACATGAGTATTACATGTATAACACAAGTGTTAACATGAGTATTACATGTATAACACAAGTGTAACATGAGTATTACATGTATAACACAAGTGTAACATGAGTATTACATGTATAACACAAGTGTAACATGAGTATTACATGTATAACACAAGTGTAACATGAGTATTACATGTATAACACAAGTGTAACATGAGTATTACATGTATAACACAAGTGTTACATGAGTATTACATGTATAACACAAGTGTTACATGAGTATTACATGTATAACACAAGTGTAACATGAGTATTACATGTATAACACAAGTGTAACATGAGTATTACATGTATAACACAAGTGTTACATGAGTATTACATGTATAACACAAGTGTAACATGAGTATTACATGTATAACACAAGTGTAACATGAGTATTACATGTATAACACAAGTGTTACATGAGTATTACATGTATAACACAAGTGTAACATGAGTATTACATGTATAACACAAGTGTAACATGAGTATTACATGTATAACACAAGTGTTACATGAGTATTACATGTATAACACAAGTGTAACATGAGTATTACATGTATAACACAAGTGTAACATGAGTATTACATGTATAACACAAGTGTAACATGAGTATTACATGTATAACACAAGTGTTACATGAGTATTACATGTATAACACAAGTGTAACATGAGTATTACATGTATAACACAAGTGTAACATGAGTATTACATGTATAACACAAGTGTTACATGAGTATTACATGTATAACACAAGTGTAACATGAGTATTACATGTATAACACAAGTGTAACATGAGTATTACATGTATAACACAAGTGTAACATGAGTATTACATGTATAACACAAGTGTAACATGAGTATTACATGTATAACACAAGTGTTACATGAGTATTACATGTATAACACAAGTGTAACATGAGTATTACATGTATAACACAAGTGTAACATGAGTATTACATGTATAACACAAGTGTAACATGAGTATTACATGTATAACACAAGTGTAACATGAGTATTACATGTATAACACAAGTGTAACATGAGTATTACATGTATAACACAAGTGTTACATGAGTATTACATGTATAACACAAGTGTAACATGAGTATTACATGTATAACACAAGTGTAACATGAGTATTACATGTATAACACAAGTGTAACATGAGTATTACATGTATAACACAAGTGTAACATGAGTATTACATGTATAACACAAGTGTAACATGAGTATTACATGTATAACACAAGTGTAACATGAGTATTACATGTATAACACAAGTGTAACATGAGTATTACATGTATAACACAAGTGTAACATGAGTATTACATGTATAACACAAGTGTTACATGAGTATTACATGTATAACACAAGTGTAACATGAGTATTACATGTATAACACAAGTGTAACATGAGTATTACATGTATAACACAAGTGTAACATGAGTATTACATGTATAACACAAGTGTAACATGAGTATTACATGTATAACACAAGTGTAACATGAGTATTACATGTATAACACAAGTGTAACATGAGTATTACATGTATAACACAAGTGTAACATGAGTATTACATGTATAACACAAGTGTAACATGAGTATTACATGTATAACACAAGTGTACATGAGTATTACATGTATAACACAAGTGTAACATGAGTATTACATGTATAACACAAGTGTTACATGAGTATTACATGTATAACACAAGTGTAACATGAGTATTACATGTATAACACAAGTGTAACATGAGTATTACATGTATAACACAAGTGTAACATGAGTATTACATGTATAACACAAGTGTAACATGAGTATTACATGTATAACACAAGTGTAACATGAGTATTACATGTATAACACAAGTGTTACATGAGTATTACATGTATAACACAAGTGTAACATGAGTATTACATGTATAACACAAGTGTAACATGAGTATTACATGTATAACACAAGTGTAACATGAGTATTACATGTATAACACAAGTGTACATGAGTATTACATGTATAACACAAGTGTAACATGAGTATTACATGTATAACACAAGTGTTACATGAGTATTACATGTATAACACAAGTGTTACATGAGTATTACATGTATAACACAAGTGTAACATGAGTATTACATGTATAACACAAGTGTAACATGAGTATTACATGTATAACACAAGTGTTACATGAGTATTACATGTATAACACAAGTGTTACATGAGTATTACATGTATAACACAAGTGTAACATGAGTATTACATGTATAACACAAGTGTTACATGAGTATTACATGTATAACACAAGTGTAACATGAGTATTACATGTATAACACAAGTGTAACATGAGTATTACATGTATAACACAAGTGTAACATGAGTATTACATGTATAACACAAGTGTTACATGAGTATTACATGTATAACACAAGTGTAACATGAGTATTACATGTATAACACAAGTGTTACATGAGTATTACATGTATAACACAAGTGTTACATGAGTATTACATGTATAACACAAGTGTAACATGAGTATTACATGTATAACACAAGTGTAACATGAGTATTACATGTATAACACAAGTGTAACATGAGTATTACATGTATAACACAAGTGTAACATGAGTATTACATGTATAACACAAGTGTTACATGAGTATTACATGTATAACACAAGTGTAACATGAGTATTACATGTATAACACAAGTGTAACATGAGTATTACATGTATAACACAAGTGTAACATGAGTATTACATGTATAACACAAGTGTTACATGAGTATTACATGTATAACACAAGTGTAACATGAGTATTACATGTATAACACAAGTGTTACATGAGTATTACATGTATAACACAAGTGTTACATGAGTATTACATGTATAACACAAGTGTAACATGAGTATTACATGTATAACACAAGTGTAACATGAGTATTACATGTATAACACAAGTGTAACATGAGTATTACATGTATAACACAAGTGTAACATGAGTATTACATGTATAACACAAGTGTTAACATGAGTATTACATGTATAACACAAGTGTTACATGAGTATTACATGTATAACACAAGTGTAACATGAGTATTACATGTATAACACAAGTGTAACATGAGTATTACATGTATAACACAAGTGTTACATGAGTATTACATGTATAACACAAGTGTAACATGAGTATTACATGTATAACACAAGTGTAACATGAGTATTACATGTATAACACAAGTGTTACATGAGTATTACATGTATAACACAAGTGTAACATGAGTATTACATGTATAACACAAGTGTAACATGAGTATTACATGTATAACACAAGTGTAACATGAGTATTACATGTATAACACAAGTGTAACATGAGTATTACATGTATAACACAAGTGTAACATGAGTATTACATGTATAACACAAGTGTAACATGAGTATTACATGTATAACACAAGTGTACATGAGTATTACATGTATAACACAAGTGTTACATGAGTATTACATGTATAACACAAGTGTAACATGAGTATTACATGTATAACACAAGTGTAACATGAGTATTACATGTATAACACAAGTGTAACATGAGTATTACATGTATAACACAAGTGTAACATGAGTATTACATGTATAACACAAGTGTTACATGAGTATTACATGTATAACACAAGTGTAACATGAGTATTACATGTATAACACAAGTGTAACATGAGTATTACATGTATAACACAAGTGTAACATGAGTATTACATGTATAACACAAGTGTTACATGAGTATTACATGTATAACACAAGTGTAACATGAGTATTACATGTATAACACAAGTGTTACATGAGTATTACATGTATAACACAAGTGTAACATGAGTATTACATGTATAACACAAGTGTAACATGAGTATTACATGTATAACACAAGTGTAACATGAGTATTACATGTATAACACAAGTGTAACATGAGTATTACATGTATAACACAAGTGTAACATGAGTATTACATGTATAACACAAGTGTAACATGAGTATTACATGTATAACACAAGTGTAACATGAGTATTACATGTATAACACAAGTGTAACATGAGTTTTCCCAGTGCAGGGGGTTAGCCTCTGGAGCCTCTCAGCTGAGGCAGAAAAATTCTGTGAATAGAACATTAAACACATTAAACACATGTTAGTGGTGTTCTCTCTGAGTTGAGTCATCATTGCATGGCTCTGTAGTGTTTTGTTTGTTTCACCACTCTTTCTTTAGACTTTGGTTTTCTGATTTAGAGAGCATTTAGTTGAGCTGGATTATCTCTGAATAGCCATTGATTTCAGAGATAATGAGAGAGTTTAGACACTATATTATAATCTGTTTCGAGAATAAAAACATTTGAAAATACAGTGTGTTACCTCTTGACTGGGGAGCAATCTGAGAGGTCTTTAACGGTCCTCTGAGGTCCCCCTGGTACTGGCAGTTCATTTATCAGTATTATCAGTATTGACAGTGGTCAATACACAGACTGTAAGAAGCTGGTGAAATCTGTCCAAAAAAGTGAAAAGGCTTTTGTTCAGAGCTGTGCTCAGAGTTTACAGCAGGCCGTAGTGTATGAGACATGAATGACTGCTGTGAGTGCAGCATTAATAACATGTATTAAAGGGCTCTAATCACAGCGTCCTGTCGGGACATGCTCAGCGTCTGCTGTCTTTCTCCCAAATCTGGGCACTATGTCCAGGAGATAACGCCAGCAAATCCATACCTGCTGCAATAACACAGGAATTCTCAGGAGCGGTATTCACTAAACTCTGCTCCAGGTCACACTGGTTTTTGGGACAAAAGTTTATTGGTAGGAAAAAGGCTTTTCTGTTTTTCCATTAAAAGTCTGAGAAGGCACAGAGTCAATGGCAGCGCCTCTGGAACAGTAATACTAGTATGACAGTAATACTCCTATTGCAGTGGTGGATAAAGTCATACATTTTGAGTAAAATGTCTAATACTTTCAAGTTACAAATTTGCAGGTCCAAAAATATGAATAAAATACATTTTACATCATTTTAGTGAGGAAATGTGGGGATCAACTTATAAAACCATAATGGATAAGATTGTCCTACAGCAAAAATGTCAAATAAATAAGGCTGGGTACAATCATACTAATCCATTATTTTAAAATTGGTTTATTATAGAGTCATGCAAATAATTTCTTCCAGATTGTGTCCAGAGGTTTTTTTTTTAGTTCCTGAGAGCAAATATGAGTTGGGAGATATGTGTACATTTACTTTATAAAAAGTCTTAAAGTATAAATTACGATTAGAAAATGATTATCTTTAGAGAGTAAGTCAGTTGTCTTCCGGTCTCTCAGCAGAAGTTACTTTTGTTTTTTTAGATATGTAGTGGAGTAAAAAGTATATTTATCTTTTAGATGTAGTAAAGTAAAAGTAGTACGTTTCCTCTATAAATACTACTCAAGTAAAGTACAGATTCTCAAAAACTATACTTAAGTACAGTACTCAAGTAAATTTACTTTGTTACTGTCCACCACTGGCCTACTGTCAAAGTAAAGTCAGTGCAGAGGTGTGGGCTGCTGTGAAGGTGTGAGGAAAGGCGGGTGCTCTTATCAGGTACTCGCTGGTGAAATGCTGAACATGGCAGGAATGTTCCTCAGAGCAAGTCGAGAGATATCCAGCCTGTAAATCACTAATCCCACTACAACATTAGAAGAGTCTGTAGAACAGGCTTGTTCTTCACGTGTAAACCTGTGTTAGTGTTATCATGAGGTTTCCCTGCTCCCCAGAGCCAGAGCACACCCTCCAGTTTCCTGTTTGCCCTGCTCTCTGTTCACTCTGTGTGTTTCCTCTTCCCCAGCTCCGGGCACTGAGCTGCTGCACCTGTCCCTGTTTGGATCGAAGCAGCATGAGTTAGTGCGCCCCCCGCAGCCCGTCACCAGACCTTCATGAGCCAGCGGGATGAGGTGCACGCCCTCTCGGAGCGCCTCCTCGTAGCCTCGCACAAGGGGCACGTCCACAATGTGGTTCAGCTCATCAACAAGGGAGCGGAGGTGGCTGTGACCAAGGTGAGTGGGGCAGGGGTTTCAGCTGAAGGCCCTAAAATAAGAGAGGAGGAGGAACAGGCTCTCTCGGATTACCTCCTTTGATCCATATTGTTTTTATACTTAGCTGTGCTGCTGTGTAATGGTCACATGATCTCACCCCACACACACTGTTATTGTTTCACTGTTATTTGTTCTTTGGTCTGAACTGACCTCAGGCCTCCAGTAGTATTACATCACTTCCTGAGTGTGGATGACTGACCTTTGACCTCGGTGGCTCTGTGGTGAGGGAAGACTGTAGAACGCGATACTAAACACAAGTGTAAAACAAAGTAATGTGCTTTGTAACTTTGTGTTTATGGACCGCCTGGAAAATGAGAAGCTTCATCTGAAGTTTTCCATAAATACATTTATATTCAGTTACATTCTGTTTTCTTTTCTTTCTTCCTTTTTTTATAATCTTTTTAAGCTTTTCTTCTGCATATAACCCCATGGGCAATAGGCTACACAATTTAATATAACAGTTAATAAAAGTTAATTAAATAAACACACTTAAAAAAAAAACGATAACAAAACTCGTACACATAAATAAATAATTGTTATTGTTATTATTGTAAAAATAACAATCGCTACCATTAACATCATCCTCCTCCACAAGTATGTTTAAAATGGGTTCAGCCATTCTATTTTCATTTACATCTGACACAGTGTCCCAGCTGTGGTGTATTACAGTTGCTTTTACTAAGCACACTCTGATCTTAGGATGGAGTGTGAGGTCTACAGGAGGATCGGTGCAGCGGCTGCAGTAATGCGGTTGTTGTATCAGTCTGTTGAAGAAGGAGCTGAGCTGCAAAGCAAAGCTCTGGATTTACTGGTCGATCTATGAAAAAACTGCTCTTTATTAAATCCAAAGTCATCGACCATGATAAAATGAAGTGGCTTTTTAAACTAAAGACAGTTATAGTCTTGTATATTTTAGAAAACAGTTGCTCAATTTTATGTTTAATTTGCTCTAACTTTCAGATGGTATTGTACCTTTAAACTACTGTACAACATAATGATTAATTGTTCCGATTTCTTTCAATCGGTTATGGCCACATTGCAGATTAATTGATTAACCACGAACACTCCAGCTCCGCTTTCCTCCTTGACCCCGAGAGGGGAAGACCTAGGAGACACTGGGGGACTTTGTCTCTCGGCTGTCTGGAGAATGCCTTGGGATTCCCTCGGAGGAGCTAGAGGAGGTGTCTGGGGAGAGGAAAGGTCTCTGTGCTTAGAATGCTACCTCCATGACCTGGCCATGGATAAGTGGTAGTAGATGGATGGACTCTGATCTGACTGCTCTCTTATTGTGACCTTTTATTTTACAACAAATAAAATTCCTAACACATGTCCATACTCACACAACTGTGAGTCCAGTCTTTATGTTGTTGTTATGTTACTGTTACTTTATTTTGAAATTAAAATATTTTCACAGTGATAAAACTAAAACTAAAACAATTCATTGTATAATGCTGTATTTAAAAAGCAGAGAACCATATCCCTCAGTAGACTCCACAGATGCTGTGGATTTAAAGCCCAGCTAATCCTGCTAACATCTACATCTGTGTCCACTGTGTCCTCTTCTCTGTGTCCTCTCCTCTGTGTCCTCTCCTCTGTGTTCTCGCCTCTGGATCCTCTCCTGTCCTGGTCCCAGTATGGGCCCTCTCAGGTGGTCCTCTGAGCTGTCTTGTGTCTCTTGTTGACCCCTGTGTTCTGTGTCCCTCCAGTTCGGCCGGAGCCCTCTCCACTTGGCGGCATACAGAGGTCACATTGAGGTTGTGCGTATCCTGCTCAAAGCCGGCTGTGACCTGGACATCCAGGACGATGTGAGTAGTCCTCACACCCCCAGCTCCTGCTCCGGGACCAGCCTGTGACCTTGGGTTACTTTGGTTTCACTGTCCTCAAATTGGACACTCTTTCTAAGCTCTCATGGCACAATGACTTCCAGTGGGCTGGAGTGGGACCCTCTGGAGTGTCCTCTCATGGGCTTACCCCTGGGCTGCAGGACCCCGTCCCCGGCTGAGCAGTGCCTCGTGGACTGGGCGTGGTCTGTGAGTTCAGCGGGATTCTCTGGGTCCACCGGGAGCGCCCTGATGGAGCAGCAGCAGCGGAGGAGAAGCCCTGGCCCCTGGGGGACGGTGAAGGTCAGCTGAATGTGCTTGTGCCGGTGGAACTCTGTCCTTCATCCTCCTCCTCCTCCTCCTCCACTGCTGCTGCTCTGCTTCAGCCGGTCTCCTGACCTCTGACCCCTTTCTCTGTTGCTATATTCATGTCCCATTTGGGGCCTGTGCACTATTTTATTCTCTCAGTGGGTCCCCTCTCTTCAGACCTGGCAGTAACATGTTTCCTCTTTGGCCTCATGGCTGATACACAAACCCACAGAGCTCGGTCCTTCACCTTAAAAATATCTGAGTCCTGGGATTGTCCAATAAAACACATGTTGCAGAGGGGAATCCATTAGTGCCAGGTCTGAAAACACGCTTCACTCTAATCTTCTCATCTGTGCTGTGGTTTGACATCACACTAATGCCTGAGGATAATGTGCTGTCCACTGTCCCCTGTCCTCACAGCAGACGAGGGCTGCTCTGCTTGGACGCTCACTGTGACAGGGTGCTTTGTCCTGCTCTCAGGGGCAGATTGTTCTGTTTATTTTAACTGGGATGTAGAACAACAAACAAAAAAATACTTCATTATTTCAATCTGAAAAAAACAACAACAATGTACACTGAGACTTGCACATCAAGTTCTTTTTTGCCAACACTCACCAGACACTTTATTAGGTTCTGCTCTGATCTAAAAGTTCAAATGGAGTTAGAGAATGAAAAAGGGCATTTAGTGACTTGACTGGTGTGAATATTTCAATTCAACTCAATTTTATTTCTATAGCCCAGTGTCACAACAACAGTCACCTCAAAGTGCTTCACAAACAGTTAAATAAACATAAACACACAATCAGACATAAACAATAACTACACTAAACCAAATAGACCCAGGACATCTCTGTCCTTAGACCCTCCTCCCCAAAAAACCCAGCTGTGGGGAAAAAAGAAGAAACCTTATGGAGACCACATTGAAGGAGAGATCCTCTCCCAGGACACACAGGCACATGTGTCTCGGACTGTTAAATAAAGTCCATTAACTCATCTATATTGTCATAGTTCAGGTCTGTAAGGATGCAGCAGGTGGGCCTCATCCAGACAGGGGAGTGGGGGTGAGGTAGGGGTCCAGGAAGTCCATAGAGGTGAGGTTAAGGGCCCACAGGTCGGGACAGGAGCACAGATTGGGGTCCGCTAAGGTCTGGTCGTCACTGGGACATCTGCCAGCAGCCAGGCATCTGAAACAGTCCCCACTCCCACAGAGGGGGACTGACAGAGGGACAACGACTGCTGTGATTAACACACACAGACTTCTCCAGGGTCTGAACTGCAGCAGGTTTCCTGTCTCTCAGGACTGAATGGACTGAGCTACTGGATGTGATTTTTTTATATTATAATATCTTTATCTTATTAGATTTAAACAAGGGGGCATGGTGTGCTCTCGCCTCCCAGCTAGGAGATTGTAGGTTCAGTCCTCAGGCTGACCAACACACGAACTCTCTGGGTGGAGTCTGCATGTCCTCCCCGTGTTACCGTGGGTAACTCTGGGTACTCTGGCTTCCTCCCACTGTCCAAAGACATGCCTGCCCTAGTGAATAAATATGAGTCTTTCTGTCAGCACTGTGACTAACTGGCCCCTGTCCAGGGTGTACCCCGACTAAGCCTAAGTTACTGGGATAGGCTCTAGTACCTGTGACCCCTTACAAGATTGAGCAGCAGAAGATAAATGAATGAATGTTTCAAACAAATATACCCAATAATGAGTCTGCTCCAGCCTCACTGCAGAAATATGGAACTATGCTAAAGACTGTCAGACTCGTGGTTTGTTTGTTAGTTTATGTCTATTCCTGTAAAGCCCTGAGAGGCAGAGACTGTTGTTGTGATACTAGACTATATACATCAAATTGAACTGATGTGTAGAAACAGGAAAAATGGGCAAGTTTAAGAATTTGAGCAAGTTTGACAAGGGCCAAAGTGTGATGGGTAGAGACGTTTGGGTCAGAGAGTCTTTAAAACTGCAGCTCTTCCCGAAATATATATTCATAGTTGTTCTGACACTGATCATCACTATTTATGTGACATCGGGGTGAATTTGCCTGGTGTGTGCTGTGTAGGGCTGGGTACTCTTAAATGATACCTTTGTGGTATTGGAAAAAAGTTCCAATACTACTGGTGTCGGGGAAAAAAAAGTGGTAGCAAGTTTCAATACTTAGTGGGACCTTTAATATTCCTTTGCATGTATGACTCAAATAAATAACACAGAATAAATCATACAAACTACTGGTTTTAACTTACAGCTATATGATGAGCTGATATGAGAGCTCAGATTTTTTCTTACCAAGAATAAAATGCTTTTTCAGCACTCACTGTCATCACAATTCAACGACACGGCCACGTTTATGACTCAGCTTTTAGTGCACTCTGGGCTTATGAAATAGGTCGTAATTTTCTTTAACAATGGTCTTAAAAAGGTCTAAATAAGTTCTAAATGCAACTTGTTGAGCCATGCAAAAACCCAGCCAGCCCTAGTGCTGTGGTGTTTTCTGATGGTGAGTTTGTCTTGCGTGTGTTTCAGGGCGAACAGACAGCGCTGCACCGGGCCGCTGTGCAGGGGAACACGGAGGTCATCAGCGCTCTGCTCCAGGAGGGCTGTGCTCTGGACCGCCAGGACAAGGTGCTCCTCTTGCCTCACTAACATCAGTAGCGCTGCTCTGGGTTTTTTCCAAGTAGCTGCTGCTCTGCCCACTGCTCTACTCAGTGTATTTATTTGTGAAGTTATTCTGTGTGTTTTAACTCTCAGGACGGAAACACTGCTCTCCACGAAGTATCCTGGCACGGCTTCAGTCAGTCTGTCAAGCTGCTGGTGAAGGCTGGAGCTAATGTTCACGCCAAAAACAAGGTGATCCCCGTCTCTGCCACTGTCCCACAGAAATATGTGATCATACGTGTGCTTATATACCTGGTAAATGCTTGGTACTGATGCTTGTCGTTGTCTCTGTGATAATCCTGGCAGGCAGGGAACACGGCGCTGCACCTGGCCTGTCAGAACGGACATGCTCAGAGCTCCAAGGTCCTGCTGCTGGGGGGGTCCCGGCCCGACACACACAACAATGTGGGTTTTCAACAGACACAAAAACTATCTACCCAAGTGCAGTATAATAATAATACAACACTTACACTAAAACGCTTTGATGCTGTAAAATATAATAGACATGTTGAAGCTGAAATATATGAAATTTCATGACAATACTAACTCAATTTGAATTTGATGGCAGCAACACATCTCAAAGTTGAGACAGGGGCAACAAAGGCTGAAAAACTAATTTTTACAGGAGGAGGAGGAGGGTTTTGCAAATGATGAAGTTAATTGTACACTCTGCAGTCAGATATTTAGGTGTAAAAGGAGCATTTTATAAAGCCAGAGTCTGTTTTATTAGTGTTGAATGTTTTGGATGCCTCTGGATTAAAATCAGACATAATTCTGTACAAAAACTCACTGCATGGATCAGTAACACTTCCAGAAGTTTCAGTCAGCCCTGACACGGGTCACAGCAGGGCCATCCAGAAACACTGCTGTCTCACCTCGACCAAAGCGCTTTGAAGATGGACTGAGAAAAAACAGAAGAGATTTCTCTGGTCAGAGGATTTTTTTTTTTTTTTTTTTGGAGATGTCTTGCGTCCATCAAATTTAAAATGAATGAAAATTGTATAATTGTTTGCCTCACTTTCAACATTCAGCGTATTTATGTACTGAATATGTGGCTATGTTCTGTAGTGAATTGTGCGATTGTACATAATATATTGGTTTAACTTTTTGTCTTGTAAAATAATTTCACTTTTACATTATGTTCTAATATTTTGGGATGCGCATGTTTGTTGAGCCTGTCCTCTGTCCTCTGCAGACGGGAGACACATGTCTACATGTGGCAGCTCGGTACAACCATGTGTCCATCATCCGCATCCTCCTGGGAGCCTTCTGCTCAGTGTCCCACAAAAACCTGGTCAGTGTACAGTACAGTATATACAGTATGTGACCAACCTGACAGGAGCTGGGTGAGACCATTTTAGGGAGAATCAAGTTAATGTTAAAAAGAAGTCATCTGGACATTTTGTAAAGTTTCTTATGCTGAAATATATAAAGTAAATGTGTCGTTGGTGCGTGCAGGCTGGGGACACGCCGCTTCACGTGGCCGCCGCTCTCAATCATAAGAAAACAGTCAGTCTGCTGCTGGAGGCCGGAGCCGACAGTCGCATCTGTAACAACGTGAGTCTCCAGACTTCTCATCAGAGCAGTGCTGTGGTTCCTAAACTACAGTGGTTCCCAAACTTTTTCATGCAGCGTAGTGGGTCCAAGGGGTTTTTGTCATACCATTTGTCAAGCAAAATACTCTGCAAAAAGTGCATATATATATATATATGTATATATATATATATATATATATATATATATATATATATATATATATATATATATATATATATAATATATGTTTATTAGTACAAAGGCATTTTATATTTTATTGTAAGTACAAATTATCTTGCATTTTTTTAAACAAAAAATTTATATAAAAAATACAATAAAATAATATTATATAAAAGCAATACTACTATATTAACTAAGCTGACTCATTTCACGATATGTTATGTTTAGAATAAACTTAAAAAATGGTAATACATTTTATATAAATTACTACTACTACTACTGCATCTACCATTTACTACAAGAAAACTTTAATCATTTGAATAACTCCCCTTTGAAATGCCCTTTTGAAAAAATATTCAGATAATACTCTTTAGCAGTGAGACACTTTTGTAAGTTTAATAATCCAATATGAAAAGACTGCAAATAAGTTATTATTAATATTAAATTATGAAGTAATTCCAAGTACCCCCTGCAAAGTACTCAAGGGGTCCTCATACCCCTGGTTGGGAAACACTGCTGTACTAGACCAGGGGTTTATAGAAGGATTCTTGTTCTGAGGGGGATTTTAACAGCAAAGTAAATGACTGACAGGGCACAGGATAATGACAGTTGTAGCAGAGGATCAGGCTTTTAATGCACTCACACATACTGTCTATCCGTTCTCTCTCTCTCTCTCTCTCTCTCTCTCTCTCTCTCTCTCTCTGTGTGTGTGTGTGTGTGTGTGTGTGTGTGTGTGTGTACAGGCCGGCCACACTGCACTGGACCAGGCCCGAGAGCACAACAACCCAGAGGTGGCTCTCCTCCTCACCAAAGCCCCACAGGTACAACTGCAACCACTGTCTCATTTTAGATTTCAGAAATGTCATTTGAATTAGTAACTACATTGGACTACTAAAGTCGTTCTTGAGCCTAACCTGGACAGCTGATGCACTCTTGTTTGCTTGCCTTGGTGCAGAGCTTCGTCCGTGGCAGGAGTGTGAGGAAGAGGAGGGACAAGCTGAAGGCAGAGGGCAGAGCCCAGTCCGTGCCCAGAGATGAGATGCTGCCCTCAAAAGTACACACTCAGAACACACTTGCACATCTTTCTCAGAGAGGATCTTTGTACTACTGAGAGTTACAGATGCTGTTTGTTTATATGATTGTGGGAAGTCTGTTGATCTGTTTATCTATTCATATATACAATTGTGTTCAGAATATTAGCAGTGTATGTATCAAGTGAGTAAGTCTCAAAATCCTATTCTAGCTTTTATTTCCACACATGCATTGAGAACACTGCTCATTCTATTTCAAAATCAAAACATGAACAAAATATGATAAAATTTGTTATTCCTTTACAGAAAGTGAGGAAAAAAGGAATATCAGGCTGGCAGTGTCTGCACTTTTCTTAACAAACTCAAACATTTACTGTAAACTGAAAATGCTTTAAGATTTTGCTTCCTGTAGATCTCTGAACTAATATTTAGTTGTATAACTAAAGAGTTATACAACTAAAGAGAACTGCTCTTCATCTGTGATGCATAGAGTCCTCTAAATTCTGGCAGGTATCACAGCCCAGGACGACTGGACTACATTCCACAATTCCTCTTCTTTCCATTTCCATTCCATTTCCATTTCTTGGTTTGGCTTCAGAAACAGCATTTTTAATGTCACCCCACAAGTTTTCTATAAGGTTAAGGTCTGGGGACTGTGGGGCCCCTCCATAACGTTAATCTGTTTGGTCCTGAACCCAGATGCTGGTCTTTTACTGTGAGTTTTGGGTCCTTGTCTTGTTGAAACCCATTTCAATGGCATTTCCTCTTCAGCAGAAGGCAACATGACCTCTTGAAGTATTTGGATATAAACTGATCTATGATCTCTGTGATGCGATAAATAGGCTCGACACCTTAGTCTGAGAAACAGCCCCATATCATGATGCTTGCTCCACCAGGCCAGGGTTGCCAAGTCTGTGGTTTTCCAGCGGAATTGGATGGCTTTTTAAGTGTTGCCATGGGTGAAAAAAATTGTCCATGGGTTGGGCAGAGCTATTTTTTGGTAAATGATAGGGTATTTCTCCATATTTTGAGTGACAAATCTTTAAAACCCAAAGCCAATCACACTGAAACTGGTCTGTGAGAGAAGGGCAAGGAGCGTGTCCACGTCATCAGAGGAGCGTTCCTTTGGCGCAGCGACACTAATTACGATTAAGTGTTTTCATTCACTGTTCCGCAGGTTTTGGGCTATTTTTAATTTGCTGTTGGGCGGATTTTGACTTTCAGACCTGGCAACCCTGCACCAGGCTTTACTACTGTCTTCACAGTGTCCGGGGGCCTGGAACTCATATGCTGTGGCAGATGCCAAACAAACACATCAGACTAAATATAGAGAGATAAGCTCTGAGTTTCTGTAAGAATACTGTGAGTGAGATGTTTCTGCTGTGTCTCCAGGAGAGTGGCTCTGCTGCAGACGACACTCCGAGCAGTGAGCAGGCAGCCAAAAAGTCCGACAAGTCTAAAGAATTCAACAGCAAACAGGACAAAAACAGGAGAAGCCAGGACAAGGTAGCTGTCATCACTTAAATATATTAGATAGATGGGTAGTTCTGAAACTGAGGAGTCTGTCTGTCCACAGCCCTCGCTGTCCGACCCCCTGCGCCGCAGAGAGGCCAGGCACAGAGCCGCCCTCCACAGGCGAAAAGGCAAACTGCGAGGAGTGTCCCCTCACACTTCCATTCCTCCTCACAACCTCAAGGCCTACCAACTGTACACCCTGTACCGTGGCAAGGACGGCAAGATTATGCAGGTTTGGCCTCCCTGTCTCTGGCAGCTCTGTGACTGTCCCCTCTGGAGCCAGGCTCTCTGATTTGTTGGCTCACTGTCCTTGCTGCAGGCCCCTCTGAACGGCTGCCGCTGTGAACCTCTCATCACCAAACTGGAGAACCAACTGGAGGCCACCAAAGAGGAGATGAAGACCGAGATCCACGCCGTCCAGGACCTGATGAACTCTAAGCTGGGCCAGTTGGACCGCAAGAACCAGCATCAGGTACGAGTCCCAGAGCAGCACGCTTTCCGAGGGTTTTAGTGATGGGCTGCTTATGGGGTTAGGAGTAAACATATGTAAGTTAAAATCAGACTTGTAGCTTTACTGATTTCCAACAGGTCTCAAAGATAAATCTGTCTGTTTTTTGGATCCATATGTAGATTAGACTACCGTTTTTTCCGCACTATAGGGCGCTCCGGATTATAAGGCGCACTGTCACTGAATGGTCTATTTTCAAACTTTTTTCACATATAAAGTGCTCCGGACTAAAAGGTGAAACAAAACAGTCAGATAAGTCAGTCAGTCAAACTTTATTCAACGCGTTCACCATAACTCCCAAACTTGTTCAGTTGTAACGCGTGAATAAAAAACACAATCTGAGACCGCTAAATCAAACGATAGCGTATTCACAATAACTCATAACTGTTCAGTTAACGTTATAACAAAATACAACACAATACACTCACTTTTTCAGTTCATTCCTCATCCACAAATCCCTCAAATTCTTCATCTTCAGTGTCCGAGTTCAAAAGTTGGGCGATTACAGCAATATTATGGTGAAGCACAGTATGTATTACTCCGTGATGCTCCTGACTACGGTAGCCGTAAATAAATTCATATATAAGGCGCTCTGGATTATAAGGCGCACCGTCGTTTTTTGAGAAGATTGAAGGCTTTTAAGTGCGCCCTATAGTGCGGAAAATACGGCAATTTTACTCTTTTCTCTCTTCTTCTTTCTTCTACACTGACAGCTTTTCCTGAGACCTACTATGATAATACAGTTACCCCACCTAGTGGTGAAACAAAAGGTTACAGTGTGACTAAAACCAACAAAAATGTATACATTGTAGCATCGGGCCTCTTATTCTTCCTGTACATTTGTGTCAGCATTATTCTTTGCTTTAGAATATAGTTTCCTAGTCCTGTGCTGTAACTCTAAGCTCCTGAGGAGAGACACTGTGAGGTGTTCCTGTGCTGTGTGTCAGATGCGGGCTCTGGATAAGCTGACTGTGGAGAGAGTGGGGGCTGAGAGGAGCCAATGTCTGCAGAGGATTGAGCAAAGGGCCCTTCAGGAGAGACAGGAGAGCCAACGCCGGCAGGTAGATGATGATGAGACACCAGTTCTGAATTAAACTTGTGTCCACATCATTCAATTCAAAGTTTTTTTTTATTATTAACACCAGCATGAATAGCTTTAATATAAAAATAGTAGTGTTGTGTATATGTTGTGTTATAAATAGTAAATGTGAATTGTCCCAGCTGCGTCAGAGTGAAAACCCAGTGCTGTTGTTGTCTGAGCAGGGGTCTCTGGTGAGTGAGCTGAAGAGCTGGTGTCTGTCTAAGCTTCAGAACATGGACGGCCGAGTCACTGTGGACCCCAGTGGCCCCAGGCTCAGGCGCAGCTCCTCTGTGACCGAGGGGCTGAATGAATCTGACAACGCTGGGCTCACCGTGATGCCTTGGGAACCTGCTGACACAACTGGAACAGGAGCAGGAGGGGCTGGGGCCACAGAGGCTGGAGCTGAAGAGACAGAGCCAGGAGCCACCTCAGCTAACTACTTTGTGGTCCATGTGGACAGCCCTGCAGGTAAACACCAACGTCATTTAAACTCTGTTTTGTCGACACTCTGGGTTTAGTGCTGTTCTATAGTATCCGTGTATGAATTTATGCTGACATACACACTTCATTCCAGCACATGGTAGAACCACCACATTATTTAAGAACTAGAGAAGACACATTTAAAAACATATGAAAAACAGTAACCCTCAGTTTACATTCTATTACCATCATGTTTTTGACTGGATCATGTGATCGTTGTGTAGAGGGAGACATGTGCCCTGTGGATGTGGGCTCTGCTCCAGTGAAGAGCCCCCCAGTGTCTGCTCCAGTGGTACGGCCCAAAGAGAGAACAGTGCTCTCCCCGGACCCCCTGAGGAAGGACCAGGAGCTGGCAGCCTCTGGTCTGAACGGGAGCAGCAGGAGGCACCGGGCCAGCAGCCTAGACAGAACCAAGAGCCACCGGAGGCACTCCCAGGGCAGGACTAAGAGCAGAGGTGGTGTACGTACCCTGGAGGTGTTCGGGGAGCGGCCCGAGCCCTCGTTTGCTCAGGAGAGGGACAACATGCATGCTCTGGAGGTGTCCCAGTACTTCTTCGAGGCCGTGTCAACTCAGATGGAGCGCTGGTACGAGAGGAAGCTGCAGGAGGCGCGGTGGCAGGCGGAGCAGAGGGCCCAGACAGACCGTGCTGCACTCTTAGAGAGGATTACACACCTGGAGCATGAGCTGCGTGTGCTCCGGACTGAGCATCAAAACTGCTGACACACTGCTCAATCTGCTTGTACAGGTGCATCAAAAAATACAGTATTGTGGAAAAGTTGTCAGTAGTTCAATTCAAAAAGTAAAATACACAGAATATAGATTCAGTGCACACAGAGTCAAATATTTCAAGCATAATTATATGCAAGCATAATTATATATACTAAATCTGGTATGATCACAATTTTAATATATTAAAACATTTCACTGTGTACTAAATCTCTAGTATACATGTCTCACCTTGAACTTCCACAGTATTCTATTTTCTAAGATGCTGGTGTACATTCACAGAAATGACCAAAATTCTATAAAACAGATGTTGTGACGGTTGCTGAGGTAGCACAGACCCAGTTGCCTGACCCAGAGTCTGTGTGCTAGCCTTTGCGCTCAAACTTGCCACTCTTCAGGTCGTATCCTTCCTCAGGCTCAAAGTAGCTGGGAGTAGGCTGCAGACCCTCTCTCTGAAAAGCCCGTAGTGTGTTCGTGAATGTAAAGTTTTCAGTCACACAGTAGATGGAGTGTAGACGTCTTTGTGAAGCCAGTAGAAAACGTAGAGTATCTCGTTTCTTGTAATGTGGTTAAGCCCTGGACACAACTTTTTGTATTGATTTTTTTCAGGTCTTAAAATGTGTAAAGTGACAATATTTTTTATTTTATATGATTAGAAAAATAACATGCTAACCTTTTTATTAAATGCTCAATTACACCTTCAGCTAATTGTGTAACTGCTGTTTTCAGAGAACCTAGTGTCCACTGAGAAGCACGGTGAAATTGTAATGGATTTGAAATGTGTTTTGATGGAGGAACGTACAGCAGAATAAGCTTGAGTTGCTGACAAACTGAGATCCAGTGCACAGGAAACACACCTGGAAGGGTTGTTTAACTGGTTTTACAGAGTCTGAAAGGATGTTGATGTTGCAATTTGAATTAAGTTATCAGCTTACCTACAGATCAACTATTCATGTTGCTAATATTCCCAATAATTTCCTCATTTTTAGTCAGGTTGAATATTGTGTATGTGTTGAATGAAGAAGGTTATGTCTGTGCTGTTTTTTTTTACTGTGCAGCTTTGTAATATAAAGAAAGAAAACATTTCTATTAAAAAAGGAAACGGTAAATATTTGTGTTTTTTTAATAATCTTTCAAAGGCAATATATAATCATTAATGATGGGCCAGAGAGATGTTGATTACATTTGAAAAGCCACAAACATTTTTCTTCAACAGAAAGTGTTTGATACATGGAGCCCCCTTTGTCCTGATATAAAGTAATGGAGGTGTCCCATTGAGTTTTGGTGATGTTTGGAGTTTAGACGGAGGCTGTAAGTTTAAAAATGCACATTTGTTTTGCTCCACATCCTTTTAAAATATGTCACCAGCCAGTGAAAGCTCTGTCTTAAGAGACTGCAATCATTCATTTGAAAGAACTGTCTCTCTTTTTAACTAACAAAGCAGTGAAATTTTCTCTGCACTTCATCAGAATCTGTCAGTGTCTTATGCGTCAGTGAACAAGCTTCCATCTTTCTACAATGCACTTTCAACGAGAGCATGGACGGAGATGGTCCAGCAAAGACACGCCTTGAGACGGCACAATCACCGTCTGTGTGATAATGTGTCCCAGGTCAGCTCAGAGGAGTCACACACAAACAGTCCGGAGCTACCTGGCCAGTGCTAAAGACCTCTGCAGCTCCTCCAGGTGGTTGTTGGCTTGTGTGATCATCATCCGAACGGCGTCCTGAAGAAAGAACAAGCACCAGTTCAGACAAATGTCCATCAACTAAATGAAGATTCAGCAGTTTACCTGAAATGTGTAATGTCTGTAATCTTACGGATAAATGCATTCTTTAGTGACAACCCATAATATAAAGCTTAAGTCTGGCACAGTCAGTTCTTTACCGGATCAGTGGCATCCTTGTTCCTCTTGAACTCATCTCTGGCCCAGTCTCGGAGGTACTTGCGGTCAGCCTCGTCCGGGACCTGCCTGATGGTCCTCAGCATGTTTCTGTAGATCCCCAAAACCTTCTGCCGCTGCAAGAACTGCACACACATATTCAGTATTTTTTATAGCCTTGCAGATATTCAGGTGAATGACATTTCCCCTTCTCAGACAGGATGAGCTGGTCCACCAACAGCACCATGAAGGCTGGGTGGGATTTGGGGAACAATGAAAGTATTGTGGTACATATTGTGTGAAAGAATATCAATGGTCAGACTTCTACTTAAGGGATTTGATCTACAACTAATGGACACAGGACCACATCTAAACATCTAGAACCTAGCTAGACCCAAACCGGGCTAAACTAGAAGTAGACCTGGATTAAAAGCTGGTGAAACCTGGACTAAACAAAGACTAGGAAGATGGGCTCAGAAGGCATTTACCACTCCTCTTGTAAAGAACACTATGTAAGTGCAGCTGTAATAGGGTAACCAGATTTTGGGACACTTATTTCCTTCACAAATCACAATGCATTTGAACTTAAGTGACAAAAAAAAAGCACCCAAAATCCAATTTTCTGTCATGAATTCAAAATAAATGACTCTAGGGCTTAGGTTTTTGAATATGATTACAATTTATTGTTAACAATGACATGATAAATACATAAAGGTATTTACCAAATGTTTTTTAAGTTTCCAGTGAGATTCTATTGGTTAAAAAGGGGGAAAACTGGAACATATAAGTGTGTTTACAGATATGTGTTGGGACATGGGACATGGAGCCCCAAACAGGGACTGTCCTCGTTAAATAGGGACACCTGGTCACCCTAATCCAGGGGTCTGCAACCTTCCGGATCCAAAGAGCCAATTGTCGGCAAATATACTAAACTTGCTCCTGTAAAGAGCCGCAACTAATAGAACTGTGTTAAATACCAACTGCAATGATTATCTTTTAATGGGCCACTAAATAACCACGCACGCAGGAGCCACGCACGCTATGAGAACTGGAGCCACATCCAGTAACTATGTGTAATTTGTTGGGGCTGTTTATTTAACTTATGTGTTGCACTTTATTATAAGTCCATGGCATATTCAAACATTGAGCAAGCTTTATTATAAATTGACAAATGATACAGGTGCAAGTTGTTTTAAAGACGTCTACTTATTCCTTTATTGACTTTCCATAACCAGATGTCAGATGCCCACAGAGCCTCATGCAGCTATAAAACCATAGGTTGCGGGTGTGTGCCCTAAGCTGTAAACAGACACAGAATCAGCGCAGCTTAGAGAAGCTGATGGCGGCTGTAGGGAGACACTTCTTCCAGACACATTCAGCCCTAACCACACCTGTAACATTTACCTGTTTGAGAGAAAGAGCCGCTGGAGGTAACCTTGACAGCGCCATGTTTGTATTGCCGGATGTTGTGCTTCTGTTCTGGCTGCTTCTTTCTCTCAGGCTGGCGGACTACAAACCAACGGAAAAATGTACATGCTGCCACCTGCTGTACGGAGGAGGATCATGCCTTTGTGGACACAGTCTGCTCATCAAGCCTTTGGCTTGCACAGGGGTATAACGTCAGGCAGTGCAGCTGTTCTGGGGCCCAGGGCCCATCGGTTAATGCCAGGTGACGTCACACGTGTGTATTTTGGGTCGTTATCGCCATCTTGGGAAGCAAGCGACAGTTTTCCCCGAGCGTATAAGGGACAAAGACTGTAATTGGTCTCAGCTCTGAAAGCGCCAAATCTCCCTCCATCAGCCTCGAAACTCACAGTTACAGTTTACTGACTGCGGTCAGGCCAGCCGGCGTTTGTTTTACCGTGGTCAAGTGAGCCGCTCCTAAATTTTGAGTGCGCTAATATAGCATTCTTTACGGCAGTTGTCGTGCTGCTGCCGAGGGGGAGCGAGACACACGAGAGTAACCACAGAGAGTTTAGAAGCACATTTACTCAACCTTTTTCACTAATTTAACTAAAATTCCAGTTATTATTAAAGACTAATTATTACCTAACTAAATATGGTGAGTGTATAAGGTGGAATTATATCGCATCTTTTTCACTATAAGCCTAAGAAATGACTGCACCAGTGTGCTATGTACTTCTACCACCAATACCTCTGGTACTACTTTCACACCATGGAGTACTTTTTTCATGAAGTTCGTAATGACTAAAATTAAACTCATTGTGTACTGTATCATACTGTATTTAAGACTGAAAAAAAAAATCTAATAAGTACACAATGAAACCTGCTCATACCTATTAAGTACATCCTGGTCTACTAACACAGAGTATGAAGTACCTTTACTGTGTATTTTTTGTGTAATTGTACTTCAAAGTACCTAGTAATTTTTATTTCAAAAAAGTACACAATGAAACCTGCTTATACCTATAAAGTACATCCAGGACTACTGCCACTGAGAGTATGAAGTAACTTTGAAGTACAATTACACAAAAAGTACACAGTAAAGGTACTTCATACGTTCAGTGGTAGTAGTCCTGGATGTACTTTATAGGTATAAGCAGGTTTCATTGTGTACTTTTTTGAAATAAAAATTACTAGGTACTTTGAAGTACAATTACACAAAAAGTACACAGTAAAGTACCTAGTAATGCGTACAAATAGACAAAAAAATGCTGATTTTGAAATGGAATAAAAAACTTATTTCAAAAAAGTACACAATGAAACCTGCTTATACCTATTAAATACATCCAGGACTACTACCACTGTGAGTATGAAGTAATTTTACTGTGTACTTTTTGTGTAATTATAGAAGCCCAAACGGATGCTGTTTGACTAGGCTATTTATAGATACGTTAAAAACATGGTGGTATATTAATAAATACTGAACTTCACACAAACAAAATGCTCTGGATTAATGCTGCTGCTTTAAGATGAAAGCTATAAGCTAGTTCGGATGTAAGAGGCTACATTAAGATACTTTAGCAACTTAAAATCACACAGTTTATATTGCCTAGTAAGGGGTCACAGAATACAGCGTGAACTGTATAAACAGATTATTATGAAAGTGTCAACAACTGATGATCAGTTATATTAGTAGCACTGACCTACAGAGTGAGTGTGAATGGTTTATTTGCAGCATGATCAGAAAGGAGACTCCTGACCTGAATAACAGTGCAGCTGGAGTCTTGTCACTTTAGCTCTAACAGTAAAGCTAGAGAATGTAGGATATTACTCGCTGTTCAATATTTCTTTCTATCAGAGTCGGCTATTGTTTACATTCACTTTACCCTTTACCCTTTCACGTCACGTGTCTGGCAAAGACCGATTGAGAGTCCTCAGAGTCAATTTTGTGTGTTATTTTCAGTTTGAGCAAAAAATTATACAGCAAGCATGACTCAAAAAACAGAAAAAAAAAAAAGATAAAATGTATCACACTTTAAGCAACTTTTTAAAGCGACTTTTATGACTAAAAGCACGATATGTTCATAACTTTAGGGCACATTCTGAAAACCTGCACTGGGGGCCCCCACCATTCGCCACTGGCTCAGCATCTGCAGCTGTGACGTATGTATTTTTTTCCACACAATGACTGAAGGAGCAGTTATTAAACCACTTCATTGTAGCTTGATTATTTATGTGAGGACTGCTGGCATTTGTTGTGGATGGGGCTTGAAAGTACCACTGCTCTGTGTGAACGTTACCTGAAACGGACTTCATAAACACTGCACAGAAGACGATAAACCTCAAGGTTGTGTTTATTGCCAGGCTCAGTGAGTGGAAGCAGCACACAGACATCATTTTAAATATGATTATACACATATGTCCAGGTAGAAATGATAAAATGGGCAGGCCTCTTCAGATGGATTCAGAGGAGCAGAGTGCTCTCTATAACTGGGTCACATTCTGAGGGGACAAGACTGGACTGTCCTAAAAACATACAGTTCAGTTCATTTGTAGAAATATCAGAACAACTCATTCAGCCACAGTTGGTCCTGACATGACACGCTTCTTTTACTTCTAAGGCACATTTGTCATACTGATGTTGTCCACATGAAGACCATTCTGTAGAATATTCCCAAGCAATCCCATTTTTTCACTCATTTGTCAGCAGCTTAAGGCCATCTTCATTTTGCAGTCTCTTCCAGAAAAGTGCTGATGTGGGAAGCGTCAGGAACAAGGCACACAGAGAGCTGTGGAGGTGCTCAGTGGTCGGACGCAGTGACCAGCTCGAACCACTGCCTCAGCGCGTCACTCAGGGTCTCCGGCAGCGCGTTTACGTCCCGGAGGACCACATAGAACGGGAAGGGGAACTCGTCCATGTAAGAGCGAATCTCCGGCATCTCTCCTGGACCTCCGAATATGGGCACCTTGATGTCCAGAATCGAGTCCTGCAACACAAGGAACAGTCAACACTGAATAATCCTTGTGCCAAAAGTGTTCCCATCACAAACATCATAAAAAATATAGACATTCATTTTTTACATACATCTTTTAATCAACTTCTGCCCTGACCATAAATACCAAATATTTAATTATTTTTTAGAATTTTCACCCTTTTTATGCCAGTTTATGTAACAGCTTCTCAATTATTTTGTAAAAAACACACAAAATAATTAGATATTTTCAATTTTCTCAAAGTGAAGTGGATTTTTCTAGGGTGGATTACTGCAGCCTTGTCAAAAATTACCAACATCATTTATCTTTAGGGATCATTTGTTCCTGTGCTATGTACAATCTAAAAAACAACTCCCAATAAAACTGGATGTAACTTTTTTCTACAACAAAAAAATCCCAAATCTATTTAAATCAGTGTTATTGGTTATCTTTGACATACTCAATGTTGTAACAATCCCATCTAAAAAATCCACTTTGCTTTGAGAATATTAAAAATATTTCATTTTTGTGTGCTTTTGTTTATTAAAAAAATAGTATTACATACACTGGCATAAAAAAGTGTTAAAATTCTGAAAATAATTAAACTTTTGGTATTTATGAACAGGACACAAGGTGATTAAAAGATTTATGCAAAAAAGTAGTAAACATATGAATGTATACATTTTTATGATGTTTTGTGACAGGGACACTTTTGTCACTGGAGCAATGTAACAAATTTAGTTTAGTGTAAAAATTATGTAATATTAGATTTGTGTTTAGAACATCAACATTAGTGATAAAATACACACCTGAAACACATTTCATAGAAAAGGTAAGAACCACTGCAAAGTTATCAAAAAATAACATTTGAAAAGGACACTTTTGTCCTCACCGGGGCATGAGGGTTAAAGCTTTAGTAGAAAAAATAACTAATTTAATTTGAAAGGATACTCTGGAGGATATTCTGTTGATGAGTTTAGTCCTATGTCATTATCGATATTCTATTTCTTTGTGTTCCATTTAAATAAATTGACAAAATTATTAGTATTTTTCCAAGTGTTATTATTGTGTCCAGATTTTTTCAGTGTAATTTGTTTGATGAAGTCCTTACTCTGGAGTTGGGATTGTCCAGAACCACAAAAATGACAAAGATGTTGGCGCTGCGGGCCGCCCTCACCGCGGCTGACACTCTCTCCTTCCCCTCCAGGAACAGCCCACGCCCATCGGACACCACGAGCAGCAGCTGGGCCGTCTCTGTGGACACACCAGTATTACATACATGATATCAAGGAAAAATATACATAGTTAGCTGTCCCAACTGTTTAATTTATTTTAATTTGTCAGATTTCCAGGGCGAATCATAGATAAACTGTTAAGCTGTTCGTTGTGGTCAGATGCACGCTGTACACCATGGGGATTGGAGTCCGCAACAAAACAGTACCGCCAGGGCTTAATTTGAGCCGGATCTTGCCGGAGCAGGATCCGGAAACTCCCTTATTTGGACGCAGTTGGATCCGGCAACTGTTTGCTTGGATTCAGTAACTCCGACACAAATCAGAACAAAGTGTTGACTACATTTGACTCTTTTGACCTCCTAAACCTGTGTTGAAGGTCGGAGGTGTAATTACACAGAAATGCATATGTTTTAAACATAAAAGCCAGGTTTCATTTCCGCGTGAGCGCTTCAACACAGACTGTCCCCGCGCTGTAATTCGTGTCTAGAGAGTGTACAGGGAATCCGGTGATAAAGACCTTCACGTCAAACTGAAATATCTATTCACCACTGTTAACACCAGTGGTGTCTGCAGGTGTACAGCAGTACTCACTGTGGTACCTTGAGATGTCCCCCGACCCCGCCCAATTCCTGCTGCATCCACAGAGCGCACAGAGCCATAGTAGGCTGTGTGTTTTTACAAACCTGAGTGGAGCTACAGCTGACTGCTGCTCTTTAAGTCAAAAGTGATGTGTTCGCTTACAGCCAGAAGACAGTAAATCTGTTGAGGTTTGTCCTGACTTTGGTTACGCGGAGGGGACTTACGTGATGCACTTCGGATGTGCTGTGTTATTTCACTGTGCCCGAGAGCGCACGGGACCTGGCAATGCCACGTCAGTTTGTTCTTTTACTCAAATGCATATGGAAGCTAGAGCTAACGCGTTGATCGTGGGTCACAGGATGAGACCTGTGGCCAGTTAAACGCCAGTGTCACTGTTACATAGCCTTAGTTACGCAGGGAAACCTTACGCCACGCACCCTCGATGTGCGCTTTTTATTCAATCAATCAATCTTTATTTATAAAGCACTTTTCATACAAAATGCAGCACAAAGTGCTTTACATGGTTAAAAACAATGCCCCACCCCCCTACCACACACAACCCCCTCCCTCCCCACATCCCCCATAAAGCAAAGTTTTCCTCCATTATATTCCTTGTGCACACGGGACATACACCCACAGCAGTTTGTTCTTTTTTGTTTGCGCTGAGGCGCACAGAGCCTGGAGCCATGAAACGCCATTACGCAGCAAAAACTGCGCGCTCCACGGCAGTCACTAAAAAGAAGCGAAATCAAAAGGAGAAACATAGGCTGAAAGCTTACTGCTGCTGTGTGCTCCCTTTCCTAGTCTAGACTTTGTTTATACAGATCACAGCTGCATGAGTCTGTGTTCTTGCTTCAGACTGGTGGCTGCACACAGTAGGTCTATGACAGAGCGAGTCTACAAAAGTGATGTAATTATGCGTAGCAGCTGATTTCTCGATCAGCTGAGCAATCAAACAAACCTACACTGACACATTACACTGAAGTGAAACGCTATAATGTATAATAATGTTAACAAATATGTTATAATATAATTTAAACTTCAGTATAAATGAGCAGTTGCTTGGTATTTTGGCGTGTGTGTGCGCCTAAGCATTGTGTTGTGTGTACGTTCCGGTATCAGTGTTGGCCTTGTGGACTCCAGTGTCAAAGCGCAATTTTTGTTCCGGCGTTGTTTGAGTTACAAATTAAGCCCTGCGTACCGCACATAGAGTGACCACCTGTCCCACTTTTGGTTGTAGTGCACAGCCAATCAGGCATCTGTCCCCCTGTCCCACTCATTAAGATGATGTCTCTTGTGTGAATCTTACAGAAAGAGAGATTCAATTAAAGAACAAGGTCAGGTCAGTGTAAAATGCAGAATAAATAAATATTGAGGACGTTCTGTCTCTGGGTTAAAAATATGGTTGGTGTGTTATGGTTGGCCCCTGTGTTTCAGGAAAAGGCATTTCCATGGAGCTGAACCAGGACTAAACCAGGTCTAAACCAGGTCTAAACCAGGTCTAAACCAGGTCTAAACCAGGACTAAACCAGGACTAAACCTCTCCACAGAGCTGTGAGCTGCTGCTGCTGCAGTGTGTGGGAGTGATGGGAGTATTGATACTGCGGTATCAGTATATCAATACTCACACAATACTCATTTGGGTATTAAGTAGTTGAATAAAGTATCGATACTAATTAATACATGTGAAAAAACAAAACAAAACACATGCATCACTTTGGGGTAACTTACTCCAGTGTTTTGTGCCAAAACTCCCCCAAACAGCAGCATTTTGGTCTGCTCCATCCACATCATGTGACAAGAAGTTAGCAGTTTTCACTATTCACACTAAAGTTATTTATTTTTTACTGTGTACATTAAAATTGTTATAAATGGTCAGTATTAGTCATGGGATTTGTCTTTAAGGGTAACAATCCTTCAAATTAAAAAATTTCACCCATAAGAAATCACAAGTATTGAGTATAGGTTTCAGCTAAATTCCCACAGAAGTGTGGTATTGCACATTACTAGTGTGTGGAAAATTTTTTTTTTGCTCCACATTTTTTATTCCAATGAATAAAGTCTCAGTAAAGACATTACTTTCTAAAATATGTGCGTTTTGGGATAAAAACAGCACATTATCAGCCCTGAACTGTAGCAGCTGTGTCTTTATCTTAATGAGGTTTAGACTCAGGCAGCTGTATGTGTAATATCTTTTATTTCTCTAGTCTGTCCCTCCTTGTCTCACCAATTTGCGCAACTTGTCCCACTCTCAGTACTTTTTCCGGGTGGTCACCCTAGATGCACACATGCCACATTCGGTGTAAATAAGGGGTAAAGTCTGTGACTTGATGCTTTCTGATAGTAGTAAGGTCTAGGTGTCAGGAATCACTAAAACATCTGTGTAAGCACTAACCTGAGTTTGTGGATCCAGGAATTTGTTGTCTTGCTGCCAAAAACATTTTGGTTGAAGTCTCTAAAAACTGTGGACACACACAAACAAGAAATGCTTACAACTTTAACTTCATGCACATGGAAAAGCAGAGTGCCTGGGGTGTTACCTGAGCGATCCTGGTCTTCTTCTGCTGGAACTGGCACAGTCTGAGGATCCGAGCTCCAGACTCATCATTGAACTGCTGCTGGAACGGGTGAAGGAGCTGCACGTCCTCACCAAAACTGAAACACATTCCACATTAGCCTCAGAAAGCAGGTCCCTTTCACCCACCACAGAGAGGACAGTTACCTGCACACTGACACCTGTCCCACCTCCAACAGCGTCAGAGCGTTCACGATGACAGACAGGGATTCGAACGCCATCTGACACACAACACAGAGAAAAGATACCAACATATGATACTATTTCATTTCATGCATTTAATTATGATTTGTTATTACAGGGTTTCTGCAGGGTTCAACAACTTTAATCTAAGACTTTTTATACCTTTTTATGACCACTGTTGAAGAAAATTTAGACCCATTTCATAAGTATGCAGTGAACATGAAATGTACCAAAAACATGCAACAGTCAGAAAGGATCTGAGCTCCCATATCAGCAATGGTAACACACCTTTGAGCATTTTACAAAAAGCTAATGAACACAGGCAGTTCCATTATCACGGCAGCTCCAGGTTTTGTCTTGTGAAATTTAAGACCTTTTTAAGACTTTTTAAAATCACTCAGAGTGAAATTTAATGCCAGCATTGTCAACAACAGAACAATACTATTTTAAACTAAGGAATTATCTGTACTACTCTCTGAAACTCAAGGGTTTGATTTATTATTATTGTTAATTAATTAATTAATGAATTAGTTTAGTCTAATACAGATGAAATAACTCTAGGTGCTGCATTAAATAAGCATGACTAAATGAATCGTGCATTTGAATGGTAACATTTCTTCAATAAATACATTTTGCTATTACAGTGACACTACTTGTTTGTAATATTAACATAATGTTTTGACAAATTTGAAGACCTGATGAATAAAATGTAATAATATTTAATACTTTTAAGGCCTTGATTTTGACAAGATCAAATTTAATACCTATTTAATGCTTTTAAGACCTTGTGGCTACCCTGATTAAAAGTATGTGACATATTTAAGATCTTTTTAGACGTATATAAAAGCTATTACTCTGCGCCTCAGCAAATGTAAGACTTTTTAAGGACTTAAATTCTGATTCTTAAATTTAAGACTTTAGACTTTTTAAGACCCTATCCTGTCTTATCAACATGCAGCAATGTATCAAAACACTGCTATTAAAATCTGAAATGTATTGCTATTATTGTATGTTTTTGGATTATAGCCTGTCAAACACACAATAGGGCTGCAGAACAATACAGGAAAGAGACACCTGTCGCAGCAGGGGCTCCACCCCTCAGGCACAATAACTAAGACATTTTTGTTCAAATGGAAAAACCCTCTCTAAACAGGGACGAAGGTTTGAGGTATCATCTTCCTCTAGTCTACAACTCAGTGCCAAAACAAAGCCAAGAGTTTCCTTCTATGTTCCACTATGTTCAGTGGAAATACATTTATTCAGATTTGAATGCTTATGGGTTTATGTTGTAAAGAACTAAGTCTTTTTTCCATGTTGTATTTACATTGTGCAAAAACAATATCAAATATAATGGTCAAAATTAGGGCTGCAACCAACGATTATTTTGATAATCAATTAATAATCAGATAGTGAAGCGCGAGTAAAGTGGTTATAAACTTGGTGTTTCATAGTTCCTGTTGGAAAATGGATAATTCTACCAAAAATCACTTAATTTTTACAAAATTTGAACAGACAAAGCCATGAGTATGCTACTTGAAAACATTTGGATAGAGCATTATATACACACAAATATATCAGTGTGTGAAAAAACACAATCTGTACATTGTTTTTAACTGTTTTTGTTTACTACCAAGACATTAAACCCTCCTCTCAGCACATGGCATGTTTCAGAGTCTATGAATACTCGATTACTAAAAAACACACACACACAAAAAAAAGAAATATTTTCAAGCAAAGTGGATTTTTTTTAGAAGGGATTATTACAGCCTTGAGTATGTCAAAGATTACAAACAACATTGATTTCAATGGTTTTAGGATTTTTTTGTACTAAGAAAAAGTTACAACCAGTTTTAATGAGAGTTGGTTTTTAGATTGTACATAGCACAGGAAAAAAAAATCCCTAAAAATCAATGTTGTTGGTTATCTCTGACATACTCAAGGCTGTAATAACCACCCCTAAAAAAATTAAAGGATTTATGCCTATATATATATATATTTTTTTTTTTGGATGATGTTTTGTGATGGGGACACTTATCACTGAACAGGAGCAACGTAACTTTTTAAAACTGGGGCACAAGGGTTAACACTGTACACACTTTTGGGGAGGTAGTGTCTGTTTTTAAATGTGCTATATAAACAGACAAGACAAGAGTATCCTTTTTAAACTCAAAGCTATATTTATAAATGATATGCGTTTGTGCTGACATTTGGATTTTGAAGAGGAACTTCCACTGAGAGGACCTCTGTCATGTTTGGCCTGAGTGCAGTCTCTGTGGTTCAGACCTGTTTGGAGTGGTTGTCCACCATGCTGGAGGAGTCATCCAGGGCTAGACAGATCTGGTACTCCCGTTTACTGGGCTTGGTCCGCCGCAGCCAGATCTTGTCTTTGCGGAACTGGCTGGCAATGTACGGGATGACCTTCCTCATGTTGAGACGCTTCCCAGTGCGGTAGTCCCCTCTGCAGGACATGGCTCAGTTAACCGACTGCATCAGACAGAACCCACATGGACAGGTCTAGGAAGCAATACTGACCTGAGTTTAGAGGCCTGGGTTGGCTCCAGGATAAGGCGCAGCTGCTCACAGAGCTGCTGGGACAGGCCTGACGTCAGAGTCTGGTACTGGTGCCACAGACAGGCTGCTGCCCCCTCCTGGACAACACACAGCACTACATCACTGACTGGGTTAAACATGGACTGGCCTCAATAGTCTTTAATAGATTATTGACTTTAAACAGTGGTGGAATGTGACAAAGTAAACGTACTTAGTTACTTTAAAAGTACAATTTTCATGTATCTGTACTTTACTTGAGTAAATTTTACAAGGTGTACTTTTACTTTTCGCTACATTTTAGAGCAAGTATCTGTACTTTTTACTCCACTACATTTCTGAGTTGGTTTGAAGTTCAAAGTATTTTGAGTTTTGGTTTAAAATCATGTGCTTTTGGCCTCATTCATCATTCATTCATGGCCTCATTGTAGGACACACAGTACTTTACTATAAAAGATGCAGTAAAGTAGTACTTCTTTAGAAACATCAGAATAATAAAGACAGAAGACCTCAGCGACAGATTCAGTCTCTTCTACTGCACCAGTTTGTTCATTTCATCTGGAATCAGCAAAATCCTTCTCATTTAACTACATTCATGAGTTGTTGAGTCTGTGCGAAATATTTTCTTTTTTACTTGCAAGTACATTTGAAAGTAAGTACTTTTATACTTTTACTTAAGTAGAAATTTTAAATTAGAAATGTTTGCTCCTTCATCTATACTTTTACTTACATAAAGAAATTCAGTGTTTCTTCCACCACTGACTTTAAATGTAGTATCTGAATTTTTTTGTTCAAAACAAAACAAGTGTGTGTTTGACTACAGTGTATCCTGCAATAGATGTTTTTAGTCTTTAAAACACAAGCTAGTTAGCCCTTAGGCAGTGTCAAAGGAAAACAGTTAAAGAAATCCTACATATATTGCATTGAAGTCTTGAGGTAGACAGAGGTTAGGTCTTCCTGGCCTTGAGACCTTTTTAGTAAATCTAAGGTCTGCGGTGCCAGGCCTTTGAGCTCACCTCCTCAGGGTTTCCCGGGGGAAGCTTGTGCCAGACTTCAAGCTGCTGCTCCATTTCTCTTCTCATCTCATCTGGATCTCGATCTTCTCTCTGCAAACAGAGACCAGGGTTTGAGTTGAAACTGAGATCCACACACTGAGCATACAACATTTCACAGTTTAGCTACAGGCTGCAAGTGAGAGGATCCATTAGGACGCACTTGTGCAGGCTCCAGTAGCAGTTCGGGAACAGTGTGGATGGTGGACTCTAAAGTTCTCTCTTTAAGCTCCTCCGTGTTTTGAGGCTGTCTGTTCTTCAATTTGTCCTGGTCCTCCTGATCGTCTCCCTGCGTCTGGACCTCCATGTCTCCACTGTCCACACCTTCACACAGAGGGACAGAGGACAAAGCAGTCAGGAGGAGGCTGACACGGTCTTAAGTCTGCCGTGGTGGGGTTTTGTTACCTTTCTGAGAGCTTTTGGAGGTGTCCAGCTGGTCAGGGTTCAGAGTCTGGACCTCAGCACTCTGAAGCTCCTCCTCCTTCTCCTCCGTTTCCATGGCAACCTCATCATTCTGCTCCTGGTCCTTCTGTGGCCCTGCTGCCTTCTGCTGCTCTACGCTGGCCACATCTGAAAGGCAGAGACACCTACTACATTCATACACAGAGTTTTTCTAGACTTCGCTCATAGCTCAATTGGTCTTTTTTTGTTCTAATTTTTTTCATTGTTAATATGCATCACTCTGTGCTGCTGTCAGGTCTGTTTTTTGGATCCATATGTAGATTAGACTACCGTATTTTCCACACTATAGGGCGCTCCGGATTATAAGGCGCACTGTCACTGAATGGTCTATTTTCAATTTTTTTTCACATATAAAGCGCTCCGGACTAAAAGGCGAAACAAAACAGTCAGATAAGTCAGTCAGTCAAACTTTATTCAACGCGTTCACCATAACTCCCAAACTTGTTTAGTTGTAATGCGTGAATAAAAAACACAATCTGAGACCGCTAAATCAAACGATAGTGTATTCTCAATAACTCATAACTGTTAACAGTTAACGTTATAACAAAATACAACACAATACACTCACTTTCTCAGTTCATTCCTCATCCACAAATCCCTCAAATTCTTCATCTTCAGTGTCCGAGTTAAACAGTTGGGCGATTACGGCAATATTATGGTGAAGCACAGTATGTATTACTCTGTGATGCTCTGACTACGGTAGCCGTAAATAAATTCATATATAAGGCGCTCTGGATTATAAGGCGCACTGTCGTTTTTTGAGAAGATTGAAGGCTTTTAAGTGCGCCCTATAGTGCGGAAAATACGGTACATTAGTTTGAACTTTATTAATCTCAGTGGAGAGGTTCACTTGTTCAGGCAGATCTTAATACAGAAAGTACAGAAAGCAAGAAAATTAAGTGAGCATGCATCTCAAACAAAATGATGCAAGTAGGGCCGATTTTCTTAATTTTCTGAATGAAATTTATTTAATATAGCCATTTGTTTTAGTAATGCTTTTTAAAATGGAAAAAGATGTGTTAGAACTGGACAGTGAGAACAGTTAAAGATGAGTTTTTTAGAAAACCATTAAGGCAATGAAGAGAATAAAGATTTAAAAAGCTATAAATGTTGTTACCTTTGGTCATTGTAAGACTGCTAATGTCGAGGGTTGTTTAGTCTTTTATGCTAAGAATTAAAGGTACACTCAAGCTTTGGTAATCTATGTATGTTATTCACATTTTGCTGGTTATATGTTTAATCAAGCCTTATGTATTCATTATAGTAATTCAGTGCTGTGACTGTTTGGAATGTTATGTAATAGTGTAATGCTATATATATAAAAAATGCTAAATTCGGCTTGGTATATTGGCCAACCTCTAATCCTGACCTGGCTGAGACGTGTTGGACCCAGATGGAGTCCAGGTGCAGTACTGACCGTATGTCTGTGTGTCGTAGGAGCTCTCTTCCTGCCTGATGTGCTCGTACAGGTCAGACTCCTGATGGGCCTGGTTCTCTTTCTCGGTCTGAGGGTCCGGCTGCTCCTTTGACCTATCGACGGTTCTCAGACGTTTGTTGATGCGCTCGTTGTAGTCTCCGGTGGAGCGTTCATTGTCTGCCTGACCAGGCTTCCTCTTGTAGCTCTAGAATAGACACAAATATGTTTATGCACAATTTGAAAGAGTCTTATTAGAGGTGTGACAAGATTTCGTAATCTCATGATCTCGCAAGATCAAAATGTCACAAGATTCTTATGAAGGTATAAAAATCTGTTTCATGATCTCAGGATTAGGTTCTGTTTGCACTTTTTACAGAGGAGAAGCAAATTACTTGAGTTTGTGGCAAAACATTTGGCAGTAAATATGTTCTGCTGTAGCATATAATTCAAATACTATAGGTTAATACCAGTCATTACAAGTTGATGCACCTAAATAGTTTTGCATTTTTATGATTTTCAGGTAAATAAATGAGATTTTTCATTTGTGTAAAATACATTATTCATACAACTTTTCAAAGATTAAATTCAAGCACCTTCCACCAGTTATACTTCGGGCGCTGAAGTGAAACTAGTAGCATGCTCCGCTCGTTGATATGTCAGGACTGTGGTGCAGCTGATTCACTTCCAGATTCCTCCTGATGTCCTTAGTCTTACTTGTTCTTTGAGGCCAATGCTACATTTTTTTATTCATGCTAAAAGTAGCAAACACGCTCTAGCTGTTAATGCATCAACAGAGCCACAATGAATTCTTTTATTTTTTTCAGTTGTCTAGTTGAGAAATGTTGGACAAAATGACAAAAAAAAAAACTGCTCCCAATTTTAAAATCACGCTCTAGGCTATTCATTTTCTAAATTTACATTTTTCAAAAATGATCTGGCAACCCCTTGAAATAATCTTTGACCCCTGTGAAAAAGGTAGCAATTTCAAGCATTTTTGAGCACCACACAATAAAATTCAAGCATTTTCAAGGATTTCAAGCACCTATACATACCCTGAAAATACAGATTTCAATAGTGTAAAAATCGTGTCTCATCAATGTGGTCTCGTGGAATTCGTGTCCAGTGGTGAACAGTAACTAGATACTTTTACTCAAGTAGTTTACTTTTTTGAAGAAATACTTTGTGAGTACATTTTGTAGAACATATTTTTACTTAACTTACTTTCTACTAAATTTTGGATGATGTTTTTTAACTTGAGTAAAAGTTTAAATTGTTTAAAGAGTTAGTAGTTTTTGTCCTCTGTGGTGTAGTCGGTAGCACATCTGACTTGTGATCAGAAGGTTCAGGGTTCGTAACTCGGGAAGAAGGAGGAACAACACCACTGACCTTACTGGATATCACATTTACAAATGACAGCAGCGTGCCTGCCGTACCTGAGTCCTTTTCTCCGTCTGTCGCTGTGACGCCATTCTTGCTGTGAGTTGTGACTCGTGGCCCTCTGACTGACTGGCGTCTGCGGCTCCGCTCCCATGTTCCTGAAGGAGACAGAACTATGTGAATCCCTGTGTGAAGAAGGACTGTATATTACTCTGTCCCGCAGGAGGAGAGCCCCACCTCTTTGGCCTGATCTCTCTCAGACTGCCTCTCCTCCCAGCTCCACAGCCGTCTCGCTCTGGACATTCTGGTCCCCGGTCTGTCCTTCCGCCTCGTGGTCTTTCCTCTCGGCTAACTCCAGGTGCTCCTCATCCTCACCCTCTTCGTCCTGTGAACACCACACACTGTAGTTTGTAAACTTTATCCCATTCTAATGCTGTGGGCAAACAAGTGGATGGATCTTTTTTCTAAGACAGTATGTGCAGTTCAGTGTTTCTATTATGATCAGTGGGCTGTACCTTTGGCTCCTGTCCTTTGTCATTTGGAACAGGACGGTCTTCCCGTTTAGCTCCGTCTGTCCCTCTCTCCTCCTCCTCAGCCTGTTCCTCAGCAGCTTCCTGGTGGTCTCCTTCCTCTTTCTCCCCCTCTCCATCTTCTTCCTTTTGTCCATCGCCCTGCTCTCCCTGCGGCCCGTCCTGTTTGTCCTCCTCTCCCGGTTCTTCAGCCTGCTCTTCCATGTTCTCTGCTCCTCTGTCCTCCTCGTTCTGATCTTTCTCCCCCTCGCCTTCCTCGTCCAGGCCCATGGTTTTCTCCTCAATGTCAAGTGGGTTCTCCTCTGTTGGAAAAAAACAGCAACAGTTCTGTTTTATGTTGATGTAGAACTTGAAACACAAACCAATTTGTCACAAATTAAGACAAGATTGGACATGCGTATAGGATATTAGAGCTTGGATTTGTTTTCAGTTGATTACAGACTTGACGCACAATAAAAAAAACAGACAGTTGTATAACATGTAACCTTGTAATGAAGAAAACACTGGAGGTGCCAGAGTCAAGCACACTAAACTAATATTATAATCTTGAGAAAAAGTGTTTTCGCAAATTCTTCCGAAAAGTTGTGAGTAAACCATTTTAACCAAAAAATGTGAACTAGTTCAGAGGTTGTAAGGCTTTTAAAAAGACGCAAAACCTTAGCTAATGTTGCTTTTGCAGTGTGGATGAGGCCAATAAGAAGAGTTTTACTGGAACAGCAGAATCATATGTGACAGTAATCAGCAGGAGACAACTTTAGGATTTAACACATTAGATACACAGCAGCACTGAATCAGGCTTACACTTGACACACACTCTAATGCTCTCTAACCAGGCTCTGATATTACTCCCATGAGGTTGAGTGGCTGTCAGTTGCCAAACCTGTCTTGATTATTCATAATTTGCAATGTTTTGGTGTCTAAAACTAAATTCTCCATTAAAAATGTATTAATGTCTTTTTAACTTCATGTACCAGTCTTTGGACCGCAGGCACTAAAAGGGTCTACAGTGAAAGGAATCTTTAATCTCAGTTAATTTGTTCTGACAGAGAAGGTGTTAAACTTTGTGGTTTTTGGTTCATGGCAATAGACCCAATAATTACAGAGATATTACCCATTAACCATGCAAACAAATCTGCATTTTTAATCTTCAGAAGCAAATTCTTCCATAGAATTCTTCACTGCCCTCCACCTCAATAAAGCCAGAACCAAACCTCAGAATGCATTCAGTGCTTTAGATGCAGAAAAAGACACTTCATCAGGATCATAAGCCACACCATTCAGTCTGCCATATCTCACCATCCCCCTCCCCATCATCTCCGCCCTCGTCCTCCTTGTCCAGGTTCAGGTCCTCGGGCAGATCCATGGCCTCAGGCTCAGGCCGTTTGTCCTGCTGACCATGGTATGGGTCCACTTCGTTCTCATCGAACTCCCTCTGAGCGAGCGGCAGAGCACACAGACAGACATGAAACCTACAGTACAGTACAAAGAGTTGCTCTACAGCGGGGTGTAGTGCAGAACCTGTCCCACCTGATCACTCTGCTCGTGAATCTGCTCCCTCTCCTCAGCCTCCCCCGGCTCCTCTCTGTCCTGCTTTTTTTTGTCTTTGCTGGGATCTGCAGCATCCAAGTTGTCATCTTTGGCTACAAGCTCAGACTCGCCCTAGAGAGGACCAGAAGAAAACATTAGTCCTAGTATTTTAAACCAGTGCTTCCCCAACCAGGGGTACAGTGACCACTAGGAGTACATGGAATTGTTTCATAATTTACTTGCTAGAATAAATGATAAAAATTTATATTTGTGATCTTTTTATATTGTACTATTGAAATCTATGAGTAATGAAGGAGGTGAAAACTGCAAAAAAATATAATCTGAATATTATACTTTGTTAGCTAATACATACGTAATAGCTTGTTTCAAAGACTTATCGAAAACAATTAAAAATGTTCTTTGTTGTGAATTTAATGAGTTTAATTTTATAAAATGAATTTTTTTTTTTTTTAAAAGGTGCTATGAGCAGTATATATTTTTTACATTTCATAAAAATTACCCACGTGTGCCAAGATATGATGTAAACAGGGAGTACTCTTAGTATAACAAAAAGCCCAAGAAATACACAAGACAAAAATGTGGAAGCAAACCAGATTTTGAATTTTAAATGCCTTTGAATTTCTACCACAGAATTTTTTAACACTGAAAAAAAAAAGAGTCAGAATTTTGTTGTTTCTGAATTTTAATCACTGAAATTTCAGCATCTAATTTTCACTGTATTTTTTCTGTGATCAAAATTTCAGAATAAAAATTTGCCTTTTAAAAATTCAATGCATTTACTTTCAAGTCCCCATATTCAGTCTAAAATACATCGTCAAAAAATGTGCATAAAACGTCCGTGTCTCTTTCCCCATTTGTACTGGAAGCACTAGGTTGCCATTCATGTGCACAACGCAAACAGAAATCTTTCCAGCAAAGTATTTTTGTTATTGTGTTTTTTTACTTATTTAAATACACTGTCCTTGATTTTAACAAGTGAGACAACAAAAAATTTAAGGCTTGAAAATATATGCATTTAATTTCAGTGACAATACAATTCAGACTCCTATTTCAGTGTTAAAAAAATCTGTAGTAGAAATTCAAAGGCATTTAAAATTCAAAATCTTATGAAACACATTGGGAACCACTGCTTTAAATCACAAAGTAAGGATTTCAAAGCTGTTTCTGAAATTAAGTACACCTGTGGTAAAAACGCAAATGATCTTAGTAGGAACTTTTCAGAGTAAACGACAAAGAATGACAGTTGTTGTGCTGTACCTGGTCCATTCCCTGTCCAGACTCCTCCTCCTCCTCACTGCCGTCGTCGTCATTGCTGTCCTCGTCACCCCACAGTCGCTCGTCCAGGGTATCTGTCTGCCCTTCACCCAAGTCACCCATCTTTTTGTCCAGCTCCTCCTCGTCCTCTTTGTCTGACTCATCTTCCTCACCTGCAAAGGATTAAAAACACAGGCTAAATAGATGTCTTTGCTTAACTAGTTAACTTAAGATTTTACTTATTACAGAAAGAGCAGTAGTAGGAAAAAGTCCAGTTGAATTTATGTATTAATTGTCAATCCCAAAGTACAGTCCAGGGGCCAGTTAGTGTCATACCAGTTTCATTTTGATCCCCATCGTGCATCTGTCCATCAAAGTCCTCAGACATCTCGATTGCATTGTCTTCAGACTTAATGTTCCCTTTCTCCTGCTGTTCCTCCTTCTCCTGTCCCTCCTGAAAGGTGTCCTCAACCTGCACAGGGACAGTTACACAGAAGACCATGATTCAGTGCTGTCAGTCTCCTCAGAAGTAAAGATCAATATTCAACATAGTTTTACAGGAATGCTGCTCAGCCACTTATCAGCTCTTATACTTATTATTAAGTATTATCTTTTCTTTCAGCTTTCCAGGGTGGCCAGAGCAAATCATCCACCTCCATCTGCATCCTCTTGTCTAACAACAAACCTCAGTCAGACTTTATCGCTAAACATCATGAAATCTCCAAAAACAACAAAATGCCCAAGTCACTCTCTTATAAAGTTTAAATGCCTTTATTATTTTCGGGTCATAAAAGACTTTAAAGAGCCCCAGTGCGTTTCAGCCTCTCAGCTTTCATCAGGGGACAAACAGAAGTTAAAGTGCATCATTTTGCTTTTTTAGACTTTCTTGTAAATAATTCATATTGCACCTTTTTATTTGTGATGCATGCTCACTTACTTTCTGACCTTTATTCTGTATTAAGAGCTGCCTGAAGAAGTTAATTTTTTCACTGTGAGATTATTAAAGTTCAATCTAATCTAATCTAATCTAATCATGTGAGCTTAATAGATGAAATAGGGTTTGTCCATCTGTATAAGTGGTACAGAGTGAACAAACCTATGCGGACATGCATACAAAGAGCCACTGGATGGCAGTATTAACCAAAATGTTCACAGATTAAAACCAAACAGTGGGAAAATACAGATCTAGCACATAAAATAATCCAACAGTTATAAAGACACAATGAAATCCATGTCTTCATTCAATCCAGCGTGTTTTGTGTCCTTTAGTCTATAAATCCAGAAAGTTTTGCACTGTTTCAGTTCTTTGTTTTTTTATTATATTTCCCTTTTGAAAGGAGTCTGGTATGTGGTCTGTACCATGGGCCTGTAGACTGACTGGGTTACTGTTGTAGAAGCCTGAAAAATGTCTGGCCATAGGGTTATTAGTGTTGCCTGTATGGATCATAAATTGTCCATCTGATGTAGGGGAGACCGGGTATGGTAGTAACACTTTTTGCTTCAGCCCCTGTAACTCACTGAATTTTTGAGCTATGGTTCTCAAACTTTGATACAAAATACACAGATTTGTTAGCTACACATGAGACATATTCACAACCCTGCAAGAATATCATAGACCTTGTGGGTTAGTGTCAAATACATGGTGGTTCTGTGTTACAACTTACCCCAATACCGGGGTGAGTTGTAACACACACTGGAGAGTTGTAACAGTCAGGCAAAGAACCAAAAACAGAGGCCACAACATACAATATGCTTCAAAACTGGTATATTTATATAAAAAAGAATAATTTAGAACAGTGTCAGTGTGTCTCTGTGACCGACACACACCATTTACCTCAGGAATGTGTATCATGTAAATGAGTCTAATAACAAACTTTTATAAACTTAATCTTTCATAAACATTTAACTAAAATGCACCTGTGTGAAATACACGTAGATCTGATGTACCTATAATCTATCTATATGTATAAAAAAAAGCCAATGTGCATGTATTTGTGAGTATATTCTTTATAATAATTAAAATTTTGCCAAAAGAGTTTTAGTAGCCCTGGAGTTAGCCCTGGCCTTCTCTGTGACCTTATCAGATGCTTTAAAAAAAAAAAAACATCAGCAGCACAGCTCTCTTAGTCTTTCTTTTCCACTGCCTGAGCCTGCTATACAATGATTAAAATCAATCAAGTTTTATGTATGCTTTTAGCAAGGGGATCGTTGTAACACCTTTAAAAGATTTGTTACAACCCACCCATGTCTGCAGATGTTTAACTCGCTGTGTCAGTAAAGTGGTTTGAAATAAATGGAGGGAAAATGCATCACATTTTGCCTGAGAAGCTACATGTTAATCAACTGTAAGTCCTGTGATTGTTTGACTGCAGCTGTATGAGCCTAATACACAAAATTTAAATCTGCATGCTCCTGGGCATGTAGGGGGCAAAGTGGCTAAAAACTGATATGATCATTAGAGCCTATCTGTTCTCTGATTGGAAGAATTTGTGGTGTTACACTTCTCCCTATGTTACAACCATCCCCGGTCTCACCGACTCATTCCTAACACCTAAATAGTGAATACAGGTGTTGGCTTTATTAGATGGGAGGGTAGTGAAATGATGCTGATCACAGAGAGACATACAGCAAATGGTCTGGACTCCAACCAACAATGCTGAAATGAGCTGTAGTCACTGTGTGCCAAACGCTTTACCAACTGAACTATACCACAGTGAGTCTGTGGTCTTCTGTAGAATTATTAAACTAGTAATATTTTCTGTTGCAACCGGTTACACAGCCTTTATGCGAGCCTAGTTACAGGTGAAATCTGGTTTCTCACCTGATCTTCATTTTCAATCTTGTCACTGACATCCTTGCTGCCTTCTCCCTCTCCCATTCCGCCGCCCTCAGTAGTCGTGAAATTCTGTGGCACCTTCCCCATCTCCTCCAGCTGTCAGCTCCTGAGGCAGGCAGAAACCCTGTAGAGAACAAAAAGCAATATTTTACATACTTTATCACCAATTTATATGTGTTTAAATATTTCTCTTTCCCTTCTTTATTACTTTAATTGAGATTAAAGCTTCTACTTGAATGGTCACTAAATTTGACATAAGGTTAATAAATGATTCCTTACAGTTTTATGTCAACTAAATAATAACTTCATAGAGTGCTCCTTTGTTCCATGGTCATTTATCAGGTTAACATCAGCACACAGATCATATGAAAATGCTGGTACTGAGGCCTTAGTTTTTAAACCTCCTGTCCTCAACTGATGATGACACTATGTCAGCATAAGTGTTGGATGATCCTGGAAATACTTCTGTAATTATCAAACGTCACTTCTGTGATGTTCAGTTTGAGTTGTAACTATTTGTGTATTTTTTTTTTTTTTTAACATTTATTAACAATATGTACATAGTATACAAGCGTAGACAAGTCATTTTAAAAATGTTCCAAAAAAACCCCCCAACAATTATTAAACTCTCAATATATGATTCTTACATGACCAAAATAAAGCCAAATATACATAATACACACAATATATAAAAATAAATATATTGAGGCACATACAGTGAATTGTATACTTTAATTTTTTTGAGACGGGTTGAATAGGATTAGGATTTTTTTTTAAATATTATTGCTATATTAGTTCTTAATAAATGTTAAGAAACGTTATAGATTTTTTATTTGTTGCTTTGCTGATTATATATTGGTTGAGTTCTGTTAAGAATTGTTTAAATATTAGTTTTGATTTAGTGATTTAGTTTAGTTGCTTTGTGAATATGACTTTTTTTCGACTTATATTGATGAATTCTGAGACAGGTTTGTTGGCTTGGGTAGTATCTGTTAAGTATTTTAAAGTGAATTTTCCTAATTTTATTGTGATACGAAACTGAAATGTTAGCATTCAGGTGAGTTCCAAAATGGTTTTCTCCTGGGCTGTATTAATTTAGGTTTTCTAAAAGATTTCCGGATGTGTGTATTGTTACATTGTTTGCTTAAAAGGTGAAATCCATTTAAATAAATGTTTCTTTTTTTGTTTTTGTTTGTTTTTTTATTAACAAAGTGAATAATACACCAACAGTGGCCCTCATCAAACAGTTGAACGTGACAATAAAACTGCCATTCAGAAAACATACAATAGAAATACAGCTAATAAAAAACAGAAAACAATAAAAAAACAAAGAGCTAGGGGTCAAAAAGGTTACATTTAGTTATAAACTGTTTTAAAATAACAGCATTGTATTTTTCCATAAAAGTGACTGAGGAGAGTAGTTAAGAATAGTTTGTAGTTCTCTGAGGAATGTATGAAATAGAGGTTTACATTTAGAAAATGTGCATTAATAAATTACAAAACTTCCCAAGTACAATTACAACATTTAGTAATAGGTCATATTTCTTTTCCTTTCCCAGATGCCAAAAAGAAATGTCCCATTTGGAGAAGTTGGTTAGATTGGGTACTCTGGAGAACAGCCAAAAGTGCACATCTTCCCAGAAAGTAATGCTACACGCAGATTAAAAAAAAAAAAAAAAAAAAAAAAAAAGTGGTCTGTAGTGTCAATATTTAAGATACAGAAACAACAATAGTTACATTGAATTCCAAAGCATATTCTAATAAATTCTTTGGAAAGGTAAATTCCAGATTTTATTTTAAAATGAACTTGCTTGACTTTGTGGGGAACTGGTAATTTATTATAGCTCTATTTTTATTTTTCTCACGGTTGGAGAAATGTTAGGAAATGTCATTTGGGTTGTATATAAGTATGCACAAAGCTTTGCTAAAATAATTCCTCATTTCAGAACTTAGATATTTTTTCCATTTAAATAAATTATTAGTCATTTGTGAATGTTTTGAGCGCTGTTCCCGCCTCTCCGAGCGACGTCACCGCATCTCCGGGAGCGTCTATTATGCACGACAGCTTTAACTCGTACAAGATTTATTTTTTCCAATGTAAGTCCAGTTCCACATTTCTATACATAATTATATATATATATATTTTAATTTACCATCATATTTTATGAAATATGTTTGTGAGATTTTTTTGTTTCTTCTTGTTGTCGGAATTTGTAGTGGTTTGGTCCGATGACGTCATATCAATGCGCTTCGGGAGCAAAACACAAGTGGCAGATGGGTCTCTCCAATAATTGTATTTTAATCAATATTTTAACGCATTTAAACAGTTTTAGAATACGCACTTCTGGATTAACAGTATCGATGAGTCCTACATCAGTCTAGGCAACGCTTAGGATTAGCTAGAGACTTTTTTTTTTTTTTTAGTTTTTTAGATTTAGTATTTTAAAGAATTTTAGCGGACTTTTACGCACGAAGCCCTGCCATGGCTCCGTCCACATGCCGGGCCTGTGGGGGGTCCGACATCGACTTGGACCAGGCCCGGGGAAGCGCTGTGTGCACCTCCTGTGGCTCGGTGCTCGAGGACAACATCATCGTCTCAGAGGTGACATTCGTCGAGGGAAGTGGGGGCGTCTCCTCAGCGGTGGGACAGTTCGTCTCCTCCCAGGGGCCAGCCAAGACTCCTCTGCTGGGTTCTGGGTTCCATTCGGGACTAGGAAAAGAGTCCAGGGCTCAGACTCTGCAGAACGGGAGGCGTCAGATCCAGTCTTTGGGCAGCCAACTACAACTGAACCAGCACTGCTTGGACACGGCTTTTAACTTCTTTAAAATGGCGGTCAGTAAACAGCTGACCCGGGGCAGGAAGACCCAGCACCTCATCGCTGCCTGCCTATACCTGGTGTGCCGCACAGAGGGCACGCCACACATGCTGCTGGACCTCAGTGACCTGCTCCAAGTGAATGTGTACATTCTGGGGAAGACCTTCTTGCTTTTGGCTAGAGAGCTGTGCATCAATGCTCCGGCCATCGACCCCTGCCTATATGTGCCTCGCTTCGCTCACATGTTGGACTTTGGAGAGGAGACCCACCAGGTGTCCATGACTGCTCTACGTCTGGTCCAGAGGATGAAGAGGGACTGGATGCACACGGGCCGTCGGCCATCAGGCCTGTGCTGGCGCCGCACTGCTGGTGGCCGCACGCATGCACAAGTTTCACCGCACTGTGAAGGACGTGATCAGTGTGGTGAAGGTCTGCCAGGCTACGCTCCGCAAGAGGCTGACCGAGTTTGAGGACACACCCACTAGTCAACTGACCATTGACGAGTTCATGAGAGTGGACTTGGAGCAGGAGTGCGACCCGCCATCGTTCACGGCTGGACAGACCAAGACCAAGATGCAGCAGCTGGAGCAGGAGCTGGTGAAGAAACTGGACGAGATGGAGGGCGAGATCAGCTGCTACAAGGACAAGATCGAGACCGAGCTGGAAAAGAGCCGGCCCAAACTCCGAGGCATCTATGCGGCCTACACCAGGCACATCGACCCAGAGGACAGTGAGTCTGTGACCTCTGACCACGAGGAGCCCGATGCTGAGGTTGCAGCTCAGCAACTCGCGCAAGACTTTCTCTGTCAAGTTATCCAGGAGGAGACCGGGCAGGGGGCGGGGCCTGGAGGGCTGGTGGCAGGGTCTGAGGAGGCTGGGGTGGGATCTTTGAGGCAGACAGCTCCTCTAGCATCCATTCTCGGGAAACTGGGCAGTGGTTTTTCCGAGAGCAGTAAGAAAGCAGCAGAGGACGAGGGGTCTGATGGAGAGCTAGACCTGAACGGCATTGATGACCAGGAAATAGACAAGTACATCCTCAATGACAATGAGGTGGAGGTGAAGACTGCACTGTGGATGAGGCAGAATGAGGATTATCTTCGGGAACAGAAGGAAAAAGAGGAGAGGATCCAGAAGGAGAAGGAGCAGGGCACCTACAAAGAGAAGCCAAAGAAGTCTCGACGGCGGCCAGCTCAGATTGAGGCAATGACTGCCTCTGAGGCCATTGAGAAAATGTTGGAGAAGAAAAAGATTTCCAGTAAAATAAACTATGATGTGCTGCGGGACTTGAACCGCAGTGACACAGGAAGTCCCACCTCTGAAACAGGAAACAGCGCCCTTAGCATTGCTGCAACTCCTGAAAAGAAATGCCTCAAACGACAGAGGAGCCGCAAGAATAAGGACCCTAGCAAAGGGTTAGCAGCTACAGCTAGCAGTATGGGCAAAAGGCTCCGCCCACTCATCTCCACCTCCACCAAAAAGAAGAAAACTCCCTCGTTAGTCGATCCTACTGTCACCACAGCAGCAGCTCCTTCAGAGGAGCCCATTGCTTTACCCACACAGCTACCTCCTGCCCACGACCCCACCGTTCTTCCTGACCCCACACCTGCCCCACCTCCTGATCCTTCACCTGTCCCGCCTCCTGATCCCACTCCCACTGACATCCCACACACTGAAGACACCCACACTGAGGAAGAGGAGGAGGAGGAAGAGGAGGAGCAGTGTGTGAGTGCGCTCAAACTCATCGGAGATTATGGCTGTGAGGAAGAGGAGGTTTTTTAGCTCTACATCATGTGGATTTATGAGAAGGAAGTAATCAAAAGATTGAGATTTATGTGTATCATTCAGCTACTGTCTAAACTGTTTTGTACATATTTTATTTAAATTTAACAAGACTATTTCATACTTTCTAGAGAAGATTCTGAAAGTAGACCATCATTTCCATTCAGAGGAACTTTAGATTTGTTATGAGCCGTCCATTTTGTTCCACTTAATGGCAGTACTTTATACTTTTCATAAATAATGTTATCTTTTAAAAAAGTAATGTAAAAGTAGACAAAGTCTGTGTCTGATGCTGTCCATTATAAACCAAAGCAGTTCATTAGAATGGACTTTAAGGTCCATGGTACTGTCATGTTACAAAAAAATTTAAAGCAATTTGCGAAGAGGGCTTTACTCCACAAACACAAGTATTGAGAAGGTGGAGAGCATCTTGGGCCCTTGAACTGATACATGAGCTCTTAAAGGATTTTTATATTGAGTACGATGATTAGATAAAGTCATGTTTTTTTACTTTTTTTTTTGTAAAAAAAAAAGTATTTGTTGGCATGGCAGGTGGTCATGATTTTAGTGTTTTGTAGTATCTGTAAATATGAAATTTGTACTTGAAATATTATGTTTCTTATAAAAACAACAACATTCAATTAAAAACAGAAAAGCATATTATAATATGGTCTGATTTAATGTTGCGAAAACTCAGCGGCCCAATGTTCAGGTTTGTAGTTATTTTTTTATGACGATACCAAAATCAGAACAATAAATCACTTTGTTTTACCATTCAAAATCAAGGGCACAAAAAGTGGTAATTTTTAAATGTTGTGTTTGAAAAAAAAGTTGTAGATTTTACATGTTCATGTAAATTATTTGTGAAGACATCTTTAACATTGAAGTGCACAGGTCTACTTAGTGCATAAATATGAATATGAATGAATACTGACCTTCTGGGCGAGCTCGGTGAAGATGCTGCTAAGCACTGACAGCAATTTGCCTGTGCTCCTGTGGACTCCCACTGACACAGCCAGGTAAAAGCGCACCAGGTCTGAGTAAGTGCCCAACACTGGCTCCAGACGCACCAGCATCCTGCACGCTCTGTCCACCTCCTGCAAAAGACAATTAAAACAAAATCACATTAAATGTCAGTGGCATCAATTCAACTAATCAAAAGGTAAAAGCAGTTAAGTTAAAAGTTATTCACTTTTACTATCTACTTTTTATTGCAGTTTTAGGCTAATGGTGTAGTAATCATATTGATAATGAGCAGATTTTTAACCAAACATAGTTAAAGTTCAATTCCATTTTAATTAAAAAAGATACAAGACTCTGGACTCACTAGTCATAACTGGAGCTAAATTTAGGACTGAAATATGACAAGTACAATCCTTCTGACAGAATCTCAATCAGATGGAAGATCATAACATTGTGAGTTTCTTGCAATACGCGTTGAGTATCACGATAACAACAAACGTTTACAAACAATAAATCTTACTTCGGTTAATCTAAACCAGTGCTGCATTTATGGTTAAAGCCTTCAATCTAAAGGTTTAGGTGAATCCATCTCCTCAGTAAAGGTTTCGAATACAGGATTTTACCTGCTTCATCCTAAATGTGGGGTCTAGTTGTGGGTCTAGTTCAGAACTGGTATTAGTTGTTTGATCATGTTATAGTTATTGTTACTGAGGCCTGTAGTGGTCTGTCTGGGTCAGTTCCCAACCTTATTGATTCTGATTGTTTGATATGGAGTTAAAAACTTCAGCCACAAACTGTGCAGCTCCCAAGCCTGGATAAGTGTGAGCTACGTCAGGAAAGGCATCCGGCAAATAAAAGCTGCCCATGTACTCACGCAAATGGTCCACTGGGGTGACCCCTGGGAGAAAGGAACAACCAAAAGGGACTTTTTGGCTGCATTCAAACTCAGGTGTGCTCCTGTACTCAATTCAGATTTTTGGCTCACAATATTAGATTATAATATATAATATAATATCAGTCCCTGGTCAGATCCGGATGCGCAGAAAAAGACGTGATGTCACACACAGCGCCCTGTGTTTGCAGAAGTAAATGTAGATGCTACTCTTATCAGCGCATGTCATGACAAATTTGAAGTTGTGCAATGGAGCCTACAAAATTCTGTGGGTGGAGTTTGTGGGTCCTCTGGTCTGGAGCTTGTGGTGGGGTACTCCCTGGATGATGGACGATGGACACAAGCAGCAAAACAGAAGAAGTATTCACTTTCACATTCACTTACCATGTGAAATTTTGATTCCCATGTTCACCAATGCAGTGCCCTAAACACATGTCTTCCCTTGTTACTGAGGGTAAGGACATGTATACCCATCAGTAGCTGGCAGCTGGGCCAAGATTAGACACACTACCATGGTGCTGTGAGGGCGCCACTCCATGCAATATATAACTCTACAGTAACCAGGGTAGCCCCAGGTTTTGTCTGTCTAACATTTTTAATACTTTTTAAATTGGATTGAAATTTAATGCCAGCATTGCCAACAGAACTATATGTATGACTTTTACACTCATACTACTCTCTGAAATTCAAGGGTTTTTCAAGTCTAATTCAGATGAAAGAACAGTGGTGCATAAAAAAAAATGAAAATTGAACAATACATTTGAATGATAACATTGCTTCAATAAATATGTTGTTATTGCGCTGACTGCTTTGTTGTAATATTAACAATGTTTTGACTAATTTTAAGACCCAGGTGGACAAAATGTAATACCTATTCATAATTTTTAATACTTTTAAGGCTTTAATTTTGACAAGGTCAAATTTAATACATATTTAATGCTACTGAGATTTTGGGGCTAATCTGGTAACTGTGCGTGCGTTAGATTCTTCCTGTCTGGTACCTGAATGTGTGGGGGCAGGCAGGAGTCTCTGTGGCTCCTCAGACAGTGGAACAATTTCTCCAGACCAGAGTTCACTTCACCCACACGCAGCGCCTCCACCTGGGCCTCCAGCTCCTCCTCCAGCATGTGGCTCAGGTGACCCGGCTTTAACAACTCCTCCGCCGCTTCACCCTCCTCTGCTGCCAAGTCTTCTTCTGTGGGCTCTGAAAAATAACAGACATCAGTGTGACTTGTGATGTCTAAATTTCTACTTTTCAGTTTATTATGGTTTTTACCTTTCTCAGTGTTTGGCTGCATTTCCTTCTCACTTCTCTTCACCAGTGTCTGAACAGCACACAGAACGGTGCTGATCTGTGTTTCTAGCTCAGCAGAGAACTCAGAGCAGAAAACTGACTCAGGAGCTGTGGAGCAAAGACATTTCCAGTGAGGTTGGGACAAGTTGGTATTAGGGGTGTAACGGTACACGTGGTTGTAGTGTATCCGTACAACATGTTCGGTTCAGTCCACTTGTGTACCGTTTTGATAGTATTTATACACTGCTCAAAAAAATAAAGGGAACACTTAAACAACACAATGTAACTCCAAGTCAATCCCACTTCGGTGAAATCAAACTGTGTCCACTTAGGAAGCAACACTGATTGACATCAGTTTCACTGCTGTTGTGCAAATGGAACAGACAACAGGTGGGAATTATAGGCAATTAGCAAGACACCCCCAATAAAGGAGTGGTTCTGCAGGAGGTGACCACAGACCACTTCTCAGTTCCTATGCTTTCTGGCTGATGTTTTGGTCACTTTTGAATGCTGGCGGTGCTTTCACTCTAGTGGTAGCATGAGACGGAGTCTACAACCCACACAAGTGGCTCAGGTAGTGCAGCTCATCCAGGATGGCTACATCAATGTGAGCTGTGGCAAGAAGGTTTGCTGTGTCTGTCAGCTTAGTGTCCAGAGCATGGAGGCGCTACCAGGAGACAGGCCAGTACATCAGGAGACTGTGGAGGAGGCCGTAGGAGGGCAACAACCCAGCAGCAGCACCGTTACCTACTCCTTTGTGCAAGGAGGAACAGGAGGAGCACTGCCAGAGCCCTGCAAAATGACCTCCAGCAGGCCACAAATGTGCATGTGTCTGCTCAAACGGTCAGAAACAGACTCCATGAGGGTGGTATGAGGGCCCGACGTCCACAGGTGGGGGTTGTGCTTACAGCCCAACACCGTGCAGGACGTTTGGCATTTGCCAGAGAACACCAAGATTGGCAAATTCACCACTGGTGCCCTGTGCTCTTCACAGATGAAAGCAGGTTCACACTGAGCACATGTGACAGACGTGACAGAGTCTGGAGACGCTCGTGGAGAACGTTCTGCTGCCTGCAACATCCTCCAGCATGACCGGTTTGGCAGTGGGTCAGTAATGGTGTGGGGTGGCATTTCTTTGGGGGGGTCGCACAGCCCTCCATGTGCTCGCCAGACGTAGCCTGACTGCCATTAGGTACCTGAGATGAGATCCTCAGACTCCTTGTGAGACCATATGCTGGTGCAGTTGGCCCTGGGTTCCTCCTAATGCAAGACAATGCTAGACCTCATGTGGCTGGAGTGTGTCTGCAGTTCCTGCAAGATGAAGGTATTGATGCTATGGACTGGCCCCGCCCGTTCCCCAGACCTGAATCCAACTGAGCACATCTGGGACATGTCTCGCTCCATTCACCAACGCCACGTTGCACCACAGACTGTCCAGGAGTTGGCGGATGCTTTAGTCCAGGTCTGGGAGGAGATCCCTCAGGAGACCATCTGCCACCTCATCAGGAGCATGCCCAGGCCACACACACTACTGAGCCTCATTTTGACTTGTTTTAAGGACATTACATCAAAGTTGGATCAGCCTGTAGTGTGTTTTTCCACTTTAATTTTGAGTGTGGCTCCAAATCCAGACCTCCATGGGTTAATAAACTTGATTTCCATTGATAATTTTTGTGTGATTTTGTTGTCAGCACATTCAACTATGTAAAGAACAAAGTATTTAATAAGAATATTTCATTCATTCAGATCTAGGATGTGTTATTTTAGTGTTCCCTTTATTTTTTAGAGCAGTGTAATTAAATATAATGATTTAGGGCGAACTTAGGCACGGTGGAGTCCTGGTCCCCGTTTTAGTTTTGGGTTAGTCCTGGTTTTGTCCTGGATTAGTTCTGGGTTACTCCTGGTTTAGACCTGGTGGTTTAGACCTGATTTAGTCCTGGTTTAAACCTTGTTAAGTTCTGGATTAGTCCTGGTTAAGACCCCATTTAGTCTTGTTTAGACCTGGTTTAGTTCTGGTTTAGACCTGATTTAGTTCTGGTTAAGTCCTGGTTTAGGTCTGATTTAGACCTGATTATATCCTTGTTTAGTTCTGGTTTAAACCTGATTTAGTCCTGGTTAAATCCTGGTTTAGATCTGATTTAGTCCTGGTTTCAAACTGATTTATTTTTGGTTTACTTATATAGTAAACATAATATAAAAATCCTGAGAACCTCTGTGACCTCTGTGGTGCGTAGGGCTGTTTCTTTTACCACAGATGGATGGACATCACAGGCTACAGAAAGCTATTTGAGATAAATACTTTTTTCTTTTTGTACCAAAAATGTACTGAACCAAACTCTCCAAAAAACAGAACCATACCAAACTGTGATTTTCAGTGTATCGTTACACCCCTGGTTGGTATTGATTCTAACAGTAAGTAACAGTAAGTTTATTAGTACCTGTGTGCTGTGGTCCCAGGAACAGAAGCTGGGTTTTCCATGTGGTGAACTCAGTCACGGCTGCCTCTACCTGCCCTCTGACCATCCGAAGGCTCTGGACGATGGCTGGCTGGCTCTCCTCTCTGCCCACGGCCTGAGACGGGAGGAAGAGCTGCTCCACACAGGGCAGCTCACTTGCCACAGAGTTCAGATGATCAAAAGCAGAGCAGCAGGTATCAAAGTGCGTCCTGTAGAGAAGACAGTCATACATGATGCCCTTGTGCGTGTATACTCTTTTAAACAAGTGAAGAGAAAAGACATGCCCAAGGTGCAGGAATTTATGGAATATTTGTTGATGCTATGTGAGTTCAACTAATCACATTCTGAGCAGTTGTAATAATGTAAGCTTAGTAGGTGATACAGTGGATTGTATGTTCCATTCATTTCACAGAAGATGCGTAGAAGCATGTGGCAACATTTGTATAGGAGACAGAAATTAATGGCCTTAACCTTTGTGCCCCATTGACGACAAAAGTGTCCTTTTCGCGTTTTATTGTTTTGAAAACTTTGTATTGGTTCTAACCTTTTCTATGAAATGTGTCTCAGGTGTGTATTTTATCACTAATGTTGATATTCTAAACACAAATCTAATATTACTTTATTTTTACACTCTAAGTTTTGTTACGTTGCTCCTGTTCAGTGACAAAAGTATCCTCATCAACAAAACATCATAAAAAATGTACATTCATATTTTTTTTTCAAAAATGTTTGCATAAATGTTTCAATCAACTTCTACCCTGATCATAAATAAATATTGAATTATTTTCAGAATTTTAACCCTTTGTATGCTAGTGTATTTAATAGCATAACATTGATTTAGATGGATTTAGGATTTTTAGTAGTAACAAAAAGTTACAACCAGTTTTAATGGGAGTTGTTTTTTTAGATTGTACATAGCACAGGAAAAAATTATCCTTTAAAATAAATGTTGTTGGTAATCTTTGAGATACCCAAGAAAAATCCATTTTGGTTTGAGAATATTAAAACGACTTAATTTTTTGCAGTCTTTTGTACTAAAAAATGCAGATGTTAGTACATACACTGGCATAAAAAGAGTTACAATTCTGAAAAAAAAAAAGTTATTTATGATCAGGGCACAAGTTGATTAAAAGATTTATGTAAAAAGTAGAAAAAAAATCATCTATATAAATTTTTTTATAATGTTTTGTGACAAAGACACTTTTGACACTGAACAGCAACAACATAACTTTTTAAAATTGGGGCATAAGGGTTAACGCTCTTTTCCCATCACCTTTTGCTGTCTAAATACAGAATTAGAATGTGACTTTTAATGACACTTCAAGTCCATTTCTTAAGACTTAGTAAGTGTCCAAACCTACAACCCCAATTCCAAAAACATGAAAAAAAAAAAAAAAATTTGACCATTTCATAACAAATATTAGCTCCTTTTGAATTGGATGGGAGCAACACATCTCCAAAAAGTTGGAATGGAGGCAACAAAAGACTGGAAAACAAAGTGTTCCTGATCCCTGCAGTGAGTTCTTGTACACAATCATTTTTAAAGCAGTTGTTTGAGGACCTGAAGATCAGGAGCATGCAACACATCCAATAATAATAATACAGACTCTGCATTTATAAAATGTTCTCTTATACCACCCATCTTACTGAAGTGTTGACAATGAATATATTAAAGTGGTTGCAAAATGCTACTCCAGCTGTTTTTTATAGTTGTACTGTTTTTAACATTTTGTTGCTTCGTCACAACTTTTTGAGATGTGTTGCTGGCATCAAATTGAAAATGTGCTATTATTTTTTTATGACATTGTAAAATATTTCTGTTTTAACACCTGTTATGTTGTTTATGTTTTCTTATGAATATTTTTTCTTTCAGATTTGCTGCTCACTATATTCTGTTTTATTTACATTTTGCACAGTGTCCTGACTTTCTTGGAACTGGGATTGTAAGAATATGATTTACTACTATTATTACTACAGGGTAGCTCCACTTTTTCCTTGTGACATTTAAGACCTTTTTAAGACTTTAATTACACTTGGAATAAGAGTTATTGTGAAGATTGCCAGCAAAAGAACAATAATCTAGTATTACTCTCTTAAACTCATTGGTAAATTTTTTAAATGTATTTTAACAGCTGAAATAACACCAGTTTTGCATATAAAAATCTCTAAATCATACATTTCAGTGGTAACAGCATTTACTGTGTTGTAGGGATGTTTTTTCAACAAATATGCCTATGCCTGCAACATTACGCAGGCCCGTATAAACAGTAGACTTAGCTTTCAAAAACTAACTACATAAAGGCACATTCGAGTGGATGACTTAGATATTTGTATAACCACTATTGATAGAATTTGTTTTCCAAGATTTGTTGCCAAATTCTCCAAAAAATACTTACATACTTCTCTGCTGTTACTCACAAAGTATTGATCTAAAATATATTTTTGACAAGTACAACTCTGAAAAACTTGGCTTAGATGTCCCAATATGACTATTTAAGACCTAGATCAGGAATAGTCAACAGGCGGCCCTGCCAGAGCTTTTCATCCGGCCCCCAGAATATTACTAACGCAAAAACCTCAGGTCCTGAGTAGAGCCCAATTTAATCAATAACGCCGATAAGAACACTTTTTTTTCACCAGGAAAGTGCTTTGGGTGGACCTGAGAACTCAGAGTCAACTCAGAGTGTTTCCACGCAGTTTGTGCATCTTACTCTGCAGTTCATAGAAAACAGCTTTATCCTAAGCCTGAAAAGCTCAAAATGGCAATAAAAAATGTGCTAATTTCTCTGGCATAGAACCTCGTAGAATAAAAATTAAAAAAAGCATTTTGTAGCTCTCCCCAAGCTCTACATGCACAGCAAGTTTGATTGAGATTACCTGATTAGTTTTCTAAAAAAAACAAAAAACAAAAAAACAACAACTCATCTCTAACTGTTCTCACTGCTTCATTAGAAGCCATTGTGGCAGCCCTGCTACAGATCTGAGATTTGACCTTAAGATGCTTTGGAAGTCCTGAAAAGCAGCTCAGTGTGTTCCCAACCATCTTGTAGCAGTTTTAGTCTCTTCACTACATTTCATAGGAAACACCCAAAATCATTTTGTCTCAGCCTGAAAAGCTCAAAACGGCAATAAAAAGATTTTGGTTGTTTGTCTGGAAAAGAATCTCATAGAATAAAAATTTTAAATGCATTTTCTAGCTCTCCCCAAGCTCTACTTGCACAGCAAGTTTGATTGAGATTACCTTATTTATTTTCTCAAAAAAAAAAAAAAGACAACAACTAATCTTTAACTGTCCTTACTGTCAATTCATAAGAGGCCATTGTGGTAGCCCTGCTACAGATCTGTGAGATTTGGCCTAAGAAGCTTTTGGAAGTCCTGAGATGACAGCTCGGGTGTGTCCCCAACCATCTTTTATCAGATTGGGCTCTTACTCTGCAGTTCATAGAAAACATTCAAAAACGCTTTATCTTGGCCTGAAAAGCTCAAAACAGCAATAAAAAGATTTTGCTCATTTCTCACAGAACCTTGCAGAACAAAAATTTTAAAAAGCATTTTGTATCTCTTCTCGAGCTTTACTTGCACAGCAAGTTTGATTGAGATTGCCTTTATGAGAGCGTCTGCCCAAAAAATTCTGGCCTTTAGACAAAATAAGTTGAAGACCCCTGACCTAGATCAACAAAATTCAATACCTGCCCAGTGCCCATAAGATTTAATACTTTTAAGGCCTTGATTTTGGCAACAACAAACTTAATACCTTTTTAATACTTCTAAGACCTTGGGGCTACCTTGTCCTTGCTATTTTCTTGTATACCAACTTTCCATGTCTCACCATGTATGCAGCACTCCCTCTGAGCCCTGCTGTGCCACACTGATCAGCTCAGCTTTGAGTGTCTCTGTTTGCTTCAACATCTGAGCCACATGTTGGTTGTGGTGGTTCCACTCGGCAGCTCCCCTTTTCTTCAGGCACCCTGTGGCCTGCCTCTGCTCGGTCAGAGGGGAGGGGCAGCTCAGACCATCCTCCAGCCTCTGGAGCTCCTCCGGACAGCACTGCAGCAGACATGACAGCTGCTGGAGGACTGTGGAGCACTGCACGGTCAGGGCCTGGACTCTGGTCACCCAGCCCCGGAGCGAGGACTGTGGGGGCAGTGGGCAGCTTGGGTCCTTACTGCTGTTAAGAACTTGGCACCTAAGATCCTGAAGACTGGTCCTGAGCCGCCTGGTCAGAAAGGAAAAAGTGCTGCGTTTACTACTAGTGTCAAGAAACAACCTCTGTCAGCTGCACACTGATAACAGTTGGCTCTGGTCTCCACTGCTGGGGGTATGGGGCCCTGTCCATGGTGCTGTGGTGTCTCAATAGTTTTGGTGCCCTTGGTTCTTGGAGTGGGGGGACCTTCCTTTTTTGATGTTGGCCTGTTCAGGGGGTGGAGATTGGAGCTAACTAAACCTTAAGCAATTTTACTAAAATAAACTAAAAAATTAACAAAAAAGAGGATTGGTGGAAGTGATAACAATCAACTTCTTTTTACTACTGTTAATAGCATTATTATTATTTTTTGTTATCGTTTCTTTGTTTCCTTTTTTCCCCATCTTGTTCTTTTCTCTTTCTTTTATTAAAATTTCTATTAACTCAATGTATCCATACATAATTCCACTTTCCCTGTCATCTGTCAATCCTGAGCTAATTTGTTTACACTGTCAGATGCTCCCTCTATGCATCATTATATGCATTATAATTTTTCTTTCTCTTTTTTCTACTGTATATGTTGTGCGTTTGGTTTGTCTTTTGATGCTTTCTATGTAGGTACCTTAAATCTGTCAATGATGATGATGAAAATAGCTATAGCTATGAGTATGTCTTTATCTGTAAATACTCCCACCTACATTGATCGTACTAATATTGTCATCATGTCATCTTCATCGCTTATGTTACTTCTGTATTACCCTCATGTGCAAGTCCTTACCTGCAAAGTGTCACTTATATGTTTGCATCTACTAGACAAAAGAACAACCTCTGCCTGGTGTTGAGCTGATAACAGTATTATATCAGTGCCCTAATGAACTGACAATAATGAATCAACATAAGGCTTCAGTACTTTTGCTGCATTGTACAACTGGAGTGAACACTAACCTCAAGTGAAGCCAGTTCTCAGTGAGTTTGGTGAGCCGCTGTCTCTGTTGCAGCAGCAGTTTGAACAGGTGAGAGGAGAAGCCCTTACAGCGCTCCAGGTTTCCCAGACCTAGCTCCTGTAACAGCAGAAAACCGTTAGAAACACTCTGTGCCCTGTGGAGGTGAGAGCCTATCAGTCGTACAGAAGATCACTATCTTAAGGGACTGACCTTAGCGGCGCGTTGGAGAGCTGTCTGTAGAGCTGTTCTTCTGGCCCAGGAGCGATAGAAGTACTTCTGACACCCGTCCCAGGCCGACAGCAACACAGGAAACAATCTGATGAAAAAGGAAACATTTTTATTCCTTAGATTATATTATCGTTTAAGATTCCCATACACCTAAATCTGTGATGAGTAAATAGCTTTTCTACGCAACATTAAAATGAATTGTTGCAGAGGTTCCATTTTTCAATACGATTTAAAAAGGTGTTTTTCTTTTTACAGTGTTTATACAGTTTACTCTTTGGAAATAGCATTATCAACATTCTGAGATTTTCATTGATGCGACTTTGATACTAAAGAAGCTAATGACTTATTCTTTCCTTTCAGCTTTTCCCTTACTGAGGGTGACAGTGCAAATTGTCTGCCTCTTAGTGTGCAGTGATTACATACTGATTTGACATGGGTTTTATGCCGGGTGGTCTTCCTGATGCAACCCTCATCATTAATCCAGACTTAGGACTGGCACAAGGTGTCCACTGGCTTGTGAACCCTCGTCTGTGGCTGGATTACAAAGATGACTGATGTACATACCACAAAAAACAAGTACGTAATGTTTCTTCTTTTTTTCCCACAGCTGGGTTTTTTTTTTAGGAGTTTTTCCTTACAGAAAAGGATGGACTGTTGCTGTGATATTGGGCTATAGAAATAAAACTGAACTGAATTTTCAACAAATCAGTTTTTTAAGGTCATACCCCAATTGGGGGCAATCATTCTAATCTCTTAAGTCCACATTGCGTTTATGTGCTTTGAAAGAAACATAAGTAAGAAAGGCATTTTCTAAATTTGTGCCATTACTAGGTTGGAGTGTTACATTTGATATTTATGAATAAAACAATGGGTAAATGAGTTTATAAGTTAATTGTAGTTTATAAATATTTTTAGTAGATGAGACAATAGGGGAATTCACCGGTGTCCAGACTTGAACCCATGTGATCGCCAAGGTGAGCTTTATTTGCTATGTATATGTGCTGCATGCTCTACCAACTGAGCTATACACAGTTTTAGTTTATTAGCATTTAGCAATTCTGTCAAAATAAAATAAATAAAGATCACTTGTGCAGTATTAGTATGACATCGGGGACGCAACACTTCAGCTCTCGCTTATGCAGTCAATGTGACACTTTATTAGAGCTGAGGTCAAAAAAGCACTGCTTCAAGCCAAGTTCAAATCAGATAATGTACCTGCTGTCGGAGTCCTCCTGGTTTGTGACAGCTGACAGTGCAGTGGACATCTCCAGAGGAGGCACACAGAGCACCTGTTCAGGCTGCGCTGTCCGGTTCCAGGCCAGGCCTCGACGATAGGACAGCCCTGAAGAGGACAGGCCCACAAATACATCAGATACAATACTTTAGGTTCAAAGTCTGTGGGTAGCTTGGTAAACTTACCTATTTCAGACAGCATCTTGAACAGGTCAGACAGCGCCCTCTGCTTCTGCTGTAGGATGTGCTTGGCCTCTGACCTCTGCCTGTCTTTGTCAGCAGAGGGGTTAACAGCAAGGGCCTGGAGTTCTTGCAGGTTACGAATGATTTCACCTTAACACACACAAGACAGGTTCTTACATGTCACATGGTTCCCACAGACCTTCTGGGTTAGACCCATTCAAATATAGATAATACATGTATTAAATATTATGTAGAAACAGAAAAAACTTAAAAATAATATATGCTGTATACTCATGTTTACCTGTGAATTGGTCCAGGTCTTCAGCCAGCTCTGGGGCAGGATTTCTTTTCAGTAACTCACCACACATTTTCTTCATCTTTCTGCTCAGAACAGGAAGACGTCCTTGGAGAGAGGAGGCATCGGATACTTCCTCTGAGCTCTCAATCTAAATAAAACAAAATGTTACCATAGCTGTTAAAGTGTGTTGCATCCTCCTTTGTGGAATCAGAAAGACAGGAATTTGGGTGTTGTTTAAGTGGATGATGCACAACTGCAGTAAAATATATAAAATTTAATCTCACTCACACAGAAAAACACACAGAAGTATTTCCACATCCTGTGCAAATGAAATCTCCTCCCTGTCCTCACACACTGTACCTGGATGTCAGTGTCTCTCCGTGGGCTGCTCCTCCTCAGCTCCTGGTGAACCTGGTGGATGGGCGACTCCTCAGGACTATCGTCCACTTCTGCCCCTCTTCCCTGCTCCACCAGAGAAGGAAGGCAGGGGCCATTCAGAGCCTCTTCAAACTTCCTCACAAACTTGAACAGAGTGCTGTGGGTGACATGAACATTTGTGTGTGCTGCTCAAGGTGACAACAAACTGTGAGAAATATGAATATGGATATGACTTACCGATGTGTCTTCTCCACTGACTGTTTGATGGCCCAAAAACTGACATCGTTCCACTTAGAGATTTTGACAAAGTCCTGAGGACAACAATTCATATGAATGATAATGATAATATCTCTGACATTTGTGAACAATAGAAGCAATATAAATATCCTAAATCATATTAAGTGAACCTTCAGCTCCTTCTCGATAGGCTGCCGGAGCTTGCTGATGTTGGTCTGGACACTCTCAGAGAACTGTGTGTAGTAACAGGACAGATTCCACAGCAAACTGCACAGAGCCTCTGGAATCAACAAGACACAGATCAGGCCTGCGTGGTAAATACATCATACAACAGCATATGAGCATATGACCATGGCACTAAAGAGCACAGTTAGGGCCCAGAACCAGACATTCTTGGTCATGGCTATGGCTATTCTCCAGTTTTGAAGGTTAGCAGTAGGTCAAATCCATCTATTGACCTCAGTGATGAGGTGATAATTCTGTCCACACTCGATACTGTTGTCTGAGACTGTGTGCAGACCTCGATGAGGCCATGACAAGAGGTCAAAATGTCAAAGCAGTGCCTCCAGCCGAGCAGCGCAGGTCACCAGATCAATGTAGACATCAATAACCTGATAATACCACTCCCTAGTCTACACAACTATGGACTGTAAAATACTAGACAAATGACAAATACAGTATTTAAAACCTTTTAAGCCAGAAGTGTAAATTACTTTTTAAAACATATTCACAATGAAATAATATCACAGGTTCCAATTAAAAACTAAAAATAGCAGCATTGAGAATTGGTGGTTAGGCTTTTGTCCTTGGGGGAAGACTGACCTTGTCCTGGCTGCTCTGGGACCACCAGAAGGTGGCAGTGGAAGCTCAGCAGCATGGCCAGCCGAGTGTGGAACTCTCCCAAAGTGGAGCTCTCCATGAAGGCCTGGAGGGTGGAGACCACAGAGGACAGCATCAGCTGCTCCTTGCTCTCCTCACCTTGGAGCAGGAATAGAAATATCAACAAAAGTTCCATTAAGTATCAGTGAGAATTTCTATATGTCGTCTGTGAAACATTCTGAGAGATATCAGTCTTCCACTTTAGGTGTAAGACTGCATGCATGCAGAATAAAGAGACCTACACTTCAAGAACCTCTGAGTTTTTATAGAGAGTTATAATTTTTCTGACAGCACCTTGAAGTGACTTTCACAAAGGCGATCTGCTCGGTGAGGAGTGAACTGAACGGGATAGGGGATTGCAGCAGCAAGGACTCGTGTTGGTCCAGTTGGAGCACATTTTAGGTTAACTTTATTGTTTACTTTTTTATTTTTACATTTAAAACAACTATCACTGCCCAAAGTGTTTTACAGGTTTAATACAGTGTGATTGACTATATTAAGTAATAATAATAAAAGTCAAATAAGGCATAAAAGCAACTTCGAAATACTAAAAGCACAAGACACTAAAATTAAATAAAACAAGTAAAAAAAAAGACCCATAAAACCCAACAAAGTCTAGCTCAACTTGTATTAAAAGCCAGTGCAAACAAATGGGTTTTTAGTAAAGATTTAAAAATATTAGGAGACTGGGCTGTTCTGATACTAAGACAAAGACCGTTCCAGAGTATGGGAGCAGCGACGGCAAAGGCCCTGTCTCCTCTGGTTTTCATTCAGGATCTTGAGATGTTTAAAATCAGCTGATTTTAAACTGAGAGCCAGGATAAACCCTGAAAAATCCAACAAACCTAAAAACACAGGCTGACTCAATAAACTGCCTTTACACTGCCCTGTCCCTTAACACACACGCACCCCACTCAGGACGTGCCACTTGAACACAGACGAGCCAACTGCAGTTGAGACAGGTCCCAGCAGGTGCCTTTGCTCTGACTGTGTGTTATTATTGAGGTCCCACAAAACACTACTATCATCAGATTTATGGCTTTAATTATTGTGAACTTTAACCCCAGACAATTATCCATCCACATGCATATGAGTGCGGTGAACCTATACTGGTTAATAACTTGATTATGCTACAGTACCTTGATCAGTTTCTCCTCTCTGCTCTTGTAGATACCTCTCAATCAACTGATAGACTGAGAACCAGAGTTTGGTCGACTTCAGCACGTGACGCTTCACTGTGTTGTCCAGACTACTTGACCAGCAGCTGCAGCAAAAGACATCAGATTAGATATATGCAGAGGATACTCAGCTGAAGCAATAGCTATAGTGCTAAGCTCTATGCAAGGTTTAGGTTCTTTTGTTAGTCTGTCTTCATCCAGAGATGGGCTATGGTGTTCTTCAGTTTATCTTCTTTCTGTGATGGTCCATAACACTGTCCTACCTGAGCTCAAGTTTGCGCCACTGGATGATGAGCTGAGTGACTGGCTCCAGCTCCTTCCTCAGAGACACAGACCGGCTGGCATTATTCTCCCAGTCCTGAGAACAAAAGAACACCACCAGATCACCTCAGGCACAACAGAACCAGTGCATAACTCCACACTTTTATATAAAGGCACTATCACAAGAGCTGACCTGGGCTTTACTGAGCAGGATCTCCAGACCATTCAGGAACTTAGCCAGAGGACTCGCCAGGCTGAAGGCCAAAATCCGCTCAATCACCACTATGAGCTGAACACATCACATACATTACAGACTTGTACCTTCTCTCTCATCCTAAATAAAAGACCACTACTGTCCGGATCATGCTTCTGTTTGGTCAGTACCACACCTGGACGAGTGCGGGATGCTCCGGCCACTCCTCCAGCCTCTGCTTCACAGCCAAGGTAAGCTGCTGAAGGATGGGCAGACAGAGCCGCGCCTCGCTCATGTTTGACTGCTGGTAGAAGTCATAGGGCCCCTCTGAGGACAGCATCAGTGTCTCAGGGCCCCCCGCACCCTGCACTGTGTTTTGTAGAAGAGCAGACAGAAGCAGCTCACTGCCGGACAACTGCTGGTCCAGATCTGAGTCTGGAAAGAACAATGAAGAGGTGTGAGGACAGGAGCGCCATGCTAACACCAAATCTGGCAGTATTAGTAAACACCCTGACCTATCAGGTGGTAGAAGCGGAATATCACAGGAGCAGCAATCTGATAGGAGGAGACCAGGGCATGGATGTGTTCTCTGCTGTGATTGGCCGGAGGTGTGCTGCGATACCACAAAGACCGGGCATATCCCAGACAGAGGCGCTGGTGTACCTGGACCACCATGTTCAGGGCGCTCTGAGACAAAAAGTTGTTTTCACTGGACTCCTCCTTAGCTACATCTGGGCCCTCCTCTGGTCCTGAGGCCCCGGGGCCCTCAAGGCTCGGCTGGGAAGTGATATCTGCAAAGTCCTGTATTCCAAACATAAACAAATGCAGTCAGCCTAACAGTAAAATGATTTGTTTGGTCCATATTGCTAAGAAATATATATGAAAAATATGAAAAAAATATGAAAAAATATCAGTAAATCATTAATATAAAATAGGAAATTACAGACTCCCAGTGTTTTCTTAAGGCTATTATTCTATTAAAGCAACAATAAGCAAGTTTCTGGAACATGGCAGTAGTAGTTTAGCTTAGTTAAAATTATAAATACTGTGCTCCAATTATGTATGTTCTGGTCTGAATACCTGATGGAAGTGAGGGAACCTCTTCCTGAACTCTCTCTCGTCCTGCTCGTCCTCAGTCAGTCCGGACCCATGATGTCGGCTGCGGTACAGACTGGACTGCTGCTGCTCTCTCTCTCTGATCCGTCTCTCCTGCTCATCCCACTCGTTCACCAGAGCCTGGAGAGCCACAGAACAGTCAGCACTCAGCACACAGGTCTTATAAAAGGGTTTAGTACAGGTGACCTCTGATATGTTTACACAGTCAGCTGCTTAAGCACTATATAAGTTAGGTTTGTCAAAACATCATATTTGTATACAAAAATTAAATGTATGTTATGTGGAATAAAAAGTAGTGACTCAATTTATTTATTCCGAAAAAATCTGAGAAAAGTTGTGCAGAGAAAAAATCTCACCTGTAAGGATGCACATCCAATTAAGCTTCTTAAATCAATTAATTGGTAGTCAACTATACAATTATCGATTAACCGTTAACCTCTGGCTTGAAATTTTATCATTACATAAAAAAAAAACAGCTCTTTATTAAATTCAAAGTCATGAGCCATTACGAAAAAGTGGCTTTTTAAAACTAAAAATAAGTTATAGGCTTGTACAGTTTAGGAAACACTTCCTTTTATGTTTAATTTGCTATAACTCTCCAGTGGTACTGTACCTTTACTCTACTCTACTGTACAGCATAACCTTTAATTGTTAGTAGTTCATTTAAATGGTCACATTTATATTGCGCTTTTCTACCTTCATGGGTACTCAAAGTGCTTTACATCAAGGAACCATTCACCCATTCACACACACATTCATACACCAGTGTGCGCAGACACTGGAGGCAAGGTGGGTTAAGTGTCTTGCCCAAGGACACAACGACAGTATGCAACGGTGGGAGTGAGGTTTGAACCACCAACCTTCTGGTTATTGGACAAGCAGCTCTACCAACTGAGATACTGGTCTAATTTAATCGATTAAGGCCAGAATGCCGATTAATCAATTAACTGACACAAACTTAACTTAAGAACAAACACCCCTACTGCCCTGCCTTCCCATACAAAAGAAAATAGTGGACATATGACTAAGACTGGATATAGAATAAGTGAATAGTGACCTGACAGATGTGTCTGAAGAGACTGCTGGTCTCGGTGTTCAGCTCTCCTGTGGCCAGTGCATGGCACTGCACGTACTGCAGGGCGGTCAGAAGCAGAGCGGAGGTCTGGGGAGCCACACGCTCGGGGTCCTGTGGGGGGAGGAGCTTCAGCATGCACCGCACCACCTCCATACAAGTCCTGGAGCACAGGAAGTCAGCCCGGGCCAGGTGAGAGGGCAGGGTGGGGGTCAGGGATGGGAAAGCAAGCAAGCAGCACAGGAGCTGGGCCAGTCCCGGAAGAGGGGTCAAAGAGGAGGCCACCTGAGAGGACACCAGCCTCATACCATAACGCAGCTGGAGGATACCAGTGCGCACAGGGCCCACCACGTCAGGGAACAGAGGAAAGTTCTCCTGAAGCCTGAGGCAGAAGCGCTCCTGGGACAGCTGCCACACTTCCTCCTCCTTCAGCAGGCTCTGCACCGCCGCCCTGGAGCCGGAACTTTGCAGCACCTCCAGCAGGCGGGAGAGGAGCTGCTGGATTGTGGTGGACTGGCCAATGCTACAGAGGTAGTGCTGCAGTTCCTGGTAGAGACGGCCATACTGCGCTTCACCGGGACGATAGGCCTGTTTCCTGGAGAGCTCTGCGATCAGTTCCTTCAACTGCAGCATACGGACCCACAGGTACCTGTACAGACCACAAACATGTCAGCAGAACTTTAGAAAGATGGATTTTTTTTATTAGCATTTACAGTGCCCTCTGATAATACTAGCTCCCTTGAACACACACACACATATATATTTAACAAAATACTCTTTAGATAAAACTGATGTTTGTTTTTAATGACAGCGGCTCAAGATGTTAAACGAATAACATTTTTTATAATAATTATCAAGGGTGCCAATATTACTCTAGGGCACTGTACATACAATTTAATAAGCCTAAACATTTTGCCAAGACAACTTGCGTAGTTGCCCACACTACAACTAAGATTCCTTTCTGTCATTGTCAGCTACAAGTAGAGAAGCAAGAAGAGCTCACATCATATGTATATCAAATCATACAAAGGACAGGTGCATGCCCCCCAATCATCACTCAGTACTATGTTGTGGTTGACAGAGGAAAACTAAAATTCATTAAATCTCATGTGGTCACCTGCAGCATCAAACAAGAGGTTTTTCTGACCTGATTCGAGGATGCTGGAATCCATCCGTGGTGCTGTTTTCCTCCAGCTCTACACCGGTCATGAGCTGAGACGACAGGCTCCGGGCCCTCCACTCCTCCTGCAGCTGCGTCAGCTACAACAGACACAGACATAGGCTGTTATTAAAGAAATTACAGTCACTTATTTTCTGTAAGTACACAAAGTTGAAAGTCCTGACCTCCTGCTGGGCGTACTTCAATTTATAGGCCCTCTTCACGGCGGGGTCAAAGATGGTCTGTGGGGTCCACACTTTGATTTGCAGTAGGCCCATGTGGACCCAGAAGGCTCCAGAGCGGACCAGGTTGGGCCCATGGACCCTGCTTTGGACATACTGTTGCACACAAGTGCTGCAGGCCTCCAGCAAACCATCTGGAAGCAGTTTGGGAGGAATGAAGTCTCTGAAGAAGGTCTGGATCTCCTGTGCTGCAGTCTGAGGTTCCGGAGCCTCCACCAGACTTTCACAGCTCTCCATGTACCCCTCTTGCAGGCTAGGGGGCAGCACATCGGCCATACTCTGGAGCTGATACCGCAATACTGCCCCCTGCAGGCTGAGGTCTGTCCACCTGTAAACACACAGCACATTTAAGGCCCATTTACACAACAACACTGGCCTGATATAAGTCATGCTGCCTGTAATTCAAATTTACACAAAAAAGATGAGAAGTGACAAAAACGAGAATTAGTATGAGTAAACTGTAGTAACTGTATTTGTCCAGCAAACGGTGCTGTGCTCTCCACAAATACTCCACACCACACAGCGAGTAAACAGCACTGGAAATTAGAGTTCCCGTCTGCAACTTCCCAATAACTTTAAGATCTTGTGGTTTTCTGGAGGCATTCTCATAAAGTCTTCAGTAAAAGTAAGTACTTATACAGATATTACTGACAGTTAATGGACTAAATATGAATGCATGAAAAAAAAAAAAGGTTCATATTTTGAGCTCATGGGTCAGATGATGCACGCCCGGCTGACAACATATCACTGTGTCGCTGTTTTCAGTTTTCACGAGAGTGGAGCGGCTCTGAGCGGATCCCTGGCTGTGAAACCACGACACCTCTTCCAGCTTTTTCAAAACATTGCAGATTTGGAAAACGGAAACACCAACCTCATGTAAACAAAAGGACAAAATGGCCCCTTACAGGCACAAATGGCTATCCCCAACATGGTTGCACATCAAATAATTACATCCATCTGAATGTGTTCTCAGTGAGTCGTACCTGAAGTCAGCCAGAGCAGGAAAGGTTATGTTGTCCCAGATCACAGATGTTATGTCCCGAAGCTGCTGGACCCTCTCCCTCCACTCTCCCAGCCTCAAATGGGACGAGATCATGAGGCTTAGGCCAGAGGGGTCCCATCGGCCCCCAGTCTCACTGTCGCTCAGAACTTCCAGCATGCAGTGAGACCACAAAGCTTTACTTAACAATGCCGGGCCCTGAAACATTCAGTTCTTACTTCATAGTCTAACTATTAACAGTAAAAATGTATATGAAAAAACAAAAAACAAAAATAGATACCACAGTATTTGCTTCTTGTGGTGGCTTCTGTGGCTGGTGACCCTTAGTGCTCAGGGGGTCCCATCTGAACCAGCGGTCAGGGTCAGAGGTCACATTGCTGCTCCACAGAGCGGCTAGAGCCTCGGACAACAGCTCACACCACACCTGCTGGAGCGCCTCCACTGGCTGGACATACATCATACAACATATGCAACAGAAAGGTTGTGGTCTCAAACTTTTACCTTGTCTGTATTGTTTTTGTGATTTAGGTTAAAACTATAATTTTATTATTTCATTATGTCCCCTTAAATGGAAACAAAAAGTAATAGACACAAAAATTCTGTATTTCAGAAAATTTGAATATTACATAAGACCAATAACAAGAATTATAACTGCTGAGGTGTTAGGAAGCACAGGTTGCTCTGATAGAGGCCTTCAGCTCATCTGTGTTACTGGGTCTGCTGTATCGATTCTCTATGGGGGTCAGGTCTGGAGAGTTTACTGGTCAATCTGTCCCAATATTACCATGATCATTTAACCAGTGCGTGGTACTTTAGGCAGTGTGGGCAGGATTTCAAGTTCTGCTGGATGATCAAATCAGCATTTTGATAGTTGGTCAGCACAAACAAGCATGAAGTGCACTAAATACTGCAGTGGTCGATCATTACCTACCATTAGAAAAGATGCTAGTGACTTTGTCTCTGGTTTAGGTAAGATCAGTCTGTGTGTGGTGGCTCCTGGTGCACATTTTGCACTGATTACAAAGTGTTTGACTAGGTTTTCTTTTCTTAACATCTCTCTCAACGATGCTCCTGTCCTTGTTACTTGTACATCTTTTTCTTCTACACTTTTTCCTTTCCACTCAGCTCACTCATGTGACTGAACCAGACGGGAAGCGCAGTAGAGACATTTACAGGCTCAGAAAACCTTTACAAATGTTTGAAGTTCATTTAGAGTTGGATTGTAACACCATTAGTTTACTCACAGCTTTAGCTTGACTGCTATTCATTCTCCAGGTAGAAGAGAAACTAAAGGTGACAATGTTGACTGGTCTGGTTTGGCCTAAAACAGTCCTCAGCTCTCTGCAGTGTCCTGTCACATGTGAGTGTGGTGGGTGTTTGACTGACCCTGTCTGTTCTGAGCAGGAACCACAAAGTCTGGACGTGGCTGACATTCAGAGCTGTGGAGCGCAGATAGAAGTGTAGGTGTCTGGACACTTCTGCTCGTAAAGCCTCCTCAGCGTCTGGGTCACTGTCAAGACAAACATCAGTTTTTTTTTTTAATATATGCAGATTACTTTTTTCTGTCTAAAGGGAAGTGTTGCATATATATATATCTCACAATACTGCAAACAAAGGCAACATACTGCGTCTATAGGTATTTCTCACTGTATTTGCATCTATATATTTTTTTAGATTTAAAAAATATTGTCAACAATTTTTTTCAGGAAAAAAAACAGAATACTGATACAGCTGTTTTTGATACTGATACAGTATTAGCAAAAATAATATAATGCAATATATAGATTTTTTCACATTTTCTTAGACCAACCCATATTCAGTTTTGTGTTTCCTTAGTTCAAAAATAACTATTTAAATGTATTGCATTAGTTATAGGACTGTAATGCAAGATCTTAACTGTCAATAATTTAAAAGAAATGTTTGAGGTAATCATCAGACATGTTTGCATTAATTTTTTTTAATATACTATTGAGTGATTTTTTTTTTACCATGTCTCCAGATCCACCCATTTACCTCCTGCTGTGTCATTTAAGTTTAGTGCTATAGACAAACATTTAGGATGCTCCTATTCATTGGTCACAGTACATCTGAAAAAGTCGGTCCCCTCCTTGAACATACCTCGGGGCCAGGGCCATGTGCAGCAGGGCGGTGCTCAGCCGGACCTGGTTGAGGAGGGCCAGTTGCTCCGTGAGGGGCCACAGCTGGGCTCTGTGGCAGAGCTGCTGGAGCTGCTCTCTGCTTAGGGGCCCTTCAGCTTTACTCTCATCCTCGTCTAACAGGGGCGCCACCTCGAGGAGCCCACAGCAGGTCATGTGACGCTGCTGCCCTTCAACAATCAGCACGAGTTTGTCCAGCACGCCTAACAAACACAGTTCATTTTAATACTTTCTTTCCATGGCCATATTCTATACTAAATGCCATATTCTAAATTATTAGTAATATCACATAATATTTGTGGCACTGGTTTCACTGCTATTGTGGTGATTATAACATATTTAACAAAAAAAGAAGAATTACTCTGTGTTAAAATGTTGTATAAAGAATAGAATCAGTAAAAATGTATGAGCTGTGTAAAAAAATAGAAATGTGGAATCGACATTTGGCCTACACAAAGACAGGGTCATAACTGACACAGTGCACAAGATCTGTAAGGGTCTGACCAGACTGTTGCGGATCCAGCTGGTTGTTGGCCATAAGAACAAGGCCCGAGGCTTCAAGAAGATCCTGTTTAATGTTCAGGCCCAGCCCGGCTTCGTGAAGACGCAACAGCTCCAGCCTCCAGCACCTGGAGGTCCCATCAAGCCGGAGGTCACTGACGTCCAAAACTTTGGAGAAAGATCTGAGCTGAGAAGAACACTCTGCTACACACTCCAGCTGCAGACCAGAGACAAAGGGCCCGTTTGAATTAGGATTTTTTTCTCAGCTTTCTTTCTACTACTATTCCACAGATATGATGTTTAATATAAAGGCTTAAATAACAGCAGCAGTAATTTATCTGGACAGTTTTATTTCCTGAGATGTATATACCAGAAGAAAAAGCAGGGTTTGCCATGTTAATACCAATGCAAATGTGATTTAGATTATATTTGTTTGAACAAAGACAGATGCTTCCAGTAGTTCTTCATCTTTGATTAGTTTAATAAGAAGCACTTAAAAGGCTACATGTTTTTTTTAGCTTCTGCTCATGTTTTGGCCATGGAGCGTTCAACAGCTTTGTCTAAAAAGTGCAGCACTATGATGCCTATTTTTGGACAGAACCCAACTGTGCAGCAATGCTTGGTAGAATTGAGTGTTGACAGACAAACCTTAAATGGCAGAGCTTTGCCAAGACCCTTTTGGATGCCTTTGAGGGCAGTGGCCATAGTCAGTGTGGTGGAGAGAAGGTTCTGGATGGCTGCTGACACAGACTGGAGCTCCTGGTATCCACTAGAACAAAGGCTTTTGCCAGATCTATTCAAAAAAGTATAAAAACACAAGGTTTTAAAAGACAGCAAAACTCACAGGGCTTTTGTGATTTCTGATTCATAATCCAGAGATTTTACAGTTGATCAGTCTCAAAGGTTAGCATGAGAATTGAAGTCTATTATATACACAGCTAAAAGAACACAGTGACCTACAAATATATGATGGTTTGTCTGTGGAAATGCAGTTTGTACTATGGTGCTTACTCAGCGTCTCCCATGAGCAGCTGGGGCAGCCTCAGAAGGACGTGTTTGTGGACCCACTGCCAGTGCAGCGCCAGCACCGCCACACCATGAGAGTCCGGAGCCATCAAACTGGACACCTCCCAGAAACGGTCGGCCCACTGCAGCAGCTGAAGAACCTGCAACACAGAGGGCTAGTTGGACTTGGCGATTTTCTAATATTTGTGTCCCAAGTAGATGTTTTGAAAGCTAAATTCTGACCTCAAACATAACATGGTCTGAGGTGTGGGGCTGTCCCATCTGAATGGCTTCAATAATGAAAGAGTCCCACAAGTCAAAGAAGGGGCGGAGGTGCCTGAGCACAGGGTGAGGCAGGTGACCAATGTCCACACTCCCTGAGAGAACACAAGAGAGGTGAGACCAACACGTTTGAGATGTTTTTAAAAAATAACTCCAGCACTGTCTGTTCCATACCTTTGCTGAAGGCTGTGGCTATTCTGAGTGCACTGCTCTGAGAGCAGACGTTAGCGGTACAGGAGGAAATTACTTCCCGCTCCTGACGATCCATCATCAGAACTATCCTGTGTCACAAAAACACCACAATCACACAATTTGTACTAAATCATATTCACATCAGTTTAGACCAGTTCAAAACAAAAGAGCTAACCATTCTGAGGCCCTAAGCAAAATTCAGCTCTAGGGCTCTACTATCAGCTATGTCTTAGTCATTGATATATTTCATTTAATTTAATTAATAACCAAATTTATATAAAAATATTTAATTTAACCCACTGTTTTACAGAACAAAAGCTATTTTTCTTAATTAGGCCCCTTAGTATTTCACAGATGTACTGTAATAGGCTTATAATAAACTAAACATACTGTTGGCAGATGTGACCCCCTTTAGGGCCCTGACCCACCATTTGAGAACCACTGTGCTAAACTCACTTATACCTAACAGATTCATGTTGTACCAGGACCAGTTAAATATAGTTTGATGGTGACTGGCTTCAAACAGCACGTCATTACTCTGGAGTTGTACATTTTTATGAGGAAACTACTGTCCAGATCTCTGTCCTCTACTGGACACAGTGTGGCGTTAGTTTAAATCAGTTTCTGCTCGTAATAGCCCTGAGTTCTCTCCTCTGTTTACCACACACAAGAGCAGGCCAGACTTGAGACAGACAAGGGGTGAGAGAGAGAGACGAGAGAAAACTATGCAGACACAATGCACACAATCCATTTTTCTGAAACATGAACAAAGAGTAAACTGGAGTTTCCCTCACAGTGTAAAAAGTGAGCATTCACAAAGTAAAAAACAATCAGAGGGTATTTAGAGAGATCAGACAGGGTCTCGTTTGCTGTAAGTGACAGACTGTCAAAGTAGGGGTCATGCTTCTGTCTGAGAGGAGGAGGCGGGGCCCTATGCAATTTGCATAGTCTGCATATAGGAAGGTCTGGCTCTGCCCATAACAATGATGGTTAAATGAGTTGTTGTGGGGTAAATGAAATGTCCCCTGGTGTCTCTGGGCTGAAAATGACACTTGCAAGTATGAGTGTTGCTGGCCCAGTGTCACAAAATTTTTGGGTCTCGTGAGAAAGCGGCACATCATGGTCAGCAAAAAAAACAAGCTAGAAATGGCTTTATTTCTCGATTTTGGCCATATGGCAGAAAAAACTTTATACAGTTACGCAAAGGGGAAAACAAAGGTAAAGCCAAGAGAGCGATAACACAGGAGTCAACTGGACTTTACGATAGTGATTTACTCCGAACTGTAGCGGGAGCTCAACAGAGGAAAATCAGGCATAACAGCAAAGAAACAAGCACTTTAACTGAGTTGGTGAGTTACTGAGTTCCACGTTAACAAATCCATCTACATCTACTTTACATTCAAACATCTTCACGTTGCAATTCCTAGAAATTACAGACTGGCTAGAATCAAGTAACTCATACTTTTAACTGACAGTTCCCTCTGTATCTGCTCCACACACACAGCAGTGTTAACCAACTCACCTGTTGGCAACCGCATTCAGTGCCTCCAGAAACTCCATGTATCTCTCCTCATCCTCAAAGTTGCACTTGTTGGCTAAAATATCCAGGTACTGCTTGTTCCAGCGCATGTCTACCAGAATCCGGTATTCATCTGCCAGGGAAACAACAATCTGAGGCTGGAATTTGAATTGCAGTATCTGACTTATTTTTCTGATAGACAGTATTATGAGTCAACTGTGAGCAGAGGACCTTACCAGTGCTGTGTGGCTGGAGCAGCTGTGTGAGAGACTTGCCCTTCCCGCAGAGGTTACTCCCAAACACGGCCTGCAGAGCTCTGTCTCCTGCCTGCAGATGCATCAAGGCAGGCTCTGTGACAGAAAACACAAGCGTACATCCAGCAAATAAGTTCAGCTGCTGATGAAACAGTGTGTGACAAGGTGAGGAGAGACCCACCTGGAACATGCTTGTAGCTGCTAGCAAGGTGAGTCAACAAGCTGCAGCGGAGAGGCCAGTCACCGTGAGAGGCCCGCTCTGTGACCAATCTGACAGCGGTGGGGACCAGACTGAGGGTGCTCCACTCCTCTGAGCCCGGCACTCCTCCAGAGAACAGCAGGCCATCAGAGACACCGCCGCTCATTAAAGTCTGCTGCAGATCACTCAGAATCAGGGGATGAATCCTGGCAATACACATGGAGAATGGTAAATGTTGTTGTATCCCTCTCCAATAATCTTACTGCTTTTACTGGCATGTTTTATTTTGGTTTAGTAAAAAAGAATAGTGTATTGGTTTTTGTTGGGTTGTGTTTTCCACATTATCAATGTATAACCAGAATTCCAGAAATGTTGGGATGTTTTTTGAAATTTGAAAAAGAAAACAAAAAGATTTTCAAATCACGTGAGCCAATATTTTATTCCCAATAGAACATAGATAACATAACAAATATATACACTGAGAAATGTTACACTTTTATGCACAAAATGAGCTCATTTCAAATTTGATGCCACCTACAAGTCTCAAAATAGTTGGGACAGGGGCATGTTTACCATGGGGTAGCACCTTCTCTTCTTTTCTAAACAGTTTGAAGATGTCTGGGCATTGAAGTTATGAGTTTCTGGAGTTTTGATGCTGGAATTTGGTCCCATTCTTGCCTGAAATAGGTTTCCAGCTGTTGAAGAGTTTGTGGTCGTCTTTGACATATTTTTCATTTAATGATGCACCAAACGTTCTCTGTAGTTGACAGATCTGGACTGTAAGCCAATTCAGCACTGGACTCTTCTATGACGAAGCCCTGCTGTTTTAACAGCTGCAGTCTGTGGTTTTGCATTGTCCTGCTGAAATACACAAGGCCTTCTCTGAAATATATGTCGTGTGGAAGGGAACATATGTTGCTCTAAAACCTTTATATACCTTCCAGTATTCATAGTTCCTTCCAAAACACTGCCCATCCCATCTGTACTAACACACCCCCATACCATCAGAGATGCTATTTTTGAACTGAACGCTGATAACACCCTGGAAGGTCTCCTCCTCTTTAGCCCGAACACGGCGTCCGTGATTCTCTGAATCTTTTGACAATGTTATGCTCTGTAGATGATGAGATTTACAAAGCCTTTGCAGTTTGACGTTGAGGAACATTGATTTTAAAGTTTTACTCAATCTTTTTACTCTTCATTCTTTCACAGATTGGAGAACATCTGCAAATCTTTACTTCTGAGAGATTCTGCCTCTCTAAAACATCCCTTTTATAGCCAATCATGTTACAGACCTGATATCATTTAACTTAATAAGTTGCTAGATGTTCTCCCAGCTAAATCTTTTTAAAATGTCTTGCTTTTTCAGCCATTTGCTGCCCCTGTTCAAACTATTTTCAAATTTGAAATAAGCAAATTTTGTGCATAAAAGTGTAAAATTTCTCAGTGTAAACATATGTTATGTTATCCATGTTCTATTGTGAATAAAAGGCTCATGGGAATTGAAAGTCTTAGTTTTCACTTTTATTCAAATTTAAAAATGTCCCAACATGTCCGGGAATTCGGGTTGTATTCCTTCAGGTCAGAACTGTGACATGTTAGCAGGCTTACCTTTTTCCCTGTAGGCTCAGTGTGTTCAGGCAGAATAAGAGGACCTGTCCATCTCGAAGGACAGAGGCGAAGCAGGAGTCTTCAGTGGAGAGGATGGCAGAGGGCAGGCTGTCGGGCCACACTCCTGCACATATCAGAGCCTTACCCCACGACTCTGAGTCCAGGGAGGACATGTGCTGCTCGATCAGCTGCTGGGCTTGCTGGAGTCAGGAATACAGTATTATGGAAAATTTGAATCATTACTCCAAACCGAAATTAAAGGGAGTGAGATGGAGGTACCTTCTGGTTGACAGTTGTTGGCTGGCTCAGGGAGTAGGCCTCTCCACAGGCCTGCAACAGGGCAGAGGGCAGGTCAACTCCTCTCTGGAGTTGTGTGGAGAGCAGAGTGGCAGCGTGGAGCAGAGAGGATAGAGAGGAGGCTGGGGAGTCTGAGGACAGAGACACATCCAAGAGTGTTATGAACTGACTTCAGAATAATGGGCTTCACAAAATTCAACAATTCACAAATTCACAAATGTTCTCTTTGGAAAGCTACTTAAAAGGGTGATACCATGTTATAATGTTCCCTCATCAAAAACATACCTGTAGTCGTGTTTTGTTTTATTCATACATATTTGAGTAATCCTCTATTCATTTACACTAAGTTTGTGCCAAAATGGCTTGTTTCACCGGTGTCTGCCTTTTCTACCTGACCACGCCCCTCCCACCTCACGGTCCTGCCCTGTTCAGAAAGCACTGCTACAGGTCACGCCTCCCCCACAGCAACCAAACAAACCCACCAGTGGACTGCAGCGCAGTCAAACACTGCTCAAACACTGCTTCTGCACTGGCACATGTTGGGACACGCTGAAGTGGTGTGACAGCAGCTGGCCAGCAGGAAGGGAGGGCTCTTAAAGGCCTCGATACACCAAAGCGACTCCCAGACTGCCACCGAAAAGATGGAGCGAGTCTCCTCTTGTTCCCCCCCATTTCCTCACGTCGGATGACCTTTTTCCCCTCTTCATACACCGAAGCGACAACCGACCTAAAGACCGTGTCTTGCACATGCGTGTGATGTAATTACCCCCCAAAAGCGGCAGATGGCGCTAGCCAGTGAACAAAGATAAACGGAAGTGACACAATGTTTGCGGAGTACATATGCATGTAGCGTGCCTTGGTCTGCCACTGTTCTCAGCTTGTTTGAACATTTGAGAAGTGTGATAATGGCCGGTTTGGACATTGTTTTGTGTGGATTAGGTGCCGCTGCTCTGTTACTTGAAGAAGATATCTTTCCGCACGGAATTGCGAAAAATGCAAAAATGGTGACAGTACACTGCCACAGCGGTTTTCACCTCTCGTCACTCCGTCACTTCCTCTAAAATTCCCGTGAGCTGATTGGCGCGGCAGCTGTAGTGCTAGGCCTATCAGAGCGCTTCGTGCCAAAGACCAAAGACGCAGATTCAACAAGGCTAATCGGCAGGAAACTAGTCAGACGGCCTCCGTCCTGGAGCGATGGGGGCTGACGGCGCATACAGATCAAAAGGACAGAAATGAGCGACGTGGAAGAACCGTTCAGACGGCTTCAGATGGGCGATCTTCGCCTTGGTGTATGGAGGCCTTTAAGTGACAGGGACCTAATCTGAGCGTTTGTCACAGAGTCAAATGATGAGTTTCTTCAAATAAGGTTTTTTCAATAATTATTGCGTTTTCTGACCAAAATAACATAAGATGCTAATCTAGAGGTGTCCTAAATTAATTCCAAAGACACAGAAAAAGCATAATATAGCCCCTTTAAGATTCATGAAACATTCTCAAGCTCCCAGATTCTTTTCAGTGGAGCATGTAACTCTAGGGATTCCACGAACACTGCACTCCTCATTATCATGGCATTTACATCGGGTTGTAATACATCGAGTATGTATTACAACAAGAAACGCCCTCTAAACTCTGTATATCGTTAATCTTAGGTACAAATTTGCATACAAAAGGACTCCATAAATGAGACCCATTAAGTCTAAGAACTTTAAGTGTAAGAAGCCTATTAAAGACACATTCAGGTGGTAAAAGTCTTACGTCTATACATTTTTTAAAAATTGCATTTGTCCACAACCTGTTCAGTACAGATGTTCATGTTCACAAATGTCCTGTCCAGTATTATCAGTTTCTTTAGGTCCAATCTATAACCAGTCTTTACCCCCATAGACCTTCTGTTGGTGTACCAAATAAGCAATAGACTTTCTTCAGTTTTTTCTTTGTAAGCTTAACTGTATTTGAAAGAGAGGAGCTCCAATGCACTCTGCTAGTCTCACCCCATATGTTTGCCTTGATGCTGTTATGTATCTGAATGAGCAGATCGCACACGCAGTCCCCAGTCACTCCTGCAGTATTCAGCAGAGTCTTCAGGTCCTGGACGTCCCAGCATTGGCCCTCGTGCTCCCCTGGGATGTACACCTCCACCCCACGGTTCCTCATGGCACGGGACAGTTCTCCATGTGCAGGGTCCATGGTCAGGAACAGTCTGAACAGCCCACACACTGGTTATTGGATAATGTAGAGGAGAAAATGTGTACCAGGGAATGTGAAGGCTTACCTGAAATTGGGATGTGGAGTGATTTTGGGTGTGTTTCCGTCTATGACACCACGCTCATTAATGGTGAGAGAGCCATTAGGTTCCAGCAGAGCATTGAGACGATCCAGGACAGAGGCACTGAAACAATAAAATATAAAAATATACAAGGGATGCAATGGTTCAATTTGCCCACAAATCAGTTCAGTCCTTGGGTTTTCTGTCACTGTATTGATACATGTTTAGCTGCAAATAACAAAATAGTTCCACTTTTTCACTAAGTCTCTCAAAACAAATTCCACCATGACTGGTGTTTTGTATAAAATAAAAAAACTTCAAATACCCCCTCTTCTCTCCTTGTGTGTTGGACCAATAAAACTAGGTTACAAGTTGTGGATATTTACATTCTGATTGTTTTCAGAGGCACTATCTGAGATCTATCTGTTATAATCACTATCTGTTATATTTAATATTTATATCTGTACAGGAAAAAATATATCTGTGATAAATCGAAATCAAAAATGTCACCTAATAACAATATTTTTGATACTTTTATGACATCATGCATAATAATAGTGCCACAGTGCTATACTGCTTTAATCAAATGTGAGCCACTAGTGCTGAAGAATTCTGCCAAGACTGTGGAGGGCAGCAATACACTTCCAAACACTTAGTCTTACATTTTTTAGGTTTTAAGAAATACTTTTATTTGTGTAACAGGATTTGTCAGACTGACTGATGGTTGATTTATTACTTTTGGAAAAATGAATGTGTGGTTTCTTGTTCAAGTTTATAACTGAACTAGATCTTAAATTCAAGAGGAGAAATTTTTTCAATAACCAATAGAATCAAAACCAAAATACTTCTTGTATCGTAATATAATGGATCTCAATCATAGTCTCAATGTTCACTATATTTTAATCCTAATTATAGTTTAAATAAATTATTATAATTATGCTGAATAGTGAAAATTTTAAAATACATCTGCAATAAAGTACAATTCATTCATTTTCTCCTGTTTATTCCCATTAGAGGTTGCGGTGGGCTGGAGACAATACCAACTTTTTTTGGACCTCAGGCGGGGGACACACAGGACAAAGGCCGCTTATTGATGGGGTAAGTTAAATATATATATATATTTTTTTTAAACTTTGGTTCTGTAGAAAGTGGGACACAATAAAATAATCAGTGATAAAAGTCAGTCCAACAGTCAGACCAGTAGAGAACCACTGGATAATGGATTATTCTGTGGTTTTAGATTATTATTGGGGGATAGTCTCTTTAGACCAATTGCACATTTCACCTAGTGTAAAATAACATTATTGATCCTCCCACCTGCAAAAGTTGACATTGTCCATGAGCAGCCAGTCTCCAGCTTGGAGAGCCTGGACAAGCATCCCGTCCAACCACTCGAACCCTCCGTTTGACCTGCCATCCTCCAGCTGCGCCAGCCGCTCCTTCAGCAGGGCGAAGTCTGTCTGCAGCCTGGACATGTCTGACCAACAAAATGTGGTTAGAGAAAAGTGAGAAGACTGACATTCTGCCTGTGTGTACCACAGATTACCAGTGAAGACTTTGAGCTTGGTGTTGAGTTTCTGCAGGAGCAGGATGATGACCTCCAGTTTGTTGACTGCCTCAATGGTGACGGTGGCCCCATCCCTCTGGGGACCGTGTGCCTTTAGCCAGTGGCAGAAGAGCCCCCAGGTCTGCAGCAAGAACTCTGTGTCCTGCAACCCCACATCCAAAGAGAGCAGCCCCCGCCTTGTGACCATGGCAACCACGTAGTCCACAGTCTCCAGCACCTGCTGCCAGGGCCTCATGATGTCCACCTACAAAAATAAAACATTGGATGAAAAAGGTGTAAGTCACACTGATTACAGAATTTACAAGAAACTAATTTACAGGACAATCAGATTTTTTGTAAGAATTTAAGTCCTAGATGCTAAAGTATTTAACAACTTATCACTTTCATTTCTAGGGCACAAAATCCCATCTCAGAGCAGGTTTAGTTCATACTCTTACTTTGTTGGCAAGGATAAACTGTCTTTGAGCAGACCTGGCTATCCTTCCTATCACTGACAGCCTAGCTCCCAAAACTACAAATATTAGACTAAATACATAAATTCTGATCGTCTTCACTGAAGGGGGTCAGACATGTCTCTATATGACACACAGAGAGTAATAGTATTATTGTTCCAAACTAGACACAGATGACAGTTTGGAAAAAGGAAAATGGAATTTGAACTGAGAAGCTTCTGAGGAGCAGATTGCATATCATCTGAGCTATAGGCAGCTCATGTGTACACAGTGTAGATGACAGACTATGTTTTTTATTTAATATTAAAACAACTTTTTAATATACATTTTATTTTAAGATTTTTCCTCTCACTGAAAGATGCGTGGTGGACAAGGAGACACTTGTGAGCCAAACTTGAAAAATATGAATATATGGCAAATATATTAAAGGTGGTTACATTTAATGTCAGAGGTCTGGGGTATCCTATTAAATGTAAAAGAGTCTAGTCATTCTGGAAAAAGGAAAAGGTTCTTATTGCACTATTGCAAGAAACACATTTGTCCAGTGGCGAGCACAAAAAACTTAAAAGAGACTGGGCTGGACAAGTTTATTATTCAAGCTTTGTCTAAAATAAAAACGGGAGTCGCTAATCTAATTTATAAAAATTTACCTTTTGTACTTAAATACAACAAAATGACTTAGAAGACACTACAGTAAAAAGCTGATTTTGACTGTTGTGTTCTGACATTTCCAATATGAACAGTATAGCCACTGTGTACACTTTAAAGTAATAACAGTGTAACAGTATTATTGTGGGCCCTTTCTGTTCTCATCTCTTTGCAGATGAATCCTGACCAGATCCATTTACTCACAATAAGCTCTAACAGAAGTAATGGCGTCAAAGTGCCTTTCATTAATGATAATACATGTGTCATACAAGAAAGATCTGCTAAACCTAAAGACATCAAATTAACACCACTTCACGCTTTAAAAAAATCTGCATTTTTGACTATTCTACAATACTGAAGCAGTAGTGACCTGTTCAAAGCCCCCCAGCAGTTCGGTGGTGTCCATGGAGCTGTTCATGGCCATGACCCTCAGCCTGTGTCCAGTCAGCAGTGCCAGCAGCCGCACCAGGCTGGTCTTCCCACTTGTGGTGGGGCCAACCAGAATGGTCATCCAGCCCATCTCCACACACTTCATTAGCGACTCTAGGGGTCTCAGCGCCTGGTGGGTGATGGACAGAGGGGGATCCAGAGCAATGGGGGGAGCACCACCACGCTCGAGGACAGAGAATCCCACCTGCACAAGACAGACAGTACTTCAGACTGACATGACAATGAGAAGGCTGAAAACTGAAGGTGTGCTGCTGTAACAAACCTGTAGGTTCAGTGGAGTCATGTGGAAATGTCTGGAACCAGTGTAAGGCTCAAAGTCCTCACCAAACACCTTTCTGAACACGGACATCACCTGGAAGAAGAACAGTGTGATTTACAACAGACAAGCTTCTAGTTAGAGCTGCCAGGCCCAGGCCAAAGAGGAGAGTTATGGATGTAGAGAAGGAAGACATGAAGTTAGTTCAGGGTAACTCCAGGTTTTGTCTTGTGAAATGTATTACCTTTTTAAGACTTTTTAATGCCAGCATTGTCAACAACAGAACAATAATCTGTATGAGCACAAAGGAATTATCTGTACTACTCTCTGAAACACAGGGGTTTTATTTTAGAAGTCTAATACAGATGAAAGAACTCCAGTGCTGCAGTAATGATGATAACATTTCTTCAATAAATATATTTTGTTATTGCGGTGACTCTACTTTTTTGTAATATTGTCATGTTTGACAAATTTTAAGACCTACCTACATGACCACAATTTAATACCTACTCATAATATTTAATACTTATGAGGCCTTGATTTTAACAAAGTCAAATTTAATACCTACTTAATGCTTTTAAGACCTTGGGGATACCCTGCAGTTGGTGTGAGAGAAAAGGATGCAGAGGACAGGGTTAGATGAAGGCAGAAGATTCACTGTGGCCATTCATGAAAGAATATCCATCAAGTGTTGAAGCGACCTGAAGCGTATCCTACCTAGCTGCTTTAAGTGTGAAACCGTCACCATGCATCTATGTCTTTGAATTGTGGAAAGGGGCCAAACAAAGTATCAACCCAAAGCGGTTATACATGCGCTAACCTGCCAACTACACACTGAAAGGCTGCTGCTAGGTGACCATGGAGGCCAATATCTTAATTTTCACCAGCAGGGAAATCTCACAGATCTGGGGTTTCCGACAGCAACACATCTGAAGTCAGAACCCCTGGTTTAAGGTTCATTCTAGGATTCATCAGGGTCTGAGGGCTACAGTCTTCTAAAGCAGTGGTTCTCAACTGGTCTGGCTTCAGGACCCACCATCTCCCTAAAATGACAAGCTGCGACCCAAGATGGAGATATTTCAACTGATCAAATATACTGAACCTGAGAGAGAATAATGTCAGAATATCACAGTATGCCGACACAAAAAGAACACATTTAACAAGCAAGTGGCGATGCTAGAGAGGGAACTATTTCATTCTACATTCTGTTAGATGCAGTTATATTTTAAAACCAAAATACATAAAATAAAAAAGTGGAATTCAAAAGGATTCAAGTATAGAAAATGTACTTTTCTTCTAATGACATTTTCAGTGGTAAATACTGAAAGACATTGTGCTTGGAGGAGAATTAAGCAGCGCTCACTTCAACCTTAGACGTAACAGTAACATTTTTATAAATTTCGGGTTTTTTTTTGTTGTTTTTTTTTTTGGCAAAGGCTCGCGACCCACTGAAAATGGTTCTGCAACCCACCAGCTGAGAATCACTGTTCTAAAGGCCTTAGTTTTCAAAATGCTACAATGTAAAATTTGATATAGGCCTAAGAAAGCTAGCCTGGCCAGCCAGACTAATGCTTTTCCTATTCATTAAAAAGTAGTTAGTTAAGTATTCCTTTGCTTGAGTTTATTTCTATGGGCAGAACAATGACAAGCGGAGTAACCAATTAGAGAAACAAAGAGCAGGACAAAAGCAGTGCACCGCTGATCCAAACAAACATTGTGAATTGTTGTCAGTTTTGCCATAAACTAGCAGGATATGCAGTATTATTAAAAACTATCAACTTATTTCTGAACGGGGACAGCAACAGAAGCCAGCGGTACAAAGAGTTGTGGAAAAAGTGGGTTTGTCTGAATGTGGTCGTTACGTCATTGGGACTTTAATGTTGTGGAAATGGAGACAGGTCAAAGAAAAAAGTCCCACAGAGGACTTAAGAACTCAGATTTCAGCAGAACCAACAGGTGACGAAGGAAAGTACTTAACGCTGCTAATCAGAGAGAAGTTATAAAATTTGCTCTGTATAAGCCCGCGCCATCTTGGTTCATTCTGATAGAAGATTTTCTTCCACATTTGTAAGACAGGCTGCAGATAAACAGTTGTGATACGGTGAGTCGAAATCAATTTGCTGTGGCTGAGGAACCAGACTGTCCTGCGTTCGAAAAAAAACTGTAGAAGGGGCTGACTGGCCAGGCTCCAACAGAGCAGTGTTAATTGGGCCTCAGGAGAACTTGGAACACCTGGATACAGGTATCTGATATGCAGATTCCTCCATCCAGCTATTGCTAAACTGAGGAAATACCGTTTCTATCAGAACTGGTTCCTTACATTTGCAGTGAACGTATACTGTACCACTAAATATAGCAGAAAATGATTTTAGTGAATAATTTACTGATTATCGACTGATAAAAAATACAAATTGTGATAGATTTTTTTTTTCTTATTGCCCAACACTAATGTAAAACACAGTTTACCTGAGCCTTGTCTGCCTCAGTCCTCATCCGGTCAGCGTACACCAGCACCACATGCTGTCCTGGGTTAAAGAAGCCAGGAGACTGATCATTCTGCATGAGCTGGCACCAGCGGAACATGTCCCGCAGGTTGAACTCCCAGGGGCTGCCTTTGTGCCCCCACTGCCTCTCCACACACACTTCCTTCACCAGCTGGAAGACTAGGAGGGGCAAAAACATCAGATTAGGAATAGCTAGATTAATGAAGCAGAAGTATAAAAATCATGCGTACTAACCCTGTTACTAAACTCAACCATCTTTACAATCATGTCCTTGTCGATGTTGAGGAAAATGGAATCGGCAATGAACTCCATGTCTTTGCTGGTCAGCTGGTCCACAAAAACCTGCAATAACATTTGGTTAGAAAATAGTGAACAACTAAAGAAGACCCACAGACATTAAATAATATATTTCAGTGACGCACTAACCTGTGTGAATCTGTTGAGAAAGGACTTGGGAAGCCCCTTGCGGCCCCCACCCTGAGTGAAAGGGTTCTGACAGCCAAAGATCTTAGTTTTTTGGTGCTGAACCTGGAAGCTCATGGCCAGTTCAGGGATGTAGATCTCTGCTCTGTGATCGAAGCAGGCGTTTAGGCCTTCAAGCACCGACTGAGAGGCCAAGTTCAGCTGGCAACAAGAGAAAAACTCAGCAGGAGAAATGTATGACCGTATGCTGTGTCAGAGAGGATCCGAATAAAATTATTCTGTACAGTTTAACAAATGCAGACTCTCTCATTAGATGTTTGTGTTTTTAGACACATGTATTCAATAAAAAACTTGACCAGTGGAGATGTGCTTTGGGTGTACCTCATCCAGGACGACCCAGTGACCCTTCCTCAGAGCCGCCAGAAGGGGACCATCCCGCCAAGCGAACTCACCCCCTTTTCCTCCCTCCACTGGGAGATCTGTCCCAAACAGGTCTGTCACATCCTGCAAGAAATACACAAGAACAAATCAAGACAAGAATTATATTACAAGTCAATCAGATGTTATTAACCCGTATACCCCAATTGTAAAAAGTTACATTGTTACTGTTAAGTGAAAATAGCGTTTTCCATCACAAAACAACAAATGGATACTTTCATTTTTTTTAGCATAAATCTTTTAATTAACTTGTGCCCTGATCATAAATACTAAATATTTAATTACTTTCAGAATTTTAACTTTTTATGCCAGTGTAAGTAATAGTATCAATTTTTTTGGGTAAAAAAAACAGACACAAAAATGATTTTTTTTTATATTCTCAAAGCAAAGTGGATATTTTAGAGGAGCTTATTACTGCCTTGGGTATGTAACAACATTTATTTTTAGGGTTATTTTTTTCCTGTGCTATGTACAGTTTAAAAAATGACTCATTAAAATCCTTTAAACTGGTTTAACTTTATTACAAAAAAAAACAAAAAAACATATCCACTAAATCAGTGTTGTTGGTAATCTTTGACAAACCCAATGCTGTAATAATCTCCCCTAGAAAAATTCACTTTGCATTAAGAATATTAAAAATATAAAAAAAAAATTTGTTTCTGTTTTTTACAAAAAACAAAAAAAAGGAGATACTATTACATACACTGGCATAAAAAGGGTTAAAATTCTAAAAATAAATAAATATTTGGTATTTATGATCAGGGCAGAAGTTAATTAAAATATTAATATTATACTAATAATATAATTAATACTTTAAAGTAGAAAAAATATGAATGAATACTTTTTTATGGTGTTTTGTTGACGAGGACACTTTGAACAGTAACAATGTCACAGATGTAGTTAGAGATTATAAAAATTAAGTAAATAAGATTTGTGTTTAGAATATCAACATTAGTGATAAAATACACACCTGAGCCAAATTTCATTAAAAAAAAGTTAGAAATGAATTTTCAAAATCACTCAAAGACTGACCGTCTGCTCTGACAGGTTGATTCGAACCAGCTGGTTTCCAGACGCTTTAGCCAACGCTGCCACTAGGCTGGTTTTGCCCACTCCAGGAGAGCCCTCCAGCAGCACCGGCCTCTGGAGTTTGAGCGCACGTAGAACTCTTTGAGCGTTAACCGCAGTGGTGCCTGCTCCGATGGTGTAGTCTGAGAGGCTGCGGCTCTCAGTCTGAGGACCTGCACAAAGAACAGCTCAGGTTAAAGGTGTCCCTCTGATGTACTAATCCTATCCATTCTTATAGTGCACCAAGAGAACCTCAACATCTTCAGCTCTGCTCCCTCCAGCTATGCTTCTGTCTTTTCCTCAGTGCCACTGTCTCTAAACTGTACATCTCTGCTCTCACTACTAGGGCTACATAATATATATATATATATTAGGGCTGGGAAAATTATCGCGTTAACGCGGTGCGTTAATTTATTGATTTAATCGCGTTAGTTTCAATTGACAATTGAAAAATATTACGACGACACTGACAGAGGCAACAACGCGCCGCGGGTCTTCCGCGGGGCAGAAATGCACCGCACGAGCGTAGAACAACACATCTCTGTTTCCATCCATCAGGCGCATTCGAGATGAGCCAGACCTGCGCAGTTTCGATCAGTGTTGGTCTGTGCGCGGTGCACGCCGGTTAGATTTGTGTCTGACTTGTTCCCGACTTGCTCTGATGCCACAATTGGGACGGTCACCATGAGATCCAAACGAGACCAGCGCCTGAGCCGCCGCAGTTCATCAGGAGCAACTGCGGAGGCTGCACGGCTCAGTGCATGATGGGAAAAAACACACCTGTCAGCACCTGTCACACCTATCACCTGTCACCTGAGTTTAGTGCTGATCAGAAACGTAACGCACGACACTTCACTGCCCTCCTCTCCTTCTTCCCCCGCCTCTTTTTTTTTTTTTTTTTTTTTTTTTTTTAAATACAGACTAAAGTTACAGTTTTGACCTGGATAAACCAACACACGCGAGAAGTGGATTTGGGGCGTGATGGTGCGTGATCTGAGCCACAAACTGTCTGACTTCAGTACAGGTGTATTTCCCCTCCTCTCATTGCGGCCGTGCACTCTCGTTCACAATCCAGGCGAGGCTCAGTTCATCTGGAACGAGCCTAATGCAACAAGTGAACGAGCTAAAGCAACATGAGTGACCAAAAAGACACATTGCTAAATGGACAATTCTGCTTCAAATCATCACCAGACAGCAATATAGACAAAACAAAAGTTATGTGCAGTCTATGCAAGGATGAGTTCAATTACCACTGGAGTAACACAGTTCATAGTATTTACACTGTTGTGAACCACAACAATTGTTATTAATTGAAGAATTAAACTTATTTTTGTTAAAGTTCTAAAAGAGATTACACATGCTTTTTAGGTAAGTTTTGTGTATTTGTTGGTTGTACCTTATTTACTCCGACTTTGTCTGGGTTACAGGTCTCAAAGAGACTATTCATTTATTTTCTTTGCAAGTTTTTTTTTGCATTGCACAAGTTTACAGTAAAGTATGTGAAGGTTAATTCAAAATAAATGTTCTAAATTTACAAGTTTGTGTTTGTACATGAATTCATAATACGATTAATCGCAATTAATAACTACCAGTTAATAATCGCGATAAAGTTTTTTTCAGATTTGCGATTAATTAGTTAATTATAGTTAGTATAGTTTAGTTAGTTATATAATATTAAAAAAGTCCAGTTTTAGTGGTTAGTTCAAAATTTTGCCTTATTCCTGGTTTAGTCTGTGTTACGTTTTAATCTTGATGCTGTTTTAAATTGTGAATACTTCTGAATAATTTTGTTTTAGGTTAACTTAATTTACTATGTCAGAATAGGCTCTATTTTAAAATATCACAATATCACAATTTTCAACATGGTTATCAAATGTTGCATGTTTTTTTCATAACATGCAGCCCTTTTCACTATTGTCTTGCACACCTTTTCTGTCTTTCTTGCTGAAACTTGTTTACCACACACTGTTGCACATGCCTCTTCATTTCTTTCCATACTCTCCAGTGCTCTTCACCGCTCCACTGGGGTCTCTTTCATTCAGACACATGTATCCTGTCTTGTTGTGGCTAAATTACACTTTTCCACTTTTCTTTACAGAGCATTCTTCCATCACTCTAGATTTTCTTCCACCAGGCCCCTGCTCTACAGATCACAATGTCATCTGTAAACATCATTGTCTAAGGAGATCCCAGTCATCTGTCAGCCTGTCCATCACCATAGCAAACAAGAAGGGACTCAGAGCTGATTCTTGAAGCAGTCCCACCTCCACCTTGAACTCCTGGGCACCCTGTCATACACCTTCTCTAAATCTACAAAGACAAAAAAGCAGCTCCCTCTGACCTTCTCTGTACTTCTCCATCAGCATCCTCAAAGCAAAGACTGCCTCTACAAGCGCACTGACACATGTATGTTCATTATTATTGTACAAACAAACTTTTCAAACATTTTGTCCAAACCTAAGGGAATGTAGAACGGGTCGATGCCGAAGTAGTGGTCTCCCCACTGCGGCTCACGGGGCAGGCTGGTGTCGTACACCCTCAAAGCCTCCATCGCTCCCTGGTCCACTTTGGTCATGTGACTCAGGCGCTGCTGCAGAAAGCCCAGGCACACTCTGCGAGCCAGCAGAGCGTTGTCCGCACTGGACACAGTGGTCCCTGCAACAAAAACTCTGTCAATATGCAATATTTCTATTACACTTTTAGTCTGACGTCAGAGTTGGGTGGGGTTTGCTTAATACCTGAAACTGCTGCCCTGTGAAACTGCAGCTATGAAAATTTGTTTATTCCATCAATCAAATTATAAAAATGTTATAGAAAAATGAGGTCCAGGCACTCACTTGGTTGGAAAGATATAAAAGGCCTTTATTTCATGAGGGCTGGAGACCTTAAAACACACCAACGCCTTCTTCAGGGTGTGAACCGTTTTTATAAAAATGTTATATTGTAAAATTATTTTTCTACCATGGGTTACAAGCATGTAATATAAAAGAAAACCCCTTTTGGCAGCTCCCTTTCTTTAAATAAATCATTCAGATGGGTACTTACACAGGCTTATGCGCCTGATGCCCTTTCTGATAAACTCTCTCTATTAATCCGGGCTTGGGACTGGCACATATTGTGGCTTTTTGTGTGTTTTTGGCTCCAATTAAAAAAAAAATACTTTTATAAAGTAAAGAAAGCACATTTGTGTTGCCACTTTGTAGGGACCCCTAGGAGTATGCAAACACTTTGCAGAGGGTACTTGGGATTATTATTATGTATTTCCAAGATGATAAGAACATATTTGTGACCTTTTCATACTGAACTATTGAAACTGATGAAAGAAAAGTGTCTCACTGACTGATAAGGAGGGGTGGAACTGCTGAAGATTATTATTTGAATATGATTTTTGTACACAATTCTTAGGTTTATAAGCTTGTTTCAAATGGGTGTTATTCAAATTTAATTAAATTTTTTTCTTTATAGTAAACTTTATTTAGAAAATTATTATCTGAACATTAAATAAAGACAATGATAAATGTAACAAGATTTTATAATATTTGAGGGTTTTAAAGGCAGGCTGATTATTCATTGCATTTTTTTTAAATTAAATTTGAGTTTAAAAGAAAAAATTGCAGGAGAATTAGTATTTACAATAAGGTAAGTATGAAATGTTGTTCTAATAAACAGATGACCACTTTTTGAAAAATCATCAACATGTATGAGTGAGAGGTACTCATGGTTTGACAAAAAAACCCATGGTGTACACAAAACCACCAAGGTTGGAATTCAGTGGCCTAGAAGAAACAGACACACTCCCAGGTTTATTAATATACATATTTAATCAGTTATGTCTTATTACCCAGCCTCTACCCAGTACTATAAAATTCCTGCTCTGACCTGAGCCGATGCCGTCGATGTAGACCAGGCAGGCAGCGTGGATGAAGGCTGTGACGGTGTCCAGTCTGAGCTCCCACTCCTCCTCTCCCTCAGCGGTGTCCATGGTCATACAGACGGCATCCTTTCGTTCACACACCACATTCAGGAAAGTGACCCAGGACAAGATGTCTCTGACACTGAGGATGCAGCGGCGGCCGAAGTCCTGCCGGGTCAGCCACTCGATGAAGTCCAGCATCAGCTCTGCTATGTCCCCACCTGAGTTCATCCCAGTGACATTAATCAGGTTTTATTTTATTATCTTCGGCTGCTTGTTAGGTGGACAGTTACCTTCCAGAGTGATGCCTGGTCGTAGGTTGTGATGAATGATATGAAGAAGGTCACAGCAGCTGTTGTTCTGAGGACACCAGATCTCAGTGAAACGGTTCCTCAGAGCAGGAGACAGCTGTTACAAACACACGTGTACAAAATGTTTAAAAATGCTCCTCGCTTTTGAACTGAGACAGACAATCAACAGAGAACTGCAGCTTTATGCATTTAAATCACTCATTACTCTCTCTAGCTGTAAACCCTTAATCCTTAGAGGTCTGAGCCTATTTTTGCTGCTTTTTAGTGTTTTTGAATCTATCCTCATAGCTCAACTTTGGAATTGAGAGACATGAATATTATACATCATTTTGTTCAGGACAACTTTGTCTTTTTGAACAGATGGTTATTACTTTTGTTTGCTGTACTATTTCAACACCCCACAGCCTAGAATACATAAAAAACACAAAATCAGAAATAAAAATGTTGACATTTTTTGACATGAAAAAAAAATCAAACATGCTTAATGAAAGTTTCTGAATGCTTTAAAAGTGAAAGAAAACAAGTTCTTATAAACAACATAAAAGAATCATTGATTCATAATAGAGCTAAATGCTACATTTTTTAGTCAAGTTTTACTTGACTAAAAATGTATTCAACTGGCCTTTGTCACATGTTTACAGACTTTAAATAACAGTAATTCTATCACATTTAATGTAAAGCATCTTTGAGTGTCCAAAAAAGCGCTATATAAATTTGATGAATTATTATTATTATTATTATTACATTTGAAAATTTAGTGAACAGTGCCCTCCATACAGCTTACTGAAGGGTGGCACATGTGGACAAACTGGGGAACTGCAGGGGAGTGACAAGTGGGTCAGAGCTACTTTGAGTGACCGCTCAAACACAGAGAAAAAAACACATGAAGAAACTCCAAAACTGCAGCAAACTACAATATTTTACTGTTACAGTCTCACTCATTCAGCATAAGGAGGAGCTCACTGTGCACAGGTAAAGATCACCCGTCTCAATGGAATAAAGTGTCAATACAGCTGTTCATCACGATTAAAGCCTTCTGTCATGAGTAATTGTCAGTTTTACTCTACAACTCTACAACTGCACAAAGACATGATGTCATTCAATCACGATGGCGTGATCATAGACCTCTAAGTGTTTAACAGCTGATCAGAGGCCATGCTTTCTTTGAGAAACATATATGTTCTATGTTCTGTTTGTTGCAATTGTACTTTACAACATTTATGCACATCCAGGTCCTTATTGCTTGTGTTCAGTGCAGGACTGAATAATCTGCATTACCTCCTTCTTCCCAAAGTCTCCCCCTGGATTCATCGTGGCCACCAAACGGAAACTTGGTGCTGCTCTCAGTAACTCTACGTCGTCGTTGTCCCCAGTGCCTTTCTCTGCCAGCACCAGGGTCTTCTCAGTCTCTAGAACACTAACAACAAACACAGGGTTGTTTAATTGAATATTTAAATGCACAAAATGAGGACGTTTAAAATGTGCTGTGTAGTTGTGTGTGGATGTGTACCTGTTGAGTCTCTCGAGCACAGAGTCGTCAGCCAATGAGATCTCGTCCATCAGAAAGACTCCGCCTTCTTTCAGAGCCAGAACTAGGGGCCCATCATGCCACTCAAACAGGCGTCCATCTTCTTCTTTAGTCTGCGCACACAAATGTAAAACCAAGTTGTACATTACATTGTAACATTGCATTGGCGTCGGATTAATACAAACCCAATTCAAAAAAGTAAAAATGGGCAGAGGTTCACCAATACTGTTAAAACTTCTTTAAACAGGGGTTAAAATGAGGAAAATTACTGAGCCTGAACATTTTTCAACAAGATGGATAGGTGTCACCCTAAAATACATTTTTAGGGTTAGGGTCTATACAAAAATAAGTCATCTCTTTATTCTATGAGGTGTATTATTATATTTGTATGTCTTGAAGCAGGCATTCAGGTGGATATGTCTATTCTAAGTGTATGGGACTATGGTTTGCAAGGGAGGTCTGGGGGTCCTCCCCCGGGAAAATTTGAACAAAATAGATGTAATTTTCTGCATTATGGTGCATTTTAGATGACAAAATACTTTCAGCTGGCCCCAGGTTGAAGTAAATTGTGGTTACAATTTATGGTTTTATTCCACTACAAGAATCAAGACAAAACAATACAAAATGTCTAAATGCAGGTTTTAATAATACAGTAAATATGCAATGTTAAAACTGAAAGTTTTTATTTTAGTAAGCTATTTATAATTATATCTCCGCAATTCATCAAGTGTCAGATGAAAAAAAAAAATCATTGAATGAATGAAGCGACGCGGTGGCACGTAACTATTTTTTTTTTTTTTTCGAAAACCCAGTCATGAGCGTAGTTGTAAGGAGAGATACAGCCAACATAAAGGCTGGACTAAACGCTGCTGCTGTCGCTGCAGATGAGTGGAGCAGGCTCGGAGCAGTGAGGGAGATGACGAGACAGATAAGCAGCGTGCCATATGACCCTGTTCCAGCTGGATCATAACCACCGCTATTCAAGGCTCTAACAGGCTAATAGTTTTCTAAGGAGTGAAAGCTGTGTGCATTTAGTGTCTTGACCATTCACAATCTCCTAAGTTTGGATGTAATTTATCAAAAAGTTGCTTTAAGAGTTTTTTTTCCACAGCCAAGCGCCACACACTGGAAATCTGGTATAGTGCCGGAGTGTGTATAGAGGTCAACCGATATGGGTTTTTCTATGGCCGATGCCGTTATGATTTTTAAAATTCAGAGAGGCCGATGGCCGATAAACCCTGCCAATTTTTTAGGGACAATACACAGTTCCAATTTTCTTAATTTTATGAAAGAAATATAATATAGCTATTTGTTTTGGTAACGCTTATTAAAACACAAACATTTTAGAATTGGACAGTGAGAACAGTTAGGTGGGTTTTTTGAGAAAATAAGGCTGCCTAAATCAACCTTGCTGTCCAAGTAGAGCTTGAAAAAAATCAAAAATCCTTTTATTGCCGTTTTGAGCTTTTCAGGCTGAGATAAAGCGATTTTGGACATTTCCTATGAACTGCAGTGTAGTCACATGGTTGCCCGGATATGTGCCTGACCAAAAATCGGCATAAAAGTGCAAGAATCGGCTGATTGTCTAAAAAATGCAAAAATCGGCATTAACTCAACACATAATCAACACTCCCTATTCCATGTTTGTGTGCATGTCAGTACCTGGTTTGAATGTCGAACAGGCCGCAGTCCTCCCAGGAAGTCTGACGTCTCCATGTGCATGTGACAGTTGACTGAGAAGAACTTCAGTCCAGCCAAAGCTGCAAACAGCTGGCAGATGGTCGTCTTTCCACATCTGGGAACGTAAATCATTTATTACACGGCAATAAGAGAAACTTACTGGTCACCTTATGGAAAATGATTCTTCATCACTTTGCCATTTGAAATCAGGCTTTCTGGGATGTCTTACCCAGTGTCTCCAACTAGCAGGACAGACTCTCCAAACCGAAGCGCTCGTCCCACCAACACCGCCAGTCTCCTCATGCTCTGTGTCCACACAATATGCCGGAACTCATCTGGGATTCCTGCAATACTGTCCACTAACTGACCTAAAAATGGAAAGAGCCAGATTGTTAAGCAGTGATTCACAACTTCACTGCAGTAATAGGCATGGACAGAGATAAAATTCAGCCAGTCAGTTCTGAATGTACACGAGTGTGAAGCAGAGCTGTAGAGCCACTCACTGAACTGGCTGGTGAGCTGTTTCTGAGAGAACAGCTGGTCAGGCTGAACGCTCCTCTTAAAGTGCTTCTCCAAGATGGACCGGATAGTGGCCTCCTCCTCTGGCTTCCGCACACGGCCCGCCAGCAGCATGTAACCTGCTCAGAGCAAACAAACACTGGTTCACCAGGAGTTTAGGAATGAGAAACCTCAGTTACAAACTAGTGCTGGGTAACTGGACAGGGGTTTGGCTCTTGAGTAGGGCTGGTAGAGTTTTTTTATAACAGTTCTTAAACAATAACTGGTTTTCAATACCGGTACCTGAGTGATACTTTTTCTGATACCTATGGTGAGTAAATTCAACTTACAATCATAAAACACAATAATATTGAATAATAGACACATTTTTGAAGCAAAATTCTTAGCTGTAAGGTAAAACCAGTAGTTTGTATGATTTATTCTGTGTTATTGATTCATTCATGCAAAGGAACATTAAAGGTCCCACTAGGGATTGAAACATGGTATTAAATAAAAATTATTTATTCAATACCAGTAGTATTGTCACTTTTCTTTCAATACCACAAAGGTATCATTTAACGCTACCCATCCCTATTCTTGAGATTGAATTGAAGGTCTCTTCCTCATCAAATCTGTACTAAGCCTGGTCTAGATCCGGTACTAAAAAGACTTCCTTTGCTGTGTGCCCCAAGTCTCCTCTTCTGTCACTGGTCTTAAGCCAGGCATGAACTATTTATATGCAACTTCCTCCCATGTGTACTCTACTTGTCTTGGTCCTTGTCATGTCTTTGTCCTGCCCAGGGTAGATATTAACCACAACATTACGAACCATTATCAGCCAGCTGCTGGAGCCAGTCCTGAGAGGACTGGGTCTGCTCCTCCAGTCTGTAGCGGTCGGCCCATCGGAACAGATCTCTCAGAGTGATGAAGCCGTGTTTACCCGCAAACACAGACGACCCTCTGCGAAAAGACTGACACCAATACCAGTGTATTTAATAGCGGTGTAACGATACAGTAACTATACTGATTTTTTATTCCTACAATACAACTATATCACCTTGTATCGAATCGTATTCTTTTCTAAGTAGTGTATATTGATATACATGGAAAATGTATCAATAATATCAATAAGTTAAAATAAAACATCTTTTTAGAGAGATACGTCTTTTTGAATGTCAATTTTGCGTTTTAAATTAAATAAAATGTTATATTCAACTGTGCTTCGCCCTCTGTCAGCTGGACATAATCATCTATGGCCGCAATGCATACTTTTATGCTTTTTGGCAAAAGAGTTGCAGTATCGATTGTATTGATACCAAAGTATTTGAATCATATGATGAATCATATCAAATATTGTCAAATATCGTAATCAGATCGTTCTAAATTAGCCAATATCATTCTTGAATCATATCAAAACATTTCTAATCGATACATATTGTATTGTTGCAAAAACGTATTACACCCCTAGTATTTAACACTGACAAACCAAAGAGTCTTGTTACAGTTAAGGGAAAAGCCAGAGAATTACCTGCAGGTCGAGCATGACTCTGACCAGCTTGCTGCAGTAGGACGGAGGCAGACTGCAGCGCTGGTGGAGGATGGTCTCCAGCTCTGGACTGGGCAGTTCATCAAAGTGCAGCTCCACGAAGCGGTTCCTGAAAGCCCTGGACAGCACCTGGGGTTAGGACCAGAGCACATGTTTTCGTAATGCTCCATAGGTACACACATCACTCTAAAACCTGTCATTGCTTTGTTTTGTTGGCAAAATAGCACTGATACTTTTTAAAATGTCCTGGTACACAAGTAGATGTATCAGAGGCGGAAAAACAAGTAAGTTAGTACAAACATAGGAGCAAAGTTGGTATGAAACTAGAAGCAGGGTAGCTCCAGGTTTTGTCTTGTAAAATTAAAGACCTTTTGATTAATTTTAAATGCCACTTAGAGTGAAATATAATGCATCATCAACAACAGAACAATAATGAAATTATGAATGAATATGTATGAAATTTACACTAAGGCATTACCCATAATACTCTCTGAAACGCGAGGGTTTTATTTTAAAAGTCTATTAACAGATGATTGAACTCAAGTGCTGCATTCAAAAATCATGAATAAATGAATCATGTATTTCAATTATAACATTTCTTAATAAATATATTTTGCTATTGTAGTGACTCTACCTTTTTGTAATATTAACAATGTACTGACACATTTTAAGACCTAGATGAGCAAAATTTTATACCTACTGATAATAAGTAATACTTTTAAGACTTTGATTTTAACACAATAAAATTGAATACGTATTTAATGCTTTTCAGGCCATGAGGCTACCCTGAGTCTGCTGCTCCCCATCGGCTGGTCCATGACTTAGCAGTCTATGTAAAAAAACATAATGTCAGACAGACATTACCTTCCTCCCACCATACACGCCGGGGGGGTTCTGAGTGGCAAACAGCATAAATCTGGGGTGGGCCTTGACTACTTCTTGTGTCTCTGCAATAAACAGCTCCCTGTTGTCATCAAGCAGTCTGTTCAGAGCTTCTAGCACATCGGTGGGAGCCAGGTTGAGCTCGTCCAGGATGATCCAATAACCCTTTCTCATGGCGTCGATTAACACACCTGGACCAGACACATGCACTGATTAGAAAAGCTGCACAACAGAATCACACCAGCATCATGGATTTTGGGCACATTATAAAAGATAATACTGTTGCAGTTAAGCCATTTTACCATGTATATATACGGTGGCAAGCAAAAGTATGTACCCCCTTAACATTTTTCCTTTATTGTTGCCTTACAACCTGGAATTTAAATAGATCATTGAGAAGTTTATGTCAGTCACTTTACATCACATGACAACAACTATGAAAATGCAAAAAAAAAATATTGTGAAACAAATTAGAAATATGACAGAACAGAAAACTTGAGCGTGCAAATGTATTTACCCACTTTTTAAAGAGGCCCCTAAACGAGATCCAGTGTTACTCACCCTCAGGAGTCACAGAAATAGTTAGATAAGGTTGGCCTGACTGCAATTCAACTGTCATTATGCCACAAAACAATTTATTCATCATTACAACATGTAAAAGACAAGGAACCACACCAAACCTGCCTAAAGACCTAAAGAGGACCATCTAAAACTCACAAACCGGGCAAGGAGTGCATTCATCAGAGAGGTAACAGTAAGAACAAAGGTGACCCTGAAAGAGCTGCAGAGCTCCACAGCAGAAACTGTTGTATCTGTCCCAGGACCACTCTGAACCATACACTCCACAGAGCTGGGCTGTGTGGAAGAGTGGCCTTGCTTGAAGAAAATAATAACAAAACAAGTTTTGTGTTTGCCAAAAGGCACGTGGAAGACTCCCCAAACATGAGAATTAAAATGAGCCATCGATGTAGCACAAACCTAGCACCTGACTGTGGCCCCTCTCTAAAGTGAAGCCTGGTGATGGCAGTGTCCTGCTGTGAGGATATTTGTCATTGGTAGGGACTGGGAAACTGTTCAGAACTGAAGGAATGAAGGATGGAGCTAAACACAGGACATTTTTTAAAGAAAACGACTCAAACTGTGCTGTACAATGCATCCAACCTGAAGGAGCTTGAGCTGTTTTTAGATAAAGAATGAGCACAAATTCCAGTGATTTTATGAACCATGCTCATAAACACTTATCCTAGAAAAGTTGGAGCTGAAAGTCCTTCAGAAGGTGGTTCTACAGAGGACTAACTTGAGGGGGTACATACTTTTGTACGCTCACGTTTTCTGTTTTTCTGTCATATTTCTAATTTGCTTCACAATAAAAACTTTTTTTGCATTTTCATAGTTGTTGTCATGTGATGTAAAGTGACTGACATAAACCTCTCAATGATTCATTTAAAAGCCAGGTTGTAAGGCAACAATAAAGTAAAAACATCCTTTTTTTTTTTTTTTTTTTACATACTTTTGCTTGCCACTGTATATATTTTTATTGAGATAAATTTCTAAATACTGTGCAACACTGCCTCGCTCCACTTGCTCCCTGTCCGCTTTAGAATAGCTTTTAAGATTGTTGTTTCTTTTTAAGTCCTTAAATGGCTTGGCCCCAGCCTACCTGACTGAACTTTTGGCTCTTTCCTTTCCATCCAGAACAATGAGGTCCTCACAAACCAACTACTTTTAAATGTGACACGTACGGGCTTCAAAACCATAGGAGACAGGGCCTTAGCTGTAGCTGCTCCCAAACTGTGGAACAGTCTGCCTCTTAACATTAGAACTGCTCAGTCTGTAGACACTGCACTAAAGTCCCACATAAGTCTGCACTAAAAACCCACATTTTTGCACTGGCTTTTAACAAGTTGAGCTGAACTTGTTTTTATTTGTTTTTATTTGTGTTTTTGTTTTATCTTCTTAAATGATTATACTCTCTATTTAAATACTGTACTGTTGTTCATGCTTTTAGTGTACAAGAGTTTTTTTTTCACCTGTAAAGCACTTTGGGCAGCAATGGTGGTTGGAAATGTGCCATATAAATAAATCTGACCTTTGACCTTGAACATTCATTACTACCAAATAGTCTCATATGATTATGCTATTCATTATTGTACAGTACTAAAAGCTGCACATTAGAGAACTTTTAAAGTTTGACTTTACACTCAAAACAACATTTAAAAGTCTGGTTTTATCTAAACTCTTCATTTTTTCTTGTAAATGTTAATAATGTTTTCCAACTTCACTAAAGGGTGGAATTTAAGTAAAGATCAATTTCTAGTGAAATATAAGTTTCATGTTTTTTTAATCCTACTTATAATGAAATTTAATGCCAGCATCAAGAACTGAACAATAATCAGTATGAATTTTACACTAAGGAATTATCCATACTACTTGTTGAAACTCAAGGGTTTCATTTTTAAGTATAATACAGAAGAAAGAACTCCAGCATTGCATTAAAAATAAAAATGACACATGAAACATTTCTTCAATAAATATAATAATATTTTGTTATTGTGATGACACTACCTTTTGTAGTATTAAAATAATGTTTTGACAAATTTTGACACCTAGATTACCAAAAGTGAATATCTATTCATAATATTAAAAACTTTTAAGGCCATGATTTTGACACAATCAAATTTAATACCATTTTTAATGCTTTGGGGATACCCTGTAAACTCACAGTACAAATACAACCAAATCCCTTTTAGCTCAGTTCATCTCCGAGGGCTCATAGCAGAATATTCTACCTGTGATGGTAAATAGTCACCAAATTATTACTGCGTGGAAGGGCTACCATTTTCACACAGGAGCATAATGATTCCAGTGGACAAAAAGCAGTTCAAAGTTCAAACTGCACAATTGGTGGTTTTGTGTCGTACCCTCTTTGAAGACCAGCTTGCCCCTGTGGTCGGAGGAGTAGCAGCCGATGTACTCCTGGATGTCCGTGTGCTCGTGGTTATTGATCCTCACACACTGGTTTCCCTGTGGCCGTGGAGAGCCAGCGGATCAGACTGGTCTTCCCCACGGAGGTCTCCCCCTGGATCAGTACTGGGTGGGTCCTGACAAGAATGGGCAGTGACACAGAATATTCACAACTGAGTGAAAGAAATCAATGGAAAAGCCACATGTGGTCCATCATCTGTTAATAGCTGCATAACATTTAAGTATTTTCTGATCATTTCAAGCACTTTATTAACCCTTGTGCCCAAATGAAGACAAATGTGTCCTTTTCAAATATTATTTTTTTTGATAACTTTGCAGTGGTTCTAACTTTTTCTATGAAATTTGGCTCAGGTGGGTGTGTATTTTATCACAAATTTTGATATTCTAAACACAAATGTAAAATTACTCTTTTTTTTTTTTACACTAACTAAATTTGTTAAGTTGCTCCTGTGCATGTCTGTGAAGACTCTCACTCATTCAGGGAAATTGTATCGCAACAAAAGATTCAAAGGAAGTCCTTCTTAGTGTCCTGTTTTTCACATGGAGCTGCCTGTCTGCAGTAATATGCCCTGTGAGGCTTTCACAGGGCATATTACTGCAGACAGGCAGCTCCATGTGGGAATGTACAGGAAGCCCACTCACACAGATCACTACCTGCTCTTTGATTCAAACCACCCGCTACAGCACAAACTTGGTGTGATTAGGACACTGCAGCACAGTGCCCACAAGCTCTGAGGGAAGGAGGAAAGAAGAGCAACATGTCCGCCAAACCCTCACAACCTGTGGATATCCCAACTGGGCCTTCTCCAAATCCCAAAGGACAAGAAAACAGGACAGGAAAGAACTAGAGCCAAAAAGGAGCAACATAGTTATTCCTTACATCTCTGGCCGGTATGAGAAACTTAAAAGGATTTTTAGCCAAAACAACATCCCGGTTTATTTCAAACTTGTTAATACTCTCAGAAAAAACTGGTTCATCCCAAGGACAAAAATTCCAGTTACAAACAGAGCAATGTTGTGTTCTCCATCCACTGCAGTGAGAACTGTAATGAACAGTACATTGGAGAAACCAAACAACCTCTGCACAAGCGGTTATACCAACACTGCAGGGCCAACTCCAGAATCTGCAGTACACCTCCACCTGAAGGCCACAAACCACTCCTTTGAGGACAGTGATGTCCAGATCTTAGCCAGAGAGAAAGGATGGTTTGAACGAGGAGTGAAAGAAGCAATCTTTGTCAAAAAAGATAAACCTTCTTTAAACAGAAATGGTGGTCTCAGATACAACCTCCCATCTGTTTACAACAGTCTCCTGAAACCCAAACAAAACAAACCAGTTTCACTCAGGTCATTAACATCTGAAAGAGCTGACCAGGCTGGGGAGGGTTAACAACTCTCCCTCACTCCACTGAGGACAAAGGACTCCTAACGACCCGAAACCACTCAGGCTATTCATGGTCGCCTTGACCAATAGAACTTAGTTTCAGGTCTAACTCCTCCTTCCTAGGAGCATATAAACAAGCTCTTGTACCAGTTCAATTTCAGAATTGAGAAAGCCTCTTGGATAAGAGGTGAAACGTCTTCAACTTTAAAAATCAAGTCCATTTGTTGCAATCAAGTCCTTTTGTTGGCTTGCTCCTGTTCAGTGACAAACGTGTCCTCATCAACAAAACATCATAAAAAATAATGATTTTTTTGCATAAATCTTTTAATCAAGTTCTGCCCTGACCATAAATACCAAATATTTAGATTATTTCAGAATTTAACCCTTTTTATGCCAGTGTATTTAATAGTGTCTCAACTTTTTTGTAAAAAACACACACAAAATGAAATATTTTCAGTATTCTCAATGCAAAATTAATTTTTCTAGGGGGTTATTACAGCCTTGAGTATGTCAAAAAATGACTAACAACATTGATTTAGATGTATTTGGGAGTTCTTTGTAGTAACAAAAAGTTACAACCAGTTTTTATGGGCTTTAATGGGAGCACAGGAAAAAATCCCTAAAAATAAATGTTGTTGGTAATCTTTCACATACCAAAGGCTGTAATAATCCACCCTAGAAAAAAAAATGCTTTGAGAATATAAAAAATATAAAAAAATGTTTGTGTGTTCTTGTAAGATTAATACCCCCCCCCCCCCCTTTTTATTGGTATTTAAAATATTGTATGCAATGACTAATGATTAAGGGAGATATGAGGTTGTAATAAAACCACATTTCCCATATAAAAGTAACCTTGTTTTAATTGTGAATACTGAAAAGACTGAAATTCTTCACAGACACACATTTCCCATATTTAATTACAACAGTATAACCATGAGGACATTTACAGATAAACCCATAGAGAAGCAGCGTCCCTACCCTGCAGACACCACTCGGGCCAGATCCCGCAGATTAAGTTTGACCGAGGCAGTGAGGATGTAGCTGGGGTCCTGAGTGGGCTCCAGGTCCCCCTGAGACACCCAGTACCCCTCCACCTCCATGCAGGGGCGGTCCTTGGGACAGGGGATGGGCTGTAGGGAACACACAGAACACATTGGGAAGAGCCTTTTTTATGATATATGATATGATTATAATGCACTGTAAAAGAGCAATGCTGTACCTGTTTAAGACATTTTGTGCTACCCATCAGGATGTGCTGACAGACAAGTTTCTGCACCACAGGGTGAGAGCTTCGGTCCAGCTGGGTCAGGAAGCTGAGGCAGAAGCCCTGTGGACAGAGACACATCAGTCCAAGACTCGGAGACGTCGGCTAGAGAGGAGTTAGTGAGTGATGCAGTGTTGTACCTCGTAAAGGGACCGCTGCAGACTGTAGCAGGGGTTGGCACACACATATCTCAGAGCTCTGCACAGAGTCCGAAGACTGTAGTGAGGTCTGTGGCCTGTGCCATCCACCAGACGAGAGCTGGCCTCCTTCCGCACAGCCAGGTAAAAGCTGCACACACAAACAACATGAAATCATAAACAGACAGAGAGGACACAACGGCAACATTTTCATATAAAGCACTGGATCATCTGTTTTCCCTTTATGACTCTTTTATTCTCTTCTAGAACAAAAAATACACTATTTAGCATGTTATGTGAAAAATACTGATTTATTATTATTTTATTTTAATAATCAAAATGCATTTAATTTAGTGTATACAGATAACATTACAAAAAACAATTTGAACTAGTATAACAGTGGTTAGGGTATTTCATCATTTCAACATGATTATTTAATTTAAGTTGAATGAAATACTGAAATAAGTTTTCTATCTGTTTCTTGCCAACACTAACCTTATAATGCCACTGATGACATTTCTGTTTGGGTTGAGTCCTCTGAGGTAGTCAGAAACTAAAATGCGCAGGTCTGCCTCATTTTCCAGCTCGTCCACATACAGCTCTGTGAACCTGCACACACACCGACATTTCTAGTTTGACTCATGAATTATTAACAAAACAATTATATGCGTCTCAAATCCCTTCACCTGTTCCTCAGGCCGAGGGGCAGGTTTCTTTTGCCTACATCAGTGGCTGGGTTCATGCAGGCGAACAAACGGAAGTCTGGATGGCGAACCAGGGGCTCTGACGTTGAAAACATAAGTACAAAGATTTAAAAAAACTAAAACAGGTTAAAAACACTACAGTGCTCCTTTATGTAACTGTGAATACTCTCATCTATTGCATCTATTCCTAACACATGCTAATGAGGCCCTCACCGGCATCCCCTCGGTCCAACAGCACCAGGGACCCTGTGCTGCTCTCCAGGAGCCCGCTCAGACACTCCAGAGTCTCTGCCGCTGCCAGGTTAATCTCATCCAGAAGAATCCAGTGGCCCTTCCTCACAGCCTGGGCCAATGTTCCCTTCAGACAAACACAGTACACAATCTCAGTTCAGCAGTAGGTCAGCTGTTTCATGTATTTTACTACATTACCAGGGATTAGAACATCAGTAGATCATTTTTGACAAAAGGGACAATAAACTGCTTTTATATAAGAGCAAATATAACAAAAAAGTGGACCAGAGAGGGGAGGAGAGGTAATGGACCAATATATTTTCAGATATATTTCACTCTGTATGTACTGAATCTACACAATATATGTTTTTGACTTTTTAAACGTATTTACTAAGAAAAAACTAACAAACATTATTCTAATTCAGGGAAATGTGCACTCTGTGTCTGGTTCTCCCAGTTCACATATTCCTTTTACCCCATTTTTGAAATTTTCCACCTCAGGAAATGTGTACAATCCTTTCAAAGAATTTCTGTCTGTCAGAATGTCATTTTAATTGAGATAAGATAATAGAAAAAAAATAGAAAGGATAAAGAACGAAGAAAACAATTAGTGCTTGCGTAATGCTACGCAAACACTAATTGTTTTCTTCGTTCTTTATTATTATTATTGTTATTATTATCATCTTTTTTCCCAATTTTTTGGCACTTTTCAACTCTTCAGTTCTGCCACTTACGTTTTTTGTGCAAAATGCCATTTTATGCCATATTTTTCCCATTTTTGCACATTTTTCTGCCACTTATGGCCTTTATGCTCATTGTGCTTATTCTGCCAGTGGTTCTACTTCGTTTAACCAGCAGTTCACCCATTTAAAGGTTGTGCCACCTGCCACATTATGCCATTCTGCCCCATTCTGCATTTTCTCCATTTCCTTTTGCTTATTCTGCTTCTGCAACTTTTATCAATATTTCTGCCTTTTACAGTTTTTGCAAATTCTGCCATTTCGGCCATCTTTCTGCAATCTTTCTGCCATATTTTCTGCTTTTTCTTCTGCAAATTCATATTTTCTGCCTTTCCTTCTGCAAATTCTGCCTTTTTTGCTTATTCTGCTTGTACTAAATAATTCTGCCTTTTACAGTTTTTGCAAATTGTGCTATTTTATGCCATCAATTTTCAACTTACGCAAACACTTGCAATGGCAGAAGCCATTGCAATTTCTAGTCTTGTTTAAGATTTTTCCACGTGATCTATCTACAGCAGTGAATATTTTGGTCACCGCTGTTCCAAACTCTCTGTACACTGACAGGTGATGCATTAATTGTACAAAAAAATTTTAAAGTATAGTTTTAAAGTATTCCTCTCAGGCTGTACCTCAACAAATGCAAAGACCATAGCCGTCTCACAGGCCTGAATCTGCTGCTGGGTGTGTCTGAGTTTGACGGCCAGAGCTTCCCATTGTTGCCGCAGAGCTGGGCCTGTACAGACAGAGATTAGAGGGCAGAGAACTACCTCCAGAATGTCACCTGTTATTTTGTTTTATACTCCATACCATGTGTCTTGTCCTTCAGCTCCTTGGTAAGTGCAGACTTGGAGACATGCTCCATGAGCCTGAGGAGGTCCTGCCAGCGCTTCTCCCTGAAGCATGTCTGCACATGGCCCAGAAACGTCAAGTTCTGTTTCCTGGAGTAGGACTGAGAGAACAGTTCCTCGAAGGCCTCGCGCAGAGGAAGCAGGATCTGCTTATGATCCACAGGCTTATACCTGGAAAATATTAATGTATGAGTTATCAGGACAAAGAAAATAGTACAGGCCATTACAGAGGACTTCATAACTGAAGACCTGGGACCTTATTTGTAAAAGAGTTCATAAAATCTCACCAGAGGCCAGAGGGTTTACTCCCAAGCCAAAAAGTCTCTTGCAACAAAATATACAGTATATAAAATGTTGAGTACGTATCACAGCATGCAATTTCATAATTTATGTAAACCCATCTCAGGCAACACACATAGCAGCACACAGTGAGATCCCTGCACTTAGCATTTATTCATCCTTTTTTCATTCATTTTCTTCCGCTTATTCCCAATAGGGGTCGCAGGTGACTGGAGCCTATCCCAGTAACTTTTGGGTCTAAGGTGGGGTACACCCTGGACAGGGGCCATTTTTTAAAATGCTTTTAAAAACTTAGCATTTAAATATTTCTAAATAACAGTTTAAAATGCTTTAAAAGTGCTTTATTTAGATTATCAAGATCAGGCAAGATACTGCTTCATGATTGTCCTGTGGTCTACTGTAGGCCTACTAAAAAAAAAAAGAAAAAAAAAAAAGCACAGAACCTGCTGTCTTCTAATTCGCACAAAGTGGTAGTAAATAATGGCCCTGTTTCAAGAAGCAGGTTTAGTCCAAACTCAGAGTATGTTAACCCTGGAAAGAGGGAAACTCAGAGTTTTCTGTTTCATAGAGAGAGTTAACCTAAACTCTGAGTCATTTATCATGGTAAGTCACTCTGTGAACCTAACCTAACCTGGAGCTAGTTTTCTTCCTCTAACCCAGAGTTTCCTCCTGCTGCTGCCTGAAGGAACGCTCAGATTGGATAACTCACTTCCTCATTTACAACAATATGGAAACAATGAACAAAGGACTGAGAAGAGTTTAAAAGTTAATAATTTAACTATAAATTATACCATTTAGTTAATAAATGTTAACTATAAATTTAACATTTATAGTTTACATTTACAAATTTACTTTATACAATAATTTATCAACTTAAATATTTATCAACTTTTGATACTAAAATTGACTTCATGCAGATAGACTTTTATTAATTGTAGCCTTGCTTTATTAATTTGATCAATGTCAAGTTGAAATGTTTTTACAGTAAAATACACTACACTATCTGAAATATAAAATTTATAGTGATTAGCAAAAAATGGCAGAGTGCAATATTGATTTCATAAAAATGCATAAAAAAGCTAGTATTTTTTAAGCTTGTATACTGTAAGTGCAATATAAAAAGTATAATATATTTATTTGTATCATACTAATTCATTAATCTATAAGCTGTGCTCTACATCACTTTTTTTTAAAGATAAACCTGAATATAACTTCTTCACAGTCACATGACTTTCTTTTCATTTAAAATGGCCACTTTTATTTCTCGTTACCACAGTAAATCTTCTTTTCTTGGTTCCATTGATAATGGCTTCTTCTCTCTGATAAATTCAAGGTGAATAAACTCTAAACCTGTTTTCTGAAACAGAAAACTCTGAGTTGGCCCAGTCTGAGTAGGATGACTCTGAGTTAAGAATTAAACTCAAAGTTAATTCAACCTGCTGCAGTGAAACAGGGCCAATTGTTTACACGCATGAAGGTCCGTGTGTGTGTAAAGGGGTTGGGGTAGTGGAGTGTGGCTCACCCTCCGAGCAGGTCAGCGGTGTCACTCTGCTGGTTCATGTTCACCACTCGTAACCTGTGACCTGGTGATGTATAAAAACAGATGATACTGGATATGACTCTATTACTGTGAGAGCAAGTAAAAGAATCCTGTGCAGGTAGTGGTCTGACCTGTGAGCTGGGCCAGGTGCTGAACTGTGGAGGTTTTCCCAGTGCCTGTCTCTCCCACCAACAAAACAGGCTCAGCTTTGGCAACACACACTGCCAACTGCTCCAGCAGCACGGCCGAGGGGCGGGTGGCTGCGAAAGTCTGCTGATTACTGAAAAGGGTATTAAATTAGACATTACACATGAATATTTGGCTTGTGATAATGATCTGGAACAGCATTCAAAAAGCAGTTTCAAATAAAGATTATTTTTGTGTCTTCACATTCATTCATATTTTGCCGTTGAGTATGTTCTCTGTGGATGGGCGATGTTTGTCCTCTAGTGTGTCCCCTTGTCTGTAATCATATCGGCTTTGGAAACACTCAATATGAATATTTGGGATGTCCTGTAGTGGGGCCCATTAGATCAGCTTATTTACAATAAAGTAGCATAGAAATCAATTCTCTGTTTATTCAGAGCTCCAGCGATGAAGTGATTTTCCGTAGGGGAGCGTGGGCAGCACTGCGGGCTAATGCATATTTGGTGTAAAGCGAGGTCAAAGGCGGTAGCGGAGCCGGATGTCCCACTTACACACACAGCTGAACAGCTTCAGTCTGCTTTCGACCCAGTGACACTCTGCCCACGGTGGCCTCCAGCTCGCTCAGAGAGAGGGCAGGCTGGTACATCTGACAGAAGTGCTGGGCCTGAACACAACACATACACAGTAACATTTCAAGAGTCAGTTTTACTCTGTCAGAGTGTATATGGTCCTTATCTATATAGTGTTAAATTTACTCTGTTTAGTATAACAATTTTAGTTGAGAGAATCAGAGACCATGAGTGACACCAACATGATGGAAAATGGGGCTGCAGTCTTTTTTAGTTATAGAAATATTATTTCCTACTGTGTACTTTGACCAGAGACACAAAAAAAAATGTGTTTCAGACAGTAAATTTTAGTTTTAAAATTATATGTGTTCAGTTGATACAGGTGTCATGTGTGTCATTGTTGGCCCATAGCTGATATGGACTGGGCAAAGGGTACTGCCTGACCCAAAAAAAGTTGCCACCTGAATTTAACTAAGCAAATAGGTAAGAGCCTCCCTGCAGTAGGTCAGGTCTAGGTTCAGCAATACTATGGGGCCAAAAAATGAGGTCAGCTGACTACCTGAGCATACTGAATGACCAGGTTACTCCATCAATGGATTTTTTCTTCCCTGATGACACAGGTTTATTCCATGATAACAATGCCAGGATTCATCAGGCTCACATTGTGAAAGAGTGGTTCAGGGAGCATGAGACATCATTTTCACACATGGACTGGCCACCACAGAGTCCAGACCTTAACCCCATTGAGAATCTTTGGGATGTGCTGGAGAAGACTTTGCGCAGTGGTCACACTCTCCCATCATCAATACCAGATCTTGGTGAAAAATTAATGGAACACTGGAGGGAAACAAATCTTCTGTCATTGCAGAAGCTTACTGAAATTGTTATTTCGGTGTTATGTTTGCTTAATATGCCACACAGCTAGGGGGCGTATTACCCTAATCATGTTGTTTCTGTGATGGTGATCATGCGAGTGGCCGAATAAAGTTGTCTGTGTTAAAAACGTGGAGTTATTTTGACTAACAAAATAATGCCACAGTAAATGCATGCTGTAATCAAAGCTAAAGGCAGTCCAATGAAATATTAAGGCGTGTGACAAATTTTTTTTTTTTTTTGGTCAGGCAGTGGATGTGGAGTTTTGAGTACAGCTGAATATTTCTTCAAAGTGAACTTTCAGGAACACAATGTTTAGAGCTTTTTTTAACTGATAATTAAAAAATCCATCCATCTTCTTCCACTTATCCGGGACCGGGTCACGGAGGCAGCAGTCTAAGCAAATATGCCCAGACTTCCCTCTCCACAGACACTTCCTCCAGCTCTACCGGGGGGACCCCAAGGCGTTCCCAGGCCAGCCGAGAGACATAGTCCCTCCAGCGTGTCCTAGGTCTTCCCCGGGGCCTCCTCCCGGTGGGACATGCCCGGAACACCTCCCCAGGGAGGCGTCCAGGAGGCATCCGGAACAGATGCCCGAGCCACCTCAGCTGACTCCTCTCGATGTGGAGGAGCAGCGGCTCTACTCCGAGCTCCTCCCGGGTGACAGAGCTCCTCACCCTATCTCTAAGGGAGCGCCCAGCCACCCTGCGGAGGAAACTCATTTCGGCCGCTTGTATCCGGGATCTTGTCCTTTCAGTCATGACCCAAAGCTCATGACCATAGGTGAGAGTAGGAACGTAGATCGACGGGTAAATCGAGAGCTTCGCTTTTCGACTCAGCTCCTTCTTCACCACAACAGACCGATACAACGACCGCATTACTGCAGACGCTGCACCGATCCCTTTGTCGATCTCACGCTCCATCCTTCCCTCACTCGTGAACAAGACCCCAAGATACTTGAACTCCTCCACTTGAGGCAGGAGCTCCCCTCCAACCTGGAGAGGGCAAACCACCCTTTTCCAGTCGAGAACCATGGCCTCGGACTTGGAGGTGCTGATTCTCATCCCAGCTGCTTCACACTCGGCTGCAAACCGCCCCAGTGCACACTGAAGGTCCTGGCCTGATGAAGCCAACAGGACAACATCATCCGCAAAAAGCAGAGACGAAATCCTGTGGCCCCCAAACCGGACTCCCTCCGGCCCTTGGCTGTGCCTAGAAATTCTGTCCATAAAAATTATGAACAGAACCGGTGACAAAGGGCAGCCCTGCCGGAGTCCAACATGCACTGGGAACAGGTCTGACTTACAACCGGCAATGCGAACCAAGCTCCTGCTCCGGTCATACAGGGACTGGACAGCCCTTAGCAAAGGGCCCCTGACCCCATACTCCCAGAGCACCCCCCACAGGACACTACGAGGGACACGGTTGAATGCTTTCTCCAAATCCACAAAACACATGTGGACTGGATGGGCGAACTCCCATGAACCCTCGAGCACCCGATAGAGGGTGTAGAGCTGGTCCACTGTTCCACGGCCAGGACGAAAACCGCATTGTTCCTCCTGAATCCGAGGTTCGACTATCGCCCGAATTCTCCTCTCCAGTACCCTGGAATAGACCTTCCCAGGAAGGCTGAGGAGTTTGATCCCCCTATAGTTGGAACACACCCTCCGGTCCCCCTTCTTAAAGAGAGGGACCACCACCCCGGTCTGTCAATCCAGAGGCACTGTCCCCGACTGCCATGCGATGTTGCAGAGACGTGTCAGCCACGACAGCCCCACAACATCCAGGGACTTGAGGTACTCAGGGCGGATTAACGAAATACGATTAATTAATTAAAAAATACATTTTCTATTGAATAATAAGCTTGTAGTATGACAGCAGCAATGCAATGTTATGCAATGTTATATGGGCCCTATCTATATAGACAAGGACCATATACACTTGGAATAGAGTAAAATTTACTCATACTTGGAAATTTACTGTTTAATTATACTATATCATTATTATCAATCAAACATCATTTGGGTTACAAGGTCTATTAACTTTTACCTTTTCTTTGGAAATGTTTAGCTTGCTGCCAATAATCTCCGCCATTCTCAGTCGACTGTCAGGGCGAGACAGCATGGATGTGAAGCAGTCGAGAGCCTGGGGGAGTTAAAATGCTGTTAATCAGAAATATATCGATTTGTGGTTGTGCAAAACTCCTATCCACCAACCTCATGGAAGACATTTTGCGCTGTGGCTGCAGATGTGCTGTTGAAGTTGACACTAATGCGTTCACACCATTTCAATAAGTCTCTGTGAAAACATGATAAGTTCAGTATCATCATATATTATTAGTAAAGTCTGATGATAAGAAGAACCCATATAAAACTCTGAGTAGACTAAACACATATCTAACACTATTCAAGAGTGAAACTATATGTAGTATGTGGGTGGTTGACGTGACCAGACGCGTAATCAACTGAAAAGATTTGCTAAATTATGTTTTTCCTCCTCCAAAACTCAATAAGCTGTTCAGTCCGGGTCTACTATGCAACCTTTGAAACTTTAGAAAGAAGCTGTGTGTTATTATTTTCTATTTTTAAAACAACAAACAATTCCAAAATTAGTGGACAAGTGTCTGGGACAGTTCCTAATGTCTTCCTAATCTTGTAATCAAAATGGTGTCCTGCAGTGTGACATAAAAGATCTGTTTTTAAACAGGGAATTACAACAAAACCTACAGGCCCCCATCTGTCATTTACAGACCACACAGACCTCTGGAGTGAAGGCTGTGAGTTAAGTTATTTTGTTAATAATTTTAGTAAAATCTTTAATTTCTCAAAAACTGTTAATGAGTGTCTGTTTGGTGTCCTGTGGTGTGACAACTGTATTTTTCACAAAATAAAATTCTGAATGTTAAATATGTTTTTTTTAGGATGGGACAGGGATATATTTAATAAGTTAGCTCTACAGACATGTTGAAAAATGTATGGCAAGAATTAAAATGGCAAAATTGTAGTGAATGTGATGGAAAAAAATCACACCGCAGGACAATGTTAAAGCATGTAGCAATAGAAAAAGTTACACTTAAAATTTTGAATTGCTTACAAAAAGCTTTCTTCACACTTTTTACATTTGAAATTATTATGTAATATTATTTGTATTCAACATCAAAGTTGTGTCACACCGCAGGACAAAAAAGAAAAAAAAAAAGTTACACCTCCAAATGTCAACCACCCATGTGCATGTTATAAACCATTATGACCCACCGTGACTAATGAAGTTAACAGACAGAACCATACAGTTAATGACACTGATTGACTAAAGCCTTATAAGAACTGTATACAGTAGAGCGCAGGCACACAGTGAACTGGCAGCGGGATCTTCGGTGCAGTCCCTCCCAGTAGGTGTAACACGCAGCAATGAGTAATGCTGCTCTCTGAGGTGGGACCTGTTACCTAACAACACTGCCCTGACCATTACAAAGGGTGATTCAGGCCCTGTGTCCCACAGTAATCTGATCTATAATGGACTGGACAAGGCAGCAGCTCGTGGAAACTCATTACAGCACAATTCTGTGGCCCCACACAAACGTCCTGTTCTGAGGAACCAGACCTGGACTAGGAATTTGAGGGCTAAGCTTGTGAGAATAGAACTGGCATAGAGCTACGTGGTTGCAGTGTTTCTGGATCATGTTCACATCCGGCTTCTTTTTTTGCGTCACACAGCTATAACATGGGTCTTTGTGTGTGCTCAAAGATAATGACTTCTGGAAGTGCTCCTGATCCATGCAGTGATTTCCAGAACAGAATCATGTCTGTTTTAATGCATTGTCATTTGAGGTCCTGCAGATTAGTGGCCTCCAGAAGAAAAAAAGAGAAAAAAGGAAAAAGGAAAGCAATTTGTTGTGAGGCTGCACCAGTTCATTTCTGTTGGTTGTTTCTTTTTTTCTTTTTTCTTTTTTGTTGTTGTTAAGTCCTAGGATGTTTCTGTTGTCCTAAAGTAATTTTTTTGTAAATAAATTCACTTTTTGAACTCCAGCCTGACAACCTGCTTTACTGAAAACATCCAGTTTTTACATGACATTAGGTTTAATAAGATTTGCACCTAATTCTGTTTTACTTACATTTAACAGTGTTCCAACTTTTTTGAAATGGGACTATTGGGACAAATATGTCTTAAAAAAAAAAAAAACAACATAGGGTAACATAGATTTTGCATGTTCCCAGACAATGGGCTCCAGTAAACAGGGGGACTGAGCTCCTTTGGGGCTGAGGAAGGTCACACTGAATGTTTCCACTGAGTGGACAGGACCTGGAATAAACCCTACTGTGTGTCCAACTGTCCCCAGCCAATCAGAGGCATTATATGTAAATCTGCTCTCCAATGTTTACATGGCTTGGTTCATTCAGCCAATATGTAAAAGGAAGGAAGGCTCGCACCACTAGGGCTACCATTCAGATTTTTTCCATACCAGTACTCAAACAATACTGGTACCTGAGCAATACTTTTTCTGATACCTATGGTGAGCTAATTCATTTTCTACAATCATAAAACACAATAATATTGAATAAAAGACACATTTTTGGAGCAAATTTCTCAGTCGTTAAAACCAGTAGTGTGTATGATTTATTCTGTTATTTATTTGATTCATGCAAAGGAACATTAAAGGACTCACTAGGTATTGAAACTTGGTATGGAATAAAAAATATTTTTTCAGTACCAGTAGTGTCATAACTTTTTGTTTAAAACAACAAAGGTATCCTTTAACGGTACCCAGCTTCATGTATTATATGAGTGGGGCGGCAGTAGCTCAGTTGGTAGAGACACTCGCCCACTAACCCAAAGGTTGGCCGTTTGATCCCCGCTCCCACTGTTGCATACTGCAAGACACTTAACCCTCTGCATACACTGGTGTATGAATGTGTGAGTGCTTTGAGTGTGAATGGGTGAATGGTTCCTTGATGTGAAGCGCTTTGAATGCCCATAGAGGCGGAAAGGCGCTATATAAAAATGTTTATCCAATCAAAGCCAAAAAGTGACATTCTGTTAGTTATGGAGAACTTACACTAAAGTCTGGCACCAAAGCTCACCTGAGTGACAGAGCCCGCCCCTCTAAAGGGCCTGTTCTTTCCTCCTCGGGCCCGTGGGAAGCCTGGGGTTCAAGGATGTCTGGTTCAGAGTGTCTGTCCCCAGTCAGCTGACAGTAAATGTCCAACAGCCGTACTGAGACCACAGAGAGCTGTGGATATCTGCAGGTCAGCACCTGAACACAGGGTAGGGCAGACATGAGAGCGACCACACAGACATGAGATCAGCTCACAAAAGGAAATGCCAACAATGAGTCATCAGGTAGATTCAACTGACAGTTCTGTTGTCCTGGTCAATGCTGCAGTCCCACTTATCAGAATTATTCTGATGCTAGTGCACTGTTTTCAAATAAATTCATAATAAAATTCCCACAGCTGGGTGTTTTAGGAGTTTTTCCTAAAGAGAAGGAGGGTCTAAGGACAGGGGATGTCCTGGGTCTGTAGTTATTGTTTATGTTTGATTAACTGTTTGTGAAGCCCTTTGAGGCAACTATTGTCGTCATACTGGGCTATAGAAATAAAACTGAATTGGAAAAAAAATCTAAATAATCAATGACACAGATCAGCGGACAAATGATTGTTCAACAATCATTTAAATTGAGCACAGGTTCACTGAGCAGAAATAAACAGCACTTATTACAAAGATGAGTTATGTTTTTGTCTTTTCTTTGGATGTTTTATTTTAGAATCATTATTGGTCAGTCACAGAGTTGGAAAAAACAGCCTTTTCCTACTCTGCACCATGAGCATGGAACAATTTACAAAGAGATCTTAAATTGGAATCATTTCAGTTGATAAATATAAGGCAATCATAAAGAATGTGGTAAAGGAAACTTGTTTTTCTTGAGAGGCTCAATATGTTGTGTGTGAATCTCTTGTTAGTCATATGTAGTATTTGTGGCTTGTACACACTAACCTTTTTGAGCTCCTCTCGTGTCATGTTTCCCATTTGCAGCTTTGTCCAATATTTATCCAACAGTGTAGCATGAGAATGATGTGCTTTGTGCCAGCTCCCACTGCTGTAAGACACCCTGCAATATACAAGAATCAACAGCTATAAAATATATCACTATATTTCTGGCGTCACGACTGACTAATAGACAGAATATAGTTTCAAAAAGGATCTTGGCTCGCTTCAGATATATTGCTAACATACTTTTTGTTTTGTTTTTTGGCTTTCGAAGGCTGTGGAGACAAGAAATCATGGAGAGAGCGGGGAGAAACATGGACTGGAGGATGAAAATGGCTGAGACTGGGGATATGTGTTTGGATAAATAAAAGTCAAGACTAATGTGGAACAGTTCAATATGGTAAATCACAGTGAGTAGGCTCCATTTTAGTGCGGGTTGCCCTCAAACCTGATATGAAATCTAGGACATTTAACTTTAAAGTCAAGTGATGACATTTGTACCTTCTAGTTGCAAAAAACTGAAATCCAGACGCAACATCAATACAATCCTCACGCCCCGGAATCACCAACTTTTTATTCTCCATTAGAGGAAGCAGAACAGAGATCTAAAACACAAGACGGTGATAAGGCATTTGCTATCACTACCATTCTAAAACTTTTTTTTAATAAGATTTATATTTACCACATCCAGAGGAGCGTGGTCGATGTCCTCCAGAAGGATCCATTGGCCTTTGGAGACGGCTTGTGTCAGAGTTCCCGGCTGCCACACAAACTTCCCCGGAACATCAGTGCAGCGGTACAAGCCCAGCAGCATCTGAAGGACAAAATAAGGTTTACCAACAGCATATTCTATAAATGGAGTTCAGACTGTCACAGGCCATGCAGCAGCATTGTGTCTCAGCTAAAGATGGTCAAAGGCAGGCATCAACTTGATATGTAAGTGTTCCATCTGAGTAATGGCAACTGAATTATTTAAACAGACACTGTTCTTTCAAAAAAGTAAAAACCTGAACAATCAATGTACCACTGCAATCTGTCTATGATTTGTAGAAACAAACTGTACTGTACTGTGGACTACTCTATGTTAACTACTCAGTGAATCTTAACAGTTAACAGTTAACAAGTAATAAAATAATATAATTTTAAAAAATCCTGGTCTGGGTTCTGAGGCAAATGCTCCACAATAGTAAGCTATTTTGGTTTACCAATTTTTTTTCTCTGCTCTGTTTTTAATTTTCAAAATAGGAGATGAAATAACGTCACTTGCTTTGAATAAATGCTGTACAATGCCTTGAAAAGGTATTCATCCCCCTTAACATTTTCCCTTGACTGATGCCTTACAACCAGGAATTTAAATGGGTCACTCCAAGGGTAAGTAACACCGGATCTTATTCAGGGGCCCTCTTTAAAAAGGGAGTGAATACTTCTGCACACTCAAACTTTCTGTTTTTCTGTCACATTTCTTGTTTGCTTCACATTAAAAAATATTTTGCATTTTTATAGTTATTGTCATGTGATGTAAAGTCAGTGATATAAACCTCCTAATGATCCATTTAAATTCCTGGTTGTAAGGCAACAATAAAGAAAAAATGCTAAGGGGCTGAATATTTTTACAAGGCATTGTATACTGCTTCTTACTACAAGGTAGATATTGTATCCATCAATTTTCCTCTCTGTACACTGGTCAGAGTTAATGCCGTATTTATGGCAAAGCTCGCTCACTTTACTGTCTGTCTGGTCTCCCAACTGGACCTTCATCATCTCTGTAGCTCTGCAGTGTCCAGTGACAGCAGCCAAGAACTCCACCAGTGAAGTTTTACCACACCCAATGGGACCCTCCAGGAGCACTGGCCGCTGGGAAGCTACAGCCAATGCCAGCCTTCTCAGATTATGACAGGTCGAGTCCACCAGAACCAGCTCCTTTTGGTTTGTCTGCAGAAACCAAAAATATTTAGAAGGGCAGCAAATGCTGAAAAAGACAATTTTATTTCCAATTCAGTGCTTGTGTACCTGCACATGTTCGACCTGTCTGGGAACGATCGTGGGCAAAACCACTCCACACACAGCCACCACATTAGAGCACAGATCCTCAGAGACCACCTGGCCCCTGGTGAATCTATTGGCCTTTTCCTGGTGCCACTTTGCACAGTCCTGATTGGCTAGGACCAGAGCCTTTTCCACCTGCAGCTGGTGACTTTCTTCTAAGCTCCTAATGGGAGTAAAACACAAGTTTTTTCTTTTTTTTTGCATGGCTCAACAACTTGAATTTAAGACTTTTTTTAGACCTTTTTAAGGACATTTGTTGATGAAAATTAAGACCTATTTCATGAGCCCGCAGTGCACAAAATGCTGAGTCACAAACCTGGCTGCGTCGTTTAATTGTGACAATTGATGACAGTGAGTGCCGCAAAGCATTTTGTTCTTGGTAAGAAAAAATCTGAGCTCTCGCATCTGCGATGGTAACACGCCCTTTAGAATTTAAGTGGGCATTTTAGAATAAGCCGTGAATGCAGGTACGTGACATATTTACGTGACAAAGCTCTGCAAATCTAAGACTTTTTAAGGCCTTAAATTCAGATTTTTACATTTAAGACCCAGAAGAAACCCTGAAAATATTAATATGACAATGGCTTACAATTTTTAGTACCCAGCTATTCAAAACACAGTAATTCTGGACAAAGGATCAAGGGCAAACAATTGTGCTTACTTGATTTTCATGTGCAGGATCTCATCACTGGAGAGCACCTTTCTGAGGAAGATGGCCTTCTGATTATCGGTCATGTGAGAGACCAGCACTAAACACTGTGCTGTGTACCTGTTTACACAGAGGAGAAATACTTCATGTTCTGGATAAAGACAAGCAGGTTATAAAGAATGTGAAAGTGACACAACTTGGATTTGTGCAAACTGTGTTCAGAGACAGTGACTTCTGGGATTGTTCCTGAGCCCATACGGTGATGTTCAGTACAGAATCATGCCTGTTTCAAATGCTTAAGAGCCTGAAAATTATGAGCATTCGATGTATTCAATACTAATAATTAAAAATTTAATTTAATAAATGTTCATATTCTGTCTAAATATTTTTTTTGTTAGTTTTTTTCCCTGCATTTTGTTGCCTCTTTACAACTTTTTGTACATGTTACTGCCATTCTATCACAAATTATTTTTCCCGTAATGATAAAATTTTTCAGTTTTAACACCTGATATATTGTTTAAGGTCCAATGTGAACATAACATAGTTTTTAAGATATGAAATTACGAACTGTTGCATTCTCTAACTTACATTTTACACAGTGCCACAACTTTTCAGAATAGGGTTTGATAATAATAATGATAATAATAATAATGGATTGGATTATTATTACACTTTATACGCTTCTCAAAGTCAATTTATAATCAGGTGCATTATCCCTTCACTCCTCAGTCACACTCAGTGGTGGTGAGCAACTTCTTGTAGCCACAGCTGCCCTGGGGCAGACTGACAGAAGCATGGCGACAAATCTGCTCCTATGGCCCCTCCAACCACCACCAAACACAGTCACACTGACACATTCATACAGGCAAGGTGGGTGAAGTGTCTTGCCCAAGGACACAACAACTGCAATGCCAGAAGCAGGATCAAACCGCCAACCTTCAGGTTAGTGGACGAACGCCTCTACCGACCGACTTACTGACTGTCCAGTATTTATACTATTCTAATATGGTAATGTGAACATCTGAATTGTGTATAGCTCCTACCTATATTTGCATTTGTTTAATATTTCTCAAAGCAACATTTCCGATTTTACTATACAGGCTCACTTTATTTTCTTTAAGCTTTAATAGTGCCTATAAAGGAATGAGAGGACAACATTGCATCCATTTAGGGTTAGGCTCCCAGATCTGAGAAAAACCGGAGTACCCACAGAAAACACCCCCTGGCTTTATGAGGCTTCAGCGCTTACCATGTTGACGCCATCATAAAAAAAATAGCTACACAAAACTAGATGTTATTGCATTTTTAGCCTTCTAGGCTATAAACCTCATGAAATAGTAAAGAGACATGATTTGAAGAGTGCATTTTTGTCCATGGCTTTAGCACACTCTGGTCAAAAATAAATAAATAACATAGGATACTGTTTCTTAAAAGGTGCAATAAATCCCCCAATATATAAATATATTTTTGTAAATGTAAAAAAGATAAAAAACTTTTTTTTTTCGTATTTTGATTCTGTAGCAGTCACACTGATCACTACAAATGTGGATTTGTAAAATGGAACATACAAATGGAATTAGGAAAGAGGTCGAGCCGATATATCATGGCGCTTTATGTATTTTGTAGTCAAGGCATATGTCTGGGCAACCATGTGACTGGAGGACCCCAGCTTACCCAACCATTTTTTAGCAGTTTGAGCATCTTACACTGCATTTCATAGGAAACATCCAAAATCAATTTATCTAAGCCTGAAAAGCTTAAAACAGCAATAAAAAGATTTTGCTAATTTTGCTGGCATACAACCTTGCAGAACAAAAATTCAGAATAGCTCTCTCCAAGCTCTACCTGCACAGCAGGTTTGATTGAGATTGCCTTATTCGTTTTCTTAAAAAAAACATTTTTAACTGTTCTCACTGTCACATTCTAACACATTTGTTTGTGTTAATAAGCATTACTAAAACAAATGGCTACATTAATTAATTTCTTTCTTTCTCTGCTCTGAACATTAAAATTCGGTATGGGCCTCGGCCATAGAAAAAACCCATATCGGTTGACCTCTAGAATGAAGTAATAAATGTTTTTAAAATGTTTTTAGTTCAGCCAGAGATGGTACTTACCCTCGGACCATAAGGTCACTGGTGAGCAGCTGGGAAACACACGGACTCCAGTCCCACAAAGATCTGTATTTGGCACAGTCGCTCTGAAGGAAACGCAGAGTTGCCCCCATCAGGTCCCTGAGCTTCATCCTTCGGGGGCCATACTGCACTGCCGCCGCCTCCTCACTGGAGAAGAAGAGCCGCTGGAACACTGGAGGGGCATCGCTGAAGTACCTCGCAGCAAACCTTCAGAGACAACATATTAAAGTGTTTTGTGTGGTATATGTATATGTATATGTATATGTATATGTATATGTATGTATATGTATATATATATATATGTATATATATATATATATATATATATATGTATATATATATATATATGTATATATATATGTATATATATATGTATATATATATATATATATATATATATATATATATATATATATATATGTATATATATATATGTATATATATATGTGTGTATATATATATATATATATATATATATATATATATATATATATATATATATATATATATATATATATATATATATATATGTGCACAGATACACTTTTCCCGAACTGAAATGTCTAACTTGAAAAGTGTGCACAGCCATTACAGGATAAAAGTTAGAACCAGAAATAAAAAATGGTAGGATGAAATTTTGACCTAATAAATAGACAAGTAGAATAATCTTAACAGTTAAAAAGAGGAAATCTTCAGAGTTAGAAACACACTATAAACAAATTCTATACTTTTTTTTGGCTCACCCAGTAATAATACAATATGCACAACAAAACAAATAATATAAGAAATAGGTCTGCAGAGTGCTTATTGTTATTATTATACACACATCTCTGGGTGGACTTACGCTGGGGCATCAGGGCTGATGTTGAGGACTTTGCTGAGAGCCACACACAGCCGTTCGTGGAGGTCATGGTTAAACCTGCCACCAGCTCTGACTCTCTGCACGTTTCTCTCCAGCAGGTCCAGAACAAGAGGCCGCAAGTGCCGTGTTATCAACAAAGTGTAGTCTTTTTCCAACAAGAGTTGAGCCAAACACTCCAGAATACACTGCCGGTCCTGCTGGGTCCATATCTGAGGCACAGGAACACAACATACAAACAGGATTTTACACATTTTAACATGCTTATTAAGGTAAGGTAAGGGATACTTTAGAAATATAAAGAAATCTATATCTGTATCTGAGCATTTGAGCCACAATTACAGTTACTCTAGTCAGGCTAGGCTGAGAATAACAAAAATTCCATAAAGACTAGTTTAATATCAAATCCGCAGACTATGCAAGACAAAATCTAATCATATTTAATTTCTAATAAAGAAATATTTTACTTGTTTAAAGGCTGTACTATAAACTCCACTCATAGACACATAGGCCTAAACAGTAACAACTGTTAGTTATACCCAGTGGTATACCCAGAATATAATGGAAAAAAAAGTATTTAGTTACTTTATTTAAGTACAGCTTTCATATATCTGTACTTTACTTAAGTAGAAGGTATTTTTACTTTTCCACATTTTTGAGGAAGTATTTGTACTTTTTACTCCACTACATTTCTGAGTTGCACTGAACACACACAGTACCTAAATATAAAAGATGCGGTACTCCTTTAGAAACATCAAAATAATAAAGACAGAAAACCTCAGCAACAGATTCAGTCTCTTCTACTGCACCAGTTTGTTCATTAGTAATGAGCAAAATTTTTCAGCAAAATCCCTCACATTTAGTATATTGAGTTGTCAAGTCTGTGCGAAATACTTTTACTTTTCTAAGTAAGTAAGTACATTAAAATTTAAGTACTGCTAATCTTTTACTTAAAGGGAAAGTTTAAGGTGATACTTTTACTTGAATACGTTTTTGCTCCTTTATGTATACTTTTACTTAAGTAAAAAAAAAAAAAGAATACTTCTTCCACCACTGGTTTTATATATATATATATATATATATATATATATATATATATATACCATGTAGAGGTACTTTTACAGTTATAAATTCACTTGACTAATTAAAATATTTCAACATCTGGCACAGCATTTAGATTATAATATTGATTTTAAAAGAGTAAGTAAGATAGCTTACCTGTTTTGACAAATACTGGCTGAGCTGATTATGACTTTTGTCAACATGCCTGGATATGGTTCCCAGTGATATTAGGCTGAGCTCTAAGTTTTCCATTGTACCATGTGTCTAACCCGACCAACAACAAACACACACAAATTAACAAATGACTTATAGAAATGTGTTCCTAGGGTACTTTTAGCCCAGACTGTAGGATCGTTACAAGCGTGTCTGTCTTTGCTGGACTCACAACACATGAGCCCATCAGAGCTGGTTAAAGCTCTGTCCACATGTGAGCGAAAAACAACTACTTCCGGTGCAGGTTGGCCCGGTGACGTCGCGGGATGATGACGTACGCTGTCAGCGACGCCGGGAGTCGAACAACTCCTCCCCGCGAGAGAAACAACTTTCGCTCAAGCTAGCTGCCCATATTTGGTATACAGTGCTTATTTCGATGTATTTGCAGGCGTATATGAACATTTAGACATTTCTCGCGTTTATGTTTACGATATTGCTTTTTGTCACGGCTCGTTTCTGGAGGAATACTTTTATAAGAAGCAGAGAGAGCGGAACACAAGCGGCTGCTCCTGTGACACACCGCGGGAAAATGTCCTAACTTCCTGTGCCATGAAGTCTTGGCGCGGTACAGCACTTGTAAACAACGGGCGGACAATACGAGAGCAAGTAAGACAGCCGCTGAAATGATTATTTGCTAAACTAACTGTTACTATTCAAATGTGTAGACTGTAAAAGCGCACTTCCTTTATAGGGCCCTTAGAAAACGTGATCGTTTTAACATTGGCCCTTGGACAGGGAGACGTACAGTAAAGCTTCTTTAGGGTACATATGGCGTCCATTGTGTAGGACAAGGCAAATGCAGGAACTATTTGTGTGAGTGTCCAGTCTTTAGCTAATACTTAGTGCAATAGCTTCGGTTTTAGAAGAATAAGCTGATAGTTTAGAACAGGGGTCTGCAACCTTCCAGAGCCAATTGTTCCTTAAAATACACAATTTGAATCTGTAAAGAGCCGCAGACAATTTAAATGCACAAAAGTTGCTTTGCCTATATCTAAAACATAGCATGTGGGTCATTATTAATAATTGCAATCAAACAAAGAACTGTGTTAAATACTGCACTGATTGTCTCTTATTATTATTATTATTATATCTCAGAGAACTAGAATCTGTAACTATTTCTTGGTGCTCGTGTGTGGCACTTCTAATCAGTCTGTGTGTGCACAACTGTGTTGACAACTGGCTAAGACCTTTTATTATAATAGTTTAACAGATAAGTCTATAGCATATCCCGGAAAACAGGGAGAAAGTTTTGCAGATGCAGGTTGTTTTATATTCATCTTATTATTACATTATTGACTTTACAAAGAGTCACAGGGGCATTACTAAAGAGTCGCATGTGGCTCTAAAACCATAGGTTGCAGATGTCTGGTTTAGAACAATAGGCTGATAGTTGTTAAAGGTAAGTTGTATTTGTTGGTCCTGCATGTCTAAATGCCAGTTTTGTAAAAGCTTTGCCTTGTTTAATAAGTAGCAAATACAAATTTAAATATAAGATTTCAAATACAATAACGAATGGAAGTGGAAGTGTGTGAATCTTAGCCAGAGCTGATTATTTGGGCAGACTAACCACAGGTTGTTGAAGACTGGAAAATGAATCCCTGGTTGGCTGTACACCCTTAGCGGTTTATGTTAGCAGCATAACTTCATAACCCACTTTTAATTATTGTTTTCCCTTGTGTTAGGTCTGCTTTGTGTGGCAAGCACATCACACAGTGGTTTAGCCCAGCAGAACTTTGACATGGATACCAGTGATGCTCCTGCTTGTAAGACTTCACACTGCACCTTTCTTACCCTGGTTGACACAAGAAATTCTTTAAGTCTTGTACTTGTTTCAGTTACATGTTATCACCATAGAAGTGGCCTCATGCCAATTCTACATATTTAACAAGAACTATAAAATAGTAAATGTCTGCATATTGAATGCATGCAGGGGGTTTGACAGAGCAACTGTTCATTTCTGATTCTTTTCTCATACCAACAGTTCTTGTGCCTGATGGTAATGAAGATTCTGTAGATATCTATGAAGACCTGGATTTTGGCTCCAGTAGCAATGATGGTTGGTATAGTTAATTAGTACAGTAATTTTAAACACATTTAGATTTAAATTTAACCTTAATGCATTAAATTTGTCTTTTACTCGTGTTGTGGTTAGTTGTGCCTGAGAAGTCAACCCCAGCTGGGCTGAAGGAGGCGATGGATCTGTTTGAAGAAATTGTCACTGAGGAACAACAGAGCAAAGATGCATCCTACACTGAGGTTAGCTGGGGTGGCTGCCTGTTGATTTACAAGTGACGTTTTAGTCCTATGTATCTAATGAATACCATGGTGTGGAAGCAAGAGCTAGTACTTTGACGTTAATTGCCCTTCTTTAGTTTTCATAGTCATTTGCATTTGAATATTTTCTAAAGGGCACTAATGCTTAAGTTAAGGCATTAATCAGTACTACAATAAAAAATTTTTTTTTTTTTTTTTGTATTTTTGCAGTTAAAGTCTAGATTCCAGGCAGCTCAAAGCCAAATTACAGAACTGCACAGGAGACTGGAACAATTAGAATTGCAGGTTTGTATTATTATTTTTTTAACATTTTGTTTTGTTTTGTTGTTGTTTTTGTTGGCATTATTTATTATTTATAGTTGTATTTTCATACATATGGATATGTTTCACAATGCATTCTTCTCATTTTCACTATTGCATGCATAATTAAATCTTCAATTTGGTAAGCACTAAGAGGGATTTGTTTTGCAGAACACAGGTTTGTCCAAAGAGAATTATCGACTGAAGATGAACATCTCCATTCTCCTACAAACAGCCAGGCAGGAAGTGACCAGGAAGGACGCAGAGATCCAGAGGCTAAACCAACAGTCAGTAAATTCTGCTTTTAACTTTTAATTTTAGCTCTTTGTGTATTGGCCGATACACAGTACCCATCGACCATCAGCGCAGAGACTAAAATCATAGACATGCCTGTTTGTGTTCATTTTAGTTGTGCCCTAAATCCACTATAGATCAAACCCAATAATGAAATCTCCTATTTCATTCATTACTTTTTTTTTTCAGTTTTAACCTATATATTATCATTAGTACGCAACTTGAGCTAAAAGTTTAGCCACTTTGCTAACCTACTCGTTGGTTAGTGGGACATTTACAGCTGTTTTATCTGTCTTTGAGATGCTCAGCCGTAACAACAGGACTGGTTTGCATGCACGCTTGTTAAGGCCCTATACACACTGTATGTGTAGCAGCTCTCGACTATTTGCACTTTGTTTGTATGTTACAGTATTTTATATTTTTACTAGTAAAAAGATATATTAGATCTATCTAAAATATTTTATTTAATTGTGGTCACTAAAAAATATTAAACTTTCCTTGCAGGTTCAACAAAGGGCACTACCATCACTCTCGAAACCTGCGAGATCCAGACTGCTCCAGTCGGGACCAGAGACCAGCTCCACCTCCAGTCCTTTCTGCTGCACTGCATGCCTCACAGCTCCCACCTCGACCCATTCACTTGCGTCCACTTGCTCACATGCCTTCAAAAGGAGCTGTAGCCTCTCCAGTTCCACCTGGTGCCTTGGAGCCATCTTCTCGATCCAAAGACCCGCCACCACCCAATCACCGACCTCCAGATGCTGCTGCACCCCTGCCTCCTCCACCAAAGGAGCCCTCATGTCTGCCTGACATGTTCCCCGACCCATCTCCACCAAAGGAGGCCCCATGTCTGCCTAACACGTCCTCCCTTCCACCTTCACGGAAGGAGGCCCCATGTCTGCCTGACGCATCCCGTCTCCCACCTGCCCCACCTTCATGCCCCCCGCCCCCTCGACCATCTTTACCCAAATCACTGCTCAGGGATGACTTCCCAGTTCCATCCAGGAGAGAGACAGAAAAACGCCCTGAACCAGGGTCCCGAAGCTCACAGCAATCTTCTAGTGGCTTCATAAGGCCCTCACGAGAGGACTGTCACTCATCTGAGAAACCAGAGAAGCAAAGACATCACACAGATAAACACAGAGACAAAAAATACAAAGAATCAGAGAGAAAAAGCACAACAGCATCCAATGCCAGTATTGAGAGACGTGAGAGAAGAGACCCACACAAAGACCAGACGTCAAACTCAAGGGATTCCAAAGGCCTAGAAAACAAACCGAAAGTGCCAACATCAGAATCAGATCGTGGTAAAGGTCACAGTTCAAAAGAGGGCCTGTCACGGGAGCACAGAAGAGACAGGACTAGAGACCGGCACAGCAGAGGTACAGACTCAACAGAGCATAAAAAGTCCTCTTCAGAACGCCACAGAGACTCATCTCGATGTGATCGGAGACTTTCCAAAGACCAGTCCAGTAAAGAGGGTCGGCAGCAGCGGCGGGATGAGGATGGTAGTAAAAGACATCGTAGAGACATGCATTCAAAAGAGAAGCACAGATATAAAGAGCACAGTAAGAAGAATTCACAACCATCAGAAAGATCTTCAAAAGAAAAGACTGTTGGTGAGAAGACTGCAGAGGAGAACAGCCCCAACAGAAAGCTATGCTTTATGGAGACCCTGAATCTAACACTGTCTCCGGCGAAGAAGCCTGGTGTGGTGTGTGAAGGTGGTCAGGAAGTGCCTGCAACTGCAGATAACACACCAGAGGAGGACATGTGTGTTATTGATGAGCTGGACAGCAGTGAACCAGAGGCTGCATCCGGGGATCGTCCGGAGGCTGCATCCGGGGATCGTCCGGAGGCTGCATCCGGGGATCGTCCGGAGGCTGCATCCGGGGATCGTCCGGAGGCTGCATCCGGGGATCGTCCGGAGGCTGCATCCGGGGATCGTCCGGAGGCTGCATCCGGGGATCGTCCGGAGGCTGCATCCGGGGATCGTCCGGAGGCTGCATCCGGGGATCGTCCGGAGGCTGCATCCGGGGATCGTCCGGAGGCTGCATCCCGTGATCGTCCGGAGGCTGCATCCGTGGATCGTCGGGAGGCTGCATCCGTGGATCGTCGGGAGGCTGCATCCGTGGATCGTCGGGAGGCTGCATCCGTGGATCGTCGGGAGGCTGCATCCGTGGATCGTCGGGAGGCTGCATCCGTGGATCGTCGGGAGGCTGCATCCGTGGATCGTCGGGAGGCTGCATCCGTGGATCGTCCGGAGGCTGCATCCGTGGATCGTCCGGAGGCTGCATCCGGGGATCGTCCGGAGGCTGCATCCGGGGATCGTCCGGAGGCTGCATCCGGGGATCGTCCGGAGGTTGCATCCGGGGATTGTCCAGAGCCATCTGAAGAGGCTATCACAGTGAAAACACCAGACAAGAGTAAAGATGTTGACAGTCAATGGGAGATGGCTGATAGCATAAATACAACTTCTGAAAAGGAACTTAAAGATAATATGGTTTATTCTACCTCCGTCAGTAACGCTGCACACAGTCAAATAAAGGACACTTTTCCAAACTTTGTCAACAGCCGAATGACAGAAACCAGAGAAGAAACATTTAAGGACAGTCATGACACATCTGAAGACGGCTCTTTACTGAATCAACCTGAAGCTGAATCACACTATGAACCAATTATCTCTAAGTCCACAAAAAGTGTAAGGGAAGATGTAGTTTCCATTAGCGTTGAAGGCCAGTCTAATGTTCAGAGTAAGTCCCCTGATATTCAACCTCAAAATTGTCATCTTACATCCTCCACGAGCAATCAGATTAAAGATATTTCTAGTCAAGAGAGAGCCTTTAAGGAAGTGGAGACCATTTCCAGTTCAATAAGCCTCGAATCTCTTCCTCAGGAAGGGCTTAGTTTACCTGAAGCTATTGATTTTCTAACACAAAGTACTGAGGACCGTAGCAGCAGAGTTTCTCCAGAGTCTAGTTCTTCCACTGGCTGTGTAGGAGTGTCTAAAGTGAGCAGTACAACACAGGAGAACCCAGTCTTAGACAGGTACAGCGAGAGCACCAAAACACCAAAGAAGAACCTCAGTCCAGCTAAGTTCTTAAGTCCTCCCAGGAGCAGTGAGAAAAGCACCAAGCCATCCAGCTCAGTGCCCCTGCTCCACGATGAGGACTCCATGATGCGAACACTCAGCAGCCTGAAGAGGATCCCTGATGCCATCAGTCCTCTCAGGAGCCCGGTCCGGATTGCCAAGAGAAACCTGCCCCACCTCCTGAAACCGGGACATGTCAAGAGCCTGCACAAAGGTAAGCATTTTATACAGATAATTTCTTTTGAATTTTTCATATACCACCTACATGTTGTGATAGACTTTAAAACAATAATGTGTGAGTTAGGCACAGTTACAATTGAAATGCATACATACATTTTACTGTTTATTAAAATATATAGACATGTAAGGCTCAAAACTGCCATCAATCAACTTTCATTAAAGTCTTTATGCCCACATTATATTAGAAGCAGACAATTCTGGGCAAATTGTTAAATTTCTGCAAAAGTTTGACAATATTTCAGCAATTTGTTGGAGAGCCAACCTAGAATGCCCAGTGAAGTATTTATAGAGGAAGTCTAAATGTTGTTAAAGATTACTGCAAATGTTTATTGTTGTGCAACCAGTCCTACGTAGGGCTGGCTTCCAAATATTGATACCTTTGATGCCAAAGTGGTCATCATTTTTCGGTTCAAATTTTTGATACCACCCTTGTCTACATGACAGCTGCATCACATTTAGCTTCAAGTTAAGCCCTAGTTATAACTGAAACAGATGAGCTCTGGACATCCCTGCTTTATTTTCCTTCAGAGCGCATGGGACAGACCTGTGGATCTTCACGAGTGTGTTTATTTACTTAAAGAGTATCTCACCCCTACACCATTTTTTTTGAGCTGATCAGCTGTACAAACAGGGCTTTAGTGATACATCTCACTATTTATAGTCTTATGTTTGACTGTTTTGTAAAAAAAGGTCTAAATTCACATTTTGTAGTGAAAACCGTCAGAGTGCTGCCCTCCTAGGGTCAAACAGTGGGATTTCTGCTCAATAGTTCCAGATAGGCAACTGTGACGTAGTATTTGACCACTTTACCGCACCTGTGCCGAGTATCTCCTCCCACGGCCCGTGCACTCCACGCCCTCGCTGTCTCTCTCCCCCGCGCGCTCGTCCCAGTCCTGCTGTTGCCAGGTGTGGGTCTTTTTCCTAAACACGCCACTCAGCCCCGCATTTACCGTTCAGTCTCCTCCGCCCCCCTCCCCTTTAACGGCTGCGCTTCTACTGTCCCGTGTGTCAGCGCACAATAAGGCATAATGAGCCTGATCAATGACAGTATGTACCTACAAATTAGCAGTGTTGGGAGTAACGCGTTACAAAGTAACGAGATTACAATTGTCAGTAACGCGTTACTTTTGAGCCCCCCAGTAAGTAATATTACAGTTACTAACAAAATACCCAATTAGTTACTTGCGTTACAGTCACTACAGTCAGTTTCATTTACCTGCAGTTTACCGGAAGGACACGGAATGAAAATGCATTAAACGAATAGCGCTGATACGTTTTCTACTTTATTTTCATCCGTTCCCTTCTCTGCTCCTCTTTATGCGCGCAGCGGCCACTCGTCCTGTCCGCGCGCGTCGGGGCGCATGCAGCTGCTGCTGTCAGCGGGGACAGCGAGGAAAGAAGAGACTTGCACCGCTTTGGCGCTAACAACAAGTGCGTTTTAGCTTCAGTGTAGTGAAATAAAACTGTGTCCACAGGACTTGAACGCTGCACAGGAGCAGAGGCAGGTGAACCTAAAGGGCAGTATTTGCTGTGTCAGGCTGCACTGCTGCTGAAATGAATGCAGCTAAAAAAAACTTGAACGCCTGTATAAAATAACAGTGCGGGTCAGGGCAACGGTGAGGCTATAGGCTTCTTCTATTTAGAATTGGGTTCATTTGGGCTTCCTGTTAGGAAGTAATCCAAAAGGAACGTAACTAAGTTACTTTCACGAGTCAGTAACCAAGTAAAGTAATATATTACTTTTCAAAAAAGTAACTAGTAATCTGTAACTAGTTACTTTTTTGAGTAACTAACCCAACACTGCAAATTAGTGACACTGGGGAGAGATTTGACTCCACAGATGTTTTTTAAACTTGCCACGCTTTAAGTCACTTTTTGTTTGATGACAATCGATTTCTTACTCGCGGAGATACGATCAAAAACAGCTCTCAGCTGAAATAATACCAGTAAATAAAGACGCGATCTGACGCACACGTTACTGCAGCGGCGCACGACGCCTTTCTCACAATATTTCAACTGTGTTATTATAAAAGGAACATAAAACATCAGTCCAGACGTCCTGCATTTTTTTTCCCCCATTTCTGGGACTTGGCAACCCTGGTGTGGAGGAGGTCCATGAGGTCTCTGACAGCTGTCAGTCACAGGACCAGGCCTCGCTCCTCCCTCAGTTCTCCTCCTCTGTCTCTGCCAGGTCTCTGCCCACTTTTTGAGCAGTTTTCAATCTCTGGCAGTGGGCGGAGTCAGGCCTGGGCCAGGGGTGAGTTACTCTTTAAACAACTGAGCTAATGCTAACCCACTGCTAGGGGTAATAGCTGATTTAAAAAGACAATGCTCATTCATGTGTTGTAAAATATTAATGCTGAGACAGTGTGAACTGGATATGCTCTTGGACAGTTCACACTTTGTCTCAGGGTGCAGGGTCTTACTCTGTCTTTGAGCAGCTCTACTTGTTTACAGCCTGCACACGCTCAAACAGAGCTATTACAGTGTGAGTCACAGAAGTGCTGCTCACTAATCACTAAGAACTTCAGCTGATTCCTCAGTCAGCTGTGCATCCAAAGGATTTATCCGTACATCCACTGTGAGGAAAGGAACAGTGTTAATACAATAGGCTGAACTTATGTTATACTTATATTAGGCTACTTATTGTAGCCTAGCAGCACTTTTTCTCCCACTAGCACCAGTTTAATGTCCCTATTCATTTATTTTGGTTTTCATTAACTGTAAACCATAATTATCACATCAATCCAAGGACATTTCCATGATATTTAAAATTTTTGTTGTAGGGCAGGGCTGTATATCATTCAAAATGCACATGTTAGTTTTGAGGAGGCATGGATCTGTACATTTATAAGATTTGATCTAAAGGAGATTAAAGTGTGAACTAAAATGATTAAAAACACACTTTTTTTCATCCTAGCGCTAATTAAACCCAAGCTTAACATAAAACACTTGCATACTCTCACTGTAATTTACACAAAAATGTTTTTGTTAGCCAGATAACATAGACCTATCACATAATAAACATCATAAAGTCAGTTGATCCAGACCCTACTATAGACACGTTGTACTCTTGTATGGGTCTGGTATATGGTATACTGGCAGATACTCATAGCGCATCTCTAATTGTAATCATAATTACTCTAAACAGAAAGTACATCACTTAGGTTTGTTAGTGAGTGACTAAGTACTTAAACCTCTCCTTTTTGTGTGTTGTTTGCAGAGTTTTCCAGTGCGCCCACTGATGCCATATGCAAGAAGGTGGATGTTAACAAAGAAAACAAGTATCCAGGCTCCCCGGCTAAAGCTGATCCGGTGGACAAGGCTTCAGATGTGCCCTCAGACACTGAACTGGAGGAAGGGGAAATCCTGAGCGAGAGTGACGAAGCCGCATCTCCTCTTCCCCCCATAAAAAGGGCGAAGTTAACACGACCGATCAGAATCAAGTCCAGCCCCAAGTGTGTCTTGAAGCGTAATTCTGAGGAAAAGTGTGTTTTGTCCAATGACACCAGTGAATCATCTGAAACCGTACGAAGCCCGCCAAATAAGAGCCGTTTTAAAACAGTTTGTCCCGCTGCAACAAAGGCTTCTTTCTCCAGCATCGAAGAGGTAATGGATACATTCAAGTTGGTACGCACTGAGATTCGGAAAAAGTACATGAAGCTACACAAAACCTTCCCCAAGAAAAGCTTCTACGGAGTCATGGAGAATTTCCAGGAGTCCTTTGTCGAATTTGTGGACGGCGCAGATTTTGGTCAGATCTGTAACCTTACCGGAGAGTTAAAAAATAAACTCAAGAAAATAATTGCATCTGTATTCAATAAAGTGCTAAATAATGGCATTGTAAAGCGCATATTTGAGCAGCAGGCTGTGGACCTGAAGCAGAAACTGTGGGACTTTGTGGATGTTCAAGTCGAGTACTTGTTCAAAGATGTTTACACAACCTTAAAAGGTTCATGTAAGCCCACCAGATCTCCGGTAGAACATGGAAATGCAAAAGAGAATGAGAAACCGCATAAACAGTCACCGGTAAAAAAAAAAGAACTGCTGTCTCCTCCGAGGCTCCGTAGGATTAAACCGTGTACTGTCGTGCCTTACAGAACCGGTCTTGGAAGTAGAGGGAAAGGAATCCGAATCTCACATGATAAAAGTGATGAGACGGATCTACACAGCGGGTCAGATCGAGGTACAGTGGTCAGCATTGTCCCGTCCACTCCAGAGAAAGGAAGCACCTCTTTAAAAGTGGCCCACAATGGATCACTGCTTGACAAAACTGACTTTGAGCTTCTCACAGAGCAGCAAGCCTCCAGCCTGACGTTCAATCTGGTGCGTGACTCTCAAATGGGCGAGATCTTCAAGTGTCTGCTCCAAGGGTCAGACCTGTTGGACAGTAATGCTGCTGTGGGGGACCAAGGCACCTGGGCCCTCAGTACTCCCAGAAAAGACGGAGAAAGAATAATAACCATAACCACACCTAATAAATTTCACTCCCCATCTAAATTCTTATCCCCAAACAAATTTGAAAGCCCCTCCAGGCTCATCACCACATGGTCCAGCATTTCACCACGCAAGGGGTCCTCCCCAAGGTCCAAAGTTCTACTTAACCCAGCCTTGTTTGATGAAAGTTGTTTGCTGGAAGTGCCTTCAGAAAACAAGTCTATCCAAAAGCCATTTTCCATTCTGGCTGAAGATTTGGCTGTGTCCCTCACCATCCCATCCCCTCTGAAGTCTGACAGTCACCTGAGCTTCCTCCAGCCCCCTCACGTGCAGGTCCTGTCAACTCCAGACAGCGTGCTAAGCGCTCACATCTGTGAAGACGCACTCCTGGACGAGGCGGACGCCACTGAGCACGACATTCACCTCACATTAGACACGGACAACTCCAGCTGTGGCTCGAGTGCGAGTGTGGGCTCTCAAGGAGGGCAGTTTCTTTTCAAACCGGACCTCCCCATGCAGGCTCTGGTTATGGAGAGGTCTAACGATCATTTTATTGTTAAGATCAGACAAGCTGCAAGCGCTAATAGCACGCTAATAGCAAATGACAGTCTAAACCAAACGCTAACAGAAGTAGTAGACTGTCAAGAAAATGTTGTATCAGATCAGCCACAAAATAAAACTAGTCCAAGAATCGAGACCCAAGCAGAGGAAGATAATGCCCAAATGCTTGATTTGGCAAGTCACAGCAGAACAGAAACTTGTATTTCAGTCCAAGCACGGAAGTTGGACGATTCTCATTCAAAAACCTTTCCACACAATGTTCCACAAAGTCCCATGTCTGAATTTGGGCAGATGAATAAGGCATGCACCGAAGAAGCTCTAGTCCTTAGGTCATCAAGACACAAGGTGCAGCAAAGTCGAAAAGGCCCAGAGATAGAGGACACTCTTCAGGGCTCCTCTGACTGTTTTGTAGTGCCTTTGAGCCATGCGTCCAGCTCTCACACTTCAGACTCAGACAGAGAGGATATGGAGTCCGAGCGCAGTCTCACCATCGCCGAGGAACTAGAGTCTACACCAGAGAAAGACAGGGACAGGAAGAGGAAGAGGAATCAGGGGAAAACCAAAGCAAAGAGGTGCAGGACGGCGGAGGAGAGCACAGAAGAGACAAACGAGGAGACGACAGGAGGACCAGAGGAGGCACTGTCCCCCAACAGCCTATCTGCCAAAAACGTCATCAGGAGGAAGGGAGAGGTGGTCATGGCCTGGACCAGGTAACTACTCCACTGCATTATGACTTCATTCCTTTTTATATTTTAGTGATTAATATGCTTTCATTTTGACATGTGGACGGTATGGGATGTCAGTACGGGACGCTTTAGAACAGGTAGCACAAACCTGCTCGTGTTTCCATTTCTCTGGAGCAGACAGCAAACATGAGGCCGAGGCCATTAATAAAAAGAGGAGAGTAAATCCTGGTGTGTGTCTGTGTGAGGCTGGAACTAAAGCTGTATTAGCTTCTGTAAACAGGCTGTGTCTGGTTTACTGCCAGCTTTTGGTGCATTACATTCACTTCTCTGCTCCACTTTACCACATTTTAACCACTTGCCATATAGCGACAGCTATAAACTATAAATGTCATGTTTTGACTCTCAAAACGAGAGCCATACTTCACTAAAGCGGAAACAGCTGTTGCTAATGTACACAGCTTTATTTTCAGAAAAAGTCACCACAACATTGAGCTTGTCCTCTCTGAATATGGCTGTTCATATCACAAGAACAAGTACTCGTTTGATTAAAAATAACATTTTCCCTTTTATTTCTGTACTCTGGTTTGTTGTTTTTCCCTGAGTGAGGATTCTCTTTCCAATCAGCTCACAGCAGTGCCCACCTCTAACCGTTCCAGAAGGCTTAGCCATGCTGGGCCCCAATCCGAAAGGGTGCCAAAAGTGGAACGGTTTAGACTGCTTTTTGGGAACACTTTGGAACAGCTTTGGGAAGTGGAAGCACCCCCAAATCGACTTGTCCCGCCCCTTTCCATTCTCGTGGAAAAGCGCCTCTATTCTGCTCCTCAGTTCCCCAGCACAAGCTCCTCAGTGTGGCTCAGAACTAAATTATTATTTATTAGCAGCAGTTATTGTGATAATATGTTAAACATTAAATCAGTGACACCACTTACAGCAGTACATGGCTTAGTCTCTGTGGTGTTGCCCCTGTCTGCTTTTTCAAACTATCTACACAAAGGGTTAAATTAGATGTAATGGAACCACTTTTACAAATGATTGAACTATTGTTTGGATCGTGGAAAACAAAAACATCCTAACATTGCTCTAAATGATCACAGACTTGACAGTTCAATGTTGCTGATGATTGTCCTTCAATATTTTTCAGAGATGAAGATCGAGCAATTCTCATTGAGCTGAAGACCAAAGGAGCCTCACGGGAGACCTTCTCGTCCCTGTCAGAAAAGCTGAACAAGCCGTCAGGACAGGTGGGTTCTCAGCTGGCTGGTTATTGTCCAAAATATTTCCAGATTTCAGTTACACAGTAGTGTTTTACAGTTGTTTAACCCTCAGGCCCCCCTTTAAAAAAATCACATTCTTTCTCTTAAAGCCCTTATAGGTCACTGGGTCACATTTAAAAATATGAAGCATGAAAAAACATGAAGATTTTGTTTTTTGTCCTCATTATACATAACAAAAGATACAGTGTTTTCTGATTGTACAGGGGTTACCAGTCCCAGAGAGGACTCTAATTAGCCCTAATACTGATTTTCTTACATTTTTTACATTCATGATTTTTTATGCCCCTAACAAAAACGGCACAAACTCCCATTCTTCCTCTTAAATCCTTAAAAGGGCTGCTCTACAGTCACTGTTATCAAAGAGGAATTATAAGGGAATTTTTCCCCACTGTGCAATAAGAAAATGGTGGATCTGGTGGTGTTTTTTTTTTTTGTTTTTTTGTGTGTATTTTTTAGCTTACAGAGGAATCAGCATGATTTAACATTTCTGTATTGCAATGGCAGTAGATTGAGACAGTAGGGCCAAAAAGGGCTTTAAGAGGAGGAGTGGAATTTTTTGTCTACACAGTAGAACATTTCGTTTTTTTCACTTGTGATGCTGAAATTCTAAAATTCCTGTATTAATGAACATCTTCGTCAAATATTATCACCCTAGCATATTAAATGCAAAATGAGAACAAAAAATACATTTGAAAAACCCTAAAAGAGATTATTTTCAGCAAATGAAATACTATTCTCTTTAATAGTTATGGATTTTTGTGGTTACCATTAATTGACCCTGACTGCAGACATGAGACCTTTACGCAATAAGAGAAACCACATTTCTTTAAATTCTACAAAGTTTTCTACTTTCCCTCTTCTCTACACTGTCGCTCTGTCACTAACAGCCAGTGCAGTTGAACCTTGCTCAGTCCCATGTGCAATATCTCACCTCTTGTCTGTCCTCTCCAGATCGCTCAGCGTTTCCACCAGCTCATGAAGCTATTTAAGAAGATGGACACGTGAATGCACAGACTGCATGGTGCTACTAACTAATGATGAATCAGCACAGAGAAGAAGACTGCAGCTCGATGGCCTGTCTAAAGACCCAAGGAGGCCTGGGACCCACTAAGAGGTTGTCCAATTAAAGTCCAAGCTGCATGGCCTTTGGTTGACATTATGTATATGAGCGTCTAAATGGTCTTTTTAACCCAGCGGTGATGTTACAGTTCAGGAGTCTATGCCTTTCTGCAGTCAGTGCTGAGAATACAACAGATATCATTAAAAGGTTCGAGAACATGCAGGTGAAGAAGTAGCAGCGTACGCACTCCAAATGACTAAAGTGTTATTTTGGTGCACTTGTTTTTAAAAACACTGACTGTTAATGTACTTACACCATACTCCATGTCAGTGTTGGCCCTTGATAGTGCACTTGTGTCAGCATTACACTCACAACTCATCCAGCCAGAGAAAAGACCCAGGTTCTTCTCTGCTGCTTTTCATAAATCCACTTTCATATCAGGGATTTTAGTTGCTGGACATGAAGCAGACCAGACGTATGGATATCATTTTATGGATTTGTGTAAAGGTTGTTCAAATGTTTACGATTCATGTTTTCTGATATTTGATTTGCCCTAGAAACAATAAGGTATGTAATATTATGAATATTGTACATAATTCTTGACTAAAATAAAGTTTTATTTATTTATTTTGCTGGCTGCTTAAATTCTTTACGCACCTCTGTGTTACAAAGGAGGGCTGGTTAGAAGTAGAAGTACCTGAGTTTTGGATAAACTATGTTGGTCCTTCAATATGTAAAATAACAGAGTGCTGGAATGTGACATTAGTATATCTACAGACCTGAACCTGAGGACCCTTCAGCCACAGAACAGTGGAAAGTGTGCGGCGTACACTCAGTGATCAGCATGACACCAATCTGCACAAGTGGGCCACACAATATGGAAATTGAGGCCAGTGCCTAGGGGTGGCGTTTGTAACTGAGCAGCAATGGGACAGCGATGGTGCGTTCTATACACTATGTTGTTTTTGTTGTGATGGCGTTCTCCAGTTCTCCCTTACACCACTCTGGCCAGCTTAATAAGTCGTCAGGTCTGATTCTTATTTTCTAAAATTATTTCACAGCAAACCTCAGTATTTCATGTAATTAAAACAATATTTATGTTTCATTATGTATATTGCAACAATATTCAACCTTCACTTGGCCCACTTTTAGGCACAAAGCTACCAGTTGAAAATCAGATATGCACAAGTCTTAATAAAAGTATCTGACAGTCTGGATCAGTACTAGCTTGGCTCAATGGGCCAACTGCCACAATCAATCAATCAATCTTTATTTATAAAGCACTTTTCATACAAAATGCAGCACAAAGTGCTTTACATGGTTAAAAACAATGCCCCACCCCCCTCCCACACACAACCCCCTCCCTCCCCACATCCCCCCATAAAGCAAAGTATGCAAAAACACATGCACACACATATACACATATGCACACACATACACACACACACACATATTAAAAGACTAACTTGGGCTGAGCACAGAGGAGCCAGGTGAGGAAACACTATCCCAGGGAGCCATCTGCACCGGGAGCCGCTCACAGACCACAACCACCAGGACACCGACCCAGGGCACACAGCAAAGTGGGGGGCAGAGAAGCCACCCAACCAGGCCAAAGTAACCCACAGGACAGAGCCACAGCAGCCACAACCGATCACAGCCCCCGGTGCAGAGGGCCCCCTCCGAGGAAACACTGGAGATATGACCTAATAAAAATATATATAAAGAATAAAGGAATGGAATGAATAAGAATGGGATAAAAAGAAAAAAACAGAGAAATATACTAAGAGAATAGAATACAAAAGAATAAAATAAATAAATATCAAGTAAAAGCTAAATTAAAAAGGTGGGTCTTGAGCCTGTTCTTAAAAACATTAACATTCTCTGCAGCCCTGAGGTCCTCTGGCAGACCGTTCCACAGACGAGGGCCATACCACTGGAAAGCTGCCTCTCCGTCCGTTTGTGTCCTGATTTTAGGAACAATAAGGAGGCCAGTACCGGAGGACCTCAGGGGCCACGAGGGTTCATAACATAAAAGCAGATCTGAAAGATAAGAAGGCCCAAGACCGTTAAGACATTTAAAAACCTATAAAAGAACCTTAAAATCAATCCTGAAACACACGGGGAGCCAATGCAATGATTCTAAAACCGGTGTAATGTGGGCCTGCCTTCTGGTCTTCGTCAGCACACGGGCTGCAGAGTTTTGTAAAAGTTGTAGAGGTGCAATACTCTTTTTGGGAAGACCAGAAAGCAGGGCATTACAGTAGTCAATACGACTGGTGATAAAAGCATGCATCAGTGTCTCCGTGTTGGCCCGAGAGAGAATAGGGCGGACTCTGGCTATGTTTTTTAAGTGATAAAATCCTATTTTAGTTACATATTTAATGTGTGGAATAAAACCAAGCTAGGAGTCAAAAATAACGCCCAGGTTTTTCACTTGTGAGGATGGGTTTAAGGAAAATGCCTTTAATTTAGAAAGGGAATTCTCTCTCTGAGCCTCAGGACCGATGATTAAAACTTCAGTTTTGTCCTGGTTAAGCTGTAAAAAGTCTGAGGAAGTGCCCAGCCTTATGGAAACAGGAGATCCCAGACCTGCAGAGTCTGGTCTGGAATAATTTACTTGCAAAAAAAAAAAACCCTTTGCATTGGGTTGTCTCGTTGACATTGAGACACTTTCTATCCATGCATTTGAATCACTGCAGGTGTGTGGTGAGAGCCTGGTGTAGTGGAGTGAGGAAGAAACTGCAGAGCACTAATGATGCCCAGTTTTTTTGCATTCAACTAAAAAGTTGCCAAATGTTTTTCTTCCCCTCCAAAATTGTGTCAGCAGTGCAACATAGGGTCTGCTATGCAACACCATGCAAGTTTTAGAAAATAAATCACTAGTGTCTGAGACAGACCTGTAACAGCTGTATTTTTCACAAAATAAAATTCTGAATGTTAAATGTATTTTTTTAAGATGGGACAGGGATATATTTATTAAGCTGGCACAACAAACATGTTAAATATTTTATGAGAAGAATTCAAATGGCCAAATTTGTCATGCGGCGTGACTTTCTGTCGCACCACAGGACATCAACTTGTTAAAACATTTAGAAATAACAGAGTTACGCTTAAAATAATGAATTGCTTATGAAAAGCTCTCTACACTTTTTATACAACTGATTAATAGGTGCAATTATTATTTAATGTTTTTTTTTTTTTTTGTATTCAACTTCAAAGTTGTGTCACACTGCAGGACAAAAAAAGGTGTTAGAAACTCCAAATGCCAACTACCCATCTACAAAAACTTTTTTTTTTAAGAATATGTGGAAACATCTAGTGAATAAAGTGCTAAAGCTGAGTCATGAGTTTGAAACTGTCCAGAACTTGGCATCAGAGGAATATTAATTCTGTTAAATAAATATTCCGTATTGTTAAAAGCTCTGTGTATTGATGTGGTGCTATTTCCAGCCGACTGTCCCGGTACAAGTGGTGGGGCTGAACAGACCCTCGGGGAGTTTTGGGGTCATGTGGTGCATTGATCATTTCAAACTAGTCCTATTTTACCACAACAGTGATGCAGTGCCAGAGAGCTCTGGTAAGTCTCCGAGGGACCGTCCCATGTCCACTGATGGCTCTGAACTTCACCTGTGTCCCACTGCTGCCCTAGGACATGTAAGTACTGCTCTGGTCACACAGTTTGATTTGTAAAGGCACCAGAAGATATTCCAACAGGAGCTAAGTTACTGTGAGGATCAAAAGGCACTTTTTTTTTCTTTTTTTTTTTAATATTGCGATTTCAATGTCATACTGCATCTACAACTTTTTTGACACTTTTTAGGAGCAACATGCAGGTGTCAGAATTTTGGACTGCTCAGAATGAATCCACTCAGAATGAATCCTTCTCATACTGGATCTGCCTCCCACACATTCAGCAGAAAACCAACGTAGTTTCCAGCTTTTCTCTCTTCTGAATCTATTTGGCACTGTTATTATTTTAAAATCAAAGAGGGGACAGTGGTGCAGGAGAGTTGGGGGATCGATTACCACTCTGACCTGTGCATACTGTTGTTGAGTCTTTAGGCAAGACACTTCACCCACATTGCCAACTCCAGTCACAGTTTGTGGCTGTTTGTGGCAAAGGGAACGAGTCATACTTGTATTCAACAGTCATTTTTTAAAACTTTTATCTACAAATCAAATTACACATAGGCTAGGATACTGTGTAAAATGTGAATAAAACAAAAACTATTAAAACAAAACATAAACAACATTAGGCTATCTGTTTTTTTCTTTTGTTGTCCTTGTCCCAACCTTTTTGAGACGATGTTGAGGCGATAAATTAAAACAAGCAATCATTTTTCATTTAATATTGAAATACCTTAATTTCAACACTAGATATATTGTTCAAGAAAGAAAAAAATGGTGGGGACCGCTTTGTGGGTGCTCAGGTAGATATAAAGGAATGAGTCAGGTGCTCTTTTGAAAAAAAGAGGTGACTGACTAACACTGACACTGACTAATTCTTTGTTAAAAATCTTTATTAAAACATTGCCAAAACATTTTTAGCTGTGCACCCTGAGGAAGGCCTTTGAGCTGCATTGGTGCATTTTTTTTAAGGCTTTTTAACAGAGTTCAGAGTTCTTCAGTTACTAGATACACTGTATATTGTTTTTGTTTTACTGTGAATGAAATCTGAATTTATGAGCCATTTTGTTTTTTGCCCCAACTTTTGTGGTATTGTGTTTGTAATTATTGTTTTTTTTTTTTTTTTTTTTTTTTTTTTTTGGGTGGACCCCAGGAAGAAGTATTTACTGTCCTATTTACTGTACTGTGCTCTGTCAGGCCTTAGTCACCACTGCGGGTCCATCCTCACTGCTTTCATTTATTCTGAAGGGCACTTTTGTTAGTACGCCAGTTGATTCAAAGAGTTAACATGGTGGCTTTCCTCCCAACAGGTGATAATGTAACAGAAGATGGGGGACTGGAACTTACTAGGGAGCATTCTTGAGGAGGTCCACATCCACTCTACCATTGTGGGGAAGATCTGGCTCACTATTCTGTTCATCTTCCGGATGCTGGTGCTGGGGGTGGCTGCGGAGGACGTGTGGGATGATGAACAGAGCGAGTTTGTGTGCAACACTGAACAGCCCGGCTGCAAGAACGTGTGCTATGACCAGGCCTTCCCCATCTCCCTCATCCGCTACTGGGTCCTGCAGATCATCTTTGTGTCATCTCCTTCCCTGGTCTACATGGGACACGCTCTGTACCGGCTGAGGACACTGGAGAAGGAGAGGCACCGCAAGAAGGCCTGTCTGAAGGCGGAGCTGGAGGGAACCGACCCTGTCCAGGAGGAGCACAAGAGGATTGAACGGGAGCTGCGTAAACTAGACGAGCAGAAGCGCGTGAGGAAGGCCCCCCTGAGGGGCTCCCTGCTCAGAACATATGTCTTCCATATCCTGACACGCTCAGTGGTGGAGGTGGGCTTCATCATTGGCCAGTGTGCTCTGTACGGTATTGGACTGTCCCCTCTGTACAAGTGTGAGCGACTGCCCTGCCCCAACAGCGTGGACTGCTTTGTGTCCCGCCCCACAGAGAAGAACATTTTCATGGTCTTCATGCTGGTGATCGCAGGGGTGTCCCTGTTCCTCAACCTGCTGGAGATCTTCCACCTGGGTGTGAAGCAGATCATCCAGAGTCTGTATGGATACCGCTACGAAGAGGACAGCGTCTGCCGCTCCAAGAAGAACTCCATGGTACAGCAGATCTGTGTGCTGTCCAACTCCTCGCCTCAGAAGCTCATGGAGCTCACTCACCTGAGCTGCCCACTGATGTCAGACCCACATGGGCCCACACACAGCCAGGATGGGGCCGGCCAGCAGCCTCAGAGCCAGGGGGATGTGGAGGCTGGGGAGCAGAGGTTCTCTGTTCACTGCAAAAGGTAACAGCCAGGTTATTCACCACACAGCACAGCACTCAGGCTTTGGCTTTATGAATACATTAAATGAGGAGTATTAAAGTCTATATTAGCATTTTCTTCTTCTACATTCTTGTTAAAATCCTTCCTGTTCCTCAATAAACCATTAGATTTCTATCATAGTATTGCTGGTTAGGTAGTTACATCATTATGATCATAGCATTCCTCTGATAGGATGAAAATCACCTTGAGTAGGCAGCTGGTTGAGGACAGATGCAGAGCCATAGTGGACAACATGGAGCTTCATCCTAGGATTATTATAGAGCAGAGAAGTCCTAAACTTTGATTTGATAAGACTAAAGGTGTCCCAGGATCTCTTAAGTAAGGCTGAAGTTAATGTTCCAGTGTGGAGAGCCGTAAAGTGTCATGCAGCAGTGAGGAGTCTGGGGCCCATCCCTCTGGGCTGCAGTACGGGGGCCAGCCGCGGCCCACACTCATGGCTGGCCACATGGAGATCCCCGCGGCCCTCAGGAACATGCAGAGGAAGCACAGTAAGGTGAGCACCTGTAAGGAGCTGAGCGACACCAGCACCTCCCCGGAGAGCGGACATCACCCCACAGCCCGCAAGTGCAGCTTCATGTCCCGGGGCATGTCCGAGGGCAAGCTGGCCTCCCCGTCCAACAGCGAGGACTCCCAGAGCGGCACCGACATGGAACAGCAGCACCTGACCCAGAGAGAATCCCCAGCAGACACACCCCCACCTCCAGCTGCCGGACGCAGGATGTCCATGGTGAGACACCAGCAGAGCTTTACTGTGGGGTCTCAGAGTGACACGGTTGTGGGTTCGATATCCCTGGGGCTGCTCTTCCAGCTCTACCTCTCTCTCACTGGCCAAAGACATGCATGTAAGACCAGGGTAACGATTCATATCTCCTTCACTTCTCTGAGGAACTGGCCCAGTTCAGAGAGCTGCTCTGCTTCACTGTAGTTTTAAGAAGTGAAGGTGTAGGAAACCTGTAGGAAACTTGTGTCTTTGACCTGGTCTTAAATGCTTGCCTATGGTCAGTGGGAATTGTCTGTTTACTCTGTATGAACCTGAATGAATCTGAGCTGACTAAGCTGCTGTGTGTGTGTTTCCACAGAGCATGATCCTGGAGCTGTCCTCCATCATGAAAAAGTGAAGGCCTCAGTTTGGTCCAGCAGGACTAGATTCCCCCTGAACCAGCTCTCTTCTTCTGTGTGTGACTGGACTGGTCCTGTGGACTGATATCTCTGCTTTGATGATTATTTCCATGTCGCTTGCTGTTTATATTTTAATGAAAACTAAATATTGGCTTAAAGCAAAGGTGAAGCTCATGAAATGAGACTAAAATGACAGATGATTGTAACTAAAGTGTTGAATTGGTGACATACAAACTCAGTAAAACTATGGGTTATCAAGCAGAACCACCTGGAGAAAAGGGCTCTTCAAAGTCAAAGGTTCCATTGAGAGTTGCCTAAATGTAAAGAATATATCTGTATATCTTTTCTAATAAACAACTTCCTGTTGTAAACGGTTTCTGCCTTTTTTCACTAACAAAGCTGAACAAATACCATCTGTCAGCAGTAAAAAACTTGTGACTCACGTTCAGAGTCTGAATGTATGTTACAGACAAAGTGAGAAATGCTATCCAAAATAGTTTAAAGATCTTTTTTAATCTCTAAGGTTAGGGTTTAGGGTTATGATTATGGTTAAAGTTAGTGTTATGATTAGGATTAGGACTGAAGGGTTTATGGTAGGGCTAATTTTAGAATGCCGGCTATAATTAAGAGTAGTTAAAGTTACCTTAAATATTAATTGTATTTCAATTTGAACCCATTAGAGACGCCATGTGTTAGACGATTTTTTACTGTTATGCATTTTGTTTTTACTTTAGCTCAAATCTGAACTACTGATACTAATCAAATTTCTGAAATACCCTACAAGATACTGCATCTATGCTTAAAAATCATAAAACACCACCATGCATGCATGTTTCTATTTAGGCCTTTCATCTCAAAAACATGCATGAAAATAACCAACATTTGTAAAACAGGTCTATTATAATTATAATAGTAAGACTGTAGAGTTCATTTAATGTTATTTTGTAAGAAAAGATGTGATTCCCTTTAGGAATTCAGGCAAAGTAGGAAATATTAAAGTATTCTCTACTAGGAAATCTGTAGAATGTCTGATTTCCCACTTTGCCTGTAGCATATATAGTTCTGAGCTGCACTGGTCAGTTCATGGTGGAAGCTAACCCTCTGTATAATCTGAATGAATAGGCTTTACCTGTGTCCAGTTACACTCTGAGCCGACACTGCCCTCTTGTGGCGCAGCAGTATAACTGAGGTGTTGTGTGCATAATTTGAGGCTGAAGTAATGCTGAAGTACCCTCAGTGACAATAAGTACTCTGCCAGGCTGTCAAAATGCCACAAAGACACAAAGAGCCAGTGATAATGATATGCATGGTTCTTTATTTCATAAAGAGAAATGGTGTCATGTATATAACACTAACAATTGAAATGAATCAAAATGGGTTTTGCACAATACCATATTTACAATGGTTAAGTCATTTTAGTTTATGAGGGTCATAGCATTTAAAAGGATAAAGGTAAGAACTCTGTCAAGAATAAGCACATAACCATTTCAAATAGACAATATTATCATACACAAAACATCCTCTAGAAAAAATGTGAAAACAACTAGGAGCTTAAGAGCTATTAACATTAAAAATGATGCACCAATAATTCATAGAATCTGTGTAAAAAGCATGTAGAAAACACCTGATGCAGTTTGATACAGTCATCGACCAGTTGGGAGAGGTATGAGCAGTTCACAGGTAGATACGTGTCAGAGTCTGGCTGTGAGGGGTCCGGGGCCCTGCATACACTCACTCAAGTCAATTTATGGCCTCTGCAAGTTCTAAGGCAAAGAGAAGAGATGCACTTGTGTCACGTGATGCTGACCCTTCCCACCCAGCACTACAGACGAGGCTGAAACGCACTGAAACACCAAAGCCTTATGTATTCAGCTGAGCGTGTGGAGACGATGGGTCGGACAGAGTGACACTGTGTGGTAAACAAAGTCCATATTCATTTGGACTCACTGATCCAGGATCTGGGTCCTTACACCTCACAGAGCAGTGAGAGGTGGGACCTGCTCGGGTTTTTACAGAAGAACCTTTGGAGAACCCAGTGTTTGTTCACAGCAGCAACAAAACCAGTGGGACTGCAGCAGAGCACCCTTACTCCAGCCCACTCTGTTCCAACTTTTAGCCATATTCCAAAATAATCTGTCTAGTCAATTTAAAAAAAAAATAAAACTGGAATAATCAATTTATGATGAAAAGCATGCAGATGTTAGTCAGTTGTTTACATTACAAAAACAAGAAGGATGATTTCTGTTTGCATTTGTGAGGCCTTGTAACAACTGATAATGTAATAATGTTCAATAATGTAATACCTGCCAATAACACAATCATTTTGGCAATTTTAAATGTAATAAAGCCTATAATGTAGTAACTATTCTAAAATGCAATAAAAATGTTGAGCCATTTGATTATGCAACATCCAAAGACACTGACAAAACATAAAAAAGTCTCTTAGATAAGAGACAAAACATCTAAAACTCTAAAACCAAGTCCAGCTGATTTATTTTTTAAACTTTTTTCGTTGTGATTTGAGCTTGGACACCTGTGAGTCTCCACAGACATACCTGAGCAAATTATTAATAGTCTAGAAATTTGAATAAAAACAAGAAAAAAATCTCAAACTGGCTCTTACAATCATCAACTATGCCATCCACTAAAACTATTTCTGATGAGCAAACTGCAGAAAAAAAAACTTTTTTCTCCCTTTCTCCCTCGAGGTTGCCACAGCAAACCATTTGCGGTGATTTGGCTGAAGTTTTACACCAGATGCCCTTCCTGTCATAATACTGTGACTGGAGTAGGTAATGTGGGTGAAATGTCTTGCCCAGGGACACAACTACAGTATGCTCTTCAGCTGAGAGTTGAACCAGCTACCCTCCGGTTGCTGGGTGAATGCTTAATCCACTGTGCCCCTCACAAAACTGCAAAATAATTAATAAATAAAAACAAAGAGAAAATATCTAATTTCCAAGAAATGCAGTCCTATTATTACATTATTGTGAAATTATTACACTATTAGCTTTATTACATTTAAAATTGCATTATTTGTTGCTACTGGCCTCTAGGACTAAAGGGTTTTCAACAAATGAGCTCAGGGCACTCCATAAAAACAAACTTACTACAAGGGACGATATGAAACAGACTCCTTCAGATTTATCCAAGTCACAAGTCTTCAGTCACAGCGCATTAGAAGGTCTGGTGTCGATGTGAGTCAGTCCCTGAGTCAGTTCTGCAGCGTTGACACAGAGGTTTTATCATCTCTGGTGTTATGACATATAATGATGTCCTGATTAGATTATGGCTCCTCGATTAACTCAGGGTTTAGGTTTCACCACAACACCCCTAAGAGAGCTGTGAACTTCAGCTGGACAATGAAAAAAAAAAAAAAAAAACATGACTCCAAATCAATCTGCAAATATACATATTCACAATATTCCTGTCTGACTCTTACAGTCTGGTGAAGTGATGGGATTCAAACCAATGCACTGTTTTCAGGCTTCGTCCACAGTAAAGTCAAATCATTTACTTTAAACCTGCACTTTTCTGGTATTAGTCAGAGTCAGTGTTTTTCTGAAAACTGTGCAGAAAGCCCTGAAGAAAACATGAGCTGCATAAAGGGTCCTTTTGCTGCTGGACCTGGAGTGTGTGTGTGTGTCTGTACTCTGGTAGGACACCTGAAATACTGATGTGGTAAAAAACAGAGGCACCTGATTGGCTGCTGAGCTCAGGCAGTGCCACTGTGCTCCGTGTGTGTGATTGTGTTTTTTTTTATGTAACAGAGAACTTGTAAAGACAAAAAAGTTCAGGGGGAGGGGAAAGCTTACAGTATATTTTATCCAAATTTAAACTTTGAACCTTGAGCCCAGTTAGTATTGCATTTGTATCACCTATGATCCAAAAACATACAAAGACTGTCAGACTGTGGACAGGAGAAAGAACAGAGGACCATGGGAAAAAGGTTCTTTTTGGCACCAAGAAATTCTCTTATGAATGAAAGGTAAGTGAGCTCTAGGTCAGTGGTTCCCATCCTTTTTGGTTTTGTGTACCCCCAGGACCTGATTTAGTCCTGGTTTGGACCTGGCTTAGTCCTCGTTTAGACTCAGCTTAGTCCTGGTTTACTCTTAGTTTTGTCCTGGTTTTAGGCATGTTTATGCAAAGTTTAGTCATGGTTTGACCTGGTCTAGACTTAGTTTAGACCTAGCTTAGTTCTGGTTTAGACAGAACTTAGACCTGGTTTAGTCTTAGTTTTGTCCTGGTTTTAGGCATGGTTTAGGCCTAGTTTAGTCCTGGTTTGAACTGGTTTAGATTTGGTTTATTAGTTCTGGTTTAGACCCAGTTTAGTTTTGGTTAGACCTGGTTTGCTGCTGGTTTACTCCTGATTTAGTCTTGGTTTAGTTCTGGTTTTAGGCATGGTTTAGTCCTGCTGAAGTCTTTAGCTTAGTCCTGATTTGACATGATTTAGACCTGTTTTTTTCCCGGTTGAGTTCTGGTTTTAGACCTGGTTTAGTCCTGGTTTAGTCCCTGTTTTGTCCTTCTTTAGTGTCCCATCCCTCTCTATAGTCTTGGTATAGTCCTGATTTAGATTTATTTTAGTCTTTGAAAGCCAAATCTATAAAGATCCTATAAATTATCATGTAACTTGACGTACTCCTATGGGTCCCTGTACCCCTGATTGGGAAACATTGTTGTAGGTAACTGTCCATTAGCATCACAAACAGACCTTCTACAAGTCTGCTTTCTGAATGTAAATATAAAAAAGAGCTGTGGTCCTACTGTTTCTGCTGCTGCTGTTTTATAAGCTCATTTATGGCCGTGAGCTAAGAAGGTTCTGGGTTTGATTCCCGGACCGCGTGGGGCCTTTCTGTGTGGACTGTGCATAGGTTTCCTCTAACACATTAGTTGCGTTCACATGATGTAATAACATTCTAAAAGACCTATAGTACAAAACTGAGATGGAGGCAGTAGTAGAATTTGCTGTTTAAGTGTCAAATCGCAGATGTCTTATCTCTGGAATTACTGGACCTATCCACACGAAACCAAAACAGGCACAAAGTTTAAGGTCCTCTCTGTCAACACAAACCTAAGGTGAAATTATTTTTTCACTATAGTGACAAAAAGTGGTAAAACTATTCAGTCACACGGGTGTGATTGTTGTAAGTTGACAGGACATTAAGCCATGGGGATTAATATAGGGAGGTTGTGGACCCAATTTAAAAAAAAAAAAATAAAAAAAATTAAAAAAATCAATTTCAGGGCATGATGTAAACTTTTTTTCTCACTGGCCACTGTGGAAAGTCCTTTTCAAAAGTTACTAACCAATTTGTGTTTCCACTAGCCATTACTTAATTAGCAAATGTTTTTGATCTAATTTTATAAAATACAATAGGCCAAAGCGTAAAGAAATGTAGAATTTGCTTTTACGTATAGACAGGGATTTATCAAATATTTAAAAAATGGGTTGACATAGATAGAATAAATCATATCTTTTTGCATGTTATCTAGCTTAATACATTTTTACAAGTATTACATTACAATAAATATTTTTTCCCCTCTGATTATGGTGAATTGCTATAGGCTATACTAAATAAGGTGGGAAAGAGACCATTCACTCAAGCATAAACAATCAAAAATCGAGGACCTCTGAAGTTACGATGCATGCATAAAGGCCAACCGGCCAGAGTTAAATTCTAGAACGTGAACACGACCTACTGTATATTTTGTAAAAATTGATGATTGTGGAGTGTTCCAACAAAGACAACCGTCTGCCACAGAATCAGCTCAAATATCAGCTCACTGCTTCATGTCAGTTATAGTTTTTTATCTTTTTATACAAAAATTTTATCTTTATGAAATGACCTCATTTTAGATCCATTCTGAACAAATCCCACGCACTAAGTGTCTTCAGTGTGAGTGAACGGGAGTCTAATTCATGATCCAGGTCTTCAAATACTGTACGTCCACAGGCAGAACGTACTCCTGAGCTTATGCTTTCAGGGCTAAAAACCAGCAGAAGTCTGTGCTTTTCAAATGAAAATGTGTAAACTCAAAGTGCTCCAGGACTTCTGAGTTCTACTCTCAGCTAGGGGCCAAGTGCTAAGGGCTCTGAGCGTGTGGGGCCAGAAGTGCCTTAAATTAAGTCCCAGATTAAAAACCCAATCCACAATAGCAAATACAAATACTGATGAGACTACAGTTTTCACATTACAAGAGGAGGAGGAGCTGCTCTATCCAGGGCTCGTCCTTCCGTGTGGGAGGCGTGTGTGTGTGTGTGTGTGTGTGTGTGTGTGTGTGTGTAGACATGTATGGGCTCATTTCCTGAGTAAAAGAACCTCCCCAGGATGTGGTGGGGGGCCAGAGGCAGGGCAGGAAACAGCAGAGATCTTCCCTCAGCAAAAAGGTGCTTGATAAAAGCCGATGTGAACAAACGTCTAAGCCTCTACCTGTACAACCACTTACAGTCGTCATGCTCCAAACTATTTACACATGTGTTCTGCCCCGCCAGCACTTCACGGACAACTTCCACAGACTCTGGTATTGCTCATGAGTGGGACGCGCCCAACGCACGTCCTTAAAACTCGTTCAGATCAGTGCTGAGGAAGGCAAAGGAGGAATGTATTCGCTTGCAGCCTGCTTTGTACACTATTACAAATGCGTAAAAAGATGTTGAAGATTTTTTTTTTTTTTTTTTTTTTTTTTGCATATGAACGTTTGACAGTCTAAATGCATCCGCGGTACAGAAGCTGTGAGTTTCTCATTTAGCATGAATTTGTTGAACATTCAGTGTTTTCCTGAGTTTGAATTGCTGTGACACGAAGAGCCACTGAGATACAGAGATATAACAGAGAGAGGTGGAGAGAGGTAGAGACTAACAGAGTGGGACAGCCGCCTTTTCAACTGCACCAGCTACACAGGGTACTGCCTAATTTAAACATGTCAGGATAAGAAAACGAACTAAAAAACAAAAAAGTCTGGTTCCGGTACAGAGCTCTGAGGAACACCCTTTAAACAGGACCAGACACCTGCAGAGCTGCTGTAATTAAGGCTTTATATACTCACATTTCCATAATGACTGATGGCCACAGCAAGGTCTTAAATACATTTCAACAAAGGTGAAGTGCATTTGAGTTTCTAAAATACAGTTTTGTAGTTTTAAAGGTACTATATTTTATATAGACCCTTCCAGGAGTGGCGTTATTAGAAAAGTTGCGCAGCCTGGTACAGAGATTAACGTTCTAGCCCATTCGTTTCAATAAGGAAGCAAAATGTTAATTTAGATATTTCTGGGCAGCAAAACAAATGTTTGTTGTTTATATATTTATTAAAAAATACTCTGAATTAATTTGACCCAGATCTTAGTCAGGTCCAGTTGCTAAAGTAAACTTGAACTGTGGTGACTGATGAATTAAATTTGAGCATACAGTGTCAACTATTGTGGTCCAACACATTTCTGTTACTCCTTGTCCTGTTTAACATTAAAATTCTGAAATTTAAATTTTGTATTGTTTTGCTTATTGCCCATTATCACTACGTTAAATAAAACAGCTAAACTTTGACACACTCTAATGTTTTCTATCCAGGCTCTGATATTACTCACATGAGGTCGAGTGGTTATCAGTTCCCAAAATCTGAGGTAAACATTTTTTAAATCAAATATTAGTTTTGATCCAATCTAATATTAGTTTTACGGATAACAATGGTACAGCTGATTTATTCCCAATTTAAAAAATATTGAATGTAAGTTGTTTATGTTTACATTTTTTGTTTTGGTTCTGAAACCATCATCCAGTCAGAAAAGTGGAAAGACTGGCAACCTACAGACCAATGTTTTGATCAGGACAAATGACCTGGTTGCCCCCCTTCTGCCAACTCCTCGGGGTATACATGACGTAAAACAATGGATTTAAATGTATTTTTGTAAGATCAAATAAAATTGGCCACAACAGATGTGAGTCTGTGCTCTGTCTGTATGTGGGGAACTTCAAAAATACCCTACATACAGTATCTAACTCATTACCGCAGTGCTCTTGTGCAGACTCCAGTGCTCTGCTGAAAAGACGGCTGTGCAGAAAGGCTAAAGCGTCGGTTCAGGCACAGACTGAGGAGCTGAACCTGGAGCACCATCAGGAGGTTTGGAGACAGTCCCACTCTGTCCCGGAGACAATACCTGCACAACAGTATTGCTGCTGTTTAAGACAACTTTAGTGTCAACCGTTCGCAAAAACAAAGACATAAATACAAAAAAAGCTTGTTTTTCAGTGAACACTGGCAGAGGCTGACTGTCTGAACAACCCCATAGAGGGTTTGTCAAAAGAGTGTCATTAAATATTCCCAGGCGGGGGCACTACTGCGGGCCGTCCTTGCGCGGCTGCTCGTCCGTGGTGCACTTGTCAGTCATTTCTTGGCAGAAGTCCACTGTGACAGTCTGGGACTTCTCCGGAGAGTCCCCCGTCTCCAGCCTGTCCGTGTCCCTGTCTGGCCCGTTCCGGAGCGCGGAGGATGGGGGGTTGCTGTCCGGGCCGGGGGAGTGGGCGGTGAGGTCGATGCTGGTGGCGGGGCCCGGGGCGGCGGACTCCTGGGTGGGGTGGTGCGGGGGGTGGCTGGCAGTGGAGTTGGGCCGCATCACGGGGCAGTAGTGGTGCAGGGACTGGACCTGCTCCGGGCTCAGCTGGACGTCCCGGCACACCTCCTGGGACAGGCACGAGAAGTTCTCCCACAGCTCCCCCATGCAGGCCTTCAGCTGGTTCCTCTCACTGAGCAGCTTCTCCTTCTCACACACCTGCAGCAACACAGCCGGAGTTACACCCCACACCTACTGCATGAGTACTGCAGTACATGTATCTGTGTGAGTACTGTGTATGTATTGTGTACTGTGTACTGTGTAAGGGGCTCAGAACCAAAACAGTAGCTTATTCACTACAGATGCAAAAGGTTGGCAGCTTGATTCCTGCTACCTGTATTGCATACTGCCATTGGTTTCTTGGTAGGGCTGGGTAATGTTAAACAATACCTTTGTGGTATTGAAAGTAGTAGTAGTTTGTAAATCATACAAGCTACTGGTTTTTGCCCCAAAGATTGGTCCTTTATTCAATATTATTGTATTTTATGATTGTAAAAGATGAATTAGCTCCCCTTAGGTATCAGAAAAAGTTTTGCTTGGATACTGGTATCAAAAATGAGGTATCGTTTTAGAACTGGTATCAAAAAAATCTGAACAGTATCCAGCCCTAGTCCTTGAGCAAGACACCTCACCCACGTTGCCTGTATAAATGTGTTTGTGTGTTTGGTGGTGGTCGGAGAAGCTGTAAGCACAGAATGACAGCCTAGCTTCCATCAGTCTGCCTCAAGGCAGCTGTGGCTACACAAGTAGCTCAGCAACAGAGAGTGTAACTGAGATGAAAAATGAACCTAACTGTAAAGAGATTTTGAGTGTTTGCTCTTGATCGGGGCGCAGTGGCTGGTGTGGCTCTGTCACCAACCAATATGTTGTACTGATCAATGATAAGGACAACCCGAATTCCAGGAATGTTGGGATGTTTTTTTTTTGTAAATTAGAATAAAATGAAAATTAAAAGACTTTCAAATCACATGAGCCATTTTATTCACAGTAGAGAACATAGATAACATAACAAATGTTTACACTAAGAAATTTTACTCTTTTGAGCTCATTTCAAATTTGATGCCTGCTACAGGTCTCAAAATAGTTGGGACAGGGGCAACACACAACTAATGAAGTTAATTGATACCAGGTCTGTAACATGATTAGCTATAAAAGGGATGTCTTACAGAGGCAGAGTCTCTCAGAAGTAAAGATGGGCTGAGGCTCTCCAGCTAAAGGCTAGCCAACTAAAGCTCTATCATGTAAAAAGGAAGCCATATGTGAACATGGTCCACAAGCGCTGTTATGTCCTGGGCCAAGGTTCATTTAAAATGGACTGTTTCAAAGTGGGACAGTGTTCTATGGTCAGACCTGTCCAAATCTGACATTCTTTGTGGAAATAATCAACGCTGTGTCCTCCGGGCTAAAGAGCAAGAGACCTTCCAGTGAGTTATCAGCGTTCAGTTCAAAAGCAGCATCTCTGATGGGATGGGAGAGGAAGAGGAGAGGAGGAGATGCTACCCCACGATAAACATGCCCCTGCGGCAAATTTGAAATGAGCTCATTTTGTGCATAAAATTGTCAAATTTCTCAGTGTAAACATTTGTTATGTTATCTATGTTCTATTGTAAATAAAATATTGGCTCATGTGATTTGAAAGGTTTTCAGTTTTTATTTTATTTAAATAAAAAAAAAAGGATAAAAAAAAAACAAACCCTCTTATCCAGTTATTATTGATTACTATTGATTAGTTGTTTCAGTTTATAATGCTCTTCACATCATGTCCCTCTTTGAAATGGTCCTCACTGCAGGTTAACAAAAAAACAAAAACAAACAAACAAACAAAAATATACCTCATGATTCCACTGCTCTGACAGTTCTTCAGTCAGGGTTAGTATTTCTGTAGAGGCTCTCACCAGTTTGCGGATTTCACACTCCAGGTTGAGGATGCAGTCCAGCTTCCTCTTCCGACAGCGCTGCGCCGCGATCCGGTTCTTACTCCGCCGCCGCACGTCGTGGATGAATTCCAGCTGCTCCGACGTCAGTTTGTGCATCTTCACCAGCATCTGGAAGTCGTTCCGTGGAAGATTCGTGATTTGATCAACGGGAAAAGGCAGCTTCACCTGGAAACACACAGAGAACAGAAGTAATGTGAAGTTGGTGTCAAGTATAAGAAAAAGGAAAGACGTGATCATGAATCGGATGATAAATCTCCTGTGGATGTACAGCACATGAAGACAAACCAACCACACTGACACATGAGACTGACACAGTGTATATTATTCAGACGTTTTAACTGAATTTATAATCTCATAATATAATGCACTCATATTTACACTTTTATGCACTTTTCATTTGCAGTTGTTGCTGAAATAAGAACATTATGCAGCCCTGGTATTATGAATTCTCCTTGTGCCCTAATGCTTTTCAAATTGTATTTTTTTTAATAACTTTGCAGTGGTTGTTACCTTTTCACTGAAATTTGGCTAATTTGTGTAGTTTATCACTAATGTCAATATTCTAAACACAAATCTAATATTACTTCATTTTTGCTAACTAAATTTATTATGTTGCCCCTTTTGACAAAAGTGTCCCTCCCACAAAACATCACAGAAATAGTATACATTCATATTTTTGTCTACTATTTTCCCCATAAATCTTTAATCAACTTGTGCCCTGACCATAAATACCAAATATTTAATTAGTTTCAGAATTTGAACCCTTTTTATCCCAGTGTTTGTAATAGCAATTCAATTTTTAGTAAAAAAAAAAAAACAGACACAAAAAATGAAATATTTTTTATATTCTCAATGCCAAGTGGATTTTTCTAGAGGGATTATTACAGCCTTGAGTATGTCAAAGATTACCAACAACATTGATTTAGATGGATTTGGGATTTTTTTGTACACAACAAAAAGTAACAAAAAGTTACAACCAGTTCTATTAAGAGTTATATGGATTCTGCATAGCACAGGAAAAAAAGATATATTGATGTTGGTAATTTGTGGACATTTTTGTCACTGAACAGTAACAATGTAAAATTGGGGCATAAGAGTTTTTAAAAATGGGGCTAAAGTCATTCTCGTATGTAACATTAGACAAAAGCTTGTGGTAGGAGAGTGACTGAAGGAGACCTGAACTCATGCAGTAATAAGGATTACAGCATAAATAAGTTGCTCACATATTTATTATGCAGCTACAGTCAGGTAAAAATGGTTTATAAAATTAAAGTCAAAACTGCTCCAGTGTTGAGCACAGAAACTTTAGATTTAAGGGTCTTCAGAGAGACACTGCTCTGTTTAAGGGCCAATAATGATTGCCATCAAACCAGCAGATGGCAGCATAGTACTGTTCATCAACAGTTATGGTGACAAAAGTACTACTGAAGTATAGACCAAGTAATGTAAATAAAGTAGATGATTTTTTCTGAATGAAGGGATTAATGGCATGTTGGGGAGTTGGACGAGACAGGAACATCAGGACCTTTAGAGAGGACAGGTCTCACACTGACAATTGGCTTAGTCAGGTCACAAAAAGTGCTTTGTGTTTAAAATAAATAAATAAACAAGAACACACTTTATAACACACTTTAATTAAACATTAACCAGCAGCTATGCTACACATGGACAAAGCTAACTCTGTGTACTACTGTAGTTTACTCTCTGCAAAGTACACACCAGTGAATACTTTCTGAATTACTGCTCTGCACAGCTCTACTCCTCCTCCTCCTCCTCATCATCATCATCACACTAACAGACCCCAGGTGCAGAGCAGCAGATGAGTGCCCCCTGCTGTTAGCCACACATTCTGAGCTCACCGTGAACATGAGTCTGAGCAAAGTCTCTTCTCTTTAAACACAAACAGATCCAAGCAATATGTGCAGACATACACAGGCCTGTGGCAACAGAGAAACACTTCCTTAAAAACTGTTGCTCTTCTGACTTTCTCCTGTTTATGTTGTGCATTTCAGTCTGTGGAGCACTCAGGTGTATCATGGCTGTGTGCTGAGTAACAAACGCACTGATTTCCCTTTTACTACACAGTAGTATTTGTCCAAGCATCCTGCCACCATTCAACAGAAAACAGCATTCTAATAAAACTGATGTAAGTGTGTGTACATGTGTGTGTACATGTGTACATGCATGTGTGTGTGTACATGTGTGTGTGTACATGTGTGTGTGTACATGTGTGTGTACATGTGTGTGTGTACATGTGTGTGTGTACATGTGTGTGTGTACATGTGTGTGTGCACATGTGTGTGTGTGTATGTGTGTGTGTACATGTGTGTGTGTACATGTGTGTGTACATGTGTGTGTGTACATGTGTGTGTGTACATGTGTGTGTGCACATGTGTGTGTGTACATGTGTGTGTGTGCACATGTGTGTGTGTACGTGTTTGTGTACATGTGTGTGTGTACATGTGTGTGTGTGCACATGTGTGTGTGTACGTGTTTGTGTACGTGTGTGTGTACATGCTGAGCAGTGAGAGTCTGTGCAGTGACAGTGGTAGTGCAGAGGGAGCCACATCTATATCAGACACATCTGTATCAGACACATCTGTATCAGACACATCTGTATCAGACACATCTGTATCAGACACATCTGTATCAGACACATCTGTAAGTGATGAGACCTCATACCTTTGCTCTGTACTGAGCCAGGACTCACCCATACCTCACCCATCACCCCCAGGACTCACCCTAGGACTCACCCCAGGACTCACACCAGTCCGGGTCTCATCCCGGGACTCACCTCAGGAGGACTCACCCCAGCCTCAAAAGACTGACCTCACCTCCACACCTCACCTCCAAAACTTACCTCAAGGACTAAAATACGCCAGGATTCATCCCAGGACTCACCCACAGCCTCAAACAACTGCCCTCACCTCCACACCTCTGCCCTGGGATGACTTATTTGTCATGTCATTGAAACGCGAGGCATTGTGTGGCCTGTCAGTCCCAACTGTCCTCCTCTGTGGGTTCAGCTCTCACATTTCTCCAACATGCATCACTCTAGTCCATAAGCATTCAGTAAAAATGCAACAGTGACACAAACAGGAACCACTCTCTGCTAAATATCCTCAAACAAACAGCAACAACAAAAACATGATGTGAAACCAAAACAACAGCCAAGATGCCAGCTCATCTCACAGTTCTTCTGCTGTAGTGTAAAGTGAATGTGAGTGAGATAATGCACAGATACTTCCACCTGGATACCCAGACTCTGATTCACAAACCCGCACATATCACAGAACTGCAGAGTAATTATGAATGACATGTGCGACCACTGCCAGCTCATAGCCAGAGTAGCAGCAGCGCTCTCTGGAGATGTTAGCGGAACTGATATTAGGCCGGTGTGCTTCCTGTCACATTCACGTTTTCATATTCGGTCTGATAAGAGCAAAGTGCTGATGTGCAAGGCCTGTTCCTACTCTCGCCCACTCAGCTCTCAGATCAGTGTTTGCAGCGCTGTGGCAGACAATATGACTGATCGAGCCAGACGCCTGCTAATACACACAGAGAAAAAGAGAGATAAACCCAGATAAACGCTGGTCTGGCTGTGACCCTCTGACAGACAGCACAGACAGGAAGTACTCTTACTGGAGAGAAACTGACTTCATGATGCGGCTGACATTATGAAGAGAAACTCACTCCATAAAGGAACAGAACGCAGTGATACAAGTTTAAATATGGATTTGTTGCTTCCCAGTGAAGTTTGTGCAGCTAGTGATGCTTGGGGTCTTCTGCAGTTCAGATCATGATTTACATTCATTTAGAGTTTTATTGTGTTGGGTCTGAAAGAGGAAGTTTGGACCACTGCTTAGTCCTGGTCTGGGCACAGTTTAGTCTTGGATTAATCTAAGTTTAGACTTATTTTTACCCCTGGCTTTAGTCATGGCTTAGTCCTGGTTTTGTTATGGTTGTCCTAGTTGAGTTCTGTTTTATTCCTGGTTTAGCCCTGGTTTTAGTCCTGATATAGTCCTGTTTTAGCTCTGGTTTTAGTCCTGGTTTAGTCCTGATTTAGTCCTGGTTTAGTTCTGGTTTAGTCATGGTTTAGACCTAGTTAATTTTATGGTTTAGAACTTCTTATTTGAATCAGTTTAATATGTTAGTTGGAAAGGCCATTGTTCTCTGTGGTGGTGCACTGTGTAAAAAGTTGAATAATGACTGACACAGAGGTGAGAGATGTCTAATGTTTTAATATGACATAGAGCCTATTTTATTTTTTATAATGCAATGTAATTAAACCACAAATACTCCTCTAGTTCATATACGTGGGCTTACTGAGTGTTCTATTTGACGGGTTCTAAAAAATTGGACAGCTGCACTTTTTCTGTTGGAGGAGTTGTGACATCTTCTTTATAAATCCATGACCTCAGAGCAGAGGAGGGCCGGACTCAGACCTCAGCTGACACTGGCCACCTCCAGTGACCGCACAACTACTTCCTTCCCCTGCTGCTCTCACCATTGTGTTTCTGCTCAAGCCGTTTGTTCCTCAGAAGTACACTTATGAGGCAATCGCTCGCTGCTGTTTGTTTGCTCTCTGTCAGAATACACAGGAGCATGAGCAGTTCTTTCAGCTGCTCAGACAGAGCCTGACAGGTGCTGGAGAGGAACAGAGGATTCCCACTGACACAAAACACAGAGTAAATCTGAACCGGCCTGTCTACCTCCAGCACAGTGCTTTACATCAACTAACCATTCAGCCATTCACACATTCACACAACAGTACGCCAGTGTATGCAGACACTGGAAGTAGGACTGGACCATAGAATCAAAAATGTATATTACAGTATTTCTGAAAATATTAATGATATAGTGGTATATTGTATGTGTGTTTTTCTTGTCTGCAATATGAAGTATGAGTATTTTGCCTTTTTCAGGCAGATTACAGTTCTTTCACTGAGTTCAATTGTTACACATATACCATATAACTTAATAAGGACAATATATAGTCAAATATTCAAAGAGGTAGTTGTCAGTGGTTGTACTGCTGCAAGTCTGTGCTCCTGTCCCGACTTGTGGGTCCTCAACCTCACCTTCTATGGACTTCCCAGACCCCTACCTTACCCCCACTCCCCTGCTTGGATGAGGCCCACTTACAGACCTGAACTATGATACTATAGATGAGCTAATGGACTTTATATAACCCTAGACACATTTATAGCCTGTCTGTCCTGGGAGAGGATCCCTCCTTCAGTGTGGTCTCCCTAAGGTTTCTTATTTTTTTCCCCACAGCTGGGTTTGTTAGGAGTTTTTCCTTACTGAGAAGGAGGGGCTAAGAACAGGGAATGTTCTGGGTCTGTTTAGTGTAGTTCTTGTTTGTGTTGATTGTGTGTTATGTCTGATTTATTTATTTATTTAAAAGGGACAATGCACATTAATGAACACCAGTAAAAAATACAAGTGTAAATGCGCCGAAGTTAGCGTACAGCTAATTTTCATTCATAGTCCCTTAACATTTAAGACTGGACAAGACAAACAACAATTCAACAAGTCATAAAAATTTCACATTCCACGGGATTTAAAGTGCCTATTTATAAAGTGCATATGTGGTTAAAGTGCATACAGTAATTTTAAAGTGCTGTAGTTCTCTAATAAAAAAGTGAATTTAGTTTAAAGCCAGTTCAATCCACATGTGTTGGTCATCTCCTACCGCTCAGAGACGACTAAGACACTGGTTTTTACAGAGTGCCCTGGATTGTGTGTTTATGTTTGATTAACTGTTTGTGAAGCCCTTTGAGGTGACTGTTGTTGTGATACTGGGCTATAGAAATAAAATTGAATTGAACTGATTTGAAGTCCACGAGGAAAGAGGTCCAGAAAAGAGGTTTTTCCTTCATTCCACACAGTACCACAGTATATGGAAAATCCATGACACACAAGGAAAAAAAAAAAAACTGTATTGTTCAGTATAAAATTGCTCAGCCCAAAATGGAAGCAAGGTGGGTTAAGTGTCTTGCCCAAGGACACATCGATGCATAAAGTGATTATAGGACGACCTGTTCCTAAGACCACATGTTTGACGGAGAGCACATAATTAGTGACTCAAACTCTGGACTTCTTTAACATGTTTTTCAGTATTTTGTAATGATATTGTGTTATTTTCACCAGGGCGTATGACCCCGGGATGAGGTGTGGTGGTGATGGGATCTTATCTCCAGCGGTCGATCGAGTGTGGAGATTGTCAGATAGGGCCATGTAAGCACCGAGCAGGCAGAGGCTGTGGATGACAGCTTCACAGTGACAGTCACACAGCACCATGACAGGAACAAGTGAAGCATCTGCAGTCATGTTGGGTGCTCTCCGGCAGAAACCTGAGTGCTGCTAATCATTCACACAGACACTCTCTGAGGTCTTGTACAGTTTTTTGCCTGTTTGTTTGTCTATTTTGTCAAGCCTTTTGATGCAACTGCTGTAGTAATACTAGCTGTATAAATAAAACTGAACCCTAGTCTAACCCTATTGGTAATGAAGAACCAGGGATCTTCTAGTGAAGTGATGTTCTCTTCCCAGAATGAAAAACATGCATCTTGCTACTGTTTAACCCCTTAAACCCGAATAGAGCCCGATGGGGCTCCGCGCCCCCTTGCGTCCGCTTGTTCGGACCATAGCGGGGAGATACAATGGCTGACACACACATGTTTGACATCCTTGTGTTCAGACAATTTGTGGCAACAAAACTATCTACTTCAATTTCTATTTAACAGTTGGATTCTGCCTGGATTTTTTCAAAATAAAACATGTATATCTTTCCATTACTTTGTTTATTTGGAACAAATTTTGCTGCAGTAGAGCAAGATATGTGAAATTTTCAGTTTATGTTGTTATTTGCTTCACTACAGGAAGGAAAGAGGCTTTTTTGGAGGCAAATATGTGTTTTTTTCAGGCGGAAATTAGAATAATCCATTTCAATCTCAATTTATGGTCAAACAATATAATTTATTAATATTATTTATCTTCCACAGTAATCCCCAAAGTCCACCAATTAATTTGCTACCAAGGTTAGCTATGTACACCTAGTAAATGCTAAGTAAAACCTTAATAAATGTAGATATAGAATTTTTGGGAAAAAGGCCTCAGGGCTTAACAGGTTAATTACAGTCATATCTTTGTTGAGTCATATCTTCAGCATTAACACAGAGCTCTGCAGGTGCCAGTGCTGGGGCAGTCTCACATAGAGGAGGAAGTCCTCATACTGAGCTTATACTGATGTACTGTGTGCTGTAGTGAGAGGGATAATGCATCATCATTTGTCATGTTTGTCCATGCACCTTTCAGGAAACAGTCTGACGGGGCTTTACTTACAGGATGAGCAGTGTTTCACTTCTGTTTGCTCATGCATCTGGAAAAAACCCCTTTAGCTGCAAAAAGAGCACTGCTGCTCCCTCAACTATTCCTGTTTACGGCTGCATGTGTAGGCCTTGTTGGTCAGTACTCATACACCCATACATGGATTATCCTGTTTTAGGTGATGTTTACTAAAGCTGCACAAAAACAAACTAACTAACTAACTAACTAACTAACTAACAAAAAACAGGCAATATGATTGCTAATATTTAGATTTCCTTAATAAAATGAAATCTTTATTAATCATAGACAGAACATTTCTATTTCATTTATGACGAGATACAGGGCTCTGCTCACTGGTTAAACCAAATCAGGACGTTTGTACAACCTAAATTCAGTAAATGATGGGACGTTTTTTAGATTTGAATAAAATTAAAATTAAAAGACTTTAAAATCAAATCACATGAGCCAATATTTTATTCACTATTTAAAATGGACTGTTTCAAAGCATGACAGTGTTCTATGGTCAGACCAGTCCAAATTTGACATTCTTTTTGGCAATCACAGACGCTGTGTCCTACGGTGATAAAGAGGAGGGAGTGTGCGTTCCAGCGTGCTCTCAGCATTCAGTTCAAAAGCAGCAGCTCTGATGGGATGAGGGGCATAAGTGCATAGGGTATGGGCAGCTGTGTGTTTTGGAAGGAACTACAAATGCTGAAAGGTATGGAAAGGTTTTAGAGCAACATATGCTCTCCTCCAGATGACGTCTATTTCAGGGAAGGCCTTGTGTATTTCAACAGGACAATGCAAAACCACAGACTGCAGCTACAACAGCAGGGCTTTGGTGCTGAATTAGCCTGCAGTCCAGATCTGAAACCTATGGAGAACGTTTGAAGCATCATTAAATTAAAAATATGTCAAAGACTCTTGAGCAGATGAAAACCTATTTCAGGCAAGAATGGGACCAAATTCCAACACCAAAACTCCAGAAACCATAACCTCGATGCACAGATGTCTTCAAATTGTTTTGAAAAGAAGAGGAGATGCTACATGGTAAACATATCCCTGTCCCAGCTATTTTGAGATCCCAACATTTCCAGAATTCGGGTTGTCGTGATATTATCATTGGATTTAAGACTCAGAAAACTTATTTTGGACCCTGTGAATCCCCATCACATGGAACATTAATATTAACATTAATGCGATACATATATTTTCCTGTGATATGGGTATTGCACAAGATTGTGATAACAATACATTTGTAATATATTATGCAGCCCTAACCAACATTCAATAAAACAAACTAGACAGTAATTTAGGCAGTAAAATAAGATTATAATATATAGCCTTTGTCATTAATGTGGTAATTAATACAGCATTGGAAAAAAGATCAGTGCAAAACTCATGATAACATCTGAATCTATGAAAGTTCATCATATCTGTGTGCCTAAACTACAGCTGTACAGAGAGGCACAGCGTCTGATCGCCTTTGCCATTCCATCACTCGGGGAATCTGCTCATTTACTGTTATTACACCTGCTGTAGAGCACATTAGTGGTCTCAGGATCATGTGAGCCTAGTAAACAACAACAGCCGAGAGTGAGCTGGAGGTCTGCCCTGTGGATTAGCCCGGGACCATGAGAGGATTGAAGATTTATCCTTGTCAGCACTGAGAGCAGACCGCCTACACACTGCAGAGGAGCAGCCCATTCAGACTCTCTCTTGCCCCATCCACCCATGCAGAAACCAGAGGGCCTGCTCTAACACTACAGGGCCATTGGATGATTAGAGGCTCTCAATACAAAGACTATAATTTTAGCAGTACACAGAATATGAAAACATGGCTGAATACAACTACAATTTTGTCATTCTTTGTCATTTCTACACTTAAACTTTGACTACAAAACTATTCCATTCTTTCTCTGTTGTTATGATGAGAATATATTAGCAACATTTTCTTTGGACAATGCCAATCGTCTTGTCCAAACAACAAAGTGAGATTTATATAATTTCTCATCAGGATGAAACTTGTCTCTAATCCTTAATAACCTACCGTACATCAGAGTCGAAAAACGCAAAAATCTACTGCATGGTGCTTTCAAAGGCCAAGTAACACTAAAACACTTAAAGAAGCACATGTAAAAATACTAATGCACAGAGTCACCTGGTCACCTGGAGAGACCCGTGACCTCCACGTGACCTCTGCCCAGACGACACACACTGCTGCTTTCACACTGGGCTGATATCCAGCAGAGTGTGAAGCAGATTCATAATATCAAAGACATGTGTGGCCTTTGGAGCCGCTGTAAATCTGCAAGGACACAGCCCCTTCAGTGGACAGTGGCAGACCTGAGAGCGGTAAATAGCTGTAGTGGGATGCAGTGTATGAATACACTGTTGTAACAAAAGAGAGAAGACTGACCTCTGGCCCCCTCTCTGTGATGTCCCCCTCAGAGAAAGACCCTGATTCATCGCTGGAGTTAGTGCCGTACGACTGCTCACATTTGATCTTGGGACGCACCTGCAGAAGAAAGGGTATTTAAATAAGAACACAAATCCAGTATGAGGTGTTGAGACAGTGGTGTGACTGCAGACTTCAGTGCAGAGTCCTTCAGTGTATGACTCAGGAGAACGTCCTCCCAGACCTACTCTTCTTAGTGCAAACATTACACAGGACAGCAGGAGCCCTGTCTCTACCTCAAAAACATGCATGTTCATATTACAGTCTGTGATATAAATAATAAATAATAATAAAAAATATCACTGGCTTATCCTGTCTCCTACAGCTAAAATAAGGACACTAGTGCCTCCTTCCTTTGGGTACTGGACCACAGCACGACCTGGTTCACAGTGTGATAAGCAGGAGTTTGATGTTCAGCTAACTGAGGTCCCATCTGACTGAGGTCCCAGCTACCTCAGGTAAGAGCTAACTGAGGCACCAACTAACTGATGTACCAGCTGACTGAGGTACCAGCTGGTCACTGGGTTCACTCTCACAGTAGCTCTAAATCTATCCTTCTGTACATGGAGCATTGTATCCTGTGTTACATTATGACATGAGAGAGTATCTGTACATCAGAGCGGGGCAGTACCTGGCTGAAGAGTGCGTCCCCGGGCCCACTCTGGTCCTGGGCATCCCCGGTGAGGCAGCGGGCCATGTTTGAGCAGGGGGAGGATGAGAACTCAAACTGGGGCAGGCTGCAGGGCGACCCCCCACTGCCGTCCTCCGCATACGAATAGGAAGAGCAGGAGCTGGACGTCCGGGTGCGGGTCTCGCAGGGCGGGGAGCGGGGGCACACTTTGATTGGCACAGGGCAGCTGGTGTTGGGCCGGGGCCGGCAGAGCGTGGGGGGGTCGGAGGCGGTGCTGGGAGAGGAGTAGGTCTGGGAAGAGGGCAGAGACTGGCTGGCCCCGGGCCACAGTCCCTTTGGCATGTTCTCCGACAGCTCCATCTCCAGTGAGCCCCCGCCCGGGTAGGAATGCACCGGGGGCCCCAGGCGGCTGCAGGGCCCTGAGGAGAATATGACACTGCGGCGGTCCAGATCCACTTCTTGTTTGCAAACTCCGTCACAGGACGCTGATTTGAGAGACAGGCCGGCGGTCAAAGAGTCCACATCCTTCGGAGATGAGACAGACAGCTCCCCAGGAAAAGGCCTGAAGTCTTTTTGGTGGTCTCCCTGAGAGTTTCCTTTGTCCTGGGGGCACAGCAGTCTGTTGGCCAGTAGCTGCTGGGATGAGTTGGCCAGACCGGGAACATCCAGTCCTTTCTTAAAAAAGGCTCTGAGGCAGGAGGGGGACTTGCTTATCTTCATGGATACGGGACTGTCCATGTCCATAGCTGTTGTACTGTCCAGAACCAGGACGTCCTGCTCATCCCCAGACAGACACAGAGCCTCTTCCGCGTGCGGCTCCACTTTGATGTGGGTGAGAGGTAGCCGGGCCTGTCCCGAGACACTCTCTGGTAATGTGCTGTGAAAACCTGAGGTACTGGTGTGTGAAGAGGTGTCGTTGTGCTTGTTGGAGGCCCACTGGTACTTCCTGTACTTGGGGCACCGGGGCAGGTCTGAGGCCCCATGCCTTATGTCGATGAGGCTCCCAGGTCCCGACAGAAAATCACCATCTGGGTGCGGGGACCCGAGGGGAGACAGGCCCTGATCAGCCCCCTGCATGCTCTCATCCTCGGAATGCCCATCTTCCGCTGCCCCCTTGCGGCAGAGCAGCAGCCCGTCATCCTCGCGCTGCAGCTGCGCCTCCAGGAAGCGGAAGCACGAGTCCTCCAGGTTGTGCATGCGCAGGAATTCGGCACAGCGGATGACCTCCTGGATGTTGTCTCTGCTGAGTAACAGCTTAGCAGTATAGGCAAACTGCAACAAAGGCGCGAATCCCCGAGCTGTGACCTAAAAAAACAGGGAAATTGCCAGCATTAGACTCAGCAGCAGCATTGTCCGGAGCAGCTGGAGTGTGCTGAGAGCAGCCGACAGCGGCCCACAGCCCACCTCCAAAAACAAACACCATAAAGTACCACTTAATCTGTCCTGGTCAGCACTGGTGTGTGGATGTGTGACAGCTCTGTCAGTGCTGTGCCAACCACCACCGCAGTTTGACAGCACTCTAGCTGTTTCCTACAGCCACAGATATGGTCTATTTGAAACCCCTTCCCTCATAATCTGTCGCTCTGCAGGATTTACTTTGGTTTATTTTGTGTGTTTCCAGGTCGTGGTCATGGTGTATGAAAGTGCAGGTTATGAAGATGCTCATCTTCATAACCTGCACTTTCATACACCATAAAGCCCTAAAGGTTTACAGGCCTCACTTAAAGAGGCTATATTCTAATTTTTTTCATATTTTGAAACCAATGTTTGTCACCTCTAGAACAGCAGCACATTTCACATCCTTTAAAAATATTATGTGACTAAAATAGAATGTTTTTTAATAAGTACTCTACTGGTGCCATAATAAACACGTGAAGAGAGTGTTGGGATCTTTTGCAAAGAAACAGAGGAAAGAAAGCAGACTGGATGTAGAGAGCTTGTTGATTGATCAGTGCTTCCTGGAGTGGGCGGGGATTCATGGGAGAAATGTTTTGAAGCTTCAAAACGGCCGCCACAGAGAATACAGGACTACTTAAACATGTGTGAATGAACCAAAACACTACTCCCATAATGTTTTTGATGAGGGAACAACATAACATGGTAGAAAGCTCAAAAAAGTCAATTTTGCAGAACAGAGACCCTTTAAACAACACGAAATTATTTAAAGTACATGATGCAATAAATGTCCCCATCTTTAGGGTTCTCATAGCTGTTCAGCTACGCGCCACAACCCTCTTCCACTCTAACTCTATCGCAGCAGCAGAACCATCACCCTCCTCAGCCTCTCCTTCTCCTACTCTTCACCGCAGCAGCAGAACCATTACCCTCCTCAGTCTCTCCTTATACTCCTCTTTACCACAGCAGCAGCAGAACCATCAGCCTTCTCAGATAAGATAATTAAAAAAAGATTAAAAAAAAAAAAAGTATGTAATTAGAACTCCTGGATGACATTCTAGAAATTCATGAATAAACACTAATGCAAAATGTAAAAATATAAAAAAACATACTTTTATAATAAATGTTCCGTATACAAATAATTCTGGATGTGTACTAGAGTTGAGAGTTGATTCCTGCAACAGCCTCTCTTCTGACCCGTCCTGTGCTCCTGCTGAACCAGAGAGTTCTGTGAGGGTCAGGCTGGGTCATATGGGCTCAGGGCCAAAAAAGTACTTTATATTCATTCAAGTTCTTCAAAATACGGCTAATACTGAGAAGCGGCAACACAGAGCTGCAGGTTTATCACAAAGCAACAATTTCAACAACACAGTATCTACAACAGGGGTCCTCGTCCTCGCTGTGGTGGCCCCATGCTCAGGTCAAATTTGTGTAAACCCTAATGGTTTGTAAGAGGTAATCCCTGCGGTGGCCATGTGGCGTGGTTGACAGGGAAACCTTCCATTTGGGCTTAATCCTGATAATTAGGTAAGTTGTGAGCCTGCACGAGCCCTGGACAGTGTTCTGCTGTGGCTGGCACTCAGACCATGCTGGAGAAAAGACTCTAACATTGGGATGGAGACTGTCCAGGTTTAAACTGGATCTACAGAAATAAACCTTTCAAGCAGTAAAGCATGCAAAATATGCATTTGACACTGGCTGTGAAGGGCACGCACCTAAAGCAGGATGTGTGTCTATGGAGTGACGCTGAGTCTGGAAAGAGTAACAGCTCTTATCCACTTAAGTCAGTGACAAACAACACAACAATGTTGAACTTCTCAGCAGAGGTGGAAATAGTACTGAGAATTTGTACTTAAATATAAATACTGTTACATAACAAAACTCAAAGTACAACTGTTAAAAAAATACTCACAGAAAAGTAAACATTTTGCTCATAAAAATTATTTATGAGTACAATTCACTTTTTAGCCATTGATGTTCATTGACAAAATGAAATCTAACATACAGGGTGGCAGGAGCTCAGTTAGTAGAAACCAACTAATCCAAAGGGTGGTGGTTTGAGCCCAGCTACCAGAATTGCATACTTCTGTGTAGGTTCTCAGTCATCCAGGAAAAATCTGTAAAAAAGGTTAAACATCTGGACAAACCATGTCCAGATGACCTTCTTGTTTAACCGTTTTTTTTTTACAGGCACTGCGTACTGTCCCTGTGTCCTTGGGCAAGACACTTCACCCACCTTGCCTGTGTGAATGTGTCAGTGTGGTTTTGTGTTAGGTGTTGGTTGGAGAGGCCATAGGCGCAGTATGGCTGCCACTTCTCTGTCAGTCTGCCCCAGTCTGCCTGGCCTCAAAAATATCACACTACCATTGAGTGTGACTGAGGCGTGAATGAATAATGGACTCATGTAAAGCGATACATAAATTACTATTAACAGTGGTAGTGTGCATCACCTGTGTCCAGCTCTGAACCAGACCAAATGCCCTTTATCCTCAGCTCTCAGATAAATCATGCAAACAAAGGGCTGTGCTTGAGCTACAACAAAGACTGCACTAGCGCTGATCAATGGAGAACAGATCAGAAGTCAGAACTCTACCTATGGGGAGATAATTATCATTTGTGAAAAAAAAAAACATTAGTTAAAATTCATATATTATTTATAGTATCTAGGCTTTATTATCTGATGGTCTGTAATGTAAACATTGGATGAATGACTTTTGCCAAAACTGGAATAAGTGTCTATTCCATCCAGAGAAACAATAAAGAAGTCACAGATAACAAGACAACAGGAAAATTCACTGAGACAGAGAGTATTTAGGGCAGCGTGGTCTTGATGGATTCTCACACTGGGATAGTGCAGTGGTCTGAATAGCTTTGACCTTTTTAAGAACAGCAGGAAACATAGTGATGCTGTTGTTGGGAGAGACATAAAAATAACGTACCTTTAAACGTATAATAAAGCATGACACAGTATAATGATAAAATCTTTCATTCACAGCTGATTGGTCTGGTTTGATTCATTTCAGTGATGCCATACTCTGAGTCTGAAGGTTGCTTTAACCACTTCATCTCTGTGTGAGTCTGGGTCAGTGTTGAGTTACATAATTACATTAATGTCAGTAAAATCTCATAACAACAAACAGTGTCTATTGTTACTAGAGTTTCCTTGTGCTCTGCTGCTGCTCTGGCAGACAGTTGGAGCAGGTCACACAGAGTGAACACTAGCTCATTACGGTGCACTGTGGGCCCTGTGCACGTTCTGTTACATGTCGACTTTACACTGCTCCACAATGGAGCAGACAAGACAGGCCTGCCTTCAGAGCAGGGCTTTGTTTGTGAGCTGGCTTTTTCTCTCAGTGTGCTTTGATCACAGTTGATCACAGAGAATGAAGAGGACACAGAGGCAGGGAGGGCTGGTAACGCTAAACTAAACTAAAGTTCATTATCAGCAGATGGAGCCCAGGGATACTCAGCTCATTTTATGAATTTCTATCATAAAGAAACATGAAAATGTAATAACTATCCTATGTGCTTTTGTAATTCCTACATATTAAGTATTCACATGTCAGTTTTAGTAAAATACAAAGCAGTACCAAAAATGACGAAGGGTATAGTATATATAGGTTATAGTAGTAGGATAGTAAGAGTAGTACAAACATTTGATATAAAATGTAACTCAGAGCCTGTTCCCGTAGAAGTCTGAGGCCTGACTGTACAGAGATGTAGTGATATGTGTGATGTACAGAGAGAAGCCATGCAGTGAGAGCTGAGAGAAAGGCTTTGAGCTGGCCTCAGCAGCTGCAGCAGCAGGAGTCTGCACAGATGTGATGACTGCCATGTTCCACAGCACAGCGGGCCAATGACGGAGCACCAGCAGGGAGCAGGGGGAAACAGGGGGGAGGGGTCTACACACGTGTGATGAGATGAGGGACACAAAAGAAAAAGATGTGCAGATACTACAGCCCCAAAACAAATCACACCCTTTCCACCACGATGCCTTCTGTCAGTCATACAGTAGTTCTTGGTACACCGCTCACAAAATGCCTGTAAATTATTACTCCTGTGTCCCCTCCTCCAGTGTCACCTCCTTTACTCTCTCCTGTGCCCCATCCTCTGCCACCTCCCTTGTGTCTCCTCCTGTATATGTGACTGTGGTGCATTCCTCCAGTTCATAAAGGCTGTGCTGTGCTGGCCCCACACTAAACCACAAAAGCTGACTCCTTCAAAACAACTAGTGATGGAGGAAGCACTAATTTTCTTTACTTAAGTAAAAGTACAGCTAAAGTAGCAAAAATTGGTCCAGTAATTGCAAAAATTCCTCTAGGGCAGCAGAAGTATTGTTGTTTATTCATTGATGTACCTTTCCTGTATGCAGCTTATCTTCATAAGATAAGCTGGAGGGGGGGGGGTCCCTTTAAATCCGCCCCAGACCATGTGTGCAGCAGCAGAGGTGAGATGGGACCCTGCTCTGTCCTCTCTCTCTCCTGGACACAGCAGTGGGCTGTAAAGCTCCTGACACTAGATTAGCAGATAGTGGACGGACTAATCCTTCAGTCAGGCTTACTGTCCAGAGCAGACAGTGAGAGGACATGACCCCAGCTCCGAGCAGTTAACACCAGCCACTCAAGCACATTAACTGCATTTACTGTCTACACCCAGCCCTCCGCAGGCTTCCTGAGCACACACACCAGCACAACTATGGTCCAGTCTGAGATTTTACACAGATGAGAGACTTACGACTGCTGCTGACACATACACTGTTCATATTAAGCTGTTGTTCATTTCTATATAAGACGGGAGTGGAGGTTCACAGTGCTTCGTCTTCACCAGAGTAGCACATATGTCCTTAAAGTGGCTCTGTGGCTCTGAGAAATGCCTGCCACCTCAGCCCCCCCCAGGGGAGCCAGTCTGCTGCCCTCACTCCACCATCTGTCTGTGTCTGTGATCTCAGGGCAGGAGTGGGACCTGGTGGAGCAGGGCCAACGCCTCCTGGTGAGGTGCTCATGAGCCTCAGCTGAGGAAGCTCTGTCCACTGTCACATGCCTGATGCCTGTCTCGTATTCCAATCAGAGCCTCAGCATTGTTGATAGAGTGATAGTATACATTCTCCAAATAAGAGGCCCTGGACCTGATCCAGACCATGAGTATTTTCTAACATGCGCACATAATTAAAACACTGCTAAATATCACAAAAGTATATTTTTAAACAGGTACACGTAAGACAGCTAGCCTATTGTATGCGGCGACACAGGGGTCTTTTAAACTCAGTGCAACAGACATAGTTTCAAATGTGCATTGATGAGCTAACCCCAAGGGGGATTAACACTGTGAAGAGGACATAGAGACAGCTTGAGATGCAGTGTTAGCTTGAGTGCATGGGTCTGAGTGTGTCTCAGATTTAAACTCAAGACAGTAACCTGGTTAAACATCACAACGCTCAACTGTGGCTGAGGAAGTCTGCTGCACACATGGCCACATTCTTTACACAGCGGAAAACTGCAGGAGTCCGAAGCCAAACCTAGAGACTAAACTTACAATAAAGACCTACACAGCACTGCTGAACACAACATACACAAGCAGTTTAGTCCATGTGTTGGGATAATGTGTTTGTTTTCTCTTTTCATTCCTGGATTCTTTGTGGTTGATGCCTGAGTGTCCTCCGGTCAGTGAGTCAGGGACAGGAGGTGGTTTGAGGTCTGGATGTGATGCTGAGTCAGAGGGTTTTCCAGGTCAGAGGCAGACTCAAATATGTCATGTTCAACACTGGACTCTTCACTTAGGGCTGATCTTTGCACTTTCATTATAAATATACAATATAAAAAACATTTGTCCACAGTCAGCATCAGATATGTAGTCCATAATTATCCTGTGTACTACATGAGGCATATTCTCCAGCAGAGAATATTTCATGTATTCATCTACTATCAGTGTTTAATAGATGATTTCTTTGAAGTAACAATATAGCACATTCATATGCTGGTGCTGCAGACACTGGAGGCAAGGAGGATAATGTGCCTTGCCCAAGGGCACAAAAGCAGCATAAACTGGGGAGAGCCAGGATCCAACCTTCAGGTTAGTGGAGACCCGATGTAGGGACAAAATCAGCTCGGGTAGCGCCGTTTAATGATGACGTTATGCATTAAGATTGGACGAGACTTTTAGCAAACAGCATGATTGGATGTTCATCGTCACTAACACGGAAATGCAATCCGAGCAAATTTAGCAGGTTTGATCAGACAAAGCTTCTTATGAATGCTTAATAGAAAAATATATATTCTTAGCTATATATCATTAGTATAAATAGATTATTCCTCTCAATAAATCAACGTCAAATTAATATTTGTTAAAATAAAATATTAATATTTTTGACTGGGAGATCATGAGTTAAGGTTTTAGCTGCTGCTACAGATGATCTTTCTACAGGTTCAGCCTTCTATAACAGCGTATGCACAATAACTATTGGAATAAAAAAAAGAGAAGTACATTTCTGTGTTTTTTTTTTTTGTATTTATTGATTTGTAAGCTACCTTGCTCGTTTGTTATATTAAAATGACAAGTATGAACCGAGTGTGTACAAATGTGTACAACAGTCAGACAGTTAAACAATACATAATGAGGAAATTACGTCAAATGTCCTAAAAACCCACCCCCTCACTCCCACAGAGCACATTCATCAGAAACGGCCTCCAGAATGTGGAAGAAGAGCAGCCGTCTTGACCTCAACCCTACTGTACAGATCTGGCAACTTATTTTCAGTTCTGCTGCTTATCACACATTTACATGTTTATGCGCCATTTGAAAAAGAAAATAAACAGGCAACAAATGATTCATTTATTACCAAAAGCATTGTTCCAACAAAGAAAATGTCTACCACACACAAATGTGGATGGCGCTACAGTATGATCTGGTTATGGAAGCCCTGACAGCAGCCTGTAAGATGGCCCTGGGGTAATCTGTGTGGATGAGAGGACATCTCCTCTGACATGGTCCTGCTAATAACCACGGGACAGTCACACTTGTCTTCTGTCCCACAGCGTATCATTAATGTGCCTCCTCCTCAGACTTTATAAATCCTTCTTTGTTCTGTCAGAAATACGATGTGTACCACAGCAGCCAGCAGGGGGACACACCCCGGCTGCAGATAAAGCCCCTCTGTTTGTGTCCCAGAGTAGGGGCCTGACTCATGTTTGCTGCTCTGGTGTGAGGAGAACGGCTCTGGTGGGACAAGGCTCCAGCTGCCAGGTTCCTGACGCTCTCCTCTGCATCCTCTTCTTCATGTCCTCTTTCACTACATCCATAAATCTCCTCTGTGGTTTTCCTTTAATCCTCCTGCCTTTCAGCTCTAACCTCAGCATCATTTTCTAACATGAGCTGTCCCTCTGATGGACTTGCTCCTATCCATCCTTGTCATGACCAAAGAGAACCTTCTCCTCCGTGCCACTGTCTCTGTCCTTTACATCATAGCTGCTCTGACCTCTGTCTACACTTTTCTTTCTCACTGAAACTCTTTTATTACAAAACACACATTTTTCTGCAGCCATTCCAGCCTGCTGCACACGCCTGTCTGACCTCATGTGCCGTTACAGAACACTTCTGCTTTATTTATGATTTGAACAGAACAGGTCAAGTGTTTGCAGAGGATTTACAGTGGTGGTGCAGGTACAGGTACAGATACATTTGTACCTTGTAAATAATATAATAGTAAAAACACCACTCTATGAACATGCCCAATAATTAGGTGGGTTCATGATCTATAGTTTTAGTTAGGGGCATAATTAGTCATTTACACAGAAATTACAGGTCTGTGTTTCTCTTCTTCTAAGGCCAAACATTTTAAATGACAACTTCATTCATGACTTTTTATTTTTACTTTTTACTGCAATTGATGTGCACTACACATACATACAACATACAGTCAGATGTGTATACAACTGGGCAGCAACTAATCATTTTGATAATCGATTGATCAGTTAATTATTTTTTTTCAATTACTCCATTAATAATTAGATAGTCATGTGTGAGTAAAGTGATTAAAAACCTTAAGATGTTTTATAATTCCTGTTAAAATTTGATGATAATTCTAACAAAAATTACTTAAATTGTTTGCCAATTATGACACTTGAGGGCATCTGGATAGAGGAAATATACACACATGGATGTTTTTATAAAAAACACAAAAGGTACATTGTTTTTAACTGTTCTTGTGACTTTACTGCTCTGTCTTAGCAATAAACCCTCCTCACTAAGCAAATAACATGTTTCTGAGTCTATGAATACCCCAGTTAGCGATTAAGCGATTATTAAATTATATGATGATTATTTCAATAATCGATTACAATCAGTTAATCTGATTAGTTGTTGCAGCCCTATAATCAATTAACTGTTGATTATGATTAATCTATTAATAATAATCTAATAATTAGTGAAGTGCAATTAAATGTATGAGGACCCTGGTGGCCTAACAATATTATGATAATACTACAAAACAATCACATTTCTTTTAATCATAAACACAAATTGTACATTCTCTTTAACTGTTTGTATGGCTTTACTTTACTTGCTATAAAACCTCCTCTCTGAGCACATGCCATGTTCCAGAAACAGTGCCAGTCCTGAACATTTGGGGGGCAAGCCTCTCAGTAATTTTTGACACCATTTAAATTTTACTCTATATTTAATTTTGTTGAAATACTAACTGACTTTCTATGGGAATGAATGCTTTGAGACATTTTTTAATTTGCAAAGTTGGCAAGGGGGCCCCAGGTAAAGAGGAAGTAATACACATTAATGTATATAGATTGCAGTTGGCCCCCATTTTCAGATAGACCTCTCAAAAATGACAAATGGCAATAGCAAACAGAATATTATAGCCAGAATATTTATCAAATAGAGTTAACAAATTAATCAAATCAGCAAATAATAGATAAACCTGAGGGCCCTGTAATGTCTGTTGGGCCCTATGCAGCTGCTTACTTTGCCTATAGGAAGAGCTGGCCCTGTCCAAAAACTATAAATACCCCAGATAACAATTAATCAATTATTAAATTAGCTGACAATTTTTTAAAATCATCAATTATAATCGATTAATTTGATTGGTTGGTGCTGCCCTACAACATATCTGATTGAATGAAAATAAAAGCACAAAAACCAAGATTTGCATGTACGTAATGTGAAAATATGGTACCATGTCAGGTCTTTGGTTTCTCATTAAGCTGTGAAAGACAGAAAGGCAGTGGTTCACAGATAATGAGAAGTGACGCTCCTGTCAGTCGCAGCTGAGGCGACAACAGCAGCTCACATGTTCAGTGTTGGAGTTGTTAAACCTCAGCAGGATTCACATTTAGATCTGATCCATGTGAAAGGAGTCATCAGACCTCACTTTAAACATGTTTATTATCACTGACTGACAATAAAAGAATCCTCTCTCACACGTCCAGTCTCACCTGAGGCAGAGCGTCATGAATTATTCACATCCGTGTGAGCTGATGCTGGGAAATGAGCCCAGGCTGGTGCTGACTTTCACTGAGAGCTGAGCATGTGTGGCTGTGACAGGCGTTACTCTGTCAGTGACAGACACACGCGCGCACGTGCACACACACAAACATGAACACCCCCCACACGTACAGTTGGTACAGATATAGGGGATGTGTCCCAGTTTTCCTTCTGTGCATATGCGACATCAATACAGAACTGATCATGTGCCATCTCTGTCTATTTTTACTGTTCTCTCTTCAATTCTCCAGGATACACAAAAATGACATTTCCAGAACAAAATATGATTGAGATATAAATCCCTAAAACATTAGTATACTGAATGTTCTACTGTCTTTGAGGGATAATCATTTTATTGCATTTTACTTTACTCTGTTAACTTTGCGTAATCTGTCCTTGTTAAATGTCTCATGCGATTCTGGCTCGGACCAGAGTCACGTGACTTTAGTTTCCCACAGAGAGATGAAGAGGAAAGGTAAAGTCTGTCTAAGCCAGTAAACCCTCAAACAATTATACAAAATGTATCAAGTAGCAGCCTATATTCTGTGCTGATGGTGATCAAATAAATATAACAAATAAAAATATTTTCGATGTCTGACTCTTTGTTTGCTCCACCTTCAAATCAACACATTATTGTTGTATGTTTGTAAATAAGTTCTGGTAAAGCATTATGACTTATTTTCAATGCCTTGTCTGTGCTGTTAAAGCTGCATTCTTTCCTTCACAAAACTTTTGCACCTGCTCCTCCAATGTGCTAACTTTACACACACTGTTAGTGTGTGATAAATCAAACAGCGACCGCAAAGTGATTTTATTAGCATTTTCTTTTTTCATTTTGCTTGTTTCACAGATTCATTGAATCACCTGCAAAAAATCTGCGCTACGCTCATTTAGCTCCTGTGAGACACGCTAACCTCAGCTGCGCATGGGTTTGCTCCACTTTTAGCACAGTCTTTTTTATCTAGTGTGCACAGAAACTTTTGATAAATCTGGCCCTAAGATGGATAGTTTGTTTTTAACAAAAAGCTGGGACAAACAATCAGTGGCTTATCTTGGTCCTATTGACTGAGACAGCAAAAAAGAAAGGATCCTGAGTGCACACAGAAATGTCTTTCAACTTAAGGCATATCTGATTGGAGTAAGAGTAAGAAATCCCAAAACAGGTGTAAAATAAGATAAGATACGTTTTTATTAGCATGATTGACATACGAATATGTGTTGTAGCCATTCATGATGCACATTTCATCATTTCAACCACACCTATTTTTTGCCAAATCAATAAATGCATAAACACAAATACTTCACTGTAGATTATGTATGAAACATCCTTACTACTTGAGCCATACTCTGACCATGAGCATGGTGGAGGAGTGCTGGGGGCCGGGGCTGTAGGTAGGGCTGTGGTGAGTGGTGTGGGCGGGGTGAGGGGTGGGGCGGAGTGAGGGGCGGGGCTGTGGGCTGATGGGGCTCTACCTGCTGTTGACAGAGTGGTGGAGGATGGCAGGTGCTAATTGGCTCTGACACACAAACACACACATGCACACACACCTCTACTGTACCCTCCGGACTCCACACAGGCAAATTCAAACAGTGTTTCAGCACAGTCACATGATCACATACGAGCCCCAAATAGAGCTGAAAAAATAAACACCTTCAAATGAAGCTGTTAGGGAAAGTGGAGGTGCTCAGAGAGAAGCAGAAGGTGAATGAGAGGAAGAATATTTCATGAACAGCAGCTTTATCTTTGAGCTCCGTGGTTTTGGCCAAACTCTGGATGTCCCTAGTTCCTAATGCCTGTTATTAGACAGTGGGACTTTATTATAAAGCACTAGAGTTCTGCAAATGTCTTTCACATGCTAAAGAATGGCATTAATATACTATCAAAATGCTTTACATGTCCACTAAACAATTTGTGTTTAACTTTAAGCATTTCTACACGTGATTTTCATTTACATTAGCAGATTAATAAATACACGTGAACAGATTCAAAATTATACACACAAAACTGCCCTCTCACACACAAAAGTGTCTTTACATACACACAAACAGTTTTTACAGTAAAGAAATTAGTTATTACCAGTAATTATGAGCTACTTTCTGACATTGAAAAATCTCACAATAATATGAAGAGGACAGCGTATTTTAATGAATATTGTATTAATTTATATTGATGTTGTGAGGTGGCCTGGGTGCGCCCCTTGCCCTGGTAAAAACATTTTTTTAACTATAAATTCCCACACATTATATTTTTTATTGGTAAAACAATGCCCCGTAACCTAACCTGGTGTTGGATGAGCACCACATAAACCTTTTATTTGGAGAAAGCCATAATGTGTGCACCATCTGCGTGTGGATCAGAGCAGCGTGAAATAATTTGTACGAAGCATGCGACTTGTACACATGTAAGTAACAATCTGTACATGCAAAAACTGTTTTGTGTGGGTGCAAAGACAGTTTTGTGTGTGTGAGAGAGCAGGTTTGTGTGTATAATACAATTTGTGAATGTGTATTTAATAACCTGTATACGTGAATGCGAACATGCGCGTGACAACACTGCATTACATAAAAAGTGAAAATGTACTTGTGCAACTGTAGTAGGTTGAAAAACGCTACATCTTATGTTTTGTATTGAAACAGACACCCCCTCTATTTTTTTGTATTAACACTAATGTGTCTTTCATCAAGTTATGGGTGCTATACACATCCACACCAGTAGATGGTGCTGTTAACGGTACTGTGGAAAGTAGCGGGGAGGCGCAGGCCAGCTTCAGAACAAGCTATGGCCTGACTAACACGTCAGGTATGATTCTACAACTTATTTTATTAACTTAAACTTGGTCCTAAAGTGTTGTAAAGCATGTATAAAGGTTGTGAACGAACTGTGAGTGTTTAAGAGTATCTAGTTTTGGTAAGAGATGTATTTTTGTACTGCGCATGTAGTTTCGTTTCTATCGCGAGTCTGCCATTGTTCAGTAGCAGATTATTAAGGAGTAAAGAGTTTGTATTTGAAGCCTTACTCAAGCAATGTAACTCGCTAAAGTGCTTTGTACCATGTTGGTTTGGGTTGTATTGAGAGTAATTGTCCAAGTTGAAGGCAGACCGTCATGCCTCGTGTTCTCGTAGTTCACGTTGAGAATGTTTTGCCGCCTTTCGGTGGCGCATTTCCTTTTATGTGGCCGAACTGCTTGTGTGTGTTTGTAGAGGGACTGATTAGAGAGACATGCTATGTAAATGGCACTAGAGTGTAGTTTATGCACTATTGCAGTAATATGGAAGTGAGATATGGTAAAGGATGAATGTATTTGTGTGAGTTTATATTATTTTGGTACATGTTGTTACTGTGTATTGTAAATTAGATACTGTGTTGCACTATATGTATTTTTATTTGCATTTTATGATTGAGTTATTTGTCTATTGTGGATTTGGTTTACATGTATTGTCAAAGATGAGTTTATTTGGTTGTGTTTATTATTTTATGAATTATTGTGTATTGTGAAACTGTTATGAATGAGTGAATGAGTGAGAATTAAAAAAGCTATGGCCTGACTAATGCTGCGTTCACACCAGACGCGTTTGAGGCGTCTGGGGCAGTCTGGTTTACATGTTAAGTCTATGTAAACGCACGTCTGGATGTCCTGCGGCACGAATCAAGCGTCCAGCGCGGCGCGAATTGAGCGTTGACGCGTTTGACGCGCAAATCGAACGTCTGACGCTCTCGACGCCCGAGTTGAAAAATCTGAACTTTGGCAAATATTCGCGGCACGTTAACCAATCAGGATCTAGCTCTTGCAAGCGGAGATCCATCAAAACAATCACAGGTGGAGCTATAGCTACAGCCTACAGCAGCTCTACTACTTTTATAAAGACAGCAGTTAAAAAGATGATAACAAGACATAGAGGAGACCTTAACTTTAGCGTGTGCTGAGCTGAGCTCGTTGGATTAGCAGTTACTGTACTTCCCAAAACAACAGCAAAAACAGTCTGTGTACTGACTGCTAGCCGAGCCTATAACCCGCTGAAACCACTAGAGACCACTATTAAACAAGAAAACTCTTCCATATCTCCGCTCTGCTGCTGGTGTTGAGTGCCTAAATACAGCAGAAGTGTCCTGGGGACATGTCCTCGCACCGACACGGGACAACAGGTGAGCAAACCGGCGTGGCCTCAGTTGGATTTAACCCTGAATGAGTGGCCTGGCCCTGGCACAACAGACTCCTCCCATGACGCGAATTCGCATCTGAACAAATTTGTTTTGACGCACGAACAGAGCAAAATTGGACGCGCGAATGAAGTGTCTGACTTCAAAATGTTCAACTAGACGCGTCTGACGCGAATTTGACGCCTCAAACGCGTCCGGTGTGAACGCAGCATAACACGTCTCCTCTCCGTCTTATCCACAGCCATAGCTGCACCACACCTTTAGGCGACACAGTCTAACCTTAGCTGTGTGCCACTTGCTACCGCCCAGCTATCCCCTAGGGCTGGCGCCGGTAACACAACCAAAGTTACATACAAATCACACAAATCATTTAGTGCACATGTAAAGCATTCTGAAAGTAAATTAACGCCATGCTACAGCATCTTCAGTACTCTCTCATGCCTCTGAGCCAATGTTGTATTACAGGGCAGCAGAGCACTCGTATGTGCAGAAGAAATAGATAAAGTTTAAAAACCATTTCACATTTTAATAAATCTGACCTCTAAATGAAGATCAGAAGATGTGATGAGAGTAGTGTGAGTAGTGTGAATAGTGTGAGTAATGTCAGTAGTGTGAGTTGTGTAAGTAGTGTGAATTATGTGAGTAGTGTGAACTGTGAGTTGTATGAGTAGTGTCAGTAGTGTGAGTAGTGTGAGTTGTGAGAGTAGTGTGAACTATGTGAGTTGTGAGTAGTGTGAATTGTGTGAGTAGTGTGAGTAGTATGAGTAATATGAGTAGTGTGACGCGACAGTGCTCTGAATTGAACCGTCCCAAGCTCTAGGACCACACAGGAAGTGTTTGTGCACGTACCTCCTGGGGCAGGCTGACCACCAGCCCATTCTGAGCCTGTCCCACCAGAGCCTGGAGGAAGTACTCGCTGCAGGCGGCCAGCACGGCCCGGTGCCCGCGGAACTCCCTGCCCTCCACCAGGACGGTCACATCACACAGGATATCCTGCTTCCGCTGGTCGTTGAGGCACAGGAGGATGTTGGTACAATGAACTGTGGACTCATACACATACATGGGGGCTTCAGGCTCATCCACGGACATTCCGCTCACGCCCTGAAATACACACAAACACAGGGTTAGGGCACAGCTGAGAGGACATTCCTCTTGACTGAGGTCAGCGACAACAGAGCGGGAGAGAGACACAGAGAGAGACAGAGACACACACAGAGGGATGAGATCAACCATGAGTCACCACAGCACAGAGCTCACAGCACAGAGCTCACAGCACAGAGCCCAGCACAGAGCTCACAGCACAGAGCTCACTCACAGCACAAAGCCCAGCACAGAACTCACAGCACAGAGCTCACAGCACAGTGCTCACAGCGCAGAGCTCACAGCACAGTGCTCACAGCACAGAGCTCACAGCACAGAGCCCAGCACAGAACTCACAGCACCGAGCTCACAGCACCGAGCTCACAGCACAGAGCTCACAGCGCAGTGCTCACAGCGCAGAGCTCACAGCGCAGAGCTCACAGCACAGAGCTCACAGCACAGAACTCACAGCACCGAGCTCACAGCGCAGAGCTCACAGCACAGAGCTCACAGCACAGAGCTCAGCACAGAGCTAATAGCACAGACACAAAAACAGAGCAGTGTTCAGACAGCCCTCTGCTAAAGTAATGGCTCTGAAATGGACAGACTGTCACTTTTAATCTTCTTTTCTTTTTAACTTAATGTTCTCCTTCAGTCACCTGCCTCCATCTAACCCTCTGCTCTGCATTCTCTAAGCCTCCTTCATTTTACTCTTAGCATCCTTCTACCCATATATTCACTATCCCTCTTCTGTACATGCCCAAACCATCTCAATCTGGACTTTATCTCCAAAACATCTACCATGATCTGTTCCTCTGATGTGCCACTTGTCACTCCACACAAAGAAAACCACATCTTCAGATTCCTGTCTAACCTCATCATCAGCCTGTCCATCACTCTATGATCACAATCCTTGATGCAGTCCCGCCTCCACCTTGAACTCCTCTGTGACACCTTCAGCTAACCTCATCGTTCTCTTACAGAGTTCAGTGGTGACACAACACTCAAATGTCACAACCATCAGTGTAAAGAACACAGCACTCAGCAACCACATAACCTATTTCTATATCTCTATCTGAGCTCCGAGTCAGCAGAGGAAGCCAGAGAGAGCCAGAGCTCTGAGAGAGGGCAGGCAGGGGACACAACACGGGTTTTTTCCAAACTCCTGTGTACGTCACAGTGCAATATTAAGAACACCATCACTACACACAATACACTCATATTCACAAGTCAGTAAAGATTAGAGGGCCCCTATTCTGCTAAATCAACTTTTTTGAGCTTTTAACCATGTTATAATGTTGTTTCCTTCTCAAAAACAGACCTTAATTAGTCCCTTAGTAGTATTTTGTTTCATTCACACATGTTTGAGTAATCCTGTATGGTGAGGCGCTGCCCTTCTCAAGAGCTAAAAACACTTGGTTAAATCAGGAAGTGCTCCTGCCTGTTTCTAAAACCTATACATCATCATTGGACTCATTCTGATCATTTCAGCGCTTACATCACTGTCACTACAAAGCAGTCAGCTCATTTAGCTACCTCATAGCATCATGTTGCTAATAGCTGAGCTAAGTAGCCATTTTATGCTCTGTCCAGTCCCCCGACAGACACAGATGTATTCTCTGCAGTCAAAGTAACAGCTCCCCAACAGAAGAGATTTTTCACATATACATTATTTTAGGCTGCAAAAGCAAAATATGGGACCTTTAATAATTTATGTAAATGTCTGATTGGAACAGCACAAACTTTCAATTTCTTGTCATGGAATTATTACCTTAAATTTAGTAGCTTGCTAGCGTTTAGCACTTAGTAGCGTGACCAGACTTTCCTATTTAGCTGGGACAGTACCAGTTTTAGGCTCCTTGTCTCATGTCCCAAGACATATCTGTAAAAATACTCATATGTCCCAGTTTTCAACAAAACCATGTCCCAGTTGTCCCCATTTTAACATAAAGAAAAGCATAGGAAACTTACAACACATTTGTTAAGAGACTTTTGTTACAAAAATGTATTTATGATGTCATTATTTTTATGAATAAATTGCCATTTAAATTCAAAACTTAGGCCCGAGCGTCGTGTACTTACATGACAGAAAGTTATCACTGCACAATAGGTTAAGGTTATGATAGACTTCATTGTCCCAGTAGGAAAACTGATTGTCTGCATTTGACCCATCCTTAAACCTGGCAGGAGCACGGGGACCCTTCTCCAGACCTAAAGCCCGGATCCTGTTCAGCAGTACCAAGCTAGATGAGGAGCCTACTGTGCATGTTTTAGGTTGATGGGGGAAACCAAAGTACTTGGAGGAAACCCACCCAGACATGAGGAGAACATGCAGACTCCACACAGAAAACACGCACAGTAATCATCCAGCTTGGTACTTCTGATCAGGATCCGGGCTCTAGATCTGGTCCAGGAATCAAACCCAGGACCTTCTTGTTGTGAGCTGTTACAAACCACAACAGAAGGCACTACAGGAAAACAAAAGAAGAAGAAAAAAATAATAAAATGAATTCAAGCTAATAATTCATGTATAGGCCCAACAGAACTGATTAGGACTGGAGCTGGACAGCAGACTGCACCAGAGGTAAACGCATGCTAAAGGACAAAGGTAACCATATCTTTTTATACTGAAAAAAAAAATAAAAAAAAAATCAATGACTTGGAATTCAGAATATTAATCTTGAGTAATTTTTCATTAGATTGGATTTGTTTACTTATTAGGTTACTTATTACTCGATTTTTTGTTTCACACAAGCTGTTACTTTGAACTATGCACTTTGAAATACCTCAGGTTATTGTTTTAGTTACCTCTTTTGTTGCTATTTATTTTTATATACAGTGTTTTAATGTTTCTTAGCATTTTTATTGCCTTTTTAGGATGTGTCCATGTGTTGATTTTTTTAGGCTTGTGTTTTTTTGTTTCGTCTGTTTAAATGTTGACAGTGCACTTTGAGCGCTTTCCATCTGTTTTCCAATGTGGTTTTCATACGGCAAATGGCACTGGATGGAAGAAATTCAGCATTTAAAAAGTTGAGTAAATGCATGAACGGGAATCAGGGCAAAAACAATTGTATTTGATGTACACACAACTGAGTAAGTGGTGTCTGCAGTCTCAAACGACAGCTGTCCATTGGCTTTGACCACAAGAGCAGAAGTGAAAATTGTGGAAGCATCACTTTAATGTGTCCACTGATATGAAATCATGGTGGCTGCAGGCTTGTGTAATAACAACATTAACCTCACAGAGCAGGGCACCAGTGTGAGCCAGGAGAACCGTGTCCAGACGTGTGGTTCTGCGGCTCTCCTCGGATATAATGACCTGACTTCCAAGAATGATGTTTCCAGATGCGGTTGCGAGGTTCGGGGCAATCCAAACATGCTATTTCTGCCTAGAATGTGCACCGCTGCAGTCGGCAGGCGGCAGGTTCCGAGGATGACACCGAAAATAACAAACGCACAACATGGGTCGGGCATTTTTTTCCAAGATTGGTGTTCTGTTCTGAGACGCACCGCTAAATGGCAGGTTGTGGCCAATTCTGATCAGAACTGCTGATGGAGCAGAGGGTTTTTGTAGACTAGAGCTATGATGAATTGTATATGAAGAATATGTGTGTTTTATGTGTGTACTGCTGCGTGCACACAAACAGTGGTGTCAGAGGGCTAGATACTTTTATGCAAGTAATTGACTTAACCCTTATAGTCCACCGTGTTAGTGTTCAATTACTGTTGTGCACTTAGTATATTACTAACTACATGAAAATCAAGTTTCTGGCAACAGAAAAGAATACAACATTTTGCAAATTGTTTTTTTACAAAAATGCATTTTTCTCAGCTTTTTGTCTGAAAATGTCTGTTTTTGGTGAAAACTACCATACTTAAACTGTTGATAAAAAATAACGAATGGACTTAGGGACGAATGGACTAATGATGAAAGTAGAGACTCTCTTCTTTCATTTGGTATTTTAACTTTAAATAAAACTATAGAACAACATTTTCTGTGGGACCAAAAACGGTGGCACTGGCTGCCAAGTTTTTGAGAAAATTCTGGCAGGGAAAGAATTAAAACCATTATACGTAAAAAAGAACACAAAACACAGCTGCACTAAATAACCAAGGGGAAGGGGTAACACAAACAGACTCCCCTCAGAGAGTACAATCAGGCGACTTGGTATTTTCGCCAAACATTTTCTAAAACCTGCCAAATCTTGTGAAAAGCACCCCAAATTTAGAAACCAGCACAATGCTATTTTTTCCAGCCCAAGGTGTTCAAAAGAAGCCCAAGTGAGTGGAAACCAGCCCAATCTGGCAACACTGACCACAACCCATGATGAACCATATTCTCCAAGTATTAGTGCCTTAAGGAGACATGCTTCCAACAGAACACTTCTACAGAACGGACCCTGACACATTCAAGCTCTCAGAGGGGGGTCCAGTGTAATATCCAGTGTTGAGGTGTATTAACAATACCCTAGGCAGCGCCTCTCATCAGGACGACCTGCACAGCTCATCACAAAGCTCTTAATACTTCATTAACAGTGGTAAATGGGACCTCAGGAGCTGCACTGCTCTCACCATCACAGCTCTCTTTACTGCTCCTCTGCACCACCAGGGCTCAGAGAAAAATAACAACCTTCAAGGATTATGCATAAGCTGCAAACTAACCAGGGGTACGGGGACCCCTAGGGGTACGAGAGCACATTGCAGGGGGTACGTGGAGTTATTCGGTCATTTATAGGACCTTTATAGATTTGGCTTTCAAAGGCTAAAATAAATCTAATCAGGACTAACCCAGGACTATAGAGAGGGACGGGACACTAAAGAAGGACAAAACAGGGACTAAACCAGAACTAAACCAGGTGTAAACCAGGACTAAACCAGGTCTAAAACCAGAACTCAACCAGGAAAAAAACAAGTCTACGCCAAAACTAAACCAGGACTAAACCAGGTCAAATCAGGACTAAACTAAAGACTAAACCAGGACTAAACCAAAACTAAACCAGGACTAAACCAGGGCTAAAACCAGGGCTAAATCAGAACTCAACCAGGAAAAAACAGGTCTAAAACCAGGACTAAACCAGGAATAAACCAGGATTTAATCAGATCTAAACCAAGACTAATTCAGGTCTAAAACCAGAACTCAACCAAGAAAAAAACAGGTCTAAACCAGGTCAAACCAGGACCAAACTAAAGACTAAACCAGGACTAAACCATGCCTAAAACCAGAACTAAACTAAGACTAAATTAGGACTAAACCAGCAACAAACCAGGTCTAAACCAGAACTACACTAGGTCTAAAGCAAGTCTAAACCAAGGGCAAAACTAAAGACTAAACCAGGACTAAACCAGAACAAAACTAAGACTAAACCAGGACTAAACCAGAACAAAACTAAAGACTAAACCAGGACTAAGCCAGAACAAAACTAAGACGAAACCAGGACTAAGCTGGGTCTAAACCAGGACTAAACTTAGACTAAACCAGGACTAAGCCAGGTTCAAAACAGCTCTTTCACCACAGAATGGCCTTGTTCAGTTCACTTTATTTATCCCAGAGAGGCCATCTGATGTGTCAGCACCACAGTCCCGAACGTGTGTCCACTGTCCACTGTCCACTGAGGAGCCTCCAGGACACTAAGTCTCAGTTCTTCTGCAGTAGCTGGGCCTGTACTTGGAGTACTCTTCCCTTTCGTATGACTGCATTCCCACATTCCCACTAATCAGTTTACATACAGTTTAGAACTCATGGACTGAAGTCTGTAAATGGCAGAAAGTATCAGTTGTGGTTAATATGTTTATTACAACTGACTGTTAGTTCCATTGCTAGGGTTGAATTATTAAAGTTATAGTGACTGATGGAATAAATCTGAGCAAACACTGACACATTTTCATATCTACTTGTCCAGCATAACGTAAAAAATCAGAAACCTACAGACAGAATGAGTCTGGTGACAGTGTATGGACTTTAGAAACACTTCCTGATGTCACATGTCTATGTAGAGCTGTGAGCGTTTTCAGTTCTTGAGAAGGGCAGCACCTCAGAGTACAGGATTACTCAAACGTGTGAATGAAACAAAATGCTACTCCAGGTCCGTTTTTGAGGAGGAAACATTTATTATGATGGCTGAGGCTCACTTTGCCTGGATTTAAACAAATCTTTAATCCACAGTTTTGTCATATCTTCTTACAGGAGTAATCAAAGCCAAGCTATCCTCAAAATAAACAATACTACGGTAAGAAAACCTTCACGAAGCTTTAACTTTACATGCTATATGTTACTGTAATGGACTTCACACAGTTTCACTGCTAGAGCACTCTCTCTCTTGCTCTCTTTCTTAAAGTGATGGCAACATATTTGACTGCTATAACATTAACCTGCTAAACTTGGCTCCCACAATTAAAACCTGGGTCAAAGCTCAGAAAAGTTGATTCAGCAGAATAGAAGGCCTTTAAATAAAATTGTTACATAAAAAGATTAAATAAAAGTGCTACACATTTATACAGTTGCTAATGTTTTCTATCCAGGCACTGACATCACATGTAGTCCTAACTTGGTGTACAGTGGTCTGCTTTACTCATGGCGTCACTCTTTACAATGCAACCTCTTTGTTTAAACCACAAAAAGAGTACCGGTTTCTCAGTTTATAGTAACTGTTGACAAACACCTGTCACCATGGCAACAGAAACAATAAATATGTACAAAGCCTACATGATGGCACAGACTGCTTCATCAGTTCGCTGACATAACCATCTCACATGATGTTATCTTGTCCAGTATGAAATTCAGCAGTAGAGACTGGAAACTACTACAACTCATAATAACTCATCTGATTAGGACGAGGCTTCTAATCTGTATGATCTGAACATGGACCCCAGAATGGGATGAACAGCACCGATTCAGTCAGCAAAAAGAAGCACTTGTTTTGCAGAAGAAAAGTCACTTTTAGCAAGAGGAAGGAAGGTGACGCATTTGCATTGCAACAAGTGAAGTGTAACTTAGGAAGTGAACATGGAGGAAATCTCTGGCTCTAAACAGAGCTGACATTTTCTGCTGCAGCCATAAAAATCCGTGAAGGAGCTGAGATAAGCCTCATAGCTGTCAGGAGGTCACTGAGTCCCTCATTGATCTGGAGATAATGTGTGCTGCAGCACTCATTACACACAGGCTGAGGCTGACTGGAACACAACATCAGACAACAGAGGCCAGGCTGCACACTGGCACAACACAACATTAATGTTGCTGTAGCAGCATTTAGCATTACAGTCGTGTTATCTAGATTATCTTGGTTAGATACAGTATGACAGTCAAAACCACAGTGAACTCATAAAACACTGTCTGTAGCCCCAAGATTCCACACAACAAGTTCCAAATGTTCTAAATAATCTAAAAAAACAGCTATGTGCAATCAGTTAGACCTGAACCTGGTGACCTGGAGATTCAAACCCCTGCTCCAGCCTGGTCTGAGGCTAGACCTCAGTACTGATCCACAATGCACTGGGCCTGCTCCAACCAACTCCACACAAGCTCATAAACAGTACTCAAACACACACTGAGCTGCAGCACATCCATCAGTACATGCAGCGCAGCAGCAATGGTCGTAAAAGATATGTTTAAAGGCCCCATGGCTGATTATGTCTTCATGAGCTTTTGCATTTCAGTATTTTATGTTTGACTTCAGACGGCCGAAGCCCCCTTTACTGCTTCACCTGCCTGGAAGACTCCTCCCCTCTCATCTCCCGCTGATGCCTCCTCACCTGCCTCACCTGCCTGGAGGACTCCTCCTCCCCTCTCACCCTCTCAGCTGCTCCTGCCACATCTCTTCTCAGCCAGTTATCCATCTCTGGTTCTCTCTCTCTCTGGTAAACTAACCCGAGCCAGAACCTGGATAGCAAGTGTGTACTCAAAGATGCAAGCACCAAATAAAAATCATGCCAACAAAGACATGTGAGTGTATGTCCCAAGAATGCTCTGTCATAGTCACCTTTTACCGCATTACAACATTTGCCATTTCATTCCACGATTCCCCTTGAGCAATATACAACAGTACAGCAACATACCACCAACCGCTCTGTCTGAAGATTTATAAAGTTCTATTCACTTCCTATGTAATAATTCAACTAAAATGTGGTTAATATTTTTTCATTGTCAACATTGTCTTTCATGAATCATTGTTAATGTGTTGTTAGAAGTTATTATAAAGCAATACTGCATATTCTAGTTTTGGAAACAAGATTTATAAAAAGCAGTAGAATATAGAAGACCACATTAAATCCATGCAACACGGCAACATCAAATACTGGAGAAAGTTGCAGAGTCCAACACGTTTATTTACACCTTTCTGTCTACAGCAGCTTTAACTCCCTGGCTGCTGCAGAGGAGCACTCGTGGCACACACCAGAGCAGAATCAGAGTAAAAGAGTGTCATTTACCTCAAACGCACAGAGACGGCTCCAGTCACGCTCATTCTCAGAGACTTTCTAATGAGCGGTGCTCCGTCGCAGCTGCTCAGGAGTGTGGCAGGATGACAGAGCAGCTGAGCAGTACTGTGAGTGCGTTAGCGTGATGGCATGCCGGAGTATTTTGGGGCCTGCTTCAGTGCGGCTTGCATGAATCATGACTTCCCACATAGTAGGTCAGCGAGCAGTGACTCACGTTGCTGTCTTATATGGTAACAACATGTGATAGAAACACTGGGTTATCTATAGCCCACTGCTGAAGTGTCTGAGCTGCCCAGGCTCTGTCCTCACACACTCACACTTTCTCCTCATTCAGTCTACACAAACCTCATTCACTCATATCACCAAATACTAGAGCGGCAAACATTTACACAACAGGCAGCCTCCAGTCTTCCAGGCATTACAGCAGTGGTGGAGGAAGTACTAAGTTCTTTAAAGGAGCACAAATTAGATCAAGTAGAAGTAAAAGTATCACCTGAAAACTTGACTTAAGTAAAAGTATAAAAGTACTTACTTTCAAGTGTACTTGCAAGTCAAAAATATTATTATTATATATTATTAAAGTATTTGACACAGACTCGACAGTTGAATGTGAGGGATTTTGCAGATTCCAGATGAAATGAACAAACTGGTGCAGTAGAAGAGACTGAATCTGTCGCTGAGGTCTTCTGTCGTTATTATTCTGATGTTTCTAAAGGAGTACTACTTTACTGCATCTGTTATATTTAAGTACTGTGTGTCTACAATGAGGGCACAACAAAAACACATTAAGTAAGTGAAAGTAAAAAATACAGATACTTGCTCTAAAATGTAATGAAGTAAAAGTAAAAGTACAACTTGTAAAATTTACTCAAGTGCAGTACAAATATATGAAAATTGTACTTAAGTAAAGTAACTAAGTACTTTAACTTTCACCACTGCATTACAGTCATTGTCAGTGGTGAAATATCAAAGTACTTAAGTAGAATTTTCATGTATCTGCACTTTACTTTTACAGATTTTACAAGGGGTACCTTTACTTTTACTTCACTACATTTTAGAGCAAGTATCTGTACTTTTTACTCCACTATTTTTTTAATTGGTTTGAAGTAAAAAGTATTTTGAGTTTGATTTAAAATCATTAGTTTCTGCTGCGTCATCATTGTAGTCACAGTACATAAGTATAAAAGATGCAGTAAAGTAGTACTCTTCAGAAAAAACTCACCTACAGATTCAGTCTCTTAACCTTTAGTTTTCAGGACATTTTTTCCAGATTCATTAGTTCTTGAATCTGTGCAAAATTACTTTTTTACTCAGAAGAACATTTGAAAGTACTGTTATACTTTTACTTACGTAGACATTTTCATGTTACTTTTACTTGAATAAATGTTTGCTTCTTTGGCTGTAATTTTACTTAAGTAAAAAATTGAGTACTTCTTCCACCCCTGATCCTTATACTGTATAGACAAAAACTGGACAAATCATTTTTTTGCTTAAAGCACTAACATACACTAAGATTTCAGAATGCACGTGTGTCTGGAAACTCACTGGAGGAGGTCCCCGTCATAGAAATCTTTAGGGTCTTCAGTGTTCTAAAGTGATATGATCTTATCTTCTCTAAAAACTAAAACATGAGATATTTTGACAGCCATTGTGAACGTCAGACACCAGACACATAACAGCATTTTTATGTTTTGCAGTTTCTGATTTTGAAAAAAACAACACAAGCAAAATATATGGTCCCAGAACTTCCCACTCCTTCAGTTTAACAATTCAGGTAATTCTCTTTTGCCCTGTCACATCCAATCAGATTCTCCAGAATACAGTTAATATGTGCAACATTTTTCATTTGCTCAGATTTGGTCTCCCCAATGTGATGACTCTGAACACTGCATGACACTGATACAGATTCCACAGCTCTAGAGTCTATAGGTGGCTTTAAGCTGCACAAATACTAATAATGATGAGAGTCTTCATCATAACACACACATTTTCCTCATAGACTGGTGTAAAAACATGAGCCCCTAACGTATCTTCAGTACTGACAGAACATATTAATAAATCCCTTTACACATAACCTGTATTATTTAAACTTTCTAATAGATGTAGTCAAGACTTTGTTAATCCAGACCAAGACAAGGCCAAGACTTTGGAGGTTTGAGACCAAGAATTTTAAGGACCGAGACCTAATCGAGACCAAGACCAAAGCAATGCAAGACCAGGTTGAGACCAAACTCTGTGAACTAACACTAAAAAAGTTTTAAAAAGCGGTTCAAATGATTATTTTAGATTTTAGATTATTTTAGACACCACAAACAAACAGACAATAGAACATTATCCTAGTTCTTCTAATGACTTTAAAATGATGAAGAATTGTATTTTCTTATGTTTGATAAGTAAGTAGTGTGTATTTATATAGCAACTTTCTCAGACAACAGACACAAAGTGCTTCACAGAAGAAAAGACATAAAATACAACAACAGAAAAAATAAACAGGTACAAAAAAAAAAAAAAAAAAAAAATCTGAGGCCGCCACATCTGAGATTAAGTAAAATTGGATTTGAGACCAAGAACAGGACCAAGTAAAACTGCAGCCGAGACCAAGACAAGACCAAGACCATAAAAAATTGTCTCAAGACCGGTCTCAAGACCAAGACCGCTCTTGGGCACTACAACACTACTTTCAAGTAACAGCAGTCAGTGCCTGAAAAACTCAAAACTGCTCTATCAATGGTTCCACCTGGTTAAGTAAATACTAATAGTTATATACCATAGAACATAAATGAACCTATTCTCACATATGTAGGATTGAAGAGGAGATGGCTGTGATAAAGGAGAGCAGGGAAAGGGCAGCAGTGGGCAGGTCATGAAAATAAAATGGCATTTAACAAAGTACAATATCACTTCCTGTTGAATATCTTGTGTGACGCATTCTGTGTAACCACAAAATCAGAGCCAACGCCAGAACTGTACTCAGTTTTCCATTTACATATACCTCCAGCCAAAGCCTTTAGCTTTATCATGAGGTCAGATAAAGGCAAAACAGATGGCGACCGACCACTTCTCAATTTGCAAAGTCATCAAAGTCAAGAGTACAGCACTAATCAGATCAGAGTCTGAGGTGCTAAAGCCTGGTGCTAAGAATTGGACTGCAGACTGAAATATTAATGGCCCAGACACAGATAGAAGCAAGTTGTGGAAAGGAAGAAGTGTGGGGCTGACATATGGAGGCCCTCGTATCAAATAGTCTACTTCAAATGCAATGAATTGTGCCAAAAAAGTTGAGCACTCTCATGGAAAAAAGCTGAGTGGAAAGTCTCCCCACAGGAAAGAACTGACACAGGCGTCGCCCACGAGCTGCCTTCTTAAACCGCTACTCGCGCACGTGTGTGGGAGTGTGCACGGCCAGAGTGCGCACAACAAGAATATGCATGGTGAAAGTGTGCACAACAAGAATGTGCACGCTGATGTGGCACTGCTGCAGGTTGGTCATACACACACTGTCATGTTTCATGTCTAGGAACCTGCCTCTGGTTGAAACGTCCATAATGAGAGCACAATACATACTTTACATAAACTCCACTGCATTCACTGAAGTTGAAGTCAATTAAATCCAGGATGTTAAAAAACATGTTTGATCAACTTTCCACACTAGGATATGTTAAATGCTTACTAAACACAAAAGTCCCATCTCAATTTGCAGCAGAGAAATGTGACATGAGTGGGCGCAAATCCTGTGGCTTTAGGCACATATTCATCTAAAGTTACCTTTAAATGGCGTTTCATAATAATGCTGTGGCATTTGAGACTAATATCAGTGACTAGGGATGGACAATAGTTACCAAATGGCAATATTGTGTTATCATAATGTTATCCCTTATACTCCAGTTTTATTAAGTTATGTTGTTACTGTTTAGTAACAAAAGTGTCCCTGTCATAAAACATCACAAAATGTATACCTTCATATTTGTTTCTACTTTTTTGCATAAATCTTTTAATCAACTTGTGTCCTGATCATAAATACCAAATATGTAATTATTTTCAGAATATTAACCCTTTTTATGCTGGTGTATGTAATAGCATATCATTTTATTTATTTATTTTTTTGTAATAAAACACGCAGACAGCCTTGGGTCTGCCAAAGATTACTAACAAAATTTATTTTTAGGGATAATTTTTTCCTGTACTTTGTACAATCTAAAAACTAGCTCCCATTAAAACCCATTAAAACTGGTTGTAACATATGGTTACTGCAAAATAATAATAATAATAATAATAATAATAATAATAATAATAATGACAGACACAAGGCTGTAATAGTCCCCCCTTGAAAAATCCACTTTGCATTGAGAATTTTTTTTACAAAAAAATGTAGATGCTATTACATACACTGGGATACAAAGGGTAAACATTTTCAAAATAATGAAATATTTGGTATTTACGATCAGGGCAGATGTTGATTAAAAGATTTATGCAAAAAAAAAAGTGTATTATTTCTGTGAAAACTACAGCTTGCCCTGGTGTTGTGTTGCCTGGAAATTCCAGACTCACCGCTGCACCAGCGGATGAGTCTGGTCGCCTTAGAATCAATTCGATTTCTAGGGCGGAGCAAACCCGAATTAACAGACAGCGGAGTTAGCCAATCAGAAAATGGCGGACGTGACGTTAACAAAGCGACAAGAAAGTGAGAAAGTAAACAAACAGAGTAGTGAAGCCACGAGGGAGGAACGAGGGAGTTATTTCAACATTACCGTACCATACCGCTGAATGAAACAAACTCTCGGCTCCTCGGTGCGCCATCTTGATTGTTGTGGTGAGGAGACGCGTACGAGTGACGCTGCTCGCGAAGAACACGTGACTTAAATAAACCAATCAAAATGCACGGTACAGTTTGGATTTGAGTAAACCACTGTGGACGGCGTGGTGACCAGACTGATATTTCTCTGTAGAATAACACAGAGACATATCAGTCTGGATTTTCCAGGCAAGGTGTTGTGGGTTTGAGTCCGGACTCCGACACTTAGCCAAATGTCTCTACCTGCTCTCTTCCCCATGATTTCCTGTCACTTCTCAACTGCACTATCCATTAAAGCCAAAAAAAAAAAAAAAAAAGACCTAAAAATATCTTTAAAAAATTAAAAAAATCTGAGCTGGTGCGTAGTGTAAATAGGTTTGAGAACCACTGACTTATACAGTGAGAGCAGCTCTGTGTCTCTGGTTCAGATTCCAGACTGATATCACGTGTGTCTGCTGGGTTTGGCAGTGTCTCCAGCTCTGAGCCGGACGATGGCCTTACGAGGTGACCAGGCCCCTTCACAACACCCAGGGCTAATTTAGGAAAGATGTACACAGAGCACTGAGGGGGGGTGCACTACTGCCCAACGCTGGCTTTAAATAACAACCTCCTTGACTGCATCTGTGTCCACAAACAAACACAGGTCATGTGACCACAGCCACGAGTAAACACTGTGGTAGTTCAGAGAGAGCTGTAGTGAGAAACAAACAGACAAGATCGAGGAAAACACCAACACACAGCAGTTTAAAGGGACAGATGATATACAGTTTGTTCTTATACAAGGGGTCTGAGGATCGTCCCGGGACAGTGAGAGGTCTGAGGATTATTCTGGCATAATAGGAGGTCTGAGGATTAGTCCAGAGGCATAGAGGGGATTCAGGGATGTTCCAGGGCAGTGAGAGGTCTCAGCCATGTCCCGAGGTAGTGAGGGGTTTCAGGGGTGTCCTGGGGCAGTGAGAAGATTTCAGGCACAGAGAAGTGTGCCTCACAGACACCCAACAGAGAGAGGTACAGTGAAGTGTGGTTAGTGGCTTTGGGGCAGCTCTTGATGAGTCAAATTGAGAAAAGAAAGCAGTGCTGATTCAGAGCTTCAGCCTCCGCACCGAGTCTGGAAATATTCAGATCCTGGTACACACTGTGTGTCATTACACTGACATTTCAAACATTTGTCTCCTTTGTTTGTTTGCTTTATAATATCATTAATGTAATGCTTTCTCTCATGTCATTACACATTCGCTTTAACACGGTGTAGGTTCCACAGTGAAGAGGCCACATAAACACCCCTTTGATCACTTTTCTATTTGGAAACTCTCTCTCTCTACTGACTATTTTTTAGGTCATTACAACACACATCTAACCAGTTTATACAAAAAAATTAAAAATAAAATAAATATTCCATTGAGAAGCATAAACAGGAGTTGAGTACTGCTCAGGGGAAACAACTGCAATAAAGACATCATTTAGTAGCTGGATCATTTTTTAACCCTTGTGTTGTCATTATGACCCACAAATGTTATCTTTTGCCATTTTATTCATTAAATCATTTGAGGTCTATTGAGCCTAATTTCTAAAATGAAGGGAACATTTTGTTTAGTGGATTGGACTGAAGTAAGACTAAAGGTGTAACACAAAATTGATTGACAGTTACTGTTATACTATTTAAATAACAATCAAACAAAGGGTGTATGGCTGTTGGGAGAATATTAGGGTTAGACATATGTTATTATCATAGTGCCATTCAGGCCCCTTGACAGGATTGCTGGGGCCTGGGGCAAGAAGGTTTCACATGGGCCCCCTTATAATAGAAAATATAAGAAGACTGACCATTTCTGGGCCCCTCTGACCCTGAGGCCCGGGACAACAGACCCCTTTGCCCAGATGTATATAAATGAGGAGCCTTTTCCCATCACACTTGGAACACAGCTTTTGACTGCCTGCAGAACACTGTAGTAATCTGTCTTATTAATCCTGGTGTACAAAAGATTGACCATAGATACATTTTATTATTGAGTACCTAATACATACAAGGTAAGTAGTTTTAATGGTTCTTGATATAAGACACTCTTCCTGAATGTGGCACCTCAAATGTACAGTACTGACATGACTCCACTGTGAAACTACTACTGTGTATACTACTATAGACTCGTTCAATGTAACTATACCCTTGCGCCCCAATGAGGACAAAAGTGTCCTCCATTGTCCATTTTGCCACACAGCTCTAAGATAAGTCTTTTTTTGTCCCGCCCTGAGCTCCTGAGGTGAGCGACCCCTCTGCTGCTGTTATTTGAGTCTGAAATGACTCTGCACATGGTTCTTGGAAAATTCACAAGTGATGCCATCTCTGCTCTTTCAGCTGCTCAGGGGGCTGCTGCCAGAGGACAGGGATCAGAGAGGAGGTCCAGAGAGGAGGGTCAGAACTGAGGTCCAGAGAGGAGGATCAGAATGGTCAGAAATGCTGTGTTTGTTTATACAATGGACTGCGCTCGGGGCAGGTCCCGCAGCAGGGTATTTTTAGTTCTCTAATCCTTGAATGGATTTAAAATGGCCCAGACGCACCGCATGACTAAAATAAACATGTCCCGTGAGCCCTGGGTTTATGTCTAATCTCTCATTAGTGCAGACATTTACATATATCCCAAATCACACAGCCACAGTTATGAAATATGAAGTATACAGAATATGACTGCCTTATTGCTGTAAACATTCTGGGACTGTGACTAACAATTATTGATGGATCATATACTGTAGAGCAGTTTCATAAAACCTGCACTTTTCCTGTTATAACAAGTGGAATATACTCTTAAATGTTTTATTTGTTTCTCAATATAATCAGGCATGAGTAGGGCTGGGTAAGGTTCAGATTTTTTTGATACCAATACTTAAACGTTACCTGGTTTTGATACTGGTATCTGAGCAATACTTCAATACCAAAAGTATCGTTTAACGGTACCCAGCACTAGTCATGAGCATTTCTAGGCATTATTCTCATATCACAAAGGATGTGTCTGCTCCTGTGCTGTTGTAACTCTTGGCTAGCATAACACTGCAAGTCTTTTTATGGTTAAATTCACATACTATTAATATATTATGACGTATTCCTGTCCATATGGGCTGATGCTGTTTATCCCTTAATTATTCATGGCAAAAAGTACTACTACTATTATGGGAACTCATTTCAATAGTAAATTCTCCTTTGGACTGAACTTCCTCAGAGATGACCATAACAAAAAATGCTAAAAGGATATTTTTGACATCTTCAACATGAATTGTTTCCATTTTTCATGAAGTGACACAGTTTGCCAAGAGCTCACTGCTGAAGAGAACATCAGAACAGCAAAAACTTCATCTTGGTCAGAATGTTGCAGCTTGTTTTAGTGGCTGCTTCTAATCAACCAAAATGCGTATTCTATAACCTTATGTGGATATGTGATATGTGGATGATGCAGTGATGTTGCAGTATTCAGATGCCCTGAACCTCTCTGTGCTGTCCTGTCCCAGTTCCCTGTCCACGCCCCAGCACTGCTCAATACTGTATGCACTAATGTAAAGCCATCGCCTGTGGGCTACAGCAGCTCGATAGGTGTGGACACAGGCTGAGGGCCCCACTCTGTCATCTGCACAACAAAACATCTCTGTCCACACAACACAACATCCTCAGACGTCCTGACTGCACCAGGACAGGAGGAAACTCAACTTATTTAAGTTACAATCCTCAGTCCAAAAAAGTTGAGACACCGAGTACAATGTGAATAAAAACTCATACTCGGACAGCACTACAAAAAGCTGGAAAAAAGTTTTACTATTTAACAAAGCAACAATTTAGAATCTAGAAAAAATGTTGAAAAACCTGACTTTTTCATCCATTTGTGACTTTTTCATTCAATTTTTTTTAATCCAACCCCATTTTTGTATGGGACCCTGAATCAGATATGTATCTGATAATTTGCAATGCAACCTCAGTCTGAACAGCCAAGTCACATTTCATCTGACTTTTACATCATTAAAATGCAAAAGATGCCACAATTCTGCACTGGAAGAGGCGGGAACTGGCCAGATCAAATAAAAAACAGTCAACAGACAACAGTGGTGAAGCTGGTCAGTGGAAAAGTGAGGTTTTGAACTTAATTAGTATTTTGAGTAAAAATATTCAGAAATTCAATTTTGAGGAGTGGCACTAAATATATATATATATATATATATATATATATATATATATATATATATATATATATATATATATATATATATATATATGCCTTGACATTCTAAAATTGACAGCGACACTGAAGCCCCTCATGGCACAATTCCTCAACTCCTGCTCCATTGTGTCTTGTTTTGTGCATGCGGGTCATTTCAGGGCTGTAGACAGTGAAAGTCACATTTAAAATGTGATGTGAACCACCATTCTAAAAAAAAAAGAAAAAAAAGTGATTTCAGCAAAAAATCTGAATTGAGCATTGAGACCTACATTATGTATGTAGCCTTAGATGTGGATGTGACCAGCAGTGTTTTTACAGTACATCTCCACATGTGCCCAATGCTGACACACTGCAGACTCACTACTAATGACCCGGACCTGGACTCTGAGGCAATCCAGGTTCTCTTGGATTTCAGAAACTTTCAGGAATTATTTTATTTTGTTTCACATTTTGAGATTCATGTTTACATTCAATTTTTAACAACACTTAATACAGGGGATAGATATATCAGCAACAAATGTAATAAAGTATTATCAGGGCATAACATCAGGCAGTGCCAGGAAGTTTAGGGGCCCTTGAGAGTGGGCCCATGTCCTTTTATGGTCAGTATTTATTTAAAACATAAAAACAGGAACAGTACATAACTCGATTGCAGAACAAAGGTTTTTAACATAAATTCAACTTTAAATCCTGCAAAATTTATGATCTCATCACAAAATGATTGAATGTGTCTCTAAAAAAAAATTGACATAAAATACAAATTATAAATAGTTGACAAATCAGCCTCTAAATAATTATTAAGCACTAGTTTTTACACCAAATTCCCTTAAAACAGCTATCAGCAATTATTCATAAATTATAAGCTTAATACATAAACCTGAAGTACTGAATGTGCATGAAAACTTTAGGGCCAGTTCTGCACTGGGGCCCCTCTATACCAGGTTACGCCACTGGGTATTATGTACCGTATCTTGTGCATAAAAAGTCAGAGCTGGCCCGTGCCATAGGTGTTAAAGGCAAATGCTAAAGGCACAGAGTGACAGGGGGGCGCCTGCCACTGCCCTGTGCCTCAGCGCACAATAAGGCTTAATGAGCCTGATCAATAACAGTATATACCTAGAAATGATGGACACTGGGGAGAATTTTGAGTCCAAAGATGTGTTCTACACTTGTCAAGCTTTAAGTCACTTTTTGTTTGATGACAATGGACCTTACTTGTGGAGATATGATCACTAAACAGTTCATGAAATAATATGTGCAGTCATAAAAGATGTGATATGAAACACACACAACTATGGTGGTGCACAACGCCTTTCTCACAATATTTTAGCGGTATTATTATAAAAGCAACATAAAACATGAGTCCAGACGTCCTGACAAAAGACTCTGTGACCCTGTGCTGCAGGGGCGGAGCAGGGCTCGGGGCTCTTCTGGGGAACCACTGGGGAACATATACAAGTAATAAGGAGCATGTGAAAACATAAAAAACTCAAGCCAAACCACACTACACTCTGGTCTGTGTAGAGAAGCAGTTTATGTTTAAAATGTGAGAGTCGTTATAAGAAACAATGAAACTTGAAAAGGAGTAAAATCATAGTGTCCCTTTTTTTACTACAGTGTAGTAACTGCTGAAAATCATATATGATCATCTAAAATGCATCAGATTACAGGAAATTACATCTGTTTTGTTCAAATGTTCCTGGGGGAGGACTCCCAGTCCCCCCTCCCTTCCATTGTAATTCATAAAATCCTACAAAATACATCAGGGCACAATTCAGGGAGTGGCACGAAATGTTAATGCTTTGTAAAGTCTTATCAAATGTAGCCTATATTCTATTTTAGTGGCGGTGGGGCAAAGGGGGAGAAATTAAAAATCTCACCTAGGGCGTCAACAGAGGTACAGCTGGCTCTGTAAAAAGTCAAACCCTGGCCTTACTTCACAGCAGAGTGTGTATACATTGCCACATTCTGACCGAGAGCAGGCCACAGAGGACACAGTAAACAGCAGTGGGGTTGCCGCAGGACACGGCCTCCCATTCTTCTGATCCCCCCTTTGTGCTACTCCTCTGGAAATGTGTGTGTGTCTGTGTGTGTGTGTCTGTGTGTGTGTGGGGGGGGTTCCCATTCCCATAGACACAAAGCAGAACTGGGCCACACACGAGCTGCACCTTCAGGAGCTCCAGAAAACACCTGATGTCACAAAGCTCAGAGCTCTGCATGAGAAAATGCACAAGAAGAAGGAGGAAGACTCTGAGTGAGCAGAGATACTTCCTGAGCCACTGCAGCATTTTATGTATATGTATTAGTCAACTTTTTCCCAAGAGGGCCAGATTTAAAAGACGTGCAAAGGTTCAAGGTCCAACAGTCCCTCTTGATGTTTTCTAGGAACTGAATGCACATACAATACAAATTAAATGCACACTCTTTGATAAGTATTTATGTATATTTTTCAAAAGCCAAGTAACTATAAATTACAAAACTAAAATTAAAAAGACATCTTTTAACATAAACACTCTTTTTCAACCAACTTATTAGAAAACAAGGCAGAGAGTAATAGGTGAGATGCTCAAAGAAACACTGAATGAAAGTGCTGGTTGGCCATAAGAAATACATTTTCTTATAGAAGACAAAGACAATGATCCCTGGGCTGCACTTTGGACTGGTCTAAGCTAATTATCTCTTAATAATCTAGTCTATCAAAATGTTGGATGGAGCTTATGTCCCAACTAGAGACCAAGTAGATATGATCCTAAGAGTAGGCACAGGAGTAAATGCAGAGAATACAGTTAAACTTAATGGGTGTTATTATATACAAATTATATCCTTGGGGTGCATCCTTCAGGGGTTGTCGCACATTTTCTGGCATAGGTTTTAAGCTGGATGACCCTCTCCATTTGGTTGGGCTTGGGACAGGCACCAATATGAACCTGTGTCAGGAGTAAAGTTGGGTACTGTTAAACGATACCTTTGTGCTATCAAAAAAAAAAAAAAAAAAGTTACATTATGACTGGTATCAATTATTTATTTTTTATATTCAATACCTATAGTGAGACCTTTAATGTTCCTTTGCATGTATGAATCAAATAAATAACTCATACAAGCTACTGGTTTTAACTTCAAACTATCAAAAAACAGGTATTGTTTAAGAACTGGTATCAAAAAAATCTGAACAGTACCCAGCCCTAATCAGGAGTTTTGGAGCTTGGGGACTCACATCCCAGTCTCTCACGTGATGCTGGAGGCATGGGCTACTCAGGTTTGTTTTTGAGTGAACTCAGGGATCATTATGTTTGCTCTGTTCCTACAATGATCTACACACTTGCTTATTAATGTGTTTGTTTGGTCCATTAGCCATTGTCCAGTCAGTGCAGAAGAGTGCTGAGCGTCTGTGAGTCAGTCTGAGGAGGAGGAAGCTTAATGAGTCACATTCTTCTACACTTTATGTAGCAAAGATCTCTGCTACACACCAGCATCCAGTCTGCAGTGAGAAACACACACTACTACTGACAAACTCCTATACACACCATCACAAAGGGTCTGATGTTTACATAAAAAGGAAGTGGCAATAGCTCAGTAGGTAGAGCCAATTGCCCACTAACTGACAGGTTGGTGGATTGATCTTGTCAGAATGGGCAGCGGAGGCAAAGAAGTTATAAATGGGTTCAGACACAAATTTACAAAACCATGGCTCTTTATTTCACGTTCTCCCGACACACAATCCACAATTGTCCTTAAATACCCGAAATAAAAACACTGAAAAGTACAACCAACACCAAAGCACCCTTCTAATCAGCACATGGTTTCTTCCACCATTCAAAAGGAAGACAAATGGCCTTAGCCTCCATTTGGCTCAGGAGCACAACAAGTATGGAAGGCTACTCTTTACAAATCAATAAACAATTATATTGTTAAAGTGTGACTGTGTGTTTTATTAACATTAAAAGCTACAACTATAATGAGGTTAAAACAACAAACAAATATATACTCAATGACACTAAATGTAGTAATGGGAGGTGTCTCCATTACAGATCCCTTGATAGAATGGGCCAGTGGCTCACCACCACAGAGTAATGTGACTGAGGAGTGAAGGAAGAATGCATCTAACTGTAAAGCCAGTTGAGTGTCTAGAAAAGCACTGTATAAGAATGATGCATTAAGAAATATTTAGATCTCTGAACTGACAAAGCACCAGGCAATGAGTGTGATAGCCCCATGTCACACTTGGCCAGCAGCTGATGTGTGCACAGTCAGATTAGAGAGTGGCCTTATTCAGTTGGATGGAGAGCATAAGCTGCATAATTACATCAAAGTTCACATCACAGGTCTATACAGGTGCTCCAGCTTTATACACTGGACTGTATAAAGATCAATCATGCAATGCAGTAGCCATAAAGAACAGCTGGTTCCTCTGTGAACCATGCTGTCATTGTTTGCATTCTCATTTTTCAACAACCAACTGTGTTTTCTAATGACTCCACAATACCCCACCTCCCCTACACTACACCACCAGTACTCACTCCTTATTGATCTGCACAACATCGATATAGGTGAAAATCTCTCAAGTGCACATTCAGAGCATCAGCAGCAGCAGCAGCAGCAGCAGCAGCAGCAGCAGCAGTGTGTATGGCCCCATCTTAATTAGTTTTGCAGCAAAACAATCATTAGAAACACACTTGCTTTTTACAGCCCTGACTCAGTGAGCACAGAGACACACGCTGGTGCTCAGAGACACAAGCTGGTGCTCAGAGACACATGCTGGTGCTCAGAGACACATGCTGGTGCTCAGAGACACATGCTGGTGCTCAGAGACACAAGCTGGTGCTCAGAGACACATGCTGGTGCTCAGAGACACATGCTGGTGCTCAGAGACACATGCTGGTGCTCAGAGACACATGCTGGTGCTCAGAGACACATGCTGGTGCTCAGAGACACATGCTGGTGCACAGAGACACACGCTGGTGCTCAGAGACACACGCTGGTGCTCAGAGACACATGCTGGTGCTCAGAAATACATGCTGGTGCTCAGAGACAGACGCTGGTGCACAGAGACACACGCTGGTGCACAGAGACACATGCTGGTGCTCAGAGACACATGCTGGTGCTCAGAGACAGACGCTGGTGCACAGAGACACACGCTGGTGCACAGAGACACAAGCTGGTGCTCAGAGACACATGCTGGTGCTCAGAGACACATGCTGGTGCACAGAGACACATGCTGGTGCACAGAGACACAAGCTGGTGCTCAGAGACAGACGCTGGTGCTCAGAGACACATGCTGGTGCTCAGAGACACATGCTGGTGCACAGAGACATGCTGGTGCACAGAGACACAAGCTGGTGCTCAGAGACAGACGCTGGTGCTCAGAGACACATGCTAGTGCTCAGAGACAGACGCTGGTGCTCAGAGACACATGCTGGTGCTCAGAGACACACGCTGGTGCTCAGAGACACATGCTGGTGCTCAGAGACACATGCTGGTGCTCAGAGACACATGCTGGTGCTCAGAGACACATGCTGGTGCTCAGAGACACAAGCTGGTGCTCAGAGACAGACGCTGGTGCTCAGAGACACATGCTAGTGCTCAGAGACAGACGCTGGTGCTCAGAGACACATGCTGGTGCTCAGAGACACACGCTGGTGCTCAGAGACACATGCTGGTGCTCAGAGACACATGCTGGTGCTCAGAGACACATGCTGGTGCTCAGAGACACATGCTGGTGCAGAGACACATGCTGAATGCTGGTGCTCAGACAACAGTCGCAGCTGCAGCCTCACAGTAAGTGGAAAATCTGAATCACCCTTTTATTAAAAAAGTGGAAATGTAGGCTGCGCCCCCAACACTCATTGTTTCCACTCAGAAAAAACATACAGGCTTTAACATATTCACTGAATCAGAGCTGAGCTCAGTGTGAGGGGAAGGGAGCACTGTGGGCTGCAGCACTCAGGAATATAAACCAGCACCACTCATGTGTCTGTGTATAACTGCATAGTACATGTGGTTGAGAGTTCAGTGTGTAAAAAAAACTGTAAGCAAAGAAAAAAATATTTACCAAAAAACAAAGTAAATAAGAGTACTTCTGTTTTTTGACTGTGTGCTACCTTCTACAATGGCTCCATGTGTCAGTGAAGCCAGGGAAAAGAAACTTTCTACATTCTCTGTGATAGAAAGTCATTGGACATGTATTACTGCAGGAGAGCAGACAGTGCAGACAGGGGTAGAAGACTGACTTAGGCTTAGGCTGAGAGGAAAATCAGGATCATGTCTCAGAGTCAGAATGACTTAGAGAACAACATCTATAACATTAACATCTCTACCATTAACCTGAAGAAGGTGCAGAGGGAAAAACCATGTTCACTTTTTTAAGCCTCGATTCCTATTGCTCTTGACAAGAGGCCCAGCATCAAATACACATTCAAGTCCACTGTGGGCCCACGAGGACAAGCAGCGGATTATGGCAGCAAAGAGGGCAACACTGGAGCGGAAACAGTGGATCTTTGCTCTGTGGAGAAGTGACATGCACCATAATATGATTTTGCATATCGTGAAAAATAAATCATAAATATAACTGTCAGAAATGGTCAGATCAGTGCATATCATGTACAATAATGACAATATTTTTACAATAATGTAAAGCCGTGCAGTGAACTCTTCTGCAAAACTGGAGTACCATTAAGTCACTTGGTCTGATCTTCACAAAAACTAATGTTTGATAACAGTCCTGAACTAAACAGGATTTCTGAGTGAACCAGGGTTTGATGATGCAGCCCTCCCACTGATGTGTGCCCTACCGCAGTCTTCAGGGGTGCTTCATATGAATCTGTTCACTTCTCACTTTGTTTATTTGTGTTTGTCACTGTGGGTGTGTAGCCCTCGGCCAATCACCGCTCAGAGCCTCAGATGACGAAACACCATGGGATTACATAAACCAGGCACAAAATCCGGAATCACCGGGTCTCACTTTCACCTGAGGTTGAGACGGTCGAGCTGCACCGCCTCCTAATCTGCCTTGCTTTGCAGTCTAACAGCTTTTCTTAAACAAATCAAGGCTAATACCAACATCTCAGCAGAAAGGGGACAGAAATCTACAGCAAAATGGTTTACAAACATGGTTACACATGACATGATGCCTTGTAATTCATGTTAAACATTTCAGGTCTTTTTAAAAGCCACATGCAAATAAAGCAAAACTTTCCATTAGCATCACACAGCAACTAACCTCTGCACTTCATTAACATTTTCACAAGGAATTATGGTGGTGGTTTATGACATTACTGTATTATACTCTCTGGGGCAGGCAGAATTAGATAAAGTCTAAGAATGGGAAAAAAGGGGGAAAACCTGTTACATTATCTGTATTCTTTTTAAATAACTGATGCTAAAAATAAACAGAGACTCATGAAGAGTGATCTAGTTTGTTTTGAAGCCAAACAAAGATGGCAGAGATCAGAGCAGCCAGCCGTCTGTCTGAAAGGTCAGCAGTTTCACTCTGAGACAGCTCCACCTCTGCACAAACTCCACAGAGAAAGTCACTCGAACAAACTCAGTACGCTGGAAGGAGAAGAGGTATTTCTCCTCTGGTCTCACTGTTGGAGTTTTATCCATGATTATTGTATGGAGACCTCTTTTTTTAAAGAAGTACAACCAAAATTGCGGAAATGTTGGGACGTTTTTAAAATTTGAATAAAATGAAAACTAAAAAACTTTCAAATCACATAAGCCAATATTTTATTCACAATAGAACATAGATAACATAACAAATATTTACACTGAAGAAATGTTACACTTTTATGCACAAAATGAGCTCATTTCAAATGTGATGCCTGCTACAGGTCTCATAATAGTTGAGACAGGGACAACAAATGTCTGAAAAAGCAAGACATTTAAAAAAAGATTCAGCTGGGAGAACATCTAGCAACTAATGAAGTTAATTGATTTCAGGTCTGTAACATGATTAGCTTTAAAAGAGATGTCTTACAAAGGACAGAGTCTCTCAGAAGTAAAGATGGGCAGAGGCTCTCCAATCTGTGAAAGAGTGAAGAGTAAAAAGATTGTGGAATACTTTAAAAGCAATGTTTCTCAAAGTCAAATTACAAAGGCTTTGCAAATCTCATCATCTACAGAGCATAACATTATCAAAAGATTCAGAGAAACTGCAGAAATCTCTGTGTATCATCAGTCATGTGTCAGTGACTTTACTAAATGGGCCCAGGAATACTTCCAGAAACCACTGTGGGTAAACACAATCCACCGTGCCATCTGCAGAGGCCAACTAAAGCTTATCATGTAAAAAGGAAGCCATATGAAAACATGGTCCAGAAGGCACATTTAAAATGGCGCATCATTAAACAAAAAATACGTCAAAGACGACTATGAACTCTCCAGCAGCTGAAACCTACATCAAGCAAGAATGAGACCAAATTCCAAACCAAAGCTCCAGAAACTCATAACTTCAATGCCCAGAAGTCTTCAAACTATTTTGAAAAGAAGAGGAGATGCTACCCCATGGTAAACCTGCCCCTGTCCCAACTATTGTGAGACCTGTAGCAGGCATCAAATTTGAAATGAGCTCATTTTGTCCATAAAAGTAGTAACATTTCTCACTGTAAACATTTGTTATGTTATCTATGTTCTATTGTGAATAAAATATTGACTCATGTGATTTGAAAGTCTTTTAGTTTTTATTTTATTCAAATTTAAGACACGTCCCAACATTTCCAGAATTCAGGTTGTAACCATTGCTGTAGAATATAGTTTTTGGGTCTAAACCAGTGACTGAATGGTCCACTGGTTCCACTGGTGTGACTCGGGACACTCTGTCCTCAGCTCTAGCCCTGCTCCGGCCCAGCTCTGGCCCCCTGCCCAGCCTTTGACACTCCCTCGTGTTTCCTTTCAGCCTCTGACATCACTGCTGCTGGGACCCGGGAGGTTTCGCTGTCTAACTCGTCCAGTCTAAGGTTTCACATGAAGCAAGGTGCAGCAGATAATTGGCGGTGTGATGTTTGGAGCTAAAAATACAGTAGTGTGTCCTGAGTCATATGTGTGCTCAGGGAAACCCGTCGTCTGCTGCTGGGATGGACACCAGTAGAAAGAGCCTCTGTGTTTGGGGTTTTAGAAATAAAATAAAAACAATGACAAAAACACATGTCACATGTAATTGTGCCATTGAAACTAATCTCAGATACGTTTAATGTATTTTATTGATGTTTGGATGGCCATTACAACTACTATATCTATTATTTTTCAGCAGTGAAAGTCAACTGGCAGCCCATGGGCCACATACAGCCCACCACAGCATTCCATCTGGCCCGCAGAGTATTACTTAAGCTGATATTAGGGCTGTGCCAAAAATAAAATTCAAAGTTGAATCATGATTAAGTATAGGCTTGATCTCGATGATAAGAGCCCTTTTTTTTGATATGGACAAGTCTAGATGCACAAAACGGAGCAGCTGAGGAGCACACTTATGTTTAATGTTACCACCCACCTGTTACCGCCTGAGCTAGAGAGAACAAATAGAGGAGTTTAGAGGAATAACCACCAAAAAGGTACTACACGTTTAAATATAAAAAAGCATAAAAAACAAAAAACAAAACAAGCAATCAGAGCAACAACTCTGTCTGCAGCTTCAGTGCTAGAGCAGCTAAGCTAACAGTTGTGCTGTACAAAAACAGCAGTCCATACTCCAGTTTTACGCTGCAGTTAACTGATAGGACAAAGGAGCAATACTGTCCATACTGTATATATTTCAACCATCCTAACTCCGCGGAAACCCTAACCCTAACCCTATACTCAGAAAACAGGGCATGCACGCAGTGTTTGAAAGTTAAGCTGAAGTAGCACACAGCTGTCTTTGCCGCAATGCTTGTCACTTGAAAAAGCTTCCTGAGCAGCATGGCGTTTAAGATAAGAAATTTTACTGTCAATAGCCAGACAAAATGAAAGAACTAGGTCCAGGCTGTGCGTGCAAAGACAGGACAGGTCTGAAGAGACAGACAGGAGTTTTTTCTGCTGCTCTCACAGAGCAAAGAACTGAATGTTTTCAGTTGTTTTAAAAACTCACAACATCTCTTTTATTTGTTTAAATTATTATATTATGTTATTGTTTAAAAACTAAAACTTATACATTATACTCCCACTTTTCTATTACAATAATAAAAAAGATTAATCATATTAATCATATCATAAAATTCAATTTATTAAAAAATAAAAATGTGGCCATATTGCCCAGCCCTGGCTGATGTAGTAATCTTTTTTTTAATAACAACTAGCAGCATGGTGGCAGAGTGGTTAGCACTTGGGTGCTTTTCCTATGCCTCCTCCATCAACTTACGGGGCAGCAGTAGCTCAGTTGGATGCTTGCCAACTACCCCGAAGGTTGGCGGTTACAACCTATAGTAGTTGCATACTGTTGTTGTGTCCTTGGGAAAGACACTTCACCCACCTTGCCTGTATGAATGTGTCAATGTGACTGTCTTTGGTGGTGGTCAGAGGGGCCGTAGGCACAGATTGGCATCCACGCTTCCTTCAGTTTGCCCCAGGGCAGCTGTGGCTACAGAAATAGCTTGCCACCACAGAGTGTGACTGAGGAGATGAAGTAATAATGTTTCTAATGTAAAGTGACTTTGTGTGTCTAGAAAAGTGCTGTGCAAGACTAATGCATTATTATTATTATAACATGCACAATAAGATAATTCTCCAGCTGGGTATTCCTAACCAGGACAATGGCTCAGATCAAGAGAAAGGACCCTGGGCCCTGACCGGTTGCCCCCAGCGGCACTGAAGGATGGGTCAAATACAGAGAAAAATAAATCCCTAAAATCTTTGAACAGAAGCAGTGTTGACATGTTTTAACGGTGTATGCTCAAAAATCATAATTTACTGGATTTTTACACTAATATCAACATTACCCATGTGTTAATATCATGAGCCTTCAGTTTGCAGGCCTCAGATGAAGACAGTATGTTTTGTCTGAAACTCATGAGTGTTGGTCTCTGAGCAGTCACTCTTGGCTGCAGCCTCAGAACCTGTCTGTCCTGTCTCTGTCTCTGCTCTCGTTGTTATTCTGGGCACACATTGCACTCAGCACTGTGTCATCTGAACTCTCTGGTTTCTAGGAAGGGAGGGGGAGACGGGGTCATGCTTCAACCACAGAGGCAGCTTTTCCAGCAGTACAGAGGAGGAGCTGTGGAAACACATGTGGGCAGTGAGTAGGTACTGTCCTGGATCTTTAACACACTCACAGCACTTTGCATGTGTACTTTAACCTGGGTAAAGTTTATTGTGTATATACCTGTTTGTTTCAAGCATTGATTACTTTATTAGGTACTAATGTAGGCCCTGAGAGCAGATGAAATTATCAAGTGGAGGATGACCCAACCTCTCTGAAGGCACTAGATAATCATTCGTCATCTCACCATCTCCATCTCTCATATTTGGTTGTAAAGGTAAGTGTGCAACGTTACTCAAACTTTAGTTCACATGAAAATGAAAGTGCTGAACGCAGAGCCAGTCACAAACAACATCACTAGTGAGCTGTTCATCAAGAGTAAAATGGAAACAAACGCTCATCCAATCCATGTAAATACAGCAGAGGCCAGATCTACAAAGAAGGCTGCTGAATGAATACAAAATTATTGTTGTATCTTTGTAAATGAGCCATAAGCATTATCTGTTATTTTGAAACCCCCACCTGTGCTCAAACAACTATTTCATTTGAATTTTCTCTGCCTTGAATTTTATTTTGTAGCATGAAAATGTCTTATTTTACATATTCAGTAGGCATTTTTGCACAGAAACAGTTACAGGAACCTACTTATAGGAACCCCCCTGCCCCAGGACCCTTTTGGCCAGCTCGCTTTGGCACTGCTGATAGCTGACCGGGTTGGAACTGCATGACATAAGCATCACAACATGGCGTAAGTCAACAAACCTAAGGAAACCACTGCATGGAGCACAAAGACAGACAAAATGCATTTTTCACTGCAGGAATAATCATAACAGAGTAGCAAATATGATGAATAAAGTCAGGCTTATTGTGTTTACAGAGAGAGTGAGAGACGAATGATCAAAAGTTAGCATACTGTTTCATATACTGCTTCATTACTTTAAAATATAAGAGGTGAGTCTAACTAGCTTTAAAATGAGCTGCTTCTGTGTTCTGAGAAAATATTTAAGTCAAATTGCATAAGGTGGTGGTGTACTTCTGCAAACGTTACCTGTATCTCTAAATACGACAGTGAAAAGTTCCTAGGCCAACTGGAAAGCCTCTGCTCCAAAGTAGGAGCTAAAGAGGTTACAGGAACTGTGGTCCCCAGGTCCTAATATATGCAAACATGAGACAAAAGGGGATAGTTCCTCAAAAGTTTATAGGAACTGCCAAAGGTTCCTACAGTGTAAAAGGGTCTACTGAGCCATCAGAGCTAAATCTGTCCTGTGTTTGTTTAGCACCTGAGAGAGACACTAACCTCTGGTGCTACAAGGTTTGCTCCATCTTTAGTGTGTCTTATTTATTGAACATGCACACAAACCTTTGATAAATCAAGCACATAGTGTGTTTCAGTTCACATCACACAGGGCACACAAGTGCAAGAGAACAAATTGAAATGGTGCATGTTTGTTTTACATCTAATCCCACTCATGTGATCAGTATGAAAACTTTGGTCCAAGCAGAGATGCCCTGACTTCCCCCTCCAGCTCCCCTCCTCCAGCTCTTCTCCCCCTCCTGTTCTCCTCCTCCAGCTCTCCTCCACCTGCTCTCCTCCTCCTCCGGTTCTCCTCCTCCAGCCCTCCCCCTCTGGTTCTCCTCCACCAGCCCTCCCCCTCTGGTTCTCCTCCTCCAGCTCTCCTCCTCCAGCTCTCCTCCTCCAGCTCTCCCCCTCCAGTTCGGGATGTCTGCCCAGATATGACCTAGGGAGGACATCAGAAACAGATGCCTGGGCCACTTCAGTCTAACCAGGCAGGCCATTTTAGCCCAGGTTTAGTCTTGTGCATCCATATATAAAGCCCAGTCCTGGCTCAAGACCTGCTCTTGACACACTTGAAGTATTCAATTCAATTCAATTCAATTCAGATTTATTTGTATAGCCCAGTATCACAACAAAAGTCACCTCAAAGGGCTTCACAACAGTTGATCAAACATAAACACACAATAAGGCAACACAAACAATATCTACACTAAACAGACCCAGGACACTCCTGTCCTTAGACCTTCCTTCTCGGTAAGGAAAAACTCCTAAAAAAACCCAGCTGTGAGAAAAAGAAGAAACCTTATGGAGCCCAACTGAAGGAGAGATCCTCTCCCAGGACGGACAGGCTTGTGTCCTGCACTGTTAGTTCATTAGCTCATCTATAGGATCATAGATCAGCTCTGTAAGGATTCATCCAGGGAGTGGGGTGAGGTAGGTTAAGGAAGTCCAGAGGATGCAGCAGGTGGCCTCATCCAGACAGGTGAGTGGGGCGAGATAAGTATGCCTTAACCTTAACAATAGTTTGCTTAAAATGAAATATTTTGGAGGTTTAATGTAGTTATTGTACAGTAAAAATATAACTACTGATACAGAACACAACTTGTGCTCTCTCTGAAGCTGTTTGGACTCCGGAGATCCTGGCTGCAGATTGCTGTGGCGCACACAGCAGCAGTGTTTGTGTAAAGTGCTGCCTCATGCCTCAGCCCTCGCCTCTGACCTACTTTCTGCTCCGTGTGGAATGAGAAAACAGTCCAAACAAAGACGCTCTCTCTGGCAGCGCACTCTCCAAAGAGCCTCTGAGGGAACAGAGAGGGAATGTTGGGACAGGGGCTGCCTCAGAGCCAGGAGGACTCAGAAGAAAAAATTCCGCCCAGGACAAGTGAACGGGACGGGGCCTGAGCCGCACAAACAGGGCCATGTTGTTCAACTGTTGGATTGACTCAAATAACATCCTGGTCTGCATTAAGTACAGTCTGATCTAATAATGAGGATGTATGCTGGTAGCTCCATGTGACTGTGAGCAGAGAGGACTTGGCGAGAGTGAGCAGCCTGGAGCTACGGCGCGCAGACGGAACAAGCCAAACATGAAAAATTCAAAGGAATATTGCATGAGGAATGTAGGATCTACTTAACACTTGTCTTTTATGCAGTCCAATCCACTTTAGTTAAAAGGCATAGAATAAAAGTGCTGTTTTAAGTCTCATTAGAAAAAAAAAGTTACGCTTATGTCTGTAAGGGAGTCACAGGTGGCTGAAGCCCTTCTACTTTGGGCCTGAGGTGGAGACAGAGCGCCACAAAAGCCCAGTGCTCATCTTTTCCCTCCTGGTTCTATACATGGCACACATAGCAGCGGACACAGGCCTGGGCTGTCCCGCTGGGTGGCCTCACATGTCCACAGAGTCAGAGACTGCTCACAGTCACACAGATGGACTCTCTGTGGCTCTCATCACATCACAAATTAAAAGCAAACCCACAACTAGGCCTGTCAGTGGTTGGTACAGTCATCAATCAGGTAAAGGAAACAAGACTTCTTGGAGTCATTATAGACAGCAGACTCAAGTGGTCTAAGCATATTGAGCGCACTGTTGCAGTTATGGGAAAAGCGCTGGCTGTTATTAGAAGATGTGCGTATTATTTGCCCAAAAAAAAAAAAAAAAAAAAATCATTCTTATCTAATCACTCTTGTTCTAGCTCACCTACAATATTGCCCCATGGTGTGGTCCAGTGCCTCAGAAAAGAACACTGAAAAACTACAGTTAGAAGCAGAATAAGGAGGCATGCCTTGCTCTAAATTGTTTAGATATACAAATATTCACAGCATGCATAGAACATTAGGTTGGCAATTGGTGAAAAATACAGTTAATATTGCCCTTCTTTACTTTTTTAGAAATATGGCTGTCTTCAAAATACAGAAGGTTTTATATGATAAGCTTTCATTTAACTGTGCCTTTCACAAATTTAATACAAGACTCTTCCAACATTCACCAATCAGGATCCTAACAAACAAACAAACAAACAAACATCTCCAGCATAGCTGAATTGGACTATATAAAGAAATGCATCCTCCACACCAGCTCCCACTGTGTCTGCTCAGACTGCTTTTGTTACTGCCAGATAACTGCCATTAAAACCGTACATTGATATTTCAGTAGTGAATATTGTAATCAGTAGCATAAGGAGGTAATTAGGGGCCCCAGTGCAGGTTTTCAGAATGGGCCCTAAAGTTATGAAGTATATCACTGTAAATGTTTATTTCTAACTAAACTTTGTCAGCATTAAGTTAAATATTATGAAGGTATTGTGCACATCATACAATTTAAATCTTTTTTTATCATATGCGTCTTCCTAAATGAGTCATGCTTGCAGTGTAATTTATACCCTAAAATGAAAATAATCCACTAAAATGGGGCCCCCTCATGTCCGGGTCCTGATGCCTGATGTTACTCCCCTGCATGTAATTTATTGTATATAAATCTGTTTATTATTTCATATCGTCACATTTGTGTGCCATAACCCGCTCCAGAGAGTCTGAGGTTCGCGCAGACAGCACTCCTGGCTCATGAAGGCTGATAAAGGCTCTCATGAACATAATTATGAAAGTGCGGTTTAGTTTCGTTATTGCTCCTACTGTAGTGATTGTAAGTACTGGTATCAGTGAGCAATAATGGAAGTGCTCTAATGTTCTGACGCTCGAAGAACAGACTCATATTAAATATGAAATATTACACAGAATATGTAATTATCCATGGATTAAAGTAAAAAGTTGTATTGTTGTGCATAAGGCACAGTCTAGTTTCTGTTTTGCAGAAGTGAGTCTAATAATAATAATAATATGATGTAAGTGTGGGGAGGACCAGGAGCTCGGCCTTATGTGCTCTGGTTTGGGTTTGCCTTTTTTGGAATTAATATTGTTGTGTGTCACTGTATCTTCTCCAAACTAAAGGTGCATTGACTACAACTATAGACCAATATCAAATCTCCCTTTTATTTCGAAAATCCTAGAAAGAGTTGTAGTTAAACAGTTATGTCGCCACCTACAGGACAATAGGTTATTTGAAGATTTTCAGTCAGGTTTTAGACCCCACCATAGCACAGAAACTGCATTAGTCAGAGTCACAAATTACTTGTTATGTTAAGTTGTTATGTTAACTTGCTTGTTAAGTTCAGACAATGGACTGGTCTCAATCCTAGTTCTGTTAGATCTCAGTGCAGCCTTTGACACCATTGACCACAGCATCTTACTCCAGAGATTAGAATGTGACATAGGGGTCAGAGGAGCGCCCTCTGCTGGTTTAAATCCTACTTATCTGATAGGTACCAGTTTGTCAGTGTAAATGAACATTCCTCACAGTGCAGTAAAGTTAGCTATGGAGTGCCTCAAGGCTTCAGTACTTGGACCCATTCTGTTCATGCTTTACATGCTGCCTTTAGGAAAACATAATCAGAAAATATGGCATTAATTTTCACTGTTACGCAGACGATACACAGTTGTATTTATCAATTAAACCTGATCAGAATGACCGCGTAGAAAAACTTAGCGCCTGTGAGAGACATAAAGACCTGGATGACAATTAATTATCTCCTCCTAAACCCAGAAAAAACAGAGGTCATTATACTAGGCCCCAAAAAGCTGAGAGATGCTCTGTCTGACCAGAGTCTCCCTGGACGGTGTCAGTGTAGCCTCAAGTTCTACTGTGAGAAACTTAGGAGTTTTATTTGACCAAGATTTATCATTTAAGGCTCATATAAACCAAGCCTGTAAAACAGCATTCTTTCACTTATGTAACATAGCCAAAATCAGAAATATTATATCTAAAAATGATGCTGAAAAACTTGTCCATGCGTTTGTTACATTCAGGTTGGATTACTGTAACTCTCTGCTGGCAGCGTGCCCTAAAAACTCTTTAAAATGTCTTCAGCTTGTTCAAAACGCAGCAGCAAGATTATTAACAGGAACTAACAGGAAAGAACATATTACTCCTGTGCTAGCTTCACTTCACTGGCTTCCAGTTGAATTCAGAATTAGGTTTAAAATCCTTCTCCTGACTTACAAGGCTGTAAATGGTACGGCCCCATCCTACATTACTGATGTTATAGAGCCATACCAACCAAGCAGAGTACTGTGCTCACAAAATGCAGGGCTATTAGTGGTTCCCAGGGTTTCTAAAAGTACAGTTGGAGGTAGAGCCTTTAGTTACCAAGCTCCTGTTTTATGGAATCAGCTTCCAGCTCATGTTAGAGCGGCAGACACAGTCTCTACATTTAAGGTTAGGCTTAAAACGTTCCTCTTCGAGAAAGCTTATGGTCAGGGCAGCTAGGAACAGGGTTAATTCCACAGCTGAAGCTAGGCTGCTCTAGGAGCTAGAAGCTGGGGGAAGTATGGTGCACTGAGTCTCTGTCCTCTGGTTTCATCTGCTGCTCCTCTTCTATCACTGTCATTAATATAATGAAATACTCTATATCTCCAATCAGTTCCTTGCTATTCACAAGTTGTCCCTCTCTCCCGCTCCCCTCTGGGGGAGTGGGGACTGTTTCAGATGCCTGGCTGCTGGCAGATGTCCCAGTGACGATTGGATCTTAGCTGACCCCATCTGTGCTCCTGTCCCGACCTGTGTGCCCTCAACCTCACCTCTAAGGATTTCCCGGATCTCCCTCACCCCACTCACCTGTCTGGATGAGGCCACCTGCTGCATCCTATGGACTTCCTCAACCTATCTCACCCACTCTCGTCTGGATGAATCCTTACAGAGCTGATCTATGATCCTATAGATGAAGCTAAGGACTAGCAGTCCTAGACGCATTGCCTGTCCGTCCTGAGAGAGGATCTCTCCTTCAATATGGGCTCCATAAGGTTTCTTCTTTTTTCCCGTAGCTGTTTTTTTTAGGAGTTTTTCTTTACCGAGAAAGAGGGTCTAAGGACAGGAGTGTCCTGGGTTTGTTTAGTTTAGTGTAGTTATTGTTTGTGTTGATTGTGTGTTAAGTCTGATTGTGTGTTTATGTTTGATCAACTGTTTGTGAAGCCCTTTGAGGCGACTTTTGTTGTGATACTGGGCTATACAAATAAACCTGAATTAAGTTGAATTGATACAATAATTCCCAACTCATGGGTTTGGAACCAGAAGTAAGATGTGGGGAGGTTGCATATTGTTCAGCTTACTGAATCTGAAGTAATGTTGTTTTGGTTAAATAAAATGGTTAAAGTGATTTTTAAAACACATGCCTTGGTAAAATAATTTAGAAATAACTGTTGTTGTGTGTCCCACCACTGCCCTGCAACAGGTATCCAGAAATCAGCAGTATACTCTCAGACGTCTACATCTAGAGATCTGCATTATAACTAAATATGTCATCATTTTAAATTCTGCAGCTAAAGTATACAAAAACCCCCAAAACATAAAAATATATTTTGTTGGAAAGAATGACTCAAGACACATCAGTTACAGTGTATTGTCAGTTGCTGCCTCCCTTTGTCTACAGACCGTTTCAGTGAAACACATGACTCATATGGAGGTCAGAGGTCACAGTAGTAGAAGAACATGTGGCTGGACGAATGTGTCAGACCCGGTTCTATGTCAAACAGAGGAGGATTTTTCTCCCCTCACTGCACTGATGTGTGCATCATATTCCATTTCTATTTATTTTCTGACTCATCATGAGCTGATGACGTCAGTGTGTGCAGTAGTGAGGGAAGGGCTTCAGGGGGACTAAAGATATAAGCCAATGGGGCACAACAGTGCCCGCCTCCCTCAGGTGCCGGAAGGAAATTCCCCATTAATTTTTCCTGTAGACTTTTTGAAAAGGACAAAGCTACAAATGTATTTCTATTCAACTATTCAAGTTTAAGATAATATTTTTAATTAAAATTAATTGTGCTATGGACATGAGTACGGCTGGGCCACACTTCATGAGGCCCAGGAAAAAACCCTCTAAAGTAGAGGCCCCCTTATAGACCCTGAGGCCCAGGACAGACACGTACCTGATTAGCCCCTGTTGAGCTTTTAAACTCTTAATAACTCTATGGGAAAAATCAATGGTAAATTTCATTTTCCGGCAGCAGCGGGGGGCAGGCACTGTTGCGCTTCATAAACATCACTCAGAGTTCTAACTAAAGGCCCAGGAAACAACAAATAACTTCACAATGCAAAAGTATGTATAATAATAATAATATGACTGCACTGAATAGTAGCAGTATACAACAAGTCACACAGCCACAAAAACCAACCAGTTCCTTATAGTTCAATGCACAAAGCTTTGCTCAAATGTTTTTTTTCTCAGCCTTTGCAAAATCCACTCCAAACATAGAAAGCTTAGACCAAGTCTGTTGCATTCTCAACTGTTGACGGATGTTAGCCAGGGCTTGACATTTCTTAAACATGACATTGACATTTATTCAATTTTGTGCTCACTGGCTACTGTGGCTAGTCTTTGTCAAAATTTGCAAGCCAATCAGTGTTTTTTTTTTTTTTCCATAATTTGATTAGTTATGTTTTTGTGTATATTTTACATTTATAGTATACAATAAGCTTGACAATGACAATGTAAAATTTATTTATATATGGACAGAGATTTATTTATTTATATTAAAACAGGTTTTATTTATATTAAAACAGGTTTTATTTATATTAAAACAGGTTTACCTCAGCAGAAAAAAAAATACCTGTGCATGTGATCTTTTAAAACATTTTTAAAACATTACTTTGTTTAAATTAATAATTTTCTTTCTTTACTCATGATGAATTACTGTACACTGAACATATTCTCAAAGCAACATACTAAAAGATATAGGTATGCATAAACCTCAACCAGCCAAGTGGCTAGTGGGAACATTTGTGTCATTAGTCAAAATAAAAATCTCCCCACATTTGGTTGGTTGGCTAGTGTTAATGTCAAGTAGAGAAGAATTTGTTGCCTTGTTTTGTAGCAACAAATACTTCTCTCCAGACCCGCTGTATCCTCTGTGACCATGCTGACCTCGGGCCTCAAAGCACTGAACTTGTGCAGCAGGTTCAAAAACAAGAGTGGTGACTGGAGTGGAGGTGGAAGTGGCTGACTCACAGAGGGTTCACTGAGTTCAGGCTGGGAATAAGTGACGGGAGTGCATTCCACAGACCACTCCCCCACCCCCCCCCCACCCCCTCCCCCCGTCCCGCCATAAGTCTTCTCAGGGGGGATTCCTAAGCTTTCTGGGGCTGGTCTCTGCTTCTGTGTCAACATTTCCAGAGGCTGCTGCCAGCGGTGGGGAGGGCTTTAAGGGTACGGTGAGTGTGTGCGTCTGTGTGTGTATGTGTGTGTGTGCTTGTGTGTGTGTGTGTCGGTGGTGGGGGAGTGGGGGGGTATTCATTCAGTTTTTGGACCGGCTTTTGCACACCGCCCTCCCGTCCACAACAAAAACATCCTGCAGGTCACAGTCAGACGGAGACCACACTGCCTCCTCAGTGTGCTCAGGCTCTGCCCACACTCATGCCTTCTCAGTTTAAACTCTCTGCTAAGTCTAAGGCTTGTGTCCAGCTGTAGCTACAGTAGAGTCATGAGCGCAAATCAGTACATCAGTATTAAATATGGGAAGAATTTGTTCAGTGTTTTCATATGACATTTCTGTTTTGAAATACAACCTCTGAGAATGTAAAATATGAATATGAATATAGCCAAATATGAGAGGAATATGGCTCAGATGCAGCATCCTCACCAATGTTCACTAATGGCCCAGGCCAGATTGGAGCCACTCCAGGGTGCATCATCAGCAGTGGGCAGAGGGGGCACTCCCAAAGACCAGTCACTATCCTGCCATGTCCTCCACAGAATCACATCTGTTCCGTTAAAGCTACTCAAAACTTTACACCTCTGTCAGAAACACCACCTCCTTTTCCTTCACCTAATACAAATACAAATACTAATACTAATACAGTCCATCAAACATTAGTGCTCATCTTTAAACAATAAAATCACACAGTCTGCTTGAGACAAACATAGATCCTGAGAGGACCTGGATCCTGAGAGATGCCGGGATGAGCCTGGATACTGAGAAGGACCTGGAACCTGAAAGGGGCTTCGATCCTGAGAGGGGCCTGGATCCTGAGAGGGGCCTGGATCCTGAAAGGGTCCTGGATCCTGAGAGGGGCCTGGAGTAAAGCGCCCCAGACAATGGGGAGGGCTAAAGGTGAGGGGAGAGGGGCCTACGCTGCTGCTAATATATTCCAAGGAGACTTCTACAGTGCTCAGCCACCATTTGCCCCACATAATGGTTTCCATGGAGATGGAGCTAGATCCCGGGCCGGGTACAGAAATGAGGAGCGGAACAATGACCCCAGCGACGGCGGAACATTTTTCAGCGGCTGTCTTTCTGCTCAGTGTCAGAAGGTAAGTCAGCTCCAGTGTTTTCAGTGCTCTCTTTCCCATGGCCCAGGACGGCACTTCCTAAAGCCTGTGCTCACCAAAGCCATCCTTTCAGCCCTGCTCTGACCACACTGTGGGAATTAGCATGCTTCAGTAGCCTCGCAGAAAACACCGTCCTGAGAGGATTCTCAGGTCTGATCACACTGGGAAAGCCAAATGATAAAATGTTTAGGTCAGGGGTCACCAACCTTTTTTCCCCTGAGAGCTACTTTTACAAAATAAAAACAGCAGAGAGCTACTCATGCTTTGCAACATTTATTAATTTATCTTCTTCCACTTACTCCCTTTACGGGTTGCGATTGTGGACATTTAGCAGAAGATGAATGAATGAACATACACAAGTTGGTGTACAAATCAGATTTGACTAATGAAGATTATGAAGCCTTTGGGGAGCTCCTTGGAAAGTAGTTGAGAGCTGTTGGAGACTCCTGGATTTAGATGATCTCAAAGTGGAGGTGAAGTACTGTCCCACAACTTCACTTCACATCAGGAATACTGTCTAATGACACTTTTACCTTTGAGTCCACGACACAGCAAATAAGGAAATGTTCAGCCTTAAGTCAATAACCAGTTTTATACACAACATGCAGCAGCTGAGCCCACATGATATGTGTTATCATGATGTGAGAACACAGACCTGATTTTTTATTTAGGGTTTATTTAATAGGGACAGATACAATAAACATAAATTAGCTTCTTAAAGTAATCCAATGTCAGTATCACAGTGTTTATAACCAAAGCTAATTCACAACACCTGTCCCTAGAAGGGCTTTTGACAGCTATTACACTAAATGGATAGTAAACATGAAAAGTGAATATAATATATATATATATATATATATATATATATATATATATATATATATATATATATATATATATAAAATGTCCAAAAAACTAATTGCACAGATAGAGAATCTACACACACGCACACAAACACACTGTGCACACACATCTCCACATTATAAATTATACAGGATCACGCTGTTGTTGCTGTATGAGCCAGGATTTTGTCTGTCTTTTAAAGCAAGACAGTTTAGTTATAGTCTTTATCTCAGCAGGAAGAGAGTTCCATAGGTTTACTCCATTTACAGAATAAACAGCCTGAGCAAAAGATGTTTTACAGAATGGAACTTTACAGTCTCCTCCTGTAGATGCTCTTGTCGGTCTGATGTTTTGTCGTCTGTTCACAAATTGGCTCAAAAGCAAATCATATACACAGATGTGGGGTCTACTTGCAGCAGTTCAGTTGCACTCACAATCATTCAAAGGCTTTAAAACTACATATTTCAACAGTATTTTGCATTTCTGTTCTCTTTATATTCATTTTAAGATTAATACTAACTGTGTTTGTTTTATCCTTCCTGGAGAGCCGGTCTCTACTTTCAACTTGGCACAACTTTGACTCGCTGCTTCATTTGGTTTGACAGTGACGTCGGAACATCTGTAGAATACTTTAGCTATTCTATATTTGTGCAAGAGCTGGCCCTAGGCTTAGCCCCTGGGCCAGACTTTAGACCTGACAGATCTAAACAGAGCCAGACTCAAGTGAAAAGGCAGTGAAGGATAATCAGTAAATCCACCCCTCCTCCTTCTAACACAGTAAACCTGAGAGTACAGCAGGTGAGAGTGCACAGACCGAGGATAGAGCTCCGGAGGGACGGCAGGCCCTCGTGGAATCTAAATAAGAGCGGCTCATTTCAGAGGAACCTGTGCTGGTCATTAAGTGTCTCCCTCTGACCTTCAGCTCTCTCTCTCTCTCACACACACTGCACGCTACACGCTGCTGTTGGACACAATGCCAAACTGATTTATCTTTGCACTGGGACGGTACTTTTTATAGACAATAAAAAAGATTGACCCACTCAGTGTCCTCTAAACAGAGGCCCCTTCACAACAAATATATCTGACCTTCAGCTGTCACAGAACACAACTCCTACTGTGCACTAACAGGACAAGTCTGCACCCAAACAAACTACAGACCAGCTGCTAGGGTCTGTGTTTTATTTTATTTTTACTCTGGCTTGGTTATTGCATAGCAGAAGTGGGGAACTCGAGTCACACAATTTTTAGGACTTGTGACTTGCTTGACAAACATTCGCAAAAAGACTTGACTTGACTTTGACTTGATGAATTTAGACTTGCCTCGGATCTGAGCTAAATGACTTGAAATTACTTGTTTTTACAGAAAATTCAGGATGAATTTGACTGGGGGGATTAAAACTGTGGCACATTTATGTTTATTTATGTTAATGAGCCATGTGGGCCACTTTAGTTTTGTTTTCACTGAATGCTGCATGCTTCGACACGACACAGTGGAGAAGGAGGGAGAATGCATGCACTTCGTATGGATGGATTAAAGACTGTTACAGTCTGTGGGAGAGATGACGACTGATATTAAGTTTGTTAAGCACTTCACTCCTCTGTCATCTTTTGTCTCATATTGCATGCTTTTAATCAATATAGCCTCATTAAACATGCCACTAGTGGTATTCTGTACTTGTCATAACGCTGTGATGTGGATCATACAAATATGTCACATCACATAAGGAGATAGATGAAATTTTATGAAGTTGGTTCGAGGATCAAAGTACTGTAGAATTTATTTTAATTTTTTGCAACAACCAAGTGTATTGTAATTGGAATTATTCACGTTAATTTGGAGAATTCATTTCAAATTTCTAATTCTTTAATTCAGTTCAATTCAATTTGATTTCCATAGCCCAGTATCACAACAAATGTCACCTCAAAGGGTTTCACAAAGAGTTAATCAGACATAAACACACAATCAGACATAACACACAATCAATACAAACAATAACTACACTAAACTAAACAGACCCCGAACAGCCCTGTCCTTAGACCCTCCTTCTCGGTAAGGAAAAACTCCTAAAAAAAACAGCTGTGGGAAAAAAAGAACTCTCATGGAGAGCACATTGAAGGAGAGATCCTCTCCCAGGACAGACAGGCTATAAATGTGTCTTGGACTGTTAGTCCATTAATTCCACTTACAGTCGACATGTCTCTTCAGTTTCAAGGACAGGACCAATCATTTTGTTTATTTTATTTTATAAGCACTCAGCTGTGTAGCCCTATTAATTGTTTGTTGCCTAGATAAGGTATGTGATAACTTCTGTGCTGTAGACTTGTGTAAATGTGTAAAAACAGTTCGGCCAAAAACAAAACATATATGACTTGACAAGACTTGCTGACTAAAAGCAGTGACTCGACTTGTCTTGCTTGACTTCCTTAAAAATTGACTTGGACTTGCTTGTAACTAGAAGGTTATGACTTGATGCTTACTTGTGACTTGCACATGATTGACTTGCTCCCACCTCTGTTGCATAGTCATAATGAGTAATAAGATGGGAACAAAAAAGTTGTTAGCTATAACAACCATATAACCAGAGAATAATAACCAATAACTCAGGTGTCAACATAATGAGCACTTGCAGAAGCTGAAGAACAGTATTCATCGAGGCACAGTTCTACCCTGAGATCCAGTACTCTATCAGAACAGCTCGAAATACCACTGACGTGCCAACCCCAGAGCGCTCTGCAGACACACAACATGAATGTGACCGAGGGGCTGGGGTCCGCAGGGTAAAAAACAAACAAACAAACAAACAAAAAACACTCAGAACACAGTCAGGAAGTGCACAGCACAGCAGCCTCACCATGCACAAGACCACACAGCTCAAACTTGCCTTTTTTTTTATAACTGTTTGTGTATTAAAGTCTCTCTGATCTGTGGTGTGGCAGTGGTCCTGGGACTGGCAGGCGGGCTCCACCCCTCCCCCCACTCACAGGACAGCAGTGTATTAAAATAGTCCCCCTCGACATGCTTTAAACATGACCTTATACAAGAGTGTCCTGCATCAGTGAGGCAGCCCTGACCCCACCCACAGCACCCTCATGACTCAACAAACCCTGGATATACATCGTCCGGTGCTGGGCCCGTCCGCTCTGTGGAGGGGAACAGTGTGCTGCCTGCTCTAGACTCAGATAGCACGACTCTCGGGCCAGATGGATTCTGGCTAAAAATAATGAGCATAAAAAGGGCCAGAGAAAAGAGAACTCAAGATCAGAGGTCCTCCTCACAGCCCCCCTGTGTCCTGTGGGTGCTACTGCTCCATAACAAAAGTGTCTGTAAACAAATGCATTAATGCAATAGACAGAAATTTTAGATGTGAGATTGTTCTGATCAAACCATTACCTAATTTTTCTGGAGAGCCCATTGAGAAGACCTAAGAAGAACACTGAAACATTCTAAAATCCACATATAGAGCTTAATGGTAGTCTCTCTTTGGCACAGCCCACTTCATGACATTAGTTGGGCATGTGCCAAAAGAGTGAGAGTCCAGCACTCATCCACATAGACACTCCTTTGAGCAGAACAGCACTGCCCACAGAGACCAGTTCATCCAAATCCTGGAGTCCTTTAGGATTCGAATTGAATGTACTTATTTCCAGCACTATTTTTGTGACTAACAGTTCAAACAGTTTGCAAAGAAGATATTTCTGAAGACCTTTGCAGGTGATTAGTTTCAGCCAGTCACACAACTGACTCATGTGATTCAGCCAGAGTTCAGAGGAAACAACATGGGAGAGCCCTCGATTCCTTCAGGCAGTCTTTTTTCACCAGTTTGAGTCAGCCTAGTCCTAACTCACAAGTCTGAAGCATGGCCATGTTCATTGTAAGGCTGAAGAGAATAAAGTACCATGCTGCAGTAGTATTGTAGTCAAGATTATACTAATCAAGACCAGGACTAGTCCAAGTCCAGAGTGAACTGAGACCAAGCCAAGTCGAGAGCAAACCTTGTGAACTAACGCTAAATAAAGGGGAAAGGTTTTCAGAGGTGGTTCAAATTAATGATCATAATCATTTAATGCCACAGAATTCACATACAAACAGCGACAGATCATTTTCCTAGTTCTTCCGATGCTGAAAACGACATTTCTCAAAAACTATCTTAACTATCTTATAATGTTTGGTAAATAGTCAAGATTCCACATCCTTGAATGGGACAAGACTGAATAAAATTGGATTCGAAGCAAAGAGACCTAGAGACCACTGAGATCTAGTAAAATTGCACCCAAGACCAAGACTGTAAAAAATGGTCTGTCCAAAATTGACCATGGATGACCTTTTTATGTATTAGAATGCTGATGGAAAGAAAACTACAGAAGACTGGTCTTTGCTTGCACTGAATTCCACTGAAATGGCTGTGTGCTTATTATTCTCACTTGATCCCATCAAAAAAGCCTTAAATCACCAGCTGTATAGTCACAGGACTGGTTTAACCCACCACTGTTCACCCAGTGACCCAGTACTGCTGCCTTTAAATCTGCGTGAGTGCTCAATCCGCATCTGGATCCGATCAGCTCCACAAATACACCCGAGTGCACTGAAGCAGGCTGGTCGTAACAGCAGCACCAGCCCAGTCTAATGAATGGGCTGGGAGCACTTGACAGGAGCAGCTCGGCCTCCACACACCACACCGGCCTGCGGATCAACTGTCAGGGAGCGGCACCCGAGAGTGTCCCAAAATATCCTCGCACACGGACAAAGGCGATACGTGAGACAGCAGGGTTAAAAATAGACGCCAGGTGTCTGAGAGCTCTGCACAGCACATGGTTTACAGTAACGCTCCACTCCACTGCATTTATGTGTGAGAAGGTCAGGTCACAGCGCTGTTAAACACGCATTAAAGCTTATACACCAATTTTAAAAGTGTCCTTGTCAACAAAACATAAAAATGATGTCTTGTTGACAGGCACTTTTGTCTCTCAGGAACAACATAACAAATTTAGAGATGTAAAAATTAAGTAATATTAGATTTGTGTTTAAAATATCAAAATTACTTATACCAAATGCATCAAATTTCATAGAAAAGGTAAAAGCCACGGCAATGTAATGAAAAAAAATACAGTTTGAAAAGGACACGTTTGTCCTCGTTGGTTAAACAAACAAGAAGAGCTGTATCAGTAAATATAATGATATGAGATATGTTTTGTGTTGAACTCTGAGTGGCACAGGTTCACTAACGCTGCAGTGGAATGACAGCTCCATGAACCTGCAGCTGAGGACTGTAAAGGAGGGACTGTGCTGGCTTGAACACCATGTTTAAATGAACTACTGTCACTGTCTGAACAGGTTTAACATTGAACTAAGAGATTTTTCCTTTAACTGGTTTCTGTCAGAATTTAACCCCAGACTCCAGACAAATGTGTGGCAAACAGTGTTGCTACAGAAACATCTGGGCTCAGTGCAGATCACTATGGACCAAAGGCAGAAGTCTAGGTCCAGGTCTAGGTAAAGCCGATGCAGCTGTAGCTCCACTGGGAACCAGAGCCATCACAACAGGATGGGCACTATGCATTTGCCTAGGGCCCCCCTTCAACTCTCGGCCCAAGGCAACTTTCCTATCTTACCTCCCCTATTGTCACGGCTCTGGCGGTGACCCTGTTTGAATGTAAGACTCATTTTTCTCATTCACTTGAGTCCACTTCAGTCAGTGCAGCACAGTCAAGATGACTGGCATGAAGATGTTGGCGTGTGACCTAAGTAGGAGCTGATTTTATTATTATTAAAGTAAATAGCTTGTGATAGACGCTGTTGTGCAGTTTGAGGCCACACCGTCAGTTTTACAACAAAATATCTGTGATTACCAACCCCCCAGAACCTGTCAGTGTGTGTGGGGCCAGTCTCAGTCTGGACTTTGAGCTGCTGGTGTGGTCCAGAGCACACTCGTTCAAACCTTGGTCGGCTTCACACTCGTACAAAAGAACCACACAATCTATAGATCCACTTACAGAGCACTCACAGGATTTCAGAGGCCCGTAACTTGAGAACCCAGAGACTGTAGTGTTCTCACGCGCGTCAAAGCCCAGCCGCGCTCCTGTTTGCCACTCCGAAGGTCTGTGGCATGTGAAGCATAAATGATGTGGCTGGAGCTCCTTCAGGGGGAGGATGTTCTTTTGTTTTGATGTCGCTGCACTGCTGCCGTACTACGAATCCAAGGCATCCAAACATGACCTCATGGAGCAGGAATCCACTACAGCAGGCAGAGCTCAGGAGGGCGCTAGCATTAGCATTAGCATGGTAGTGAACTGAGACTGAGAGGCAGGTTGTCTTTCTCTTTTCATGCAGCAGATCATTATCATCAAAGCATCATACACTTTTTATTGAAATGAATTGCTTTCAATTTTGAAACACAAAACTTTAGAGCCAAGGTCAGATTCTGGTCCAGTTCATCTTGTGTTTGTGTTCTGCAGTGGTCAGGAAAAACACACATAACCAGCTTTTAACAGGCAGAATATACATCTCAGCAAACCTCCATCATAATAATAATAATAATAATAATAATAATAATAATAATAATGCATTATTCTAGGCACTCAAAGTCACTTTAGATTTGGGTGCATTATTCACTCACTCCTGAGTCACACTTAGTGGTGGTGAGCTACTTCTGTAGCCACAGCTGCCCTGGGGAAGACTGACAGAAGCGTGGCTACCATTTTGTGCCTAAGGCCCCTCCGACCACCACCAAATACAATCACTCTGACACATTCATACATAGGCAAGGTGCCCAAGAACACAACAACAGCATACATTGACGGTAGTTCAAGATCAAGATTCAAGATTTCTTTTACTTGTCTCCCTTGGGAGAAATTTTTCTTGGATCAATGGGCCACTGCACACACACAGATCACACACCACAGAGAAAATTCACATAAGTGACAAACAAGTACAATACATTTACTTACTGGGGATCAAACCACCAACCTACGAGTTAGTGGGCTGTACTGTATGTAAAGGCAGTGATAGGAGTTCCCTAATGCATTACAAAAGTAATAGTGTTACAGTTACAGTAGTGTATTCCTTTTGACTATAATATAACGCATATGCAAATAAAAATTGGGCAGTATATTCTGTTAGAATCTCAGTAACCCATGTTACAAATGCATTTAACTTAAGTGTATTCAGTTCATTTTTATTCAGTTTCATTTATATAGCCCAGTTAATCAAACATAAACACACAATCAGACATAACGCAATCAATCACAAACAATAACTACACTAAACTAAACAGACCCGGGACATCCCTGTCCTTAGTTCTTCCTTCTCTTTAGGAAAAAAAGAAGAAACCTTATGGAGACCATATTGAAGGAGGACGGACAGCCAAAATGTGTCTAGGACTGTATCACTCACAAAATATTATGGCCCAGAGAAAAAAGAATCTGCGGTTGAAGAGTTGGATGTCAAGTTGCCGTAGAAGAGTCCACAGTGCTGTGCGCTATTTCCTGTTAAAGCTAAATCACATTTGTAAAGTGGACATTCTCCCAATATTTTCAATACATCAAGAACGTAATAGTCAAGTGCAACTTGTGTGACACCAAGGAAACTATCAAGCAGCATGAAGTCAAAAAACACCTAGGACAATATCAGGCTAACACTAAACTAACCACAGAACCACAGGGTTGGAGAAGAGAGAGAACACTTCAGTAATGTACCTCATTACATTTAAGACAGTAATATTGTTATATAATATTACTTTCTGAACATTGGTAATATCATGTATGGCACTTTCACAGTAACTGTTCCAACGCTGTGTAAAGGACTGCAGTGAAAATTTAGCTGCTTAGATTACATTCTCTACAACGACAACTGACAACTGAACTGAACATAGAGAAAACTGTCTTAACTCAGGTAAGTCCCCGGGGCCCGTTAGCTCCTTGTGTCCCAAATTTAACAGCTCCTGTCTGTGACTGAAGCACTTCTACAAAACAAATCCATTCAAAGACATTCCAAGGAAGAATGGCCTGGATTCTCCCACTCAGAGTCAGAAGTGCAGGCCACATGCCCCACAGCCTCCAACAATGGATTCTTTCAGAGGCTTCAGCTGGAGACCAACGGCAGACGGGCTGCTACAGGGAGAGGCTCCTCCACTGAGAGGGCCCGAAAACCACAGCAAAACCAAACAGAAACAACTGGACCAGGACACAAGGACAACTGGGCAAGGTGGGACAGGGAGACAGACAGAGGGCTGGTATAGTGAGAGGATCCTCAACCGAGAGGGCCTAAAACCAAAGAAAGTACACACCAGACCGAGAGGCATATGGGAATCAGAAATAAATTATTAAATAATTATTGATACCTAATAAGAATATCTAAAAGGTACTGAACTGAAGTTGGCCTGCAGTAAAACCTATCTGTCAACCAATATATCGGGATAAGTTTAGCATTTTTTAGTCAGCAATCATCTGATTCTTGTCCTTTAATGCCGATTTTTGGTCAGGCACATGTCTGGGCAACCATGTAACTGAAGGACCCCAATTTAAGATAGACCCTCTCAGGGCCATACAAAAGATTTTAGAAATACTGAGATCCATCATGTTGACAACCGGTTTAGTCCTTGTTTAGACCTAGTTTAGTCTTTGCTTTGACTTGGTTTAGTTCCTTAAAAAGTCCTGGTTTAGACCTGTTTTTTTCTGATTTAGACCTGGTTTATTCCTGGTTAGATCTGGTTTAGCCCTGGTTTAGTTCTGGTTTATTAGTCCTGTCTTTTTCCTAAATAAGTCCAGGTGTAGGCTATTTTTTACTGGTTTAGACCTGGTTTAGTCCTGGTTTAGACTTGTTTTATTTCTGGTTTAGTCCTGGTTTATTCCCTGTTTAGATCTTGTTTAATTATTTAGTCCTGGCTTAAATTGGGTTTAGATCTGGTTTAGTCCTAGTTTAGACCTTGTTTAGTCCTGGTTTAATCCTGGTTTAGATTTGGTTTGGTCCTGGTTCAGATCTAGTTTAGTCCTGGTTTAGTCCTGGTTTAAATCTGGTTTATTTCTTGTTCAGAACTGGTTCAGTTCTGGTTTATTCCTGGTTTAGATCTGGTTTATTCCTGGTTTAGATCTGGTTTAGTCCTGGTTTAGATCTGGTTCAGTCCTGGTTTAGATCTGGTTCAGTCTAGTATTAGATGTGACCTGTATGGTTCGTATTGACCCTCTCCAAAATGACTGCTAGTAGCAAGCAGAATATTCTAATCAAATGCAGTTGACAATTTAATCAAATCAGCAAAACATGAGCAAGCCTTGGGGCCCTCTGATGTATGTGGGGCCCTTTGCAGCTGCTTAGTTCACCTGTAGGAAGGGCCGGCTTTGCCAGTGGGCAGAGGCGTAGCCACGTGGTGGCCTGGGGTGGCCACGGCCACTGTTGGTCAGACCTTGGCCACCCCATTGGCCACCCCTGAGAGGTCCTGCACAACGGGCTACGCAGGTCCATAATGAGGCTGGCGTGACTGATTGACGTTACGTCTTTACGCAGCTGTTGTAAAACAAACGGTTTGACACAGAGACTTGCAGCTAAATCCTCCTGACAGATAAGAGCTCAAGCTTTGTGTCAGTTTTTATTTCACGTTGATAGGTTCAGGAATCACAGAGATGTGCACCGTTAAAGTTTGTAAAAGCATTTAGGCTTCATTACAAGACGCGCGGTTTATTACGCTCCATCTGCCGCGGTGTTTTTTTTGTTTTTGTTTTTTTTAGGTCCAGTGTCTCTTTTACTCAAAAACTATTACAAAAGAGATAATTATTTCCAATAACTTTGTTGTTAATTTTGATCAAAAGTAAGAGGAGAGATGGAGAAGAGCAGAGGAGAAACTACAGTTGGATGGGGACGCACTGTAAAGTTTTTGTTAAGAGAAATCGACCACCTCTTGTGACCCTTCAAAATAAAACTTCACCCTTTCCATCAGCTGAAACAACTTTATTGTGGTAGAGCCTGAAAGGAAAGGCATTAGCGCTGCACGAGGAACTGACAGGAGCTGATAGTACAGACTGTGAAAGTCTTGGACTGTCATGAAAAGTTTTGATGTAGACAAAGTTGTTAGTAAGTTATTACTAACAACTTGTTAAAGCAAAAATATCGAACACATTGCACTAATTAACAATTAGGGATGGGCATCGAAACCCAGTTCTAGCTGAGAACCATTTCTAATTTTTCCAATCCATCGGAATTGTTTTACTCTGCCGTTAACGATCTCTCTTATTACTTTAACTTCGCTGCAAAAGTCGTCTTCGATGAGTAGCCTACAAAGCGCGGCGCTCATCGTGCAATGCATGTCGTTCTCCTCTCTCTAATTAATGGATATGCGCTCACGGGACACGGCAGCGCGTAGGTGGAGAAGCGCGGAGCCTGGCGCGCTTGCGTCTCATAGCGTGGACACAGCAGAGTGAAGCCAGAGAGCCGTGGAGGTAGGAGCTAAATGTCCGCGCATTGTGACAGCAGGAGCTCATTCCCTTGCATAAGAAATACACAGTATGGAAGAGAGCGAGCGATAGAAAAAGAGAAATCTCCATAGAAAACGCTGAATCCTGTCTCACCTGTCTGACTCTCACCTGTCTGACTCTCACCTGTCTGACCCTCACCTGTCTGACCCTCACCTGTCTGACTCTCACCTGTCTGACCCTCACCTGTCTGACCCTCACCTGTCTGACCCTCACCTGTCTGACTCTCACCTGTCTGACTCTCACCTGTCTGACCCTCACCTGTCTGACTCTCACCTGTCTGACCCTCACCTGTCTGACTCTCACCTGTCTGACCCTCACCTGTCTGACCCTCACCTGTCTGACCCTCACCTGTCTGACTCTCACCTGTCTGACCCTCACCTGTCTGACTCTCACCTGTCTGACCCTCACCTGTCTGACTCTCACCTGTCTGACTCTCACCTGTCTGACCCTCACCTGTCTGACCCTCACCTGTCTGACTCTCACCTGTCTGACTCTCACCTGTCTGACCCTCACCTGTCTGACTCTCACCTGTCTGACGCTGATGTGGCCCCTCACAGTAACACAGGCTACTGTTTAGTTTAATAAGTTTAATGAACGTTTTTTCAGACAGACAGGTCTGGGGCTGCTGCTCCTAAATTAATATTAAAGCCACAATCCTGTTTATTTAAAAAGCATACATTTCCAGTAATTTAACAGCTGTACATTCAATACATGTTACTTCTGTTTAGTGAGCCCAGTTTAAAATAGGCTCATATACATGAAAATGAAAATAAGCTCCTATTTCTGCTTCATAATAAACTGTATGGCCACAGATCTAGTTCATTTTTATTCACAGATATATCAGGAATCGATAAGACAATCGATAAAGAATCAGATTGATAAGCAGAATTGACAATGGCATCAACATTGATAAAATCTTATCAATTCCAATCCCTATTAACAACAACATGCTTCAGGACACAGACTACATGGTTTGTTCAGTCCCTCCAGGATTTTGCGATGTTGTGATCACAACTATTAATGCAAAATCAAGCAATTGTTTTACTCACTCTATAGTCAGCTAAAATACTTTAAAATGCACCAGGATACAGCAAATATTGTCTGTTATATTGATTTTTTTTCCCTGGGGGAGGACCCCCAGACCCCCCTGTAAGTTTGTTACATACTTAACCTCTGTGAATCACAACTTGCTCTTCTGTGAGCTGCACACATCAGGGCTCATCTCCTAACTTCCTCAAACCATCCAAATAACTGGTTTCAGAACAGAACAGAAGATAATTCACATTTTTTGTATTAGTCCTATAATAATAATAATCTGCCATGTGCCACCACAATAAAATGACAGGACCCGGCTGGCCCCCCCAATAAAAAAATCCTGGCTACGCCCCTGCCAGTGGGTGAAAAAAAAAGCCGTGAGTAATAACTCACGTCTGCTTTTTACAGACAGAGACATGCAAATGCACAAACCAGTCAGAGTCCAAGTCCCTACCCAGTGCTCTGACTGTGGATCCTCCTCACAGCGGGGCCACAGCTCCACGTGGCCCGGGCCCTGACAACTCTCACTCCAGCCACTTAAATTCCTCTCTGCCCCCTCCTGAGCCGCACAGTCTGCCATGAGCCTAACGCTGCCAGAATCCCCGTCTTTGTTTCTGCTGTAGTGCAACACTCAAACTCACTTCAGAACTAACTTAAGGCCCTTCTTATGCTGGGAGAACATGAGTGATATTTCTTCATTTTTTATGATAAGTGTGCTGTGGCTGTTTTCTTGCACCTGCAAAGGAAATGACAGAAGGAAGCTCAAGTTCCTTTGTAACAGAAGGTTTATAAATGGAAAGCGCTCTCTCTGACACAGTTTGATCCTGTAGTTTTTAAAAAGCCGTGTTAGATTTTTTTCTCCACGATCTCCAAAGATGCATCACTTCTATTCATATTTTTAAAGATTTCAGGCAGTCAGTATAGACAATTCTAGGATATGTTTCAAAACCTCAACAGCATCGGTGGAACTGAGGCCAAGCACAACAGGAACAAAACAAACACGACACGGAAAAAACACAACACGAGGAGCTTACTTACTCTGGGTCTGCTGAGGCCGCTCCGACCAGTGCGCCACTGACACTGACGACTGTGAGGGGCGGGGAGAGGGTGAGTGACAGGTGATGGAAGGGGGCGGGGAGAGGGTGACTGACAGGTGAGTGGGGTGATTGACAGGTGACAAGAGTGGGAGGGGCTACTTACGACTGACGACATCCGCGCTACAGTCTACATATACCGCCTTTTGTTTTATCTGTGTAGATTCAGTGTATGCAGGCTCTGGAGGGTTCTGTGTGTTGCCCAAGGACACCTCGGCAGCTGTGTGGTTAAAGAAGCCCCCCCCCCCCCCCCCCTTCCAGCCCCCTCAGCATGGACTAAGGAATATCACTTCAAGCAGGACATTGTTCTGGGGCAGTGTGGTAAAACAAATTCAAAAAACTAAAATAAAGGTACTTTGTTTGGCCTTCAACGTAAAATGAACAGAGGATGATCACTGAAGATAATAAAAACGCAGCCTCTAAACTGGCTCCTGGAGAGTTAATGCTGCTGTGGCGATAAAGTGGCCCATGAGAAACAAACTGCTTTTGGAAAGAGAAACAACCAAATCGTGTTCCTCCTGTACAGAGCCCAGCTGCTGTACTCATTCTGAACTACACATTATTACACACATAACCTGAAATAATGTAGAATATTCTGTTCTTTTAGAGTGTGACCATCAATAGCTTACATTCAGCTTTACAGTAATTTTATTTTATTTTATTTATTTTTATAGGTACCCCAGTTTCTAATGTTTTGCTTGAGTGTACACCTTGTTTAGTTACAGTAATTCATCAGTTAGAGAAAAAAATATGCAAAAAGAAAATCACATGCATTTTATTCTGCCTGGGTAAACCTGTGTGCTATATATTATAATAAATCTCCAAGTTCCACATTTCTTTAGGCTGATCGTATACTATAAAATAAACACACAAAATCTGAACTAAGTAAATAGTGTAGAGTGAAAACACTAAATGAAAAAAATAAAAAAGTCGTGTCAGGCACTGGTTACATTAATTCTACTATAAATCATTTTATAACTACAGTCTGCACATTATGGAGTATTATTTATACTCATATAAATAAATGAACCTAATAGAACGACTTCTGTCATACTCAGAGTTTGCATAAAAGCAGAAAACTGAAGAAACCAGAAGAACCCTACACATTATGATCTAAAAAAAGATCAAAATATTGCAAAAGGGACAGTACAATCCTGGGGAACACTCAGTGACCTCAGTTAATTCTTATCTAATTCATTTCAACACAATATCAGAAACTAAAGAGAAGAGCAGAGGAAGTTTCCCGTAATACAGCAGTAGTTTACAAAAAATGTGAAAATGTGACTTTTTTTTAGGAACTCCACAGTTAGTTCAGAGGAGTTCATCATTCCTATCTATAATTTAACGAAGACAGGTTCCATAGATTACCACCCTACAAATGCACCAGTGAAGATTTCAAACAACACACACAAGTCTGTCATGTTTGTCAGAGAGAAGCTGAGAGCCTGGGCTAAAAAAAACCTCATTTACTTTACATCAGCGCCCCTCACATTTACAGGCGCACGCGTATGGTCCCAACTCTTTAACCACTGTCTTTTAACCACAGAGGCTGGTCTATAGCCGCTCGCTGGAGGAAAGGCGTATGTTTGGTATAGGCCCAGGTCAGGCTTATTTCCTGCCTTTAACAGCAGCCAACGCACAACCACACTGCATAATCCACACATCAGCTCCAGACATATGGAAACAACACATATTATTTATCATTATTAGCATTATTCTATTGGCTCCAGAAGAAAAATGTACTTTGTATTTAAAACATACAACAATACTTTGAACCCAGGTCTGCGTTTACAGTGGAAGATATAATTTTCATGTAGCTGTACTTTACTTGAGTAAATTTAACAAGGGGTACTTTTACTTTTACTTCACTACATTTTAGAGCAAGTATCTGTACTTTTTATTCGATTACATTTCTGAGTTGGTCTGAAGTACAAAGTATTTTGAGTTTTGGTTTAAAGTTATATGTTTTTGTTGTGCCCTTGGTGTAGACACAGTACTTAAATATAACAGATGCAGTAAAGTAGTACTGCTTTAGAAACATCAGAATAATAAAGACAGAAGACCTCAGTGACAGATTCAGTCTCTTCTACTGCACCAGTTTGTTCATTTTATCTGGAATCAGTAAAATCTCTCACATTTAACACATTTATAAGTTGTAGAGTCTGTGTGAAATACTTTTTGACTTGCAAATACATTTGAAAGTAAGTACTTTTATACTTTTACTGAAATAGAAATTTTGAGGTGATATTTTTACTTTTACTTTAGTAAAAATGTGCTCCTTTTTTACTTAAGTAAAGAAATCTGAGTACTTCTTCCACCACTACCTGTCCCTGATCTGCATAAAAAACATTGTTTTATGGTACTGTAATGTAAAAATGAAGATAATTCATTGTAAAGTTTTATGGTGTCACCAGTTGTTTGTTTTTTTTACTGTAAAATTCTGGATAACAACAGCTGCCAATAATTTATTGTAAATTTTACAGATTTTTTGGAAAGGACAATGAATGAATGTAAACAAAAACAACTTGAGCGTTACTGTTCAATATTTTGTCAATTGTGAATAAATCAGCTGTACCATTGTTATCAAAAACAATGAAAAAACTAATATTTGATTTAAACATGTTTACATCATACAGTATCTTGGCACACATGTGGGTCATTTTTTATAAAATATAAATATATATACTGCTAATAGCACCTTTAAAGTGAAAGCTGTGGTCAGTGTCAGTGCTGGTTACTGTATAAATCATGTCTCTGCACAGTGGCTGGTTAACAGCAGCTGTTACTGTCTGTATGCCCCTCTGATACACAATAACACAAGAGGACTCCTAACAGACTCCACACAGACTCACTCAAACAGAGCAGTAGAAGCATCGTCTGAGGGTTGTTCTGAACTGAAGCTTTTGTGGCAACAGACCCAAATGTTAATAGTTTTCTTCAAACATAATATATATAATATAATAATTTCAGTTACTTGTTTATTTGAACGGGACAGTGCTCATTAATGAACGGACAACAAGTGTTGTAAACAGGACGGATTTAGCACAGTGCTAGTTTCCATCTGTAGTCCCATAGGACAAAAACAGACACAAACATAAAATACACAAAATACAGAACATTCAACACACCAAGCACACACACAGACTGATGCAGACATGCAACACCATGGTCAAATCTGGTCCAAAATGACAAGGAATATTACTGAATAATATTTTTTTTATTTTATTTATTTTTTTTTTTTTACATATGTTTAGGTTTAGGTGTAATTGCTTTTTTTCCTCTCTTTTTCTTTATGGTCAATTTATTAAGATTTTTATTTTGTTTAGATAAAATATGTAGTAAAATAAGTAAAAAATAATTAGTAAAATAAAAGTAAAATAATAGGCTGATATTGTAAAATTTTATTATTATTTTCTATTATTATTTCTTTAATCATCCACACATACGAGTGAGGGGTACTCATGGTATGACAAAGGCCCAGGGGGTACACAAGACAAAAAAAGGTTGGGAACCACTGATCTAAACTACCAATAAGTGCCATTCTTTAAGTTTTTTCTTAAATGTAACCAAAGTGTCTCTCTCTGACCACCACTGGCAGAGTGTTTGTGCAGCTTGTGTAGCCCTTGGCAGAAAGCGCATTTTGGGTCAAGGTACATCTCCTGAACTGTGCTTCACAGTCTCTTCTAACACAGAAACACATTTTGTGGTGTGTGTGGGACAAACCAAGTGGAAACACGCCTGTGCCCTGAGAAGAGTGGATGTGCTGGTGGGCTTCACTGCTGTGTGACTCCATCAGGGGCGGAGTGCCTGCAGGAAGTGGGTACACTCCCCCTCCCCTCCACCTGCTCAGCTTACAGGATGTAACCCCCCCCTCCCTACACACATACACACACACACACACACACCTCACCAAACCGCAACATGCTCCAGTGCTTCAAAAACAACACACTCATGTCAACTGCCTCCAATAAAACAACAACACCCTGAATAACCTGATAAACACAGGTCTGACAAACATGAGCCCAGCTGTAACAATATCTCAGCTCATATTCAAATTCAAATTGTTTTATTCATACTGACATATTCAGTCCAGCGCTGTTATTCCCTCTCATGCTTTAGTTTTAGTTCCATCCCTTTCCCCAAACCTCAGAAATGGCTGATGTAGTCTGATGTAGTTTGAAAAACCCTCTGTACACAGCACTGAGCTCATACAGACATGACAATCATCACAAGAGACAGGCTCCCAGACCTGTAAGTCAGACTTACTTACTTTAAAAAAAAATATATATATAATATTTTGAGGTTTTGGACCAGTTTGCTCCATTACAATGTAGCTTTAACACTCAAATAAAGAAAATTTTCAAATTGCACATTAAGCTGTTTAATTTAATACATTTCATAACCTGTCTTCATAGATTCCGATTGGAAATATTAATTTTAAAGGCTGTTTTCTCAAAATGAGTTTTTCTCACTCTCAGTCAGATATCGTCCTTTCAGTAGCTCCTACAAGCACCAAAATGTCCAGTCTTGCACTTATTTGAAGGCTTTTACAAAGGAATTTCTATAATACTGTACAGATAATTCCTAGCCTGTTTTGTTGGGCATTTTACTCCTAAAACAAGGTGATTTTTTGAAAGCTACTGTCAGTATTTTCTAATTTACTTACAAGACAAAATCAGATCTTCAGATTTTGTTTTTTGAAATATGGAAATATGCTCATTTTTACACATATTATGCCTAATTTTCATATAAAAAACATAAAACTTGCTATACATTTTTTTCCTATATTTATGTCAGTGATTTACAGGAAATGTTTCACATTGATATCTGTTCATTTAAAAAACATTCACTTGCAGTGTCTCAGTGAATATCAAAACTACAACTACTACATAAACACATGTATATATAAAGCTTCTGAAATGCATTCATATAAAGCACTTCTTATATGTTCTACAGTAACCTGCCTCTCCTCTGTTCACTCTCTTTTTAGTCGTTCACTAGAACACTGTTTCCCATCCAGCGGTACGGGGGCCCCAGGTGTACTCGGGCACGTTGCAGGGAGTACTTGGAATCATTTCATCATTTATTTCCAGGATAGAAAACATTTTTAATCTTTTCATACTGAAACTTCTGAAAGACAAGCTCAATATTAATTGAACATTATTTTTTGTTACATAATTTTAGATTCAAATCATTTTATTTATTATTTATATATTTATTTTTCATGAGTTAATATTTTTTTGTTTTTTCTTATTTATATTGTTTAATTAATTAAATTTTTTTCTTTATTTTGAACAGAAAATATAATATAGTAAAATAACTAACATGTAATGGGGATTTATATTGTTACATTTGCATCATACATTTTTTATTTATTTTAAAGACAGACAAATTATTATTTCGTTATTTTTATTTTGAATTTGAGTTTAAAAGAAAAAAAATGAAGGAACATTTTTATTTACAATAAAGCAAGTTTAAAATATCTTTGTACTAATAATAAACACAGATGTTTTATATGGACACGTTTTGAAGAGCAACAGAGACAACTGGGCCCAACAAAAACTGAACTGATCTGGGAAGAGTCCGACTATATTACAAAAGCAAAAGAAACAATGAGGCTGGAGGTCGACTTTTAAAATATTATGACACTTAATGAACACTGATGCAGCTGGTACTGACACCAGTCCATTGAAATATTACAGTACTTCGCAGTATTACTACAGTTTCATTCTTCCAAAGATAACACCAACTTGTGCCTGAGCTCTTTTCTCATTGACAGACATGACTATAGCTATAAATAACTATACTATAAATACTGCAGCTGCTAAACACTACACACAAAAAAAGCTTTAATCCCTGAAACATTCATATTTCATCAGTGAGTTGCAGAAGAGAGTAGGCTGGCTGATTTCTGTTGTTTGTGACTCTTAGTGGGCACCAGTGCTGTGAGAGCCCTGTTTGTACAACATGTGCCCTCACCAGAGCAGAATACTAATGCAGGAGCGGTGTAGTAAACAAAAGAGTGTCCAGATCAGGATGTGACCTCAGAGCGTCGAGGCACACAGAGCCTTTCTTCTGCTGCGCAACACTCGTCACTCCACCACCTCACTCCAGCCTCGGGCCTTGGATTTACAAACATCTGATTAGCAAAAAAATATTACTCTGCTGCACTCACACTTGGAAGTCTAAGGAGTCTGACTTAAAAGTATTATAAAAAGTTTTTTCAACTTCAAGTGTTAAAAGCCAAGTGGAATAAATGGGTCTTAAGCTTAGACTCAAAAAATGCTAAATCACTGATAATACAGGAAGTAGTTTGTTCGACAATTTGGGAGCAGCGACAGCAAAGGTACAGCCTTTTGTAATGTGACGGCTAAAAAATAGATTCATTTTCTTTTAAATTATTAATAATCAATGGCATTAATATTATATTTAGGTTCATTGATTGACAGATACCAAACCTGTACCATTAGTATCCACATTGGCTCCTGGCCATATAAGTTTAATACATTCATATTATTCTACTTTCACATGTTTAATCAATTTCTCTCTGGACCAGAACTATACCTATGGAACTAAAAAAAAAATAAAAAATAAAAAATAAAAATAAACAATTGCAAAGTGGTTTACTTGGGTTGAGGTTATTAAAACCTTGTTCAGAATGTGCCAGTAATAAAATCATTGTGATGCATTCTTGTGTTTTGGGCAGAGCCAGAATAAAGGTAAAGGTCTGACACCATGTTTACTAAGAAAGTGCTAAATTGCGAGCACAGATTGAAAAAGAGCGTTAGATATTTGTGGCATGTTGTAAAGTCTGTTTCTTGTTGCCTCCACCTTCAGATCAACACATTATTGTTGTAACATAATTGTTTGTAAGTGAGCCCTTTAAAAGTGTATCTTTATCTTTTTTTTTATGCCCATCAGTGCACTAATAACAGCAGTCAAAAATTCCCAGATATGATGTAAACATGTTTAAATGAAATATTAGTCTTACTGATAACAACGAACAGCTGATTTATTAACAACTTTTTTTACATTTTTGTTTTGATTCTAAACACTTGCATTGCTAATCGTCCAATCAGAAAAGTGAGCATTGTTTTAATTTAGACTGCAGTAATGTTCTTAAATCAGTATGAGAGCATGCTTAGTGTGCAGAAAACCTTTGATAAATCTGGCCCCTAGTGTCCAAAACAGTTACCTGACCTTAGATGGTGACATAAAACTGAAATATATCCATGGACCCAGATGGTGCCAGAGTGTCAGAGTGAGTGCACTGTATAATGTGAGTGTATATGCTGTAAATGCGCTCACATACAGACAGTCATGGTGAGAGCTGTGCATCACTGCAGACTCACACACGCTGCTGGTGACTCAGCACAGAGCAGTGTTTACTTTGCTTCCCTCAGGACAATCACAGGAGCGACACACCGGGAGCTCGCTCTTCCCAAAGCAAACAGCTCTAGTGTGAGTGAGTTTACACATGGCAGCGAGGGGCCAGCAGGGGGTGGGCCCCGGGGACCACCCACCACACTGTTTACCACATACAGCAGCCTGATGCTGCTTTGTTAGCAGAGGAAGTGTGCAGACAGTTTGTGACTGGGCCCCTCCTCCAGAGGATCATCCAAACATGACACTGTGGGACAGGGAGCTGCAGGTGACACACACCAGAGGCTTCTGCCATCACAGGGCCACTACAGACACACAGGAATACTGACAAACACTGTCCATTCATGATCCAGAGCCTACTTGTTTGACTCCTAACTGTAATTAGCACATCAGACTCCAATGAACACTGCACAATACACAGAATTTCATTGTCACAGTACAATTGTTCAAAACTTCCCGCATTTTCTGACATCTTACACAGTAACAAGCACAAACACAATACACATTGAGAATATTTCATGTACAGTACACTTTTGTACACAATAAATGAGATGAATTAATTCCAGAATTAAGGAAAAGTCTGTGTCCTTTGTCTGTAGCCCCTGACCATAGCCCTGGCTCCTGGCCCCTGTCTGTGACCCCTGTCCTTTAGCCCTGACTGCTGACCCTTGTCCTTGGCCCCTGTCTGTGGCCCCTGACAGCTTCCAGAGAAGCTCAGCTCTCATCCAACACAAACAGCTTCTATACACAGTCTGTTTCCTCTTCTTCTCTCACGTTCATTCAGAGCTTCACTAAAACTTGCTCTGCTCCAGACGTTTAGCTCCACACCACACATACACACCACTCACGCACACACACACACACACACACACACACACACACACACACACACACACACACACACACACACACATACACACACACTCACACAAACAAACACAACACACACACACATATCTGGGAGTTTATAAATGTCAACCAATTTTTATTTGACTAAAACACTCAAATACAGCCAGTCATCATTCTCACAATATTGCCCACAGTTTTGTGCACTTTACTGAGACCAGGATATTTCTCTCTCACACGGAGCCAGGTGTAGGTCGGGTGCGTTCGGGGACTGATGGGAGAAGCAGAGAACCCAGCACACTCAGAAAAACAATGGCTGTGAGTAAAGAGCAGCTCTGAGCAGCTCTGAGGCTCCTCCAGCGCTGGCAGTGGCCCAGTCACACATGCCTTTGTGCTGACGTGGGGCTGCAATGGGAACACTTTTTATTCCAGACAAACCTCTGAGTTGAGCTGAGTGAGTGCGGGCTCTCCTCCGCAGTAATGCAATCAGTGCTTTGAAAGAACTACAGCAAACAGCTTGACACCTTCAGAGGGCTCTGAGGGGCTCGATGAGAGAGCACACTCCATTGCGCCCTGTTCCAACTGCAATTTCATGAATCATTAAGCCATAAATGTGAAAGTAGAGCACAAGCAGCCTCTTTTGTGAGCGGCAGAGTCTGATTACTGCAGGCTGGGCAGAATCTGGCTGGCAGTGAGGGATGGGGGACATGCGGAGGTAGCTTCATGGGGGGACGACCTGAGTAAGGGCGCCTCAGTCCACCTGTGGCTCTCTGAGAGCTGTGGGGAGAGTTTGTGTTTATATGTAACGCTTCATGTCATCTATTAAAAAACATGATGCAGCTGGTATAATGCTGCATTCATGTGCTCCTCGGATGCTCGTCTTTCGGAAATGAAGTCGTTTTCCTTCATGTGCTTTTATCTTGGAAAGTCAGAATACTGACATCATCAACATCATCATCATCAACATCAACATCAGTTATTAGTCAGTAATGTTATTAATTAGTATTTAACACAGCTAACTAGTCAGATTTAATGTTAGCCTTCTCACTACTACAAAGCTGAACATTAAGAATTTTGCCAATATAGCTTTAGTCAAAGAGCTTGGAAGTTAGTTAGGGGTAAAATTAATTAATGACAGTGATTAGCATTTCTAACACAATTCTGTTACTCTTATGTGAGCAACAGCTTATTGTAAACCCATATTATTAGTAATGATTAGTTAAAGAGCTCATGTATAAAACACAACTAAATAAATCAGCTACTTTTTTGCTCAGTCCATGAAGCAGAGGACGTCAAGTGGGAAAGGCGGGCGGCAGGTTTTGACCCGAGTTCTTTTTCTGACTTGCAGCATCCATGTGCTTGTCTTTTAACTGAGCTTCTGAGGACCACATGAATAACTCCACCTGGGAGGTCATCAGGACATCATTCAGTAATAGTACTCACTGATGTCTTACATGTGCCTCCAAAAAGAATATCGTATGTCCATCTCTAATGGCTATACAGTGTGATATGAATATGAATATGATCCTCTCTGACAGGTGCCCTTCAGAGGAATCAATATGGTCTGCTGCTCAGTATGTGTCCTAGAGAGGACAGCACTCTCCAGTATGACTGTCTCTATTAGAAAACACTCCTGTGTGATTAAACAGCTTTAGGTTCAGGCCACTTGGGCAGTGTTATTACATCATAATTATAAACTGTAATGAATACTGATGATAATGATAAAATGATACTGTGAGGTGGGGACAGGGCCGATGTTGCACTTGGGTCCCGTGAGGCCACAGGAGAAGACTACACTTGCCTCATATCGAAGCTCTTGATTTACTGTTGATCTACACTCCTACTCTCACCTATGATCAGGAGCTTTGGGTCATGACCAAAAGGACAAGATCCTTGCTACAAGCGGCCGAAATGAATTTCCTCCGCAGGGTGGCTGGGCGCTCCCTTGGAGATAGTGTGAGGAGCTCGGTCACTCGGGAGGAGCTCGGAGTAGAGCTGCTGCTCCTCCACATCAAGAGGAGCCAGCTGAGGTGACTCGGGCATCTGCTTCAATGCCTCCTGGATGCCTCCCTGGTGAGGTGTTTTGGGCATGTCCCACTGGGTGGCCCTAGGGAAGACCTAGGACACGAAGGAAGGACTATCACTCTCAGCTTGGCTGGGTACGCCTTGGGATCCCCCTGAGGGAGCTACAGGAAGTGTCCAGGGAGAGGAAACTCTGGGCGTCCCTGTTTAGACTGCTGCCCCCATGACCTAACTTTGGATAAGTGGAAAAAGATGGATAGATGGCATTTGGAGGTGGTTGTGCATGAACATCAGATTACAGCTCAGACCAATATTCTGAACTTTTCTTATAGAAAGACAATGTTAATGACACAGAGACCATATTAGGGCCTTCAGGAACATTTGACAGTTCCTATAACCTTTTGAGGAACTATCCAGTTTTGTGAAACGTTTGTACATGATAGGATTTGGGGACTGGGACCACAGTTCCTGTAACTGTTTTAGCTCCTACTTTGGATCAGGGGCTTTCCAGTTGGCCTAGGAACTATTTGGTGACGTAGTACATATACATTACCATTTTTTGCCATTCACATGAAATAATTCACCCATAAGCTGCTCATTTTAAAGCCAGTTAGACTCACCTTAATATCTTTTGCCCCTGGAGCTCAACTTTCCTTTTTACACTGATAAAAATTAAAATGCTTCGTCTCCTCTCTCTCTGCAAACTCCCAAAGCCTGGGCATTAAGCAGCACATTTGCCACTCTGTTATGATGATTCCTCCAATAAAAAAGTGCATTCTGGCCCTCTTTGTGCTCCATGTGGCCGTCATGTTGCTTACATCACAGAGTTCCTATCTGGTTCCTTTAGTCAGTGCGAATGTGAGCCAACAAAAGGTTCCTGGGGCTCTGGAGAGTTTATGCATACAATTACACTAACACATTTAGATTTAGTTTCAGTAAAATGGTGAAAAATGTTGAAACAATACAAGAAGTTGCAGTTCTAAATGCTGTAAGTGACAGATTCCCATAAAGACCTGCTGCTGGAGACCAGGTTGTATAAGACGAGCTGTATTTAAGCCTGGCTGAGCCCCCCTCACCCAAGCCCCCACCCCCACAATGAGCAGCAGAAGACAGCAGCGAGGGCTTACTGTACAGAACAAAAGAGCTCACCAGCACAGAGCCTGTACACATGAGCCCAATGCAGACATATGCTACACACGGGCATTTAGAGATTCACACTGTCTCAGGAATTATAACCAACCAGCCTCATCCATAACAAGATTCTGTTATTCACAAAGAGCAAATACAGAAATACAATGGCGTGAAAGAATGTGAGTGGAGAGGACACTCCCACAGACTCCAAGTAAATCAGCTGATCACCAGAGAAAAAAGAGAGAAAAAAAATCCTCAGAGTGAGAAATGTAAATATGAAACATGAATGGAATGTGTGGACATGAATATTGTCCACGTGTCTTGTGCATTTACAACAAGGTAACAGGTCAAGAATGTGATCAGTCCTAAAATGTAATTAAATAAAATATATTAAATTAGATTCAGAATGGTGCCACTGTAGAACATGAAGGTGAAATATGAACCCTTATTTACAAATGTTATTAATTTCCAGTGTGATCAGTGGACAGTGGACAGAGAGACAAAAACAGGTTGAGTTTGACCAGGATTGTACATAGGATTTAGAAATGCTGAGGTCTGTCATGTTGATGACCAGTTTAGTCATTTTTTAGACCTAGTTTAGACCTGGTTTAGTCCTTGTTTAGACCTTGTTTGGTCTTTGCTTTGACTTGGTTTAGTCCTGTCTTTTTAAGTCCTGGTCTAGACACTTTTTTGTCCTGGTTTAGCCCTAGTTTAGTCCTGGTTTAGACCTGGTTTGGTCTTGGTTTAGTCCTGGTTTAGACCTGGTTTGGTCTTGGTTTAGTCCTGGTTTAGACCTGGTTTAGTCCTGGTTTAGACCTGGTTTAGTCTTTGTTTAGACTTGACTTAATCCTGTCTTTTTTTTTAACAAGTCCGGGTTTAGACTAGTTTCTTCTGATTAGTCCTGGTTTATTCCTTGTTTGGATCTGATTTAGTCCTGGTTCAGCCCTGGTTTAGTTTAGTATGAGAAAAAATACGGAGGTCTGGACGTTTATGGTGCCTACGCCATGAGTTTGACGTTGGTTGTGACAATGACCTGCATAATAATTTAACATCAACATCATGGATATGAATAATTAGGCGGTAAATGAGCAAATGACAGTTGTGCAGCATCAGCCTGCTCAGTAGTCAGTGGTGAGCGTGATGGATTATCTCTCAGCAGCACCATGACCACTGCACAAATCAGGCTGAACTGTACCGTGACCGTGACGTTCCATAAAATATATCAAATTTCTGCTCGGAATTAAACCTCCCCACACATCGGGGTGATACGTTGGAATGACGGACAGACAGAGGGATAATTGCGCGGTGACGCTCACGCGGTGCAGAGCCGTCATCGCGGTGCATCAGCTGAAAACGAGACAAAGAGAAGTCACCGCGGCTCAATGTGCTGCCTCACGGTCCACGCGTGGACCATACAACGTGGATCTCACCGCGCCGCAGCCTTCAGACAGCACTGAGAGGAATCATTTATTCAGCACAGCTCGGACCATACAGAAACAACGGCAACAAAGAGACTCGTGCACAAATAAGCAGTTATCAATGAACCGAGGTGTTTTGTTGTCATTGTGAGGTCCTGTAGCCTCTGAGGTGATACACATTATCCCCTCTCCCTGCACATAAATAATCTTTAATAACCCTGTACAGAATGACTGTCAGGCTCTGAGTAAGCCGCTGCAGTCTCCCTCTCATGACAAAGCACGACCCCCGCGCGTAAAGACGCAGCGCTTTTCATCGTGACCAGCAAAACCAGCCGCACATCTGATGACAGCGGCGTTTCCAAACGCGCGCCATAAAGGCACAAAATTGTCCCGTTCATAAAGAGAGCAGGTCCTGGCTCTGGGCACAGGAGACTCGTGCTTACACTGCACACGTCCCGCTGTGTTTGCTGTGGATTAAAGCATGTGCACATTCTACTACTACTACTACTACTACTACTACTACTACAGTAGGCTACTACAGGCGCTGCACCAATGCTTGTTACACACAGACGGCAGCAGAGGAATCTGTGTGTAGCCTACAATATAGAATAACTCTGTAGGGTTCTGCTATTGGAACACAAGGCAGTATCTTTTGTTCATTGCATCAGACTGCAGGCTCATTTTGTACCATCAGAGAAGTGCAAAAGCCGGACAGAATTATAGCCGTCAGGCAAAACACCCTCTATTATGAGGTATTTACGCACCTGAAGCTAATTGACAATAAAGAGGTGGGTGGCATGTGCCACTGAGTGCCAGTTTCCACACAGCAGCAGCAGCGGTAACGGTATGTCAGAGAATACACCGCGAGTGCCATACATACAAAGAAAAGAATGTGTTATGAGTAAAGTGTGTGGTACAAACAGGTTTAAATGAACAATGCAAGCAGCAGAACTCAGCACAAAGACTAAGCGGGTGTCACTGTGTAAAACGCGAGTGTAATAACTCCAGAATGACTCATTTCAAACACTTTCACGTCCGTACTGTCCGTGTAACGCCTGCAGTTTCAAACCCACAGCGCGCCCACAGAGAAGCTGACCTCCTCTGGACAGCCACACTTTGTTTTGCCCCGGTCCCGACACGGACCCCGCGGATCTGCACCGTGCTGCCGTGACTCAGAGCACAACAGGATGTGGTCCACGCTCGTGTTTGAGAGCTGCCGCCGCGTTCACACCCAGCTCACTATCAACACGCGGTTTACTCTCGCTGCGTTTGTGCCGCGGACTTTTCCACACTGCATGGAGTCAGGACGCACCCGCCGCCACGACATTTTTTCACAAGTTTGCAACAACAGCAGACTGTCAAGGTCCGCGGCGCGCGCTGACAGAAGCAGAGTAGCGGCAGAAACAGTGCCGTGGCTCACCTTTGACTCTCTCTCTTCAGCGCGTATCCTTCAGCCCTTTTGTGTCCGCGGCCTCAAACTTCTCTCACATGATGTTGTCGCTTCCCCCCGCGGCCTCCAGCACTCGCGTATTTCTCCCCAAACTACTCCGTCCGTGATTCTCTCCGTGCGCCAGTGGGCCGTTTTGCGTGCGCGTGTCCGTGTCCGTGCGCGTGTCGCCGCTACTGCCGCTCTCCGTCTCCGCTGTTTGTTCCACTCGACTGGAACGCCCACTCCGCCGCTACATTGTTGACATTCGGCCGCTGACGTCACCCGGTCCCTCATTCACAACATGGTGGTGAGCGCGCGCAGAGGGGTGGCTAGGGGTAGGCTTCAGGCGTTGGGAGCGTGAGGATCCTCCGGACAAATGGCGCAGCAGAGTTTGGAGAATAGCAGTACGTACGGGGGCTGACACACGGCGCGGTGTGTGTGCTCTCTCCGGTCACTGCCGCGCAGATTGAGCATGGCACAGGCGGCAGGGGGGGCTTCTCTCGGTCGCAAACCTCAACTCAGGTTTATTTTGAAGGAGCGAGCCTCACAATACAGTTTACAGAGTTGTATACTGTTGCAACCCACGAACTATTTTCAAACAAAAACTATGTTTGTGGAGTTTTTGTAAAGTGCAGCGGTAGCCAGAATGATTAGACCAGTCAATCGGAATTTTTTAACACCGAATACCACCTGTGAAAATATTTTAGTTTTCCAAGGAGGGGAGACTGGGGATCATGTTGTCACACTTTTTTACTTTCCTGTATATATCTTGAGAGCAGTACATAGAGTTAAAAACTACCAACCAAATGAAAGAGCAACATCTGAGCTGTATTTTGTCTGTTCATTTCATTTTTGTATCATGCATCCTACAGGATTAGAAGTGTTCAAGCACCAGGATGAAAGGGTGTGACAACCTTGCCCCATAGAGGGGTAAGTTGTCACACTTGACTTTTCCAACAGTTTACAAAATACAAATTCACTGTAATTTTCATAACTGCAGTATTTTATAATTTAAACTGTAACATTTAATTAATCTGCAAAGGACTGATTGTGTGATGTAGTGACATCTAAAGTCCTGCTGCTGCTGCTCGGGCCCCTGGGCTTTAAACAGAGCAGCACTGACAAAAGGCTTTAACTGTGTTTTAGTGATCACACTGCTGTAAGACTGAATTCTAGTCATTAAAAAATTTCCCTTAATAAAATGTGAATATCATTAAATAAATTGTTGTTCTGGTTTACAAGTTAGGCTTTATATGGGACAACCGACCCCGATATGAGTGGGACAACTTGCCCCGCACCCCCCTGTTGGTCTACTTATATGCTGAAATTGTCTTAAACTTAGCAGTTTGATTCATAGTGATTAAAAACATAAGTTTGTTGTCTGACATCCATGTGTGCCATTTTCTCAAGTTATATTTAGAAGGAAATTATAACAAAATATATAATGTTGACAATTTTTACTTGTGACCCAGAAAAATGCTTTACTGGAGCTGCCTCAGGTAAACAAAGATCTAATTTGTTCATATTCAGGGCATAAGAACAGACCAAGGAGAGACGAACTGGTATTCTAATTTTGTGAACAACCCTACCATCTAAAATTAGCCAAAATCTGGTCTAAACCAGGACTAAACCAGGTATAAACCAGATCCAAACAAGGTCTGAACCAGGATGGATTCTAAACCATGACTAAACCATGTGTAATAACCAGAGAAGAGCACTCTGTAGAGATCACAGTTAGTTCTGAGTGAAGTGGAATAAAGTCCTCTCATGTAAATGGGTCTGAGGTGGTGGGAGGGGGCTCATCCCATTTAGAGGAGCCAAGACTGAGATGTTTTCAGTCCTAATGTAAAAAAGTAGCTGCGGGGAGTTTGCATGTGATTATGAATTATCAGAGAGCGGCAGGCGGCTCCGTGCGCGGCTCCGTGCGCGGCTCCTCACATCACACAGCTGCAGGATGTGAGGCTTGGCATCAAAGTTACGCAGAAAACAAACCATGAGAGGAGAGAGCGTGCTGCGCGGTGTAATGTGAGATTTCATGTCAAACTCTCAGTTTCTTCTTGAACATTATGCAAATCTGTCCCACTTATGTCTGTGAAGATCTCTCTATTACTGTAGTTTCTGAACATGCACCAAGTCCAGGAGCTTCAGAATCAGAGTGGACCTTGTTCTCAGGCCTGGCTCCAGACACAGCCCTGACCTGCTCCTGTACTCCTCTGGGTTTTACTCTAGGTCACACTAACGTTTTCCACATATGGATCTTCAGTAATACTTCAGAATAACTCACATCTACAACCCAGATTCTGGAACTGTTGGAAAGTTGTTTTTTTTAGTTTTTTTTTTTTTTTTTTAAATGAAAACTATAAAAACTTCCAATCACATGAGCCAAATTTTACACTTTTATGCACAAAATGAACTAATTTCAATTTTGATTCCTGCTAAAGGTCTTACAGTAGTAGTATGACGAAGCCCTGCTGTTTGTAGCTTGCAGTCTGTGGTTTTGTATTGTCCTGCTGAAATACACAAGGCCTTCTCTGAAATAGACATCATAATTTTCAAAAAGAATATCAGATTCGGACAGGTCTGACCATAGAACACTGTCCCACTTTGAAACAGTCCATTTTAAATGAGCCTTGGACCAGGACACGATGGTGCTTCTGGACCATGTTCACATATGGCTTCCTTTTTGCATGATAGAGCTTTAGTTGGCCTCTGCAGATGGCACGGTGGATTGTGTTTGGCTCATGTGATTTGAAAGTTTTTTAGAACGTCCCAGTAAGCATAAAGCATAATAAATATGTAATTAACAATAAATTAATGAATAAACAGTATCCTGAATTAACAGGATCTATAATTTTGCACTAATTTACATGAGCGTATTACTAAAGAATTAAACATTAATAACATGTTTATAACTCAGTGGTGTTTATAAATGAAGTAACACTTCATAAATGTAAATGATTACTTAACTGGTTACTTTAACTAATACTTCATTAATGCTCAATAGTGTCAGTTATCCGAAAGTGTTACCAGATCTTCTTTTGTTTGTGGAAACACTGTTCAGAGACAGTGGCTTCTGGAAGTGTTCCTGAACCATGGAGTCATGAACAGAAAGATGATGATGATAATGCAGTTGCAATATAGGTCACTACAACTGTCTTTTTATCAGTAAAACTTTTTCTTCTCACTTTTAGTTGCCTCGTCCCAACTTTCCAATGCAATGGTGACATGACTCTGAGTTTTAACAGCTGATATATTGTAAATACAACATTGTTTGATGGGATTTGTAAATGAGTGCATTCAGTTTTTATTTCCATTTGACACAGCATCCCAACTGTTTCTTGACTTTGAGTCTTGAGCTGACTCACTGAGCAGCGGATCCTGCTCAGGGATAAGGCCAGTGTCATGCAAACACATTCAACTAAATATGACGCCTCCTCAGAGCTGCGTTAGACAGGTTCAGTCTTTAATCCGAGGCACCGTCAGATTACTCAGGACTGGCATACATTTGATCACAGGATTCACAAAACTGACAGTAATATACATTATTTACAAGTCAAATGTGGAAAATTAGAGGCCCCAAGCTAAAGCAGAGGCAGCTGTCAGGCCTGTGAGGGTCCGGAAAAACCAATCTGACTAACACTCATCCCAGATTAGAACAGTATCCAGGGCCGGTCCTGTACATCTGGGGAACCCTAAGCAGGGTAAGTTTGGAGGCCAAGCTTCTCAGTCATTTTTTAGACCAGTTAAATTTTACTTTTATCACTATTAATCTTTAAAACACTGACTGACTATTATTCCAGGGGAGGAATGTGTTGATACATTTAGAACTTGCAAACTCTCCAAGGGGGCCCCAGGTAAACAGGAAGTAAAAGACAAATGGACACACTCAAAAAATGACTGGCAGTAACAAGCAGAATATTCATGAAATAGAGTTGACAAACTGATCAAATCAGCAGATAATGATGGATAAGTCTTAGGGCCCTCTAATGTCTGCTGGTGCCTTATGCAGCTGCTTAGTTTGCCTAAGAGCCTGACAGTTTCCATTAAACTTGAAGAGTGCCTGCAGAGCTGACAGACACCACTAAACAGAACTATTCATGTTCTGATTAAATATAACTTTTTATTCATTCATCTCCTTCTGCTTATTCTGTAACTCCTGTTCTATAGTAGAATCTGCTGCTAATGATTCAAATAGCAAATATCGCTGCAAGTACTGGGCTTATCCAAATGAATACAAAAACGAAAAACAAACTGGCACAAAGTTCAAAGTCTTATCTGTCAGTAATGCTTCCCTATAGCATCACACAGTGGTAATGTGACAAACAAAATACAGCAATAACTTTTATGGAGTTTGTGACATGGAGTTGCGTTCAGAATTTGATGATGTCAAAATCTCAAATGGAGGGCAGAGGCAAGTATTACTGTATGGGAGAGGCAATATTTTGGAAAGAAATATCCAACCAGAAAATCCACAAATATTGAACCTGATATTTTTTGTTATGGATTGAGCCCAGAAATTCACTATATTCATTTAGTGGCTTAATATCCCTGTCTACTGATCACAATCACCCCTGTGAGATTGAAAAATACCACCACTTTATGACAATATAGGGAAAAAAAATTCACCTTAGGTCATTTGCATTGACGTGGAGGACCTTAAACTTTGAACCAGTTTTAGTTTCATGTCAATGGGCCCAGTAACTGCTGAGATATTAACCATAAGCCAGAACAAGAAATCTGCATTTTGACACTTTAGCAGCAAATTCTACCATGGAATAAAATAATAATAATCTTACCTTCCCTCCATTTCAATTTTAAACTATAGACCCTTCTAGACGTATTTAGAAAAGTTGTGCATGCAGCCTGGTACCGAGATTAACTTTCCATCCCATTCATTTCTACGAGGGAGCAAAATAAAAATTTGAATTTAGATGATTTTAAGCAGAAGGAATGAATTGTTGTTGTTGATATATTTATTAAAAATTACAGGTGATAAAACAAATCATACCAAATACATTACAGACAATAAAAACTCAACAAGAAAACACATATTAAAATAAAATAAAATACTAAAATAAAAAAATAAAATAAAATAATTGATGAATTAAATCTGAGCATAAAATGTCAAACTGTTGTGGTCCAACACATTTCTGTAAGTTCTTGTCCTGCGTAACATTGAAATTAAGAAACGTACATTAAGTATCATGTAGCTTATATGCCAATTATAGACGCTAATTGCAATGATAAAGAAAGCGGCTAAATAGTTCTCACACTTGCTAATGTTTTCTACCCAGGCTCTGAGATTACTCACATGACATCGAGTGGTTGTCAGTTGCCAAACCTGTCCTGATTATTCATAATTTGCGATGTTTGGTGGCTCAAGCTTAATTCTCCATTAAAAATGTATTATTGTGGCAAACACATATTGTGACTCACACCAGAATATAGACTTTTATTCTGAAGGATGTGGTGGATGTTGTTCGGCAGGAGTAGTTGCCCTGCCCTGTGTCCTGTCAGATATTTGGTTGGAAGTTCCAAGAATAAATAAAAATCTCGTCACTCTGCTCCTTGATTTTTTTGTGAACTTCAACATGATCGTCTTTTTGAACTTCCAGTACCAGTCTTTGCCCTGTGACAAGCTGGCCCCTGTCCAGGGTGTACCCCACCTGAGGTTAGTCTTAGTTACTGGGATAGGCTCCAGTCACCCGCGACCCCTAACGGGAATAAGTGGAAGAAAATGAATGAATGAGTACCAGTCTTTGGAACACATACGTTCTCTTTACAAACACAAGAAGTGTCTATAGGCCCTTTAGAATGATATGACGTCACGTGGACCCAACCTATTGGACTGTCTTCAACTATGAAATTATTCTGCTTTGCATTTTCTCCCAGGCCCTGAATGAGAGAAGGGGGGCCATGTTCTCCCTCAAACTAAGCACTACCACAAAGTACACAACATAGTAACACTGCTCAGGTAGTGCAAAGCCTTAAATCACAGACTGTCACAAGGTTTTAAATGAAGTTGTCTCAAGGTTTAATGCTGGAATGACTGAAAAAGCCATTCCAAAGATTTCTCCCTCTGCTCATCCTGAGCCCTGGGACTTACCCCTCAGTTTCCCTGCCGCCTCCCTGTCACTACGCACGAGAGGAATGTAATTACAGAGTCTGATGTGTCACTGGTGCACTCACTGACCCCTCACCACTGAAGACCCAGCTCTGAGGCCGGAGGAGCAGACGGGAGCAGAGGGGGAGGTGCCCAGGAATCGATGAATGAACCAAAGACCGGGGGTCAGAGGGTTTACAGGGGCCAGCCAGCACCCAAACTGTGGGCCAACACCCTGTTCTCATGAGGGGAGCTCTAATTAGGTTTAATAAAATAAAATGTGCATGTGAAGTGTCTGTGGTCCCACACTCAGGCAGCTGCGGTGGAAAGTCTCTTGTGCAAGACCAGGAATGTTATTGTTGACACAGTGTTGCAGAAAAATGTGTCCCGTCATGTGTGGAGCTCCAGACGGCCTCACAGTGCCTTGAACCTATACGCTGTTGGTTATTTTGTGAATGACTCATAAGTTCAGTGCAAAAACACTTGAAAATTACTACTGGAAGATTTGTGTCAGATGAGTTTTATTTTTCCATGTCTCACAGGGGAATCAGAAAACTGCTTTCACTTCTCTTCTATTCACTGTTTTAGAACATGCGATACTACTACTAATAATACAGGTAATTAGAAATGTAATAGGAATAGAAAAAAAAAACAGTAGATTATAATGACAGTACACAGTAGAGAGTAAGATAGAATAGGATGATGTAAATACTGACAGTAGTTACGTCATAGTGCCATAGTAAAGTGCACACAGTGAATGTTCATGTTGATCATAGCAGTTTTATGAGTAGAGTTTTATGAGAAGCCATATATGGCCATAGACGGATGCAGAGGACAAATTTCCCTATAGCATTGCATTTCAATTTCAATCAAACTCTTTGCTGACTCCTTGGTCTAGACCAGACATCTACCTATGGTTTTAGAGCCACATGTGGCTCTTCAGCCCTGCACATGTGACTCTTTGGACATCTGGCTGATGTAAAGTCAATAAAGGAATAAGTAGACGATCATAAAACAAGCTGCGTCTTGTCAATTTAAAAATAAAACTTTCTACCTGTTTTCCAGTATATGCTACGTACTTTAATGTTACATTAAAAACTGCTTTAGGCTTAAATGTCCACGCAGTCACAGGACAGACTGTTACAGAAGTACCACACAAGGAGATAGTTAAAGGATGTATTGCTAGTTGAGTGAGATAATCAATGCAGTATTTAAGACAGTTCTTTGTTAGTTTGCAAATAGTAATCACTATCCATATTTCACTTATAGGCTCAGCGACTTGTGCAATAAAATTGGTTGCAGCTCTTTACAGATTCAGATTTAGTATTTGTGGGGACAGTTGGCTCTTTTGAGCTGGAGAGTTGCAGACCCCTGGTCTAGACTGTTTCCTACTTTTGCAGCTGCAGTAAATCCTGAAGGTGACCTAAGATTACAGTTGTTAACCCCACACTGAGGGCGATGTGTTGCATGTTTAACTCTCTCAGTCTGCTCATGTACCATCCTGCACTGAGACAAAGAATGACTCATAGAAGAGGGTTCCAAGCCCAGCGGCTGAAACCGAGTCATCAGTGTGTGAAGCTGACTCACTCTGCTGTGATTCATCTGCGCTTAGAGCCACAAAGTTCCACGAATTCACTGTACTCCCAAGAACACAACAAGTCCAGGCAGAGGTGCACAAGGGGCAGCCGCCAAACTACTCTGGCTATGACTAATACTGCAGAGATGTATATACCATGCACAGGGATGCCAGTTAGTTACCGTGGAAATACACACATAACATATTTAACATCCTCTGTAAAGGTAACGTTGGTTCATTAGCCTGTCCTGACATGTCCTGCTCAACAAACATCTGTCAGTGAGGAATCATCTGAGAACCTGACATTAATTCTCTCTGCTCTATCAGCATCTGCATGTTCAGACATGCACAAATTTAGGCAATACATACAGAGGAATGCAAAATGAAGTACTCGATCAACTAAAATTAATCTCTTTGGTCTGTCACAGAGTCTGAAGGAAATCTAGGAATAAACATCTGCAATAACCTGTCTCATAAAACATGCAGCACATTAACAATACTAATCATCTGTGTGAGTAAACAGGACAGTGATGTGAGCTTTTTTTATTTGGGAAAAACTGCCAATCGGATATTGTCTGTGGAAACCAAGACCTTAACCCTTGTGCCCCAATGTTAAAAAGTTATGCTTCTCCTGTTCAGTCACAAAAGTGTCCCTATGAAAAAAATCATTAAAATAATGTGTATCTTCATATTTTCTTCTACTTATGTTAAATGAATTTTTTGATCAACTTCTGCCCATAAATACCAAATATTTAATTATTTTCTGAAGTTTTCTTTTTTATACTTTTTTAAGTGTATAAATAAATAAATAAATAAATAAATAAATAAATAAATAAATAAATAAATAAATAAATAAATAAATAAATAAATAAATAAATAAAAATGTATTATTCTCAATGCCTTAGGGTTTACAATTTTTTTTTCCTGTGCTATGTACAATCTAAAACCCAACTTCCATTAAAACCGGATTTTGACTTTTTGTTACAACAAAATTAAATCAATCTAAAACAATGTTGTTGGTGATCTTTAACATACCGAAGGCTCTAAAAAAAATCCACATTGCATTTAGAATATTTTTACAAAAAAATGTTTATGCTATTACAAGATGTTATTAAACTATGTCATAAAAAAAGGTTACAATTCTGAAAATAATTAAATATTTGGTATTTACGAGTTGGTAAAAAAAATGTATGCAAAAAAAGTGTTGTGTGTTTTTTTCATGGGGACACGTTTGTCTCTGAACAGTAGCAACGTAACATTTAGTTTAGTTTAGATTTATTTAGAGAGTGTAAAAATAAAGTAACATTAGATTTGAGTTTAGAATAGTCGAACCTCGGATCCAGGAGGAACAATGTGGTTTTCGTCCCAGTTCTACAACCTCTATAGGGTGCTTAAGGGTTCATGTGAGTTCGCCCAACTGGTCTACATGTGCTTTGTGGATCTGGAGAAGGCATTCGACCGTGTCCATCATGGTGTCCTGTGGGGGGTGCTCTGGGAGTATGGGGTCCAAGGCTCTCTGCTAAGGGCTGTCCAGTCTCTGTACAACTGGAGCAGCAGCTTGGTCTGCATTGCTGCTTGTAAGTCAGATCTGTTCCCACTGCATGTTGGACTCCAGCAGGGCTGCCCTTGTTGTATCGGTCTGATGTGGTGAAGAAGGAGCTGAGCTGAAAGGCAAAGCATCTTTATTTACCTAGTCGATCTACGTTCCTACTCTCACCTGTGGTCATGAACTTTGGGTCATGACCGAAAAGGACAAGATCCTAGATAGAAGCAGGGGCCTCCGCAGGGTGGCTGGGTGCTCCCTTAGAAATAGGGTGAGGAGCTTGATTATCCGGGAGGAGCTTGAAGTAGAGCCAGTGCTCCTCAACATCAAGAGGAGCCAGCTGAGGTGGCTCGGGCATCTGTTTTGGATGCCTCCGGGACGCCTCCCTGGGGAGGTGTTCCAGGCATGTCCCACTGGGAGGAGGCCCTGGGAAAGACCTAGGACACGGTGGAGGGACTATGTCTCTCGGCTGGCCTGGGAACGCCTTGGGGTTCCTCCAGGGGAGATGGAGGAAGTGTCCAGGAAGAGGGATGTCTTGGTATCCCTACTTCAACTGCTGCCCCCTGCGACCCGGCCTCGGATAAGTGGAAGAAGATGGATGGAGTTTAGAACTGTGTGCAAATTCCATAGAAAAGGTAAGCTTCCCTCTCCACAGCCACTTCTTCCAGCTCTACTGAGGGAATCCAGAGGCCAGCTGAGCCTTCAGCGTGTCTTCGGTCTTCTCCGGACCTCCTCCTGGTAGGAGATGCCCAGAAGAGTGCTTCACTCTATCCTTAAGGGAGTGCCTAGCCACCCTGCAGAGGAAACTCATTTCAGCCGCTTGTATCCGGGATCCAGTAAATCGAGAACGTTGCCTTTCGGCTTCCTTCACTCAGACTCAATGTCTCCAACTTCCCTCGGGACCTGGTTGAAGTTCTCCCACAGGTGGGAATTGAAGACCCCTCTGACAAAGGGCTCAGCCAGACGTTCCCAACAGACCCTCACAACACATTTGGGTCTGCCAAGTCTCTCCGGCCTCATCCCCTGGCAGCGGATATAGCTCACCACCAGGTGGTAATCAGTTGACAGCTCTGCCCCTCTCTTCACCCGAGTGTTCAGGACACACAGCCAAAGGTCAGATGACACGACAACAAAGTTGATCATCGACCTCCGGCCTAGGATGTCCTGGTGCCATGTGCACTGATGGACACCCTTGTGCTTGAACATGGTGTTTGTTATAGACAAACTGTGGCCAGTAATAGAACATCGGCAGTGATTAGGCGGCTGTTCCTCCCAATCACGCCCCTCCAAGTGTCACTGTTGATGCCCATGTGGGTGATGAAGGCCCCAGTAAAACAATGGAGTCCCCAGTCAGAGCATCTTCCAGCACCCCTTCCCAGGGACTCCAAGACAAGGTTCCTGCAGGTATCAGCAAGTCTAATTTAATGCTTTTTAATGCCATTTTTAACATTTTTAATGCCAAAAACAATCACAGCAGCTTAAATCATCTAAATTTATTCAAGTAGTTGTAAAATCCAGTTCAAAAAGCACCAATAATGTTGAACGTATACCTGCAATCTCATCCATGATGAAAAAGGTGACACTTACTAAACTCTGACCAAAGCACCCCACCCCAAGCAAACCCACTCATATTACTATGTATTTGATAAAATTTTACTATGCTTAAGTTGTATCTGAAATGTACCTCCCATGTTCACACAGAAGACTTTTTTTGAAAATCTGAAGAAAATATAGGTAATTTCCTGTAATCTGGCACATTTTAAATGATCAATAACATTCACATCAGCTATAACTTAACTTATTATAGTAAAATTATGGGCACAATTTATGGTTTTACTTCTCTCCAATTTAGACAAAACATTGTTTATTAGAACAATTTCAAACACAAGTGTCTCTGCACAGACCAGAGCAGAACATTCATTTTAGTGTTTGTGTAAATATCTGACCATTCACAAGTGGATGGTGTTCTGCTCTGCCCCTGCTCCAGCTCACAGCCTCACAGTCAGACTCACTCGGCTGAGGACAGAGGCTCCAGAAATACTACAGGCTACAAACACTTCTGTCAGGATGTCTGAAATCATGTTGTATGTAAACCAGGGCTAAACCAGGACTAAACTAGGTCTAAACCAACTCTAAACCAGATCTAAACCAGAAATGCTTCAGCGCTCCATGGTGACAGTGACATAGTCACATTGTATAACTATAAGTTTTGCATTAGGCAGTGCTGATATGAATGTTATTGGTGCTGAGAAATCTGTAAACTTTTATGAGTACAAGTACAGAGTTGCTTATTTTACCTCAAAACTATTCAACAATTTTAAATGCCTGTTGGGATCATATTTAATGCTTTTTAATGCCATTTAAGGCCTTCATTTTCACAAAATCAATTTGACTTTTATGCTTCTTAATGCCCTGCGGGAACCCTGCAAGAAGGCCGGGTACTCCACACTGCTGTTGGGCCCGTAAGCTGAGACCAGAGTGAGAGACCTGTCTCCGACCCAAAGCCACAGGGACGCAACCCTCTCATTCACCGGGGTGAACTCCAACACATGGTGGCTAAGCTGGGGGGCTATAAGCAAGCCCACACCAGCCCACTGCCTCTCACCACGGGCAACTGAGCTTGACTATATCTAGTCGGTACCACTCAACCTCCCGCACAAGCTCAGGCTCCTTTCCTTCCACTGAGGTGATGCTCCGTTTTCCAAGAACAAGATTCTGTGGCCATGGATTGGGCCAGTTGAAGCGCCCGCCTTTGGCCACCACCCAGTTCACCACCCAGGACACACACAGCACCAGTCCCTTATATTCCTTCCTGCAGGTGGTGGGTCTACAGGAAGGCGATTCCACATAGCCTTTTCGGCCATAAGTATCCATGAAACATTGAGAAGACACCTGAAGGAAAGAGACAGTGCCTCTACTGTGTGGCCATCCAGAACATTTATTTTTCATTATGTGGCCCTCAAGTAAAGGAAGTTTGGACACCCCTGCTTTAGGTGAATCTAGACTAGTCTAAAAATATTGTGAATGACCTGAGGCAGTGTTTTATGAGTCAGGGAGAACATGCAAACTCCAAAGAGGCCTCTCCGAGTCTAGTGCTGACCACTCTGCCAATGTGTTGCAGGACGTTAAGGGTCAACTCCAACTTCAGTTTAATGCTAAATCTTGTTTTTTTTTTTTTTTTGTCAGTTCTTTCAAACTGGTCTAGTTTTACTTATTATTAATAAATATAACAAACAGGACAGCAGAATATTTGGAGTATACAGTAGCTGTCGTGATTACTACATTCATTGCACTGTTCACCAAAACTCTAGCAGTCGCCTGTAGGTTTTGACAAGGTCGAACTTCGTGTCATTTTCCAGAGAGCAGCAGAGGTCACTGGCTCCGCCCCTGGAGCTGAAGCAGAGGACAATAAGTGAATAACAACATGAACCTTTGGATTTAATGACTGATTGATCCTCCTTTGGCAGTAATAACCTCAACCAAACGTTTTCTGTAGTGAAGATCAGACCTGCACAATGCTGAGGAGAAATTTTGGACCATTCCTCTTTACAAAACTGTTTAAGTTCAGCAATATTCTTGGGATGTCTGGTGTGAATCGCTCTTGTGAGATCATGCCAGAGCATCTCAATCGAGTTGAGGTCAAGACTCTGACTGGGCCACTCCAGAAGGCGTATTTTCTTCTGTTGAAGCCATTGTGTTGTTGATTTGCTTCTATGCTTTGAGTCATTGTCCTGTTGCATCACCCATCCTGTGTTGAACTTCAGTTGGTGGACAGATGGTCTTAAGTTGTCCTGCAAAATGTTTGGATAAACTTAGGAATTCATTTTGCTGTTGATGATAGCAAGTCAGTCCAGGCCCTGAGGCAGCCAAGCAGCTCTAAACCATGATGCTCCCTCCACCAGACTTCACAGCTGGGATAGGGTTTTAATGTTGGTGTGCTGTGCCTTTTTTTCTCCACACAAAACTGTGTTCCTTCTAAGCAACTCAACTCTGGTTTCATCTGTCCACAGAATATTTTGCCAGTAGTGCTGTGGAACATCCAGGTGCTCTTTTGCAAACTTCTGACGTGGAGCAATGTTTTTTTTTGTTTTGGTTTTTTTTGGACAGAAGTGGCTTCCTCTGTGGTGTCCGCCCATGAAGTCCATTCCTGTTTAATGTTTTACATATTGTAGATTTGTCAACAAAGATGTCAGCTTGTGCCAGAGATTTCTATAAGTCTTTAGCTGACACTCTAGTATTCTTCACCTCACTGAGCATTCTGCACTGTGCTCTTGCAGTCATCTTTACAGGACAGCCAATCCTAGGAAGAATAGCAACAGTGCTGAACCTTCTTCATTTATAGACAATCTGTCATACCGTGGACTCAAGAACCTCAAGGCTTTTAGAGTTACTTTTGTAACCCTTTCCAGCTTTATGCAAGTCAACAATTCTTACTCGTAGGTCTTCTGAGAGCTCTTTTGTGCGAGGCATGGTTCACATCAAGCAATGCTTCTTCAGAATGACAAACTCAAAACTGGGGGGTGTTTTTTATTGGGCAGGGCCACTTTAATCCACACCTCCAATCTTCTCAAATTGATAAGACTCCAGGTTGGCTGACACCTGACTCCAGTTAGCTCTTGAAGTAGTCATTAGTAGGGGTTCACATACCTTTTCCATACTTCATTGCCAATGTTTACATAAACGTTCAATAAAAACATGAAAACATATAATTTTTTGAGCAACATTTGTTTAAACAGACTGTGTTTGTCTATTGTTGTGACTTAGATGAAGATCAGATCACATTTTTTTCATGCAGAAATCCAAGTAATTACAGAGGGTTCACATACTGTTTGTTGCAACTGCATCTCCTCTGTTATATAATGGTGAAATTGACCAAATACTCATTTATAAGATTCCTTATATTCATACTTGGGTTTTAAAGCCATCCATATTTACACTTGGGAGACACAGATTTATGTAAAAAAAAAAAGAAAAAAAAAAAGGCCATATTAAATAACTCAATCATTTAATAGCCACTAATCTGTACATGGGGCAAAATGCAACAGTTTGTGGCACTACAACCATCAGTACAGGGAAATGTCCAGCCCATGGTCCAATAACCTTCCGACAATTTGGCCTATAGGAAAATATAGTTGAATAGCCTGGTCTACAGCGTATGTGGTATTCATAAATAAATTACATTGCACCTAAATATGTTCATGATGGTAAGAAACTATGTCATGCTTAGAACTTAACTGTGAAAGATTTTGCGTCAAATCTGAAGAGCTGATCATTGGAGCAGCCACAGTGGATGGATGAAGCTGAAGTGCAGCTAATAATAAAATGTCATAAATAAAAGATGGGACATGCACACGGTCTGGCGCTCTCATCCAGGCCTCTGCTCTGTCTGTAACTGCAGCCTACGTCTGTCTGCTGCAGCTTAGGTAACTACCGGCATGTTTACAAGCTGAGCAGACAGGGGTGGAGTAAGCGGCTTGTCCGGCTCTGGACAGGCCCTGGACAGGCTCGGGACAGGTGAATCCTTTAAGACGTGCTTCAGGCTGACAGCTTTAAGTCTGAGGCCAGAGAGTGCCAGAGTAAACAGTGAATGGATGAGTCATGAGTGAGACTGCTGCTGTCCCTGTCTCTCCCTCCACACCTCAGCTCACCCCTCCTTTGGCCCAGAGACAGTCACATGACCCTACGGACAGCCAATCACACTGGTTCCTGCAGAAAGCACAGGTCAGCAGTACACAGGACTGTGCTACTCGCCTTCACCACACACAGCTCTGTCCTGGGGTTGGTGAATTGATGTGATAAAGCCTTCTGTAGGGTCCACATGCAGTAAGAGGTTCATTATTACAGTTCACTTAAAAAAATCAACTTCTGAAAGGTCTGTTTGTACCACAAGCTCATTCTGAGGACTGTGTGCCATAATAAAGCTTTGAGTTTTCATTTCAGAAATATGGCCTTGGTACTGCTGCAAAGGGACACACAAAACCACACAAATCAAACTTCATCTGACTGTTATATACACCTTTGGTATGCAGATTATATAAATATGCTGACTTATACTGAGTCGGTATATGCTCAGTCGGTAGAGATGTTGTAGTGTCAGTGTGACTGTGATCGGTGGTGGTTGGAGAGGGCAGAAGGTGCACTTTGGTAGACACGTCTCTGTCAGTCTGCACCAGGGCAGCTGTGGCTTCAGAAATATGAATAATGCACCTGGTTGTAAAGTGATTTTGAGTGACTACAAAAAAGAGCCATATAATGCAATTTGGATACAGATATAGTAAAGAATATGCAACCCACGTGTTTAACTTTAACATTATTCATTCATCTTATTTCACTTATTCCTGTTCCCTCTATCGTCCAAAGACATTCATGTGTTAGGTCAGGGGTCTACAACCTTCTGGATCCAAAGAGCCATTTTATGCCAAAAATACTAAACTTGGATTTGTAAAGATCCGCAACTTATGTTAATGGGCAGATATAAAATACTCACTGCACTGATCATTGCCACTAACTGGCAGTGTAATATACAGGAGCTGTGCACACTCTGAGAACTGCTGCTACATCCAGTAACTATTTCTTGGTGCTGTTAAATTAACTCTATGTTGCACTTCAAATTAGCTCATGCATGCATGGTGTGGCCAATAAAGGCTACAAACAATGGTTATTATGAGTCCATAGCATATTCTGAAAAACAGGGAGCAAGGTTTATTTTAATCTGATGAGATGATGCAGACGCAGGAGCGCAGGAGCAGGGCTAAAGAGGACTTTGCGACTTTAAAACCATAGATGTCTCTGTTAGGTGAAGTGGTGACTCTACATTGCCCCTAGTGAATGAATGTGAGAGTGAATAGTTGTCTGTCTGTGTCATGCCCTGCGACTAATTGGTCCACTGTCCAGGATGTACCCCGCCTACGGCCCATAGTTGCTGAGATACGCTTAATTACCCATGAAGCCTAACGGGAATAAGCTGGATACGAATAAATTAATTCACTTGATTGATTTAAAATATTTCTTTTGAGTCTGTCCACGTCCACAGCACAATCCCCAGTCTGGCAAAGTAAACCAGGAGCAGGTTTGTTCAAGTGAAGAACCACTAATGGCTGCCAGATGCTGAGCCTAAAGCAGGCTCCTGCTCAGAAATTCCATTCATTTGAAGGCAAAGGTTTTCAGCAGATTTAGACTTGGTCCAAGACCCTCATGGCGGTCTGCCTGAGGAGGGTGGGATCACCTGCACCACACAAAAACATGTCACAAATTATTATTATGCCATGTTGCATTTTAGTGCTACATATTTCAAAACTAATAGTTCCCTGGGACCACGACACAGAATTTAATACCAGGATTGTCATCAAGAGAACAATAATCAGTATGAATTTTAGACAAAAAAAAATTATATATATATATATATATATATATATATATATATATATATATATATATATATATATATATATATGGGAACACTTAAACAACATAATGTAACTCCAAGTCAATCACACTTCTGTGAAATCAAACTGTCCACTTAGGAAGCAACACTGATTGACATCAGTTTCACTGCTGTTGTGCAAATGGAACAGACAACAGGTGGGAATTATAGGCAATTAGCAAGACTCCCCCAATAAAGGAGTGGTTCTGCAGGAGGTGACCACAGACCACTTCTCAGTTCCTATGCTTTCTGGCTGATGTTTTGGTCACTTTTGAATGCTGGCAGTGCTTTCACTCTAGTGGTAGCATGAGACGGAGTCTACAACCCACACAAGTGGCTCAGGTAGTGCAGCTCATCCAGGATGGCACATCAATTTGAGCTGTGGCAAGAAGGTTGGCTGTGTCTGTCAGCGTAGTGTCCAGAGCATGGAGGCGCTACCAGGAGACAGGCCAGTACATCAGGAGATGTGGAGGAGGCCGTAGGAGGGCAACAACCCAGCAGCAGGACCACTACCTCCTCCTTTGTGCAAGGAGGAACAGGAGGAGCACTGCCAGAGCCCTGCAAAATGATCTCCAGCAGGCCACAAATGTGCATGTGTCTGCTCAAACGGTCAGAAACAGACTCCATGAGGCCCAACGTCCACAGGTGGGGGTTGTGCTTACAGCCCAACACCGTGCAGGACGTTTGGCATTTGCCAGAGAACACCAAGATTGGCAAATTCGCCACTAGCACCCTGTGCTCTTCACAGATGAAAGCAGGTTCACACTGAGCACATGTGACAGACGTGACAGAGTCTGGAGACGCCGTGGAGAACGTTCTGCTGCCTGCAACATCCTCCAGCATGACCGGTTTGGCAGTGGGTCAGTAATGGTGTGGGGTGGCATTTCTTTGGGGGGCTGCACAGCCCTCCATGTGCTCGCCAGAGGTAGCCTGACTGCCATTAGGTACCGAGATGAGATCCTCAGACCCCTTGTGAGACCATCTGCTGGTGCGGTTGGCCCTGGTTCCTCCTAATGCAAGACAATACTAGACCTCATGTCACTCCATCCACCAACGCCACATTGCACCACAGACTGTCCAGGAGTTGGTGGATGCTTTAGTCCAGGTCTGGGAGGAGATCCCTCAGGAGACCACATCAACAGGAGAATGCCCAGGCATTGTAGGGAGGTCATACGAGGAGGCCACACACACTACTGAGCCTCATTTTGACTTGTTTTAAGGACATTACATCAAAGTTGGATCAGCCTGTAGTGTGTTTTTCCACTTTAATTTTGAGTGTGACTCCAAATCCAGACTTCCATGGGTTAATAAATTTGATTTCCATTGATAATTTTTGTGTGATTTTGTTGTCAGGACATTCAACTATGTAAAGAACATAAGAAGTATTTATTAAAAATATTTCATTCATTCAGATCTAGGATGTGTTATTTTAGTGTTCCCTTTAGTGTGTGTAGCAGTGTGTGTGTGTGTGTGTGTGTGTGTATATATATATCTATATATCTATATCTATATATCTATCTCTCTCTCTCTCTCTCTCTCTCTCTCTCTCTCTCTCTCTCTCTCTCTCTCTCTATATATATATATATATATATATATATATATATATATATATATATATATATATAATTTGTATGTTCTGCCCTTGCTACTTCCCCTGGCTAGGCAGATAGCTAACTCCACCAATGATGACAAGTTTTAATCTTTAGTTGATTTGTAATAAAACCACATGTTCACGTGACTCATTAGCATACACCATATGAACACACACAAAGCTAACATGCTAACGCTAGTGGGCTAATTGCTAACTTAAATGCTAACGACAGAGCAGCACATAATTTAACATCTTTCCAACAGCAAACATCACAAAACGACAGAGACACTTGGTTTTAAGTCTAAACTACGGAGCCCCCAACGTCACCCCAAGGTAAAAAAAAAAAAAAAAATCAGTGGCAACGGATTTCCCATCCGTTCCCTCAGTTTATAAACCATACGCAAAAATTCTTAAGTCGTTCCCTCGGTTTTATAAGGTGTCGTTCCCACGGATTCGTAATTCGTGCTCTCAGATTTATAAACCGTGCCCACGACTTTGTAATCCGTGTGGACGGATTTGTAAACTCATGGTAACGTGGCTCTTCTCTCATTTTAGACGAACAGAGCAGGCTCTCACGTACGTTGTTAACTAATTTTTATTTGTAACTGTTATTGTCTAAAATTGCACAAGGTTTTATTGTGTATTAAGAAAAATACATAAAATTATCTTAGCTGCATGTTTTAAGTGAAGCTTGTAGACTACTTGTAACGATATGTGAATAGAACGATGTGCCTCATACTCCTTGTATTAGCGTATCAATAAAAAATAAATTGCTAAGCACTTTATTAATATTTTATAATCATCAAAGTCTGGCAGTGTGTATTAGAGCAATATTGTTTTGATCCTCTTTTGCTTTGGAATAAACTGTTGAAATTATGTAGTAGTAGTAGTAGTAGTAGTAATAATAACAATATATAATAATCTTTATCATCATGATCAGCCCATTGAGTTTAAAACTACAATTATATAAATGTTTACTTTTAAATTTTCACATTCAATCTTTTATAAATGCTTTATTTTTAGGTAAACTTACCTGTGTCTACCATTCATTCATAAGATGAAGCTTTAATTTGATGATCTGTGTATATTTGTAAGGATACCTGTGAATTAGACCACTCAGTTTACTATGGTTTAAATAGTACAGTTGTACACAATATTGCCCAGTGACTCTCCTTTCTGTCTTCCCTTAGGCTTTCATCCACTTTGCATAGTTTATTTATTCTTTATCTATTGAGATGAACCAAACTGGACTTATTCAACATTACTTTGGCCTGGGTCTAAAGTATGAAGAAATTCTTCATATTTTAAGTGTTAAGCACAGGATCGTTATAAGCATGAAGACACTTAAAAAAATCCTAAATAAAAATGGACTGTTTTGCAGAAAGAATTTTGACAACTTATTGGATGTTATTCAGTTTGTTAGAGAAGAGCTCCATGGCTCAGGAGCATTGCATGGATATAGATGGATGTACAGTAAATGCAAGGAAAAAGGGCTTAATGTGCGGAAAGAAGATGTCCGCCTCATTCTGTCCACTCTTGACCCAATGGGCACTGAATTGCGAAGAAAAAGAAGACTGCACAGAAGAGCATATTTTTCAAAGGGTCCCAACATTCTCTGGCATGTTGACTCTTATGACAAACTGAAGCCATTTGGCATTTGCATCAATGGGGCAATTGATGGATTCTCAAGGAGAATACTATGGTTGAATGCATATCACACAAGCAGTGAGCCTAAAGTCATAGGAGGTTACTTCCTTGAAACAGTAAGAAGTCTTGGAGGATGTCCTCGAATCCTGAGAGCAGATATGGGAACAGAAAACACCAAAATTAGGGATATGCAGCAGTACTTGCGACATGGTGATGCTGATCCATTGGCTGGAGAAAGAAGCTTTATCTATGGCAAAAGTACAGCCAACCAGAGGACTGAGAGTTGGTGGGGTGTTCTTAGAAAAGTGTGGAACTTTGGCTTAAATTTTTTCACCAAATTAAAGACGAAGGCAACTTTGATGGCAGCTTTTTGGACAAGAACCTTGTGTTGTTCTGTTTCCTGGGCTTGATGCAGGTATATTATGAATTCTCTCACACACACGCACACACACACACACACACACACACACACACACATTCTTACACTAGTGATTTAATAAAACAAAACTCTAAAGCGTGCTCAGTTCATGATTTTACAGGAAGAACTGGATTCCACAAAAGACACCTGGAACAACCACCTGATTTGTCCTTCAAGGAATCTCCTTGTACCCCATGGTCGACCAAATGTTATGTACACACTTCCTGAATTATCTGACACAGAAGACTACATATGCCATGTTCAACTGGCAGACTGCGACATCTGTGAAAAACAATGTATCCATCGCTCAAATGTTGCTTGTGATGAGGATGTTTTCACCCTGTGTGCACACATCATGGCAGAACATCACCTCAGCCTTCCCAAGGATAGGTACACAGCCTTTGACTTATATCTTGCACTAAGACATGAACTGACTACAATGTTCAATATTATGAGATAAATACCTGCAAACAGTAAATTAGTGCTCAGTCAGTTTGTGATGAGAAAGTTGCTATGGACTGTTCTGATTGTATTTTTAATTTCAGTTACACACATTTCAGGGAGCACCAACAAATGTAACCAGTTGATGCATATTTATATATCTGTTATTTATCTGTTTCATCTCTTCAGTTTTACTGCTGTAGTCTTGGATACTACATATACACATAAAAAACAGATTTTCTTTTGTATCTTATTGTTTATTTTTAAGACAATGTATTCAGTAGAACAGAACCAATTAATAAATAACTCCTAATGAATAAACTTCTAACAGTGTTGCTTTTGTAAACTTTGCAAGAACACTTTTAAAACCACTGAACACATTTTATACACTGAACACAGGTAAAACAAATACATAAACACTGAAGTTGAATCTATAAATTTGTATAATTTTACATTGTAACTGCTGTATAGCATCAGTGCATTCTATGGTACATTAGGTTTTCACATGTAACTTACAGTAACAATATGGTATATCTGAAGAAACAAGTGTGAAGAAACAAGATCGCGTTCTGCTGCTGAGATGTAACCATTTGCTGCTGCTGGTGTACATTCAGAACTGTCTGACTCTAACACCTCAGATGAACACATCACTAATGACAACAGATGAGGATCATTTAAAATACACAGATGTTTGTTATTTTCAGGATAGTATTCTTACCTTTTATGCAATATCCATCACCCATATGTTAGCATCTAGGACATTTGCAAACTCCTCTGCAAGCTCAAGGTATGAAGTGTAGTTATTTGGAACTTCCAACACACATCCACAGGTGTGGGACAGGGGACTTCTTGTGAAGGAACTGTCTGGCTGCACAAACCGGACATGAACAAACTTTGCAACAAGAAGGTCAGCTCCTACAAAAAACAAGCAATTCAAATAACAAATATGAATAATTAAATAAGTAAATTATTATAGTATAGCTGATATGTAAGTCTACAAATCTATATTAATTTCCATTGCTAAAATATTTTATGACAATGTCCATCAAGGTTTCAAAATAGTTTTGTAATTACTTAGACTCAATATTACAAAATAATAAAAATACTTAAATAATTACCTGTGCAAAATCGCAGAAACTTTCTGAGCCGAGCTACGCTGGAATTCTTGATGAACCTCTTCAGATAATCCATGATCTGGCTTTCTCTATTGTTCAATGTTTCATGTTGTAGTATGGCAACAACTTTCTTTGCTGTTGGAGTAAGGCTGACCATGAGTTCGTTTAGTCCTCCTGGTGGCAGTTTCATTCTTTTCAACACTGGACTCCAACACTCTGCTATGTAAGCTGGATCTTGCACAATTTCTTTGTGCGCCACATCAAGTAAGATGCGCTTCGCATTCTTCTCATTGACAATAAGTTTCACATCATGAGGCTTCCAAGAATTCAAGCCATTCTTCTCTTTCAGAGACAGATGTAAAGTCTCTCATTGCTTCTTCCTCTTGAGGAACTATCTCCAGAAATGCTTCAAAGAGCTCATCCTCTTCAATTTCATGTCCAAAGGAGTAACACAGAAAAGGCTTGGGCAGCACAATGGGAAAATACTGAACAGCACTGTAACCAAGAAACATTACTTTAGCTACATTTTCCCATTCATCTTTCATATCATGTCTTGTCATGGGTACCTTTAGTGTGCTTCCTGATGTGCATTTCATGAAAAAAGTACTTCAGTACTCGCTCAATGCATCTCTGAGAATTCCACCATTATCTTCTCCTCTCTCAGTGCTACCATTAGGTAAGACCATCTCAATTTCTACATGACAGTCATCAACAGATACCAAGCCATCTCTGGAAGCTGCATTGAGATCTTGGAAAATGTTTCCTCTGCGAAGCCTTAACTTTGTGGTCTGTGACGTATCTTGCACTATTTCAACAGTGTCCAGTGGAAGAGTGTCATCCAGTATAGCACTGTCTTGCAAAACAGCATATCCAAACTGAATTTATTCATCATCTGAAATTGAGCTTTCCATTACATCCATAATAACTAAGGTATCATCTGACAGAAATGGTGAATCAACAATGGAGCTGTTGTCCTCAGTTATGACAACAGGTTCTTCGTCACAGTCAAATGCCACAGCAGAGGTAGAAGGACTTTCAGTTGCATGTTTGTATACTGTTTGAATGCTGGTGCTTAGAGTTGTGTCTGTCCTCTTGCAAGAAAGATACAGTCTCAGTGTTTTTACCTTCCTCACTTCATATTGTTCCCCTAATGTTGTTTGTGGATCTAGTTCCTCTTCAGTGAAGTCTCTTAATTTAAGCTCAAATTCTGAAATATCTCCTAGTTTTTTTTTTTTCCATTTGGAAAGAATAACTTCTTGCCACAATCCAAAAGTTCTGCCATGGTAGCACTTTTTAAGGCCTTTAAGTGTCTGGTTCCACCACCTCGTTTTTCTTTGACTTGGACAAAAGAGCCTCTTCAAACAGTCCCATTTGGTAACTTTGCTCAGTTTTTTGGGCATTTGAGTTTCCAGTGAGTTTGTCAGAGCGGTTATCACAATGCTTCCTCTTTCTGTCCCGTTTTTCTTGCAGTTTTAACACGAGGTTTTCTGTGGCTTTAGACACTGTACTGGTGTTTCCTTCAAATGCAGCTACTTCCAGTCTGCAGTACTGCCTTATTGCTATCCGATCTCCAAATCTGGGGACATATGTCTGTAGTTGCTCATCTGATATACTATTTATTGCATAGCAGTCAATCTAGAAAACAACAACACTTATTTTAAGATAATCTCCATGAAAGAGCTTACCTTGTTTAATTAATGTATTATTTATAATCCCTTTCTTTTATTTTTAGTTTACGTAACCATGAAATAAAAAAATAAAAAATTTAATTATCTATTATTATATATTTTTCTATGGCATTGTGCATTTTTTGTGCACCTTAGGACAAAAGGTGTGACTAAAAATGTTTCATCCGCCACTACACACAAATTTTAAATCTAATAAAATCAATAATGCCAATTTTGACACTCCCAAGCTCTGATAATCCACCACAAAAAAATTCTGATTTGCATTTACAGAAACGAAAAAATCTATTTTTTGTGATTTTTGCCATAATTTGAAATCAACTTTTAATCACAAAAACTCATATTTAAGGGGTTAAATTTCATATGAAATATGAAATTTTGTTATGTATGTTGAGGACTGAAGTCAATCATTGTAACCATGAAAAAAAAATTGGACCATTTGGACCAAAATTGACCATTAGATAATTTTTCTATGGCAGTTTTTTGGGAGTTTTTTTTTTTGGCTGGGTAGCTCAGCAAGTAAGTCAGCTGACTTTCACAGGGGACCCGGGTTCACATCCCGGCTGGGGCGAATACCAACTTCCAGTGTGGGTCCTTAGGCAAGACCCTTTGCACTACTGCTAAGCGGTGGGCCAAGCAGCTCTATTGTGCATTTGATAGATCCCTATTGAGGGAGGACCCAGTTTTTTTCTAACAACAGCTACATTTTTCAAGGAATCAAAATAAAATTGTCGCCTCTCATACTTCTTGCACATTTTTGTAAACCTGCATATTTTCTGTAACACTTTTGCAAGGCAAATACAGTGGGCAGCTATCTGTTATCAGCCAATCACACGCTCAGAAACTACCTGCTGCTGGAGCAACGGCACTAAACCCCGCCCACCTGCGCTTTTATGAGAAGATGAGTGACTGTCACCAAACCTCTGGTTAGTTATAGAGTTAGTAGTAAAGCCTAAGACATTTGAGTTCATTCATTTTTAGCAAAATGTATCATCTAATTGTAATTTTAGGGCTATTCATTAACTTGATAGCCATATGCTTTTGTGAGCTTTACAAAGAACATATCCTGTCTGTTGTATAACTTCACCCAGTGAATGGTGAGAATTTCTCTCAATTAAACTTTATATTGACACTTCAGATGCAAACACAGCCTAAATGAGTATAGTAGAGGCATACACTGCTACAAGACACTATGAGTGCATTTAATCAAGATAAAAAAAAGCTCAGAAAAGTGGAGAATGTGGTTTTATTTTATAATTACATGGGAACTCCTGTTTAACTTCTGTGTCCTGTAAAGAAAGACAGAGAGATTATGACAAATTCTGATATTAAACGGTCTATACTGTATTATAAAGCTATTAGAGCGTTGATAATTGTAACTTTTACGATCGCACATCACGTAAGGTGGCTCTTTATTTAGAAATTCGATAAAACCTATTCAACTGTTAGTATCCTGGTGCTCTGCTCTATTGCTAAAGATATAGGCTTAATGACTTCTATTTCTTTACAGTCCTGTGGTAGCGATGTGCGAAGCAAACTCATTTCAGCAGCAATCGCATGAGGAAAAAGAGGCGATTAAAAAGAAGAGTGTCATACTATTATACTGCACGGAGATAGAGACTTGTCCCTGTAGTCACGTGATCCTGCTTCTGTCAGTCCAACAGCTGGGTTAAGGCGCATCTGATTGGTCAGTCGTCAAAATCTGAGTGTACTATTGGTTCATGAAGTGTAATCGGCCGCGGCGTTTGCCTGATAAAATAATGAGCTAAGTGTATTGCATTTGTAAAAATGTGCAAGATTTTCAAGTGGCGACAATCATAATATAACTGAGGATAATATACTCTTTCTATATGTGAAATTCTGTGTCCTCCCTCGATGGAGATCTATATTTTCGATAACGAAAGCAGATAGACGGCTTCGGCCCACCGCCTATGCCTACCTCATATAATGATGAGAGACACAGAATTAAGAGACATACTGGCTCAGACGTTGCCCGGTCAAACAAGGTCTGCGTCAGGTGCTGGGGAATCAGAGCACCTTGATGAGAAGTGGGCTACTGGAACAAGACAGAAATGGACGAGATGCAAGAACAAGGCTCTGTTGGAATGCTACTACTCCAGTAACCCTAGTCAGGGGGGTTACATGCAGAGAATGTGTGAAATATGGCAACTTTGAAACCCACAATCAACACACTGCTAAACAACTAGCAGCTCAGCATTCCAACATCCACAAATGCCACCTGCTTTCACAACTTGAGATTGACGAGGTACAACACAAATGCTACGGCAAGGGGGAGCCAGGACGTAAGGTCAGAGGGGAGTTAACAGCAACTTCCCATTCAGAGTTTGGGTACAAAGCCCCAATAAGCACTATCACGCTGAGCGAGGCAGCAACTGACCTGAGAGATAAGATCATCGCTAAAATGAACACCAGGCAACCCCGACACCAGTTACAGAGGCTGAGTGAAGTACCATCAGAAGGTCTCCTGGAAGATGTGAATGCAGCTTTGGGAACAATACCTACCATGACCATCACTGAAACCCATGAGCTGATATACACTTCAGCAGCAGTGATCCTTGAGGAGCTTGGCTATCGACCAAAGAGCAACCATAAAGATCCATATCCACCATGGAAAAGAAGGTTGGAGGCTAAAATCAAGGCAACTCTGAGAGAAGTGAGCCAACTGTCAGAGCTCCAGAAAGGTGCAATTAAACAACAAGCACCCAAGAGGTACAGCAAGATGTCCATACCTGAAGCACTGGAAACTGCCAAACAACGACTACAAGCCTTGGCCACCCGACTAAAGAGGAACACGACAGAAATCGAAGCAAGGTGAATAAACCGACTGTTCTCAACTCAACCAGCTAAAGTGTACTCTCAGTGGCAAGATAATAACAACAGAGCAGACCCACCAAGGCTGGAGACTGGAGCGTCATAACCAAGTGGCTGGTATAGTGTACAGGAACATCTGTGCAGAGTACAGTACTGGAAGTCCCGAGGTCAAGGTAGGAAACACCTCCGAAGGTGATAGCGAACGACCTGAGCTAAGATCCTGTGGGACTTTCAGACACAGACAGACAAAATGATAATGGCAAACCAACCGGACATTGTGATGATGCACAAACAGCCGAGGAAAGATGTTGTGGTTGACATCGCAATACCAAGCGATTGTAACATCATGGAAAAAGGAACACGAGAAACTAGAGAAGTACCAAGGCCTCGAAGAAGAACTTGAGAAGGCCTGGAAAGTGAAGGCAACAGTGGTGCCCGTGGTCATCGGAGCACTCGGGGCAGTAACCCCCAAACTGGAAGAGTGGCTACAGCAGATCCCAGGAAAAACATCAGACATCTCAGTCCAGAAGAGCGCAGTCCTAGGGACAGCAAAGATACTGCGCAGAACTCTCAAGCTCCTAGGTAGAGGACCGAGCTTGGATGGATGAAACCGCCCAGCGGAGGGCGAGAGGATAATTTTTTTTTTACGCATATATGTATTAGTGCTGTCAATCGATTAAAAAATGAATCAGATTAATCACACTCTTGGGCTGTGATTTATCACAATTAATCACAATGTATAACTTGGTAGAGTTTCCATGACAATATGCAGCGTTTAAATAAAAAAGTCCAGAGACGTCGTGTTTTTACTTGGATAAAAAAAAAAAAAAAATACATCTCAGAAATAACTTCTGAATATTGTGAGAGCCTTTAATAAGTCTGTGTAATAACTGGTCAACCATTAAATCTACTGCAGACACCTGAGCCTCTCCTCTGCTCCTCTCAGCGTTGCAGACATCCTTGCATAGACTGCACATAACTTTTGTTTTGTCTATATTGCTGTCTGGTGACGATTTGAAGCAGAATTGTCCATTTAGCAATGTGTCTTTTTGGTCTCTCATGTTGCTTTAGCTCGTTCAATTGTTGCATTAGGCTCGTTCCAGATGAACTGCGCCTCGCCTGGATTGTGAACGAGAGTGCACGACCACAATGAGAGGAGGGGAAATACACCTGTACTGAAGTCAGACAGTTTGTGGCTCAGATCACGCACCATCACGCCCCAAATCCACTTCTCGGGTTTGTTGGATATGATTTTGAAAATAAATGGATTAAATAGATTTGTAAGAACTTTTCTGTCCTGTGCTTGACCACAGTCTGTGTGTTAATGAGGCGCTCCTCAGGAGCTCACAACATGAGGCACATTCAGCAGTGGTTCTTAGCTTTTATGTCTAAATTTACACATTATAAAAGTTAAACAGCCTTCTATAACAGCAGATATTGTGCACAATCTTTTTAATAATATGCTACTTCACACTGAGCAGCGGGGCAAAACATTTATCCAGGTCAAAACTGTAACTTTAGTCTGTACGTTAAAAAAAAAAAAAAGAGGCGGGGGAGGAGGAGAGGAGGGCAGCGAAGTTTTCGGTGCGTTATGTTTCTGATCAGCACTAAACTCAGATCCAATCCCCTGTCCGTTCACTGCGGTGTGTGTCGCACTTGTGGCATCAGAGCAAGTCGGGAACAAGTCAGGACACAAATCTAACTGGCGTGCACTGCGCACAGACCAACACTGATCGAAACTGCGCAAGTCTGGCTCATCTCGAACGCGTCTGATGGCTGGAAACGGAAATGTGTTGTTCTTCTACGCTTGCGCGGTGCACTTCTGCCCCGCTGGAAGACCCGTGGCGCTGTTGCTGCCTCTGTCAGTGTCGTCGTAATATTTTTGTTGTGATCAAATTGAAAAATCGAAAATCGATGCATCAATTGAAATTAACACGATTAAATCAATAAATTAACGCACTGCGTTAACGCGATAATTTTCCCAGCCCTAATATATAGTGAAGCCTGAAATTATTCATATTCAAGTTACTTTTATTCAACCAGCCAGTTTGTTTTTGGACCAGAAATGACACAGGCTCCTCCCAAAAGATAATAAGACGATGTACAAGAAGTATCATTATATTATATTTCTCAGCTTTTTTTTTTTTACATTTTAACAAAAAGTGGCATGTCGAAAATTATTCATACCCTTTGCAAACTGTCACAGTCTATGGGAAAATCCAAAGTTCTATACCATTCCAAATAGTCCATGGTCTTCTAAAGCATCCTAATTACTCTGATTCATTGGAAATAGCTGTTTTCATCAACACAACAGGTGAAAAACAGAAGCTCTCTGCTGTTGGTTTGTGGACAGTCATGGCTAAGACAAAGGAGCTCTCTGAGGACCTGAGGCTGCACATTGTGGCTGCTCACAAGTCAGGAAAAGTCTATAAGACCATATCAAAATGTTTTGAGGATCCAGTGACTACAGTGCAAAGTATTATTAAAAAATAAAAGACGTACTGCACTGTGACAAATCTCAGAGGATGTGGTCGGAAGCCAAAAGTGACACCTGGCCAGGAGAATAGTGAGAGAGGTAAAAAAGAATCCAGGGATCACCACCAAGGCCATCCTGATGAATCTGGGCTCTGCTGGTGGCAACATCTCAAGGCAGACAGTCCAACACACACTGCACACCGCTGGGTTCCACGAGTGCAGACCAAGGAGGACACCACTTCTTCAGATAAGGCACAAAAAAGCCCGCTTGGCCTTTGCAAATGCTCATCTGGACAAAGGAGAAGACTTCTGGTCTTCTGTTTAATGGTCAGATGAAACGAAAATTGAATTGTTTGGCCACAATGATGTATCCTTCATTTAGTGTAAAAAAGGAGAAGCCTTCAACCCTAAGAACACCATCCCCACTGTCAAACCTGGCGGTGGGAACCTAATGTTTTGGGGGTGTTTTTCAGCTGGTGGACCAGGGAACCTAATCACAGTAAACAGCACCATGAAAAAGGAGCAATACATCAAAATTCTCAACAACAACATCAGGCAGTCTGCAGAGAAACTTGGCCTCGGACACCAGTGGACATTTCAGCATGACAATGACCCAAAACACACAGTAAAAGTGGTGAAGAAATGGCTAACAGACAAAAACATTAATGTTTTGCAGTGGCCAAGCCAGAGTCCTGACTTGAATCCAATTGAGAATCTGTGGAGGGAGCTAAAGATCAGGGTGATGACAAAGAGACCCTCAACCTGAAAGAGTTGGAGCTCATTGCTAAAGATGAATGGGCAAAAATACCAAGGAGACAGCAAAAAGCTGGTCAGCAATTATAGGAAGTGTTTGATTGCTGAAATAGCCAATAAAGGCTTTTCTATTGATTATTGAGAAGGGTATGAATAATTTTGGACATGCCACTTTTTGTTCAAATTGTAAATAAAAGCTGAGTCATCCATCTTCTTCCGCTTTATCCGGGGCCAGGTCGCGGGGGCAGCAGTCTAAGCAGAGATGCCCAGACTTCCCTCTCCACAGACACTTCCTCCAGCTCTACCGGGGGCATCCCAAGGCGTTCCCAGGCCAGCCGAGAGACATAGTCCCTCCAGCGTGTCCTAGGTCTTCCCCGAGGTCCTCCTCCCAGTGGGACATGCCCGGAACACCTCCCCAGGGAGGTGTCCAGGAGGCATCCGGAACAGATGCCCGAGCCACCTCAGCTGACTCCTCTCGATGTGGAGGAGCAGCGGCTCTACTCCAAGCTCCTCCCGTGTAACTGAGCTCCTCACCCTATCTCTAAGGCAGCGCCCAGCCACCCTGCGGAGGAAACTCATTTCGGCCGCTTGTATCCGGGATCTTGTCCTTTCAGTCATGACCCAAAGCTCATGACCATAGGTGAGAGTAGGAACGTAGATCGACCGGTAAATCGAGAGCTTCGCTTTTCGGCTCAGCTCCTTCTTCACCACAACAGACCGATACAACGACCGCATCACTGCAGACGCTGCACCGATCCGTCTGTCGATCTCACGCTCCATCCTCCCCTCACTCGTGAACAAGACCCCAAGATACTAGAACTCCTCCACTTGAGGCAGGAGCTCCCCTCCGACCTGGAGAGGGCAAGCCACCCTTTTCCGGTAGAGAACCATGACCTCGGACGAAGGTGCTGATTCTCATCCCAGCTGCTTCACACTCGGCTGAGTCAAAGAGACTATAAATTTATTTGCAAGTTTTGTTTGCATTGCACAAGTTTACAGTAAAGTATGTGAAGGTTAATTCAAAATAAATGTTCTTAATTTACAATTTTGTGTTTGTACGTGAATTCATAATCTGATTAATTGCGTATAATAACTGGTAGTTATTAAGTGCGATTAATTTTTTTCAGATTTGCAATTAATTAGTTAATTTTTTTTTAATCAATTCCCGGCCCTAATATATATGAATGTATATTTTAATGATAACATTTCTTCAATAAACATATTTTATTATTGCAATGACTCTAAATTTTGTAATAATAATGTTTCGACACAAGACCTGGATAAACTGAATTTAATACCTACTCATAATGTCTAATAATTTTAAGGCCTTGATTATGACACAATCAAATGTAATACCTTTTAAATGTTTTAAGACCTTTGGGATACCCTGTGGGCCTTCAGTCAGAGTTTTGTCTCTGCTCCCCTCAGCCTCATTAGAGTTTAGTAAAATTATGAATGAAACATAACACTTTCTCTTTCAAAAAACAAATTAATTCATCCTCACAATTAGCACACATGCACTGACGTACAGTGTAATTACATAATGCATGAAGATGAGTAAACAGACACTTCAGTACCTACATGATGACTATGAAATGGATAGAATGGATACCCCCACTCTCTCTCTCATACACACGCAAACACAAAGAAAAACCTCAGCCCCCACCAGGACACAGTCAGATTAAAGGGATGATAACTGGTACATGCTGCAATTTATAGACCAACAGGCGAGATATTATGACCCAAATTCTGTCCATTATTAAAAACTTGCAGCCTTTCTTTCTGCTAGTGCTAGCCTATTTATGTCATCCAGTTTCCATGACAACCGTGCCATGGATACAATCTGAAGCACACACAGGTTTCAAGTGCAACTCTGAGTTTCCCTTCGCAACAAGATGTGGCATTATAGCTTGAGGATGAATTCAGTAAATATGAGGTTATTAAATTGACTTTTAGAAAGATTATTATTTATTTATTTTTATAAAATATTACTTTAGTAATATAATGTCATACAAATGTGATTGTAACATATCACTGTGTACCACTGATGGACACTCATCAGCAGGACACTGCAGAAGGACACTCTCTACTCCAGCAGGACACACTCTACTCCAGCACAAAAACACACTCTACACCAGCAAAAGGACAGACTATACACCAGCAAAAGGGCACTCTCTTCACCAGCAAAAGGGCACTCTCTTCACCAGTAGGACATGCTCTACACCAGCGGGACACAATCTACACTAGCAGAAGGACATGCTCTACACCTGAAGTGTCAACATGACATCACTTCTTCACCACGCCATGTCTTACTGTGCCCCATTTAGTCAAGCTTTGTCAGCACAATGCTTGGACAATGTCACCATGCAATACACAAACAGATAAAAGGCTCATCGTCAGGGATTTTTATAAAGAACAGACAGTGTTTCTGTTACAATAACAGTCTCATGTTTGATAAATGAGCTGAGTTCTCAGAGTCCAGTGTCTTACTCACACTCATTACAGTAGCTTTGGACATGGCATCAGAGGGAACGACTTTGATCAAAGTGAAGATGAGCTTTTTTGTCTGTGGAAAACAACCTGCTCTTGAACCAGAATGATGGATGTTTATCTCCACCTGCTGGAGAAACACAGACTACTGCAGCATAGATAAAGGCAACATTTCTACAGTACAAAATTAATATATCCTATAAATATAACTAATTAGGTTACTTACCTTACTTTTCACTCATAAAACTTTGCTTTCCTTTCCTGTATATACAATATAGTTATCAAAACCCCATATCAAACAACAAACAAGACAATACCTATTGTCTTTTACAGACAATTTTACATGTCTACATATCAGCATCTGTGTCACCTTAGAGGCTGTAATACTGTCACTGTCATGTGAATTTCCTCATGAAAATAATTGATTTTAATGCAGTTTTAATGTACAATGTGTGATAACATTTATAATATGCTTCTCCTATGCTTTTGACTTTTCTCTTCTGGACTCCCCACTGCAAATCAGCTACCTCTTAGCACACTAGTGATTTGCATGTACAGTAGATTTGGTATGTGTTTTACACCAGATGCCCTTTCTGTTGCAACATTCTCCATTTCCCTGTTTTTGGAACCAGCTCAAAAAATAGTACACAGACCTGTAATATTCACTGCATCTTGGTACAAAAGCACAAAGAGACAGTGGCAATTAGAATGAATTTTGGATATTTTTGTAGACAGTAGATTAAGTATATGTAATGTTAATTTTAGAGTTACTTGTGTTTATATTAATAGTTTTTTAATACTTGGCTGCTCTGAAGATAGCTGCTAGCACGAGGCAGCACACGGATACAGCAAGTAAAAACAGTAACAGAAGGCAATTGTGAGCTTGTGAAGTATAAACAGTCCAACATATGAATTCATCTTCATAACTGAGTTTATTTCAGAACTGCTTACTCTGGGTCATATACTGTAAATCATCGGCTTTTACCTTAGAAACAGTGAAACAGTGTTGTGTGGTAAATGAATTCTTAGTAAACAGGAGGCACAGGGTGAGATTCACTCCTGTACACTTAAAACCATGACTTCCTATGACGCCAAGACATTTAAAAAGCCTAAATGAAGAAAAAGTGAACACCAAAGTGTGCAAAATACTTGCAGGACATGAGATCAGAATATACACGTCACATCCAATTGTTCTTTGAATGCATGCCATTTTTGATGTACAGGTGCGTGAGAGTTGTTAGCCTGGCCAGCCATGCTCCTGTCACAAAAGACTTTGTCTGGCTGGCCAGGGTACATAAAAATCATTGTCAGCTGGCAGCATACATTCACAGAACTGGCAAAACCAGTCTGAAAAACCTGAATTAATTTACTGTCTTGTACATTTAAACATTTTCTGCTGCACTATATTTCACATAAAACAAATCAAGCACTTTAAAAGCGGGCAACCTCTAAGGCAACATGTGAACTAAAACCAAACTAGATAACTGTACAGGGAGCCATACTCCATTTGTCCGTAGGGGCATTCGCATACCAATAAAATATTCCTAATGAAGAATGACACGAGGGATATCATACAAAGGAAACTATTGAATAGAAAAGACAGACAAATCATCGATACACAGAAACAATACTGACGTCAAAGTAAAGCCGTGTAGAGTGGACTGCAGCCCATGTCTTTGTCAGAGTTCAGTTCAGAGGACTCTGTGCAGAAAGCAGTCAGTATGGACACATTTGAGAATGGGACACGGAAATATGGGATCTGAGGAGGGAAGGGTGGGGTTTGCATAACAAGGATCCCACAGGCCTCATTCACAAACGCTGCATAAGTCACTTTTTGCTGAGAAGCTGTCTTGGTTTCACATTCTTAAAAACATGCAGCTACGGTACAAAATGGCATAAACTGACGGTTAGGTCCTCTGCCATCAAACCCTTGACAAATGTGCATTTAAACCTTTATTATTTAGTAATGCTAGAACGTGGTGAAAACTTTGGTGCCTAAACTTTACACAGTGTTGGTGCTTGAACTCAATCATGTTTTTCCTATACTGGAAGTACAGTGTGATTATTGGGCCTTTTGATACAAAAACTGCAGGAAAAAAAATACAGTAACAAAGGTTCGGACACATCATTTCATTCAAAAGGTTATGGGATGGCATCTCTTTTATGACTGGTGTTATGTATCAAATAATAAAAAAAATTAAATAAGCTCTGGGCTGGTTTGAAAGCTGACACCTAAACGAGACTTGAGTTTCACCCTCCGTCAGTTCCTTCCCTTCGTACCGTGCGCCGTCAGCTGCTGCAGAAATAAAAACATGATAATCCACTGAATGAGCAGCACAGAGAGAGGAGGCAGCATCCAGGCCCTGAGAGCAGCACACAGGGCTCCTACACTACCCATTCATCCAGATTCAGTTTTTCATTTATAAACATCAATTCTATTCCCTTTGTATTACTGAATAAACATTTTCAGAACCTGAAAGCTGCTGAAAACAATCAATTTGGCCATTGGAGCGTAGGAACCCTGAGCGTGTGAAACACTGCCTTGCTCACTGGCTCCTCAGTGGAACACAGTCCGGAGGAACAGCAGCTGGTGATTGTTTGGTCTGCACCACAGACAGACTGTGATGATGTGCAAAAGTTTCTGCAGGACACAGGTGGGACATGATGGACACAGTGGAGAAGTCTCCTAGTAGTGTTACAGTGCATATAACATTGGGGGGAAGGGCCCCATCATGACGTGCCCTGCCTTTTCTGCTGCTGCACACGGATCAGCTCCAGCTGTTTTTTGCACTTCTGGTAGTACGTGGACAGACTCTTGTTCTCCTCCAGCAAGTTTCTTGTGCTCCTGCACTAGACGGGACGTGTTCTGCTGGTCCTTCTCGTCCTGGTCCAGCTCAGCGATCAGCTCCTTTCTGCACACAGGCATCAATACGATCACATAAGAATACTGAATATTGCCATGTCAATATGATTCACACTACTTCAGTGTACCTCAACAGACAATTATATTTAAAGATATTTGGGTGCAGCACAAAGTAAACAGAGCCACACTGCATACCATGTTATTGCAGTTCAAATCCTCTTTCAAATTGCAAGTGTCAATGCAAATACAATACATGCCATTTTAATTGTTGATCTCTAGGACTGGCTCAACATTTCTAGAGAGTGGTAGTTGATGCTTACAGGTAAAGTACAGCTCTGTGTACAACACGTTTGCCAATTTTCAATAAAAGCAGCAATGTTATTAAGCTAAATTTGGCTATGGTGTACTGTATTACAGTGTTTCCAAACCAGGGGTACAGGGACCCCATGGGACACCCAAGCATTTTGCAAGGGGTACTTGGAATTATTTCATAACTATAAATATTTCAAGTTCAAGAGTCTTCTTGACTTGTAAGACTGCTTAAGAATATTATCTGCACGTTATAATTTGTTCCACATTTGTTTGTTTAATAGCTATAGCTAATAGTGTTTCAAATTATTTTCTGTAGTATTATGTAGGATTATTATTTCTTATTATTAGTTTGATACAGGGACGTGCGGTCACGGGGAGGCAGAGCCAAATAATGATTCAATACAATTCTTTTAAATTTTTTTCCTCTGGTCTGTGCTTTATATTGATTTTCTTTTTTAATCCAATAATGCCCATGATTTCATAGTCAGAATTGCTGAATTTGTGTATTTCCTGTTCAAATACATGGGTGAGACGTGAAGTGCGGCAGTGAGCAGCCTCACCTCACCTCAGAATGCAATCCCTCACTAACTGGGACTGAGGCTTGTAATTGGCAAGTGCCTGTTTCTGTCTCTCTTCACGTTGCCAATATTTTGTTTTCAGACACTTTTAATACGCGCTGCCATAGTCCGGATAATGTAGTTAATATTTGCGTGTTACATATTTAGCTTTGCTGATTGCATAAAACCGCAGATAAAAAAGCGCGAGGTGAAGGGGGCGTATGAGAGCACACAGGTTCATGTTGCTGCTGTTCTACGCAGAGCCCTAACTCGCTGCAATTCCAAAATCAAGTGCACAGCTGCAGTCTGTTCATTCTAAAATTTTGCTCCAAATAAAACTAAACATGAAACATATTATATCTAACCTTAAAAAATTCTCATAACTGAACTACCAATCAAAACAGGATCTAATTGATAAAGGAAGACCAAGGCCAGAGCTTAAAGATCTGCTTCAAACATCAGGTTAGAAAATAACCTCAGCACCTCACTAGCCATGAACCTCAATGCATGTCACTGGTTTGATAGTATAATATAGGAGTAGTAGGAGTTTGTAGTAGTGGGAGTTTATACTGTTATATTTTTATTTTTTATTTTAAAGGCAGGCAAGTTATTATTGAAAAAAAATGCATGAGAATTTGTATCCAGAGTAAATTCAGTATTAATAAACACCAATGTTTTATATGACCACTTTTAAAGAACAATCAACACAGATAAGTAAGGGGTACTCATAGTACCCTTACAAATAGACCAGGGGTTACATGAGGTCAGAAAGGTTGGGAACCAATGCTGTACTATACTGGTGCGTCTTTTAGTATCCATATTTATTTAGTTTCCACAGTAACAGTGATGCAGACTTACTTCCTCTGTATGAGCAGGGCAATCTCTGTTTGTACTTTCAGGTATTCTTGAGCCATTTTACAGTGCTGTTCAAACACTGCCATTGACTCTTTGGAGTTGGGACACGGAGCCAGAGGCTGTGAGCAAAACAATTGGAATGAGAAAAGCATAGAGCCATAGCAACAGAACACAATGTATTGTAGACAGGTGTCTAATTAGTTTGATCGTTCACAACACAAAGCTAGAAGATAATGGAGCAAATGCCTTCACAGTTACGGTTATTATACTTGTACTGTGTAATAATGTACCTGCAGCTGGTGATCCAGGGTTAGATAAGCCATAGGAATGGAGTTGTCTGAACCATTGGTATCTGAGAAACAAAAGGGTCAGTGTGAGCAACATACAGAGTACTATAGAGGGAGTACTACTGAGTAGGGCTGCACAATTAATCGAAATTGAATTTAAATCACAATTAGCAAATCAGCAAAGGCTGCAAATATTTAGGTGAAATAATGTAATCTGCAGAGAACAAAATATCCTGTCCCCACTGGATCCTAATGTGTATAAATCCTGCGACAGCTGTAGTTTAGACCTCAACAGTCATGCTCTGAAAGGCATCTGATTCCTTGTTTCAGATTAGCAGTGAATATTTCAGTTTTCTCTCCATCACCTGCTTAAAATGTTTACTGTGCACTGACTTTACAAAATATATCGCTAATCTAACTGCAATCCACATTATCTGTTAGAAAAATCGCAATTAGATATTTTTTCAGTCGTTCAGCCCTACTACTGAGTGATGTGCTGATACCCGTGGGGTCGTCCGGAGAGAAGTAGCCTCTGCCGCTTGTCTTGTCTGAGGGCATCATCCTCACACTGGGACTGGACGAGCGGCTGCTGTTCCTGCTCCCCTACAACACAATACACAGGGTCAGCCAGCCCCCTGACCAAAGACATGCTCAAGGTCACAATTTAACTGCCACTTTACCAAGTAGTACAGGCAATTTAAACATTTTCATAGTGACAAATGCAAATTTTTGCCGAACAGTTACCACTAACCAAAACATACTTGGCTTAATATTAAAACCATTTTGAAAGCATGTAGGACCAAGTTTGCAGACGTAGTGAAACTTGTTGAAAAGTGACATGAGCGAGCTGAGTGAGGATGAACTCCAAATGAACTCATGGCTATAAAGCGCTCTGGGTTTTCACTAAAGTCATGTTTGCTAAAGCAGCAGAAACGCTCCGAGCCACCGGGCGGATCTCAAAGTGTGTTTGAGGAGAGCGCCAGGCTTTTCCTCCACCAGCATTTTGATCTTCCTTCAGCTGACTTTGAACTACCCCACATTCTCTGACATTTCTTCCCTGGAGATTTTAGTCTTTTGACAAATACTGCAGCGGATGTTTCTGAAAGAGCATGAGGGAGACATCCAGGAGGTTTCAGAGTCAAAGATGAATTACAAATACAGCTCATTACAAAAACAGAAACCTGTGCTAGTTCTGTCAGTGTTGGTGATTAGGCCAAAACCCAGAAACAAAAAACTATCAGTTTAACAAGTGACTTCTAGAAAGTAGCCTAGTTATATAAACGTGTTTCTGAGCAATTTCCAACCTTCAAGTTTGCCATTTTTAATGCAACCCCAATTCCCAAAAAAGTCACCTTTGTTCCAACTTTTTGGAAATGTGCTGCTGCCAGAAAATTATAATATTATAATATTTTTCATAAAATGTCTCAGTTTTAACTTCTGATATTTTGTTTACGGTCTATTGTGAATTACATATGGTTATATCTGATTTTCAGATGAGTGTATTCTGTTCACAAGTTTTCTATAATGCATTTTTGTGTTTTATGTGTTTTTTTGAGTGCATCTATTTTTTGGGAGATAATAAAACTCACTCACACATCAAGACAGTGAAATGTGGAGATACCAAAATGTATTTCCCACTTCCAAGACATAGTGGTCTGTGGCTGCGCTCTGTTCTTCTGCACTTACCTGGCTGGACTCATTGCAGATGGCTGGCAGGTCCTGGACAGAGCGCCGTCTCTGAGACTCACACGTGGCTGTGGACATAGGTGGAACAGATCAGATCCAAAACAATAGATTAATTAGTTACTGAGTACCAGGCTGGGGTGGGACTAAAAAACAAGCAGTCACAGAGGGACAGCTGCAGGCACAAGCCTCTATCGGACAGCTCAAAGCACCAGGCTCTATTCAATCTGCACAGTACACACACCACATGGGTATGACTACAGGGGTCGTATACATCCATCTGTCTCTGGGGGTTGTCCCTTCCATCCGCAATCGGGGGACATCTCAGGGGACATCTCAGGGGTTTGTAAGGTAAGGTATACTTTATTGATCCCCATTGGGAAATTTAGGTCGTTTTCACATCTAAAAGTCCAGTAGACTCCGTTCGATTGGGGACTAAAGTTGCAACATTGTTGCAGTTTTCAGCTGGTGCGGTTCGCATTCACACTGCACTTTACCAAATGAACCAAACCTTTTGAATAAGCTATTCCCCCCCTCGCCTGTGGTGGTGCTGCATTGAGAATTACTAGAAGGAGAGGACATGTGAGACCGAGAACAGGAAACCCCGCTCATCTATTGGTCAGTAAGGAGCAGCTACCTGTTCCATCACATGATGTACACAAAAGAGCGGCAGCAGATTCAAGTGGAGTTGGGATTTCTGTCTGGACTTTTACAAATGTGTCAGATATATACGTATCAACAATGGTCTTGGCCTGAGCGGCAGACGAGGCAGGAGACGAGGAGAATTTTACACCGAGGCGAGGTGGTGGCTGCAGTGCTGAGAGACAGACAACTACAGATCCCTGTTGTCCATGTTACAGGCTATAGACGCTGAGCAAGGTAGGGCATGACCACATTTATTTAGTCTATTCTTGGTAGTAATAATAAATTAATAATGATATAAGCTTTTGGCTTTTCACTACTCTACTGTACAGGGGAATCCCAACTCCTCCATTTTCCGCTAATTAACTTTTTTAGGGATTTTAGGGATTTTGTGAATGGTCACACGTCTTTCAGGGCTCATATCTCCTCCTCACTACACATCTGACTGCGAGTCATTTCTCCTGTTATCGCTGTACACGTGCGTTTGTTTTGGTTATGTTGACCCACAAAGCCCTGCAGCAGTGGTGCACATCCTGGTTTTGGATCACTATTTGGTCCTCTTTGCATTCACATCTGCTTTCGAACCAGGGTTCTCTTCAACCAAGCCAAGACCAACCTTTTCAGGCGGACCAGAGTTCACTTTTTTGGTCTGGATCAGAGTTTGATTACACATTCACACCTCCCCAAACGAACCAGACTTTCTGAGCAAACGAACTAGAGTTCAATTAAAGCGGACCAAACAGGGCTGGTGTGAATGCACACTTATTCTCTGCATTTGACCCATCCTTCAATGTTGCTGGGGCAACCTGTCAGGAACTGTGGGCTGCCGTGGTGCAGCGCCCGGGGACCCTTCTCCAGATCTTGAGCCAGGATCCTGGTCAGGAGTATCTGGTTGGAGGTTTTAGTCTATTGTGAGGTTGATGAGGGAAACTGGAGCACACGGAGGAAACTCACCCAGACACGGGGAGAACACACAGAAAGGCCCCACACGGTCCAGGAATCAAACCTGGGACCTTATTGCTGTTAGGTGAGAATGCTAACCGTCCACTCCATCTGGATTCAGGGACATCTCATGGGTCCTGACTTAAGGCTCATTTATACTCTACGTTAGATACGCATTCAGATATGGATGGAGCGCTGTGTCTGCATGCATTCTGTCATATGTTGGTCCATTTTCCTAGAGCTTGCAGATACGAACGAACAGAGCAGTACTTGTGTTGATCATTGAGGGTGCTAGTGAACACAGCTCAACAGTCAGAAAAAATGGCTAAACTTTTTAAGGAGTGACTAGAGCGAGTTAGTCACAGTTTATTCAAAAACTGAACAGACTACTGCTACTTTCGCCTCATTTTCTTGACTCTTTTCCAATAAATATGGTCATGTTTGTTATTACTGTTGCTCTTTTTCTTCCACCTTGGTAAAATCTTTCACCGTCGGCAATCGCCCCCTACCGGATATTTAGCATAACACATGTTGACGAACAAGGTGGTTGGAAGTATAAATGCTGTGACAGACAACATTTGGAACAGACAAATCTATTTACGTACGAAATGGGAGAATAAATGAGCCTTTAGGGGACATCTCAGGAGTCCATTCTCTACACCTTGACTCAGGACATCTCAGAGGTTCTTCCTCTCTATCTTGAATCAGGGGACATCTCAAGGACTAATCCTCTACATCCTGACTGAAGGGGCTCACAAGACATCTCAGGGGTTGATACATCCTGACTCGGGGGACGTCTCATGGGTTTGTCCTTCTACCTCCATGGAGGGGATGTCTCAGGGTTTTGAGCTTTAGATCCTTACTCACAGAACTTTCCAGGGTATCTTCCTGTACATTTAGACTCAGTGGCATCAAGAGTGTAGAGGATGACCTCTACGTCTTGACTCATGGGTTTCGTCCTCTACATCCTGACATAAGGGACATCTCAGAGGTTCATCCTCTCCACCTTGACTTCTGTGACTAGAATTACATCAAGGACTGTTTGTTTGGATCCAGTAACAAGAAAGAAGACAGAAAGAATCAGCTGGCCTAAACCAATGGGTTCTGCTGGGAACGTTTTGGTCTTTCAGTGAGGTGTGGAAGATCCCTGCCCTCGGCAGAGCTGAGACCAGATCTTGATGTACACTGGGAGCACTGAATCCAAGTGGACCATGCTCTCCACATCCACTGTAGACTTGACCGCTCAAATCCTGTGGCTGTAGGTCTCTGATGCCTGGCAATCACAGCAGCATGTTAGGGATGCCGGCAAGCTGGAGTAGTCTCATCAAACCAGATTAACTTGTAGGACTCCTGAGGCAGCAGACAGATGCTGGCAGGCAGACCCCTGTCGTCCTGGGCCTCAGGGTCAGAGGGGCCTAGAAATGGTCCCTCTTCTTATACTTTCTACTATGATGGGCCCATGTGAAGCCTTCTTGCCCTGGGCCCCAGCAAGCCTGTTGACAGGCCTGTGTTAGCAAGTGTTAGAGGCCTGGGTTGTCGGGGCAGTAAAAACTGGAGAAGCACAATCAGTTGACCCTGAAGCGATTCTATGGGGGAGCATTTTGGTTGATTTTTTTGAATGACATTTAAGATAGAACTTATTTTAAATCATATTTAATATTATAAGACAAAATGACAAAGCTGTAACAGCCCTGATTTTATTTGAAACTGTCAAAAACTACTAAGTGCTTGAGTGCTTGTTCACATCAAACAAGCACTCATCAAAATGCATCACACAGATCTCTCCACTTCAGAAAAAAGTCCATAATTCAGAAGAAAATCACACAGCACAAACCAGACGAGTCCCCTGAACACAGTGTTGCGTTTAGAAAATGAGCTTTACAATGTGAGCTTAGAAAAAAGAGAAATGGACAGTAGAGGTGCAACAGTGCACAGGTCATCTGCACAGCTATGTAACTTTAATTTTCAATGAAAGAACCACTAATGCTTCCATAGACATCTATCATTTTGTATATGTTGATATGATTTTACTTTGTCTGTACTGACAGATGTATGTATTTGATAGAGCCCGACTGATATATCGATCAGCAAATATTATCAATCAATATAAAGCCTATTAGAAAATTATCTATCGGCCAAAATCTGGCCGATAGCGATCCACCAATATAAACAGTACTATATTTACTCTGTGCTGGATTGCTGGAATAAGACCTGTTTACATGGAAATGATGGCCTATTTGTCATCAGAGGGTGTGCGGACACCAACTGACGAGTTTCCAAGCAGTTTACACTGCACTTCATAGGAAACTCCCCAAATCGCCTTCTCATATCCTGAAAAGCTCAAAACAGCAATAAAGATATTTTGCTAATTTCTCTGCCATAGAACCTCATAGAACAAAAATTCTGAATTCATTTTGTAGTTCTCCCCATGCTCTACTTGCACAGCAAGTTTATATGAAATTTAAGTTGAACAAACTTAAAGCTAAATAAAATAAGCATATTACATAAAATACATAATTATACTCCCCACACCATTGCCCACTACAACCTACATAACAATCAGCATAAAGAACAATAAGCAGCTTTCTACAACATTTTAAAAAGATGTTTAGTCTAATAAAGTGTCATGGGGTGACACCATAGTTCATGTAAACAAGAGCAAAAAGAAAAATGCTTTAAAATACTTTTTATTAATGTGTAACTGCATCGGCCAATGTATCGGATATCTTTAAAAAAAAAAATACAATTACATAATATCGGTATCGGCATCAGCCTCAGAAACATCCATATCAGTTGGGCTCTCTCTCAGTATTTGACATTTTGAAAATAAAAAGAGCATTAGTCGAAATAGTTCCACCTCTACTGCGGTCCTTAAGTGTTCATGCAAGAAGAATAGCCTACCTTCAATAACTATCCATAAATTTGATTCTCCCAGTTATTAGACCAAATTAGACAACTGTACATTGAGTCTCACACAGCTCCAAAATAGAAGCCAATTTAAACACGTACACTTGTCCCCATTCATTTCATTTGTGTGTCTATAAAAATAGCTCTGACCCTCAATGTGAGAGAAATTAATCACAATGACTTTTTCAAAGTTAATGGATGTAAAGGGAACAAGGGGAAAATCAGCCATGCTTTCTGGTGCCCTTCATAAAGAAAAGGAAGGGCACACTCAGACACAGCACACTACAGCTGCTAACCACATGCTGCTGCAGTCAAGAGACAGGACAGAGAGGAGAGCAGGAACCATGGGTTAAAGGCCATCATACCTGGGTCCACTAAAACCAGTTTTGATTTTTTTTAATGCCTTCAACCAGTGTTGAAAGCATTATGTTACAGTGGAAGAGATGAGAGCTCCTTAATCCATGTGTCCATGTGTTTTTAAACCACAAGAGACATGATGCTGCAGATGTGTGTCACTTCAAACTTAAATTACCACCTGCTATTAAATCCATATACAGTGCTTGGGCAGGACCAAGTCCATTCCTCAGGCTTAGAATGCATATATCCACGTATTTTTTATTTTTTTAATAGAGGATGAACTCTTAGTTTTAATATATCCTATAACAGTATTAGTATCCAGAAATACTGACAAGGGGACTTTTCAACATCTATAGCATCACTGTATCATTTACTATTATCATTAAAAAAATACATAAAGAAAAAAGTTCTATAACACATTGTATGCAAGATAGGATAGAAAATAGTAGCTGCTATTATAACTCCTCATTTGTCTTTGTCATTGTCTTTGTTGCAAAATATCATAAGCAAAAAAGAAAATGTAAACATCTAATAATGCTTAGAGGGCAAATCTAAAGAAGTGACACACAAAAGAGAGTCATGTCAGAGCAGAGCAACCTCAGCGCTCAGCCAAGCCCCCTCCCTGGTTACCAGGGGAGCCTGGGGGTCCAGCGATACCTGTCACGACGAATCTTGGGGACATCCAGAATGGTGCCATAAGATGCTGTTTTGCGGTGGCCTCGTTTAAACTGCGGGCGTGCTGCGAAAAACACATACACACAAACAGCTACTACACAGAGCATGCAGACTAACAGACGGGCATGTATAGGCCACACAACCAGACAGCTGTGTATGTAGGCCACACACACAGAACAGCTGTATGTGTGGGCCGCACACACAGGATAGCTGCATGTGTAGGCCACACACACAGGACAGCTGCATGTGTAGCTGGGCACATGCAGAGCAGACAGTGACATGCAGGGGCAGCATGCACCCGTCCAGTCACAAAAGACAGCAGCTGCCACAAAGCGACGGCAGGCTCCGGCTGCAGTGATGAACACAGTGTTTAATAAGTCAAAGGAAAGACAGGGAGCAGTCTCATCTCACAATGTCAAATGCAACAATACATTTACAGAGTTGTTACACATTCAGTTCAAACCTAAGACTAACAGGGTTTTCTGACTGCACCTGAGACTCCACTGCTTTATTTATACTGTCCTGAGGTTAGAGGTTTATGACATCTTGGTAATTGCTGAAAATCTGCTGCTTGAACTTGCACATCTGGGAGTAAAACACTGTTATATCACAGAATAATTGCTAGCAATTATACCAGCCCTTTGTTACTCATACTTATTTCCCCAGCCTAAAATTGAGTTAATGATGAGTAAATCTAAATGCAAATGATCCTCTGCCCATGTGTCCAGAGGCCATAGCTAGATTCTTTAATACAACAAACCAGAAAGTACTTTTGAAAAAACAGGATAGCTAAAAATACAGGTCTTGATTTTGTAAGATATTTTGGGGAGATACAGTGGAGACTTGAGAGGAAAGAGGGTGAGGAAGTTAAACAACATTTATCAACACTGACCCAAGCCGGATTCGTACCCGGGTCACAGTATGTGGCACACATCATGAATTGTCTGTATATTTGAGCATTTTTATAATGGTAAAGCATGTTTAGCTTAAACCTATTTAATGTAGATATCATGCCCATGAAGGACATGGAAAGGAACCCGGGAAGGAACTTTGTGGAGTTGAAAAGTGCATCATTCCAACAAAACTCTCCTCATGCCTGTGAAATCTAGTGTTCATCTATGGTTCATGTCACGTTTGTCTTACCTGAGGGTGTGAATGACATCTTTGGCTCCAACTCGGACAGGTCTGCACTCATTCGTTTGTCAGACGATGTCAGGCACTGTGTTCTCCCAGGCAGACTCTCCACACTGCCTCCTCGGGACAAAGGCAGAGTCCTCAGTGGATCTCCCTGATGGCACAAATAAAATCATTACACTCACACAACTTTGCAAGTTAAATTTTATTGTGGAATGCTGTCTTTGCCTTTGGTTTGAAGTGAGGAGCGAACTGAGGTGTTATCTTGATGGTGTCGTTGCTTCCTTGAGAATCACTGTGCTCCATGTTGGCATCACTTTTGTTGCTTGTGTTGGTGCCAGTGTAGTCTATGTATGAACCTGGGAGTTCAAGAGAGAATCAAGCAAAAACATTAAATTAAATAAACTAAATACCACATTTTTTTTATTTCCATAACACTCTTTTGAAATACTGCAGGTACCCCTTCATAAAATTTAATCAAACTAATTCCTATACCTGTGCTAGTGGCAGAGTTGCTTTGCCCTTCATCTGAATACTGGTATGGGTACTGCAAAGGGACATCTGAATCCAGGAAGTACTGCCAAAAGAAAAAAAAAAAGGGTTAAAACATGTTTAAAGCATAAAGGACATGCTCACCCAGACATCTTAACTGAAGCAAAGTGGTGAAAATTACCTTCATCAGATGAGTCATGATCTTGACAATCTCCTCCATGGAGGGCCTCTGAGAGGGGTCTTTAGACCAGCAGCGTGTCATGAGGCTCTCTATGGGCTTGGGTAAGTTTTTGATTAAAGGTGGTCTGGTGCCTGAAAGAAAAAAATGGAAAAATGATAAGTGATTGGGGATGCACAATAATATCGGACCGATAAGGCCAATAATTGGCAATTATCACATCATACAAATAATTTGAATAGTTAAAAATTCAACCGACAATAAGACTGATAATAATAACTGCTTTGATTTTGCTGTCTTTGCCCTGAAGGTTTTCTCATTGACAGCTCTCAGTCTGTGAGTGTCCCTCAGCCCCACCCTGACATGCAGACTGATATCCCCCAGAGCAGGCTTTCTGTACAGTGTCGGAGAAAGAAAGACTTGTGCTAGTGGTTCCATGAAAAGGGAATGGGGGCTACTAGCTTTTCACATCAAGTCTCCCAAAACTTTATCATACGAAGATGTGTGAAGAACACAGAGCAACCTGCCCTGCTGTCTTTAGTCGAACACATGAACAGCGCTGCACGGCATATGTCACCACTTAGAGAGTTTAACACGTAAACAGAGTCAGGTCTTAAAAGGGCGTGTTGTCTGTTAATATTCGACAAAATGAAAGAACGATAGCCCTGGACTGTGTGTGTGGAGCTGAAGAGTTTTCCAGTACTTCTCTCATCGAGTGACAGAAGGACTGGATGGTACAAAACCCACTGCTGCTCAATACACCCTCTGCATGTTAGCAAATGCTAATTCTGGTTGTAAAACTCAAGTAAGTTAGGTAAGGTTGTTTTCGGGTTCCATTACAATGCTGTCAAAATGGACAGAACCAGCAACAACCTGCATTTTTCTGCCAAACATTTAAGTCAAACACTGCTGATTCTCCCCAGAGCAAACACGAACAAGGCTTCAAATTTGACATTTCCCAGTATGTGTATAATTTTGAAGCTAAGTCACAAAAACATAACCTACAACCGTAACACGAACGACTAATTAACTAACTTATTGAGCTTGCTGATTAAATCAGAATTGAATTTCATTACTATTACTGTATTTATAATTGCTGCTGGTGTGCACTGGGAGATGACGTGTTGGAAATCTCAGGCCAAACGTAACTAATAACCAGTGCCAGTGAGAGAGACGCAGCAACCCGGGTCTGGGACTGTCGGCCTCATTCGGAGTTAAAATGAATTGGCCTTGGTCAGATGTATTAAAACAGTAACAGCAGCTCCGCTAATCGCCGCAAACTGCAACACACATTTTACTGACTGTGATGCTTTTCTCAGATGAAGCCAAATCCCTTCTCTGTGGAAACAGAAGACACACCATTTTGTCCAACTGTGTCCATTTTTTTTTCATTCCGTCTTAGAACAAAAGCCTGAACTGTTTTCCATTTAGTCCACTGTTTACAGCACAAGCTGTTGTACAAATGTATTCCAAAGTATTAACATCCTTCGTCCTCACAGTTTTCCTATTTTCTTGTTAATACAGTCTGAAGTTGTTCTTTTCTCAAAAGTCCTCCACTGTAAAAGACGTGCGCTAACGGTTTACCACACTTCAGGCTTTATTTATCCTTAGTTCGAGCCGGATCTTGCCGAACAGGATCCGGAAACTCCCTTTTTTTGATGCGGTCAGATCCAGCGACTGTTTGCTTGGATCCGGCAACTCAGGCACAACTCAGAACAAAGTGTTGACTACATTTGACTCTTTTGCCCTCCTAAACCGGTGTTGAAGGTCGGAGGTGTAATTACACAGAAATGCATATGTTTTAAACATAAAAGCCACACATGAGCCCTTCACAATAATGTGCTTCAACATACACTGTCCCCGCGCTGTAATTCGTGCCTATAGAGTGTAAAGAAAATCCAGTGGAAAAGACCTTCACGTCAAACTGAAAGATCTATTCACCACTGTTAACACCAGAGGTGTCTGCAGGTGTACAGCAGTACACACTGTGCGTACCTGTGCGACCCCGCCCAATCCCTGCTGCATCCACAGAGCTGCACAGAGGTTTGTCCTGACTTTGGTTATGTGGAGGGGACCTATGTGATGCGCTTTGGATGTGCCGCGTTATTTTCCCACTGCGCTCGAGAGCGCATGGGACCTCAGCGCGTTAGCCTGAGGCTCACAGAGCCTGGAGCTGTGAAACGCCATTACGCAGAGAAGACTGCGTGCTCCACGGCAGTCACTAAAAAGAAGCGAAAGCAAAAGGAGAGACGTAGTCTGAAAGCTTACTGCCCCTGTGTGCTCCCTTTCCTAGTCTAGACTTTATTTATACAGATCACAGCTGCAGTCTGTTTTTTGTGGTTTTGCCTGGTGGCCGCACAGTCAGTCTATGACAGAGCGAGTCTACAAAAGCGCAGTAATTATGTGTAGCAGCTGATTTCTCGATCAGCTGAGCAATCAAACAAACCTACACTGACACATTACACTGAAGTGAAACGCTATAATGTATAATATCCATCCATCCATCCATCCATCCATCTTCTTCTGCTTATCCGGGACCGGGTCGCGGAGGCAGGCAGTCTAAGCAAAGATGCCCAGACTTCCCTCTCCACAGACACTTCCTTCAGCTCAACCGGGGGGACCCCAAGGCGTTCCCAGGCCAGCCGAGAGACATAGTCCCTCCAGCGTGTCCTAGGTCTTCCCCGGGGTCTCCTCCCGGTGGGACATGTCTGGAACACCTCCCCAGGGAGACGTCCAGGAGGCATCCAGAACAGATGCCCGAGCCACCTCAACTGACTACTCTCGATGTGGAGGAGCAGTGGCTCTACTCCGAGCTCCTACCAGGTGACAGAGCTCCTCACCCTATCTCTAAGGGAGCGCCCAGCCACCCTGCGGAGGAAACTCATTTCGGCCGCTTGTATCCGCGATCTTGTCCTTTCAGTCATGACCCAAAGCTCATGACCATAGGTGAGAGTAGGAACGTAGATCGACCGGTAAATCGAGAGCTTCGCCTTTCGGCTCAGCTCCTTCTTCACCACAACAGACCGATACAACGACCGCATTACTGCAGCCGCTGCACCGATCCGCCTGTCGATCTCACGCTCCATCCTTCCCTCACTCGTGAACAAGACCCCAAGATACGTGAACTCCTCCACTTGAGGCAGAAACTCCCCCCCCAACCTGGAGAGGGCAAACCACCCTTTTCCGGTCGAGAACCATGGCCTCGGACTTGGAGGTGCTGATTCTCATCCTAGCCGCTTCACACTCGGCTGCAAACCGCCCCAGTGCACACTGAAGGTCCTGGTTTGAGGAAGCCAACAGGACAACATCATCCGCAAAAAGCAGAGATGAAATCCTGTGGCCCCCAAACCTGGACTCCCTCCGGCCCTTGGCTCCGCCTAGAAATTCTGTCCATAAAAATTATGAACAGAACCGGTGACAAAGGGCAGCCCTGCCAGAGTCCAACATGCACTGGGAACAGATCGGACTTACAACCGGCAATGCGGACCAAGCTCCTGCTCCGGTCATACAGGGACCGGACAGCCCCTAGCAAAGGGCCCCTGACCCCATACTCCCAGAGCACCCCCCACAGGACACTACAAGGGACACGGTCGAACGCTTTCTCCAAATCCACAAAACACATGTGGACTGGTTGGGCGAACTCCCATGAACCCTCGAGCACCCGATAGAGGGTATAGAGCTGGTCCACTGTTCCACAGGCCAGGACGAAAATCGCATTGTTCCTCCTGAATCCGAGGTTCGACTATCGGCCGAATTCTCCTCTCCAGTACCCTGGAATAGACTTTCCCAGGGAGGCTGAGGAGTGTGATCCCCCTATATGTTGGAACACACCCTCCGGTCCCCCTTCTTAAAGAGAGGGACCACCACCCTGGTCTGCCAGTCCAGAGGTACTGTCCCCGAACGCCCCACAACATCCAGAGACTTGAGGTACTCAGGGCGGATTTCATCCACCCCCGGTGCCTTGCCACTGAGGAGCTTTCCAACCACCTCAGTGACTTCAGCTTGAGTGATGGATGAGTCCACCTCTGAGTCCCCAGCCTCTGCTTCCTCAAAGGAAGGCGTGTCAGGTGGGATTGAGGAGATCCTCAAAGTATTCCTTCCACCGCCCGACACCATCCCCAGTCGAGGTCAACAGCTCCCCACCTCCACTGTAAACAGTGTTGGTGAAGCACTGCTTCCCCCTCCTCAGGCGGCGGACGATTTGCCAGAATTTCTTTGAGGCCAACCGATAGTCCTCCTCCATGGCCTCCCCAAACTCCTCCCAGACCCAGGTTTTTGCCTCCACAACCAGCCCGGGCCACAGCACGCTTGGCCCTCCGGTATAATAATGTTAACAAATATGTTAAAATATAATTTTAAGTTGAATATAAATGAGCAGTTGCTTGGTACTTTGGCATGTGTGCGCCCAAGCATTGTGTTGTGTGTACTTTCCGGTATCAGTGTTGGCCTTGTGGACTTCGGTGTCAAAACGCAATTTTTGTTCCAGCATCGTTTGATTTAAAAATTAAGCCCTGGTTTGAACCTTCAGGACATACGGTCTTATAAAGAAAAGCATGTATTCGGAAATATCTAGCCAAAATTAATGTTTAAAAATATAGTTTTATTATTAATTTTATTTATTAATTTTCATGTGTTTAATTTATCTCTATTGGGAGTAAAGCACTTTTTACTTTAAAAGCTTATGCACAGCAGCTCCTCCCTTTGGTGCCTGCCTGCCAGGTTCAGCTTCTCGTCAAATGAGCTGTCTGAACCGAGCCGGACTTTGTTTTTAGACGCAGAAAACAGGCACAGTTAGACAAAATTGTGTATCCGTTTCCACAGAGAAGGGATTTGGCTTCATAGAAAAACACTGCGGTGAGTAAAATGTGTGTAGCTGTAGTTAGTAGCAATTAGCAGAGCTGATATTACTGTATTATTTCCACCTGACCAAGCATGTTTACAAGTGTGTGATTGCTCAGGGGATAGAAAACAGGAGTACAGAGAACGTAGATGGGCGTGTTTGACCAATCGCACGACAGTTCTCGGACACCTGCGGAAAAAAAGTTCTGCCCAGCTGATGCTGCATAAACAAGCTGCGAGAACTGCGTCTTATTAAGACCACCCACCATGCGTGCAGATTTGGGTTTTTGGGGAAGTGGCGGTTATTACAGCGCCTGTTACGTCTCGCACACCAGTACACTGCAGCGACAGTTACCCTTGTATTCAGCTCTTTGAAATTTTAAAATATTTTTGGCCAAGATTACGTTGCCTTTTCTTTTCGAATCCATGTTCTCAGTCTGCAAATTAGCAACCGGAAACAACTAATCCTACTTTCGGTAAGAAACCCGGAAGTTAGCATTTTGTCATGCACAGGATCTATTCGGGCTTCCTCACTCACGCAGAGCAGAGAACAGCCCCATATCAGCCCAATGCAGAAGTGGGAGGCTTTGTGCGGGACAAACAGTCTCTTTTCTGCGCAAACTTTTTATTAGTAGTCAATAGTTATAGACACTGAGCACCCCCTCAATGCCCACTTCAAATTCCGGCCCTCTGGTCGGTCTGGTTACAGGAAACTAAAATGGAGAAGGGCAGTTTTTAACAGAAGCTTTGTGGCATCTGCCATCTCTCTCCTCAACAAACTAGCACACTGACTTTGTAACATTTGCAATGTATTTCTGTAATTGTTTCTGTTTAATTGTGCTGAATGTTTATTGTGTCTAATGTCTTCTGTGTTCTTTGTGACAGTCTGTGATAACTAGAGTTGCAAAATTCCGTGAATTTTCAAAGTTGGAAATTTTCCATGGGAATTAACGGGAAATTATGGGAATTTACATGAATTTATACAATTCAAAACTGTCCCATGACAGGGCAATATACTATAACATAAAAGACACAAACACACTTCAATAGCTGTGTTATTCCTCAGTCACATATACATGTGGAACATCTAGTAACGTGCAGTACATGTAGTAACCTATCACATGCACAGCTGATCTCCACAACACTACCAAACTCAAGACTGCAGACTCCATATTTCTGGTTAGCTCAACTATTAGGGTTGTAAAAATATGTTTTGTGGTATATTGTGATATTTTGGGGGCACGATATTAAGCACCATAATTCTTTATAGGTATCAATACATTTGTGACAACATCATACATAATTAATGAGCTACATCTGTTCTGGTGGCATGCCTATCAATACTAGTTTGGCTGCAGTTCCCAGGCTGCCCACTGGGGGTGGTGTCGTTTTTTGAGCAGATTAATGTAATGTGATGTTTTTCCACTGATTAAACGTGTGTCAGCTCAGCACATGTTCTCTCTTCTGAACAATTTACATTCTGTTTGACTGTGCCTCTATAAAACAGGTGGGTGTTTGCTGTGTACTGAGGACAATATAATTGCAGAATTGTATTGACCTTTGTACCAATAGTTTAATTTGCTTATTAGCAATATAGCTGCTATGATATGCTAAATGCTAATACCTAAAAGCCAAGCTAAGACCTTGGTGCATAAATCAACCTTACTTTAAATTGAATTACCAGAAAATATTGCAAAAGTCAAAGGAGTGTCCATTTACTTTTTTGGTTTTGGGAAGTAATATTTTAGTTACCAAATGATTGCTTGTTCAAAGACAAATCTGTTCTGTAAATGTTCAATAAAGTTGTTTAAATCTGTTGGATTATGTTTTTTTATTTATTAATATATGGTTTCCAAATTTGAAAATTCCCAAGCTTAATTTCCCATGGAAAGTTTCCAGAAAATTTCTGTGAATGAGTGAATGAATGACTGTCTGTCTGTCTAGTCCACAGATTTAATTGCCTTGTTCACAGCTTGAGTCTGTTTACAGAACAGAGCATGCTTTAGGCAAACTCATCTGACTGGACAGTCTGCTGTAAGCCCCGCCTCTTTACCTCTTAGATTCAAGATCACATGGGGTAAAAAAAAACAACTGACCTGCAACCAAGTTGTTAGAAAATGTCTTTATCTGTATATTAATGTAAAAAAAGAATTACAACAATAAAAATAATAGCACAAAAAAGGCACTGAGCACAGAAATAAGTCACATGTGACTTCTGACACATTACCAGGTGTCATTGGGATACAGCCTACAGTGTGAGTGTAAGTTATTGTGCTTATGAGACTGAGTCAGATCAGATAATTTTACTCTATATTCATAAATTTAAATGTATTTCAGGTTTTATGTAAGGAAGATCAGGGTTAATGAAGTTTGGTAAAAGCTATACTGTTAAATTAAATTCTACTTCTCTCAAAATCAGGTTGAGTTTGAAAAAAAATGTATACAAAATCTTATATAGGAATTCTCAGGTTCATTATCAGTATCGACTGCAAAAAACAAAAAAAGCTTCAAATTATCAGTTATCAGTATCCAAAAATACATTATCGTGCATCCCTAGTTTTGATAATGCATGATAGAAGCATCAGACCAAGCAAAAGACCAAAAAGTTAAAAAAACAGTCCATTCAGTATTTACAGGCTCACATCTGACTCACCATTGTGCACGGCCCACATGATGCGAAACGCTGGGCCTCCGATCTCGTCGAAGGGCTTCCTGCGCGTGATCACCTCCCACAAAATGATGCCCCAGCTGAACACATCACACTTCTCGCTGTAATTGCTGCCTGAGAGAGAACAGAGGGAGGCCAGAGCAGTGCTTAGGTGCTTTTCAAAGCAGGGAAAAGCGTCTGACAAGACAAACTGATAAAGTAATTCTCTGTGGCACATTTGAGCTGCGAGTCGGGGAAAACACTGGGGCTTTTATCTCCGAGAGGGAGCAGAGCGGATCTAAGAACTGCTGTGGTGTTGCTTAATTATTGTGCTTATTAGAGCACCTATTTTAAAGCTGCATTTCACACTGATGCAAATGACTTTTACAGAGTTCAGTGAGAGGGTAATGGTACAGTGGTGAATTACACAGGAGTCTTAGAAGTTAATAAAAACAAGATAAAGACTAGACCTTATAACCAACTTCATTATTATTTTAGTTGGCACTCTCTTAATGCAAAAAAAAAAAAAAACATTTTGTCACAGCTAACCCTCAATTACTTATTATTATTATTACTCAATTGTTATATTTAGTTCCTATTTCTTATACAACAATAAACAAACCCAATTCCAAATGATAGCATTTCAACAGCTGTAACTTTTTAGTTTTGCAAACAGACTTCTAAAGTGATTTCTGAAGTTCTCCCAACCATGCGGTGAGTTCCATTACAGAATCATGACTGTTTTAGAGCTGCATAAGAGCATCTAGATCAGTGGTTCCCAACCTTTTTGGTCTCGTGTACCCCCTGGGCTTTGCGTCATACCATACCTCCTTACTTAAACTGTATGTGTTGTTGATTTTTCAAAAAGCAGAAAAAGTTGTCATATAAAACATCTTTTATAAATTATCATTTTTAAACAAAAATGTATAATAAAAAAATTCAATAAAAAATAAAATAAATACAATAAGATAAAATAAAAATATAACAACAAACAAGCCCAAAAAATATGTAACAAAATATAATATTATAATATTCAAGTGATATTCTTTTTACCTCCTTTTCTTCAGGTTATTTGTTACTTGTTAAAAAGTTTCTATAGTTCAATATGGAAAAGATTACAAATATTCTCCTCTCATCTTGGAAATAAATTATGAAATACTTTCAAGTAACCCCTGCAAAGTGCTTGAATACCCCTAGAGGTCCAGGTACCCCTGGTTGGAAAACACTGCTTAATATTATGATAATCCAATTCTAATAAGACTTAGCTTTTCTCCCAGTCATCTTACTCAAATTTTGCCAATTAAAGAAGAACAACTCAACTTTTTTAGTTTAAACAGCTTCAGAGTCAGTGTGATAGATGAGTTGTTACAGGGAAAAGTAAGCACCCTTCACCTTCCATTGCCTATGTTGGCAAAATTCTTGCCTTACAAGAACAGGGCTGGGTAACCGTTAAACACTACCTTTGTAGTATCAAAAGAAAAGTTACGTTACTACTGGTATCACAAAAATAAATAAATAAATAAATTAATTAATAAATAAATTAATAATAATAATAATAATAATAATAATAAATAAATAAAAATAAAAAATCAATACCAAGTTTCAATCCCTAGAAGGACCTTTAATGTTCCTTTGGATGAATCAAATAAATAGCACAGAATAAATCATACAAACTACTGGTTTTAACTTACAACTAAGAAATTTGCTCCCAAAATTGGTCTTTTGACTGTAGAAAATTTTTGATTGTAGAAAATGAATTAGCTCACCTATAGGTATTAGAAAAAGTATCGCTTAAGGTCCTGGTATCAAAAACCAGGTATCGTTTAAGAACTGGTATCAAACAAATCTGAACGGTACCCAGCTCTATGCAAGAATGGGATCAGCGACACCAAATGAAGAAACAAGAAAAGTTACACTTTAACCTAATTAGACTGAAAAATGCTCACTCCATCTGTTTTATATTAGTATATCTTTTTTGCGGGCTTTTTCTTGCCTCAGTTCATAACTTTTTCTCAAATTTTTCTGCCATCAAATTAAAAAACGAGCTATATTTGTGAATGGTATTCAGTTTTACCACATGATGGTTGTTTTTTGTTCTATGAAATTTAAAAACCACTGCATTTTGTTTTATTTACATTGTACACATTGTCCCAACTTTTTCAGAAATTGGGTTTGTTACATGCCCGCAAGTTCATCTTGGTCACTTTACCCACTGATATTAGCCTCAACTAGCCAGATGCTTACTGGTCTAATCCCAGTCATACTGAAGTAAAATGTACCTTCACTCTTGGTGAAAAGGGGAACTGTGCTGGTTAATTACTGTGCCTTTTACTGCAGAATTTAAGTGCACACCACACCGATTCCAAAGATGCTGTTCATGCTGATGTAAATGAGTTTCACAGAGTTCACTGAGAGGGCAGATGTGCGCAGGAACCTTGTATCTCAGCTCCAAAAACAAGATAATGGCGAGGGCTTTATTCATCTTTCTGGTCTCTCTCACCAGGAACGTGCCTCATCATGTAGAAAAGCATTAGGCTCCCGGATGAACACAAATTCTACAGCACCGTGTCCCGGGGGAAATAAAGCCACAGTAAGTCTCCATTCATCTTTACACGATGCCTCCCAGTGTTCCATCAATAAGACCAAGCAGCTGATGATCTATCAAGAACTAATGTCCTGATGCTGGGAGCGCAGCAATTAAGGTGAGAGCTGGGAGACCCACATAGATAAGAATCTGGATGTGAGTAGAGAGTCCCAGGCATCCACATCATAATTTAATAAAACATTAAGGAGAAGATCTCTCTTTGAGAATCAACACTTATCCTAGTTTAAAATTCAGACAAGACGCAACTGGCAATCTAAGCCATGGTCTCTAACTTTACAACTTAACTTTACTAGAAAATCCATTAAATATCATAGCAGCTACCAGAGGAAGTCTATACTCTATGTACAACTTGAAACGTCAAAAAAGCTCAAGGAATATTTCAAACACCTCACACATCATACATGCAAAAAAGCCACAATGTATGCTGCATTCACTGGATATGTCTGTAATGTGTTTACTTTATCTCAGAGCAGCTGCGCAGAGCAGAAACAGAAAACTTTGTACAGTGCAGAAACAGAAAACTCAAATGAATTTCCTCTAGAACCTGACAGCAGAAGCATGTGAACCAACTCCACTCACACTTACCTTCGAATACTTCTGGGGCCATCCACGCTGCACTGCCTTTGTTGTTCGTCATGTGGGTCTGAATATCACAAGCTGTTCCAAAATCACAAATCTTCAACACAGTGCCCCCGGCCACCAGGAGGAGGCTGTGACAAGACGGAATCAATAGGATTAATATGAAGTTCAGTTAAAATCATAAGAGGGTTATCCATCTCGCCATCTTATGAATTGTGTTTTATAATGCCTAATATAAAATGATATACATCATGCAACCCCACACTTATTTATTAAGGGTGCTCCGATCGATCGGCCGCCTGATCATGATCGGCCGATCATGGCTGAAAATAGAGTGATCGGTGATCGGTAAAATGGGCCGATCAGAAGGGCCGATCAAATTACAATAAACACGCGAGGCTCTCACATTTACTGTCCTGCAACTCCGGTTTGATTAAACAGCAGTAGCGTTATTTTAGCAGTGTTTTTAAGTTAAGCCCTGGTTATAACTAACACAAACCTGCCCTGGAGGTGCTGCTTTGTGTCCCCGCTGTGTCCCCGCCTGCTTTAGGAGCGCACGGGACAGAACCGAGGCGCAGCAGTGAGTGTATTTGCAAACACCAACGTAAATGGAGCTACAGCTAACCCGCTAACAGTTACGTTAAAAGCATTAAGAAAGTTCAGAGTCTGCCTGTGTCTTGTTGCGCGGAGAAAACTGTGCGTTTTGTGGCTTAAACTGCACCAAATGGCTGCTAATGGAAAGAGAAAGTAAAAAGGCAGCCCATGTGTCCGTGAGTCTGAGAGGAGCACCTTTCATCGTTGTCTTCTCTGCTCTCTTTGCACGTTTTCTTCATTCAGACGTTGTCAAAACTGGCAGCAGGAGCTATCGGCTCTTTAGTCCACTGTGTTTCAACCTGGTTTGGCTGTGCGTTACGCGGACACAGGCACCCGCGGACTCGCATTAAAGGAACCAATTAAGAACAGCTGATTTTTACATCAGCGGAGCATTCAAACAAAGCCACACAGACACTGGGCACACATTAAAGACCAATAATGCAACAAAACCTCTTCTAAAACAAAAATAAGTAGAATTTTGTTGTTCTTTTATATTTACAAAGGCTACAGTATTTTTCAAATGGAACTAATAATAGCCTGCATACAATACATTACTACATTGAAGACCACGTGATCGGTATCGGCCATGATCGGTATCGGCCGATCACAGCAGAGGCTGATCAGTGATCGGTGATCGGCCTCAAAAACCCTGATCGGAGCACCCTTATTATTTATATATTTTCGATATAAGTTCTTAAAGAATACCTGGTTTTTAATACCTAGTACCTGAGTGATACTTTTTCTGATACCTATGGTGAGTTAATTCATCTTCTACAATCATAAAACACAATAATATTGAATACAAGACCAATTTTGGTGCAAAATTCTTAGCTGAAAGTTAAAAGCAGTAGTTTGCATAATTTATTCTGTGTTATTTATTTTATTCTTACATGCAAGAGGACCAATAAAGGTCCCACTAGGTATTAAAAAAAGGTATTAAATGAAAAAATATTGTTTGATACCGGTAGTATTGTAACTTTTCTTTCAATACCACAAAGCTATCGTTTAATGGTACCCAGCCCTCCCCACACTACATTATCCTAATGGAATCATTAAACATTGTATGCTAGCAACATGTGACAATGCTATCTGTAAATCAGTGTGGATTATTTTAACATGAATGTTAGGTTCTTTCTAAAACCCCAAATTTGCTGGAAATAAAAACTTTTGGTATGGTAACAGCAGACTATGGGCCATATATAGTCGATCTTGGCAGTGGTGTAGACAGAGGTCCATTAGGGGGCGTGTCCAGATCGATTTTGTCCCTACTTAAACGGCGTAGACGTTGGGCTGGGAAAAAGTTCAAAGAGGCCGTTCTTCAGTGTGAGAGGTGTGTTTGCTCTGAACCAATCAGAGTTCTCTCACAGTACCACTCAACACATGAAGAGAGGATCAGTAATATGAGAAGGAAAACATTTATGTAGCACTTTATAGACTTTGCGGGGCATTTAATAATAATAATAATAATAATAATAATAATAAGTCACGTTATAGTTAATAAACATTACATGAGCCCTATAAATGTAGTTATCTGTTTTCCTTATTGTATTGAATTATCTGAATACAAAAATAAGAAACTCATTCAATGGCCAGAATTATTTAGGGACTTAAAAGAAGAAATATGACGCAGAGAAAAGCAAAAGAAGAAGCTGGAGCTGAACAAGTGAACAACGATATTGGTGAGTGAATTAAGAGAAAGCTAACGTTAAAAATCGCTGCTTTAAAATGAACTCACTGCCTGTGCAAAGCAGTAGCTACTGATCTCCAGTGTCCAGACTCAGAGCGGCATAAACAGACAGCGATCTGCAGTGAGGAGGAGACACGTGAGAGGAGGACAGAGGGAGACGCGTGAGAGGACGACAGAGGGAGACAGGTGAGAGGAGGACAGAGGGAGACAGGTGAGAGGAGAGGACAAAGGGAGACAGGTGAGAGGAGAGGACAGAGGGAGACAGGTGAGAGGAGAGGACAGAGGGAGACAGGTGAGAGGAGAGGACAAAGGGAGACGCGTGAGAGGAGGACAGAGGGAGACAGGTGAGAGGAGGACAGAGGGAGACAGGTGAGAGGAGAGGACAAAGGGAGACAGGTGAGAGGAGAGGACAAAGGGAGACGCGTGAGAGGAGAGGACAGAGGGAGACAGGTGAGAGGAGAGGACAGAGGGAGACAGGTGAGAGGAGGACAGAGGGAGACAGGTGAGAGGAGAGGACAGAGGGAGACAGGTGAGAGGAGAGGACAGAGGGAGACAGGCGAGAGGAGAGGACAGAGGGAGACAGGCGAGAGGAGAGGACAGAGGGAGACAGGTGAGAGGAGAAGACAGAGGGAGACAGGTGAGAGGAGAGGACAGAGAGAGACAGGTGAGAGGAGGACAGAGGGAGACAGGTGAGAGGAGAGGACAGAGGGAGACAGGTGAGAGGAGAGGACAGAGGGAGACAGGCGAGAGGAGAGGACAGAGGGAGACAGGTGAGAGGAGAGGACAGAGGGAGACAGGTGAGAGGAGAGGACAGAGGGAGACAGGTGAGAGGAGAGGACAGAGGGAGACAGGTGAGAGGAGAGGACAGAGGGAGACAGGTGAGAGGAGAGGACAGAGGGAGACAGGTGAGAGGAGAGGACAGAGGGAGACAGGTGAGAGGAGAGGACAGAGGGAGACAGGTGAGAGGAGAGGACAGAGGGAGACAGGTGAGAGGAGAGGACAGAGGGAGACAGGTGAGAGGAGAGGACAGAGGGAGACAGGTGAGAGGAGAGGACAGAGGGAGACAGGTGAGAGGAGAGGACAGAGGGAGACAGGCGAGAGGAGAGGACAGAGGGAGACAGGTGAGAGGAGAGGACAGAGGGAGACAGGTGAGAGCAGAGGACAGAGGGAGACAGGTGAGAGGAGAGGACAGAGGGAGACAGGTGAGAGGAAGAGGACAGAGGGAGACAGGTGAGAGCCGCGGCCCATGTGACGTAGCCTATGTCGCTCACGCAGTATGAGATCTGCTCTTCGTGGTAGACAATAATAATTATTGATGTAGCCTATTTATTTTGGCTTTACAGTGGAAAAACAATCATATAATGCCCTCAAATTAAATAAAAATAAAGCCAATGAAACAAAAAAAAAACAGGCTAGTCTAAAGGAACATAATCTCTTAGCCGTAGCCTATAAAAAAGAGAAAACAAGGCACTAATCAAAGGACAACAACAATAATACGAAATAATTAATAAGGATAAAAAGCATTTACAGTGAGGCATCATGAAATAAGCCGTGCTTTATATCCAAGCAAGCGAACAATGCCATTTTACGCAAAATGGATGCGTTTGTCTGTCTCTCATCCACGGAGAGCGTGATCAATTTCTGCGTCTTAACGAAAGTGAACTGTCGCCTCTGAGCGCGAAGTTTAAAACAGTGCAGCAGGACATTGCTCAACAGAATTTTTCAGTTGGATTTATGCTACATCTGCAAACTTGGCCAGAGGGGAAAAGTAAAAAGGGAAAGCCGCTGCTTAAAGAAATACGTGCTGGAGAGGCTTTTACGCACAGAAAAGACCAGCCATTGGTGAGTTTCATATTGTATCCTCATGTAACCCAGAGGCATGTGCCATATTAACTCCTTTCAACTGTTTTATGTTCAAAACGAATATGTTCATGAGGCGATGCACAATTTATATCTTCGATTTGCATAGATTTTATATGGGTATTTTTCAGACATGGTCTGCTCCATGCAGAATAAAAATGAAAAAGACAGTGGAATCAATGTGACATTTCTTTCCAAGTACACAATAGTAGTTTATATTGTGAGTATGTCTGCTCATGCAATGCTTCGCTGAAATCACCTGCTTCAGATACAAACCACTGATTTAGTGAGAGCAGTTCACTGCCCCACACCAAGCCCTGGTGTTAGACCAGGCCGCCTCTGGTTCAGACCACCATGCCTCCCGGTCTTGGCGGAAAGGAAGACATAGACAGGCTGCACAAAATAGCAAATTTTAGCCGTCTCCGTCACGCGGCAAATAGGGCACTAAGAGTTTGTTCTGCTTGCAGTTGAGAGAGTTTGGTTTCTGCTCTCCCTGAGTAAGAAACTGAACTCCATACTCCAGTGGACATTTAGTTTCTACCCAACCCCCTCTGGAAACCATCTTTTTGTTATGCAACACACAAAATGTATAAGAATAAATGTATATTTTATATTTGCTTCGGGAAGGCAGACTTTTTGCTCGTCATAAACAGTAAAGTGAGCAGTGATTGGGGGCAGAGGACACAGTGAGGGACACGTACTTGGGTGGTTTGAGGTCCCTGTGAATCAGAGCTTTTGGTTTCATGCCATGCAAGTAGGCCACGCCCTGGGCACACTGTAAGCACCAGCTCATGGCGTGGGACGCGGTGTAGAAGGGGAGGGGCTCAGCGCCATGCAACACTGTGGACCAGAGAACAAAACAAACAAAGAGAACAGTCAGGTCCAGTGAACAGGTACAGTGCTGCTGACACACTAACAACACACTAACAACACACCCAACACCTCTTTAGTTACAACCACAGTGAGGACTCTCTGCTGCTGAGGCAGTAGTTGGTTTGAGTGGCCTGAATAATATTAATGAATACAATTGTCTGCCTCTAAATCGTGGCCTACATGCAAGAACAACTACATACAAGATGATCTACATGCAGGGCAGATCAAAGAAATTCTTAATGGTAAGATTTCTGATGGGAAAGTAATAAAACATATGCACTATTTACTTATTACTATGTCCCTGTTATTGCCCATGACAAGTGGCAGTGCCGCAAAGGAAAAACTACTACATCACCTCACTGACAAGCCCCGGGATGTGATCAGGGGTGATCAGAAGCAATCAGAAATGACACTCATAATGTACAGGTAATGCATTCATAAATTACTGATGAGGCCTCAATAATCTGAAATTTGAACATAAAATGTAGAGAAGTCTATCAAAAATGATTTCTTGAGGCAAGAGAGGCCTTTATTTCTTCACAGTATTCAATATTGTCTCAAGTTTTGCATTTTTAAAAGAAAAAACAAAAAGCACTAATATGCCCTACTTTAAATGTAACATGCTGCAAAGCAAAAAAACTTTAGATTGACATCTCATTTACCCAATAAACCACTGTGCAGTGGCCAAAGAGAGGCTGCATGCTTCTGCGATTTTATGTAGTATTACTAATAGTTTTGAACTGGAACTTACAAACACCAAGTTTTTAACCAATTGTCTTCTTTAGTCCAAAAAGTCATTTCACATTTCACTATTAATTACTGAAGCCCTACATAAGAGAATAATCATGTACCATTGTAAAGTGAACCGCCTTCAGCATATTCCATCACGAGGCAGACCTGGGTAAAGAGAAGTAAAAAGTTTTTTTTTAATATATTTCAAAGACCATAATTTCAAACATGAGCTTTCATTTAAAATGAGTGTAACATACTTACAGGATTATTGCAGGAACCATACAACTTCACAATGTTGGGGTGGTTTACACGGGACAGCTGTCGGAGCTTAGGACAGGTTAGCAAACATTAATATTAATATTAACATTAACGTCTGCTGTTCAAATCATATAATGCAATGCAGACTGTGTTGGGAGCTTATGTAAGGCCATGCCAGTACCTCAACTACGAAGGCTTTTCGCTCTGATTCACTCTCAATGGTTTTAATGGCCACATCATTGCCTTTCCACTTGGCTTTGCAAACAACACCAAAAGCTCCTCTGCCCACCACCTAAAAAAACATGATCTATTATCAACTGTACAAAAATACAGGGTTCAAGTGGGGGTCTTCAACAGAGAGGCTCCAGGAGGAATCAGTCCTGCAACAAATCTGCTATTACCTGACCAATACAGTTAATAGCATTATTGTGTTGAATTACCACTGTCAGATGAAATGTATTGCAAACATATGACCTAGTTATGCGTTTATCATCTAAAATCAGGACTATACCTGGAGCAGTCCTTTAATTATGTCTGCTATATATTTCACAGCTATATATTTCATTCATAGTTTATTTATACCATAGCATAAGCATACCTCCTCAACTTCAATGTCGTCATAGTTTATTTCTTCGAAAGGATATCCAGGAGGAGTTTCCAGCATCTCGGCAGGTGGTAATGCTAGAGACATTACTAGCTGTCAGCTAGTAACTTACTGAGAGTAGAAAAGACAACTAGGTTAAACGAGTTTAAGACAGCTCTGATGATGTTCCTGATGATTACTGATATTACGGATACATGGAGTACAAGACAATAAAGTAGTTCTCTTTGGTAATGACACATTAGATTTAAGGTTTTGTGAAGAACTGTCAACCACCGACAAACTAATTTAATCTTAGTTTACAGTAGCTAAAACCACTGAGCTGACGCCAAGACAGCTAACTAGCACAGCTAATAAGTGCTAATAAATACAAATTGTACCGAATTGTACCATGAAATAGATCAAAATAGTATATAAGGTAGTGTAATATAACCCAGTGCTTTTAGGTTTTGGAATATGTGTAAGTACTGTAGACAAAACACTACATTCCAGGCCTACAACTCAGTGCAAGTTTCTGGGCTGTTAGCTGACTGGCCTTGATGCTAACGGAGCTTTAGCTGAAATTAGCCATTAGCTTGAGTCCAACCCTTCGCAGTTGACTTGTGGACAGCGCCGGCTCTGTGGACATGGGGAGATCTTCCACTGTTCATGTGCAGAAAATCAAAGAGTCGTGTCCATTATTAAAAACCATAGCTGTAGATCCACATGACAGCCAGACATAACTTTTTCATAACTCATCTAGCTGCCTGGCAGGGAGAGTATTTTTGTGCTCCGCAGGAGCTTCTTCCGGAAGTGTGTGCGCTTCGCTATTCAGTCCCCACCAAACACACGCACGCACACACACACACACACACACACACACACACACACACACACACACACACACACACACACACACACACACACAGTTTCGTTTTTGAGAACATTTATTGATATTTTGATGATGATAGTAATAATAATAATAATAATAATAATAATAATAATAATAATAATAATAATAATAATGACTTATTAATAAGAATAAGAAAACCTTTATTAGTCCCTCAGTGGGGAAATTGCATTGTTGCAACAGCATAAGTACAGTTAGCAGTAGCACACAGTGGTATCACACAAGAGCACAAAGTGTATCAGAGACCAGTCTGGCCAAAGATAATTAACTAAAAACTACAAGCAGAGCTAAATAAACTAAATTAGAATGAACAATTAAATACACTATAATAAATATGTACAGTATATAGTCTGACAGAGTATGGATATTCAAAGTACCATAAGTAAAGAGTGTGCATTGTGAATAGGTGCTTCAAATAAAATAAAACAGTTATGGCACATAATAATATAAATATTGCACAGGTTTCCACAAGGTGCTGACAGTTAAAACAATATTGCACAGATGTTTGGATTACAGTCAGGAGTGTTCATTGTAGAGTCTGACAGCTGCAGGAAGGAAAGACCTGTGGTATCTCTCCTTCACACAGCGAGGGTGGAGCAGTCTGTCACTGAAGCTGCTCTCCAGTGCAGACAAGTCGTCCTGCAGGGGGTGTGACTCCTGGTCCAGCATGGATGTCAGTTATTATTATTAGGTTATTAAAAAGAAACAGTACTTTAACAGATTTTGCGTACTTCCTCAACTCTATTGAAAATATTTTGGGCATTTATAAAGTGTACATTACAGTTTATAAATGGAGGAGTGGAGGAGTTCAAGTATCTTGGGGTCTTATTCACGAGTGAGGGGAGGATGGAGCGTGAGATTGACAGGAGGATCGGTGCAGCGTCTGCAGTAATGCGGTCGTTGTATCGGCCTGTTGTGGTGAAGAAGGAGCTGAGCCGAAAGGCGAAGCTCTCGATTTACCGGTCGATCTACGTTCCTACTCTCACCTATGGTCATGAGCTTTGGGTCATGACCGAAAGGACAAGATCCCGGATACAAGCGGCCGAAATGAGTTTCCTCTGCAGGGTGGCTGGGCGCTCCCTTAGAGATAAGGTGAGGAGCTCTGTCACCCGGGAGGAGCTCGGAGTAGAGCCGCTGCTCCTCCACATCGAGAGGAGTCAGTTGAGGTGGCTCGGGCATCTGTTCCGGATGCCTCCTGGACGCCTCCCTGGGGAGGTGTTCCGGGCATGTCCCACTGGGAGGAGACCTCGGGGAAGACCTAGGACACGCTGGAGGGACTATGTCTCTCGGCTGGCCTGGGAACGCCTTGGGGTCCCCCCGGTAGAGCTGGAGGAAGTGTCTGTGGAGAGGGAAGTCTGGGCATCTCTGCTTAGACTGCTGCCTCCGCGACCCGGTCCCGGATAAGCGGAAGAAAATGGATGGATGGAAACTGTACATTAGATAAGTGTAACCCTCTGAAGTACACTGAAACAAGGGCACAGTTGTGTCCAAGTTGCTCATAGTCTAGTCTCATAGGAACCAATCTTACAGTAATTACTCACTGTGCACCCACAGTTTGGTTGTGTCAGTTAGTGATGGGCAGTCCTGCTCTTTTCAATAACATGGTTCTTTGTTCTTGGCCCCCTTAGAAGAGCCAGCTCTTATGAGTCTTCATTTAGTATCACTGTGAGCATTTTTTAGGCCTAATTTAGCAGTTATGAATGCTTTGTGTGCTTTTTTTTTTATCAGTGTTTTTGTTAAAAGCCTTGTTTTTATGCAGCTTGCCAGCAAAAATGACAGAATTCTGTACTAAGCTTTGCTGTCTTCAGTATAATCAAAATTGTGGTCTTCAGAGCCCACCTTACTTCTTTCACATAATGATATGATCCTACTCTGTCCTCACGTGTGATTGGCTGCATGGTGTGCCCATCAAAATAAAATTCTGCTGTGCTTGTGTGGATTTTTAGCAGAGCTGAACAGGAGCAGCCTAAAATCCAGCTCTCATCTATTCTCTTCTGATTCTTACTATTGTAATTAATATATCTGTATTTATGTAGACCTCTATATTTGGAGTTAATTCCTGTCAGTTCTTTTACAGAAACTTTATGGTTACCTGTTTGTTCACTCGATGCAACAGTGTAAGTGTTCTGAATGTATAAGTTAGGACAGGGCTGCTTATATCAAAGGATTGTGCTCCATAAATAAAAGCTCTTTTGAAGTACAAACATAAGTGCCTATCAACGCCATGCTGTATCTGATCTCTTGTGTGAACAGGGGTGTTGTATAAATGAACACTAGCTGTACGCTCCACTCGTGGGGTGTAATAAAGCTATTGTTCCCACTGGAAGTGTTTGAACCACTAGATGAGCACAACTCAGACTAATGAGCATAAACTCATTTGTGATATTGGACAGAGGCTTGTTAATAGCAGCAGTCGTCCCTCTGCTCTGAGAGAATCATTGGACTGGCTGAGTTCAGAGAGGTGGCTGGCTGGGGGTGTACATGCTCTGCCAAATGCTCTGGTTCAGGCTGAACAGGAAACGGGAGCTAAATGGCCAGAAAGGGTCTGATTTTAAAGAAAAAGTTGGAGAGAGTTCCAAATTATTTCAAATGTAAAGATAAAAATTCCTGGCTACTTGTGTGTATTTGAACTTCATATTAGACAATAACTGTTTTTACTGAGAAAGGGACCAAACCAGTGAAATGCAAATGTACCAATGTATATATCAAATTAGTTATAAAGAATGAAAATCATCACAATGGAATAAGTAAAAAGACAAAAAAACTGCCCTTATACCATTTTGATGGGTGTGGCTTTAGAGGATATGCCTCCAATCGACTCATCCTTCTGTATATGTAAGAACCTAAATGCATTTCTTTAATATTTTGGTATTAATGTTTATAGTCATGATTATGAAGTGGTTCTGTAAACTTACGCAAACCTTAGGCAAATTCTTTATTATTATTATATTTTAATTTGTTGAAAACCTCAGCCTTTTAACCACTTTTGGTAATTCAAATATAAAACATAATTCTTTGACATTTGGTAAATTCTGCCTTTAATAGGTTTTGGATTTGTGCTATTTTATGGCATCCCTTCCCTGTTCTTTTCTACTGAGACTTCTGCCAAATAATATTTTACTGCCTATCCTTCAGCTTTTTCTGTTTCTTCTGCTTTTCCCAGTACTGCCTTTTAGCAAGTTGCCAAACAATGATTTATTACATTTATTATAAATATTTATTTTACAGTTCATTCGTACAGAAGCGTATTGCGTTTACCTGAAAAAAGAAAAGGGTTCTGTTTTTATGAGTAAAGCTGTTTTTACAAAAGAAAAAAATCCTGTTTAATGAGAAAAATCATTGTCTGTTTTTACATCAAAACTTCTGTTTTTATAATGATAATGGCTCTGAATAAGATTGGATTGTGGACAAGATACAACTGCAACGGAAGGAGGACATAATGTCAGACCGGCTCAGATCACACAGCATCACGTCTAAAAATTTTGATGCGTTTTTGTAAATAAATGCATTAAAAATATTTCATGACACAGCCATGATCTTTTATTAAAGTGCTCTTTAGAAGTACACACAACAAATTACTCATTCAAGCTCTCATCCTCTCATAAAAACTGAACTATAAACCTTTTTTTTCCCAAGTGAATGCAAACATTTCTGGTTTCTTCTGTAAAATAAATAAAAATGAAATAAATAAATAAGTAAATCAATCAATCAATCAATAAAAATAAATAAATAATCTACTTACACAGCCAAGTGCAGAAATTCTAGTTTCCATTTGATCTTGTTTTAATATTAACTCATCATCATGATTTTTCATGCTCATGATTATTTGCACTTATTTAATGCAAATAATTATATTTTCTAAGTTAAATAAGTAATTAGAATTATGATTTCTGAATTAGTATTATCTGTATTTTTTGTTCTTGTTAAACAGTTGTAATCATTACTTAGCGTTGCATTTGCTGTCTGTACACAGATGCACCATGGGAGTACTGTGGAGTGGAGCCACACAGTTTTTTGACCTTGCTATATCGCCCTTGTATATACCCTAAACATAAACATACCTTTTGTATGTTTTTCTCAACATGTGATACTCAGAAAAAGTTAATACATGAAAAATGTACTTATGTTTAGTAAGAAGCCTACTTTTACATTCCACCACTGCCCAGTATTTACCACCTCTTCTTAACAAGGTCTAGCATTTACCCAGACAGGAGGAAACATGTAAACTCCACGCAGAAATGCTCTGTCTATGAATTGAACCTGGGACCTTCTTGCTGTGAGGCAACAGTGCTGACCACTTTGCCTCTCTGTTGTCAAGGGAATTGTTTTGAAAAGCAGATTTTCATTGTGGTTTATGCAGTATTTACGGTAACAGTGAAACTACAAAAAATGGCTTTAAAGTTTTGATGTTGTGCCTCCGGGTTCGTCACAGGAGTAATCTGGGCCACGTAATCTGGGACACCTAAGATTCAGAGGGATTATTTCCTGTTTTAACAAAATATAGTCCTCAAATCTTTAATCAGATTAACTTCATTGTTATATATCTGATGACACGTAACTTTTTAGTTATATTGTCAACAAAAATTATGCGGGAAAGGCTAATTACCAGCAACAGTGCGAAAATTGAGAAAATGGTCAATGACTTAGGATTTTGATCTTAAGGATGTATGCTAATGTTTGTATCAATTAATAAATTATGACATTATGACATGTTTAGGCAAAGAATAATTCACCAATTTGGTAAAAATAATCATTAGGTTTTTTATATTAAAACATTTTTTGAGTGTCCCACAGGCTTAATTTGGGTATATGGGACACTCATTTAATGCCTTAAAAAGGACAAAATAAGCATTTTAATATATGTAGTTTAACATATATTTATAGTTATTTTACAGGTATTGTGAATGTGGAATGTTTCCACTGAAACATGGCACTACAGCCCTGCTGTTAGTCATTGTCCAGGATAAACCCACCTCATGCCCAAAGCTCCTGGGATTGGGGCCAGCCTCAGTGACCCTTACTGAGAATAATCTGAAAAAAGTGTGCTCTAAACCAGGGCACATGAAATGGTTCCTTCTTTGCACAAGTGTCACTACAGAAGCAATATCATCAAACAATGTAGGCTTTGTGATGGCATTGCATGCATCAATCCAAGCCCCCCAAAAGCCAAATTGTCCAAATCAAATCACATTTATTTGTATAGCACATTTAAAAAATAAATAAAATAAAAAATAAATAAATCCACTTAATTAAGAACAAACTTTAAAATAATGTAAAAAAATAAATACATACATAAACAATAAATAAATAGAATAAAACATAAACACAAATCAAATAACAGACAACACTGCACTAAAAGCTCTGATAAATGCTAATGAGTAAAAATACGTCTTTAACGTAGTTTTAAAATGCTCAAGGGACTGGTCAGCTCTGTTCCACTAGTTTGGGAGCTGCCACTGAGAGTGCTCAGTCCCCTCTGTTCACAAGCCAAAGCCAAATCTACAGACAAACAAAAACACACAATAAAAAGAAGCCATGTAGCCTATACCAAAATAAAAAGAAACAGCCATTGCAGGCTGCAGTGTGTGCTTCCATAAAAACATGCAGTGGATAATGCTGTAATGGACACTTCATTTACAGGTTGAATATCTGTAATAAATTGACATTTAATTATTGAACCCTGCAATCACAAAATAAAGAAAAACACTGCTGCTGCTTAAATATTAAAGTTTTAGTTAAAAAATTCTCTGTTAATTTTAATGGTAAAATGCTATTCATAAATGTGTCCCAGGTTATCAAACAAGATATCCCACATTCTCAAATTTCTTTCAAAAAGTAAATTAGGCATGAAAAACACAAAATGTTTTCATTTTTTTCTCTGTATGTGATATCCTGCCAGTTCTTTTGTTGTTGTTGTTGTTAGAAAACATCTCACGAATTCCAGAATGGTATAATACAGTATGTCCTGTGTAGGCTGTTAGAAAGTGATTAGAAAAAGGCGCTGAAGGCATAATTGCAAAGTGTCCCAGATTACCAAAATTCCCCCTACATTATTGGTAGTGCATTAATGTAATACCTTCTCATAAATAGTTTTTTATCAATCACAGCTATTGCCACTGATTTGGCCTTTGACCCCCTAAATGTGGAGTTAAAGTACTTTATATGGTAATATACTAAAAATCATATTCATTGAGCACTTTGACAGTCAAAATCCTAAAGTATATTAGTATGTGTATTGACAAAGGAAGTGTCAAAGTTTCAATGCCTGAGTTGTGTCCCATTTCAGAGTGTGAACAAAAACTGTGGAAATTGTTAGAACATTCTGAGCTGCAGTTACTGAGTTTCACCTTGGTATCGGTGTGAAATTTGCAGCCTATTACTGCAAATTTAACAACAGGATTTCTCTCAAATGGGACACAGTTGAGCCATAAAACATTGTCTCTAAGTAAAACAGATCATAGAAGTCTGTTTGTGGTTTGTTGACTCAATTTGACATTATGCAGCTAGCCACAGTGTTTAGACAAGGCTGAGTTCAAATTTAAACTGAACCACCTTCTGGCAGCGTGACTTCGGTGTGTTGCAGCTGTGTGACATCATGCAGCCGCAGATAGTTCAATTAAATAGTCATTTTATATATAACCTTCAACCAAAGTGACATTTTCCAGCTGGACTGACAGTCTCTGAGGAGAAAACACACTTACACTCAGGGCGATCAGACTGTGAAGGTTAAATCCTCTTTCTGTGTTAGAGGTTATGTAGATTGAATAAAACTGTACTGCTCAGTGTCTTTTGTGGCCTTCCATCTCCTCTTTTTTTTTTCTCCACATGCACTTCAGATCTGGTTATGTCCTGTCCCTTCCACAGGGTGCTGCTGTTGCACTGCTCACAAACCCTCTCATAGTTCTTCCCTCCCCGCTTACATAAGGCTGCTACTTCATCTGTTTGTGTACCGCTGCCCAGGAATTTCTCACAATTACAACACATTCATTTATTTTCTTCTGTCGGCATCAGCACTCTCCTGCACGGCGAATAATCGGCTTCCTGCGCTTACTTCTATGATTGATTAGGGCTCGGCTGTGCAGCTGATCAACATTTGTCTTGTGTTTATGGCTTTTAAGCGCTGCAGGTTTGGCGTTATGGATATCTCTGTCCCCAATAAGACTTACATTGTTTAATTAGAGTGTAGAGAAGAGAAGAAAAAAACCCCAGACTATTTGCTAATATAAATTCATCCAAATCATTTTCTATAAGTGGAGCAACCCCCCCCTAACAAATAAACAACGTAGACACGAGGGAGCAAGGCAAAGACATTCTGCGAAATCATCTTAACTTTATCTAAATGCTGCATTCACTTACATGCTGGATTTATTTGACACACAGAATACATCACCTGAGTAATATTCCCACAGGCTAATTACTATTAGTGTGAGCGAGTGTTTTGGCTGAGTGCACGCGGGTGAATGCCCAGCGGAGTCACGGCGGTGCGAGTCAAAGAGCTGGAAGAGGGTCTGATGCTAAAGCGGATTCCTGCTGCGGGATGGCTCTGGTTATGTTTAAATCAGCAAATGGTTTCTATGTTGTCAGGGTTGTAAACAGGATTTTAGAAATACTGAGGTCCATCATGTTGATGACCAGTTAAGTCCTGGTTTAGACCTAGTTTAGTCTTTGCTTTGATTTGGTTTAGTCCTGTCTTTTTCCATTTTTTTTGTCCTGGTTTAGCCCTGGTTTAGTCCTTGTTTAGACCTGGTTCAGTCCTGGGTTAGATCTGGTTTAGTCCTGGTTTACTCCTGGATTAGATCTGGTTTAGTCTAGTATTAGAAAGATGCCGAGGTGCTTTATGACGTCTATGGTGCGTAGGGCCATGTATGTGGTGTGTGTTGTATTTGCTACAGCCTAACGTCTGAGAGAATGTCCCTATCCAGACATAGATAGGGAGGGAGGAGAAACAGTCGCCGGGGTGAGGTTGTGGGACAGATTCTATGCTCTGTCCCACCCACGCTTAGTGCCTGGATAACGGGATGGCTCAGGTGTCTGTGAGGAAGCTCTCTATGCCCTCACTGCCCTCTGAGCAGGTTTAGTCAGCTTCTTCTAATGAGGCATAAAAGGTCCTTGGTAGTCTTGTTTTGGCCCCGGTAGTGAGGTTTCTGTCTAGTTCTGGGCCCTATAGACCCTTCCAGGAGTGACGTTATTAAAAATACCATTTATTTCTATGTGGGAGCAAATTAAAAGTATGAATTTAGATGTTTTTTGGGCAAATGTTTATTGTTTATATATTTTTGATTAAAACATACAGAGGGATTGATGAATTAAATCTGAGCATACAATGTCAAACTAACCACTTACTATTATGGTCCAACACATTTATGTAAGTACTTGTCCTGCTTAACATTGAAATTAAGAAATGTAAATTTAGCTTATGCTTATTATAGATGCTAATTGCTACATTAAATAAAACAGCTAAACTTTGACATACTCTCTAATGTTTTCTACCCAGGCTCTGATATTACTGACATGTGGCAGAGTGGCTGTCAGTTGTCAAACCTGTCCTGATTATTCATAATTTGCGAATGTTTGGCGGCTAGCAGTAATTCCTCCATTAAAAATGTATTATTGTCTTTTCAACCTCTGGTACCAGTCTTTGGAATGCAGATGTTTTGTTTAAAAACACAAGAAGGGTCTATACTACGAAGCTGGAGTAGAGCGGTAGCGCTGGGTTTTCAGTATAAAGCTGATTCAGTTTCTATTGAAGTAGATCTCTATGGAAACTTACGGTGAACTCCTAACCTGGTCCAGAGCAGGATAAGTTCCAGTATAAAGCTGGGGACACACTACACTTTTTATTCATTTTTTTGCCCGATTTTATAACGATTCACAGTTGCGCTGAGTCTTTACCAGTCAACACTAGTTGCAGGGAATCGTAATCACCAGTGGGCCCTGAAATCCGTTAGTGTGTGATGTTCAAAGACTCAAATCGGTGCAAAAACCCAGCCTGACGTCAGTCGCAAGCAATCAAACATGTTTGAATTTTAAAGCCGACTCTGGACGCACACTCCTGTAGTGTGGGCTGTTTACAGATCCAACTGGGAATTCATGGTGTCCAGCGGCCAATGAAAAACAGTTGATGGGACACAGGAAATAGCATCAAAGAATGAAGACGAAGCAACAGGAAGCGGCAGGAAAATATATGTGGAAATTTTAAGAAGAAGAAGAAGAAGAAGAAGAAGAAGAAAAATAAACAACCATGACAAACACCGAAGAAAGTTGAGCGCTACCCAAGTGAAACTGGATACATTGCCGTTTTTTCTTTTTCCTTTTTTCCAAACAGATAGCTGCGCACACAACGGCAACAGCGACCCAGGTAGCATCCATGTTTGTTTACCATTTAGTTCTTGCAAGTTCCCTGCGAGAGTTTGCTGTGTTTGGTTGGCGTGAGTTGCAGCCTCAACAGATCTAGTAGTGTGTCATTAAATGTGTAAGCCTCAGTCTTTCAGTCGTCAGAACTAAATCTGCTGAAACCAGTCGGTTAGTGTGTGCTCCTAGTATTTTCAGAGTCTGTAATGACTGAGAAAATCGTGTAGTGTGTCCCCAGCTTAAGATAAGACTACGCCTTTTGGACCAATCACTGATGAGAAACGAACAGCTGGTGTGACCGTGTGAAGGAGGAGGTGCGCTGCAGTTTCCATCGGGTACAGGAAAAGGAGAAGTGCACAAATGGCACTGACAGGAGCATGAACGTACAGCGAGCATTTAGAGGCATTAAGAAAGTGACATCTTATCAGATAACTTTTTATACGTGCATATACACTTTTATACTCAGAATGACATCACATTCTATATAGATTTAGACATTAAAATGTAAACTGCCACACACTTATATGTGATCATAGGCTACTTGTCTTTGCAGTACTTAGGTACATGCAGGTTATTCAGTCTGTGGAGCTATATGCTACATTTTTCGTGTCTTTAGCACATGGATCTATAGTTTAGTGTTGTTTATAGTTGGCTAGTTATTCTGATTAAAAGTCTCACTGACGTCAGCATGATTGGCTGTTTACCTGCCAACTCCACCTGTTCCACAGAGAAACCAAGGGTTAATTCTGTCAGTTGGTAAGCAACTTACTACTGCTTACCCAGAGACATTCATTTTTGGTTTTGATTGTCTGGGATACCCTTGTTGCTTGCTTAGAACTGGTTTAGTCTTGGTTCGAGGTTTGTGACTTAATAGACCACACAATGGTTAAACCCGAATGAATATGTAGCATGTTGTAAATGCCTTCATGTCAGGAGTAAAGTTACTAGTTCCACAAGATCTCTACCAATACAGAATATAACTAATACCTTCAAGTCAACAGGTTAAGTTTGAGCCACTGACAAAATCTCACTCATGACTGGAAATGTTTTACTCAGACTTGATTCCAGTAAGAATCTAGCTTCCATTCTGTCTTCCTCTCTTGTTCACACACAGTTGGTGTTTAGGCTGACTGCTGAGAGCCGGCTTTAGCCATTCTTCCACTAGGAATATGTTCATTTAACAGAATAATGTCCCATCAGGGAGGTGGCTGTACGTCTGGATAAGTGACACAGAGGGGTGCGTCCTACACCGTTGCTGTCCCACCAGATCCCTGAGCTGTCCCCCTGCCGGCATCCCTCATGCACTCAGGCCACGCTGACCTTTTCACTGCACACTAAAGCTTCCTTCTGGGTGACTTTAGCCCCTCTGTTATGGCCACAACAACTGCCCTATGCATTATTTTGACAGATTTGTGAGACTCATATTTAATGAGGGGGAAATATTGTTCTCCCATGAACACCTCTTTCATAACCTTCCAGCAGCAAATTTACTTTTATTAAAAAAGTTAAAGGTCCTGAGGCACTTTGTGCTGACTTTAGCACTGGGCTGTGGGGTGATAAATCCGGTTTGTAAAGTTAAGGCAGTAGTGTTTTAGTAAAAAAAATAAAATGATATGAAAGGCATTAACTCATAAGGCACTGGTGGAAAAGATAACTATGCAGCAATTAACAGTGACAAGTGGAGTTATAGACCTCCAGCAATGAAATCACTGACCACAGGCTACTGAAGTACAAGGCCTTCCAAGAGGTACAGTGGCCCTGAGGTGCAACATCAAAATTGTTTTTGTTCATTAGAAAAATAAAAGCAGAGGAAGATTTTTAAATGTGTTGCCTCAAAAAAAGAAACTTATCTCTAAAATGAAAAAGAGACCCATTAAAATAAAGTCATGCCTCAATTTGTAAAAAAAGCTTGTTTAAAGGTGCTATGAGTAGTATATAAAATATATTTAACATTATGACCAAGTTGTTTTTGTTTACATTTTTTGTTTTGATTCTAAAACTGCATTACCAATCGTCCAATCAGAAAAGCGGAAAGACTGGCAACCCACAGACCACTGATTTCATTTGGACTGCAGTACCATTTTCAAACCAATATGAACGCATGCTGCTTACTGTACCTTTAAAAAAATGCACTCGCACAAAATAAAAAAAAAAACATTCTTCTATTTAAAAAATAAGACTTTTCACCATATAAAAAAAGTCCATCTAAAAATAAAAACAGCCTCAAATTTGAGGGATGGGTTTATTTTTAAGGCAAAAAATAATAATAAAAAATCTACCTCCGCTTTTATTTTTCTGGTGGAAAAAAACAAACAAAAAAAAACAAACAATTTTGATGTTTCACCTCAGGGCCAGTGTAAGGGCTGTGCAGACAGACTGCCCAGAAGATTGGAGCACTGGTCCCTTCTAGAAACTCACTACTCTGGGCTGTGTGACTCTCTCCTGGAGAAGAGACGAGTGGTGGTTAGACGGATAAATCAAATCTGTGGCATTGTATTGAAGTGCTGCGTCAGGTAATTGAGTTGAATTTTTTGTTATATTTTTTAACATGTCCTTGACCCTGCAGTGGGTATCTAATCTGTGGAAGCAGGCACTGATTACCTGTTTCTAAAGGAAGTGGACCCAGAGTTTTGTATTGATTTTAAGCCTGGTTGCGCTCACTTCCTTAATTATGAAATCATTTGAAAAGATTGAGAAGTCTGAGCTTTTAAAAGAAACAGAACCTGGACCCAATGTTTACTTAGAAGGCGCATAGAGGAGGTGAAGATGTCATAATCACGCTTTTAAACCTTTTTCAAACATTTAAAGGGGAACAAGACCCTGCTAGACTATCTTTAATCTATCTTTAATTGACTTTTCTTCTGCTTTTAACTCAATCCAACCTCACCTTTTAACTTAAGCCATAACCTAGAGGGTTGGATTTTAGATTTTTTTAACAGGAAGAACACAGACAGTGAAAGTAAATGGCTCTTCATCTGAGTTACTCTGTTCCATCACTGGCTTTTCTGTTGTGGCTTGGTATGGTTACCTGGCTCTGACAAAAACTCTCTCCATCAGGTTTGTAAAGTGGGCTTCAGACCAGTGAATAAGCCTCGACTCAGACTGTCAGAGGTTTATTTCATGCAGCTTCAGCATAAGATCAGCTCCGTTCTTCTGGATTACACACATCTGTTGCATTGTGAATTCCAGCTCCATTGCTCTGGCCCTAAGGGGAAAACCAAACAGTACAAGGACAGTTTTACGCCTGCAGTGGTTACACTGCTGAACAGAAGCAGTGAAGGGGATGGACCTCATCATCTGCTTCACCTTTGAGCACTTAAGGCTCCTGTAGAAGGAGGAGGAGCTGATAACACTTTTTAGGAGGCTGTAGTAGGTCATGTGCTGTGTGTATTTGTGTGTGATTTACATTTATAGTGTAACTCATAAGCAATGAGTTGTTTTTTAGTGTTATTTTTCCTGGACTACTTTAATGCTTTTTGCAAACAAATTTCCCGGTAAAGAAACCTTGACTTTGACCTTGAATGGGGATTTGGTGTGTCAGGGCACCAAACTCACCAAATACGCGTGTAAGGAAGACCATTATTACAAAAGTTTACAGGCACAAAGTATGGAGCTATTATTGTAGCAAAAACATTTGTGCATCAAGTTTTGTGTGTGCATATTACGATTTGTGAGTGTGTGTAATCAGATTTGTGTGTAATACAATGTCTGTCAATAAAAACCTAAATAAAAGCACATTGATTTACCAGAAGTAGCAGTAGGTTTGTGTGAGGTTTCAGAAACATATCACTTTGAAAAGATGAGTGAGTCTTACCAGTCATCGTTAACATAGTAGACACAGTGATTTAACATAAAATACTTGTGGAGCCTGTATATTTTTCCCTTTACATGTCTTGCATCTACCCTAAGAGCCAACTGTATTTCCCACAAACACATCAGTCATATCTAAACAAACTGTTAAGCCTCTGGACAGCCTCATGAGCTGTGGATGAGTTTCCCAAAGAGCTCCTCTGAGACCTATCCGAGTAAACACTACATTTCATCTGCAGCCACCAGCCTGACAGGACGCCCCGCACAAAACATTCAACTGAGGGGACGGATCATAAGCACCGCTCCAGAGACGCTGTACATCATTTAGAGACTGCAATTGGAAACAAGAGAGATTATCAAAGTCTTAGCAAAGTCTGGATATGGCCTGGAGAAGTCTAAAATGAAGTTATGACTGGAGATGGTTTCCTGATAAAGACTTGAGCTGCTGCTGCACTGGTTACTCTGTGATTGTTCCACCCATAGAAATTAAACTCATGCAAAGAAATACCAGAATAACTTATTTGTAAAGAATAGGAAAAGAGTTAGCCTGGCTGGGCAAGCTAGTTCAAGGGTACAAGAGTTTAACATATACATATAACACACACACACACTTCAGGTTGGGGAGAGGTCTTATGTTTGTTCCTCTAAAGAGCAGTGCAGAGTGCCCAGACTTCTTGGAGCTCCTGGAAGTGATGCTGGAGTCTTTTGTCATCAGTGCTTATCTATAATGATTGAATGCCATGTTCAAGCAATCAGTGAATGCACTTAGCATTCATAAGGAATATAGTATGTGGCAACAAGACACCGTAGGACACCTGGCTGAAGAGAAGAGTTGAGCTGATCACCAGCTGGTGATGAGCTGGATCTAATGGAGGAGGAGACCAGTGAGCTTCAGCAGACCCAAGTGCATGAGGCCCAGGAACATTTGGGAGACTCCTCTGTCAGAGAAGTCTTCAGCCCCCACCTTCTGCAGAGCTGACACCAGAGCTTAGGTGCTTTTCCACTAGAGAGATCAGTATGGGGCATGTCAGTACGGGACACCTTGGAACAGGTAGCCCCAAAACCTGCTCATGTTTCCATTACTCTGGGTCCACAACAAAAGTTATGTCAATAAATGAGATAAAAAACGTGTTTGAAGCCGTCTTTAAAACATGAAGGCGCTGGAAACATTTAATAAAAAGAGGAAAGTAAATCCTGGTGTGTGTCTGTGTGAGGCTGGTGTGTGTCTGTGTGAGGCTGGTGTGTGTCTGTGTGAGGCTGCAGCTAAAGCTGTATTAGCTTCAGTAAACAGGAAACTACTTCAGGTTTACCTCCAGCTTTCTGGGCATTAAATTCACTTTTCTGCACCACTTTCACACATTTTAACCACTGACCATATAGCGACATGAGTCTAACTAGTGTTTAATTTAATCTAAACTATAAAGTAATTGTTCTGACTCTCAACGCGAGAGCTGTACTTTGCCAAACCGGAAACAGATGTGGCTAATATAGCTTTATTTTTACAAAAAGTCACCACAACATTGAGCTCGTCCTCTCTTGGAATACGGCTGTTTATTACAAGGACATGTTTAATTAAAAATAACATTCTCCCTTTTATTTCTGCCTTGTTGATTTTGCCTGAGTGAGGATTCTATCTCATCCAATCAACTCGCACCAGTGCCCACCTCTAACCATTCCAGACACTTAATCGTGCTGGACCCTGTCCTGAAAGGGTGCCAAAAGTAGAATGGTTTGGATCGCTTTTTGGTAACACTTTGAAATGCTTTGGGAAGTGGAAACACCCCCAAACCGCCCCATCCTGCCCCACTCTGCTCCACTCTGCCCTAGTGGAAACATGCCAACTCTAGCAGTCCAGAGTCCAAGCAGACCATGTTCTGCATATCCATGGTTGACGCAGCTGCTCAGACCAGTGGGCCTTAGAACCTGGAGATGGACACTGGAAATAAGGGATGCCGTCAAGCTGAGGGAGTACATGTCCATGTGATGCTAATGTCATTTTAAAATGGCTGTAAAAAGGCCCAGATTGAATGGAAGATACTGATCTCTCCCGGAAGGCTGGACCTTGTTAGAAAACCATATATGAAACTACAAAATGAGCGTGGCAATAGCTGAGAGTTTATTCACTAATTCTTAGTTGTCAATGTGCTTGGTTGTTGTATTGCTGTGTACAGCGATGCGTAAAGGCCAGGCATGGATACTGCACCTCTGCACACAGATGTGTTGTCATGGAAAGAGCAGGAGCCAGGAGGAACATTGAGAACAAACCCTCAGATGTCTTTTTCACATGACATCATTTTATTATTATTATCTATATTGGTGTTTTAACAACACACAATAGACATTTGTTTAGTCCAAAGTGCCCTGTTATTTCCATATCCTAGACACAATCACAGCTTATTCATTCTCAAGAGCTCATGAACAACACTGCGAATCAGATATCATGTGTGCAAGTGAAACTAATGTGTATGTGTTAGCAGAGTGTTCTCATGTTTGTCTTCACAAACAGAGGCAGCTGTGTGTCCTGCCCTCTCCCTGACAATGACGCCTGAAGACACTCACACAGAGTGGCTTTAATGAGCCCGCCTCCGTTTGAGAGACACATGCCAGCGGATGGCAGATAGAGTTATTCCTGCTCCTCTGTGGATGTGGCGGCTCTGACAGCTCCTCTGTGAGCCGCTGCGGTCACATGACATGCAGTAACAGAGTGGACATGTCCCCTACAATGACTCACAGCACTGTGAGGTGGAGTCTGTCATTTCCTGGAACCACTCCCTCCTTGTAACCATTCAGAACAAGAGCAGAAGGGAATAAAGGCAGTGGTTCTTATCAGAGCTGGAGAACATGCAGTTGTTCCTCTTCTTTATAGAAATATGTATTCTAAAAAAATAGAGTGAGATACAGTATTTGTATTTATCCAGGAGAATAAATTGTCATGTAGAGTGTTTCCCTTCTTTTTTATTGAACATTTTTGCAAAGCAGAATGGTGACAACACTGCATCTAAGACACACAAGAGATAAAGACAATAACATAGCTGCACAAAACAAAAGGGAGTCCATTACAGCTAAGAAATGGCTTCCTGTTGCCAAGCCAGAGTCAGTAACCCAGATAGCATCCTTTGAGATGTAGAGGCGTCCAGAAAGTCACAAGTCCTGTAGAAAAGGTATGATTTATTTTTCAATGTAGAAAAAGCTTTGAGTGTTTTCTTTTTATACAGTAAGTTAACTCTAATCTTCAGTTAAAATACTGTAACACAAACAAGTTATCACTTCTTTTTACTTACATATACCATCTAAAGACATGTCTATATGTCTAAATGTTCCCTGGCAAATAAATATGAAAGGGTGTTTTAACTGTCAGCACTGGGATTAATTGGTCCAGAGTGTCCCCGCCTCAGGCTCAAAGCAGCTGTGATAGGAACCCGTCACGTGTGAAAAAGTGTCTCTCTGCTGTGAGACAAAACATACTTGATCTATTGTGTATTTGTATTATTTAATGCCCTGTTCATGTGTTAAACTAAAGCCACGCTGCAGCTTTGTATTTGTTTGTTGATTACATCCATCACCAATGATAATACAGACTCTCCCTTTCAAAAATGGTCCTTTTACCAGACTTTTTTTTTTTTTTTTTTAAGTTTTTCTAACCCCAAGTGCTTGTTTCAGAATGTGCACGACTGTTGTTTATTTCAGGAACATTGCATCTCTGACTGTGGACCATGGTGTAACCCCCCATGTCAGGGTTATACATTTATTTGTAATTTTATTTTTATTTTCACGTTTATATGTATTATCGGTTTTATTTTGAAAAACCGGAAGTGATCCTTGTGGTATGATCGTGTCAGTTACTCTGACTGGCACCAATTGAGCCTATCTTCAGAGTGCCTTTGGATACACTTCTTGACTTTGACTATTTTGACTGACTGACTTTGAACATTGATTGAAAAAACATTTAAACCTTTCCCGGAAAGAACTTTGAACACTGATTTAAAAGGGACATTTTATTTTCTTAGCTTGTAAGGGCCCATAGGTAATAATGTGTGTTGTTTTGTTGCACTGTTCCTATTTGTTTTGCCTGTGTGTACTGGTTATTGCACTGCTCTCAGCTCCTACGAACCTAGATAGCGACGTGTACATACCTTGAAGTGGGTTACAATGGGCATTGGAACCATTCACTGTGGGTGGAACATGTCCTCTTAACTTTTGAAACAAAGCTTACAGTTTTTGTTTCATGTTGATATTTCCTATAATCACTGAGATACAAACTGCTGAAGTCTTACGACAGTTAATGAGATTAAATATATGTGCAGCTAATTAACGCGCCATTGGCCACAACACATGCTGTTTTCAGATCATTTCAAAAATGTTTCACTTGAAAAACAACCTAAAAAAACATATTTACTTCCAATAACTTTATGGATGGTCATAAGATTGAGAAGTGAGGGGAGAGGAGAGGCAGCAGCAGGTGACAGCAGAACAGACACTGACCTGGGAGAGACAGGAGGAGGAGGACTTAGTCTAAACTACACTAAAACCATTCAAATAACTAATAGCCTATTCATATGTTTTCTAAAGTAATATATCTGGGTCCTAAATAAAAGCTTAATAGATAAAAATAGGTAAAATAAATTCAGCTCCAAAGGTTTAAAACATTCCAATAATATTTATATTTTACTGACATTTCTTGAACATGTAGGTTTATCTACAGTCTAATTTATCTGCTTATTTGGACAAAATAATAATGATATTATTATTTGGGTGTCAGGATGTTTTACATAACTGGTGCGGTAGGGTCTATATGCACATCCAAATCATAAACAGTAAACACTTGGCTGAATTCTAAAAGGGGGCGGGAGTATAAATTTCATAACCAAAGATTGTACTTTTGTGCAAGAACACAGCACTGCTCCCAAACTGTTGGGATTTTGTGTTTTCTCCCTCCTCCCCTTTGTGTTTTTCCTTGCAGAGCTTGTGTGTGGCAGGGGGTGTGGCTGGCTCCTCCCACGGCAGTTGAAACTCACCTGCACCCAATCTTCCAATCTACTCCAGTACAAAACCCCGGCCTGCTCTCAACTACTTTGCCAGATAATTCCGTCCTGCTCGGTAGTGCTTCTGTGTATCCTGCTGCTATTTTCAGAATTTTTGGACTTTTGAACTTACCTTTGTTCCTTGTGCCTAGATCTCTCTGGTGTCTCGCAGCAGTTTTTGCCAACCGAAGCCAGCCAGCTCCCTGCCTCCTCAGTTTTTTTTTTTTTTTTTGAGAATAAACTGGTTAAAAACTTAACCGTTTTGGCTCTGCTTTGGGGTCCCTCTAGCCAGACTGTAACAGAATTATCTGGCCACAATTGACCCCGCAGAAGGAGAATGGTTTAAACAGGCTCTTTCCTATCAAGGTGCTCATTTGGGAGAACATGGATTCCCTACAAAGTCTCACCGCCAGTGTATCCCAGCTCAGCAGCCGCCTTGATCAAGTTGCTACTCACCTCACTGCTCAAGCTCAAGCTCCAGCTCCAACGCCTGCTCCTGTTCCACCTGTTCCAGGGTCTCCAGATACCCATTTTGCCCAGGCCCGTGAACCATTCATCCCAACACCCACAAGGTACTCTGGAGAATTAGGGGCATATAGTCAATACTTACATCAATGTATGCTAGTTTTTGACCAGCAACCTCTAACCTTCTCTAATGATAAAGCTAAAGTAGCCTTCATAATGAGTTTATTTTCTGGTAAAGCTTCAGCTTGGGCAGTAGCTTTAGCTAGTAGCAATGCCCCCATTTGCAATTCTTTAGTACTTTTTACCTCTGAGATGCGTAAGGTTTTTGATCATCCCCTTCAAAGTAAAGAAGCCAGTAACAGGCTTCTATCACTACGTCAGGGTACAGGTTCTATTTCTTCTTACTCCATTGATTTCTGTATATTGGCTGTAGAAAGTGGGCGAGATGAGAAGGCTTTGCAAGGGGTGTTTTCCCGGGGGTTAAGCAAAGAGATTAAAGATGAGCTAGCAGCCCGTGATGAAACCTCCTCTTTGGAAGAGCTCATTTCTTTGTTTAGATAGCCGCCTCAGGGAAAGGTGTAGGGAGAAAGCAGCTAGGCAAGGTTTTCCTTTTTCCCATTCCAGACTTGTGCGACAGCCAGCTCCCCCCACTTCTCCACAAGAGTCTGCACCTTCAACTCCAGCTTCCACCTCTGCCCCTAACACAGAGGAACCAATGCAGTTGAGAAGATTTAGACAAACACCTGAGGAGCGTCTGCGTCGTCTCAGCCAGAACCTCTGCTTGTACTGTGGCCAGGCTGGCCACATCCTGCTCCAATGTTTGGCTCATCAACTTCAGGAAGGGCGCTGGTGAGCCATACTACATCTACAGATCCCTCCTCCAGACGTATCCAGCTCAAAGGAACTGTAAAATGGTCTCAACTCTTTTACTCTTCAAGCCTTGGTGGATTCTGGTGCTGATGACAATTTTATTGACTCTGCGTTTGTTTCCCATTGCAACATCCCATAGACCCTATTCCTGAGCCCAACTTTTTTGCCCTTGATGGTAAGCTACTAGCCTCAGTCACTCATCGTACTGTTCCAGTTCTCTGTTGCTCTCTGGAAACCATTTTGAGACCAGCTCTCTTTACATTGTTTCTACACTTTCCTCTCCATTAGTTTTGTGTCTCCCTTGGCTTAAGCTCCACAATCCCCACATTGACTGGTCCACTTCGTCTATAATCAATTGGAGTGTTTTTTTGTCATTCTCATTGTCTCCACTCTGCCATGCCCACTGTTCAGGGTACTACGCTAACTCCTCCCAAACCAGTAGATCTCACCCTAGTCCCCACCAAATACCATGACCTACAGCAGGTTTTTCCAAGGATCGAGCTTTATCACTCCCCCCTCACACACCATATGACTGCAGCATTGACCTGATACCCGCTGCTTCTCTACCAACCAGCAAGCTCTACAACCTCTAAGCCAGAGAGAGAAGCCATGGAAGCTTACATTTCAGATTTGTTGGCTGCGGGTTTAATCCGGCCTTCTTCGTCTCCTGTGGGGGCAGGATTCTTTTTTGTAGATAAAAAGACAAGTCCTTAAGACCATGTATTGACTACAGGGGCCTAAATGACATAACGGTAAAAACAAGTACCTACTTTCACTCTTAGACTCTGCATTCAGCTCCCTCCATGAGGCCACTATTTTCACTAAGTTGGACCGCCGCAGTGCTTACCACCTGGTACGAATAAAAGAGGGAGATGAATGGAAAACCGCCTTTAACACCCCACTTGGACATTTTGAATACTTGGTAATGCCATTTGGCTTACAGGCCTCCATACACCAAGGCGACAATCGCCCATTTGAAGCCATCTGAACAGTCTTCCACGCCGCTCATTTCCGTTCTTTTGATATGTATGCGCGGTCAGCCCCCATCGCTCCAGGACGGAGGCCGTCTGACTAGTTTTCTGCCAATTGGCCTTGTTGAATCTGCATCTTTGGTCTTTGGCACGAAGCGCTCTGATAGGCCTAGCACTACAGCTGCCGCGCCAATCAGCTCACGGGAATTTTTACAGAAGTGACGAGAGGTGAAAACCGCTGTGGCAGCGTACTGTCACCATTTTTGCATTTTTGCAATGTTTTTTTTTCTCGTTCTTACCATGAGTACGTTCAACATGTGAAACTTGTTCTACAGTGCCTTCTAGAAAACAGACTCTATGTGAAAACTTTTTTGTTGTAGAGAAGGGTCAAATTAAGACTGACCCAGCAAAGATTAAGGCTGTGGTCAAGTGGCCAACTCCAACAAACAGAAAACGGCTTCAAAGATTCCTGGGGTTTGAGACAAGACTGAACTGAGGAATGTGGGCCGCACCCCAAGATAAGACTGGAAGGGTGTCTCGCCCCCCCCCCCCCCCCCCCCCCCCTTTGAACTGATAGTGGAGGACTCAAATTACCTCTGCTAGACACAAAATAAATGTCATAAAAAGAAATGTGTCTTACTCCACTTCAATTTACATACCTTTAAACACATGTTATATTTAACAGTTTGCACAAAACATAGCTATGACATTTTCCTGTAAAGTAACATGTTAATGCATATAAAGTCTTTTAAACAGATGAAATGTGTCAGGCCTCTGGTTCTTATCAGAGAAGAGAGGAGGCCTCTTCTGGCATTATTATTGGTCTGCAGTTCGTAAAGGACAGATTTATGTCTTTGTTTTGCATCCTTGGTGGGTAAGCGCAGACTTCTCGTCTCCTAAAGGAATGTCCATCCTTGATAGAACTTCAGCAGTGGTCCAGAACTCCTACATGTGGTTATTAAATGTATAGCCTGTATTATAAATAGTTTTAACCAGACTGAAATTGAACATGACCAAATATCTTCTGTGACATGACAATTAGTAATAAGTTTTAAAAAGTTGTCTTTTTTTTTTTTTCAGTCAAGAGCTTGGGGAAACACTTTGACTGCAGTTTGAAGGACTCTGACGCCATCCGTAAGACCTACAAGGACTTGGAGACATGGCTGGCCAAGAATGACAGGTCTGGTTTGCCAGGCCGCTTTAAGGCTTGGATTTACCAACATGCCATCCTGCCTAAGATCTTGTGGCCCCTGCTGCTGTATGATGTCTCCATGAGGCCTTCCAAGGAGTTTGAGCAGCGCAGCCTTATATGGAACCACCAATCCATTGCAACTCCCTTTCAGCAGCATCTCGGAGGAGTTTATGGTGTCACGGACAAGGGAAGCCTTGCAGTACCAAGACTCAAAGGACCCCAAAATAGCTGCAGCTGGTATAGAGGTGCGCAGAGGGAGGAAATGGAGCGCTTCCAGGGAGTTGCAGGTGGCAGAAGCGAGATTGAGGCAGAAGGCGTTGGTGGGGGCGGTAGCCAAGGGAAGAGCGGGCCTGGGATACCTCCCTAGATGCCAGATGAGTAAAGCAGTGGGAAAAGAACGCCAACACCTCCTTCAAGAAGAAGTGCGAGCTGGCATAGAGGAGGTACGAATAAGCAAGGCAGTGGGACTCGGCCAGCAAGGGGCTTGGACTAGATGGGAGAACACCATACAGAGGAAGGTTACTTGGTCAGATTTCTGGCAGTCAGACATCTTTCGCATTAGATTTCTGGTCCAAGCAGTTTACGATACTCTTCCTAGTCCAGCCAACCTCCATACTTGGGGTAAAATGGATTCTCCTGCCTGCCCCCTCTGTGCTGGGAGAGGGTCTCTCCAACATCTCCTAAGTTGCTGTCCTGTAGCACTGAGTGAAGGCAGGTACCGGTGGCGCCATGACCAGGTCCTCAAGGCGGTTGCTGAGGCAGTCACCACAGCCATCCAATCTGCAAAATTCCACCCGAGGAGGAGAGGCATCCCTTTTGTTAAGGCTGGGGAGTGGCCACAGTTACAACAGACAAGGGGAAACCGCTTATCCAGTGCCTCGGACTGGCAACTGCGTGTGGATCTGGGAAGGCAGCTGAAATTCCCTAGGCACGTCGTGGAGACCAAACTTCGACCGGACCTGGTTATGTTCTCAGACTCCACTAGGCAGGTCATTATGTGGGAACTGACTATGCCCTGGGAAGAGCACATAGAGGAGGCCCATGAGAGGAAGCTGGCCAAATACGCAGAACTGGAGGAGCAGTGCAGAAGTAGGGGATGGCGGGCATGGTGTGAACCAGTAGAAGTGGGCTGCCGGGGTTTTGCTGGGCGGTCTATGAGTAAAACTCTGATAGGGCTTGGGATCTCAGGAGCTTCAAAGAGGCGTGCAATACACTCCTTCACAGAAGCAGCAGAAAAAGCCACTAGGTGGCTTTGGTTAAAGAGGGCAGGCCCGTGGATTGGTGATGCTGGGATGCAATCCGGGAATTGATCAATCCCGGATTGGTCACCTTGGGAGTGGGGGTCTGATGTTGAAAAACCCGAAACCCCCTATGATCCCAGGAACATCACTGATGATGCATCCCAGCGCATCCTTGAGATGTATCTTTAAACCTTAAACCATGTTCACCTCACGCGCACATGATCCACTACAGGGATCCGATAGAGATCCACTCTAGAGCCAGTTTATCCATCCCATGCTGGAGCCCGATAGACCTGTCTCCCCCCATCCCACACACTGCCACAGGCCTAACCAGAGCCTGGACACCTCTGTAGCCCTCCTGTCTTTAGTTTTTCAATTTTAGTGCATTGGCTCTTTAAACTGAACAGACCAGGGACACTCGCTGCAGCCTGCTGTGCAGCTGAGTCATGTGACAGCACGGTGACACAGAATGGGGCAGAGAGACCAGGATTAAAGTGAGTGGAGAGGTGACTCCTGAGCAGATGAGTCAAAGTAAGTCACCCCAAACACGAGAAATCTTTATCTTTCACAATGACATTTATGAGCAGCAAGAAGCATGCCCTCATCACTAATGTCATAAATGAGGGGAAAACACTGCACTGTAGCGTGTAGTTGTAGTTTTATGTGTTTATTCTTTAAACTTTGCAAAAACAAAGTCCAAAGGCAGCACAAGTTAAAATTCCTGCGGACAGTCAGACTCCACGGCACTACCACACTAAGATGCTGCTACTGCAAAGCCCCGCTCAGACTTCACTGTGACTGGTTAAATCTGCACTCACTAAGAGCCTGACAGAGGCAAACCAATAGGAAGACAGGGTGGGAGAAAGCAGACAGCATGGGTCTGTTTGAGAACAGAGCTGCACTAAATAGACAACCAATGAAGCACAATTCAGTGATGTTTTCAGAGGCAGATCATCAGAGGTTCAGATCATGACACGATCTAATATCGTTATCTTACACACACCTAATCCCATAGATGTAAAATAATTGTATTCCTGCAAAAGTGTCAGACTGAACTACATGTGCTCAGTTAATCAGAGACCACTGCTGTGAATGGGTGGTACCAGACTTCACAAGCCTCATTAACTGATCCTGGGTCAGAACCAGACACGGAGCCGCCATATGCACTAATTAGAACATTTTATACACTCAAAGTAATTAATGACTGTTTGAAATGGGAGAGTGTAAAGGAGAAAGGGCGTTCCTGGCGTGATTAGCACTAATTTAACCATTGGCTAAGGTTCAGCCTGAGTCTCTATGGCTTTTAACACTGTCAGATTTAGTGTTTTCAGCTCAAGAGAACTATTCATGTTGTAGACATAAGACATCAAGTTCCATGTGCCTGTATAAAATATAACTGCTTCTTATAATTAGAGATTTTAATTCCAATTTATTAATCATCAAGTATTAACTTTCTAACTGTAACATACCCTATTTACAGGCCCATCAGCATGAAGGGATCAAGAAGTCAACACACACCTCCAAGACACTTTGAAATCTGGATTTTTCCTTAACATGCAACTTTCATAAATAAAGAAAATGCTCAATCCACACATTAAAGGTGTTTATTTCATGTTCGATAGATTTCTTCATGAATTAACCAAAACCAGTTTAGAGCATGAAACATTTGCAAGCTGTGTGACGCAATTCTGATGTTTAAAGGTGCTTTGTGTTTGTATTTTATTATTCCCTATGTAGTGTCTCAACTTAAGTCATAAAAACACTACATCAAAGCCAAAGTCATTCATACAGTATTTTCATTGGTTGTAAAAATACATTTATACTTTATTATTGACATGTTATGGGTTGTTACATGCTTAAAGTCATGTAGTTTATAGCATATAACATTTACAATTTGTGGCTTTTGTACTATTTGACGGTGAACAACTGGTTACTGCTGGAAAATAAGTTGTAAGCCTCTGAAAAAACTGTGTGCTTTTGCTCATTGTTTTTCTTAGGAGTCATAATGCACATTAAGTGTTTGAGTACTGTCCTATAAATTCATATAATTTTCATAACTAATTTTTGGTTGAAGGTATTGTTCATGAATTGTACGTAAAGTGTAAAATATATATTCACATATTCCTCTGAATTGGATTTTAATGGAAATTTATAAAAGCCTTTCTTCATAGTAATTTTTTGCCTGTACTTTTCCCCTTTTTTTTAACGAAACGTTTTCTTAGAGTGCAATGAATCATTCACACATTCACACTTTCATACACCAGTGAATGCAGACACTGGAGGAAAGGTGGGTGAAGTGTCTTGCCCAAGGACACAATGGTAGTATGAACTGGAGGGAGCGGTGATGGAAGTGGATGAGCGGCTTTGCCTCTTGAGCTACCATCACCCATATAATGTTACACCACTAGATGGAGTGGTGAGCCACATTCTCTGAGGGATGACTCATATTTCTGTGATGTTGGTTAACCTTTATAGAAATAAATATTTGCACTTTAATCCACTCTGGAGCAGATAAATGGATTTTTGAAAAACATAAACTACTTTAACTCCTTTAATGTCAGATATTAAAAGGTGAATAAGTGCACTTTATATTTTTCTTTAGACACTGTTTTGTTTTGATATGATAAAGATGACTGGGGAAATGTTGACATTTGCAGTGATCTTCAGTTGAAATGCAGAGACAATAGCACGTCCAATCGGTTTGTAGAGAGCATTAGCAATGGCTGCTGCTATCGCTAACTCACTGCACAGCCGCCGCCTCAAGGCTCGTCTCTTGTTGTCGTTTTATCCATCGCATATGTCCAAGTATGTGTTCAGCAGAGACAGTTTAAGTTGACCTTCTGTTTTATGACTGCGCTCCCACCTGCTCCATTCATATACTGCCCACACCTCACACTGAAGGCACTTGTCTCTGCCAGAAATTGACCAGAGCAATTCTAGGAAAAAAAAAATAAATAAAAATTATTGGTGGTGAACAACATTTTTGCAAAGATGCAGCTCCAGCCAAGAGGCTCTGCTCATTCTGTATGTGTGGATGCCAAGAGTGGATTTGGCACAAAACAGAGATCAAAATATGAAATGTGAAGAAAAAGGCCAGAGGTTGAAAATGCTTCAGTGCACTTTTGTTTATACAGCACTGTTATTGTTAGAGAACAAGTCCTGATGTAACCAGGTGAAATCTGTGAAATTTGTTCATTGTCAACCCTATTTTATTTCTATCTGCTGAACTGGTTGGTGTGACCTGTTTTCATCACTGCTATTTTCTCAGGTACATAAAAGGTCAGGGTTTACAGGAACACCCTGTGGCTATTTTAAATGTAATAAAGCCAATAAAGTAGAAACTTGCCAATAATGTAATAATGTTTTTGGGCCATTAATGTAATAACATTTTGTTAATTACGTAATATGTTATTGGCTAGTTATTACATTTTGGGCCTAGCATTTAATAAAATTCAATGAAAATGTAATAACTGCAGCCTATATTGTAATAATACTTTAATGGTGGATGGCATAGTTAATTTATAATTGTAGCCAGTTTGAGAATTTTTTTCTTGTACAAAATGCTTGCTTAGATATGTCTGTGAAGACTCTTAGTCGTCCCTTAGTTCATCTATAGGATCATAGATCAGCTCTGTAAGGATTCACCCTGACAGGAGAGTGGGGTGAGGTAGGTTGAGGAAGTCCATAGGATGCAGCAGGTGGACACCTCATCCAGACAGGTGAGTGGGGCGAGGTAGATCTGGGAAATCCTTAGAAGTGAGGTTGAGGGCCCACAGGTCAGGACAGGAGCACAGATGGGGTCAGCTAAGATCCAATCGTCACTGGGACATCTGCCAGCAGCCAGGCATCTGAAACAGTCCCCACTCCCCCAGAGGGGAGCGGGAGAGAGGGACAACTTGTGAATAGCAATGAACTGATTGGAGATATAGAATATTAGATCATATTAATGACAGTGATAAAAGAGGAGCAGCAGATGAAATCAGAGGACAGAGACTCAGTGCACCATACTTCCCCCAGCTTCTAGCTCCTAGAGCAGCCTATCTTCAGCTGTGGAGTTAACCCTGTTCCTAGCTGCCCTGACCATAAGCTTTCTTGAAGAGGAACGTTTTAAGCCTAACCTTAAATGTAGAGACTGTGTCTGCCTCTCTAACATGAGCTGGAAGCTGATTCCATAAAACAGGAGCTTGGTAACTAAAGGCTCTACCTCCAACTGTACTTTTAGAAACCCTGGGAACCACTAATAGCCCTGCATTTTGTGAGCACAGTACTCTGCTTGGTTGGTATGGTTCTATAACATCAGTAATGTAGGATGGGGCCATACCATTTACAGCCTTGTAAGTCAGGAGAAGGATTTTAAACCTAATTCTGAATTCAACTGGAAACCAGTGAAGTGAAGCTAGCACAGGAGTAATATGTTCTTTCCTGTTAGTTCCTGTTAATAATCTTGCTGCTGTGTTTTGAACAAGCTGAAAACATTTTAAAGAGTTTTTAGGGCACGCTGCCAGCAGAGCGTTACAGTAATCCAACCTAGATGTAACGCATGGATGAATTTTTCAGCGTCACTTTTAGATAAAATATTTCTGATTTTGGCTATGTTACGTAAGTGAAAGAATGCTGTTTTACAGGCTTGGTTTATATGAGCCTTAAATGATAAATCTCAGTCAACTAAAACTCCTAAGTTTCTCACAGTAGAACTTGAGGCTACACTGACACCGTCCAGGGAGACTCTCTGGTCAGACAGAGCAGAAACAGACAGAGATTTTTGGGGCCTAGTATAATGATCTCTGTTTTGTCTGGGTTTAGGAGGAAATAATTAATTGTCATCCAGGTCTTTATGTCTCTCACACAGACACTAAGTTTCTGAACATGGTCATTCTGATCAGGTTTAATTGATAAATACAACTGTGTGTCTTCTGCGTAACAGTGAAAATTAATGCCATGTTTTCTGATTATGTTTCCTAAAGGCAGCATGTAAAGCATGAACAGAATGGGTCCAAGTACTGAGCCTTGTGGCACTCCATAGCTAACTTTACTGCACTGTGAGGAATGTTCATTTACACTGACAAACTGGTATCTATCAGATAAGAAGAATTTCAACCAGCAGAGAGCAGCTCCTCTTACCCCTATGTCACAGTCTAATCTCTGGAGTAAGATGCTGTGGTCAATGGTGTCAAAGGCTGCACTGAGATCTAACAGAACTAGGATTGAGACCAGTCCATTGTCTGAACTTAATAACAAATCATTTGTGACTCTGACTAATGCAGTTTCTGTGCTATGGTGGGGTCTAAACCCTGACTGAAAATCTTCAAATAAGCTATTGTCCTGTAGGTGGCGACATAACTGTTTAACTACAACTCTTTGTTGGATTTTTGAAATAAGGATCTAGACTGGTTTTTTTTAGAAGCGGTTTAATAACTGCATATTTAAAAGACTGTGGTACATAATTTTAGGGAGGTGTTTATTATATTCAGTATAGGTTCATTAATTAGGGGAAGAGTTTCTTTAAAAAGTTTGGTAGGAATTGGATTTAAAAGACAAGTTGAGGTTTTGGAGGACATAATGACTGATATTATCTCAGTTTGATCTACAGCGATGAAGCAGTCTAACCTTACAGTTGGTTTTATAGTGGCCTCCATTTTTACAGCTTTGGCTTGCTCTGAGCTGATCGTAGGGAGAATTTCATTTAATTTGTCTCTAATACTTGTGATTTTGTTGTTAAAAAAATTAAGAAAGTTTTCACAGCTGAGAGTAACAGGGATACAGGGTTCTACTGAGCTGTGACTGGTGGTCAGCCTGGCTACAGCGCTGAACAGAAACCTAGGGTTGTTCCTGTTTTCTTCTATTAAAGTTGAATAGTATCTGGTTTTGGCCTCACGCAGCGATTTTTTATAATTTAAAAGACTATATTTCCAGGCGTTCAGAGACTGCTCTAAGCTGGAGTGAAGCCATAGCCTTTCTAATTTATGGGTTGCTTGTTTAAGGGAACGGGTTTCAGCAATAAACCATGGTGCTACTCGATTCGGCCTAACAACCTTTTGTTTTAATGGAGCTACATTATCTAGAGCCATCTTTAATGAGTGCATAGCACTGTCAACAAACCAATCACAACAAAAAAAAAAAACTTTTAGAGTTTTAGATGTTAGTCTTTTTATGTTTTGTCAGTTAGACTTGTTAGACTTTTTATGTTTTGTCAGTGTTTCTGTTAGATGTTGCATTGTCACATTGTTAATGGCTCAAAAATTGTATTACATTATTGGCAAGTTATTACATTATTAGCTTTATTACTTTTGAAATTGCCAAATTTATTATGCTATTATAAATAGCATAATAAAGCTCCTTCTTCAGCCCAATGGCATTCCTTACTTCCGGTGTCCACCACCGGGTTCAGGGGTTGCTGCCATGACAAGCACCAGAGGCATTACTGCTATTTGGCCCATAGGCACAAACAACAGCAAGAGAGCTATCCCCAATCCGAAGGTGCAGGGAAGCGACCCTCTCGTTTACCGCGGTAAACTCCAACACATGGTGGCTGAGATGGGGGGCTATAAGCAAGCCCACACCTGCCCACCGCCTCTCACCGCGGGCAATGCCAGAGTGGTGGAGAGTCCAACCTCTCTCAAAGAGTTGGGTTCTAGAGCCCAAGCTGTGCGTGGAGGTGAGCCCCAATATACCAAGCCGGTATCTCTCAACCTCCCACACAAGCTTAGGCTCCTTCCCCCCCAGTGAGGTGACATTCCATGTCTCTACAGCTAGAAGCTGTGTCCGGGGACCGGGTCGTCGAGGCACCCGCCTTCAACCGCTGCCCGATCCACACTGCATGGTTACCTCTGCAGGTGGTGAGCCTACAGGAGGTCGGGCCCATGTCGCTCATTCGGGCTTTATCCGGCTAGGCCCCATGGGCATAGGCCCGGCCACCAGGTGCTCGCATTCAAGCCCCAACCCCAGGCCTGGCTCCAGGGTGGGGCCCTGGCTGCGCCATACCGGGCGACGTCACAGTCCTTGATATAATACTTCTCATAGGGGGTTTTGTGAACTGCTCTTAGTGTGGCCCCAATCATTTAGATCAGGGGTGTCAGAGATACGGCCCGCGGGCCTAATCCGGCCCGCAAGACCTTTCTGTCTGGCCCGCGAGACAATTCCTAATTTCAATTAATAGGTTTTGATCGCTATTTAGCATTTTTACCGCAAGAACTACGGGTCCCATAATGCACTGCAGCAGCTCCATAGCGCGCCGCTTCTCCCCCGCTGCTGCTATGACTTGTCTCATCTCCGACAGAGCTGCTCCGTCAGCAATGCACTAACCGTGCCAGTCTGCCGGAAATGAAGAAGAAGAAGAAGAAGAAGAAGAAGAAGAAGAAGAAGAAGAAGAAGAAGAAGAGCTGCTCCGTGTACGTGCTTCAGAGAGACTTTATCCCAAAATAACTGAACAGAGGAAAAGTGAAGAGTGAGAGCAGGGCTTTTAAATCCACTTGGAGGAAGAGAGACTGTCTGTGGACTCAAGAGCTGCGCTAAATGTGGAGCTAATGTAGAGCTAATGTGGCCTACAGGCTCAGTAAAGAACACGCTCTGAAGCAAAAGTCACAACAAGTACAAAAAGCTGGACAAAGCAGAAGCTACAGAAGGTAAAGGAGTCTGGTCTCACAGCAGAGCTGGGGGTTTAATAAAGCAAAGTCACAAAGTGAAGCTGCTGTGAGCTCACAGAGGACACAGCACTGATCAGCTCTGGACAGTTATAGTTCACAGAACTATAACAGACTCAAACTAAATGTTGGGACACTGTGTATAAAAATTATAGAATACAGTGGTAGAAGCAAATTAAACATAGTCACAAGATAAAAATATATTACCACTTTATAAAAAAAAAAAAAAGCTAATTTTTGATAGCAGCAACAGGTCTCAAATGTGTGAAAAAGACAACAAATGTGAAATGCTTACTAAAAAAAAGCTGGATTGAGCATTTTACAACAAAATAGGTTAATTGTCCACAATTCAGCAACAAGACCAGGGATAAAACGTGTTTTAATACTATTATTAGTATTGGATATATTGGATGCTTGTGGTCTTCTGGCCTTGAGCAGGGCTACACTAAAAATGTTTTTGACACAAGCTGCTGTCATCAAATTTTAAAAAAGTGAGACAGTATTATATCAGCACCTGATAGGTTTGTTATGTTAAAATATAAATACCATTTTTAATGAAATGAATGAATGAAATCTGCAAAGCATATTACACAGTCCCCTTTGTCCAAAAATAACTATAAAAATGATACAATTTAAATGTACACTTTTATACTATAATTTCTTTATTTATGTCATGTTCGGCCCGTGACCTACTATGATTGTTGAATTTCGGCCCGAACCATGAACTGAGTTTGACACCACTGATTTAGATTGTTCTAAGTATAATTATAATCAGGGGTTGCTGACGCTAACGCTAGCTAGCTACATAACAAAGCTCTTACCTTCATAATCCAGGTATCCTTCAATGAAGAATTGATATCCTTTAGCAAGTTTAAAATGTTTTGTTGGTGAATATTCTTCTGAAGATCATTGTACATTGTGTAAAGTTTTCAGATGGCAGTTTTAAAAGGAACTGAGCGAAGAGCAGCAGTGCCAGTTTGAGTAATCCATGACTGTTTGCTAGATGCATAATGCCTGTGAGCGGTGACGTATTTTTGACAGTTCCATCCGGCTATGTTTTGTATTCTCAAGAGAGCAATAACAAGCGTAAAATTATAAGCTGTATTCATAAAAAAAAAAAAAACAAAAAAAACAAAAAAAAAAAAACAAACATAAAAGCTGTATTTCGTATTTGCAAATATATAATGTTGTAATTTTTGGAATCGTATTCTCTTGTACAATTATTTACAAAATGTTTTTTATGCACAACTATGCACAAATATATACGCATTTCACTTTTACACGCACGTCTTTATTGACAGCTCTCTTACCCCATAGCCCATCACCTCGGACCTGTTTGCCATGGGAGACCCTTCAGGGGCATAAAGCTGGTGCTTGTGATGTTGGATTGTTTTGAGAAAATACAGACTGAGGGCTTTGAGTTTTTCTGTTCCTTTTTTTTTTTATCCCTCTGAATGTAATCTCAGTAAAGACATTACTTTGCAAAACTTGTGTTTTTGGGATAAAAACAGCACATCATATGCTTTATAGGCCCTAAACTGAAGCAACTTGTATCTCACTGAGTTGGTAAGTTAAATTTGTAAATGAAAACATTTATTTCTCGGGTGTCCCACTAAATTATAAAAGTAACTTGTGCCACTTGTACTTTGTACTTTTTGAGATTGTTACCCTACTGCCGTCCGTTACTCCTGCACATGTATTAATGTATTTTGAGTGTTAGTAACACTGTTATGGCATCATATCAGTATCAATCTGAGTGAAGGGAAACTTGCCTGAACATTACAGCTAGAGTCATTATTCAATTCAATTCATTTAATTTAGTTTTATTTGTAGAGCTCAGTATCACAACCAAAGTCGCCTTAAAGGGCTTCACAAACAGTTAATCAAAATTAAACACACAATCAGACTCAACACATAATCAACACAAACAATATCTACACTAAACTAAACAGACCCCAGACACTCCTGTCCTTAGACCCTCCTCCTATATCTATGGTTAGGTCTGAAGTGGGACAAAGGGTTTCATGTGAAAAAAATAAAAAATAATTAATGTTTGACACTTTTATAGTGATTTTTATGAGAGTTAACATGTGTACATTTTTAAGGTGCCCAATCTATCTCTAATTTTGTGAATAATTGAATATGGGGTCATCTCAAACTTCTCCACCACTACCTCAGCATTGCTAGACAGTTTCTTCCTGGCACTGCACCACCTGAGCTCGTCTCCAGTGCTAAGCTCTGTGGAAGCTGTTGCCTGTAGCTTCTCTCTGCATTGCGTTCTCCTCTCTGCCTTCAGCTCAGAGGAGGTGGACTCATCTCTTGCCCAGAGACTACACTATAAAGAACACAGAAGAAATATTTAGCCTCAGCTTGCTGTTGGCCCAATGTGGATCAAGCAAAGCAATTTCGGAGTAAATAATACCATTTCCTCCCGCGGGCAATCAAAAGTCTATCTGTGTGAAAATAACACAGAGCAGCGCACAAGATTGGCCACTTCTTTTGGTAGAATTCCATTCACCAGCTCAGCTTCTGTGAGTTCACTCTCCCTGCACTTTTGAGATGAGACAAAATATTATCAACACAATCTGTGAAATGGTTATTTATACTCTGTGCAGGGATGAGTCACACACTGGACATGGAAATGGAGAGTTGGGAAAAAAACGTGTTAGCAGTGAGGTCGCACAAAACCAGCTCTGAAAGAAGAGCTTTAGAAGGTCAAAGGTCATCTGGTGATTTGAATAAGTAGTAGTAATAAGAATTTTAGTATTTTATAGAGAAAAGAGAGGACAGATAATTGTTTTTATTTGACTCTCTACTAAGTTAATTTACCCAAAGTCTTACATACTGTATCAAAACACTGAAACTATATTTCACAACACTTTTCGTCACTTCACAACCAAACATTAGGGCATGTTTGGTTTGGACTCACTTTTGGGTCCTGGCCCATAACTTGAGAATGCTTCTAGAAAGTTTCAGAAAATAAAACACAGTGTAAGGTGAATAGATGACTTTAAATTGCCCCTAGTGAATGAATGTGAGAGTGAATGGTTGTCTGTTTGTGTGTGTCTCTGTGTTAACCCTAGTGACTAACTCACTACTGTCCAGGGTGTACCCTGCCTAAGGCCCATAGTTGCTGGGATAGGCTCCAGTACCTGTGATGACTAAGCAGAAGAAGTTAAATGAATGAAAAGTATTTTAGATAGAGTATTTATATGTTGCTGAGCATGGCTCGAGAAGGTGTTTGACCTTCATTTATTATGCATTACATGAGCACTCTTTGCAGTATATAGCTATAGAAGTGCTGAGTGGCAGAGTGGTTAGCACCGCTATGACTTGATTATGACGCTGAAGTGTAAATTTGACCAGGAAGACAGGACTCTCCTCCTACTGTATGTCATCTCAGCTGACTCTGTCTCTCAGCTAAACTCTTTCTACTTCCTCACTCTTTCAGCCAATCATTGCTAAGATGTCTGAATTTAAGGTGTTTTGTCTCTCCTGTTATTCTATTGTCTGTCTATGGAGAACCATCTCACCCTCCATCTCCTCTTTTCAGCTACCACCAGTGTCTAGGCTACAGGGGGAGCTCTGCCTCAAAAGTATCTATCTAATTCTCTTACGCGTCTCATTGCCAAGGTCTAACCCCGAAATTACCCCAAGGGTGTCGCAGAAGCAAATTGATATGTGCACATTTAAAGGCGTCACTTTACACTGCGGGCATCAGAACTGCTGCTCCTCTGCTGCTTGTGTGGACCTCCTCCCTCTGTTTTACAGACTACTCACCATCTGAACTCAAAGCTGTGACCTCTGGGCCCCAGGTCTACTCTTTGTTTTCCTGTAAAATGGCAGTTTGGTGTTGTATGTAGATGATATTTCTCCCTATAGAATTAAAATCTCGGGGCACGGTGGCAGAGTGGTTAATCCTCTTGCCTCCCAGCAAGTAGATCATGGGTTTGATCCTTGGGCCTTGTGTCACACAAGAAGGGTGGAGTCTGCATGTCCTCCCTGTGTTACTTTGGGTACTTTTGCTTCCTCCCACTGCCCAAAGACATGCATGTGTTTGGTGAATTGGTGACTCTTACCCCTTCTGAATGAATGTGTGAGTGAATGGTTGTGTGTCTCTGTGTCAGCCTTGTGACTAACTGGCCCTGTCCAGGGTGTACCCCGCTTAAGGCCCTAAGTTACTGGGACAGGCTCCAGTCACCCACAACCCCTAAAGGGAATAAGCGGAAGAAGATGAATGAATGAACTTCCTGATGTGCAGTGTTTAGATTACCGCTGTTTTAGTGAGCATTTATTTTCAAGGAGTAGTAGTAAGAGGAGTAGAACTGTTTCCTGTATTTCTATGGCTGTAGCTCTGCAGATCTCTGAGGACCCCCTCAAAAAATAGAGCTCCAACCGATCTTTAACGAAGTGACGAGTCGTTCATGTAATGCACTTGAGACATCGCCGGTGTGAATTGTCACAACGATTAAACAGAAACCAGTGCTGCCATCGCTGCCATTCAGCGCTGCTGCTGCTTTTGGTGTACAGTGGGGATAAATGCCAAACTCTCTCTCACTAATAAAAATCAGAGACACTTCATTGATTTGTCTGAATACTTTATTTGAGTCTCTCCTGGTTGAAATAATTAGGGCTCTGTTTTGTAGGAAAACTTGTTTGTAGGGCCCACCTGTAAACGTTAAAATCGTTCAACACTACTAAGAGCCCAAGAAAAATGGCACATAGCTGCTGCCTACAAACATACAGAGAACCGCAGAAACAAACACATACAGAAGCCTGTGTAGTGTAGGAGTGTAACTGGTGAGATGGATTAAGCTCCACTCTCCTTCAACCATGCAGCACCTGGAGAGGTGTGAGCACGAGGCACCAATCTCACTTTGCCACTGTTTTCAGAAAGAGAAACAGGCAACTCTGCTGCTAATAAAGTTGTGAGCACTCATCTCCATCAACATGTTGCTATTTGTTTACTGCAGGAAGCTCCTGTAAAAAGATTGAAAGAGTGATGTCTTTAAATATTTCAGCATAAAGGCCCACCAAAGGCATTGGTGTGGACCAACACATGGCTCCAGTCTCCAACACCAACTGCTCCCAAAGTTCTGTCTTTTTCTTGTACAAGCGTCTCTTGAATGGATATTTCTGGAGGTAATTCATGCGTTTCATGAGGCATTAGCGGAGCAGCTGGGACTTGAAGACAGAAAAACAAACACCCGGCTCTTGTCTGAACCGGGACTATCAACATAATTACAGAGTGTGTGGACAGGAATGGAAGCCTAAAGAGGGCGCGAGTCGTGTTTTCGGAGCTGGAGGAGCAGATGCCACAGTGCTGAATAGGACAGAGCGGCGGGAGATCCTCACAGCCTGATTACACTTCCTGCTTCTCCAGATGAAGCTCTGAGATTGTAGCAGACATCACTCCTCTCTGAGAGCTGGTTCATCATCACCCTAAAGTCTCTCTGTCTGGAGACAAACAGCAGCAAAGTGGGGCACTGCAGATCCATATCCATCCATCTCACTCAAAATCCTTTTTTTTTATTCTATAAAATATTACAGTACGTACAGTAGGCACGTGTTGTTATTCTCTAACTATATATAGTACTAAAGGCAATGCAGCACACTTCTACAGTACCAGGGTCATGCTGTTGCTCTGTCTTAGTTAAACAATGACATGACAGATGACATGGTTAGCTCTTGTTCCAGAAATGTTGGGATGTTTTTTTTTTTTTATTTGAAAAAAAAAATGAAAACTAAAAATTTTCAAATCACATGAGCCAATATTTTATTTACAATAGAACATAGATAACATAACAAATGTTTACACTGAGAAATTTGACACTTTTATGCACAAAATGAGCTCATGAGCTTATCAAATGTGATGCTTGCTCCAGGTCTCACAATATGGGACAGGGGCAGGTTCACCATGGGGTAGCATCGCCTCTTCTTTTCAAAACAGTTTGAAGACATCTGTCATCGAGGTTATGAGTTTCTTGGAGTATTGGTGTTGGAATTTGGTCCCATTCTTGCCTGATATAGGTTTCCAGCTAAAGAGCAGCTGGGTTTTAGAGCATATGTTGCTCTAAAATATTTGCATACCTTTCCAAAACCTTCCAAAATACACAGCTGCCCATCCAGTATGCACTTATGTCCCTATCAGAGATGCTGCTTTTGAACTGAACACTGAGATTACGCTAGAAAGTCTCCCCCTCTTTAGACCAGAGGACACGCCATCTGTGATTTCCAAAAAAAAAAAATTAAAAAAAAAGTCAAATTATGACTGGTCTGACCACTATCCCACTTTGAAGCAGTCCATTTTAAATGAGCCTTGGCCCAGGACGCGACGGTGCTTCTGGACCATGTTCACAAATGGCTTCCTTTTTGCATGATAGAGCTTTAGTTGCAGATGTTGCTAGATCTTCTCCCAGCTGAATCTTTTTAAAGCTTCTTGCTTTCAGCCATTTGTTGCCCTTGTCCCAACTATTTGAGACCTGTAGCAGTAGGTTCGCATAACCCCAATGAAACACCTGCAACACATGGACCCTTTAATGTTTTTTTTAGAAATGTCAACAATAAACTGAGCTGGTGAGAATGATTTAACTTTTGGCAGGTGTTCCAGTGAGTTTTTGCACCTGCAGAGTCTTTAGTTGTGGCTTTGTTTTAGATGGATTTAATAATATTCTAAAGACATAAATGTAAAATATGAATGAGCTGAACCACTTCACAGACATGGATGTGATATCCTTTGTCTTTCAAGTCATTTTCATCTCTGAAACACTGAAGGCAGATGTCCTTGACATTGTTTATTGTCCTGTGGCTAGTTCCTTTTGGAGAATTCTCAGCTGTTTCTTAGAACTGAGCAGAGACAATGGAGGCCTTTATACTTAAACTGATTGAATATTTGAGGCTGTATTCTGGGAGCAAGTGGACAAGGATGGGTGCATGTCAGGACCCAGGTAGCAAAGTTCTGGACATGTGCAGTCCCTACAGCGACCCACAGCAGGAGAATCAGGGTCTTCATCTATTGAAATGTTACCAGTTAACATAAGTTTCAAAATGCTCACTCCAGCTGCTTTTTTCTCTAGCATTTAGCAGCGTTTTTCATGATGTGTTGCTGCCAATTATTATTATACAAAATTGTAATAATACTTTTAATTGGTATGGAGCCCAGGGAGGGGATATGGTGAAAAAAACACAATGAGAGAGAGAGAGAGAGAGAGAGAGAGAGAGAGCATCATCCCGAGAAACTATTGCAAAATCCCAAGAGTTTTGCAGGATCCTGAGAAAAGTTTTATTCTCACAATACTTTTGCAAAATGCCAAGAAGTTTCTCTGGATGTTTTTTTTTTTTTTTTTCTGTCTCTCTCTCTCTCTCTCTCTCGCTCTCAAATAGTTTTTTTTCACCATGTCCCCTCCCTGCTCTGTTATTAGGTGATTTATTGATTATGGCTCATTGTGAATAAAATATGCTTTTATGGATTTTGCCCTCTATTGTGTTTTATTACTATTTCATTTAATTTTATAAAATTTTCTTTAGTTGGTAAAGTGCATTATTTGTCATTATACATACAAGGTGTACAACGAAATTGCATAGATGGTCAGATGGAGGGTTAGTCCTGCCATTTTACATTTTATTTAGCATCCTATGTTTTTTTTAGTAATTGGGGTTGTGCAGTAGCATAGAGCAGATTTCAAATCAAGGTAAAGGATATTTTGTTAATGCACCATTCATAAATGCTTAAAAGGTACTGTTAGCAGTATGAGCTCGTACTGGCTTGAAAACTCGTACTGCAGTCTAAATCAATCAAAATCGAAATGGTCTGTGGGTTTCCAGTCTTTCCGCCTTTCTGATTGGACGCTCGGCTATGCATGGTTTAGAACCAAAACAAAAAAATGTAAACAAAAACAACTTGTGGATTATTTTCAGTATTTTGTTAATTGTGCATAAATCAGCTGTACCATTGTTATCAGTAATGTTTACCTCATATCTTGAGACACATGGGGGTGGGTAAGTTTTATGAAATATAAATATATACATACTGCTCATAGCCTTTAATATGAGTTTTGTCCATTTAACTGTCTGTATGTGCTTACAATTTCAGTTCACTATCCAGTGTCAGTGATACAGGCTCTGTGTTACTGTCAATCTCTTTACAGGCCTTAAGCTTGTCTTAAAATACACAATGTGGGAACAAAATTAAGTTATAGACACATTTGTGCTTGTAGCAGCATGGTGGCTCACCCTAACTGGTACTTTTTTTTTTTATTTTTTTTTATACAAAATATGGAATGCACAATTAAAAGTTCCATGATCCTATGACCGTTGGAACAAACAGCAAAAAAAATAAATAAAATAATAATAATAATAATAATAATAATAATAATAATAATATAAAATAATTTCAAACCATATGAATGTGGAAAATGCACAAAACAATCATCCCCAGATTTACTTTTTAAATACTCCTTAAACTCCCCCATAGTTTGATTACGTACAACACAGCCATCATCCAACACATTTAGTACTCTTATGGCCAGTGTCAAGCATGACCTCTGCAGCATGACAGCACCAGGCAGTTCTCCATTGGGAAACACATAAAAAGTTCTCCGCACATTAAAGGGTAAACATTTTTGTGTAGGGCAGTAAGGTCCCAGAGCTGTTGGTGAAAGCCCCCGGCACAGTTTAAATGCAAAACATGACAATGCAAAGTTTCGTCTTGTTTGTAATGTCATTAGGCCCAGTAAACCTCATGCCCCAGGTATTAGCCCAGTCACTTGCAATGGCTAATGCATAGTTCAAGCCAGCAATAGCTAAAGCTGGGTATGCACAGGAGACAGTAATTAATGTATCATCTGCGTATGCTGCCGGAGTAACTGTAACACTTTGGGGTAAAACTGCAGATACACAATCTAACACAGTCAGTAGGTCATTTATAAACAATATAAACAAAGTTGGTGCAATAACACTGCCTTGGGGTACCCCGGATTGCATTGGTAAAGACGAGGAAAAAGATTGACCAATTCTTGTTTATTGAAGACGATTGGTTAAATAATTTCTAATCCAAGCCAACATTTTTCCACGGATACCAAAAGCAGGGAGTTTTTGGAGAATGGCCTCATGTGATACTGATGTAAATGCATCACTTAGGTCCAGAAATGCTGCCACACAAGTTTTCTTTTGTTCCAATTATGATAATCCAGTGCTAATTGGTCTAATGTAGAATGTTTAGGTAAAAAAAACAAACTGATGTGTGGATATTAATTAATTTTCCAGCAAAAATGTCATTAGTTTGTCATTTACTATACTCTCAAAATTTTTTCCAATGCAAGAGGTCAGTGATATTGGCTGATAACTGGAGGGGCTTGATCGATCTCCCTTACGCTTGTAAACTGGTGTCACATAAGCTGTTTTCCAGATTTGAGGTAATTTTGATGTGCTGAAAGACAATCTAAATAGATAAGTTAGCACAGGTGTGAGCTCAGCTGCACAATTTTTAAGAAATAAATTTGGTATGACATCAGGCCCACTCGCTTTTGTGACATCATAGTTGTTGAGTTTACTGTATACATTATCTGGAGACACATCCACATCAGTTAATAAGCCATGATGAGTCTGAGATAAAAAATAATCCAACATTTGCCCTCCAACGTGGCCGTTACTAGTGTACAGGTAATTAAGGATGTCAGCTTTCGCAGCATCATTTACAAATATGTGTCCATCATGAATCAAATCAGGTATTTTATCATCAGAGTTAGAAAATGTGTATAGATCAGAAAGCAGGCCCCAGTAATGTCTTGGTGAATAACTTGAGGCCAGTTTCTGAGCTTGCTGGGTATAATACAGACATGTTCTTCCTGTGCTTGGGTGGGTTCACTCCAGGTGCTCCGGTTATACTCTCATCAACCTAAAACATGCACAATAGGCTAATCCTCCAGCTAGATACTCCTGAGATCCAGCTCAGATCTGGAGAAGGATCCCTGGGAGCTGCACTGCTCCTGACATGTTGTTCCAGCATCACTGAAGGATGGGTGAAATACAGAGTAAAGGGGACAGTAAAGTATTCTGTACTTTACCTTCATCACCTTAGATGCTTCAATACTTTTCTGTAAAGACAATAACAATACTAAAATGCACTCTAAAGTATAACAGGAGGGGTTTGCACTGCTGCTGCTGACTTCTTCACACACTGACCGCACAGACAACTGAAACCACACATATTGTTTCACATGTTGCACAGCAGTTCAGTGTCAGACATGAGTTTTTCTTGGAGTGTTTTGATCACAAAGCTGTGATTCCTCCATTGGACAGTGCTCAGATTCATTTACATCCTTCTGCTTATCAGCCCCATGCAGACACGCTTCAGAAGTCCAACTGGCGTCAGTGTAATGAAGATACCAGGGTTCCTCTGAAGGTAAAGCACACCCGCTGGCTCTCTCTGCTAACTGTTTATTTTAGCTCACATTGTTCAAGAGGCACTTCGAGCAAAGGCAGATGCTCTTACTGCAGTCCCCCCCCAGGGTCTCTGCTGCTGGGGTTGTATATGAAAGTGTCAAATGTGCAGTTTTTCTGTTGAGTTTAAAGTAACTTTAAATATTTCTGGAATATTTTTAATAGTCTCGATCACACCACTTGCAGCAGTTCAGTACTAAATTTTTTTAGTACATGTTTGTATAGATGCGAGCAGCCATCTGGGTACTTTACTGTTGCGCCAAGTCCCCGCCCCCTTTTGGGTGAAAACATCTCTATTCACTCAATAGTGGTAAATACAAGTTGTCAAATCTTTTCTCGTTTGGGATTTAAAAAACTAAACAGAAGCTCCAGAAGCACAGCAAACATGGCCAGTTAAGCTAACGGTTCTGTCAATGAAAGATTAAGATAGACTGAAGAAACTTAGTGAAATATGAGCTGATTCTGCGTCTGTCTCGGGTGAACAACCCCACAACAATATACTTCATTTAACGTAATTCATGACAAATACATTATCAGTAAAATGTTGGCCGACTTAAATGAGTTTAGTGTTAATTTAGATGTGGACTGAAACAACATCAACATTTACATTTAAAAATTCTGTGTCCTAATAGCTTAAAAGCTTATGAAACCATCGTGTCAAATCACTATCTAAAATATTGAAACTGACTAAAGTTAAGTAAACTTTGTAAGTAAACTATGACTGGTCTGACCTCCTCATACCTGACAGAACTGTCCCTCTTTGAACATAAGGTCCCCACACCAGCTGCTCTTGGATGTGCCTAGAACAGTCACTGTCATGTTTACGTGCAGGTTGACAAAACCAAAATTATTGCCTTACTCCAATTTTTAAGGGAGTTTAAATATGTTTTGGTAGGAGACATTTTTTTTGTTGCTCTTTTGCATAAACATCTTATGTGCCATACAATGAGAAAGATTACATTTCCAAAATAGTGAAACCCTGAAACAAAAACCAACAGTAACAAATAAACAGACAACAGAAGAAAAACAAAGAAAAACATAGTTTGCTTTCTGGCTGATGTTTTGGTCACTTTTGAATGCTGGCGGTGCTTTCACTCTAGTGGTAGCATGAGACGGAGTCTACAACCCACACAAGTGGCTCAGGTAGTGCAGCTCATCCAGGATGGCACATCAATGTGAGCTGTGGCAAGAAGGTTTGCTGTGTCTGTCAGCGTAGTGTCCAGAGCATGGAGGCGCTACCAGGAGACAGGCCAGTACATCAGGAGACATGGAGGAGGCTGTAGGAGGGAAACAACCCAGCAGCAGGACCACTACCTCCTCCTTTGTGCAAGGAGGAACAGGAGGAGCACTGCCAGAGCCCTGCAAAATGACCTCCAGCAGGCCACAAATGTGCATGTGTCTGCTCAAACGGTCAGAAACAGACTCCATGAAGGTGGTATGAGGGCCCAACGTCCACAGGTGGGGGTTGTGCTTACAGCCCAACACCGTGCAGGACGTTTGGCATTTGCTAGAGAACACCAAGATTGGCAAATTCACCACTGGCGCCCTGTGCTGGATCAGCCTGTAGTGTGTAGTCCAGCTGATTATATTTTAAATGTTATTTCCAAGAAACTGATGAATTATTACATTATAGACTGTAGTTATTACATTTTCAAAGAATTTTTAAAAAATGCTAGACCAATCAACATATTACATTATTGGCTTTATCACATTTAAAATGTCCAAAACTATTATGTTATTGGCAGGTACATTATTACATTATTGGCCATTATTATGTTATCAGTTGCTACACATGTTTATAGCTGACAGAATTAAAAAGTGAAATGCCCAGATCTTTGTACTGTTACTTCAGACTTTGGAGTGTAGTTGTAGATGTGTCAGAAGATAACTCGAGTGAATAAATACTTTCCAAAGCGAAAAGCTGACAGCCCCAGACAGGCTCATCTGTGGATGCTCTGGCCACTTCCATATAAACTTCTTAATCACATTGCAGTAGTGGCTCAGAGCTTAGACGTGAAGCCTCTGCATTGTGCTTATGTAGAAGCAGTTAAGGTTTGGCCGCAGGCACCGTGTGCACAGCTGTACTCCTGCAGCATACAAAAACTGTGCATCTCCTGGTCGTCCCCAGTGGCTGCAGACAGTAATTCCTGGCTATGTCTTCCATGAGGGAGCAGCAGAATCACCACATTCTTTACCCGACAGCAGTTCTGAAGATCGAACGCAGCTGTCTGTACAAGAGCCATCTGAGGTGAAGTGAGTTCTGCTTCTGGATCGTCCATGGTCCACAACAAGCAGCACACAGAGAAGCACAGAAATATTCAACCCTAAGTCTGGGATGTTTTTAAAATTTGAATAAAATGAAAACTAAAAAAAAAAAAAGTTCAAATCACATGAGGCAATATTTTATTCACAATACAACATAGATAACATAACAGGTTTACACTGAGAAATGTTACACTTTTATGCACAAAATGAGCTCATTTCAAATTTGATGCTTGCTACAGGTCTCAAAATAGTTGGGGCTGGGCATCAAATGGCTGAAAAAGCAAGAAATTAAAAAATTCTGCTGGGAGAACATCTAGCAACTAATGAAGTTAATTGATATCAGATCTGTAACATGATTAGCTTTAAAAGGGAAGCCTTAGAGGCGGAGTTTCTCAGAAGTAAAGATGGGCAAAGGCTCTCAAATCTGTGAAAGAGTGAAGAGTAAAAAGATTGTGGAATACTTTAAAAACAATGTTCCTCAACGTCAAACTACAAAGGCTTTGCAAATCTCATCATCTACAGAGCATAACATCATCAAAAGATTCAGAGAAACTCGAGAAATGTGCGCAAGCCAAAAAGGAAGCCATATATGAACATGGTCCAGAAGCGCTGTCATATTCTGGGCCAAGGCTCATTTAAAATAAACTGTTTCAAAGTGGGACAGTGTTTTATGCTCAGACCAGTCCAAATTTTACATTCTTTTTGGAAATCATGGATGCCGTGTCCTCTGGATAAAGAGGAGGAGTTATCAGTGTTCAGTTCAAAAGCAGCATCTCTGATGGAATGGGGCCATAAGTGCAGACGGGGCTGCTATGTGTTTTTGAAGGAACTATGCTGAAAGGTTTAGGTTTTAGAGCGACATGCAGCTTTGTGGAAAACTTTGTGGAAAAGTTTAGGGATGGCCACTTCCTGTTCCAACATGACTGCACCAGTGCACAAAGACATGGATGAGTGACTTTGGTGAGGAAGAACTTGACTGGGCTGCACAGAGTCCTGACCTCAACCTGATAGAACAACTTTGGGATGAATTAGAGTGAAGACTGCAAGCCAGGCCTTCTCGTCCAACATCAGTGTCTGACCTCACAAATGCGCTTCTGGAAGAACCATTAACCTTGGGGAAAGCCTTCCCAGAAGAGTTGAAGCTGTTATAGATACAAAGGGTGGGCCAATGTCATATTAAACCCTATGGATTAAGAAAGTTAAGTTCATATGTGTGTAAAGGCAGGTGAGCAAATACTTTGGGAAATATAGTGTATGCTCTAAAACCCAGCTGCTCTTCAGCTGGAAACCTATATCAGGTGAGAATGGAACCAAATTCCAACATCGAACCTCCCGAAACTCATAACCTCGATGCCCAGACGTCTTCAAACTGTTTTGAAAAGAAGAGGAGATGCTACTCCATGGTAAACCTGCCCCTGACCCAACTATTGGGAGACCTGTAGCAGGCATCAAACTTGAAATGAGCTCATTTCGTGCATAAAAGTGTCACATTTATCTATGTTCTTTTGTGAATAATATATTGGTTCATGTGATTGCCTTTTAGTTTTCATTTTATTTAAATTTAAAAAAAGTCCCAACATTTCTGGAATTTTGGGTCATTTAAACGCTAACAAGCAGGATCGGCCACAGAAACAGAGCAGAACCACCAGCGTCTGTCTGTTGGACCAGCAACCTGCACACAAGAAAATATCAACAAATACTGAGTGAGACTGTGGGCAGCTGTCACCACACATGTCGTCTCTCATCTATTTTCTCCAATTAATAATCATCCAGTAGAGGCTCATAAACATACTAGACATTTTACTACATCAGTTCCAGGTATATTTGACTTAAGAACCCAAAAACATAGAAGCAGTGTGTAAAATTGAAATAAAAACATAAGATAAAAAGTTCACAAATCTCAAATTCCCACAACAGAACATAAGAGTAAGACATTTTTTACCATTTCATGAAAAATTATAGATAATTCTTTATCTGATTACAGCAACACATCTCAAAGAACTTGGAAAGGGGCAACAAAAAGTTTGGGAAAGCCAGCTCCTGATCCTCAGGTGCTCAAGAAATCCTTCAGTAAAACCAGACCTGATTCTGTAATGACTTCTGGATGTCTCGCTGAAATGTGGCTAATGAATATAGTCAGTTGCAGAATACTGATCTGTTTTTCATGCCACTTTTACAAATTTGTTGAAGACGATTATTCTGCCTTCCCTAAACGTGCAAACATAATTTGGCAGATAGTGAACAACTTCAAATGATGATTTGATGATGATCGATTTGTGACTTTGGGCCATGTTTATTGTTCCATTTGAAGGATATGATTTTTTTTAAACTACAAAATAAACAAATACAGAACACCTAATGAGTCTCTGCATGTCAAACACAAAGTCCAATTAGTCACGTGTATGCCTAACATATGCATAAAGTACCAATAACCATGACTTTCATTAAAATCTCCCTTAGCATCCTTAGCACAAAAACTTTCAGATTCCGGCTGATCTTGCATACAAATATAGTCAATAGGAAAACATTTTAGCACAGGATGACACAAAACATCAAACTCACAGACATATGCTCCTTGTAGCCCCATAGAAGATCCTTTTCATGGTAACTCAAGCTGCAACTCCAGCTCAATGCTTAACGCAGACAAAAGACATCCTGTTACCAAAACAACCTGCAGTATACCCTAAAAAAAAAAAACAAATTCCAAATTTTTACAGAAATGGGCAAACATCTACTTTCCACATCAGATTGTTGTTGTATGGGATTTTTGCTCTTTGTTTTTATTCACACAATGTCCTAACTCTTTTGGAAATGTAATAAAAAATAACCTGTTTGAGTATTTCTGCTCAGTTTATCTATGCTGCTCTTAAGCCTCTTTGTGATGGTTAAAATGTCTCACGATGACTGCACAGCCACACGTCGGGGACTGCTGTTGCCTTTGACAGCTGTTCCTTATGAAGTGTTTGTGCTGATTAATCGGAGCCAGGAGAAAAGGTGGTGCGGGGGAATTGTGGGACGTTGTGAACAGAGGTGTAAAGCAAGAGCCATTTAATGAAATATTGAAGACTCTCCGATGGATGTGCGTGTTGTGACCCAAACTCTGCGCTATGCTAATTAAAATGTGCTTGTGTGGAGGGACTGCTTCACCTTCAGCACGTCCTCACCGCCGCAGATAAACACAGCACAGGAGCGTCCAGGAGCTTGTGCTAATTATAGGTACCTCTTAATGTAAATACCATTTATTCTCATCCTATTTGTTTGTTCTTGGTCAGCAACGTGAAGAATGCTTTCCTTCACGTTGCTGACCAAGAACAAACAAATGGGATGTAAATACAGACTGTCCGAATAAATGGTATTTATAGGCTCTCAAGAGTAATTCTTGCGTTTAAACTCAAGACAACAATAATTATGTTAATGTTGTGTATTAATATGAAAATACATTCATTCATTGCTCTGCTCTGCACACCTGTGGCCATACGCACCACAGGTCACAGAGGTCCAGATCTTGGTATTTTTCTAATACTAGACTAAACCAGATTTAAACCAGGTCTAAACCAGGTCTAAACAAGGACTAAGCCAGGACTAAAGTAGGTCTAAACCAGATCTAAACCAGGAATAATCTAGGACTAAACCAGAGCTAAACCAGATCTAATCCTTGTCTAAACCAGGCCTAAACAAGGACTAAGCCAGGTCTAAACCAGGTCTAAACTAGGACTTAACCAGGTATGAATCAGGAATAAACCGGGTCTAAACTGGGTCTAAACCAGGTCTAAACAAGAATAAACCAGGACTAAACTAGGGCTAAACCAAAAATAAACCAGGTTTAATCCAGGTCTAAACAAGTACTAAACCAGGTTTAAACAAGGACTAAACTAGGGCTAAACCAGGACAAAAAAAAACAAAAAAAAAAAAAAAAACAAACAAACAAAAAAAACAAAAACAAAAACAAAACAACAACAACAAAAAAACCCAAAAAAAAAACAAAAACAAAAAAACAAACAAACAAACTGTATAAACCAAATCTCCTCAAACACACCTCTTCAAACTCGTTTATTCCCTGTAATTATATATACCCTATTTGTTGATTTTAAGTATCTTTTTGCTATTGGTCTTTTAACTGTAAGGTGACCTTGGGTGTTTTGACAGTCACAAAAATACAATGTGTTACTGTAGCAATGATAGCTGTGGAAATGATATGCAGCATGTGTAAGTAAGGGACACTCCTACTGGCAGATGAAATAATGGCCTTTGGAATGCAACATCCAGGTCCTGGGACGTGAAGTGTCATCTCTGATTGAAATCTATGAGACCAGATTACAAAGGAAGGGACTTAAGATTTTAACAGACTTGTCCCACCCTGCAAACTGTCTTTTGAACTCTCTGCCCTCTCACAAAATACTTAGGAGCAATAAAACCAGAACATCCAGATTCCAGTGCTGTTTGCATTCTAAATAACTTGCACATTAGACAAGCTGTGTTTCATTTTATTTTCTTTTAATCTTTTTATATATTGGTTTTCTAAGTCTGTTTTACTTTAACTATTGTTTAGTGTTTTAATGTTGCTTTTTATGATTTTAACTTATACATCTTTTGCACTAGCCCTTGTGTTTTATTCAGTCGTGAAATGTAACAAAGTTAAAGTACTTAGTTACTTTAGTTGAGTACAATTTTCAGGTATCTGTACTTGAGTAAATTTTACATTACGTACTTTCACTTTTACTTCACTGCATTTTAGAGCAAGCATCTCTACTTTTTACTCCACTACTCTTTTTAATTATTATGAAGTAAAAAGTATTTTGAGTTTGATTTAAAATCATTGTTTTTGCAGTGCTGTCGCTGTAGAAACAGTACATAAGTCTAAAAGATGCAGTAAAGTAGTACTCTTCAGAAAAACCTCACCTACAGATTCAGTTTCTTCTGTTGCTCAGTTAACCTTTAGTTTTCATCAAAATCCCTCACATTTAACTCATTCATGAGTTCTTGAATCTGTGCAAAATACTTTTACTTTTTTACTCACTAGTACATGTGAAAGTAAGGCCTTTTATACTTTTACTTAAGTCGAAATTTTAATATGATACTTTTACTTTTACTTGAGTACATTTTTGCTCCTTTGTTTGTACTTTTACTTAAGTAAAAAAATGTCAGTACTTCTTCCACCACTGGTTTTATTTGATGGGTTGATTGTTATTTATGCAGCCGTTATTGTGGTGTGTTTATTCTGTTGGGGGAAGTGTGAGTGTATTTTTGAAAGTTTGTTTCTGAAACTGCACTGACCTCACCAAACAAATCCCTAACAAACCTGTTATCTGAAAATAAAGTGTTGAATTGAATTGAAAGCAAGCGTTAATGTTGCTTTTAATGTTTGCTTCTATGTGAACTGAAGCCGATGTCTGTGTGAACACATCTGTTTGGTGCGTTTATGTGGCCAGCTTCCAATCATACACATACATGTTTCCTGTATGAGGCTGACATGTAGCTCAACAGCTGTGCAACACAATAAAGCTATTTTACATATATGTATGCTACAGCTAAACTAAATGATTATGGAATTATTAAAATTATTAAGTGTACCCCCCCCCCCCCCCCTATGTTTTCCAGTTATTCATGAGCCCATGAGTCAACCGTTTCTATTTTTCCTCCAAATAAAGTTCTATATTTTTGTGTTTTCCAGTGCTGTGTCAGTGCTGTGTCAGTGCTGTCAGCTGCAGGAAGGTCTCTGTGTGCAGGTAATAAAGACGTGGACTCTGAGCCGAGCAGAGAGGAGAGAGGAGCTGTATTTTTGACTCAGAGCCACAATGACAACCTGAGTGTGGCTGAGAAATAATGAGGCGAAGCTCTGCTCGTCACCGGAGCGGGGTATGAGCTGGATTAGACAGTCCAGTTTATGCTGGCATCCTCGCACAGTGCAAGTAATCTTTCCCAAGAGCTGCTCCATCATGTCCGGCCTGAGAAGGAGACGAGAGAGTCCACTGTCAGCTGGATAACTGTCCCAATGAGGAGTTCGCGGCTGTGACCTCTGTGTAATAACTTCAATTGTCAAGTCTTTTCTATTTTCCCAAGGCGTGTGTAAATGCAGCAGAGGAGTGAATGGGAAATAGCAATTATCAGGCTTCAGCCAGGAGTGCTCTATTGTACTGCACTAGATCCACTGACGGAGAGGAAGAGGACTTGTGGCCTTCATGTGGGAGACTGCAAAGCACCTAAAAAGTATTAATCAAACATTATTAATTATATACTTGTGATGTTTGCACTGCTAACTCCATCTGAAACACTATTATTCTAATAATAGTAATATTGATACCTTTTTTATGAATCATTGGCTGTAACATTTAACTCTTTCCCTGCCAGCATTTTCTCAAAAAGTTGCCAGCCAATGTTAGTGTTTTTGGTCATTTTCAGCAATCTTTGCTGTCCCACTATGGAAGCTGTAAGCAGCCATAGGTTCATAACTTTTTTTCTCCCATTATCTTGTTATAATGACTTAATCGTTTTCCTGACATAACGGCATCATTTTCTTATTAAAACAAGAAAACAAGATTTGTGTTTTAAGTTTCTCGTTCTAACAAATTTGTTTTCCCGAGGGGAAAAAAAAAAGTTATGAATCAATGGCTGCTTACAGCTTCCGTAGTCCCACAGTAAATGTTGTGCAGTAGTTTTATTTAAAGTAAAAAAACAAACATTTTATTCTAAGTTCATACGTTCTTTTTTTGTCAACAGCAGGGTTGCTAAGTCTGTGGTTTTCCCAGGGGGCACGTCTGTGTCACTGGCACAGCTGCACTAATTGTGGTCACATGGTGTTTTCATTCACTGTTCCACAGTTTTTTTTTGAGTGGGGTTTAAGTTTAAGTGTTATGGAAATTTTAGATTGAGATACTTGACAACAAGATAGGGTCTGGATCAATCAGCAGTCTTTATTTTACTTGTGAACAAGGAGAACACAGCACAAAGGAGAGATGCAGAGTGTCCTCCCCCTTAGCAGAAGGTAGGTTTTATACCAAACATACACAGGAAAAGAGTACGTGTCCCAGAGTCACAAGCATATCTTAAGACTTTTGCTCTAATCTATAAGATGACGCCATGTCCTAGCCTTGTGTGCACTAAGACACAACATCCTTTGGCCTTACAGCTGCTACCCGTGTCTTAGTCCTTGTACAGCACTAAGCTCAGACAGTAAAATAACAACTGGATAACACAGGAATTAATGAATTTCCACTACAGAAGGATGGAAGTTTTCACCAAAAACTGGCATTTTCAGACAAAAGAAAAATGCATTTTTGTAAAGCGTTTTTCTTCTTTGCCTGATTTTCATTAAGCTAGTACTGTACTAAGTGCACAACAACCCACCGTATCCGGTAACAATGAAAACATGAATTGACAGAACATACCCGTCATTGTAGGTGAAAGAGTTAATAGGGGCTCGTTCAGGAAACATACAGAATGTCAACACTGATTTCTTGCTTTCTGTCCACTAACTGTGATGAGTTAAAGCACAGAAAACCCATGTAATGTCCATATTGACTGGTGTACTTTGTTGAAGTTGCACTGTCAGTAAATGTATATATCTTTTGCAGACAGTGATGAGCATATCAATTCTTGGACCAGTACAGAGAACTAAATGAGATTCCTCCTTTTGCAGCAGCAGAACTCTTTCAGTTGAGTTAGAGGTGAAGCAGTGTAATCCAGGCAGAGGAGCAGACCTGGCCCTGGAGTAAATGAAGTTGTCAGCAGTGGCAGCGGACTCATGTATGGAAGTATTTTTGCAGAAGCTGACAGTTGAGATGACCTCCATCAGTGCAGTAATTCCTTATTACATCACAGCCTGTTCAGCGCACAGGTCCCACTAATGACACACCGGCTTTACGCGGCTTTCTTATCAGGTTTAACAACTTCCATTTACATCCTGCTGTGAGAGGCTCTGCTCTGCCCAGGGGACGAAGTGAACTCTGAGGCAAACTGCAAGTTCTAGCCATGGAAAACTGTAGAATATGAGTTACATTTAGCACTGGAACTTAGCAAAGTTCTTAAAGTTTTTATTACAGGTCACAGCAATAAAACTAATGTTCTCTTTGGAACAGGTTGCTACACACTGCCCCATGGTGATTAGATGATAGTAAGACAAAGAAAAAAAAAAAAAAATTATTATAAAATGATTTTAATTTAAAGTGTCTTGGTCTTGAGATAAACAGGCATATTCTCATTGAGGATGTGCAAAATGTTGCACCAACCTTTTAGAAAAAATGGCATATATTAGCAGCTGTGTCTTGTTTAGCGTCCGGAAGTAGTCTACTGTTTCTTGAAAGTAATGCAGCTTACCTCCAGCCTCACACAAACACACACCAAAATTTACTCTCCTCTTTTTATTCAATATTGGCACAGCTTTGTATTTGTGCCCTCCATGCTTCACCTCTGCGCTGCATGCCCCTCTGTGCTGCAACTCCATGCCGATGTGTTTATGAGTGCCCCTGACCTCGGCGCTACAGCTCTGCGCCATTCTGTCTGTGGGAGCGCCACACCTCTGCACCCAACTGCATCGCACCTCTGGGCCACTTTGTCTGCAGCTCAAGCCGAACTCTAGTGTGCATTACCATTGCGCTGCTGCTGAGAGAGAGAGAGGACAGGGAACGGCCCACACACGGCAGCAAGTGCAGCAAGATGCAGTTATAAAGGAAATCCTCATTGATAATTGAAAAAAAGTTGCAGGAAAGTTGCATAGTTTGCATAAAGTTGCAGGTTCACACTGATTTTGTGCAGTTTTCTTGCTTTTGCATTAATAGTTGCGATCGTAACACTGTGTAATCCTGGAGGGACTGGGCCAGTTGTTGAGGGCGGAGGCCTTGATGACCTGGTCTTTGGACACAGAAACTGGCTCTGGGGACATGGAATGTCACCTCGCTGGGGGGAAAGGAGCCTGAGCTTGTGCAGGAGGTTGAGTGTACTAACTAGAGATAATTGGGCTCACCTCCATGCACAGCTTGGGTTCTGGAACCCAACTCCTTGAGAGGGGCTGGATTCGCTTCCACTTTGAAGTTGGTCATAGTGAGAGGCGGTGGGCTCATTTGGGTTTGCTTATAGCCCCCAGCTCAGCCGCCATGTGTTCGAGTTTTCCTTAGTGGATGCCATGTCCCTGCACCTTTGGGTCAGGAACAGGTTTCTCACAGTTGTCTCGGCTAGGGTTAGGGTTAGCAGCAGTACAGAGTACCCAACCTTCTTGGGGTCCCTGGAGGGGTTCTGGAAGGTGCCCCGACTGGGGACTCCGGGATGTTGTTCTGTTGTTGGAGTTCTGTACTAGTCACAGTTTGTCCATAATGGACAACATGTTCAAGCACAAGAGTGTCTATCAATGCACGTAGTTGTCATGTCATCCGACCTTCAGTTGTGTGTCATGGACACTTGGGTGAAGAGAGGAGCAGAGCTGTCAACTGATCACCACCTGGTGGTGAGTTGGATTCGCTGGCGGAGGAGAATGCTGGGCAGACTGTGCAGACCCAAACGTATTGTGAGGGTCTGTTGGGAACGTCTGGCTGAGGCCTCTGTCAGGGGGGCTCTGACCTTTGGGAGAGCTTCAACCAGATCCTGAGGATGGACCATGTTCTTCGCCTTTGATGTTGATGCAGCCATTTGGAGCTGTCATCAAAATGTTTCTAGTGCCTGTTGTGGCAGGAACCCCCGAACCTGGTGGGGGACAGCGGAAGTAAGGGATGCCGTCCAGCTGAAGAAGGAGTCCTATTGAGCCTGGTTGGCTTGTGGCAGCTGACAGGTAGGTAGGCCAAGCAAGCCACAGTCCAAGGCATTCTGGAGGCAAAAACTCCAAACTAGGACGAGTTCAGGGAAGCCATGGAGGAGGACTATCGGTCGGCCTCAAAGAGGGTCTGACTACTCCACTGTTTACAGTGGAGGTAGGGAGCAGCTGACCTCGACTGGCCTTGACTGCTCAAGGCAAAATATTTCTGTTTCCATCCTGGTTGGAACTCATTCAAGGCAGAATGCAAGACACGGAAAGCTGGCACTTACGTGTCAGTGTCCTATAAAGATGCCGCCGATTCAAAAGTCCATGTAAGTTCAGCAAAACAAAGTTCAGCTGTTGTATAAAAAATGTTACATATAATTTCATGATTTTGCCCCCACTTTAGGTTTCCTCCTTTTTGAAAACCAAAACATGCCTGTACCAAACCGCCCCTCACTGATACAGGCCGTATTGTACCACTAGTGGAAACATGGACGCGGGAAGGTGGGGTGCTCGGGGGCTGCAGCACCCCCAAATTTGATTCCAGCACCCCCAACTGTTGGGGACATTATAACTGCAACCCCAAAAGGTTTACAAAAATAAACTATATATTATTATACATTTTCAGATGAATTGTGTTCTCTTCATTAGTTATAAATACTGTAATTTACCAACGCTGGCTGTTTAAAGCCTTGTTATTGCTGAGCTATTGAAGAGTTTTAATGTTCTCTAGCTTCGTCTCAAAAGACAGTGGGCTAGATCTTCCGCATCTTAGTGCAGGAGGTGGACCAGACAGTGGCGCAGAAAGGGGCCTTATCCCAATCCCTGCTCTTTAGACTGGACGCAAAACTTAGTCTTGAAAAGTTGGACGTGGGCTGGGCTTGGGCAAAGGAGGAAAAGAAGTGCCCTGCTGCCCTCCTCTTAAATGAGGAAATGATAAGGCTGAGCTGGTGAAGCAAAGCTTCTGCTCAAGAGTTCTGGCCCCATGAGGTAGAACGTGTGCGGCTGTGCTTAGGGCAGTGCCCACCTACTCTTGTCCAGTCCTCCGCATGCACAAGGATCATGTAGAGTACGCGCCCAGCTTACCGCAGCCTCTCGCTGCTGGCTCAGGCTTTTTCATGGCGCCAGGCGTGGCTGACATACATGCGAACAGTTTACAGTATATAGTTTACATCTTTTTATTTATTTATTTATTTATTTTGTCTTTTGCTTTTCAGCACCACGTGGTTGTAAATAGCACAACCAGATTTATTGCCATTTTCCTGCCATCTCAACATATTTTTTTGCTTTTTGCATATCTCTTTTGAATCACTTTCTGATCCACGTTAAATGGCACGCCTCACATCAGCAATAGAAATATAAGGGGACAGTGGCGTGTCAGAGACAGAGATCACGTTGCACTATGGTCATACTCAAAAACAAGTCCAAAAACTAGCCCACATGAAAGGATACTGTGTGAAAAGTGTGCAAGTTGCTATAGCAATAGCATGTCCCGTCTAAGAGTAGACAGAACAGTAGCCAGAGGAGCAGCGCACACCCCTCACCTGTCTGCAGCTGTGATACAAGGAGCACTGTTTTAAGAACAGTGAGCTCCAGGGCACACAGCAGATTTAATGCAAATGAAAGATGATTTCTCTCATGCGCAGCCTTTGCCGATGTAGAGGTAACATTGGCGCACTGTGCAGAGGGTTCTGTGGGCTGTGGCGCACCGCACAACAACTGCGTGTCTACTATTTGCTCATAAGAACAATACCCAAAACTAGCCCATGTGAAAGGTTTGAGTGCAACTGGCTAAATGCTTCTCAATCTAAAAGGCAGACAGGACAGTAGCCAGTGGAGCGGATCACTGAGGCACATGCCCCGGGCCTCACCGCCTGTCTGTGGCTGAGACAGGAGCACCGCCCGAGTACTGCCCGCGCACAAAGCAAAACAAATGTCTTCTGTTCAAGAAAAACTTGCATTTCTTGTGTAAGTAATCAGTAAAATAATCTAAAAATGCCCTTAAAGGTTAATAAATTTTACAGCCCCCCATGTCGAACGCAGCCCAGCATGGCAGCACCCTCATGTGAAAATGACTTCCCGCGTCCATGAGTGGAAACGCACCTTATAAATCACAAATTTAACTGCACTTACTGTGAAACTCAGACTAGCACTGACTGTGTACTGTCCAGTTAATGGCCGGGACTGTTGTGAGTTTTGACCATGTTCCAAGTTTACCCTCTCTCAGGTTGGTCTGCACTGCACTGACTTCATAAAATTGGATCCATATTGACGTGTGAAACTGCTGTATCTAATAATGCTGAAGATTGTTGTAAAATCTCTCTGTGACTTTCATATGAACTCTGGCTCTTTCACTGCTATTTTACCCATCTTCACTGAAATGGAAAGATTTTAATATCTCTTGGTAATAAGTTGAGTGTCAGAGCTGGCCTATTCAAATCATGACTGACCCAGATTCCACTGTGCTTTCCTCTAGCCCTTTCTGCACTGAATTAAAAAAATATTCAGCGAGTAAAATGCTTTTGTTTGTCCATAGTTGTTGTTTAAAAGCCTTAGGGATATATTATCTCCAGTATACATTTGTTTCTGTCATGGTTGTGTGTTGTCTGCAGTGGCCTTATCGTTTGGGCCTCTGTATCATCCCTACATCGATCTGTGTGCTGGTGGTGTATTATTCTGCAGGGTCTGAAGTGTGTCTGTGGGCTGCTTTCAGAGGGACACCACTTTGTAGATTCATGAGGAACAGACATGCTGCCATTCAGAAGTCAGCCGTGAGTGTTGTGGGAGAATGAGCTGGACCCGGCGTCTCTAGAGGCTCTTCTATCACTGTCATGGCTTTATACACTGATTGTAATACCATGTGAAAAATGCAGGGTTTAGTGAAGATGTGTCGGGGATTACAGAACAAATAAATGCTCTTTCAATGGCATTTACACAGAAATACTTCAGCAGATTTTTGTGGGTTTTCCAAAGTCCTGCAGATTGGTGAACCTCCGCTTTTACTTCAGAGAGACTTATGCCTCTCTCTATACATCTTACTGTCCTGCAATTAACCTATCAAACTGAAATGGCTTCTCTTCCTCAACACCATCTTCTTTTTCAGCATGTTGTCTCTATTTCAACATATTTGAGATGCGTTGCGTGGTATATACAGTGGCAGGAAAAAGTATGTACCCCCTTGGCATTTTTCCTTTATTGTTGCCTTACATTTATTTAAATGGATCAATGAGAGGTTTATGTCAGTCACTTTACATCACCTGATGAACTATGAAAATGCAAAAAATAAAATTATATATATATATATATATATATATATATATATATATATATATATATATATATATATATATATATTGAAGCAAATTAGAAATATGACAGGAAAAACAGAAAACTTGAGTGTGCAAAAGTATGTACCCCTTTTTAAAGAGGCTCCTAAATGAGACCTGGTGTTACTCACCTTCAGAAGTCACAGGAATAGTTAGATAAAGTTGGTCTCACTGCGTCATTATGCCACAAAACATAATTTAATTCATCTTTACAACATGTAAAACATAAGGAACCACACCAAACCTGCCTAAACAGGACCATCTAAAACTCACAAAGCGGGCAAGGAGTGCATTCATCAGAGAGGCAACAGTAAGACCAAAGGTGACCCTGAAAGAGCTGCAGAGCTCCACAGCAGAGACTGTTGTATCTGTCCCAGGACCACTCTGAACCATACACTCCACAGAGCTGGGCTGTGTGGAGGAATGGCCATTGCTTGAAGAAAATAATAACAAAACATATTTTGTGTTTGCCAAAAGGCACGTGGAATTCTCCCCAAACACGAGAAGGTCCTCTGTCCAGATACAATTAAAATAAGCCATCAATGAAAGATGCTATGTGTAGCACAAACCTAGCACCTGACTGTGCCCCCTCTCTGAAGTGAAGCCTGGTGATGGCAGTGTCCTGCTGTGAGGATATTTGTCATTGGTAGGGACTGGGAAACTGCTCAGAACTGAAGGAATGAAGGATGGAGCTAAACACAAGACCACCTTTTAAAGAAAACAACTCAAACTGTGCTGTACAATGCATCCAACCTGAAGGAGCTTGAGCTGTTTTTAGATAAAGAATGAGCACAAATTCCAGTGATTTTATGAACCATGCTCCTAAACACTTATCCTAGAAAAGTTGGAGCTGGAAATCCTTCAGAAGGTGGTTCTACAGAGGACTAACTTGAGGGGGTACAAACATTTGTATACTCAGGTTTTCTGTTTTTCTGTCATATTTCTAATTTGCTTCACAATATTTTTTTTCATTTTCATAGTTGCTGTCATGTGATGTAAAGTGACTGACATAAACCTCTCAATGATCCATTTAAATTCCAGGTTGTAATAAAGGAAAAATGCTAAGAGGGTAAATACTCTTTCTTTCCACTGTATGCACTATATATATATATATATATATATATATATATATATATATATATATATATATATATATATATATATATATATTATGGTAAAATATTTGAACGCAATATGATTTGTATGTGGGGAGCATGTTGTCATGCAAAGCCTCTTACAGATGGTAAGCAGTGCAAAAGGGTAGCAGGTTTTCCACTAAGCTGGACACAACGCTACAGCCTTCAGAATCAGAATTTCTTTATTTCATCCCAGAGGGAAAATTCTTTTTTGTTACAGATAATGCAACCCGATCAAGAAATGAAAAGATATTGATTAATTGTGCGTCACTTTGGCAATGCACCAAAGGAAAAGCTGGGTGCAGCACTGGAGAAGGGTCTCTGGGTGGCTACTGCTCCTGAGAAGTTGCCCCAGCAGCACTGATTGAAGGACAGGTTAAATGTGATAAGGATAAATTTCCCTACAGGGACAAAAAAGTCTACCTTAAACTTAAATCTAGCCCTCTTGATTTGCTTATGCAGAGGTGGAAGAAGTACATTCTTTTACTCAAAAAGTACAGGTAAATGAGCAATAATTTACTCAAGTAAAAGTAAAAGTATCACATGAAAATTTCTCAAAGTATAAACATACTTGTGAATACAAAGTTAAAAGTATTTCACACAGATCCAAGAACTAATGAATGTTAAATGTGAAAGATTTAGCTGAAAACTATTGGTTCACGATGCAACAGAAGAGACTGAATCTGTAGGTGAGGTTTTTCTGAAGAGTACTACTTTACTGCATCTTTTATACTTATGTACTGTGTCTACAGTGACAGCACTTTTTACTTTAAATCATTTCAAAATGTAGTGAAGAAAAAGGACCCCTTGTAAAATTTACTCAAGTAAAGTACATATACATGAAAATTGTACTTACTAACTAAGTACGAACTAACTAAGTACTTTTACTTCATTACATTCCACCACTGTGCTTATGAGAATACTGTGGTGATCTGGAACAATACTTTTTCTGTGATGGTAAAAGATTCATGGCTGAACAGCCTCTACTGCTGTATGCTATCACCACTTCCTGGTCCGTTTGGTTGCCTGTCCATGAACTCCATCTCTCTGCTCCCATTGCCCCCACCTCCCCTTGTGCAGAGCTCAACCACTGTGAATCCACCGTGTCCTCTCTGAAAGGGGCTTAATGCTTCTGCCTCACAGCAACAAGGATTCTTTTCCTCTGCGCTGCATGACTCTTTTCAGAGTGTCACTCAAACGTCGTGAGAAAACCGCCCTCTGTCGCTGTCTGGAGTAGTTTGTTTATGAAGATTGCTCTCTGAAATCTGCTAATGAAAGACAAGTGTCTGTAAATGACATGAGGAACATGAGGATTCACACTGAAAGACTGACATGCAGCAGTCACACAAAGATGTTCCAACTCTGCTTTCAGTTAGATCAGCTTTGTTATAGCAAGGTATGCTGGAAGTTTGTTGAAATTGCTTTTTTGTTTGTCAAGCCAAATTGAATACATTTCTGAAGTTCTAGATTTAGAGTGTAGTATTCAAAATTGCCAACCATTCTTACTTGGCTGACACACCTATTAGGGCCCACTGTTACCCAATGCCCAATAGGCGTGTCAGCCATGTGAGAATGGTTCTTAAGAAACCTTTAGAGAAATATTTAATATTTTTAGGGTTTTTGGTTGTTATACTGTGTTCATATGCAGAGCTTGATATTTACTATTTTGCTCAGTGGCCACCATGGCTAGTTTTTTTCAAAAATTCAGCCAATTTGTTATTTTACTAGACACAATTTTATTGGTTAGTTAATTTTTGTGTATCTTTCATAGTATACAATAAGCTTAAAGTAATAGTTTTTATGTATTGACAGGAATTTATCAAATATTTATATACACTGCCTGGCCAAAAAAAAAAAAAAAAAAAAAAAAAGTCGCCACCTGGATTTAACTAAGCAACTAGGTAAGAGTTCAACCCAGACCTGACCAACTGCAGGCAGGCGTAGTTTAGAAGTTAAAATGTTGATTCATGTGTAGTATATAGGACAAATTTATGTTTTTTTTTTTTTATTTTTTTGAAAATTACCACTGAAAATGTACTTTTCAAAACAGACATATCATCATATCATTTATCATCATCAAAAAGAAAATATATTTTTGTTTATTAGTTAGGTTTTTTTCTTTTTTCTTTATTGACACGATTTAATTTAAGACCTTCTAAAGAGCTTACTTTTGTCTCTTTATTCATGATTTCCTGTAGTTTTAAAATGGTGGGGATTTATAAGCATAGCAGTAGAAAGTCAGGTCTAAAGTAGTTAAAATAAAAAACAAACAAACAAACAAAAGAACAAAAAAAAAACAAAAAAAAAAAAACATCAATCCGACCAGACAAAGTAACTAGTGAGACTGTTACCAGCCAAAATGGAAATCTATCCACATTTGGCTGGTTGGCTAGTGTTAATGTCAAGCCCTGGATGTATTGTATAAAATACCTCTTGTTACTGTGTCATGTTTTTGGTTTGAAGTGGAATTTACAAAAAAAAAAAAAAAAAAAAAAAAAAAAAAGGGCACCTATATGGGGCCTCAGTTGTCCCTCTATCCTAGGGCCCCTACAGTGTCTAGAAACGGCTCTGCTTCTCACCAGTTTCATGGCACAGTTCTGTGGACCAGGAACTAAATGACCAATCAGATCAGCAGATACAGGATCCTCCACAGCTGTTCCCTTCTTTTATCCATCTTTAAGCTGCCATTGTCAGACACGGTGTTGTGACATTACAGACGCTAACCTCATTGTGTCACACTGTCAGAAACAACCCAGAGAACCCAAAGTCACAAAGAACTTGAGTAGTGCTGAGGTAACACTTCAGGAACATGATATTTAGGGCCTGGTCCCTTGGCGCCAGGAGAAATATGGTTGTGAGTGTAGCGCTCATCAGTTTTTCGTTCCCCAGAGAGAATTTAGCGGCTCACACTTCACCTGATTACAACACCAGAAGAGAATCATCTCAAAGCAACTGCTGCTAATTATGGATATCATTTATCACTTGACTTCCATTGTCATTTTATTTTGCATAATTCAGTTTGATGATCTAAAAAGACACCATAAAACACATCCAAAAAGACTGATTCAAGGGCAGAGCTGAATTTCATTTGAGTCTGTCCTCATATTCCCAAATGCATTAGCATCTGATTAAAGGAATGGAAATGACACATTTGAAGGCAGTCATTTAGCAGATATTCACGCTTCATTTGAGACGTTTGTGTTTGCAGAGCGGAGCAGTGCAATGGGGCCCGTGCCCGGCCTGGAGATGCGATGACAGAACTGTGCGAGGTTTGAGCTTCAGCCCGCGAGCTGCGAGCTGCTAATGGGAATCGATGAACAAAACAAAGTGGTGTTCAGACTGTCCGCTCGTCTGCAGGCATCTCCAATAAGAACAACAGCTCATTCCGTCTGATTAATGAACTTCCTGTTAATTCTCACGCCTAGTTTCTCGTGGACAACTGTTGGCTATGACGCAGCACTGATGCAAGACTGCGCTGTAACGGAGCTGACAGTTTGGTGCAGACATTTGTCATTGTCACAGTCACAAAGTCAAACCAAGAACGTGAATGTGAAAGTTTTAAGACATGGTAAGTAAATAAAAAACCTTTCAGCTGCTCTCTTTCTTTTCCAAGTCGAATAGTCCACATGGGCACTTTGGCAGGCAGCACCAGATGCCTAACCATTTATCAGGGTTTGGGACCGGCACAGAGTGTGGCTGGACTTTTGACACCATGGCAGGAAATAAAAATTTGACAAAAGGTTGACCAACCTCTAGAATAACTGGCACCCTAATGAAGTAACTAAGTCAAAGTGAAGCAATGTGGGAGGCTGGATTACAGTGTCCTCCTCAGAAAGTCCTTTAAGTGGGACAAGTTGTGTTTGGTGGAACAGAAAGTTATGATATAATGCGTATGTTACTGACCAACTCACTGAGTTCAAACCTCATTCAGATAAACATATAGCTGCTTTAGTTTAGGGCCTTGAAAAAAAAGTGTTTTGTTTTTTATTCTACTACTATTTTACTACTACTACTACGATTTTCTACTACAATTTTATTTATTTGACCTTTATTTTAACCAGGAAAGTCCCACATGAGATTCAGAATCTTGTTCCTGGCCTCATAAGGTTGAGGATCCCAAAAACACACAGTCTCTTTAGATTAAGACATTATTCATTGGAATAAAAACTGTACAACAACAAACACACACACACATATATATATATATATATATATATATATATATATATATATATATATATATATATATATATATATATAATATATTTATACATACCATCACCAGCTCACAGCTCCATAGAAAGGCCTTTCCTGAAACACAGGGGCAGCAGTACACCCACCAGATAATCAATCAGATACAGGACACCCACAGATAATTATTCTACATTTTACACAAGGAATACTGATCTTACCTTGCTCTGAACTTGAATCTCACTTTTTACAAGAGACACCAATAAAAAAGGGGGACATTATCTTGAAGTGTCTATATTCTGCAATATTAACTTCTCCTCTATTTCTCCCAAGTTCTAATGTTGTTCCCTCATCAAAAATATACCTGGATATTGTGTGTTGTTTCATACACACCTATGGCACTGCATTTCTGAAAAACAAACAAACAAAAAAACAAAAACAAAAAAAAACAAAAAAAACTAACAAAAAATAATAATAATTGAGTAGAGATATTTTTCATTTTGGAGGATAATGACATCATACTAGGGAAGTAAACAGCTTTTTTTCCCCTCTGTTTCTGTTCAAAAGAGTGTATCCAGAGCTGGTTCAGTATTAAGTCTGTGGTTCTCTGCTGTGGCTCGGTCTGCAGCACTCCTCACTGATGGAGCTGTACCTCGGCCACACTCTGACTGACACTTCACTCCGAAGGCTCCAATTACACCTGGGAGAGCGGCCCGTCACCGCGGGGCACGCCTCGTTATATCCACCAACACAAAACCACCATACATAATGAATGAATGCAGAAATTATATTGTCAAGCGTCGGGTTTCTTGCGGGGTAAGCACAAATCCTGCAGCCTGTGTGGAGCTGCAGAGGTGTGCAGAGACCGCTCTCCAGATGGAAGGCACTGGTAACGTTAGAAAAAGCTGTTATTATTAGGAAGAAAATAATGTTGTTATGTCAGAGGTTGACATATTCAACATTCTGAGCAGTTGTGGGAGTTTTTTTTTTTTAACCTTAAAATAATATACATGAAAGCTGACATAAAGTAGTAAAGAGAGTTTTTCATAAGCAATTCATAATTTTGAGGGTAACTCTATTATTTCCACATTACTTATTGCAGTGCGACTTTTTCTGTAACACTGCATGACATTCACTACAATTTGGCCATTTGCATTTTTATTATAAATTATTTAACATGTCTGTTGTGCTAACATAATATTTATATCCCTGTCCCATCATAAAACATTTTTTAAAATTAACATTCAGAATTTGATTTTGTGAAAAATACAGCTGTCATACCGCAGGACACCATGCAGGCACACGATAACAGTTTTGAAGAAAATTAGGGTTTTACTAAAATTTATAATAAAAAATAACTTTTCTTTTCTTTTGGCTTTTAGCTCACAACCTTAACCTTTGTTGCAGCTGCCTGTTTAAAAACCTGATTTTTCATGTCACACCGCAGGACACCATTTTTATTACAAGATTATATTGATATTATTTTCATTGGAGGATTCAGGTGCAGTTAAAAGTTTTGCTTTAGTAAAATACAAACAAATATTTGACATTATGCCAAATCTTTATGAACTGTCCCAGACAGGAGTGACTGTAATGTTTGTATTTTGTATTTTGAAACTGTTACAGTCACATCGCAGGACATTTTACAGTTTAATGTTAAAATACAAAAAAATGTCACACAACTTCTTTTTAAAACTGCAAAGGTTTTGTAGTAGACTCTATGCTGCACTGCTGACAGAATTTTGAAGGAGGAAACACTTTATTTAACAAAACTGGAAAAAAATGGGCGTCATGTCAACCATCCATATGTGGAAAACGTCTTTGGATTAGGTATGTGTCACCCCCTGCTGGCAACAGTGAGGAATGGACAGAACACAAAATGGCTATTTAGCACGGCAACATGATGCTAACAGATAGAGAAATGAGCTGCTTGTTTTGCAGTGACGATGGTTTAAGCACTGGAGTGATCAGAATGAGTCTGGTGACGGTGTATGGGCTTTAGAAACGCCCGGTTCCTGGTTTACATATCTACATAGAGCTGTGAAACCAAGCGTTTTCAGATAGTTAGAAGAGGACGGCCTCAGCATACAGGTTTATTCAAACATGCGTGAATGAAACAACATACTACTCCAGGTCTGTTTTGACGCACAACATTATTATATGGTAGAAAGCTCAAAAAAGTTGATTTTGCAAAATATAACTTTTAATCATAAAGTGATGGAAAAAACAATGTGTATTAAAATTAATGCCACATTGAATACTGGTGGAATATGCTTTCTGAAGCTGCAGACAGGCAGGCAGTACATGAGCGGGCCCTGTCATGTCAATGCCCTATCTGTCTATCACTGAAAACATACTCATTGTATAGTTGGCCCCTGTATCTGCACAGATATTGTTGGTGATGGAGGACAGTTATTTTGAAACTCCTGTCAGACTGAGGACTCATAAAACAGATAAAACACAGCTTTCTCTGAGTTTTGACCAATTCACACAAACATATTGTAGTTATTGAAGAACACACCATTCACAATGACACGAACAATAACCAGCTGTAATATTTAATATCATAATCTGTGGCATTTGTCATATGAAAATGTGATGTTTGACTTGAATGTGTTGAAATATATTCATATATTTCTGAGATTAAACCATGCAACAAAAAATCCTTATTTAATAATTCTAATTTAATTTCACAATTAGTTGCACCTTAACTCTCTTGTGTGTGGTTGTAAAGGGAATCAACATTAATGTATTACTGAAATGCAGCCCCTCTTGTTCCCAACAGGGGGCACAATATGAACAAAGATGAGGAAGAGGCACACAGAGACAGGTGAATTATGAATACACTTGTGGAACATTTATGATTTTATAATATTTCCTAAATGACAAAGCAAAATTGTTGAGCAAAATTGTGTCAGAAGCCAGCAGGATCATTGGCCAACAACAGATTTCTCTCACAAAAATTAAGTAAAGCTTGCTCAATATTGTCCAGCTCTGATGAGCCCCTGAGAATGGGATTTGATCTTCTTTTTCTGGGAAGAGATATTGGCTTTCCAGAGCAAGAACAAGAAGATTTAAATTTTCTTTAGTGCCATGTGCAATCAACACACTTAATATGCACAATTCTTGACTTGGCTGCACTGGGGTTTAATGCACTTCACCTAACTCTGCACTGACTTTGATTTCTCTTTAGACATATTTTTATATACATACTGTACTTCTTTTAATTAGATTTTATTTATAGTGTTTCGTGATGACTGAGTCTTTTTATCCAGGTTGCATTCCACTGTAACTGTGATTTTATTGCTCTATGTTGGGTCTGTCACTGTTTGTACCACAAACTGTAAATCAGATTTCCCTTTGGGACAATATAAGTGAGTTGAGTTGAGTTGACAACATGTTCTGTTGCATATATCTGTCATTTTTGTTCTGATATTTTAATCTGCTTTAATACAGTCACTCTCAATCTCTCCTGATACTATTGAAATTTACTGTTTATGATGAATAAATAAATAAATAAATAAATAAATAAATAAATAAATAAATAAATAAAAATAAAACCACTTGGATTTATGGGATGGGATTTTGCACCACTTATGCATTTTTTACATCATTGCTATGCAGTGTATGATGCTATAATGACATTTTGGTGTTTATTACAGCAAAGACAATAAAGTGTTGAATTATTGCATAATCAGAGAACAGCTGTTAGTGTGTGATATGCCTTCATTTATTTGCCAGCTTCTGCAAATTCTTGTGAGGGGCCACTATCTTCAAATAATATCTCATTCTGAAACTGATGGCAGCCACAGTGCAGTGTGTCTGGATCATGTCCTCATGTACTGTATGGCTTCTTTTTTCCATGCCACAGCTGTAACATGGATTTGTGTAAACTGTGTTTACAGAGAGTGACTTCTGGAAATGTTCCCGCTCCATGCAGTTATTTCTTTTACAGAAGCATGTCTGTTTAATGCAGTCAATGGATGGTCTGAAGATCAGGAGCATTCAACACAGCCTACACTAATAACTCAGACTCTTTCCCAAAATGATTCTTTTACTCTCAGACATCACTCTGAAGTGTAACTTAACATTAACATTAGTTACAAATTGCTCCTGCAACTGCTTAATAGTTAAACTTTTTTCCAATTTGTTGCACCGTTCAAATCTTTTGTGATGTATTGCAAGAAATTCTAATGTGTGCAGTTTCAATATTTGATATGTTGTTTATGTTCAATTATTGTAAATAAAATGTGATTTTATGAGATTTGCACATAATTACACTTTGCTTTCATCCACATTTTTACACTGTGTCCTGACTTTTTTTCAGAATTGCAGTTGTACAATATAAAGTCATGAATAAAGCTGCAACAGCAGTGCACAAACACTGTATTGATTGTACCTATACAGTTTGTGAATGTATTGTTCATTCAGTACTGACTGCACTAATTAGCTACAGATATTTAGCGTGAGTAGGTTTTATAGTTTGCATATTGCATAAATGTGTACTTCTCCATTAGTTATTTTGTGCTACAAAAGCAAAAGCACTGACCATGAAGGTCACAGAGGTCCAGACCTCAGTATTTTTCTAATACTAGACTAAAGCAGATCTAAACCAGGACTAAGCCAAATCTAAACCAGGAATAAACCAGGACTAAGCCAGATCTAAACATGATCTGAACGAGGAATAAACCTAGACTAAACCAGGAATAAACCAGGTCTAAATCAGATCTAAACAAGGAATAAACCAGGACTAAACAAGAAATAAACCAGGTCTAAATAAGGAAAAAAACAGGACTAAACCAGATCTAAACCAGGAATAAAGCAGGAATAAACCAGGACTAAACAAGGACTAAACAAGGTATAAACCAGGTCTAAACAAGGTCTAAACCAGGACTAAACTGGTCATCAACATAATGAACCTCAGTATTTCTAAAAGGGCCCTGATTGTAAAAGTGTACTGGTGTGTGAGCTGTTCTGTACTGGAGGTCTCAGATGGACTCGGTGCAGCTCTGGCCCCAGCAGTGGCTCCAGCCTGGCCTCGTTTACCAATCACATTTAACAAACAGCCTCTGTCTTCCTTTCAGAGAACCAGCCTGGGGATCTCAGACTCAACTTTCACATAATAATTTACTCAATGGTCTTTTATTATGATCTCAACTGTGATGCTGGAGACAAGACTGGGCTTTCCTCCCAAAAACACCCCCTCTGTCCTCTGGCTGTATCCCTGGTCATTATATCCCACCACCTCTTATGTCATTATCACAGATTTGAGTCTTGTCTCATCAAATAAACCCGCTACGTGTGGCATAATCATCCTCACCCAAAGGCAACACTTTATGTTTCTGATTTTTGTGATCTCAGTTTGTTTATCTCTGTTTGTTGCAGCTGTGATATATCGTCCAGTGAGCTGGGACCCAATCCAGAACCCTAAGGTCTGATTGGGACAGATGGAGAGAGACCCAGAGCAGGTCTGCAGCAGATGGTAGTGACGGGTCGAATCGAATCCTGACTTGAGTGCATTGTTACATCCCTGGTTAAAATAAATAATTCCACTTTGAAATGAATTACTGAAATGAATGGATTTTTTTTTTTAGAATATTTTAATTTATTTAGCCATGTCTTGTACTGCATGTCTATAGAAGTACAGATTTCTGGTCAAAGATCTCAGGTGTGCAGCAGTGAAATTAGACTTAAAAAAAACAAAAAACAAAGAAAAAACAAAAAACAAAAACCTTTCTATGAAGTTTCAGTTTCCATAAACTGGGCTGGAGTTAGGGTTAGCAGTGAGTTTCATGAATTAGATCCCTGAACTCAAAAGGCAGTCTATCCAAACAATGATTTTCTCAGTGGCACTAATGTTTCCATTGGAAGCTTCTCTTGTGATGGACCCACTGCTCTGAGTGGGACTATGAGCTCACAGAGAACATGAGGACGTGCTTAAACAAACATTTATTCATATATTTTAAGTTACAAAAATAAATCAAAGAATCATGCCTATATTTGTAGATCCTGTTGCCATCAACTTCAGACCTGTGGCCCGTTTTGTCCTACCTGTCCTATCAGGCTGCGGGTGAGGGCCTGGTCCTGTTCACTTTAAACTATTTTTGGACGTCCGTGTTGAGGGAGGTTGCTGTGGTCTTTATTCACACTTGACATTATTATGTTATGTTGTTGCCCTTCCAGAGTTGTTCAGTTTATATCCTTGGTGGTTCAGCTCTCTTTTATATGCTCTTGTTCTCTTGTATATTCCTGTGAGTCTTTGCTTGCCATTCTCCCAGGCCTCAGATATACAGAGCTTATACTTCTTTGTCACCTGTGTCTTCTGGACTGTAATGGCAGACTTCTCTTTGTCAAACCTTGGCCTCTAACATGGCTCTACATAGTCGATACTGATTTTATTGGCTGACGTTTAGGTTACAGTTTGATTACTGATTGTTAAAACAGTTTTTTGTCTTATATGGAGATGATAAAATATTTTTTTGTTGAGGCTGAAAACCTCCTAAGTCACTGTAGCATGAGCTGAGCCACGGTAATTCCTCACTGATTACATTTACATAAAAGTTTGATGAGGCGCCAACTGCCAACATTCTGAAGCCCAAATGTCAGTGAGAGCAGAGCGAGCCGGCTGCGCAGGAACAGCCGTACTCATGTATTTGTGTTGACAGTGCTCTGATGAGCGCTACAGTTAACTCTACAGTAAACTCTCCCATCAGCCCTGGCATCACACAAACGACAAACGTGTTATCAGGATACAGGATACTATTGGACCTCCACTGGCTCCCAAAGCCATTTAAAACCCAATCTCAGCCTCAAACACAGGCAGAAGGCACTAGGGCCCTGTATTATAGCTGGAGTAGAGTTAGAGAGGAAACTTTAGGCTTAAGCCTGGGTTTTCAGTAAATGTAGTTCAGAACACTGAACAACGCTGAGGCTGTAGAAACGCTCTTGTTCACTACAACGACAGTGTATTTACTACAGAGTGCATGGGGCGGAGTTCCATGCAGTGGAAATAGGGGGTTACACTGAATGGCTAACCTACTCTGGAGAAGTATACAATCAGAGCAGTAGCAGCTAGCCAATCAACTGTCAGGATAATGGCGTCATCATTCCTGGAGGACCTGATAGATCTCAGAGCTAGAATATTGCATGGATCTTTCCATAGAGTTTTTGGGGATAGTCACAATCCAGAGGCTTTTCCTGATGAATACCTTAATCAGAGTTATGGGTTCTCTCCAGAGTTAATTGTAGGCTAAAGCCTTATATAGCACTCACTGAAGTCAAGCGTTAACAGTTTCTCGTCTGACTGGACTCATGTCCACCTTAAAGGCCATCAGTGCATGGTCATAAGTGTAGATGAGGAGTGACCTTTGTAAATGGATGACTCAGAGCTCTGCCTCAAACCAGGAAATGTATATTCTAAAACATGTGTATATGATTGCCTGGTTATTTTTCTTAGTAACTGTTTTCTGCATCAGGGTTATGAATATAAATTGTTATTTATGACACTGTACACAGAGCCAGAACACGTGACACTGGTGTCTGTGTAAAAAAAAAGTAAAACGTTTGCCAAACTCTGCTGATAATGGGCTTCTGTAATAAAGCCTGACCAGAATAGAGGGATGAAGAAATAATACATAATAATACGAATTATATTCAAAATGTATTATTATGTTGGACTAGATTATTGCAGCTCTTTTAAGAGAAACATTCAGGGGTCATTTTTATTCTGTACTTGTAGCTTAGCTAAGCTAAGGTAAGCTAACATTAGCTATTTTACACCATAACAGCTTCTTTAAACTATTTGTTTAAATTTACTGAATTGTTGTGAAATTTGTGAGTTCACAAACTCAAAAAATCCATCTTGTCATGCTTCTGCTGAATGTTTTGGGTCCAGTATTTCTGTGAGTGGGTGGGTTTTAGGTTTGCCAGTAGCAACAAGTATTTTTAATAATACTTGTTAACAACATGGCGACGCCGAAAAACGTAACGTCTGCTGCTCTACATTTACAAAATCTTCGAACATTGACTTTATTGTGTTGTTTTACTAACATAGCAGTTTGTTCTTTAGCTACGCAAATGGCACTTTATCCAGTCACCTCCAAGTATTCTACGGGAGCTATTCCAGATTGATATAACGTTAGCAACTCTTTGCTGACAGAGCTATCCTACATTCAACTGTACCACACTGCATGCCCCCTAAAAGATGAAACACAACTAAACAACAGTCAACAGGGCATCTTTGTGACTATTCTCTTCATGACCCTCAGATGCTGAACTTCTAATAGACAAGTTTCTGTTGCTGTGGAAGTAGGACTCTCAACCACAACACCTTTCTTTCTGTCAAAGGTTTGCTCAGAAATGGACTGGGTTAGGTCTTACCTTTGTAAGGGTTTCAACTCAGAGAGAGGACAAAAGCATAGCGCTGCCCACAAGGAGGTCCACACTTTAGTCTTTCATCTAATTGCAAGAAGCAGATTTCATTTATTAACAAATATCCCAAATAAATTTAAAGTATTTATGTGAGCTTCCCATCAGCCCACAGCAAATTAAACATTAGCAAAGTGATGAAATCAGACGAAACTTTGACTTTGCACCCCTCTACACTAAGCTTATGGAAATTGAGTATTAGCTCAGATAATGTCCTGGGTGCTCTTACAGGCCAGGTTTGGAGCAGTGGACAGGAGCAGCAGTTAAACAGGAGCTCAGAGCATCATCAGCACACTGTCTGACAGGCAGGCTCAGGGTGGAGAGAATTATGAGCTGACATCAACAGCTGCTGCTCCCATGCAACACATAACCCTGGTATACACTCCCCACCCCATCACCCCCAACAGGCACCAGTCAGCCATGCCCAGAACCACTGGAGCACAGAACTTTTCCAATTCTAATGGTCACATGGACTGCCAACACAACTGACCTCATGAAAAAGGCCCACCAACGCCTGTACTTTCTGAGGAGGCTGAAGCAGACAGAACTTAACAGCATTTTATCAGTGCGTGGAGCGAATATGGTCCTCCATCACTGTGTGGTGTGGGGACTGCTCTGCTTCTGGGGGTCAGCCCAATGTTCCCCAGTACCTATGTTCTCAGGTACCTATGTCCCCCAGAGAAAATTAAGGTTAAGATTAAGGCCATCAAAATTGACTCAACCAACTTAACTGAACTGCTTTAGTGGTTAACACCTGAATGAATTTGGTTTATTTAAAATTAACAACACTCTTTTTATCAGATTTAATTGAAATATTAATTTGATTTAAACTAATAAGCTAGTTTAGTAAAACTTATTTTTTTTGTAAATATCAACTTAACCATGACACTGGAGAACAATGCCATGCATGATCTCATCTCTTTAAGATAAAAGGGGCTGTATTTTAATGCACTCACTCCCATCAATGATTGGGCAGTGGTTGAAAACTTTACTTCTTTGAATGACACTTTAGTGAACATTGCATTTCTGCTGGAATTCTAAACACAGATTTATCAAATCAATCATTCAATCATTATCAGTCATTTAAACAGTATCAAGAAGTTTGAAATGTTGTGTTTTTGGGAGCTCAAATTAAACAAAAAAACTTTCAGCAGTACTTAAATTGCAATATATAACAGTCCAGTCCACATCATTCATGGTGTAACCATGACTCCTACAAGGGTCTGACAATATTTTTTAAAAGAAAAATAAAATGGTATACAGAGAATATTTCCAGTTCAAGCAGTTGTCATGTGTGTCTCTGTTCCAATGAGTCATGATTGCACCATGATCAATGTGGATAGGACCATGTTATACCAGGTCAACACTGTAACTAAGAATTTGTTCTTAATGTTCTACCTGGTAAAATAAAGGTTAAATGAAAAATGTTATATATTGAAGTTTAAGTACAGCTGAATTGTTTTTTTGTTTAATAATTTTCTTCAAAAGACACAAGGTTCAACATTTGATTATCTGCTCTTAGTTTCACCCCAGCAATCCAGAGTTTGCTGAAGTGACACTAAAGCAGTAACTGTGTTTCAACCACTGCCCATTTAGTGATGGGAGTAAGTGTTTTCCCTTTCGGACATCAGATTATGTGTGGCATTGTTCTCTAGTACCATGGTTAAGCTGATTTTTACAAAAAATAAATAAATAAATAAGTTGCACTAAAGTATGTTATTAGTTTGAATCAAATTATTTCAATCAAATCTGATGAAAACAGTCAATTTGACAAATCCTGTTAATTAGAATAAACCTATTTCCCTGGAACATCGCTTCCAGGGAACATGGGTACGTGCCCCTGCTGCTGACAGAGAGAAGATCATTCTGCTAAAAACGTAATCTGCAGCAGTCTCCCTTCCCTGGAGGACATTTGTCTCACCAGGGCCTGGAACAAAAGCGAGGACATCCAAGATAAAATGCAAGAACCCCTCCCAACACAGTACCCTTGACTTGAGGAACACATTTAGACCAGTCACAGGACAACATCAGAAATGACATTAAATACTTTAGAATCTATTTGTTGTGTTTCCCAGTTTGCTGTTGTTTTCTCTGTCCCTGTGACCTGATCTCTCCAGTACAGAGGCCTGCAGCTGGACACACTGCGCACACCCCCATTCACACATTGGGAGAGCACAGTCGGGTTGGACTTCCTCTGGGACTGCACCGCTACCATTACCCCGCCAGAAATGAATCATCTGCTATTGATTTGTGCACAGTCTCCTTCAGCGCTGCATTCATCACGGCTCCATTTCACAATCCCTCTCTCTTTTCTAAGCATCTCCATAAAAGCCTTTTGATTGATTTCTGAATTGGGCTGGTGTGGGTGTTTTCCCGCCGTTCGTTTCCAGGCGGCAGCAGGATTTGTCCCTCCATTATTTAGCGGTGAACAAGCTGCTGGCGCTGATTAATTTCCACCTAATTGTAACCTGGCTGTGGCGTATCGACCTGCCCGCCACCACGCCGCCCCGAGCTGCAAATGAATAATATCACAAAGACAAATGTGTCGAAAACTTTCATCTAGGCTTTCATATTGATGACTATTAGAGAAAACAATAATTCCTTTGCAGGTAAATATTGCTTTTCTGACAAAAGCGCCTCTCCGCCTACGATGTGACAATAATGAATTCATTTCTGGAAGCTCTGAGTAGCACAGCACCTCGGCCGCGTGTATAAACTCAAATATTGATTGGCCTTGGGCTGCCTGTTACCAAGGAAAACGACACAGTATTTAATGTGACTGTAACAAAAGTAGGGCATTAGGAGCAGAAATATAGTGCTTATTCAGTGGAGCTCAAGCACAGGTGGGGGCCACGCAGCCTGGATGGCAGTTATCATGTGGAGGTGGATATTCATTTCAATGGAAGTCAGAGATAGAATATTCGCAGCTGGCGGTGGATAATTAGAACCTCCGTTTGCAGCAGCAGTCCCAGTCTCTCCTGATGAGGACAGAATTAACCTACTGTTATAAGTCCATTCAATCTGCAGCAGCATATGGGTTTCTCCCAGGAATTCCAGGAAGTACTGCAGTAGTACAGTTACATGTCTTCAATGGAATCTCAACAGTTTTGGTTAAAACTGTGATTGTTAAAATATGCACATGTATTAAGTGTACCGGCTTTCACAAGTTTTTATTTTTTAGACTAATAAAAGTATTTTTTTTTTAAATAATGCAATTATTCTGAAGCCACACACATTTGCCTTCTAATTTATTTTTCCTCAGATTGTAAAATTCTTATTTTCTTCCAGGCGTTTAAAAATTATTTTGAGCACTTCTAGATGGTATTTCACATTTTATAACAAAAAAAGATGAATTATTGAAAACGTCTTCCTTTACCTTGCAACAGGAGCCAGTTCCGTAAAGGCTGGGACACATCGGCCGTCTGGCGTGGTTGGATAGTTTGACTCAGTGACCTGAGACCGTTTGGTGTGTTCTGCTCCATCAGATGTAGTAGGAGACAGTTGGACATTGTTCTGGCTGATTGAACATGTCAGATCTGCGTCAGGCGCTGTGCTCAACGAGCTCTGATTGGGTGTGTGTTCCATTCACAATTTGTCAAACAAGTTGCGCTTAACATCAAAATATAAGGAACTTTAGTTCTACAACTACTTTATTATGTTCCCCACATCTGTGAGGCTAATGTGCTGCAGTTAGCTTACCTTAGCTTGTAGCCTTGTGCAGATAAAAATATAATCCTCCCTCTGAGACAAACAGCTGCAATAATCCAGTCCCTTTTATTCATTGCTGTGATCAGACATGTCTAATTTAGAGCATGTGTTTATTATTCACTGATAAATACTGGAGTTAAATGCCTGAGTGTTGCCGAGTTTTGTTTACAGGAGCCCTTTATAACCCCAGAGTTTAGTGACTAGTGCCACCTGGTGTTGTAAGTAGGTATTACATGTGCACTGCTCGTCATGGGTCTGAATAGCTTTGGTGTCTGTAACTACTTTTAGTGGAAACAAGATGAGACATGAGGAGACAAAGCAGTCGCCCTGCGGTTGGGCGTTGGGTTGGTGTGTCCCAAGATTTAAGGTCTTCTATCCCCCTCCTGGCCATGCCTACCTCACTCTGTCAGCCCAAACCCACTCTGCGAACCACGCCTTGCTCTAATGGTGATATTATTAGTGTGTGTGTTCTAAGGTCCTGTGTTTGTGCTTTAGAAATTTGCAGGAGCACTTCCTGGAGAAGACGGGGTTTCTTACCTATTCATGCGGGGCAGTGAAACAATGTTTTCAGTCCCTGAGAGGGGGACGGCCTCTGGATACAGGATTATTCAAACAGGTGAATGAAAAAAATTAACATGGTAGAACCTTTAGAAAAGCAGAGTTAGCTAAATAGGAACCCTTAAAATTGTGTAATATTTCTCTACATGTAAAACTGTACGTTAATGGTCTATCCAAAGATGCTGCAGTGGTAGAATTTAGATAATTTTAGAAGTACAATTCAACAGTTTGCCTAAGTGGGTGATTCATTGGTATAGTTTAGACACAGTTGACATGAGTGACCTGTTCACCTGCTCAGGACACTGTTCAGGTGAGTGGACACAGCTACCGCAGCTTGTGGGACCCAACTTCTGAAAGAGACTTGTGTCAAGCCCACCTCACGCTGAAATGGACAGCAGCTTTACACGAGCAGAGAGAGAAATGTGTCCTGTCATTTCCACCTGACACTGGTCACTAGAAGACTCTGCTCTGCTATGTTCAGTAAAAGTTTGTTCACCACAGAACATTATGTGAAAAGTCAACATTCCCCAGTAATAGGTCATTAGTATAACAAACAGTCATAGTAAACCAATTTGAATGCACAAAAATTACTTTGCCTGTAACTGAAATATAGCATATGGGTGGTCATTAATTGATTGCAAACTATCAGTGAACTGTGTTCAGTACTGCACTGATTATCTCACACAGAGGACTAGAGTTACACCCTGTAACTATTTCTTGGCGCTCGTGTATGGCATGTCTAGTCAGTCCATGCAACAGGAGGACAACTGAGGCTAGAACCGTTTATTACAGTTTAACAGGTAAATCCATATTTAAACTATGTAAACTAAACTATATTTTTATTTTAAAATTGACAAGATAATGCAAATGAGGTTGTTTTATAGTCATCTACTTATTCCTTTATTATGTTTACATAACCAGATGTCAGATGCCCAAGGAGCCACATGAGCAGGCCTAAAGAGCCACTTGGGTCTATAACCATAGTTTGCAGATGTCACATGTAAACCAATGCAAGTTAATGGTGAGTGCACATGCAGTTTCCATGTCATTGCTGTTTTGCCCATTTATTTTTACTTACTCTGAGGCCAACTTATTAAAGTAGGATTTGTGGTGATTTATTGATTGATTAAGCCTCGGGATAAACTGTGCTGTATAACTATTGTGATCTGCCACATTTCTGTAACTCCTGTCCAGCAGAACACACATTCAGAAACCTACAGTTACATTATTTAACCTTTAGCTTACATGCTAATATACAGTGGGGCAAAAAAGTATTTAGTTAGCTACCAACTGTGCAAGTTCTCCCACTTAAAAAGATGAGAGAGGCCTGTAATTTTCATCATAGGTATACCTCAACTATGAGAGACAAAATGAGAAAAAAAAAATCCAGAAAATCACTGTCTGATTTTTAAAGAATTTATTTGCAAATTATGGTGGAAAATAAGTATTTGGTCACCTACAAACAAGCAAGAGTTCTGGCTCTCACAGACCTGTAACTTCTTCTGTAAGAGGCTCCTCTGTCCTCCACTCATTACCTGTATTAATGGCACCTGTTTGAACTGGTTTTCTATATAAAAGACACCTGTCCACAACCTCAAACAGTCCCACTCCAAACTCCACTATGGCCAAGACCAAAGAGCTGTCAAAGGACACCAGAAACAAAATTGTAGACCTGCACCAGGCTGGGAAGACTGAATCTGCAATAGGTAAGCAGCTTGGTGAGACGAAATCAACTGTGGGAGCAATTATTAGGAAATGGAAGACATACAAGACCACTGATAATCTCCCTCGATCTGGGGCTCCCCGCAAAATCTCACTCTGTGGGGTCAAAATGATCACAAGAACGGTGAGCAAAAATCCCAGAACCACACGGGGGGACCTAGTGAATGACCTGCAGAGAGCTGGGACCAAAGTAACAAAGGCTACCATCAGTAACACACTACGCCGCCAGGGACTCAAATCCTGCAGTGCCAGACGTGTCCTTCTGCTAAAGCCAGTACATGTGCAGGCCCGTCTGAAGTTTGCTAGAGAGCATTTGGATGATCCAGAAGAGGATTGGGAGAATGTCATATGGTCAGATGAAACCAAAATAGAACTTTTTGGTAAAAACTCTACTCGTCGTGTATGGAAGAGAAAGAATGCTGAGTTGCATCCAAAGAACACCATACCTACTGTAAAGCATGGGGGTGGGAATATCATGCTTTGGGGCTGTTTTTCAGCAAAGGGACCAGGACGACTGATCCGTGTAAAGGAAAGAATGAATGGGGCCATGTATCATCAGATTTTGAATGAAAACCTCCTTCCATCAGCAAGGGCATTGAAGATGAAACGTGGCTGGGTCTTTCAGCATGACAATGATCCCAAACACACTGCCCGGGTAACGAAGGAGTGGCTTCATAAGAAGCATTTCAAGGTCCTGGAGTGGCCTAGCCAGTCTCCAGATCTCAACCCCAAAGAAAATCTTTGGAGGGAGTTGAAAGTCCGTGTTGCCCAGCGACAGCCCCAAAACATCACTGCTCTAGAGGAGATCTGCATGGAGGAATGGGCCAAAATACCAGCAACAGTTTGTGAAAACCTTGTGAAGACTTACAGAAAACGTTTGACCTCTCTCATTGCTAACAAAGGGTATATAACAAAGTATTGAAATGAAATTCTTTAAAAATCAGACAATGTGATTTTCTGGATTTTTTTTCTCATTTTGTCTCTCATAGTTGAGGTATACCTATGATGAAAATTACAGGCCTCTCTCATCTTTTTAAGTGGGAGAACTTGCACATTTGGTGGCTAACTAAATACTTTTTTGCCCCACTGTATATGCTAATTGCTGTAATAAATAAAACTTCTAAAAATGGATAAACTCAGTATTGATTTCTAACCAGGCTCTGACATCACTCACACGTGGTTGTGGGGTTGACAGCTGCCAAAAACTTTTGATTATTCATAATTTATTCATTATTCATTAGCCGTCAATAATTGACGGCTAATGCTAATTGCTATAGGAAGAAATATAGTGTATGGGCCACAGAATTCTGAAAATTGCCTGGCTAGCCCACCAATGTGCCGTTCGCTCCAGCAGCCTACGCGGCGTCTAGGTAATAATATCTATGACAGACAGTTATCTTGCCAACAGACAACAAACCAATGATGGCCCACACCCAACCTCCTTTGCAGCAGTAGTCAGGTCCTTACCATTTCATACAAAAACAGTTTAACTCCGGTTTAATAAAAGTGATAAGTCATGAAAATCATTTTAGAAAACGATTTTATCCCAGTTTGTTGTGATTGGTGCAGAAAGCTGTGACCTTTGGGTGAACCCTGTGTTTGTCTCTCAGCTGATTAGAGTGGTGAATTTCTCAGACTATTATTTCTTGCCGTTTCATCTCTGTCTGAAGTTTCCTGACACGCCGAGGGCGACGTGCCTCGCTTGGAGATCTCTGATAACTTTATTCACAGACATGAAAGGGAATGGCAGAGCAGCGTCTGCGCCAAACTGCTCAGAACGCCAAAGAGAGTGTGAATTTTAATCACACAGCTGTCTCTCCGTGTATACACAGCTCCTCCAACACATGCGTGACAAATGAAGACTTCATGCTGAATTTGGGTTTGGTGTCAAGCGTGAATTCTAAAGGAGAACACTGAATATTTAGCTGTGATTGTGTGTCTCGGTGTAGCACATAAACGTGTGTGAGTCAAATCTGGTTTGTGGAGGGATGGAGGCGGTGTCCTCAGCCTCTGAGAACATGAGCCATGATTCAGCCATGAGGAGGAAGATGTTTCTGCACAGCATTAAAATGAGCTCTTTACTGTAGTAATGAAGAGATTAGTGAAATTAATGAAACCATTAAACCCTATGTGCGCAACCTATGCATATTTTGAGTCGCATGTGGCTCTTTAGCCCTGCTCTTGCTGCTCTTTGCGCATCTGAAATCTGGTTATGTAAAGTCAATAAAGGAAAAAGTAGAAAACAATAAAACATTGTGCATCTGCATCATCTTGTTAATTAAAAATAAAACTTTCTTATTGTTTTCCAGCATATATTGTGGACTAAACTCTTAAACAGCAATAATAAACCTTTTTAGTCTCAGTTCAATGCAGTTGCACCCACACACAAGCACGAAGAAATAAAAAGCATATAGTTCTATGAGCGAGATAATCAGTGCAGTATTTAACACAGTTAATTTGCAGTTATTATGAGCACCCATATGCTGTATCTTCTAGTTAAATTAGTTATGAGCTAAGTGCCTTTTGTGCATTAAAACTGGCTGTGGCTCTTTACAGATTCAAATTTTGTGGTTTTGGGAACAACTGGCTCGTTGGATTCATAAGGTTGCAGACCCCTGAACTAAAATGAATAAATACATTTAATTTTTACATGAACTCAAATGTTTGCACATTGACAGGTCCAACCTGCACCTACTACTGAAGTGTATTTATTGATATTATTTCATTAAAATTTCCAACTACAACTGGTCCCTTGAAATAAGGGGCTATGTGTGAAGAAAACCTTTACTCCAATGTCGATGTAACTACCTCATAGGTATGCACTTCACTTTCTCCTTGATTATGTCATTTCAAATCCACTGTGGCAGTGTCCAGCAGCCTGAATGATCACACTGACAGTCAGGCATGTTAACTCCTCTAACCATCATGCACACCAAAACTCAACTGCAGAACCATGCCATCTTTATGGCCTAACAAGTCCATCCTGAGTTCATGTGAGTGACATCACAGTAATATTTGCAAATAGTCACTAGACACTCCCTTATTATGATTGTTAACTATTGCCACTTTGAGTGTGGGAGTCATTGGGTGTTTCTCAAAGCCCAGGTACCTTGCCTTACCTTGATTACATCATGTCTTTTGTTTGGCTAACGTGGCTAATTCACCAAGGATACAGCAGTGGATCCTTTGCTGTCTTGCATTGGTCAAAATCACCCATAATGCTCTGCAGCCTTTTTGAAAAAAAGAATAAAAAAATATGAGGACATGTATTACTTTAAAAAACTTATTTGAGATTATTTCTAAGCAAAAATTTTACACTATGATGTTATCCCCATGACACTCGGTCACTCTGAAGTGTGTTCCATTAGCCGTTTAATTGGAACCCTTGTGTCTTGGGCTGCTCCCTCATCTCTAACCCACAAGATTTCATTTTTTTATTCAAAGTTTCCACAGTAAACATTTCCAGATAACACAGATTACTCTGACAAGAAAACATTAGGGGTGCGAATCGTTGGTCATCTCACAATTTGATTCAAAAACGATGCATCAATGAATCTAGCACTATTTTGGTTCATGTCAGCTTTAATATGACATATGACTGAAATCTGTTATCTATTATTTATTTATCCAACATTTTATATTATGAACATTATTATTTGTAATTGTATATTATATATTTGAAACATTAATTGAAATGGTCTTTTCAACTATGTTCAATGGTGCTCGACACTGTGAGACTAGAGTGACCACCTGTCCCTCTTTTGGTTATACTCCACATTTAGGCATCTGTCTCTCTGTCCCACTTGTTAAGACAATGTCCCACCCAAAAAACAGAGAGAAGTATTCAAGAAGTAGGGTTAGTACTCCTTGTGTAAAATGTAGAATAAATATTTGTATAGGGTGAATATATGGTGGGTGTGTTGCTGCTCCTGCGTTTCTGGAAATGCCTCCATGGAGCTGTGAGCTGGGGTTGACGCTGGATTGTTTTGAGAATATGCAGACTGAGAGCTTTGATCTTGTTTTTCCAAAAAAGAAAGTCTCATTAAAGACATTACTTTGCAAAATGTGTGTTTTTGTGATGACAACTGGGCATCAAATGTTTTATAGGCCCTAAACTGGAGCAACGTGTATCTCAGTAAGTTTGTAAGTTATTTTTCTATATCAAAACATTTAGTTCTCAAGTCCGTCCCACCTTGTCCCACCAAATTGCACACCACTTTTTGTACTTTTTGAGGTGGTCACCCTATGTGAGACAGTGGTCCTTTATGTTTTGCTTTATTGCTAAATCATCACACTCTTTTTTGGCGCACCTTGTAACCGCTGCGGCTCATGCCCAAGTCTCGTTTGCCTCAAATTTTCATTTTATAACATCCATAACAGCTCCAGACAGTAGCCTGTAAGTAAATGGGTGCTGCCATGTTGACACAGAGAGCGGAAGTAAACAAACCCACAGGTATCTCCAGCACAAGTGCATTCAGAATGTTGCAACTATTTGCATGATAGTTTAAATGATTAATAGACTTTATAAAATTACGATTATAAGCTTTCTGAATCAGTTGAGCATTGTATTAAAGACTATTATTTTTCCCACCTCTAGAAAACATGTTTGAAACTATTAAAAGCATGTTTTTTTCTTTGTATCTTAATAAACAGAACGCTTCAGCTCCTGCAGTTCTCAGCACAGCACTGTCAGCTTTAGGGCCTCTGAGATTCTGTGTCTCAGGAGCCTGATGGTTGTGTGAGTAAACCACTGCTGCCGAACAGACAGTGCTTGTTGTGGTTGCTGGCGGTCAGGATGATGTATGAGATCTCTGAAGCCACACATCACAGTAAACTGGCCCTGACAGGAGAGCGGAGCGGCCAGCGTATTTGAGGGGCCCAAACTGATACAAACGTCTACAATATGAATCACTGGAGAGGACAGATAAAGACAAGTATGGGCTCCAGCACAACGGGGACGGTTCGCCACAAGGACGAGAGAATGTACGCCTTTTATTTTCACATTTTGATCATCAAACACAGACTGGCAGATAGCACTTATCTGCAGCGCACATAGCCATCACTCTGAATGTGTGTGACAGACACTCAGACGCCATCACTCCCTGTGTTCAGCTCCTCCCCAGGGCCACTGGAGCTAGGGGCTGCATTATCAATGACAGGGATATGAGCCAACAACACCCACTGCATTATTATTTTGTGACTATATGTTTTATTCCCCAAAACAGTAACTGCATCCTGGTATCCACACTCTGCAAGGAGATCAAATTGAATTGGTTAATTCTTATATTTAACCCTCAGCCCTCCTGTCACCCTTTAATGTATTTTTTGCTCTCATTTTGGCATTTCTTCTGCTAGGGTGAGGATATTTGACAAAGATGTTCATTAATAAATGCATTCAGCGTCACAACTTAAAGCCTTTTTTGGTCCAATTGACTTACATTAAAATCACTTATTTTCACTCTACTGCCATTTCAATACAGAAAAGTTAAATCATGTTAATTCCTCTGTGATCCTGTCAGTCAGAGGCTTCTAAGAGGCTAAAAAAAACACAAACAAAAAAATCACCACCAGGAACACAAAACACAAACAAACACACACACAAACAAACAAACAAAAAAACACTTTTCATCTTTAAATAATAAATAATTTAGGGGGTTAAAATATGAAAGTGAATTCACTTTTGCTACGAATGATGAGGACAGGGGTTAATGATCCAAAAACAACAAAAAAAGTATTTTTCTTCATGTTTTATATTTTTAAATGTGACCCAGTGACGTAAAAGGCGTTAAGAAGAACCTGATGACCTGATGAAGAGGACCTGAGGGCTAATATCAAAATATTTGGGCATTTCTAAACTTTCCTTTCAGATTCATGTGGAAAGTTGAGAAGTAAAATTGTTTTCTTGGATAGGAACAGGTCACTAATAATGCCTGTTGTGGACTACAGTGAATGTATCTATGTTTGCTTCTGCTACTGAAGCCACTTGATTCTGTGTATAACAGTGTTTTATAACTGGTGATAGGTACTGTCTCTCATTCACCGTTGTATATTATATGAAAAAGTGGGGTGACCCTCTCTCACAACATTGTCTTTTGTTTATTTACAAAGCACTTTGTGGAAAGCTTCCCCTGTATATAGCCTCACTCTTAAATGATAGTAGTACAAATTATCACAGAGGCATATTAGATTATCTGTTCCATGCACTAATTCTGAGCAAGGAAATACTGCCTAGCTGCTTTCATGTTCCAGACAGATGGAATAAGCTCCAGGATACACTTAAATTGACTCAGTTGGTTCACATACAAAATTTCAGAGTACTGCTCGAAGATGTATAACATGTACATGTTTTAGGTAATTTATTATCTTTTTATGTATTTTATTTATGTCTGTGATTTTATCTGTAACAGGGCGCCCTTGCAAATGAGAGCTCGCTCTCAAGAGCTTTCCCTGTCTAAACAAAGGATAAATAAATAGAAATAAAAGGTAACACTTTAGTATAGGGTCCACTTATTGACCATTAACTAAGTGCTAATAAGCATTTTTAGTGGTTAATTAGTTCTTAATTGGAAATTATAAAGCACCTATTAATTCCTTATTCTGTGTGAACATATTCTACAACTAATTAGCAACTAACTAACATTTTCCCCTTAATAAACTAAAAATTACTGCTTTATAATTAACAATTAAATGCTTATTAATCACAAACTAGCATGCTAATTAGCACTTAATTAATGGTTAAAAAGTGGACCCTAAACTAAAGTGAGAACCATGGGCAGTTGCTAAGTGGTTGTTACTTTGAGGTCATTGTGGAGATTTCCTAAAGCAACAGAAAGAACAAGGCTGGAAACTGGAGCTTATTCTCCACAAACCCACACTGCTTGAACCCACTAAGCCTATTTTGTTACTGCACAGTGATGTACATGTGTTGTTAGCAGCGAATCAAAAATAAAAGAATAGCCATAGACATTGCCCTATACCAGACATCCTCATAGTGAGTCATCTGCTTCCCATGGGAAATTTGGCACGGTTCTTCCATGATGTAACCATCTTCATTGATCATGGAGTTCCCACTTTTGTTTGTTTGTTTGTATGATTGTGAACTAATGGGACTGGTCCGTGTATCATTCATTCAATTCAATTCATTTTTGATTTTCAATAAAAAATCAAAAATTTAAACATGAAAAAAACACATTTTGAAATGTTTTTGTTGATATGAAAACAAAAAACAAATAATGGTTTGATTTTCATTTTTCTATTTGATGCTTAGTTTAAAAAATGAACATTTGAAGACTCGGGGACGGAAATCAAAATAAAATTTTTCTTTAATTGTTTTTCTTGACCCAGAAGTTGATCCTGTGTGGCCTGTGTAGCTTACACTTAGTGTAGCTTTAACTCTCATTAAACTATAAGAGTTATTAAAGTTAACAAGACTGGCATGTAAAAAAGGATATTTATGAAGAGGTAGTCTATTGCTAAAAATAAGACATCATTCTGAGCTGCTGTTTTTCTCTCTCTCCTATAGGTAGGCACACTTGTGGATGACACACGTGCTTCTTTTTTTTTTTTTTTTTTTTTTTTCTTGCCATGAGTGCATTCCTGTAATATTAAAAGGGTAAAGTTAAAGCCAGACTTTCATTTAGAACAATAAGAAATAATGTGGTTAGTCTCTTGCTGCATTCTTTCAGCAGCACAGACAGTGATGGAGAGGTACAGCGGGGGGAGGGTTGTGAATATCAGTGAATGTTCTCTGAGGGTCGCAGCTCTAAAAAGTTGAGAACCACTGGTTTAACTAAGTCTGAGAGGGAGACAAGCAAAGCTTTAACTACTGTCACTGTTGTGACAATGAAGTGTAAGCTACACAGGCCACACAGGATCAACCTCCGGGTCACAAAAAATGATTAAAGAAAAATTAAATATTGAATACCTCCTCGATTTGGTCTTCGAGTTCATTTTTTGAACTAAGCATCAAATTGAAAAATATAAAATCAAACTGTTATTTGTTTTTTGTTTTCATATCAAAAAATTTAAATTTGAAAAAGAAGCCATTTTTCATGTTTTAATTTTTCATTCTTAATTGAAAATCAATTGAATGAATGATACACGCACCAATGTCTGTGCTTTAACACACCCCTTCAAACTGCTCACTAACAGAATCCATTCGTGCTTATCACCTGTTCTGTGTGGTGTGAGGTGAGGTGGTGGAGAGTATGTTTCCTGAGATGCATGTGTTTTTTTGCGTGCCGCCAGCAGACCCACAGTCAGTCTGTCTGTATTGGAACTGTCAGGGTGATAGAAAAGTCTCCAGAGTTTATGTCTAATCTGAGCCGCACACAGAGTGTCTAAAGGAAACTCTGTTTTTCACATTTGCATCCAGTTTCTTTGATTTTTGTGAGATGAAATTTCAGATTCACTTTTGGATGACAACAACTTGGACTAAATATGGAAACAGATCATGCTATAGTGGATGTTGTGGCAATGAAAGTCATCTTAAACATAAAACAACAGTCTTTGTTTAAACCACACTTTTCCCCAGTCTACTGTCCAACTGAATCAATACAACACTGCAAAGTGCTTATTACGTCCAGAGTCAGGGACCGTTTACACAAGGCCTTTTGCCAAAACTGCAATGATTATGTGGCTCTTTGTCTCCATGAGAACAGAGTTTTTACTTCACTAATTCGGAACAGCAAGGAGCTGCTCAGAGGGCTCTGAACTCAGACAGACTGTGAAGACTGCGTCCTCTGTGAAACCATGACATAACAGCCCTGTCAAAAAACACAATTAACTGTTCACTGCAGAGCTGCATTCTCAAAATATAGGGATTTTTTGTCTTATACATTCTCATTTGGATAATTCCCTGTTAAAAATCCTTACTGGTCCTCCAGAGTTTATAAGCACTGCCCAGGAAGACCATAGGATTAAAAAGGAGCTACAGCCTCTTCTGCAGGCTAATCACTGACCTTTTCTGAGAATATCACATTTAAACAATTATTTTGATAAAAGACACATAAACCAACAAACACCAACAAGAATATAACCTTAACCAGAGGGGACACAGTAATGCACGGGTTCCCAAAGTGGGGTCCGGGGCCTCAGGTGGGTCTGCAAAGACACTGCAGGTTGTCTACAATAAATAAATCTAATAAAAACTAATATTTATATTAGTATCTATAATTTTTAGCCAACAGACAGTGTTTTGTAACATTTTATAGAAATCCATTGAGAAAAACAAAGTATTTTGAATTTGTGAAATTTTATTGTTGGGGGTCCATATGGGAATTTTGGAAATTTAAGGAGTTTCTCTTGACTTTGGGAATGTCTGCAGTAATATAACAGACCCATATTGGCTCCCACAAAGTTCCTTAAGGTTTAGGCAGCTTTTTTTGCATCTAATTGTAAATTTGGTTTCAAACAAAGTCCAACCTGGGTTTTTGCTGCTGGTCTTTAGTGACCAACCTGACAGTATTAGGTGTGTAGCTGTGTTACACCTGTGTGATAAAACCACAGACATACAGCAGTTACTGAACTTTACCGAACACCGTGAGGCTTTTCTTCTGCTCAGTGATATATCATCATCACCCCAGAATTCGCCTAATTGTTGGAAATTATCTCCATCAAACTCTGTTATTACAGTCATTTAACGTCGGAGTGCAATACAAGCCCTGGTTATTGCTCCGGTACGAGCTGCGGTGGAGATGGCAGTGGTTTGAACTCAGAGGATTGTCTTTCATTTCGCAGCACCGTGCAGTGATCCTTTACACTGACAGCAGCACATCTTCTCCACTCCTCGTCACCGTCTTTGTGCTGTTTTTCTGAGCTGGTAATTTTGTGGAACTGTGTGGGTTTAAAAACACGCTGCCAGATTCACACAGAGTAAGAACAGAGAGTATTTTTAAAAGGTGTTAAAACGGAAAAGTGAATTTAAAGTTTTTAAGAATTTGAGAACTCCTTTGTAAATTAACTTTACAATTTAAGAATACATTTGTTGAATTATTAAAGTTACTTGAAATTTGAACAAATTATGGCAAAATTTGACTCCACATACCACCTTTCTAGGGTAAGATTAAGGTGAAGTTGTCCCAGTATGGAAATTTGTTTTCTGTCAGGAGCAGTGGGTGAACTGAGGAGCTCCCAGAGCAGGAGCCTTCTCCAAATCTTGAGCCGGGATCCTGGTCAGGAGGACCTAGCTGGACGATCATCCTATTGTGCATGTTTTAGTTTGATGTAGGAAATTGGAGCACATGGAGAAAACCCACCCAGACACAGGGAGAACATCACTATCTCTTATCCAAAAATGAATCTTCTTGTTGTGAGGTGACAGTCTCTTCAGTTTTTTATTGATGACACAAAATCAAATGAATTTGCAATTTGTGAAACTTAAGCAAACACTCACTGCAACTCTTAAAACACTTCAAAACAAAGAACAATGGAATCTCAATCCATCAAAGTCTTGGTCTCAATATGCTCTTTATTCCAAATAGCCCTTTTCCACCAGCACTACTTGGTTTTACTCGACTCAGTTTTACTTGGTTTGGGTCACTTTCCAGTACTTTGTAGAACTGGTTTATTGTGGGCGACAACAGCAATGGAGGCAATGTTGTACTTTGTTCTGTTTATTTTTTTAATTTATTTTTTTATTTTGTTTTTTTTTTTACTCGCAAAGCCAAAGAAAAAAGTTTGAGAAGCCATACAGCAACATCAAGCCGAAGATAAGAAGTTGTGTGCTGCAAAGAGACAACGTTTTAGGATAAGTCTCTCATTGCGGCTCGCTCCGAGCTCTTTGTCACTTCGTCACCCAGCAGGCAGAGAAGTGTACGAACCTCGCTGAAGCTCCACAGTGTCATTTTACAAACAGCCACTGGTCTCACAAAAACAAAAAAATATATATATATATACACACTGCTTAGCTGTTGTCAATACTTTTAAAAATATTTTTTTGTGGCTAATGGTGCACATATAACGCACAACTGACAAGATTCTTTGACCAATCAGTGAGCAGCAATCATGTCAGAGTCACATTTTAGTACTGGTTTTGGCTCAGTTAGAATCTCGGCTGAGCAGGTACCAAAAAGTACCTGGTATTGATAACGCTTGCCTAATGGAAAAGCTGACAAAGCGAGTAGAACTGAGTAGAGTAAAACCAGGTAATGTTGGTGGAAAAGGGCCATTATAGACGGACCAATCCTGAGTCAGGAGAAGATACCGGAGAGGACACAAAAGAAGATACAAGAGAGAATAAAGGAGAGGACACAAAAAGATAGCACACGTGATCCTTTAGTCCATTTTATTCTTTTCTCTGAGACCTTTCTTTCTGTCTGGATCTACAGCTCAGGATTGGTCAGAGCAGGAGGACTAAAATCTAGAGCATTTAGCTTCTTTAGGCTGATACTTGGACATCAGCATTAAGTACAGTACAAGATGAATGTACAATGTATATTTAAAGGTATATCAGTGTATGATGACAAAGGCTTGGTGGAGCCATGTGCCATCTCTGTTGATAAAATGAGCTCATATCTGAGTCCAGAGTCATCCACACAATCATTTTCCCTAACTTGTTAATTAATATGGCTTCATAATAAACTTTCCCTGCTCTGGCAGCCTTCCCAAACAGTCCGCTCTGACAGTGCACTCTGAGGCTGCATTAGCGCGCTGAGGTTGGCACTCGTTCATTACTCACTAATCACTGTGAGTAATTCCGCTGCAGAGGCCTCCGTTATGGCTGTATAAATCTCAGATATTAATATGGTGGGGCCTGAGTGGAAGGTCAGCCAGAGCCAAAGTCAGGTCCACTCGCCCCTGTGTCAGCAATTAGCCCTGAACACGATCAGAACCTGGGCCCTGGATGGACAAAGGGTCAGCTCTCACTCACCCTTGCAGCACACAGAGGGCAGGAAGGACTTTTCATGTAGGGATGACACATCCGACCAAAATGAAAGGGTCATGGTTGGACCCAGGATCATTTTCAAATGCGTAATAGACTGTGTTCATGTGTTGCAACATTTAGGTTTGTAGCATGAAACTGAGATGGAGGCAAGCAAGGATTCACCAGAAAATCCTGCTGCTTAAAATATCCTATAATACGCTTTCAGGTTTTTTGAAATGTGGACACATTTGCATTAGTATTACAGGTTTTCTAACTTGTATATGCATGGAGAAAGTCTTCTGTTGGGGAGCTGTGACTTTGTAGAGAAGGCTTGGATTAGGTGTCGATGACCCCTCCTGACAACAGTGGAGACTGGGCAGAGAATAAAGTGGCTATTGAGCACAGCTGTTAGCAACATGATGCTAACAGATAGATAAACGAGCTGACTGCTTTGTAGTGACAGAGGTTTAAGGCTGAAATGATCATGATGTATGGGCTTTAGAAACACACAGAAACATCTGGTTTCACATATCTACATAAAGCTGTGAGACCAAGCATTTTCAGTTCTTGAGAAGTGCCAACATAGCATAGCATAACATAGTTAAAAGCTCAAAAAGTTGATTTAGCAGAATAGGGGATCTTTCAGTGTCAATATTCACGTTTTGAGTTATTTAAAAAAATAACTGGCAGTTTTTATTCTTTTAGGACGTCCATCCATCTTCTTCCGCTTTATCCGGGGCCAGGTCACGGGGTAGCAGTCTAAGCAGAGATGCCAAGACTTCCCTCTCCACAGACACTTCCTCCAGCTCTACTGGGGGACCCCAAGGCGTTCCCAGGCCAGCCGAGAGACATAGTCCCTCCAGCGTGTCCTAGGTCTTCCCCGGGGCCTCTTCCCGGTGGGACATGCCCGGAACACCTCCCCAGGAAGGCGACCAGGAGGCATCCGGAACAGATGCCCGAGCCACCTCAGCTAGCTCCTCTCGATGTGGAGGAGCAGCGGCTCTACTCCGAGCTCCTTCCGTGTAACTGAGCTCCTCACCTATATCTCTAAGGGAGCCCCCAGCCACCCTGCGGAGGAAACTTTTTTCAGCTGCATGTATCCGGGACCTTGTCCTTTTGGTCATGAACCCTCAAGCACCCTATGGAGGGTGTAGAGCTGGTCCACTGTTCCACGACCGGGGCGAAAACCGCATTGTTCCTCCTGGATCCGAGGTTCGACTATCGGCCGAATTTTCCTCTCCAGTACCCTGGAATAGACTTTCCCGGGGAGGCTGAGAAGTCTGATCCCCCTATAGCTGGAACACACTCTCCAGTCCCCCTTCTTAAAAAGAGGAACCACCACCCCAGTCTGCCAGTCCAGAGGTACTGTCCCCAACCGCCATGCGATGTTGCAGAGACGTGTCAGCCACGACAGCCCCACAACATCCAGAGACTTGAGGTACTCAGGGCAGATCTCATCCACCCCTGGTGCCTTGCCACCGAGGAGCTTTTTAACGACCTCGGTGACTTCAGCTTGGGTGACGAATGAGTCCACCTCCAAGTCCCCAGCCTCTGCCTCCTCAACGGAAGACGTGTCGGTGGGATTGAGGAGATCCTCGAAGTAATTCCTTCCACCGCAAGACAACATCCCCAGTTGAGGTCAACAGCTCCCCACCTCCACTGTAAACAGTGTTGGCAGTCCCTCCTTGAACCGCCACCTTATCGTGGTGGAGGGGTTTGAGTGCTCGAGTGATCCTAGGAGCTATGTTGTCTGGGGCTTAATGCCCCTGGTAGGGTCTCCCATGGCATACAGGTCCTAGGTGACGAGCCAGACTAAGAGCGGTTCAGAAGCTCCATATGATGCACACAATAACAAGGTCCGTTACGTCGCCCAGATTGGTGTCACAGGGGCCCCACCCTGGAGCCAGGCCTGGGGTTGGGGTTCGCAGGCGAGCACCTGGTGGCTGGGTCTCCTCCCGGCCAGGCCCAGCCTACGTGGGACCGCCTTCCCGTAGGCCCACCACCTGCAGGAAGGTCCATAAGGGGACGGTGCAGTGTGATTTGGGTGGCAGTCAAAGGCGGGTGCCACGACGGCCCAACCCATGGACACAGAACCTAGCCATTGGGACATGGAATGTCTTTGGAGGATGTTTATTTTTTATTGCACCGATCCAGTACATGACTTGTTTACTCCACTCCCCTTAGGTAGAAGGCTGAGGACCCTTCAAGCCCAACAAAACTGAGCTGCAGCTTCTTCCCTGAAGCTATAAGGCTAATGAACTCAGTGAACTTTTCCTCAAACCAGCCTATCACTCAAAATGACTGAAATGAACTGTGCCCTTTTAAATCATTAACTGCACTGCAAGTGTTGCTAGTTTTTATCTACTTCCAATTAATGTAAACATCCATTTAAATATGGTTTTATTTATCTTTAGTATTTTTTGGTGTATGTTAGTAATATTAATTTATAATGCTGGTCCCGAGTAATAACTTTCGTCCTTTCATGTCTGACATGTTGAATGAAAATAGAGTATATTTACTTTTTATATATTTACTTCTATTTTTATTTTTTGTAGATATGTAAATAGGCAAATCTTGTAAATTTGTATCTATTCTATAGTATTTTATTCAAAGTATTTTATTGCTATAACCATTCTATACCTATATTTCATTTTACTTGTGTTTTTTGAAAAACTGAGGTACTGTGACCAAGCAATTTCCCTTGTGGATCAATGAAGTAAACCTTGAATATTTAGAGTTGCCAAAAATGACTAGTTGGAGAAACTAACAACAGTAAATCTCTAATCTCCACTGTCTGTGAGCACTGCTCCTAATTCTCTCTCTGTTCCTCTGAGCTGCTGCAGCACTTGGCCCAGGGCTCCTAAAGTTTGCTTCAGCCATAAGATAAAGAGAGGCCATTAACCTGTCCATGAAAATTATTATTAGCAGATTTTCTGTTGAAGAATTCAATTGAAGATTTCTATTGACTCAAATTTGACTCTCCAAATCATGACTGACTACATGTGTTTCACTGGCTGCACAACTGGATACTTTCCACACAAAAAAAAGCAACCCAAGTTCATCATTCATTTTCTAACATGTTTCCCGTCAAAGGGTTACTGGACCTTTGCGATATACTTTGCCCGATAATCTGTTAGACATTCACTCTCATTCACTAAGGGTGGATCACCATTAATTTATGTATGTATGCATTTTTTAAACACTTGAACATTGTTCCTCTTCAAATACATCTCTGACATGGATGGTTTGTGGTGGAATGATGTTCTTTTCACTTTCGCAATGCAGTCACTATTTTCTGCAACAATAAAGTTAAAGCAAAGGTCTTGAGAGAGTTCTTTGCTTTTACCCATCATGTTTTCTCTTTTACACCTTTGTAAAGAAACACCTCTGTATAGGTCAGACTAGAAGCAGGATTGATTTCTGATCACTGATTTCAGATGGTGCTTTTTTGCTCCACTCCTTTCTTCATATGTTCAATATTTTTTCCCTGTGTCATTCCATTTTATTACACACAAGTGAATTTCCTGAATATATTTGTTTTTGTTTCTTTGTACGTACTGGATTGCTTGGGTTGGCACCAATAATTTCCAGCCAGTGCCATGTCAGAAATATATTTTTTGTGAAAAGCTGTGACTGTGGTCAATACTGCACTGTTAAAAAAATCTGTAACATTTACGGTAAAATATTGGCAGCTGTTGAAAGACTGTCTGGTGATTTTTACAATACTAAAGCACTTTTTCTGCCTTGTCTATATGACTCACTGTCTCTGATCTGCATAAAAACATTTTTGGAAAAATCTTTAATGGAAAAATGAAGGTAACTCACTATAAAAAAAATTTTCCGTTAAAATTCTGGTAACCACAGCTGCCAATATTTTACCATAAATTTTACAGATTTTTTTTTTAACAGTGTAGTATTGACCACGTCACCGCTTTTCCCAACAAACATGGTACTGGCAGGAAATGATCAGTGCCAATCCAAGCAATCCCACTTTAAATGTCTTAAACAGATTATTATGCAATTTGCCCAGGGATCAAACTCATTACTAGCAGTGAGGTCAACTAAACTGCAAAACTCTTTACAAAAACTTCTCCACCTGATCATAATAATGAAACAAAATGTGTTGCTAAAACTGTACCACAGCTCAGAGCATGACCTCACCCGCTTATTCTCCTGGACATTTGAACCAAACCCATCTCTGCTCCCATTAGCCTCCTGCTTTTAGAGTGGACCCAACTCCAGTGAGCAGCCCATTCAAGCCTCTGCCTCCCAACTGCGCACCAGAGAAACAGCCGCTGTCCCATGTGTCTTTAAGAGGATTAGCAGAGATGGATCCGGAGGTGGGCTCCTCCATTGTTTTCAGAACAGTGTGAGATGATTGATATGACAAACAGAGATTAGTGGATTATGTTCTGTCAAAAAAGTGTGGAATTTGTGAGTGCTGTATAACGGTGTTTGGAGACCATGACGCTGTGTGCACTGCTGGGTGCGCTGCTTGGTGCTGGTCCTACACAGAGATGACAAAGTCCTTTCTCTCAATCTGTTAAGTGTTAATTCTGAAAATTGATAAGGTCTTGGGTATGTGTGTGTGTGTGTGCGTGTGTGTGTGTGGGGGGGGGGCAGACTTGAATGCCTGTCTTGTTGTTGGACTGTGCTAGCCACAGTTTGCCCATAACAAACAATATGTCCAAGCACAAGGGTGTCTATCAGTGCATGTGGCACCAGGACACCCTAGGCCAGAGGTCAATTATAGACTATGTTGTCATTTCATCGGACCTTGGGTCCTTTGTCCTGAACACTGGGGTGAAATGATTGGCAGATCTGTCAACTGATCACCATCTAGAGTTGAGTTGGATCTGCTGGCGGTGGAGAAAGCCGGACAGACTCGGCAGACCCAAACGTATTGTGAGGGTCTGTTGGGAATGTCTGGCTGAACTCTCTGTCAGAGAGATCTTCAACTACCATTTCTGGGTAAGCGTCAACCAAATCCAGAGGAAGGGGACAATGAGTCAGAGTGGACTGGCTCCATTATTGATGCAGTCATTTGGAGGTGTGGTTGTAGCAAGGTCTCAGGTGCCTGTTGTGGCAGCAACCCCCGAACCTCGGTTGGAGGTTGCTGCCACAACGGAACGGTCAATCTGAAGGAGTCCTATCAAATCTGGTTAGCCAAGTGTGCCATGGCCTGAGTGGTAGATGGTCAGTTGGTAGATGGTGGAAAGAATACTTTGAGGATCTCCTAAATCCCACTGACATTTGTTTAGGAAGCAGAGGCTGGCGAACTCTGACGTGGACTCATCCATTACCCAAGCTGAAGTCAATAAGGTGGTGAAATAGTTACTCAGTGTCAAGGCCCAAGCACCCCAAGTCTCTGGATGTTGAGGGACTGTCTTGGTTGACATGTCTCTGCAGCATCGCATGGCGGTCTGGGACAGTAGCAGCAGCTTGGTTTGCATTGGCAGCAGTAAGTCAGTCCTGCTCCCATGTTGGACTCTGGCAGGGCTGCTGTTTTTCAGCAGTTCAGTTCTATATCTTTATGATTTGAAGACCACAGGATTGTATCTGCTTTTTGCAGATGATGTCCTGTTGGCTACATCAAACCAAGACCTTCAGCATGTACAGGGGTGGTTTGCAGCCAAGTGTGAAGTTTCAGGGATGAGAATCAGTACTTCCACAGCTGAGGCCATGGTTCTTAACTGGAAAAGGGTGGCTTGCCCTTTCCAGGTCAGAAGAGAGTTCCTGCCTCAAGGAGAGAGTTCAAGTATCTCAGGGTCTTGTTCACGAGTGAGGGAAGGATGGAGCGTGAGATTAACAGGTAGATCGGGGCAGCGTCTGCAGTAATGGGATCAATGTACCGGTCTGTTATGGTAAAGAAGGAGCTGAGCCGGAAGGTGAAGCTCTTGATTTATCGGTCAATCTATTCCCACTTTCACTTAAAAAGTTATGAGCTTTGGGTCATGACTGAAAAGACAAGATCTCATCACACTCCTACTAATAGAGTTATTAACCGGTAAACCACGGCTGGTGGCATATAACTATGAATGAATGAGCAATATGTATACATTTTATTATGAAGAATTGATGTCACTGATTCATCCAAGTCACCATTTGTCTTAATAAACAGAGTTGCAGGATGTCCATATTGTATTAAAATTATCATACTGTTGTTATGGTTTGGTTTTTTTTTATCCTGGTTTAACCCTTGAGACATGTTGATGAGGATTTTCTGGCTGCTGTAGAACTCCTCTCTACTTTGTGTTTCAGTTCAGCCTGCAGCAATATTAAAGTGCTTCTCAATCTAAAACATTTTTTTTTTCAGCTCAAACCAAAAAGTAATGATTTTCTTTGGACGGAAGCAAACCGTGACACCATCAGTCATATTGTACAGAACTGAGGGAAAGTGGTTAAAAACAGGCAACAACACAAGATTTCGGTTTGCCTTTATTAAAAAAAAAAAAAAAGGCGAATGAAGGCTGCAGAAGAAGTTGAAGTGAACTTGTAAAGAGTTTGACAAGAGCAAATGTTTATACTGATACATAATACATGATGTTCTGAGATTGGTTTTGTGCAGCTCATTAAGATGTTGAACTCCATAACCAGAACAGTCTGAACTGACGGAACTGTCATCAGCTAAAGAGGACGTATTATGTTCACAATCACAGTCATATCATAACAATAAATATCTTCCCTTTGCTGTTCCCTTTCAGAGAACACCACACATCATCTGACTCCAGCTAACTCTATCCTCTGCAACCTCTTTTCTCACACCAAGGACAGTGGAAACATAGAGCTGTGGATACATAGAGCTGTGGATACATAGAGCTGTGGGAACATAGAGCTGTGGAAACATAGAGCTGTGGATACATAGAGCTGTGGGAACATAGAGCTGTGGAAACATAGAGCTGTGGGAACATAGAGCTGTGGATACATAGAGCTGTGGATACATAGAGCTGTGGAAACATAGAGCTGTGGGAACATAGAGCTGTGGATACATAGAGCTGTGGAAACATAGAGCTGTGGATACATAGAGCTGTGGAAACATAGAGCTGTGGGAACATAGAGCTGTGGATACATAGAGCTGTGGATACATAGAGCTGTGGAAACATAGAGCTGTGGGAACATAGAGCTGTGGATACATAGAGCTGTGGAAACATAGAGCTGGGGATAGATATAGAGCTGTGGATACATAGAGCTGTGGATACATAGAGCTGTGGCTAGATATAGAGCTGTGGATACATAGAGCTGTGGATACATAGAGCTGTGGGAACATAGAGCTGTGGATACATAGAGCTGTGGATACATAGAACTGTGGAAACATAGAGCTGTGGATACATAGAACTGTGGAAACAGAGCTGTGTAGAAACATAGAGCTGTGTAGAAACAGAGCTGTATACACTGTAAAAAATGTTCCGTTGTTTTTACGGAATAATTCTGGCAGCTGGGGTTACCAGAAAAATTCTGTAAAAAATACAGCTGCATTGTAAAGTATTTTACTAAAAAAGAATGTAAATGAATTTACAGTGATAGAAATCACGACTGAATCCCATTTAAAACCTGTGAAGTCAACAACACTTTCATGTTAATTTAGCATGACAGTGTTGTATTTAAATCAACTTTTCATCTGTAATTTTTACACAAAATAAAAGCTTATTGCACATCAATAATAAGTAGAATTAACTGAAAATCATCTAACCAAAAACTACTTTACACTGTAAATTCCACAGTTAAAAGTAGGTTTTTTAGCTGAATTGTTCTGTATATTATACATAAAGTCTGTTCTTAATATATTGTCTTTCTATGTATATATGACTAAGGTTTACTGTTAAAGCTACAGCTTAAACCTGCAATTTAATTATCTTTATATTGTACTTTTTACAAAACATTGCCCATGGTCTAAAAACTACATTTTAATTATATCTTTAGTAAGACATAAAAAAAAAAAAACATTTTTCAATCCATGGATTTTGCATATAACTAATAATAATCCTTTAAAAACACACACACAAATAGAGTATAATGACAGATGCAGAATTTATTAAAGAACAGCTGACCTATGTTAATGTGTTACATCAGGATTTTTAAACAAGTCCCTTAGTGGTAGTTGTAAATAACTGGTGCAACTACTCTGGAGGGAAATCACAATATCTCTTCTCAGGTAGGTGAATAGGAGCTACCTATAACAACAAAAGCACAATTTAAACTTAAGTGTAAAGAAATACTTCTGGTCAATAATTACAACCAAGAGCTTTTAAATAAAGCATGCAGGTTCTAAAAACAAAGTATTCAGTTTGGGCTTTTTTTTTTAACAGTTTTTGACTAGATTTTGTTGACTATTGCCAATGCTGAATGAGAAGAAACACTGAGTTCTCATCTAGAAGTAACAGACTAGAATAGAACAGAATATTTGTGTCGACATACTGACATAAATTTGTTTTTGCTATCTAGAACCTTACCGGGCATAACAAAATTACATTTTCAGATTTGTACATAGATTGTTAAGAATGTTAATATTTAATAAGAAAAAAATATTTCTCAAGGTGAACAATACAACAACTGCTTATAAAGTATTTTTTTATCAGGACATTTTATCTGATGTCCGTTTGACAAAGTTTAACAAATTTTCTTTTAAGTTTTTCACATGCCTAGCAAATAATAAAATGTACCTAAACAGACTGACCCATTGAGGGATCAAATTTTAAAATCAGTGCTGGATAACAATTTAATTAAACCCAAATATTGTTTGATCAGAATGTCAAAATATGCTATTTGAGACAATGAAATCTTTTGAACAGAAATCAGACCAACTGTACTGCAACTGCTTATAAAGATCAGAGGCCTAATTTGGTCTTGTGGCATTTAGCATAAAGCACACTGTGAAATAACAAAAAATAAAACTGAAAACTTACAATTCCTCTTCTCAAGAAAACTGTCAATGAGTCCACAGAGAGTCCAGTCCATATTCAAGCATCACCCCACTCATGATTGGAGAGTTCTTGGATCAGGGTGAGGACTCATGGGATTCACACTAAGACGTGATGGGTTTTTATTCTCCACTTTGGTTCCTTGTTCCGGGTTTATTGAGAAAAAACATCTGTGAAAAAGTAATCGCACAAGCAAAATCACCCACCTGCTTTCATCTTAAATGCACACATAAAAATGCATGTTAGAATACAGCAATCCTTCAGATGAGGGTAGGTAAAACTAGAGAGCTACATGTTTATTACATTTTTTTAATAAATACCTACCTTTGCAAAAACTCAAGGGTTGAAGCCAGCTCCGTTGGATAATGGATACTGAAGCAGTAATAGCTCCCAAACATCAGGCACAGTGCAGAAATAAAAGAGGGGATGTTGTTGTGTACGATGGCGCAATCCAAACTCAGCATGAACCTTCTTGAGGAATAGCAAGACTGTCCTAAACAAATATGAATAAATTACTAACACAAATTAATGGATAAAGTAAAACTGTTACACATTTACAGTGTGCAAAGCCAAACCCTTTAGGATAATACACTAACATTAAAAGAAAAGAAAAAAAAAATGAAACTGAACTTACCGCATACAATAACCGTTGGTGTCAGGGGCACTTGCTCCAGCTGGACCTCCTCTGCCAGGCAGGTGTCTTCTACATAGGAGAAGATGGCATCTTCCTTCTCATTAAAATAGCAGAGCAGAAGCAGGACCAGCTGAAGCCTTGTTAGAGTCTGAAGAAACTTCTTGCTCTTGTCAACATAACCTGTATTCAGGTAGTCAAGGAGCCCCTTCCCCTTTCGATCCAAATTTCGTGTGAAAGTTTCTTTAAGCCCAATCCCAGTGAGCTCCTTAAAGTGGACTGACATGCAAAGTTCTGTTTTGAAACTGTTTGACGAGAGAATGGTAGCCAGGTCCAACAATGTCTCCTTCTATTACATCCTGCAGAGATTTGGGATATTTCGCCACAATTTTTTTGGCCACTTCAGTTGAATGTTTTTTACTTATGCAAGGGTATTTTTCCATCATCTCAGCAACAACAGTGTGGACCATCTCCCTCCTTAGTCTTGGACCTGGTCTTTTTCCCCTTCTCCCAAGACTGCATGAGTTCCTCAGGAAATTTGCTCCATGGAATTTCAAAGTTGTCCTCCCAATGCATATTAAGTCCTGGGCTACTGGAAGATGTGGATGATGAACTTCTGGGTGACACAGACACTGATACTGATGGTGCTGGTGAAGCCTCAACAGATGATGAGCTGTTCTCCGGTGTCTGGTCTACAACAAAATTAAAAGGAGGATATTAGCTTTACACTGTACAGTCAGTGTAATGCACATTCATGTCTGCTTTTGGATACTACCAAAACTGTTTTGTGATGTTTTACTTACATTTCCATTTCCAAGCAACAAGAAGTTTTCTGGCTTGTACAGGTCTCAACACTGACAGCAAATCAGCCTCCTCTATGAATCGCAGATCATCATATGACTCCACTCCAATGGACTGTAAATGCTCTTCTAGGATGCTTTTTGTTACATCTGATAGTTCTGGTAGGACTTCTATAATGGCGATGTTGAGAAAGGTTGGTTCCGATTCATTCATTGTTGCATGTCAGGACACAAATCACCTTTAATCAGAAAGAAAAAATGTGTACACACATTTCATACAACATAAAGTAACATCAGGGAAAATGTTATGTTTTAAATATAAACAGTAAAGGTTAACAAAAAATAAACTGTAAAAAGTATTCACAGATTAATACAATGATGAGGGTGTCTACCTCAAATGTGCTTAAATTTTATTTTGACACTACACTGTGTTTCAGTGGAATGACTTGGTGCCCATCAAGAATGTATGATACCAAAGGATAAAAGTCTACTAGGTCATTAATATTAACACACTGCAACCTAGGATTGTCCTTTGACACAAAGTGCAGGTGGGATTCAGAAAGATAGTCTGCTTTATGAATATGCATCAGAAAATACACAGCTCTGTCATTCTGAATCAAGACAAGGAGAAGTTCACCAAACTCTATGTACTCATCATTCCTATACACAAGAAAGTGTCCCTTTTTATATGTAGTGCCTTTATACTGCAAGTCTGCGGAAACACTGGTATTATTTTCTGCAAAGCCAAACTCCCTCACTGCATGTTTAATAGCATCACTGTAGAGGTTAGAATAAAACAAAAAGCTGTCTTTGACTTGCAGTAACTGACTGCATCCCTGCCCAGCTAAAAGATATGCCTGATACATCTGATGTCGCTCTGACAAAGTTTGACAAATGTTTTTGAAGTTTTTCAAGTGCCTGACACATCTTTTAAAATAACTATGCTTACTTTCAAAACGAATTGTCCACAATCTTATCAATGGGCCAAATTTCAAAATCAGTGCTGGATAGTGGCGCAAAAAATGGTGTTTGGGTTTCAATGAATCCTCAGGAAATAACTTTCTTAAGTCCAAATATTCTTGAATCAGAATGTCAAAATATGTGATCTGGGACAAGGAGATCTTGTGAGCACATATCAGATCCACAATATCTTTTAGTAGGAGAGCTAACTGCCATACTTCATCCTCTGGGTTTTGCACTTTGTCACCAACTAATATTGGTGATATTAATAAATTCCAATTTTGGATGGCTTGGCCTGAGAGCCTGGATCCCTCAGAGTTGACAGCACATGGCTTTGTAAGTGCCTCAGATCCTTTTACCTAAACTGTTTGATGCGTCTATTTAAGAGAGTGTATGTAAACCATTTCTTTTTTTATTTTTGATTATATTCTTAAGGTACAGTGCTAGATCATATGACAAGACACCTTCAAATATGTCATGGCCTAAACAAGGCGGCAGACCAGGCTGGCATACGTGGAAAGACTCAAGAATATTAAAAACAGAGTTTACCTTTATACCCCTGTTGTCTTGAATGTTTTCAGCCTGAAGATCAGCAACAACTGTGTCATATGTCTCTGGAGTACGCTGTGGACCAACAGCTGAAGTTCTCAGTAAACGCAGGACATAACCCTTTAGTGTGTCTATGTTTTTCTTACAAAAGGTACATGTTATCATTTTTAGATTGTATATGTGCTGCCACACAAAGTCACCACGAGCAGCCGAGAACCCTGTTGTACTGCCGCGGCTAGCTTAAACCATGTGCAGCATGAATCTGTGTTGAAGAAAAGCTTACCGTGCAAACTCTAATTTTCACTCGAACAGTCTCAGACCAAAACAAGTAATTGTTGAACATCGCAGATTTATCCCACACATGGTTAAAACACCGAAAAACTCTGACAGTCTTGCTCCGTTTCGGCTCGTCCTCTGCGCTGCTGCTGCGCTCTTGCTGTGTAGGGCTGTGGGAACATAATACAACAACCAAAAACTAGTTCCACCAATGGCCAATTGTACCAGCTCCCTTTGAAGGAAGAATGTGATTGATCAAAGTCTAGCGTTACAGGCTGAACATTCTCATTTTTCATATTATACTGTAGACCAGTGTTTCCAGTGTTTGCTAAAGAAAGAAAGAAAAGAATATTATTAGAATATTATATTTTGTTACATTTTTTGTTTCTTGTGTCAAAGGGGAGTTATTAAAATTATTTTTATTTTTATTTGTAGAAATTTTGTTATAAGTTAAAAATTATTTGTTTTTATTTTTAAAATAATTTTGAACATTACAATAAATATAACAAGTGTTTATTTGTTATATTTTTATTATGTTAAAGGCAGGCAGATTTTTACATATTTCATTTTTAATTTGAGTTTCACAGAAAAATGCAGGAGAATTAGCATTTACAGTAAACTACGTATTTAAGTAGTTTTTTTTTTTACTACAGTTTTGAAGAATTATCAAAGCGTATGAGGAGACACTCGTGATATGACAATAAGCTCTGGAGTACATGAAACAAATAAGGTTGGGAACCACTGCTATAGACTGTATGGGGCTATATTAAAAATGTGCTATCGAGTAATAACTATACAAAAATAATCAAAAAGATGCATCATTTTATTATCACCACTGTTTAAAATGGAGGCAGCTATTATCATGAGTCCTGTGTCCATTGAGATCAAATGCGTTAAATACTGTAGATATGATGGTGGGCAGTTTTGAACAAGGCACTTTGGAGACAGCCATTGTGTGAAAACCAACACAGAGAAGACACGGCTGCTCATAAATAAACAATTCATTAAGAAGCCCATTAGAAGCTCTCCCATTAACTCTCTCTTTAAGAACAAATGTATAGGTCTGTGCTGGAGCTCTTTATATGGGACCATAAACATGACCAAGTGTAAAGGACATCAGAGCCATGCAGTTTAACAGTATGTGAACAAGACTCCAGAATACTGCTGCAACTACCCTACTCTGGCTTCACTGAGAAGAGTGACAGACATGCTCATCTCCCTGGTCCATCCTCAGAGTGCGTTTTGTTATTGCTGTCTATTACAGGAACAGATTTGAATGATCTCAGCCTTAGCTTGTATTTATTGCTAAAGAGCCACTATTCTGCTAAATATTATCCACCTCAAAAACATACAAACCTATTTTGTTTCATTTACACATGTTTGAAGAATGCTGAGCCCGTTTCCTTTGAAAAAGTTGAAATCTCTCGGTCATCATGGCTTTACATAGACAAACAATAAACACAAACCATATTATTATTAAAAAAGGCTGAGATCATTCAGCTCTTGTCTTGTAAAAGACAGCAACCCTCACCACATTCACCATCCCACACCACTAAAACTTACAAATAAACAACATTAGGATAAAACAGCTAAAATGTTTGAACTAAAAGCTAAACCAAAAAGCTATGTTTTCAATTGCTTTTAAAAATATAAACACTCTCAGCGGATCTCAGGTCGACTGTTGAGTATCAAAATGAGGCCTCACCATGAGTTTTAGTTGTGACTTTTGGAACAGTTAAAAGATCATTACCTGAGGACCTGAGAATCCTAGAGGGTTCATATGGTAAAAGCAAATCTGATAAAAAAAAAAAAAAAAAAAAAGTGGGACTCAAACCATTAAGAGCTTTAAAAGCAAATAACAAATAAAAGCACCTTAAGCTCACAGGGAGCCAGTGCAGAGACTTCAAAATTGGTGTAACATGCTCTCTTTCTGGTCTTGTAAGCAACCATGTTGCTGAGTTTTGCAGTAGTTGTAAATTATGACTAATTTTCTTCGGAAGACCATAAAGGAGAGCATTACAATCATCAATTCAACTTGTGATGAAAGCATGAATTAGAGTCAATCCAGCTGGAGAAATCCAAGCTTTCTCTGCAAAGTCACAGTAACAGCTCCCCAACAGAAGATGTTTTCCACATATACATTATTTTAAGTTATAAAACCTGAAAGCATAGCAAAACCAGGAGCAACGCGAAAACTAAGCAAAATCATTAGTCACATGAAAAAAGTTTAGCAGCAAAACCAGCAGGCTAACCAAACCAAAGAGGTGCACTGTTGGTGGCTCAGATGACTCACACCTCAAAAACACTTCTCAATGCATTAAACTAATTAGTAACATTGTAAAGACTTTGTCCTCTATAGCAAGACCACAGTGTGTAAGTGAGGGGTTCTTTAGGAGCACACCACATTTACATGTCAGCAAGTGTTTAGCTTCATGTCAAAGTGCGCACATTACCAGTTACATAACCCCCCAAATCAGCAAATATTATGCACAAACGCGTTTCTGATTAACACTTAACTTTTTTCGCATCATGCTCTGTGTAGCTGTGCAGACCCCTGCAGTTGCTCCAAATGAGCTGATACCATCACACTTATAACGTCAGAGCAAATCAGAGCCAAGTCTCAGATCTAACCATCGTGCAGTGTGACTGTGAACCCATCCACACTGAAACTGATAGTCCAGTGTTTCCTGGTCCACACTGGGGTTTTAGTGCTTAGACCCAGCCTCACTCTCATTACAAACTACTCCCAAAAAGGTAAGACAAAACACAGAGAGGCAGGCGGATACTGGTTACAGGTTACATGTGACAACCTGTAAGAAGTTTCTGCCTTGACTGGAATCAGCTGCAGAGTGAGCTGTGTATTCGAGAGCTGGTCTTTCTGAACACTTTTAAATCCATGTTAATAGACTTGGAGCAAAACTGTGGTAAATGTTTGTGACTAAAGCCCTATTTGCATGGGATAAGCATTACCCCCGAACCTCTGTAATTCGGGAACCCCATGACGTCAGTGTTTTTAGGAGGGCATTCACACAGGATAAGAGATGTCTGTAATTTACTCAACTTTACGGACTTTCTTCCAGATATGACGTATTGATAATCACTCTGACTTAAGATAAAAATCCCCTATTTTGTTTATGTTGCTAGCGCTACTTAATCTTAGGCTACTATCTATATGTTGCTTTACTGAACTAACAAAAAAAAAAAAAAAAAATCTTTACCGTATGCTACAATGCATATCATCCATTATCTGTCGAAAATCTATCGAAATATCGCTCTTCTTAAACAGTGGGCGCCCCTCTCTCCTAATCCATTCACTGCGATACAGCAAAAGAGCCTCACATTGCCCCAAATGCCTAAAACTTTAATATTGCCATGATAAAAGGGTTGTTCTTCCGGGTCACGTCTTCACCGTAGTTTCTTTTCTCTCTTTTTAAACTTTTTAATTGGAGAAAAAAGTAATCGGTTTGAAGTAGGACCTATAAAGACAGACAGTTTAGATACAAACGTAAAATGGGCTGTTAAAAGACATCTTGGGTTGCTCTCACGATCTTTAGAAAATGACTGGCTGACAAAAACAGCCTGGGCATTCGCACAGGACTAGTATCATCAGAGGACCCCTGTGTTGGCCAAAATATGATAGGTAATTTTCAGGGGAATTTTTACTTTACAAATCACAGACATTGATTCACACAGGACAAAAATCACAGACGACCACTGCAATTTTTACAAATTACTGGAGGTCTCTATGCAAATAGGACTCAAGATGTGCTGCTGTTATTGTAAAATTGTTTTGTTGTGTTTGATTCCAGTTGTGCTGCTGCCTCTTTGCCATGTTACTCTTGAAAAGAGATTGTTAATCTCAATGAGTTTTAACCTTGTTAAATAATTGTAAGAAAAATAAATAAAATAAAAAATAAAAAGATAAGACATTGTACCAATAGGATACTCTGATCCAGTCACCCAGATACAGCTTCTCACTACTGTAAGTCAGTCTAGAAGCACAAAATGGTGCAAACTTGAGCCTTTGCCATTTGTCGAGGCGCTGTCCATGGTTCTGATCACATGAAAACCAAGTGTTTCAAGTGTCTCTTCATTCCTCTCCTCTGCTCTCTGATGTTCAATGTCACATTTCACTAAAACTCACCTTATTTTGTTCCACTTTAATCATGACTGTGTCTGCAGTGTCGTCTGTGGTGCTTTTACCAAGGCTGCACAGGTCTGGAGTGGCTTTGGTCTAAAAGATGATGATTCCAGTGTGTGGCAGTAAATGCGGCAAAGACAAACCCCGGTGAGAGTCCCAAAGTACAATAAATGTGCACTCTCCTACGGTGGCCCTGAAGGTCAAGTCACACCAACAAACATGCAAACAAAAATTGAGACACACACACATTTGGAAACGAGTGCACAAATTCAGAAACTCACACACAAATACAAAAACATGGACACAAATACGAAAACAGACACAAATTTGGAAATGCACACAAATTCGGAAACGTGCATACAAATACAAAAACACACACACAAATACGAACACACGAACACAAATTATTATTATAAATTTTATTACAAATTCATAAAAGTGGGATGTTGTATAAACAGCAAACAAGCTAATAAGGAAACACACCAGAAATGTGTGTTTCTGAACTTGCATGTGTGTGGTTCAGAAAATTTGGTGTGTGTTTCCAAATTTGTCTGCGTGTTTCCAGTTTTATGTGTGTGTTTTCATATTTGTGTGTGTTTCCAAATTTGTGTGTATGTTTCTGAATTTGTATGCGTGTTTTTGCTTTTGTTGGTGTGACTTGTCCTTCAGAGCCACCATACTCCCCGCCTGTATTAGCGAGAACAGTGACAGATAGTAAACATAAATCCTGTGTAATCCAGTCTGAGGGAAAAACCTCATCCCTGTTAGCTTCTGTGGGTCTTGGCTGTGTGCGTCCGCTGGGCTGGGACGCCACAGCAGAGTGCACCTGAGGATATGAAACTAAATTATTAAAGATTATGACTGTACAAACAAATGTCCCCTAATCATTTCTGCTCCGAGGGCACCGGAGTCCACAAGGAGCACATGAGTTACTGCTTCAGGAGCGAGGGGTAAAATTAGCATTTGGCTGATTGTCAAGAGGAAATGAATGCTCCGTCATAATCAGAGCTGTTTTTATTCATTAGATCACAAATAAATCATGAGCAGTATAATTGAATCTCATAACTCGTGTTGTGGGGTTAATGCTGATGTGCCTGACAGAAACGACCCATGGCATAGGGGTTATAGGCAAATGCTAAGGGTGCAGAGTGACTGGGGGGCGCCTGCCACTGCCCTCTGCCTCAGCGCACAATAAGGCTTAATGAGCCTGATCAATAACAGTATATGCCTAGAAAGGATGGACACTGGGGAGAATTTTGAGCCCATAGATTGTCGAGCTTTAAGCCACTTTTCAACCTCTTACTTGTGGAGATGCAATCATAAACAGCTCACGAAATGACGTGCAGTAATAAAAGACATGATCTGAAGTGCACGTTACCAAGCAGGTGGCGGTATTATTATAAAAGCAACAAAAAAACATGAGTTCAGACATCCTGACAAAAGCTTTTGCAGCCTTTAGTGTTAGTTAGTTAGTGTCTGTCCACAGCCCAGTGTAATGTGAAGGTTCTATGTCTGTGACCCTGTGCTGCAGGGAAAGAATTTGAAGTACTGTAATAAGGAGCATGCGCAAAATATACAAAAAATCTAAGTTAAATTCAACTGTGCTCTGGTTTGTGTAAAGCAGCAGCTCTTGTTTAACATGTCAGAGTTGTTATACAAAACAGTGTTTTGTCTTGAAACTTTGAGTAAAACCATAATTTATCCCCTCTTTACTATAATGTAGTAGCTGAAAATCATTTTTGATTATCTAAAATGCACCAGGCATAAAATTATACCCCTGGACTCCCCTGCTTTCGATTGCCCTAAATAAAAACCTACTACAAAATACATCAGGGCACAATTCAGGGAGTGGCATGAACAACATGTTAATGCAAATGTAGTCTAGGGCAAGGCAGCAGAGCTAGGGCTGGCACTGATGTGTCATAATCAGTGGCAGAGGCTCACTTTAGATGAGAAATACTGAGTATTTTTTACTGTAATAGTTCTGCTTAATAAAGCCAAGACTACAATACAAGTACAACTTGTTTTATTTGTATTTTATTTTATTTATACTTGTACTGTATATCCATTTGGTTGAAACACATCCTTATACATGAACGGTTAGTCCAAATGTTGATACATCTGTCTCCAGATCAGTGCGTTTGGACTGTGGGTCTGGTGAAGGCGACCTGCTGAAGGGAAACTAACAAACTGTATTTGATCACACTGCTTTATGGGACACAGTGAGTGAGTGTATTTATTATTCTTCATTATATCCAGGTTTTATGTTTATGTTTATTAAATAAGGTTGTTGTAATGATAAAATGGCACAGCAGTATTAGACTCATTTTTATTTTTTTTTCATTTATTTATTTATTTATTTATTTATTTTTTTGCTGTCTGACTGTGGGACCCAATTTTATCCTTGATCCTGTTTTTATTGTCAACCACTTCTCAATCAGTCAGTCAATTATAACATTTTTCACACACCTTCTGACTTGCAAATGTAAGACTTAATCAGGCAAATGTCAAAAAAGACCATTTGACTGATGAAGGCCTCTGCTCCTCCACACCTTTCCCAAGAAATTGAAGAACAAAGCATCCCGGTCGGGCCAGGTCCAGGCTGCAACACTAAGCTGTGCGTTCTTACACAGGGGCCGTTCCTTTCCAGCTATAGGAGAGCTAGTTCTCTCTAATAGTGGGTAACCGATGCACACTGATAAGAACGGGTCCACGAAGAGGATAAGTTTATCTGGGTTGAGAGGCAGCGAGAGGGGCTGGTTACTACAGGCTCAAAATGTAGAACACAGTACAGCAATAAAACTCCTAAACCCAGTGAAAGAGGTCTGCTGTGAGCCCAACTGCTTTAGTAACGTAAACAAAGAGTGAAGAGAGTGAGAGAGTAAACCCCAGAGGACAAATGCCTTCTGTCCTGGATCTACTGTGTCCCCCAGGGGTTAGGAGACCAAAGCAGGGAAGGTTAACACATGTATTTAAGTATAGCAGGCAGCACATACACTGTCAATTTCATTTCATTTAATTTATTATTTGTTTCGATCACATTCACAGTTGATTGTAGCTATGTTTCAAGACAAAAAAATTTCCATCCATTTGTTGCATAATCAAAAAGGAGCAGAAGGAAGATAAATCTTATAATACCTGCCCCTTTCTCCAAACCAAACAAAAACACAGGATGGTCTGAAAAAAACATTTACAGTTATAGTATTACTAACATCGCATTACACATTCACAACAAAATCTTACAAAACATACGTTACAATTTTATTCTTCCATGAAACAATTATTTAGGCAATTCATATCATTTAATTACAGTAAATTAATCAAGCAAACAACTGGACTGTGTGTAGAAATGTCTACATAAAAAACAAAACAAAAAACAATCTCATTGCCATATGAATTCCTATTACATTTATTTATTAACTGTGTATTTCATGTTCAAAATAATAATAATAATAATAATAATAGAAATCTTAATAAATTTACTTCAAAAAAATTTAAATAATTCCATTTGAAACAAACTGTTACATCTTTAAAAATGCAAGAACATAATATATTTATATACAAATAATATTTTTAGCAGTTTCACCTTTTTTTAGTCAACATTTAAGCCTGATTGTCTTTCATAAGTTACAACAGTTCAAAATGAAAATAATGCAAACATTTTCTTCTTTTTTAAAATAAATGATCAATTTATGCCAAGTGGGGCAACAGCAGCGCAGTGAGTTAAGCATTCGCCCAGCAACCGAAGGACAGCTGGTTTGAATCTTGCTCGAAGCACATACTGTCGTTGTGTCCCTGGGCAAGACACTTCACCCACATTGCCTCTTCCAGTCAGCGTACGTGGCTGGGTGTGACAGGAAATGGCATCTGGAGTAAAAACCCTGCCAAATCACCATGCAAAAAAAAACATCTAAAAAAAAACATGCTTACTAGCCCAATGGCCCCCGTCATAGAGATAGAATAGAACACTAGAGTGAGCATTCTAATGGTTAACTGCAGTAACTGACTCCGGAGCAGAGCCATGTTATGACTGCACACATTCTACCAAGTGCTATGTAAACTAAAAGGGAGCTGCACTTGCTTTCACAATATTCTTTTAATTTATTTTGTTAATTTGATAACTAATTTGTTTGTTAATTTGATTTTTTATATTTTTTGCTTGAGCTAATGTCTATTCTTACTTAATGTACTTGCTTCAGCACAGAAACATTTTGGACAATTCTCTGTTGGTATAATTTATTGCCATTATTCTCTTATATTTGACTGTTCTAATACCTTTACAAATACAAACATACAGCAGATTATTTTTTGTACTTCAGTGAAAAACATACTGACAGAGACTGACAGTTATTACGAGTTCAAACTACCACTGTTTCCTAATTTCCAACTTTTATTCTTTGAAGGTATGTCATTTTTACATTACTTACCTTTTGAATTTGCAAAAACATTGTCATAACCCACCAGTTGAGAATCACTGTTATTTGTTATTTGTTGCCACCAGCAGATGACAACATTATTACCCGTTTCATGTATAGAAAAAGCGAGTTCAGTTTCCATATTTAAATTCTCTAATGCTCTTTCAGGCTGCTTCAGATACAACAAAAGCCCAGATAAATGTAGTGATTGTAAAACCTATTACACAGGAAAAGCATCTGTTTACACCGAGACCGTAAAACTTTGATGCTGCAGCCATAAACCTACAAAATTCAGCATTAGCCGTTTGTGCTGATCCCTGACTTTTTTTTCCATGCAAAGCCGCTCGGCGCGTCTGGAAAAAGTGCATGAATAGATGCTAGAGCAATTAAAAAGCTGCAAGATGAAATGATGAGCGCTGGATGTGAGGCTGTATTCCCCTGTCAGGGAAACGTGGCCTCGCTGCGCTAATCCAGCGCTAATAGGACGGGTTCATGCGCAGTGTCAAGAGCAGCCAAAAGCAGGGGATTTTCACAGCTCTATCGCGACTAACCCACTTCCATAAAAAAACACTCCATCAGCACAGGGATAATGAAGCTTAGTGCAGCCAACAGCTACACAAACACAAACACACCTTTCTTTGTAATGAGCGGTGGTTCACAGCCGGTGTGGATTTCCTTCTACTGAAGTGTCGGGGACAAGATCTGCTGCTCCTTGTTCGACAAACTGTGTGAGAAAACAGTCTCTTATTCATGGGGACAGTGTGGTCTCATTTTATTCAGTACTAAGAATAAAAATGATATCAAAACATTGTGTGTAAACAAAATAGTTCAAAGCCAGAGCCGGAGAGAAACAGTAGTTCACACAATTACTTACAGAGAGGGGAAGTTACAAGGGTTACAAAAGAGATAAGTCTATGGAGTAGGCCTGGAGCGTGTGGAGAGAGGACGGCACCAGATTTCAAAAAAGGCCACCAAACTCTAGGTACTATAATACTGCTACCCATGGGCATAGCTAGACCAATTTTAGGGGGGCTATAGCACCCTTAAGGTGATTTTAGTACAAGGTATAAAGATATACAGTACCAATATTGACAACACACATAACTCACAAAAAATACATTTTTATAAACTTTGCCCTTACATTTCTAATATTACTAGGCTACTCATAATCCTACACTATAGACAGCTACAACTCTATACAAGGTAGCATAATAGAGGAAATCACATCATTTCTATGTTAGATCTAGTGTGAAATGCTTCTCTTGGTGACCTTTCTTGGCTGACGAGGACCTCAGCACCCCTACATCTCTAATCCTAATCTCTCCCTTGCTGGTACCATTCAAAATGTTGCAACATTCTCAAAGTCAAGACTGTCGTGACCCCCTTAAATTTACATAAATCCCATGCAGACCCTCAACTATATAACCATGAATATTTAGAGGGGGTTTCATTCAAATCACGCTTGTTTTCAGCTGCCAGATTTATCACCAGCTGGTTGTGTGTACGGCTGGATTGGAGTGGTATACACAGTTTCATAAATCCCATGCGCCCTCCAGCGTATTCACATTTTCACGCAAGAATCTGCACCCATTTCTACGCAACTTTGATAAATGAGGGCCATTATGCTGCATATGAACAGAACAAGCTTCAGCCCCAAATATTAATATTTTTAAATCCAGGTTAAAACTTTTTCATGTACATACGGGTGAACTGTTACTGTATAAACATAAAAAAGAAAACAATACATTTGAATCCTTTATCTGTTAAATAATTTTAATGTTGTTTATTGTTTTGATGCTGTGTTCTAGCTTTGGACTTGTTTCCCTTTATTCTCTCTGTACTCTTGTCTTATTCCTGTTACTGTTTTCATATGAAGTCCACTGAATCCCCTGGTGTCTGAAATGTGCTCTAAAAATAAAGATGCCTTACCACCTCCCATAAAATGCGAACAATAATAAGATTTTGTTTGAGAACAGCAGGTCCTTGCCTCCATTGTGGTGACTGCTGTTGCTGTTTGTGTGCTTCTTGTAAGTCTCTCATGATAAAGTTGTGGGAGTGGCTGTGATCGGTTGTGAAGCTCGTGTGTCAAACACGCCAAAGAGATTTGGCCTGCTTATTAACCTCATGCTCAGTCATCAGCAACTGCAAGATTGGGCGCAGCTGGTTGATTGGGCTGAGAAGGCATAAAAGGCATGTGACAGGAATAGTCCTCAGATCAAGTTTATCTGAAGACCACCCAAACACGCCCATAGGGGCGGTACTGCTCATTCCCGCTTGATCGAGGAACAGGGTTATGCTGAAGTAACCCAAAACGTTCCACTTCAAAAGCTAAACTTCAATGCTGTGTAGCATACTTTATGGGAACGAGAATACCAATGCCGCCGCCTCTAAAGTGTCTGGACCCCAAAGTAGTGAAGAGCACTAAGACCAAGGAGACTCAAACACGACTTTGGGATGAAGACTCAAGGACACGAGAGCCTGGAGTCACAAGTCAAACTATAAAACTTTATAAAAGTGTGCGGAGAGGACCAGCCCGCCGCATCACAGATCAGCTGCAGAGGGACCCCCTTTGGCAGAGCCACAGAGGAGCCCACCCCTCTGGTTGAATGAGATCTGACACCAATAGGTGGGGGCTGACCACGCCTCATGGGACAGAGCAAAAGCATCCCTCACCCAACGTCACATAGCCTGTTTAGTGCAAGTACAATAGCTAGGTCCCAGTAAGGGACGGTCACTCTAGTAGGCGGCCTCATCCTTCCTGGTTGGAATTGGCCATGGCGAGCCATCTGAAAATCATATTCTGGTCGGCCAGCAGGGCGCTACTAATGGGGACGGGACCCGTCTTGATGGACCTTCCCCAGGACTCCCAGTAGGAGAGGAATTGGGGAAAAGCGTAAAGACGCATGTCGGGCCACACATGCACCATTGCGTCCAGACCTAGAGGAGCTGGAGGAATCAGAGAGAAACAGAGGGGACATTGTGCAGTCTTCAACGAGGCAAAAAGGACCATCTCCGCTTTGTAAAATTTCTCCCATATCTGATTCGCTACACTGGGGTGAAGTTTCCACTCCCCGTGCATCACAGTCTGTCTGGACAGTAAATCTGCCCCCACATTCATGTGCCCAGGGATATAAATCACTATTAATGAGAGGAACTTGTCCTGAGCCCAGAGCAGAAGCTGCAGCGCAACCTGTCAGGAGCATTTTTGTACATGATTGTCACAAATGGGTGCAAAAATTTAGATCTCTCTCTAAATACAAAATACTAATACAGTCCAATTAATATTGCTGCTCATCCTTGACACATCCAAGACTCTAACCACCACCAAAGCCCCACCCCCTACTATTTCATATATGGAAAATAAATCTGTTTTTGTGTTTTGTTGTAATATATTTTTCAAAATTCATATATTTAAACTGGAATTTAAAGGACTAAAATCCATTAAAAATATTGTCGAGGGTCATGAGCAGTGCAAAGATTGAGGAGAGCACTAAGGTTAACAAAGTCCACTACACTGTTTTAAAACTAAACTCCTTCAGTGTGAGGAATGACTGCTGTGGAAAGGTCTGCCGTGGTAATTACAGGCGCTAAATGAGTGTGCAGAGAAGCAGAGCTCCAGCTCGTATTAGCGCTGATGTGGTGAGGCCCCCGGCTTCATTAAGGATTTCAGCTCCTCTGATTACTGCAGCTCTTCCCCAAAGATCCACCTCCTCCTGGACTCGGTCTGTGTGGAGAAGTGAACAATTTGGCCCTGGATCACCCAGCGCTTGGCCCCCCAGATGAAGGCCGGTGTGGGGCAGGCCCTTCTGTGGATTTCCTGGAAGACAGAGATCAGGGCTTACTCCTGAATTACACTGGTGTAAGAAACCAACCAGTCGTTTCAGCTTTGAACTCAGAACCTACAGTTGTGAGAAATATATAGATCTTTTTCTCAACATACTCACATACCACTGAACTAGAAGCTCCTGACTGGAGCTCAGTTCTGGGCACCATACCAATGCCCAGGTGGGGCAGGTCAGTTCTGCTTTAAAGCTGCACTAAAACTGCACTGTGGGCTGTCACAACGTTCAAAACTTTTGGTCAGAGATTAACAAAGCTATGCAAGCTATTTAAAAAAACAAAAAACAAACTCATATTCCCCTGGACTTTAAAATTATGTATTTGGGATATTAAAAAACAATAGATGGATACCTTTGGAATATACTTTTGGCAGCAGCAAGAAAAGCTATAACAAAAAAAAAAAAAAAAAAAAAAAAGGATGGTACAGAGTGAACCAACACACTGTAAAAAAAAAAAAAAAAAAAAAAAATGCTGCAAAAACTCAAAAACTCAAGACAACAGGATCCTTGAAATCTGAAAAAAAATTATGAATTACATTATGAATTCACGTACAACCACAAAATTGTAAATTTACAAAGTTTATTTTGAATTAACTTTCACATACTTTACTGTAAACTTGTGCAATGCAAACAAATCTTGCAAAGAAAATAAATGAATAGTCTCTTTGAGACCTGTAACTCAGACAAAGTTTGCCTAAATAAGGTACAACCAACAAATACACAACACTTACCTAAAAAAGCATGTGTAATCTCTTTTAGAACTTTAACAAAAATAAGTTTAATTCTTCAATTAATAACAATTGTTGTGGTTCACAACAGTGTAAATACTATGAACTGTGTTACTCCAGTGGTAATTGAACTCATCCTTGCATAGACTGCACATAACTTTTGTTTTGTCTATATTGCTGTCTGGTGACGATTTGAAGCAGAATTGTCCATTTAGCAATGTGTCTTTTTGGTCACTCATGTTGCTTTAGCTCGTTCACTTGTTGCATTAGGCTCGTTCCAGATGAACTGTGCCTCGCCTGGATTGTGAACGAGAGTGCACGGCCGCAATGAGAGGAGGGGAAATACACCTGTACTGAAGTCAGACAGTTCGCTCAGATCATGCACCATCACGCCCCAAATCCACTTCTCGCGTGTGTTGGATATGATTTTGAAAATAAATGCATTAAACAGATTTGTAAGAACTTTTCTGTCCCGTGCTTGACCACAGTCTGTGTTAATGAGGCGCTCCTCAGGAGCTCACAACATGAGGCACATTCAGCAGTGGTTCTTAGCTTTTATGTCTAAATTTACACATTATAAAATTTAAAAAGCCTTCTATAACAGCAGATATTGTGCACAATCTTTTTAATAATATGCTACTTCACACTGAGCAGCGGGGCAAAACATTTATCCAGGTCAAAACTGTAACTTTAGTCTGTACGTTAAAAAAAAGAGGCGGGGGAGGAGGAGAGGAGGGCAGCGAAGTTTTCGGTGCGTTATGTTTCTGATCAGCACTAAACTCAGATCCAATCACCTGTCCGTTCACCACGGTGTGCGTTTTCCCATCATGCACTGAGCTGTGCAGCCTCCGCAGTTGCTCCTGATGAACTGTGGCGGCTCAGGCGCTGGCCTCGTTTGGATCTCACGATGACCGTCGCACTTGTGGCATCAGAGCAAGTCGGGAACAAGTCGGACACAAATCTAACTGGCGTGCACTGCGCACAGACCGACACTGATCGAAACTGCACAAGTCTGGCTCATCTCGAACGCGTCTGATGGATGGAAATGGAAATCTGTTGTTCTTCTACATTCGCGCAGTGCATTTCTGCTCCGCTGGAAGACCTGTTGCTTCCTCTGTCAGTGTCGTCGTAATATTTTTGCTGTGATCAAATTAATTGATGCGTTAATTGAAATTAACGTGATTAAATCAATAAATTAACGCACTGCGTTAACGTGGTAATTTTACCAGCCCTAATATATATATATATATATATATATATATATATATATATATATATATATATATATGATACTGAATGAAGAGCAAGAAAGAAAAAACAACAATACTGCACTGTAGATCCAAAGCCAGACATATATTTCTCTATTCAGACTTAAACCCTGTCCTCCAGTCAGCTGCTGAGATGGACATGACACAGTGACTGGAGGATTAAACAGAGATGATCAAGGTCTGTGCGCTACTTACACTGGAAAAGGCTTCATTTCTCTCATACTCTGCTAATAATTTCCTTTTTGTGCTGCGAGGCCGGCCTTGTTGGAGCACAGTTCAGAGAGCCTTGACGGCAGGGTGCCCAGAAGAGATGGTGTGTCAGGGTGAGCAATAGGCTCCTAACGAGGGCTCTCATAATCCTTTAGCTGCAGCCTAATGGGCCGTTTAAAGGAAGACAATGCATCTTGTGGCACATAACCCCACTCCTCTTTACAGGCTCATTTGTAGGAAATCATGTTACAAGGAGAACGCAATTAGCTAAAGCAGTGATAAAGAGCCGCAGAGATGTGTGTTAGTAAAACAATACAGCACTTCAGAGTGTGCATTACTCAGCCCTGACACTGCATTAGAAGCATAGGAATATTACTAAATTCATCATTTAAAGTGACTGCTGGGAATGATGCTGACTTAAAAGTGCTGCATAGAGTAGTTAAAAATCCTAACTTCCATCATCAAGGACCCATCCCACCTAGCACATGTACTCATCACACCCCTCCCTGCAAACTAACAGCGCCAAAATGCAGCCGCTTGTTCGTAAAGGTCCTGTCCCACTGCGCCGTTTAAGGATTGTTTGCCTCCATCTCAATATTTACGTCAGATGGTGTCATATGGCGGCAAATTAAAAAAATTTGGCCTCAGAGGTGCTAGAGGAAGTCCCAGAAAAACAAAACAAAACACTGGAGTAACTGTGAAAATGACAAAAAAAAAAAAAAAAAAAAACTCACCAGAGTAACATATAGGAAACGCCAATTGCTCTCGAAAGCTGTCCATTGCAAATTGTGAAAATGTTCAAAATTTGAAATGGCTAGTGTCATCTGTCAATGTCTAAATATGTCTGAAAACCAGCTGGAAAATGCATAAAAACATCCAATAAATGTACGCCTTTGTTTTTTCAGATGGAAACCTTAAAAGGTGCAGTGGGACAAGGCTCAAGAACTCAGTCTCATTGTAATCACTTTTCTGTTCACTGTGCACCTGAGGAATACATTTTGTGTCTGTATGTACATTAGCACAAGAAATGGCAATACATTAACTTTGAATTTTGCATAAGGCATCTGCTGGGAAATCACTTTTTAAAACCATGCATTTTAGTTGTCAAGACCCTGCAAGGCCATGATTCTACAGTCAGGTGGCATCTTGTACCAGCATAATACTGTTGCTAGAAGGCTGGGCATCTGAAGGAAAGGAACAGCTCAAAGGGACTTTCATGCTTTTGTTTAAAAGGAATCAACCATGACTATCATCTAGAGCCCCCCAACCCCCTTCCAAAGAAAAAATGCCCCATTGCCCTATCAGTCAACTCTGACTGCTGCTCATAGCAGCTACTATGCATTATTTTTAGATACTACTACTCCTTTATCTGTACAAAAGTACAGATAAAGGAGCAAAAATTTGTTAAAAAAAGTAAAAGTAACAGTATCACCTTAAAATTTCTATTTAAAATTTCTCTAGTAAATGTATGAAAGTACTTACTTTCAAATGTTCTTGCATGTAAAAAAGTAAAAGTATTTTGCAGAGACACAACAACTCATGAATGTATTAAATGTGAAGAATTTTGCTGAAAAATTGTGCTGATTACTAACAAAGAAACTGGTGCAGTAGAAGAGACTGAATCTGTCGGTGAGATCTGTATTCTTATGTTTCTAAAGGAGTACTACTTTACTGAACCTGTATATTTAACTACTGTTTGTCTACACTGAGGACACGACAAAAAGACATAATTTTAAAACTTAAAATACTTTGTGCTTTAAACCAACTCATAAATGTAGTGGAGTAAAAAGTAAAAAAAAAAAAAAAAATTGCTACATGAAAATCGTACTTAAGTAAAGTAACTAAGTTCTTTTCCTTCATTACATTCCACCACAGTTGGTGCCCAAAATAACCCAAGGATGGAAGACTTTACACACATGAAAGCCTTTTGTCCATGAACCACAGAGTCTAAAGAACAGCATGCCCTCTGCTCTTATCCCCTTCAGTAAAAGTCATAGTTGTTAGCAAAGTGAATTAACATAACCTCAGTCTGCATGTGCAGTGATGTGATGGATAATTATGTGACTGAGTAATCTGAGCTCATCCATCTTCTTCTGTGAGCTGAGTCGTGTGCCTGGCTCTCTGCCCGGAGCCAAACCAAATGGACATTTACCATCAGCACAAAGCACTCATCTCCTCACGTCTTAAATGCTGGAGATTTACAGGCTCATTAATGTTTTCTGGACATGAGCAGTAAGATGATTCTACATAAAAATTATTTTTACAACAAGATGTAAAAGTTCTGTCGGTGATAAACGTCATTCAAAATGTGACAAGTGTCTTTTTTTGTTGGTTTCCTGCTCTTGCCTCAGCAAAATGAAAGCTATTATTGTCATTAGAAGGTCACTAACCTATAAAGCTGCCATGGTGTTTGTGCACTGTTATTGTAAAACCAGCTGGTCTCTGACAGATATAACAACTCTGAAGTCACTCTATAAAAAAGCATTGATAATTGTAGACAAAAAACCCTTAACATACTGCCCATGTAATATTCTCTCAAAAAATAATTTACTAAGCTTTGGAAATGTTATAAAACATAAAAATGCCCCTGATCAGTGACTACAACACTTACATCTTGGACCACTCTGATCAGGGGAGACTGTGAGGAAGACCTCTTTTAGTCAAATGTACTGTCTTACAACTGCAGTATTTTGTGGAATAATTTAGCGTCTACACTAAAGGAATCCCCCAGCTGTGCTCCATTTAAATGCCATCTAAAGGCTTGGTTCAGATCTATTTGTTAGGTCCATACATGTTTGGACACTGACACAAGTTTTGTTATTTTAGCATTTTTACCAAAACACATTCAAAATATGGTTATATATTAATATGTGCTTAAAGGTCAGACTCTCAGCTGTATAATTGGAGAGTGTCGGAGTCCAAATCTGAGAAAGGGTTTAGGAATTACAGCTTTTTAATGTGTAGCTGCCTCTTTTTCAAGGGCTCAAAAGTTATTGGACAGATGAACATCACCATTGTTTATTTTTAATTTTTTGGGGAAAATCCTTTACAGGCGATGACTGCCTGAAGTGTGGAGCCCATGGACCTCACCAAACTCTCGGTTTTGTATTTTATGATGCTTTGCCAGGCCTTTACTGCATCTGCCCTCAGTTGTTGCTTGCTTGTGGGCCTTTCTGCTTTATGTTTTGTCTTAAACAGGTGAAATGTATCTCCATTGGGCTGAGATCTGGCAACCAACTCGGCCATGCAGCTCAAAAAATAGCTTTTGAAGCAACTGTCCAATTACTTCTGAGCCCCTGAAAAAGAGGCCACTACACACTCAAGAGCTGTAATTCCTAAACCCTTTCTCTGATTTGGACATGAATAACCTCAGATTACAACCTGCGTAAAGTTGCTGCCCCCCCCCCAACTCATCTATATTGTAATAATTCAGGGCTGTAAGGATGCAGCAGGTGCCTCATCCAGACAGGGGAGTGGGGCTGAGGTAGGGGTCCGGGAACTCCATAGGAGGTGAGGTTGAGGGCCCACACGTTGGGACAGGAGCACAGATGGGGTCAGTTAAGATCCAGTCATCACTGGGACATCTACCAGCAGCCAGGCATCTGAAACAGTAGTGATGTGTTGGTGTGTCTATCTTTCTTTTGCCCATTTTCTACACTCACAGTCACATTATGCATTTTTACATTTGTAGGACACTTGGATTTCTTGCACTAGCCTTAAAATGAACAGGGACATTGCTGGAGCCCTTGTCCATATTCCACTTCTCCTCTGTGGAGGTCATCCGTGTTTCCCACTCCCCATTATAATCTCATCAGAGTTCCATTGTGACCCATGAATATGTATGTGTGTGAGAGGAAAGTCCGTCACCGCTGCTGGCTCTCTCAGCTTTGCAAACTAAAGCCTTCCTTCATCTTGCATATTACTTTTTATCAAAGCTAATCCTGTCTCGGTAAAGTCATTGAAATATCCCGCGGATTACACAGCCCCAGACCAAGGGAACAAGGATTCATGGCACAACGCCATTTAGTTGCCTTCACGTGTCATCAGGAAGCTATTTGTAATATTTGCTCTGAGCCTTTAAAACTCACCTTGTTAAACAGCACCTGGGGTTTTTTACATGTTGTTCTACAATAGCAAGGATATAGTCAGATTTTATAGGCGCTGTAATGACAAAGGCATGTCACATAAGCCCGGTTCTACTCTGTGACATTACAGCTTTGTAAAATTTCTCTTGCTTCTGGGAATAATAAGACACATGGTATTTCACTTGAGCTAAAGGTCGAAGTACTTTAATTAAGGCATATCTTCTTAACGTGACTGGTAAGTTGGACAAAATGACTCCAGCAGATACTATGTTTCCACCCACACCGATTCCCAGAGCATGGCTAAGATCCTGTTACTGAGGCGGGTATAAAGTAATAGTTCACTGCAGGATCAAGAGCGATAACACCACTACGGAGGTTGTTTGGAGTCATCTCATCCAGAGTCAGCCCATCCAGCGTGAAGGTGTGTCCTGCTTACGCTGCATGAGAACGCTTTTGGAACATTGTGTCACATGCTCAAATCATGTGCTTTCAAAATAAAATAAATTTGAATTAAAAAACTACTCTATGGTCAGGAGCTTTGGGTCATGACCAAAAGGAAAAGATCCTGGATACAAGGATATTTTTGTATATCTTGTATATCTTGTATATCTTTGTATATTTTGGATATTTTTCTCCGCAGGGAGGCTGGGCGCTCCCTTAGAGATAGGGTAAGGAGCTCAGTCACCTGAGAAGAGCTTGGAGTAGAGCCACTGCTCTTCCACATCGAGACAAACCAGCTGAGGTGGCTTGGGCATCTGTTCCGGATGCCTCCTGGCAGTGGTGGACGAAGTACTCAAAATCTGTACTCAAGGAAAAGTAATTCAAAAATAATATCACTCAAGTCAAAGTAAAAGTACTTAACAAAAATTTTACTTCAGTAAAAGTAAAAAAAAAAGTATTGTATTTAATAATTAATATTTGGATGTTGATGCAAAATTTCTCCTTAAACAATTTAAACTTTTACTCAAGTAAAAGTACAAAAAAGATCTTTCAAAATTTACTCAAGTAAAAGTAAAAGTATGTTCTAAAAAATGTACTCAGAAAGTAATTCAAAAAAGGTCCACTGTCCACTACTGCCACCTGGTGATGTGTTCTGGGCATGTCCCATCAGATGGAGACCCCGGGGAAGACCTAGGACAAGCTGGAGGGACACTGAGGTAGAATCCGAAAAGGTGAAATTGTACCTCCTACCTCCTGTTTGAGAGGTTCATCATGAGGTCCACAGTAAGACTCCTACTGCAGTAAGAAAAGGAGCTTCAGCGGTGTTTGGAAGATCTGACCATCCTAACCCAGCAGAAGCAACCAGGTATTTAATAAAAACTACACCCAGAAAATGGACTACAATACGCACATCTTATACTCCACTGCAGTAATGTTAATGAGCTTTTTACCATGACAGTGTACAGAAATAACCCAAAATCACTCCATATAAGTGAAGCTACTGCTGTGTTTAATAAAGGGCTCTGCACTAACTCCACAGACTCTAGAATCATCTCAGACTCACATAAACTCAGAGGTTTAAAGATGAAACACTGCTGTAATCCACCCAGAACAGGCTGTGCTGAATATTCTCTGAGACTCACCGACAGCAGCTCTGTCTCTGCTCTGGACAGTCAGCAGCATTAACGCAGCACTGAACACTGCAGTGGATTTATGCTAATTAGCCACGCGGTTTTTAAGTTTCATTTTTCTAAAATGTAAACAAAAGTGTGCAGAGCAGCTGCAGCTCACAGCAGTGCACAATAATCATTTATCAGGAGTCAGACATCAGACTTTGTGGAGGTTTTAAGTCTTTTATAAAGTGATGTTTATTCAGATCATTTTATGGAATAAAGTTTGAGGCAGTGACACTTTTAACTCATTCCAAACTCATCGCACAGAGATCAGCGTCACTTGGCCGTGTTCGGAAACACTCAGGAGATGGCACAGTGAATTGTGGGATAACTCCTTGCTGGATGATAAGGAACCTGTGGAGCTTCCCATGCTAAAGGAGCTACTGGAGGAAGCAATGAAGCTCATTTCCCTGACTCCTTCCTTACTGAGAAGACAATCCGGACAGTTCTTATCATGGCAGACGATGACGTACATCCGGTTAGAGCTTAAAGAGCTAGGTAGTTCCTTAACAATTTCCCCTTTTCGGATTCAACCTGGGTGTTTCTCAAAGCCCAGGTACCTTGCCTTGATTACATCACAGGAAGGCATCCACGTCATCATCTGTCACCCAAGTTGTGTCCCAACGTTTTTTCCTTCCCAGGTAGGTGTCCTCCATTTGGCTAACATGTGGTTAATTCACCAAGGATACATCAGTGGATCCTTTGTTGCCTTGTATCGGCCAAAATCACCCATAATGCACTGCAGTTTTTTTGAAAAAAAAAAAAAAAAAAAAGGCACCCTTTTAGGGTTTTTAGTATTTTTTCATCTAATTTTGATTTGTTTGTTTGTTTCTTATGGTAGGGTGATGATATTTGACAAAGATGTTTATTAATAAATGAATTTGAAATTTGCAGGTCAGAACTGACAAAAAATAATATTCTACTGTTTCAATTTTAAAAAAGGCCTTTTTGGTCCCATTGACTTAGGGTGCACTCACACTAGGGCCATTTGAACCGTGCTGTGCCCAGGGTTGATTGGGGAGGGGTGTGAGTCCCCCGCTGGCCCGCACTCACACCTGCACAAACAATTTGCGGCGGCCCAGTTACGTCATCAGCTCTGAGGACAACAGGCTGTTACATCATCATGGTGCGCTGTTTGTTTACAAGTCAAGCGGAGCCGCTAACACTTTTAAAACTGGTGTAGTGGAAAACGTGACACTAGTGGCATGAAGTATTTGTCCTGTTATGATACTGCTTTGAGATGAGAGAGGCTTCAAAACTACTGCCGCTGTCTGTTTTTTTCTTCAGAAAGGTGAGTGCAAGTCAGTGGCATTGTAACGTATGTATGGTGTTTATTCAGTTTTTACTGAGATAAGAACAGTTGCGTACATGACAGGGCTTGCAGTCGTGCATGCACGCATGCATGAACAACTGCACTGTGCCATGGCCCACCTTCTCCAACCATGCCAAATTCCTGAAGCGCAGTTCGGAGCACTCACATTAGGCAACCTTGCTGTGCTTTAGGGCACAATTTGATTGGCCTAGTGTGAGTACAGCCCTACATTAAAATCACTTATTTTCACTCTACTGCCATTACAATACAGAAATCTTCAATCATCTTAATTTCTCTGTAACTCTGTCAGTCAGTGGCTAAAAAATACACAAACAGAAAACATCACTACCTGATCCATCATTTTCTCTGCATTTTGGGAAATAATTCTCTTATAATTCCCATTAGATAACAGTGATTGTAGAGCAGTCCTTAAGAGGAAGAGTAAAAATGTATCATAATCCAGGGCTATCCAGGGCTGGTAATCCCTGCACAAACAAAAAACATTTTGCATCTTTATATAGTAAAAATAACATGTTTTATATACAACTATGCAGAATTATGTGCATGGCATTTATTTAAATGGCATTTAATGAATTTACCTTTGCTATGTATGAAGAGGACAGGGATTAATGAAAAAAAAAAAAAATTTTTCTTTCTATTTTCTATTTTTAATTGTGACCCAGTGACCTAAAAGGGCTTTAAAAGGAAGAATGTGATTTTTTTTAAAGGAGGGCTTGAGGGTTAATGGCATATTTTTTCCTCCATTGATAATTCACTACAGAATTTAAATTACCGGAATATTCATTAGTACAGCAGCAGAAAGTCAAACATAAAGTAGTTAATTTGTATGTAAATTACATACCTAACTGAACAAAGTGGCTATTGCGCTGAAAGTGTTACTAGCCAAAACTAAAATCTACCCACATTTGTCTGGTTGGCGAGTGTTGATGTCAAGCCTTGGTTATTAAAACTATGGAAAGATGGAAGAACAATTTATTCTCCAGTGCTCACTAACTATTGTAGAGCATGAACTGGCTGTTATATAATGTTTGTTTTTGTTGTGGGCGTGAAAGAAAACTGTATTTTTACACTTTGGTGCCCGTTTACTCTTTGGCAGCACATCTGGACACATCTGGACAGTGTGGCGAGACACTGCCAGTGTTGTGTTGGTCTGGAGCATCAGCAGTAGTTTGATAAGAGTATGTGGATGCTGTGTCTTCATTATACTTGACACAGGGCCCCGGGGCCACTGTCTGGAAATGGCCCCTTTCTCTCAAAGTTTATCCACCTTAACAATGGTGCCAACAGCCAAGAGTCCTCTGTAACACTGCATCTTTGTGAAGATGGGCCATAATTAAAGTAGTTGGAGAAGTTCCACACTCTCAGCGAGCCAACCACTAATTAAAGTCTGAATCTCATAAGTCAGTCCGTGTTGTGGTGAAGGGTGTGTCTTGTTTGTGTTTGGAGGAACAGTTTGGGAACAGCGCTGGTTAAAAATGCATGAGGGCCTAATGGATGTGGTGCCGGTGTCCTGGCCGTAAAGTGATGACACAGCATATTTTCTCTTAAACAAACTCTCTAAGTTGATTAGTGCGACAGGAGGTGTGTAAATCTGAGGCAGCCTGTAGTGTTCAGAGGAATCTTGATAAACTGAAACAAGGGCTGGAGGCTGTGCACTAAAGAATTCACCTTCTTTAAAGCTGGACTGCTCAATTTTACCTCTGAAGTCCCAGGTAATGTAACAACTAAATCTGTTACCTATAGCATTTCCTTCCCCATCTCTCAGCACCAAAACAGTAAGTTAAGCTACTTTTCTGTTTTTATTTTACTAACAAATGTAAAATTCTTGCACAGTGTCAAAATGGTTAGCAAGCTCACAACACAGCAAGACGTTCCAAAGTCTGATTCCTGGACTGTGTGATGCCTGGAGAGATCTGGAGAAGGGGCCCCGGGCGTTGCTCTGCGGTTGCCCACTGCTCCTGACAGGTTGTCCCAACGGCATTAAGGATGGGTCAAATGCAGAAAACAAATTTCCCTACAAGGCTAATGAAGTCTACCTTAACCTTAACCATCAAACTGAAATATGGAGCTTGTTAAACATCATGTCTTTTTCTTGCATTTTACTTTGTTTCTTTTTCCCATGGTTTCTTTTTTTTTTTTTAGCTTTGTTTCTCTGTAGACATCCATAGACACTCCATAGAGACTCTCTCTCACTTCCTCCGACAGCCATTATTCAACAGCCAATGGGAGTTTCTGGATAAGAAAGCCTATGTGACATGATAAAGTCATATCTTCACAGATGATTCCTATTTACTGTTAGATGATTGCACTGGTTTCCTCTAATCCAAGTGGGGGGGAATCAGGGAGTTCACCTTTAATGGCACAGATCACTCAGACTCAGTGGCCTGAAGAGTGAAGACATGTTGGTGTTTTCATAAAGTACTATTTTGGTTTTAGGAAGTTATGTGAATATAGTGTTGACATCATTCCATATGTCAGTTTCAACAGTGCACCGAAGTACAGAATTGCTATTTACTGGCTTTAACAGTTCCCAAAAAGCTAGCCGTACATGATTTCAAATTCCACCACTAAACCAGAAATTTTCCAATGGTAGCTCAAGGTAAAGGAAGGGCTACATATATCAGTGAAAATACAGATTTGAAAATACATGTGCCATAAAGGTGGTACTAAAAAAACATTTAAAATTGCATAAAATTATCAGGGATATATTTAGGTCCCAGAGTCAGACCAGCTGAGGCCATTGTATACATGCTGCCTAAACCTAGATGCTAACCTCCTAGCCACCATGCTGCTTCACTGTAACCATTAATCTGTACACTTCAGGTTTGGTGTGGTTAAAAGGAACTTGAGGCGTTTGCTCTGTTGTCAGTTCGGTGAATGCAAACCAAACACACACACTATGATATTATGTTCAGAAGATCGGACTCCACAGCACCCTGCGTGAAAATGGATGTCCAACAAAACTGACAAATAGGAACAGTGTGAAGCAAGGAAGTAAGGCTAAAATAACACAAGTCAGCTTCTGGAGCTCAAATGCTTTGGTGGTTTATTTAGAGCAGTGCTTTTTTTGCCCCAGCATCATATTTTTGATTCTGTCACAAAGTCTTTGACTGAAAGATGCACTATTCTCAAACATTACCAGTGTGTGCGAAGGACAGAGTTCTTGGACGCACATGGTGAAGCTGCTGTTGTGATGTTGGTCTATATACAATAAATTAAATTAAAACCAATACCAATAAAATAGAAAACATTAAATGTATCTTTATTGGATTTTGTGTTTTAATTGTATGGTATATTATGCTCCCATGTATATATTTTTGCACATTTTGCTTGACTTTTTTTGCTGATCATTTTGACTGTTAGGGCTTGGGGCATACATTTTTAGCCTATTTTATTTATTTTTTTATTTTTGTTTTTATTTTTAAAATCCAGTGTGTTTTTCTTTCACATGTCATTCATTCTCTATTTATGCATTTTGCAACCTTTTATGTCCCCTCATGTACAAAATGTAAGCACTCTTAAACTCATAAAATAAAATCATCATACATCAATATTTTTGAGATTTTTTTTAGCACTTTGTAATTATACATTTTCCAAAATTAATTTAACAAAACTGGCATTTAAAGGCTTAATATCCATAAAATTATTTGTTTGGTAGTTTTGAGCAGACTTCAAGTAGTTTCAGCAAAATTAAAGCTGAAAAAATATTGACTTAGGAGTATTTTATAGCAGTTTCAGAGCGTGTACATTTTTGTACGAGGGTCCTGAAAGATGCAAAATTTGAGGGGAGCACAGATTAAATGTCCCCTATTCTGTTAAATCAACTTTTGAGAGCTTTTAAATATATATTATATATATATATATAATAGTAGCACTTTAAAAAAAAAGTCAGCTCCCGACTCCTGCTGCAGTCAGAGCACGGGGAAACTCCTTTCTGCTGCTAACTCGCTAATAACTCACTAATAGAACAGCCCAGTCTGTCCTCACACAGCCTGGGCCACTTCTGTCACTATGTCCAGTTATTAACAGATAAAACACATATTTTAAACTCCACGTTGTTTATGTTAAAGCCCTCTCAAGTGCTGAGACGCGCCAGTTCGGTGTAATTTGATGCGCTGCGGCGTTCCCATGTCCGTTGGGCTTAAGACGCGCATGCTCATTCTGTGCATTAAATCACATCACGGAGCGATCATAAGCCACTAAAAACCACACAGACACATATATGATGAGATAAAGCACTGCCTGGGTCACATGCTTTAGCGTCAGATTTCTTTTTCTCTCATACGAGGGACCGCGGTCCGCGGCTGCTTTCTAATGTGTGTAAAAGCTGCAAAGACCGGACAGCTGATCTCCTTCCACCCGGTACTGTGTAACCCCTCTAAATCTTATGCCGGTACATATTACTGGGCCGTACCGGCTTACTTTCACCCCTGCTCACAACTCTATGTAGACATGCAAAATGTGTTTTAAAGTCACATACACCACTGTTGCCAGGATCAGGCATCAGTCACCTAATCTAAGTGTGCTCTGCAAACTGAAGGTCAGCTCTTCAAAAGAAGAGGTTTTTCACATACTATACATTAAAAAAAAAATAAAAATAAAACATGAAATACTAATCCAAAGGAATCCAACACTATTTCAAAAATTCTGGAAAAATCCTGAAAAAAAAAAAAAAAATTGACCTTTAATGTTTTCTAAGGTGTGCTGTTTGGAATCAACTTCACCTACTCACTGAAAAGAATGAAAACACAGAGTTTATGCAGGTATAACACATTCAGACCCATCTCAAGTGGTTTACTTCTCAGAAAAACAGTATTTGTGGCTAAAGTGAGTGCGGCGGCGTCTCCGTCAGCTGTGCACTAAAGCAGATCTCATCAGACCACAGCTGGGTTATGAAGATAATGAGAGAATGTCATCGTTCTCTCCCTCAACAATTTACTCTGACTTTGTCTCCGACTCACAGACACCATTCTTCATAAGCAGCAATAACCTTGAACAGATCTGTGGCTTTATTAATACAGCGCCGTCAGAATGAGCTTATATGAGCCCGAGCCAGGCGCTGATTAGAGTGTGTGGAACTAAAGCCCCGCAGCAGGTGGCAGCTCATGCCTTATGCACCTTCACGCACAGCTGACACTATATCACCCCTGTCACAGCCGAAATGTTTGTCTCCAGCTCGTTTGATAACCTGAACTCAGAAAGAAAGACAGCACATTACAAAAGTGTCCTTACACAGTTCTCTAAAGTCCTTTCACACATGCACTGCCCTCCTAGCTTTATGATTCCAGACTCAAGAGTGCATTAATTATTCTTTTTCATCATTGTAACACAAGCCACGTAGCTTGGCGAGTCAGACTCTCCTACTTGCGTTATGGAAGCAGGACAGTCTGGTTCCCCTCTCAGGGCAAAGCATTTCTTCTGTTTGATTAGGAACTAGCCCATCATAGCTGTTTATCTGCAATGCGTCTTACAAAAACGGATTAGCTAACCAAGGTAGCCCTAGCAATTGAGCTAATTTAATAACTTCTCTGACCTAATTAACTGTGTTTAGTGCATTTCTTCATCACCTGTTGGTTCTGCTAAACTCTACGCTATTGTCCAGTCATCTGTGTGATTTTTTTTTTGCCTTATTGCCATTTTAACAACAGTCCCGCTTACATTAGATTAACAAATGCAAAAAAAAAAAAAAAAAAAAAAAAATCCATCCATTCATCTTCTTCCGCTTTATCCGGAGCCGGGTTGCGGGGACAGCAGTCTAAGCAGGGAAACCCCTCTCCCCCGAAAAAAGGGGGAGAGGGGCCACCAGGCTCGCTCGCAAGCGCCTGGTGGCCGGGTCTCTCCCCACGGGGCCCGGCCAGGCCCAGCCCAAAAGGATGACGTGGGGCCATCCTCCCATGGACCCACCACCTGCAGGAGGAACCATAAGGGGTCGGTGCAAGGAGGATGGGGCAGTGGTCGAAGGCAGGGGCCTCAGCGTCCCAATCTCTGGAAAAAAAAAAAAAAAAAGACTTTCACAAGTCTTTGTACAACTGGCTTCTGCTGCTGTCCCCGTTCACAAATAGGAACAGAGCTGCTCATAATACTGCGTACTCTGGTGTTTAATGAAAAAAAAAACAAAAAAAAAAAAACAAAAAAAAAAAAAAAACAGCAGGAAGCCATGCTTGTTTGGGTCAGCGGTGCACTGCTTACATCCTGCCCTTTGTTTCTCCGATTGGTTACTCCGCCTGTCATTGTTCTGCCTCAGAAACAACATGTTACTGAAGGGATACCAGGCTAACTTCTTTGTATAGAATAGGACAAGAGTTTGTCTGGCAGGCCAGGCTACAATCCACAAGCTTTAGTAGAAGTTTCAGTGATTGCAGGCGGCAGTTTATTTAGTTACAGCTCAAAATATCACAGATCTGTGCACTGCTTTACTTCCGGGTTTGGGTTGAGTAAACTGTTATTATAGCTGTTTAATGTAAATGGCAATACAAATAAACTTTTACTAAGGCATACGCATGTTTCTGAAAAAAAAAACACATGAAATGACGCTTCTGTCTGTCTTACTCTGAGCCATGAGAGACTGGTGTGCAGACTATTGAGCTCTGTCTCCAGCCAAATAGACATTCTGTGCACTCTGAAGTTTAGATGAGTGTTTTTTGCAGCACCAGGCTATACCACAGAACAGTAGTGCAGGTGAGAAAGGACCAAAGCCTGAACCACCAAGACTCTAGAAGCAGGTGACAAATGAGCTGCATCTTCTAATACATGTCATATTTCTACCCATATTTTTCACTGTAGTATCTGTTTTTCCCATGATAGCTGTTCATCAAATGTTATACGAAGCAGCTGTCTTTGGCTTTATTATTCCAGATTCAACACAATGCACTCGTGTTTTTTTGTCTATTATTTTCATCATTTTGTTGGAGTTTATTAAGACACATTTTGACTGGTCCAGTACAGGTTGGATTGGTATGGAGGTGTTTCTGTTTCCCCTCAAAAAGTGTACCATACCAGTTTTGGGACTGGGATGCTGGACACTGCTGTGGTGCTCTTGGCACTCCCTGAGGTCATTGTTTTGTGCACTCTGCTCTCAGTTGTGTACTGTGGCCCTTTTCAAAACCAATCCCTATTCATTTGTACTACACTTACTGTGAAGTCACACTCCACACACCTCCTCATTTATCTACCAGTTAGCATCATGTTGCCATTATTCATGCTAAATGGCAGTTTCATGTTGTGTCCAATCCCCACCATTGCCAGCAGGGTACGACAGACACCTAATACAAGCGTTCTCTGGAAAGTCAAAGTAACAGCTCCCCAACTGAAGAGGTTGTGCATACATTTTAAGTTATAAAACCTGTATTACTAATGCAAAGGAGTCCAACATTATTTCAAAAAGCCTGAAAAAAACTGAATATGGGACATTTAAATAGGCCCAGAAAACACATAAAAATTAATTAAATTAATTAAACATATTTGGGGCTAGTGAAAGAGATCAGTTGTTAGTAAAACTTCTAGCCCATGCCAGACTTTCCAGCGTGTTATCAGCATTTAGTTCAAAAGCAGCATCTCTGATAGAATAGGGGGCACGAGTGCATACGGGATGGGCATCTGTGTGTTTTGGAAGGAACTATGAATGCTGAAAGGTATAGAAAGGTTTTAGAGCAATCTGCTCTAAAACCCAGCTGCTCTTCAGCTGGAAACCTATATCAGGCAAGAATGGAACCAAATTTCAACATCAAAACTCCAGAAACTCATAACCTCGATGCCCAGACGTCTTCAAACTTTTTTGAAAAGAAGAGGAGATGCTACATCATGGTAAACCTGCCCCAACTAGTTTGAGACCTGTAGCAGGCATCAAATTTGAAATGAGCTGATTTTGTGCATAAGTGTCAAATTTCTCAGTGTACACATTTGTTATTTATGTTCTCTTGTGAATAAAATATTGCCTCATGTGATTTGAAAGTCTTTTAGTTTTCATTTTATAAAAAACAAACAAACAAATAAACAAACAAACAAACAAACAAAAAACGTCCCAACCTTTCTGGAATTTGGGTTGTCCTTACGTATCATAACACCCCTTTGCGACCCGAATCAAACTCGGGCACCCCTGCTCTAGCCACAGTCTCCAGTGAGTGAAAACGTTAACACCAGGCCCTTAAAAGAATGCTTTTTTCCTCACAGATTTATCAGAAATTGGTAAAAATCAGATCTGAGACAGGATCAGCAATTGCAGTTACTGTTCTCTACACAGACTTCATGTAATGCACTTGGTGTGACTCTGGAGAGCTCACCACTCTGCACACTTTATTATTGCTATAATCTTGAAAACATCACAATATATTAAACACATATTCCTACAGCACAGTTGAGGTAATGCTTAATTAATGGAAGTAAAACAGCTTTGATGACAGCTGAGATAACCACGATCAACCAACTGTCAGCGAGTAACACAGAAGCACGCTTACATGTTTCATGTTTCAGGAAACACTCATTTACATACAAAGAGCCATTTTAAAAGGCTCTTTACTCAGATTTATTTTAATAACAAAAGCAGTATAGCATATCATTACAGTATGTTCTGGAACCAACAACACCTGCCTACAGTACGTTTCAATTTGGTCACTTTGGTATCTTCTATGCTTCATCACCCAGCCTACTGATAACAGATTTATAGATGCATATACATATTTTAGACCAGTGGTTGTCAACTGGTCTGACTTCAGGACCCACCATCACCCTCTAATGACAAGCCATGGCTCAAATAAGAGATATTTAAAATAATTTGAAGTCAGTAACATTTTTAACAGACTCAGGTCATGTTTTCAGGCAAAATACATGAAATGAAAAAGTGCAACTGAGAAATAAAAAGCATAATGTCAAAAAAAAAGTGCAGTTCAAGAGGATTCAGGTACAAATGTACAAATAAAGGTTTATTTTCAGTGTAAATAGTATTTACACTGAAAAGGTTCAGAAGAAAAGTTTATTTGTACCTGAATCCTTTTCAACTGCATTTTTTATGACATTAATAAAGTCAAGGTGTCTGCTTGCCCGCTTGAAAAAGTCACCACACGCTACTGGTAAATACTAAAAGAGAAAAGTTAAGCAGCTCTCACTTCAACCTCAGGTGTAACAGGAACTGGATTTTTTTGCTCTTGTTGGGCATTTTTATGTTCCATACTGCTATCTATTGTTAACAAGGTTTCTGCAGGGTTCAACAAGTTCAATTTTTTAAATATTTTTTTATGACCATGTATAAGAAATGTCTAAAAACATGCAATAGTGAATGCCACAGAGCATTTTAGTCTTGGTAAGAAAGGATCGGAGCTCTCACATCAACAACGGTAACACACCTTCTTAGGAAAATATAGTGAACATATGCAGTTGCATCAAATGTATGTAACATATTTAAGACCTGTTTTAACATACATGAAAAAAAAAAAAAAAGTTGCTTTTTTGAGTTTTGGGGCCAACTCAAAATCTCAGGTTTTCAGCATTTTATTTATTTATTTATTTATTTTTGTTCAATTTGGCAGTCATATGTCTAAAAGCTTTAAATTTTTAAGTTTTACTTCCTAGCATTTTTTTAAATCCTTCTTAAAGCCAAAGGACTAGCCATTGTTCAGAAAAAAGTACATTCTTTTTGATAATAATAAAAACTTAGTATACTAAATTTAACAAAACAATTTTACAATTTTGACAAATTTTTCTGAACAATGGATAGTAAGTTGGCTGTAGGATGAGTTAAAAAGAAAATAATGATAGTGAGTAAAACGTATAATTGAATGTTTTCAGACATATGAATGTTACATTAGGTGGAAACAAAAAAATGTTGTTGAAAACTTGAGATTTTGAGTTGGCTCCGAAACTCAAAAATCTTAAGAGATCCTGTTTTTTTGAGTTTTTGCAATTTTTTTTTTTTTTTTACAGTGTATTTAAGATCCAATACTCTGCATCTTGGAAAAATTAAGACTTTTAAAGGCCTTAAATTCAGATTTTTAAATTGAAGACCCCTGTGGAAACCCTGTGTTAAGGAGTTTAAATCAATGAGTTCTCAGTTTATTTTGCTTTCCATTAAACTTTTTTTTCTCTTTTTTTTTTTTTAAGACTGAAAGGCCAGCAATCCATTAAAAATGGTTTGGCAACCCACTTTTGGATCCCGACCCACCAGTTGAAAATCACTGTATTAGACACATGTATTAATAATATCATTAATTTTAGTCCTTACGTCCAAGTGATCCGTTTAGTACTACCACTTCTGATGCAAATATATCAGGTATCCAAGTAAAGTGACATGCTTATTTTTATCTATGCCTCCATAGTTAAGTCAGTTATGGATATGAGGCTCATTTTACTGAGAGGCTTTAAGTACTGAGACTATAAGCATCATGAGTCATAAATGGCACGCAGGATTTAGCAGTGGTCTTAAGCCTTGTACTCACATTAATCAGCTCTGGAGTGGAGGAGGAGGAAGACACGTAGGGCTTAGTTTCAATAAAAGTTTATTTTCTATCTGTTACAGTGAAGAAAGACAGAGCTGAGGAGATTAGAAAAGAGCTCTTTAGGACATGGTGCCAGCACTGTATGCACGCCTTAAATCTGTCACTGAGCACTCTGGAAACCACAGGCACTACCTCTGTTTAGGCCTGTTACATTTACAAGTCATTTTAACCTACAGTATATGCCACTTTTGGATGTGGATAGACCTAGTGTTGTAGCAGTCTTGGTCTTGAGATCTGTCTTGAGACCATTTTTTTACAGTTTTGGTCTCATCTCAGTCTCGGCTGCAGTTTCACTCAGTCTTGGTCTAGAATTAAGTTGCACGTTCTTGTTATGACCTATTCTTCCCAGGTGTCTCTTAAGTCTTGTATTGTGATTGGATGTTGCTTCAGTGATTTCCCTTCTCATTTGCATACAGTTGTGTTCTGTTTTTTTAGTTCAGTAGCTTATTTGGTGGGATTCCAAGCTGTGATGTAGCCATCTGTAGGCCTACTGCTCCACCTATGATTGTAATTCTCGCTGGATGCTAGCATAATTTCTGGTGTTTAAATTCATTGATTCAGACTTCTTTCTGATAATCATGAAGATGGAGTTGTTGTGGGGTCCTGTCCTGCAGATGTTCACTGTTTGCTCTCTGTTGTTCAAAAGCCAACAGCAGGGGATTGTGTGGTTGTGCACGTTGGGGACTTAGTACTAGCTACAAGAAAATCAAGCAAAGAAGATTGTGGCAACCGGACAGAATGCAACATTTCACACGCATGGACTTCGTGGGAGAAGGGACCAGGACGTGGCCGGCCAGAGTCAGCGAGCCATGCCTGCCCCCAAAAGGTTTACTGTGAGAAAGGCCTGGAGCAGACCCTCAACATTTCAAATGAAGAGCATGACCAAAACCGGGCTAGAACCCAGGGAGGATGAGAAGGAACACCAGAAACGACGCCCCCAGCAGGACAAGCGGGACTACTTTTATACTGTTCTGTCATGTTTGTCAGTTTGTGGTAGTGTGATGCATCTGATAACTTTCTTTAACCAGACCAGAAAACTGACAGCACAGCACCTGCTCTCATAATGCCAGTAATACATCTGTAAAAAAAAAAAAAAAAAGAAAGAAAAGAAGGGAAAAAATAAAAACCGGAGTGCCCCATTGGCTTAAAAATGTAATCAAAATAATATTAATAAATATTAAAGTGCCTTTACCTAAATGAAATAATTAAAAGATCAGCAAAGATCCTTTAAAATGACCAATAAAGCTGGCATTGGCTGGCAGCTTTCTAAGACAATGCTGGCAAAGAAAGGGTTAATGCAAATGCTGTACATTTAACAGCTGTTAAAAAGCAAAGAAAAAGAAATCTCAACAGTCAGTGGTACATCACCAAAGGCCAAGTGAAGAAAATGCTCAGTAGCAACCATGTTATAAAACTATCCTCTGGATTCAAGTCAAGCACCCCATAAGTAAACCTCTGTGTCATGTGCATCATGATACTGCCAACCACTCAATACTGAAGATGCAAGAAAGATGAAACTACAGTTGAAACCAAAAGTTTACATACATTGTAGAAATCTATCTGACATTAAATTAGGCTACACTTCTTATGTTTTAGGTCAGGAAGAATCAGCAAAATTATTTCTATTTGGTGAGCACCAAAAAGGGCAAAGAGAGAGAGAGAAATTTTAAAAGACTTTTTTTTTTTTTTGTCAAAGTCAGAAGTTTACATATATCTCCATAGTATTTGGTTGCATTGCCTTTAAAGTGTATGACTTGAGTCAAACATTTTGGGAAACCTTCCACTAGCTTTACACAATAGTTTGGTGGAGTTTATGCCCTTTCCTCCTGACAGAACTGGTGTAACTGAGGCAGCTTTACTGGGCCTTTTTGCTCGCACACATTCTTTTACAGCGCTGGCCACAAATATTCTGTAGAGTTGACACAACATGATGCTGTTGCGCCCATACTTCACTGTTGGAATGGTGATCCCAGGCTTTTCCTTCAAATGTAATGGCGGTTATTATAGGCAAACTGTTCAATTTTGGTTTCATTAGAACATGTCTACAAAAATGTTGGTTCTTGTCCCTGTGCAGATTTACAAACTGTAATCTGGCTTTTGTATGTTTCTATTGGAGTAATGGGCTGAGTGACCTTTAGCCCAGGTCGGTAGTTTTCATTTTACTGTGGATAATGACTTTCTCACCAGCTTCAGCAGCAGTTTCACAAGGTCTTTGGTTTTTGGATTTAATGTCAGACAGTGGAAAAAAAAAAAAAAAGAAAAGATTATTATGTGTCTTTTTATATATGTAAACTTCATGGTTTCAAGTGCATGTCCACATACCCTTCATGGTGCTGCTCTCTCCCTGCTCCATGTCCCCCCAGCAGGTTCTCTGTCCACCTGATGTTATAAAGGTAATAGGCTGCTGTTAAAAAGCTACTTTAGTGAAATAATTTTTACTAACTATATTTGCTCCAAATTATCACTCATAATAATAGATTACTATCTAATTCTTAGTTTTGCTAACAGTGTACTAAGCTCTTAAACAAATTACTGCTGTGCTCGCTGTGTGCTTTAAATCAGTGGTTCCCAACCATTTTGGTTTTGTGTACCAACAGGGTGTAATTTAGTCCCAGTTTTGACCCGGACTGGTTTAACTCTGGTTTTAGGCATGGTTTAGTTCTGGTTTAGTCCAGGTTTGATGTGGTTTAGATTTGGTTTGTTGCTGGTTTAGTCCGGTTGGGACCCGGCTAAGTGGCTAAGTCCTGGTTTAGTCCTGATTTACTCTTAGTTCTGGTGCTAGGCATGGTTTGATCCTGGTTTAGTCTTAATTTAGTCCTGGTTTAGACCTGTTATTTTGTTTTGTTTTGTTTTTTTTAGTTCTAGTTTCAGACCTGGTTTAGTTTTAGTTTAGACTTGGTTTAGTCTCTATTTTGTCCTTCTTTAGTGTTATATACCTTGCTATAATCCTGGGTTAGTCCTGATTTAGATTTATTTTTGTCTTATATAAAATGTACTATAAATGATTAGATAACGGCACATACCCCCTGCAGTGTGCTCGCATACCCCTAGGGACCCCTGTACCTCTGGTTGGGAAACATTGCTTTAAATCATATGACATCAATCCTGTCCTTGTTCCTGAGGCACCCCCCCCCCCTTGCACAGATGAGTCCAGAGTGCAGCCATCCAAACAGGACTCAGTGAAAAAGCAAAAAAAGTCACACTCACAATTGGTTCAGTTAGGTTTGTCAAGGTCTAGATCACAGTCTCTCTGCCTCATCCTTTTGAGTGTGTGCTCACTTTAACATGAGTATTAATGACTTTAAAGCCACATACTTTGTTTAGTCTGAAAAAGCTGCCTGTAATCCACCACGTGTCAAACATAACACAACAGACTGACATGGTGAATTATCATTTTTTAGCTGTGGAACATTCTGACAAGAATCTGATAAAGACCTGTCAGGCAGCCATGTTTCAGCCTTCTTCAACACAAACCATTTTTCAAACATTTTTCTTTTTGTGTCTGTGCAGAACGCAGAAATAAGCCCTCTGTCTCCAATGCCACTTGTCAAACGGACTTGACTGACACAGATTGCAGAGGATAAGGTTTCAGACCACAAATTTGCAGCATGACGTACTCGGCAAATCTGGCTTAGCACTGAGGCATAAAGAAGTGTGGTGCTGCCTGCAGACGGTTGCTTTGGAGAAAAGTTTGTCTTTCAGACCTTCTGACAGTGCCTTGCCTCCTCTTTTTCCTAATTTACCGTTCTCAATGTGAAGCTCCTCACGTCACAAGCATTAGTCATTCTCTCACACTTGTCACTTGGCTATTTACTCCAGCTCTGATTGGACCATCCTGTCACGGCAACTCAGCTTCACTGCAAAAGATCACTCTATTTAAATTACTCTAAAACAATACTATAGAAGTAAAAGCTATACACAGTATTCAGATTCAATTCAATTCAGATTTATTTGTATAGCCCAGTATCTCAACAAAAGTCGCCTCAAAGGGCTTCAAAAACAGTTGATCAAACATAAACACACAATCAGACAACACAAACAATAACTACACTAAACAGACCCAGGACACTCCTGTCCTTAGACCCTCCTTCTCGGTAAGGAAAAACTCCTAAAAAAACCCCAGTACAATACAAATAGAAGTATAAACTCTTTACAGCTATATGTAGGTGTGTAGGTAATGTGCCATTTATTCTGATGTGCAAAACTGCCATGAATGTGCCGTTAAACATGAATATAAAAGCAGGACTAGTTTAGTGGTTATTTATCATGGGCATTCGTTAGGATTCATTAACCAGAAGATGAGTTTTATACGTTTTAGACAAGGATATTAAAGGCCCAGTTTGTAAATCTGCTGGTGTTTCCATGACTCTGCGTCCAGGAGACCCGCGTCTTTTATGGAAACACTGACATCACACAAGAGCAACAGAAGTTGTGTAAAAAATTAGATAAAAAAAACATATTTAAAGCTGACTTTTAAAACATAAACACGGTGGCAATATTGAATAAAAAGAGGAGAGCAAATCCTGGTGTGTGTCTGTTTGAGGCTAGAGCTAAAGCTGTATTAGCTTCGGTAAACAGAAGTAGTCGTGGAGAAGACAAGCTTGGGAGGAGGTAGGGAGGTGAAACATTTGGAGCAGCGCTTGGCAAGGGGCTCATGATGTGGATCACTCCGAAGTGGTCCATCTGTGAAGAATCCTGGCAAATGAGAAACACCCTTGGTCATCAGGAAGAGTGGAGGCTTGGGCGGGGCTTGTGGTAACACCCTCAAAATTGGGCTTAGAACTCTAACTTACACTATATATAAAGCAGCTTAAACAATGTGATGTACTTAAAACAATAAATCTACTATCTGTAATTGCATTTCACGCAGCTGTGAAACACAATTTGAATGGTTGATGTAACAAAGTTTATATGTTCATCCACAGCAGCTGCTGCTTTGAGCTGTGGCCCAACCTCTGTTTCCATCCAAGGGCCTTTATTTTGCACACGGTCACTGCTGCGCCTCTGGTAATTGTGCAATAGATCTTTGCCAGATGGTGACCCTCTGCCAGCGGCTCATAAATGGACCCGGGCTGAACCAGGTTCATTTTCTCTGGCTCCGATGGAGAGATTGTCCACCAGCCTTTCACTCTCTGATAGGGTTTAAGGTCCACTCTTGGGCTCTGAGTGGCTACTTCCTGTGTCATTCAGCCCAGTCCGATTTGTCTGAAACACTTTCTAGGATTTGTCTCCACAGCAGCATGTGGCTCAAGGCACAGTGAGCCCACAATGTGTCATTAAAGACAGGCGTAGAGCACTTCAGCATCTCATCTGTATTCCATAGCCCCACATCTGTAACACAGTCTGAACACTGTAAAAAAAAAAAAAAAAACTCAAGGCAACAGGACCCCTCAAGATTTTTGAGTTTTGGGGCCAACTCAAAATCTCAAGTTTTCAACAAATTTAGATAATTTTTTGTCATATGTCTGAAAACTTTAAATTTTAAGTTTTACTCAGTCATTATTTTTTTAACTCATTTTACAGCCAACAGACTCTCCATTGTTGAGAAAAAGTCTTATTATTGATAATAATAAAAACTTAGTATACTAAATATAACAAACTATTTTACAATTTAAACAAACAACTTTGTCTGAACAATGGATAGTAGATAAGTTAAAAAAAAGTAAGTGAAATAGTAAGTAAACTTAAAATTGAAAGTTTATAAACATATGAACAATAAATTAGGTGAACAAAAGATATATATATATTTGTTGAAAACTTGAGATTTTGAGTTGGGCCCAAAACTCAAAAATCTTGAGTAATCCTGTTGACTTGAGTTTTTGCAACTTTATTTTTTTACAGAGTACAGGCCTCTCGAGGTTGTTATAACCATCATCACTCGAGTCTGCCCTCAAAGCACATCCTCATATTCTCTGTAAAGTACTGCAATCTTCAGAAATATTTCGGCGGTGATGAGTGGTGTGGCAGCACTCTTCCACGGCCGCCATCGCTCTTCCAGAAGGACAGGATGTCTTGTTTGTGGTTTGTGCTGGAGGTGAAGGTCAGTGCTTACAGGACATGGCTGTATTTCAGTCTGTCACTAATAAAGATCCTCTACAGTGAGCTCTCACTCTGCTGTCACTGCCTCGCACCTGGTCACATCCACTACACCCATCACTGTCTCCAGCACTCACATAAAGATCGACAACAGGTTTTTACCTTCCTGGTCCCACCTCCAAACAACACTGCTGCTTAATATAGCAACTCATCATACTGCAGTGTAAAGACAGAGTTAAGTCAGTGTTAGGCCAATGTGATGACACAATTATGTCCACCCTATAAAGCACCACAGGAATAACTGTTTTGTTAGAACCAGTGATAGAATATACATCTAAGGTATCTCAACGTTTCTTTTCATATACAGTGGCTTGCAAAAGTAACCTCAGTTGTTTATTTATTAAATTTGTGATGGTTTCAGGCTAGATATTTGACCAAAATGAGCCTGTCCTGAGCCAAGTTTTCACTATGTAAGGAGCAAATACCTGGATAAAAATTCACTATTTTTGCTAAAAGTCCTTATCAGATCAGTGTCTCATTTTCAAGCAAAGTTGTTTTTCATTGATCTACCTTGTTTTTATTAAGTTTTATAGTTGTGTTTTTGGTTTTTGTCAACTTTGTCAACTTTTATGAAAATCCCATAAAATCCTGTAATATTAGTAGAAATAGTGATCTAAGCAGGATGTGTGGTAATATTCAGATACTGTTATGTGTATGCATAGTCAACAAAGTAAAACAAGTTATATCATTTTTCTGTATTTTTAATGTTAATAAATATTTATACATTATATATACTATTTATATTTAAATATTCCATATGTCATACCCATGATTGTCAACACAATGAGAAAATACTTAAGACAATATACTTCAATTTAGTCTCCTAAAATAACTTCTTCAGGTACTCCATGTGTTTTTGGAACAAAATCCCTTCCTATGTCAACAGCGTCAGACGTCGTTGACAGAATAAATAAGTTGTTTTAAGTTGTATAGTAAAGTTATTTTGGTTGCAACCAACTTTTTATTTTAAGGGTTTATTTATTTTGTAATGTCATCATCAAATTAATCTGAGAAAAATTACCAAAAGAATGTTTTGAAGAAAATGATTAAAACTGTGCTGTACACTGCATCCAACTCGAAGGAGCTAGAGCTGTTTTTAGATGAAGAATGAGCACAAATCTGATTTTATGAACCAAAGTCATAAAAACTCATTCTAAAAGATTTAGAGCTGGAAGTCTTTTAAAAGGTGGTTTTATAGATGTTTTCAGGGGGTGAATACGTCAGCACACTCGAGTTTTCTGTTTTTCTGTCATATTTCTTATTTGCTTCTCAAAAAACATATTTTGCATCTTCATAGTTGTTGTCATGTGATGTAAAGTGACTGACATAAACCTCTCAATGATCCATTTCAGTTCCAGGTCGTAAGGCAACAACAAAGGAAAAATGCTTCGGGAGGTGAATACTTTTGTAACCCACTGTACATGATTGCTATTTTATAAAGTAATTTCAGTAAATTATGAGCTGGTTGAATATGAATCTTCACTCGGTGTACATGTTTCTGTGAAATGATGATACTCTTAATATCAGTGTTTTGGTATCATGGTAGTGGTAGCACTCCTCATATTCTCTGGGAAAATACCATGAGAACAGGACCGCCAGAAAAACATGCAACAAGTAACAGTTTATTACCGCTGCTGTTCCTGAGATATCTCCTCCTCTGGACAGGGCTTGCCAGGACAAAGTCTGCCTCCATCTCCCCCTCTCCTGTGCATCCTCTTCTCTCACAGCCACAAACTTCATGTCCTTTTTTGCTAAATCCAAAAATCTCCGTATTAGTCTCCCTCTAGACCTCCTCATCCTGACAGCTCTAACCTCAGCAGCCTTCTACCCATGTATTCACTATAACTCCTCTGTACATAGAAGCCTAACACATCATCATTATATTTCACAGAAGAGAAGTGTGTTCCTTTTGAGATCTGAGCCTCCACATTCACAGTCTCCTCAGTGATGGGACCATAGACATGGGGTACAGCAACCAATAATGTAATAATGGCCAATAATGTAATGCCTGCTAATAACATCAAAAGTGTGTCCTTTATAAATTGCCAATAGTGTAATAACTTGCCAATAGTGTAATGAAGCTTTTTGAGTTTTTTGAATGAAATGGGATTTTGCCAAAAAATAATCTAAATATAAGATTTTCTCACATTGACTCTTGCAACCATAATTAAGGAGAAAGAATGCTGCATATTATCCTTAATGAAAATCAGAAAACCTGAGTGTGCACAAGTATTCACCCCCTGAAGTCCGTACTCTGTAGAACCACCTTCTGAAGGACTTATCTTTAGCTAAAAACAGCTCCAGCTTATTTAAGTCAGATGCATTGTACAGGACTGTTTGGGGCATTTTCTTCAAGAATTTCCCTTTATTTAGCTCCATCCTTCATTCCTTCAGTTCTGAGCAGTTTCCCAGTCCCTACCAATGACAAATATCCTCACAGCAGGACACTGGGTTTGTGTTAGTCATAGCATCTTCCATTTATGGTTAATTTTAATTTTAATATTTGAGGAGTCTCCTACGTGCCATTTGGCAAACCAAAACATGTTTTCTTATTATTTTCTTCAATAAATGGCCTTTTTCTGTCCACTCCTCCACACAGCCCAGCTCTGTGGAGTGTATGGTTCAGAGTGGTCCTGTGGACAGATACAACAGTCTCTGCTGTGGAGCTCTGCAGCTCTGCAGGAAGAATGCTAAGTGGGGTGAATATTTTTTATAGGCACTGTAAACTGATTATTTTTATGATTAATCAATTAATAATCGGATAAAGAAGTGCAAGTAAATATGTGATCTTTTAAAAAAATGTTACCAGATGAAGCTATAATTTTGCTACTTGAGGACTTCTGGATAACGCATATATACAGACGATTTTTTTTTACCATCCAAAACACAAAATGTATATTTTGTTACCGTTTTTGTGGATTTACCTTTTGTCTTGGCTATGAAACCTTTTCTCTTAGCACATGAAGTGTTTCAAAGTATAAGTTTGGCAATTATTTTAATAATTGATTATAATTGATTAATCTGATTAGTTATTGCATCAGAGCACATACATGGAACATAGGATATCATCGTCTGTTCAGGCTTGACCCTGCCAAAAAAGCTTAAGAAGATTCACTGAGTATTAATTTGCCTATAACCAACTGCATTAAACAATCCTTGCATTTTCAAAAATTAAATCTTTCATTCTAACTAATCAATGTATTTTTGGTGAAGTCAAAAGTATAATGACAGAAATGTTGTAGCTGTGTTCTTTGAGTGTTGATCAGCTGTAACCTTGGAACACCTTGAGTGTAGTTTAAAAACTCTGAAATGTGTTATCTCCAGAGAAGGGCTGATCCTCTGTGAGCACTCGGAGTCTGTCTCTGTGTAAATCTGTGCTTCTGTCACAGATGCTGCACAGACGAGCTCCTTCTCTCGGGACCCTCAAAAATCTGTTCTGGGAAACACCGGAAATCACGACGTCGATGTGGAAGGAGGCAGCTTCAGGGAGCGTGGTTAAACCTGAAACATCACGACACCACTCCGTCACTCCAGGGACACTCTGAACACCACAAACTGACAGCGCAGTGTTCTCATTCACCTCCGAGTCTGTGTTGTCTGGAACTTTCTCCATTAAGGAAAAGCACATTTCTTTACCAGAGTTGGAGGATCATTTCTGAGAGCCCCAGTTTTGCCTGAGTACTGCAGCCATGGCTCCGTTAGCAGCGCAGCACCATTTAACCCAATTACCGCTCAAATGGCTAATGAATGTTCCACTTGAGCGTTCAGAAGCATCCCATCTCAGGCCTGGTCACATTAATGCCATCAGTAATGGGCTGATAGCCACCTGTGTCCAGCAGAAGTACTTGAAGGAGGACTTATTCAGAGGCATTTTGAGGCTGTGAGTGGGATACTATGCAGTAGTTTTGCAGAGTAGCAATGCATCATTATTCCAGGCTTCTGTGTGTGAGGTAAAACTACAGTGAACAGTCACATCCCTGCTGTACACTGGCCTGAGATCACTAAACAGAGCCCCAGCACACTTTTGGTTTATCAGTTATAGGAAGGCAAGGTACAGACAGCAAAGATGAAGAGTGGAAAACTTGAGTTGCAGCATAAACCATTCCACAACTCACCTGTTATAGGATGAATATAAAATTTGCCATACCTTGCATCACTAGCCTGGAGAGCCAGCCTCTTCTACTTTCTTTTTGAAAGCAGGACAGTCTGGTTCTTCACTCAGAGTGAAGCGTCTCTCTCCAGCCAATTTGGAACTGGCCTATCACAGTTGTTTATCTGCAGCACATCTTACGAACGTTGTACAGAGGCAGAGTGAATTTAATAACTACTCTTACCGATTAATGGTGTTTAGTGCTTTCCTTCGTCACCTGTTGGTTCTGCTGAAGTCTGCATTGTTGTTCAGGCTTCAGTGTGATATGATTTTTGTTTTCGTCAGTAAAGTCCTGTTGATGTCTGAAAAAAACTACCACATTCATAAAAAAACCCACTTTCACCGCAAGTCTTTGTACAACTGGCTTCTGCTGCTGTCCCTGTTCAGTAATAAATACAGAGCTCCTCAGACTATGCCATAATCTAGCATTTTGTTACAAGATGGGTGAAAATCGGCCATGTTTGTTTTGCTTACAGGTCAGAGATGTCCCGCCCATTGTTTCTCTGATTGGTTAGCCCGTCTGTTATTGTTCTGCCCATATAAACAAAATTTAAGCAAAGTGGTACCAGACTAACTTATAGGATACTGCCTTACACTGCTGTGCATCCTCTGCTGTTGTTAGCTTCTCTCTGAGTGTTTTCGAATCTTAAATCTAAACCAGGAGTCAGGATATTCTTTTGGGTTGTTTTTTATTCACACAACAGTTTTTACAAAACCACAGTGGAACTGCACAGGAGGAGCCAGATAAAACACATTCCTTTTCACAGTGCGTCTTGGTTTGGCTTCTGTTAGTGATGAGACCAGTGATGGCACAATGCACAAGGGCTTTGCAAAAAAACAGCTCAGTCAGCAGAGATGTTCAACCACTAACCCTATGGTTGGCAGTTCGATCCCCTGATCCCTGCTGGTATTACATTACTGTTGTTGTGTTGTAGGGCAAGACGCTTCACTCACGTTGTCTGTATGAATGTGACAGTGTGATTGTGTGTTCGGTGACGGTTGGAGCGGCTGTTAAGCGCAAAATGACAGCCACACTGCTGAGGAGTGAAAGAGGAGTGAAGTGATCATGCCTCAGATTGTAAAGTGACTTTGAGTGTCTAGAAGAACGCTGTATAAGACTAATGCATTATTAGGCCTGAGCCAAGAAATGCAGGCACAGGACCTATTGTTATTTCCAATTTCTTATTTTTTTCTGCCCCAGGGATGTCAAATTTGACAGCTTGAATGGAGTTAAAAACTCACAAAACTTGGCACAGTGAATCAACCTGGAGAAAAGTGCATTCACATAGCCAAACTGAACATGCCCAAAACAAAATGGCTCAGAAGGTGTTCATGAGTGTTATAGAGAAAGTATGATTCTCTGATACACTTTTTAAATTGATTTATTTTATAATCAGTGAAAACTTCAGTATTTGTCATGGCTGTACAGAAGCTTTCTTTTCTTCTGTGATCCCAGACAATGTATGGAAATTCATATACTGTACGTTATGTAGAATCTCAGCAGTTTGATGATGGCTGGCAGTATTTTTGGAGCGTCTGTCATATTGATGTGGTGCCACTCACATGGAGTTTTGAGCCTGAAACAACATTACGGGGCTTGTAATTAATAGCCCTTTTTCACCAGCACTACTTGTGAGCTGCAATGTTTCAAGGCAACTTTGTAACAGTGGTGGAAAGTAGCAAAGTAATGTTGCTTTCACGCTTACAAAATAAAAGCATTTATTACTTTACTGTGTGAAATGTACGGACCTCGTCGACGCTCCACAGTGGCGTTTTACAAGCCGCCATTGGTCTCGCAAAAAAGACGCTGTGCTCAGGTTTTATCAGGACTTTAAAAAATGGCAGTTTGTTTTTGTGGTTAACGTCGCATGCATGACTCACAACTAACAACATTCTCTGACCAATCAGCGACCAGCAATCTGTCAACGTCACATTTTAGTGCTGGTTTAGCTCGGTTGGAACCTTGGCTGAGCAGGTACCAAAAAAGTGCCTGGTTTTGGTAATGGTTGCCTAATAGAAAAGCTGACAAAGCGAGTAGAACTGAGCAGAGTAAAACCAAGTAGTGGTGTGCTGTTACGTTATTGTTCCATAAAGGCTTCCATGTGGGTAACAATAACATCTCTAAATACTCCAAAATGGCCAAAATGTCAACATCAAGCTTAAAGTGCCATCTTAGACCAATTGTCACTAGCTATAGCCAAAGTCCTGCTTTACACCCAACACTTTGACTTTATTCAAAACAGCATTTTATTTGCATGTGAACATGATTCTCTGATATACTTTATTAGACTGCTTATTTTTATAGTCAGTGCAAACTCTTCAGTATGGCTTCAACAATTCAGGGCTGTGCAGATGCTTTCTTTCAAGGACATGTTATACCAGACAATAGCAGCACCTCGACTACAGAGCTAATGGAGCTTGAATGTGTAATGTTCCAAAAGAGTGGGCTCCTCAGTGCGGTGTGACAGGCGCTGATTACACAAAGTGACAGTCTGGACGCCCGCAAAAATGGCCGGGGCTGTTCTGCAACAGTCCTCACTCACTCTGTCTGATGATTCTATGGAGCGAGCAGCAGTAACAGTTTAAGGACCTTAAGTACTCAGAGGTGTGATATGGAAAATGGTCAGTGGCCCGTTTTGTCCTGGGCTGACAGTGATGGAGTCGTTCTGAGCCCGTGTCTCTTCCTCTGTCCAGCCACTCCAATCTTCGTGCGCTGGTCTGTGTTTAGCTTAAGGCCAGGAGATAACTTTTCTGTCAGTAAAGGGCAACAGTGAGAGTATACCATTGATTAGTTTGAATGTCCATTTTTTGTTTGTTTTTGTTTTTAGTTTTTGTCCTCATCATGCATAGCAAAACCAAATTCATTTTCATATTTTTTTTACTTCCTAGATGCGAGTTTATTCAGGTAATTCCCTCATATTTGTAAATAAAACATGAATTACTATTTCAAGATGCACAAGTGTTTTTTGTTTTGTTTGTGCAGGGATTACTACCCCCAGATAGGTAACTAATTATATATTAATTATACTATTATTACATTTTTACTTGCTATAAAAAAAAAATAAAATAAAAAAAAAATACAGAAAAAAGGGCTTCAACACACATTCTTCCTCTTAAAGCCCTAAAATGACTGGTCTACATGTAATGTTATATAATGGGAATTATAATAATGGAATTGTTTCACACAATGCAATGAGAAAATGGTGGATCTGGTGGTAATTTTTTGTTTGTGTATTTTTTAGCCTCTGACTGACAGGGTTACCTAGGAATTAACATGATTTAACATCTCTGTATTGGAATGGCAGTAGAGTGAAAATAAGGGACTTTAATGAAAGTCATTGGGACCAAAAAGGGCTTTAAGAAGAAGAATGTGAGTTTTGTCTAGTAGAAAATTTTAATTATTGTTGTGACATTTTATAAGTCATTTATTTATGAACATCTTTGTCAAATAGCATAATCTAAAGTCACTGTTTCCCATTACAAGCAATAGAAAACATAATGTGAATACACATTAGTGTGTGTCACACAAATCCATCTGTGGGTTAGTGTTTCCAAACAATATTATCTCAGTTTTCCCTTGTTAAAGCTCAAAAGTTGTGGGCCAACCAAGCCTTGATATCACTAAGACACTTCTGGGGATCAGAAGCATGTTTATGGAGTGGCATAGTCCCACACTAGAGCTGAAAACACATTGTAACACACCTTGTAAATATGAACATGACTGCAGTTAAACCACAAATGTTTCTACATTGCACTGTGTAAGAGTACTGGACCGCTGCTGATATTTTTCTAACTCTACGAAACATTCCAGGAAGACTATTTTATGACTAAAAATGACCATTTTGATAACCCAGAGACACAAATAATGAGATTTATCTGCTTTTTCTGCACTTCTTGACAACTCCTTGTTGACTTAAACATCACGCCTTAATTAGACACAGACTTAGGTCTAACGCTCTACAGAACAATGCAATAACTCTTTTGTCAACAGCCAAATTTCAGGAGGACTCGAAACATGGAGCAACCTTTTTAACATGATTCATTTAAATACACCCAGGTTCTTTGTTTTCTTTGTCTTCTTCCACTCTTTTTCACAGTCTTTGTCTTCTCGTGTCTTCTTCATTTGTCCACTCTCGTTGTAACCTCTTTTATTACGTTTGTTTGCGTTAATTTTATTTTGCCGGCAATCTTGCCTTTTCACACGACTTTGTCTAGTTAAACTTTAGTTTTATAGTTTTCAAGTATCATTTTTGTAGTTTATTTTGAAAGCCTTACATTGCGCAGCATCCGCCAGCTTGAACAATCACTGCCTTGACCAGAGCAGCTATTTCATGTAGTTCTACTTCTAAAGCTTTTTAGTTGCAGTGAAAGCGTTTCTTTCGAACTTTTACATTTTGGCATTAAAAGGACATCTGCCATACTCTGAGACTTTGACCATGCCTTATGCTGAACAACAGCTAAACTCTCCTGTAAGCGGCATCACGACTGCTGTTAAACCTAACAGGACAACTGGTGACTGACTTGTTAAGCTTTCGGAGGACCAAACCTACAAATCGCGGCTTGGACCAGGAAGACAAGCCCTATGACAACCCACGGATCCAAAAGGACAAAGAGCAACGTCACAAGCCCCTGACTGAACCCAGGGGCTGGCTTGTTGTCATCGTCCTGTCTCCCTCCTGCTCCGAGAATTCAATTTTTCAATTCAGTTTTATTAGTAGAGCCCAGTATCACAACAAAAGTCACCTCAAAGGGCTTCACAAACAGTTAATCAAACATAAACAAGCAATCAGACATAACACACAATCAACACAATAACAACACTAAACTAAACAGACCCAGGACACTCCTGTCCTTAGACCCTCCTTCTCGGTAAGGAAAAACTCCTAAAAAAAACTCAGCTGTGGGAAAAAAAGAAGAAACCTTATGGAGCCCATATTGAAGGAGAGATCCTCTCCCAGGACGGACAGGCAATGTGTCTAGGACTGTTAGTCCATTAGTTCATCTATAGGATCATAGATCAGCTCTGTAAGGATTCATCCAGACGGGAGTGGGGTGAGGTAGGTTGAGGAAGTCCATAGGAAGCAGCAGGGGCCTCATCCACACAGGTGAGTGGAGTGTGGTAGATCCGGCAAGCTCCAGTATACAGTAAGCCAGTGTGTGTGTGACACTTCATGAGTTGGTGTCAATAGTCTTACAGTCTCATATGCACCTTTAGTCCCTAAAATATCCAAAAATTCAATAAGTCATACCATAACTTTACTCCACTACAATTAGTATCAGTAATATTCAGTAATTCTGCATAACGGTTCTGTTCAAAATTACATTCTTTTCAACATTTGCCTGTGCCTTTCAGTATACTCTTTTGCCTAATTTGTTACTACATTTTATACTTTCTAATTTAATCTTATTTAAGTTGAGTTTGGTGGTCTTTATCTATTATGATAAGTCTCTGCTGGTCAACCTTTCCCTCCTTAGACATTAGTTTTTAAGTGTTTTAACCTACATTTCAGTGCAAGGTTAATGGTACCAGTGTAGACTTAATACTCTTAGGGCCATATTTATTAAGACAAGTGCAAAATTGTGAGTGCAGTTTAAAAAATAGCGTCTGGTATTTGTGGCTGTGTTGCGTGTGATATACGAAGAGAAACTGCGCAAGTAACTGCTGCCGCAAATCTGATATGAACGCACTGACAGCGAGAGCAACGCTGTTTGCCAGCTCTGACTGCATCTTTCCTACAAAGATGCAACCCAAAACACAATCTGAGAGTCCAACAAATAACAGGACTGACTGTAGTAGAGCTGTGTTCGCTGTATCTGAGGGAAAATAATTTTATTGCATTTTACATTCTTTTATTAACTTTGCGTAGTCCATCCTTGTTAAATGTCTCATATGTGATTTTGGTGCTGACCAGAGTCATGTGCCTTATTTCCCCTCTGTGTAAGACAGTGGAGGGAGAGGAAAGTCCTTTTCACTGTCTGTCAGAGCCAGTAACCTTTCAAACAATGATATAAAATGTATCAGTAGCCTATTTATTTATTTATTTATTTAGAAAAGGGACAGTGCATATTAATGAACATATATTACATATGTAAATATGCCAGATTTTAGCCACAGGCTAATTTCCATCTGTTGTCCCTGGACAGGTTGATGGTGCCTTTAAAAAACAAAAACATAGAGTACAGGACAATACAGACAAAATACATTAAGAACAGACAAAAAAAAAAAAAAAAAAAAAACAGGACAGGAGCGATTCATGATCATAAACTCAGGAGGGTCACACTTAAGATTACAATTCACATTTCATTGGATCATTGAAAAGACTTAGTAAAGAGAATTAGTAAAGTGCCACAGCAGTTAATATAAGGTGCTACAGAGAATATATTGCACATAACCCCAAATGTATATGTATTGCACACCACCCCTAAAGTGCAGTATTGATATTGCACATGTACCAGAAAACTAAGTTCTTATGAATTGTGTTCACAAGTTTGTGTTGATCTGAGCCACTCCTTTAAATAACTTTTGAATGTAGTGAAGGTAGGTGCCTCCCTCACAAACGTGGGCAGATTGTTCCACTGTACACAACCTTTATAGGACCAAACATTTTGACCAAAACTAGTTTTTCTCACCGGAAGCTCACAGTCCCCCCTGCTATATGGCGTGCTGATGGTGATCAAATAAAAATAACAATTAAAAAACATTTTCAATGTCCTCCGCTCGATCCACGCAGCCTTGAACCTCTGTAGGGGCAGCTGTCAGTCAAGCGCCGCAGCGAGCATTGGGAGGCAATGAGATAAACACAGTGAGTAGAGTTTGCGCAGCGTTTAAAGACTGTTCTGTCACCGTAAGGATTTAAAAGAATGTTAAACAGACTGAAAGCCCAGAGACAGGAGCTGTAAAAGGCTGAAGTTCAGGGAAATACGAGCGAGAATCAAGGAAAAAGTGCCGCAGGTACACATTACTGTTGTATCTTTGTAAATGAGCCCTGTTAAAGCATTAGAACTTATTTTCAACACCCCATCTGTGCACTAAAAGCTGCACACTTACCTCCACAAAACCTTTGCACCTGCTTCTCCAACGTACTAAATTTTCACGGAGATTTAGCTCCCGTACTTGTGATAAATCAAACAGCGACTGCAAAGTGACTTCATTTGCATTTTCCACGCCTTGAATTGTGTGCGTTTTGTCAAGAATGCCTTGTTTTACAGATTCATTGAATCACAGGAGCAAAATCTGCGCCGCGCTGAATTTGCTCCTGTGAGAGACACAAACCTCAACAGCGCCTGAGTTTGCTCCATTCGCACATCTTTTTCATTTAGCGTGCACACAAACCTTTGATGAATCTGGCCCTTAATCCTTGTCTTAAATATATATAATTTATATATAATTTATATATGCTACAATGTTTTGCTGACTTCACATTAATCACTGAGTTCATGTAATACTCACTTAAATAAACCCTGTATAACACTCAAAAGTCTTTTCAGCTTTCCTCAAAAGGCAGGGTATCTTCACTTTAAAACTTTTGTGCTTGTGAATGGAATATGCTGTGGGTTTTTATGTGTTTGCTGCAGCTCTCCATTGCTCTATGGAGGGGCGCGTTGTGGTTTGAAGTCTTGAAGGACATGCCGTGGACCTCTGCCCTCCGAGCAGGTCATGCGTGCTCCTCTTCATCCCTCCGGTCAGAATAGATTACATGTGTTTGTGTGGCTGAATGTCACTCTCTGCCCTCCCCCTGAACCACAGACACCCGCCCCTGCCACATTACTCCTGCGGACTGTCTTTCGTTTACCTGGCTGCTTCAAAAAGCAATGCATAGTCAACAACCTCTGAGAGATGAGGTCAAACACATACACTATTCTTTTTATTACCATAAATGTCACTAGTTCTCTTCATCCTCACACACTTTTATTACGGTGGAAATGTCAGATGTATTTGCAACAGTCTGAGGCCCGGGGAAAGAGCGCCATCCAACAAAATGTGACACATCTGCTTTAAGGAAATGTCTCTGAAGTCCTGAGCCCAAAAAGAAGTATACTGACACATTGTAGGTGTATTTGCAACATCCCAAAATGAGAAGAATCCAGTCCAACTATAAGCTATCTACTGGCGCAAAGGTTTCTCAGAGAACTTGAAACCTGACAAATATAGATGGATAACAGACCTTTTATCCTGTTGCCTGCCCCATGCTGCAGTGCAGTCAGTACTGTACGCTGCTGACATGAGCCTGGTCAAAATGCCAAATGTAATGACACTAGGAGCAGCTTTAAATGCGTGCTACATCTCTCAAGCTTCTTCTTTGATGATGATCGACCTCATACTGCATTTGCAAAGCTATGATCATAAAGGATCACTGAAATAAGATGTGCTGTAAAATATGATGTGATGCAAATGCAGTGTCACTGCAGAGGTGCGCAGCATTTTTCTCCCAATATCTAAGCTGTATTATTATAAAAGCAACATCAAAATTTGGATGTCCTAAAATTATTTTTAAAGCCTGTGGCGTTTTGTGGAGCCTTTGTCCACAGCTCAGTGAAGTGAAACTGAGGGCTCTGTGTGGGATTGTGAGCTGCATGGAGCAGGGGCAGAGCAGAGCAATATAGGGGTTGGGGCTTCACTGGGGAACTACTACAAGAGAAACTTGTGATTGATTAGATATTTATTAAAACACAAAAGTTAAATGCCAAAATATGCTACAGTCTGTATAGAGCAGCCGCTCATGTTTAAAATATAGGAGTTGTTAACAAAATTCTTGAATCCCGGAGAAAACCATAAATTGTAAATTTGTACAACAACATATTAGCTGCTGAAAATAGTATATCATCTAAAGTACACCAGAATATAGAGCGTTACATGTGTTTTGTTCAAAAGTTTCTTTGGGGGAGGACTCCCAGACCCCCTCACCACATAAAAAAAACAAAAACAACAACAACAACAACAACAACAACAACAACAAAAAACAATACATGAAGTATGCATGATTAATAACTATAATGTTTTTTATTGCAGGTAATGGTTAGGGGAAACATCTAAAATTTAAAATCTTGCCTAGGGCGCCAATAGAGCTAGTGCTACCTCAGCTCATACAGCAGCATGATGAAAGGCAACTTTCCATCGTCCAATAATAAATAAATAGCATGATAACAAAATAAACCTTTTCATACATTTGAGAACTATAGCGTCACATCCCTCTTTGACTAAAATGTAAAGAAACTGAAAAGTGGCCAAGTGGTTTGGATATGTTGGATTGAGCACAACCAGAAATGCTGTAGCTACTTCTTTAGCCAAGCTACTGATGAGGTTAATTTTAGAAAGTAATGAATATATATATATATATATATATATATTATATATATGGGGTTAAAGGAGGAATTTGCCACTGGGGGATGTAAACAACAAAGTAGGAGTGGCACATCAGAATGGGTCAGGTTAAATTGACATTACGTCATGGGTTGTAAATTTCCACTACTTGGTTTACTATGGTTTATATAACGCCACAATAATGACCTTGATGAACTTTGGTGGACAGGACAAACTTAGTGTCCACAGCAGGTGCAGGTGTTGGCACCAGTTCAGTTGGGATGGTCCAATGTATATGTTTACAAATTAAAATTTGAGTAGCAACTGTCTAGATGAATAATAACTGTCATTTTCAAAGACATATGAAAATTAGTGCTATCAGAAATTATAAAGATGCTGTTCGGAGGAGATTGGGGGATTCTGTGTTGATTGGTACCTGGACCTCGTTTGTTGTGGATTTTCGCAATAAACTTCTTTTTTTGCACCAAACTTCGACCACTTTGTCTTATTCCAGCAAGAAGACTCTTGTATCATCACAGAGGGAGTTGAGATAATTTCAAGGTTAACAGGGAGCTTAGTCTACTGTCTGAGGAGTGTTTGGGCCTCAAACAGGAACACACTCTGGCCTATTTTCCAACATGCTTCTGGCCAGTTAGAGCACAATTTAAATCTGCTCTATAAACTTGGACATTTTATTTTGACACAACACTGCCTGGGGGCAGACTGTCAGAGACGTGGCTGCCATTCCTGTGCCTACAGCCTCTTCGACATCCACCAAACACACACAAAGACATTCAGACAGGTAAAGTGAGTGAAGTATCTTGCCCAAGGACTATGAGTGGGAATCTTTGGTCTTCTCACAATTCTATTCGATTTAAATTCAGAGGCCCACCATTCAATTCAAAAACAATGCATGGATGCATCTATCACTATTTTGGTTCAAGTGAATAACATACAGTGGAAAGAAAATGTATTAGCACCCTTTGGAAATCCTAGGATTTTTGCATGATTTGGTCATAAAATGTGATCTGATCTTCATCTGAGTCACAACAATAAACAAACACCGTCTGCTTAAACTAATGCTGCAAAAAAAAAAAAAAAAAAAACATTTATGTAAACATTCACAATACAGTGTAGAATAAGTATTGGAACCTTTGGATTTAATAACTGGTTGACCTCCTTTGGCAGCAATGACCTCAACCAAATGTTTTCTCTAGTGAAGATCAGACCTGCACAACGCTCAGGAGGAATCTTTACAAAACTGTTCAAGTTCAGCAATATTCTTGGGATGTCTGGTGTGAATCGCTCTTTTGAGGTCATGGCAGAGCATCTCAATTGGATTGAGGTCAGGCCTCTGACTGGGCCACTCCAGAAGGTGTATTTTCTTCTGTTGAAGCCATTCTGTTGTTGATTTGCGTCTATGTTTTGAGTCAGTGTCCTGTTGCATCACCCATCCTCTGTTGAGCTTCACTTGGCGGACAGATGGTCTTAAGTTTTATTGCAAAATCGTTTGATAAACTTGGGAATTCATTTTACTGTCTATGATAGCAAGTTGTCCAGGCCCTGAGGCAGCAAAGCAGCTCCAAACCATGATGCTCCTCCACCATACTTCACAGCTACACATAGCGTTGTGTGTTCCTTCCAAATAAGTCAACTTTGGTTTCATCTGTCCACAGAATATTTTGCCAGTAGTGCTGTGGAACATCCAGGTGCTCTTTTGCAAACTTTAAACGTGCAGCAATATTTTTTTTTTGGACAGCAGTGGCTTCCTCTGTGGTGTCCTCCCATGAAGTCCATTCCTATTCAGTGTTGTACCCATTGTAGATTTGTCAACAAAGATGTCAGCTTGTGCCAGAGATTTCTGTAAGTCTTTAGCTGACACTCTAGGATTCTTCTTCACCACACTGAGCATTCTGCACTGTGCTCTTGCAGTCATCTTTACAGGACAACTACTCCTAGGCAGTGTGGTCACAGTACTGAACCTTCTCCATTTATAGACAGTCGCTCGTACCATGGACTCATAAACATCAATGCTTAGAGATACTTTTGAAACCCTTTCCTGCTTTATGCAAGTCATCAATTCTTACTCGTAGGTCTTCTGAGAGCTCTTTTGTGCAAGGCATGGTTCACATCAAGTAATGCTTCTTCATGACAAACTCAAAACTGGGGGGCGTAGGGTTAGGGTTTTTTATTGGTCAAGGCCACTTTAAGCCATTCCTCCAAGCTTCTCACACTGATTGGACCCCAGGTTGACTGACACCTGGCTCCAATTAGCTCTTGAAGAGGTCACAAGCCTAGGGGTTCACATACTTTTTCTACCTTGTACTGTGATTGTTTACATAAATGCTCAATAAAAATGTCTTTCTTTTTTTTTTTTTTTTCAGCATTACTTTAAGCAGACTGTGTTTGTCTATTTTTGTGACTTAGTTGAAGATCAGATCACATTTTATGACCAAATCATGCAAAAATCCCAGTATTTCCAAGGGGTGCCAATACTTTTTCTTTCCACTATATGCCAGAAATCTGAAAAATTAATTAAATAAAAGTTAACTATGAAATATTTATCCAACATTTTGTATTATCAAGTTTTTTTTTATTTTTTTATTTTTTATTTTTTTCAATTGTGTTGTAGTGTCTCACACACAGAATGTGAGCTTTTATTCTGGAGTGTTGGGCAAAGGATGTGAGCTACAGGGGATGGGAGTAGTTCTGCTTGACCGCAAAATGTTTTCTGTTCAGCACTTGTTTGTTGGGAGTTCTGAATAAATCAGAAACTCGCCACTCCACTCCTTGTCTCTTTCTCCATTTCTTTTTCACATTGGTGACCCCGAGTAGGAACATGTCATTGTTGGAACAGTAGTTTGAGGACACCTTGCCTGCCGCAGTCACCATTCTTCCCCTTGTTTTTGTGACTAACCCTAGCCTCCTGGACTTATGGCAGCAATCCAGAGCCATGGTCCCTGCTGCATGAGCTCAACTTCACCTCTGCAGGACTGCGAAGGATGACGCTGAGTGTTAGATTCTCCTGCTTTGGACTGTTGTCTGGGAGTGCCATGGGACCCGCCGGCATGTGCCGCCAGAGACACATCTTCGGCTGTATCAGCATTCTGAACTGATGGAAAATATGTTGGCTCAGCTCAGGCGACTCTTAGTTTCTCTTTGTTTATCTGTTCCTGTGTTGGTTTCTGCCTCCTGTACATCGTTCTGGCCAGCTTTTGTCATGGATTCTTCCCGCCTTCTGCACGCACTGCTCAGACCTGCTTGCCCAAAGGTACCGTGGTTTGACTGAGGAGGCGGACAGACTGTTTCTTGCTTCCAGGCAGTTTTCAGTGCATGTCCTGTTACTGCTCAGGCCACAGCAACTGCCACATGTTGGGTCAGTCACCACTGTTGTGAAGGCTAGGGTCTTTGCGCTGATGCCAGAGCGCCACCACCATGACGTCCCCTGCCTCTTCCATGATGACCTCTGCCGCTATGACGTCCTCTGACACCGTGGCACATTGGCTGACGACACAGCACACCTGGCCTGCATCATGGTGCTCCTGCCTTCCACAGTCATACTTCTCTAAGGACTCGAGTCTGCTGAGAATGTTTTTGGCTGTCATTATGCACACATTTTTCCCCTCATGTCTCTACTGCCTGCCTTGTGTGGAGTTGCAGTGTGTTTTTGTTGGGGTGGGATGGGGTGTGGGGGGGTGCATATTATGACATGCCTCACACACAGAATGTGAGATTTTATTCTGGAGTGTCAGGCAAAGGAAGTGAGCTACAAGGGCGAGAGTAGTTCTGCCTGACCGCGAAATGCTTTCTGTTCAGTACTTGTTTGTTGGAAGTTCTGAATAAACCACTCTATTCCTTGTCTCATTTCTTTTTTATCCTCCACAGTATATATATATATTTGAAACATTACTTAAATTTTTTCTTCAACTATGAAAACTAGCAAACTAATAATTAGCGTTATTGTAGAGAGAGCAATTGTTAGATGTAGTGTTTCTGCAGGATGTACAGCTTCTGATATTTAACATATTTAATACAGACCAAATAAAGTTATCAAACTTTTAGACTGCAGCTCATGTGCATGACAACAGTGTCTGAAGAGTGTTTAAAAGGACTGCCTCTCTTTCTTAACTTAACAGCAGCAGTCGGGCTCGGCACCGTGAAACAGTGGTTTATAACTTCCAAAATGCCTCCGGACAGTGGCCTGTAATGAAGTGGGCACTGCCATGTTCTCACAGAGAGCGGAGGTAAACAAACCCACATGTATGTGTGCATTCAGAGAGTTCCATTAGCTTTACCACAGCCAATTTGCAACCTGGTAGCCTGAATGATTAGTAGTCTTTAGAAATTTCTGATTATAAGCTTTCTGCATGATTCAGCATTGTTTTAAAGAAATGAATGATGCATCAGAAAAATAATTATTTTTCCCACTTCTACCAAGGACACAACAACAGTATGTAATGCCAGCAGCTGGGCTCGAACTGCCAACCTTCGGCTTAGTGGGCGAACTGCCAGTAGATAATAGTTTTAGATTACTGCTTGGTTGAAATAGGGCTAAAAAAGCCAATAAATAAACACAATAAATTTTGCTGAAAATGACAACAGAAACATGTTAAACACAGTTTTGACCACATCTGTACTTGTAATCATTCTTTGAACTTGGGAGTCATCAGATATGTATTTTCCATCAGTGGCTCATAATGACACATCAACACGAGATCGTGGCCTGGAGGAACATGGTTGTCATACAGCAGCTGTGGAGGAACTCATCTCCTGGCTCTGGTTGGTCTCAGTGCTGCATGAGCTCTTATGCAGCCAAAGCGGCGCCTCGCTGCATCCATAATGAGCACTCCAAAATGCATGAATTCAATTTGTTTCTTGACATTTTTTACAGTTTTGCATGTTGTCAACACAGTGACAGTTGTTCACATGTGGAGCGTGGCCAAGCAGAGCCTTATTAAGGCTGACATGGTGCTGACATGACGCCTTCACTGCTCCATGGGCTGAGGCTGGCTCTGTGATGTCCTTATTCAGAAGGAGGTCATTAAAAGTTTGAGCTGGTGCTGGTAGAGGTACTGAGGTAAATAAACAGCCCACCTGAGGCTGCCGCAGGTGCACCAACCTGTAATAATAATACATAAATATGAGCCGGGAGCGAGGAGATCAGGCCAGAATGGAAAGGCCTGCTTTAACCGGCTCCACCAACATTTTCATTGTGTTTCAGAACGTTCTCTCGACGTAGATAAGACTCTCCAGTGAGTATTACATCATGTACAACAATATCATCATTTCATTCATATCATAGGGAATTGCTTATTTAGCTTTTGTTTTCTGTTTAGAGAAGCAGGCAGGAGAATAAAATGGCATAAAACAAATGCATGTGATCATATAAGAGATAATATGAGAATGTGTGTTTATTTTAGAAGGACAGGCCTTAATGTTGAATCAGTCATGGTCACAGATGAAATGTTATCAAACTTGGTCACTGGTGCAAAACTTTAAGACTTCCATGTTATGTTTTTTGATAAGAGATGGTTTAGTTCAGCTGTTTATCCATGTGTTTTTTTAAATTAAACTGTATTGGTAAACTAACCACATTGCCTACTCCAGTCACCGTATGTGCCTGGTTGCGACAGGAAGGGCATCGGGTGTATAAACATTCCAAATCACTGTGCAACCCTAATGAAAAAGGGAGTAGCTGAAAGTAAAACATAAGCGATCACTGGTTGATATATTGGTGTTGCAGACTGGGCAATGTTATAATTACTGCAATGTTTTAATTTATTGTTCAAGCAAGAACTACATAATTGCAGTGAAAACATGAGAGACCTGAAAAAGACCGGTTCATTTGTGGAGGTTAAAATGACAGGTGAACTCTTGTCAAAGGCAGCAGGCACTGAGGTCTGCATCTAGTGTGACAATGTTCTTTTAAAGTCTGCCCTGTTTTTAATAAGAGAATATATGCAGCTGAAAAAGCAGACTTTGACCAAACATTTCTCACCAGCTTCTCTTCAGTAAATATTGATGCACTGTCCGCTACTGAGTCAGCAGACTCACAGCAGAACCACCTCTGGTGTAAATTGATGGGGAGATGCAAAATGATGTGAGGCATCTCTGTATAAATTCAAGTTAAACTCACCTCTCCTTCTCCTGCCCTCTCTTGTCCCAGTAAGGCCTCTGTGAGCAGGACTAAGATGAGAAGAGACAAGTGAGGTAAATATGGATACAAAATCAGCCAAATACTGCATGAAATAGACCCAGTTTATGTCTAAAAGTGCTCTGTGCATGAAACATGTCATCTTAAGCTCTCTGTTTGAAAGTCATGGTTATGCTTTTTTATGGACAGTTTGGACAAAGTCATTGCCCAAATATTTACATTGACAACTGGATTTAAGTTGCTTATTACTGCTCAAAAAACAATCAGAACATGAAACATTTATGATAGCTTTTAGCATGGCTTAATGCTAACTAAAATCGGCACACCATGTTTTCTCTCATTCAATGATACTTGGACCAGGACAATAGTCTGTTTAAAACAAATCTAGAAGTGAGCCAAAACTTTGCTGCTCCAGTAAATGTAGTGAGTCCCAAAAGAAAAAGGACTAAGAACACAATGCTCCAAACTGGTGACCCACATATGAAGATACTATATGTTTATTTTAGAAATGTAATGCACTTTGTAAACACCTTTATATGAAATATGAATATAATACAGTCCTGTTGTTCAGGTGTGTGTGTGTGTTTGTGTGTGTGTTTGTGTGTGTGTGTGTGTGCGTGCGTGTGCTTGCGTGTGTGTGGAGGGGGGTTATAATGTTGCATTAGGGAAACAAAATGAGCACAGTGGAACAATTAGATTTTTGCTTAGCACCGCTGCAGCAGCATCAAACATGATCAAACCATGTGCAAGATGAAGGTCATGGCTAATTACCTCACTGGGCTCGAATTCATGTTGCAATTAGATTATTTTCAGCGTGCCTGTACATTCTATGTACTCTGTTATGTGTTTTGGTAAACACATTAGCTTTCACAACAGACATTAGCATTGTGCTCTGGAGTCTAAGTTGCAGAGCTTGCACCTTTTAAAGTCCATTTGTAGATGAAGAATAAGCTTTAGATTTGGGCTCTCTGGGGATTCTAGGCCAGAAATAACTACCTTTCCATATGTGTGTGTATGTATGTATGTATGTATGTATGTATGTATGTATGTATGTATGTATGTATGTATGTATGTACTTTTGGTGCAGAAGAACAGTAGTGGAGTGGAGTTGACAGTACATACATATTCCCTATAATTCTGTGCCTGAACATATGAACATAATTTGTATTTTTTAAACTGTAATGAAGTGCTGTACATAACTGTCAGACAGTTACACTGTACAGATCTGAAATGCATACCACCAAACATGTTACCACTGTGTACCGGCCTCCTGCCTCCACCCTCTCCAGTCAAAGCTTGTCCAAATAATGAAACCTTTCACTCCTATGCACTGCGGAGTGAACACATGTAGTGCTAAAGGAATTAAGGAGTGTTTTTTAGTGGGAAGTAAAAGCGGTGATGTAACACAACAACACAAGCGCTGTGGACTCAGTAGTTGGACTCAGATCTGCATGTAGGCTAAAAATAAAGTGGTCTGACCAGTTCTCTGCAGAAATCGAACTGAAGACACTGAGAATGCTCTGTGCATAAACGTAGAGACTGAGGTTGTGCTCCAGGCTGCAGCCTCAAGGCTAGTGATGGGAATATCAATACCGCAGTATTGATACTGTGAATAATACTCACAAAACTCATTTTGGTATTAATAACTTGGATAAAATATTGATATTAATTAATATATGTGAAATACACCCAACCAGCAGCATTTTGGACTGATCCATCTATGTCATGTGATTGAAGTGCTGTGAGTTAGCTGCTTTGTTTGTCTTTCTAGCAACAACTCATTACTGTACATATTCAAGTTGTTAAATGGCCAGTATTAGTCATGTGATTTGTCTTTAAGGGTAATAATGTTTTGATTTTGATTTGATCAGTATTAGTATAATTTAAATTCCCCCTAAAAGTAATCAGTATCATCGAATCTTAAAAGTGTGGTATTGCCCATCACTACTCAGGGCGCACTAGATGGAGTTGTGTTTACTTTTCTGTTAGTTTGGTTCATGTTTACCAATAGCCTCATGCACTGAACTATAAACCATAACAATGGGCCTCATTCAATACATTTGTGTCACGAAGTACACTTGAATGCACCATCACACTATTTATAGGGATACATGCAGAAGCCTTTGCAAAACAGTGCTCTCAAGAAAAGAGGAATTTTGCTCTGTGTTACACGAGGAACTGCAGGATGTGGAAAGATTCGCCAACTATGTGCCATGATGCAGGCACAGCTAAGAGGATACTGTAGCCTACTAATCCAGGTGGGTTTATGTCCCACAAAATGACAGACTGTAATTATCTCTAGCGAAACTACTGTGGTGGGTTGGCTTGAAGACAGCAGCTTTCACACCACAGACACCACTCCAGGTTGCGGCGAGAGCCTCTGGTGCGCCGCTCTGAGAACTCCTGTTTAGAGCGATCTCAGAGCAGCCATTTAGCGGACACCTGAGTGGAGCTGTTGTGTTCACACTGACCCAAGCACACCGCACTCAGGTCTAAAGCTCTTTTGTGCGGAGCTTAACAGTGCCAGTATGAAAACACCCTGAGTCTAAGTGAGCTAAGCCTCCAGCTGTAGCTAAGTGTCGTCCAGATGTGCCCCACCATCAAATATGACCAAGTACTTTACACAAAAATGATTATGTTTATATACAAATCTTGTGTGGTAGAATAAACTGAATAATATTTACAGTAGTACTCAGTACAGTACTTTCTCATGCTGTAGAAGTCAGCTGCCTCAAGAAGTCATCTGCACTTGACATCTGATGCATTAAATATTTAACAGCTCCACAAAGTGAGCAGCTCTGGTTCCATATGCATGCAAACTTTACAGAAACATGCCAAGGCAAAATCCTTTTGTGACTCGCTTGTCTAATCAGCTTTCCCTCCTCTGTGTACATACTATCTTTTATGCATAGTGTTAATGCATTTGCTCTGTTTCACACAGAACGTGAGGAGTTTGAGGTGAGGTAATTGAATGGAAGTGCGGGCACCAAACTGGCTGCTCTCCCCCGGGCCCCGGAGCATTTTCCCCCACTCTGGAAATGGAAACATTGTCCTGGACTCCTGGGACGCACATCTGAAATTCATCCATCACATCTCTCTGGTGGATAAAAATACCCAAGTGGAGCAGCTTTGTCCCCAAGTACAAGGCTGGAAATGGATGGGAGCGCTTCAAGTAGGTGGCAAAGTGCTCCGAGCGAAAAGTGCTGTTTTCAGGCCTATCTCCCCAAATAAAAGCAATCAGTGAAATATTAAGTTTCTGATCCACAGGTACAGAGATCTGTGCAGGAGAAGAACTCGAAAAGACACTGGTTTCAGATGCATCCAGCTTCTCTCCAAAGATAGGTTTAAAGGAGCATTTCTCGGGACCTGAGCAGTTTGTTGCATTCAGGAAAAGACATTAGTGTGCTGTTGTCAGAGAAGACGAACTGTGTTAACAAAGTGCTTTTAGCGTAGCTCTGAGGCAATTGCACTGCTCTGTCTACAGCGACCAGAACAGGCATCAGGAAAGATATGTTACAATGAGCAGGCATTGCAACAACCCATAATGTAATAACGGCCCAAAACATAATAACTTGCCAATAATGTAAAAGTTATTATGTTGATAGCTGGGTATTATATAGGCCTAGCCAAGAAAAAAAAAAAAAAAAAAAAAAACTATCCAAGAAAATGTAATAATGGCAGCCTACAATATAATATTACATTGATAGGACTGCATATTTATAATATTTGAAATTAGGTGCAACTACAATATAGCTACTGCGTAAAACATGCACAAAGTTTCTTTACGAAGTAGTTTGTAGACACAAATGTGGTAAATAAATAAATAAATAAATATATATAAAAAAAAACACTTCTTACCCTTCTATACCAAAGTACATTTTGCTCCTGCAGAAACAATACAATGACTACTTTCCTCTGTGGTAATGTGCACTTTTACAGAGTAGCAGTGGCATCACTTGATAATGAGGGGCCCCAGTGCAGGATTTCAGAATGGGCCCTAACTTTATGAAGCATATCCAAAACTGCAGGTTCATGCATTAAGCTTTTTATCTTCTAAAATGTTGCTGTTTTACTGAAGTTTGATTAAAAAATAATAATAATAAAAAAAAAAAAAATTACTGTTTAGTAATATTTAGGGCCAATTTTGTAACACTATATTTGTTTTGTTATAACAATTTGTGTATTTATCTAAAGAAAACAGCATATGTTTTGTGTTCTTTTTGTTATGAGTTTACAAATTTAACAAGATTTAAAATTAAATTTAATTGCTCTTAATTATTAAGAATATGTTAAACACAGAGTATGCTAATGGGCCCCTAACCCTCCTGGGCCCCAGTAGAGGTTTTTTTTTTTTTTTTTTTTTTGTACATAGAAACTGTAAGTACACAAAACTCCACTATGTATGTACAACATAAGCAGTGCATGTTTATAACAGTTTGATACACTGTGTATTACACTGTATGAAGTGTAGTGTAAAATAAAGTGTTACCAAGTTTTTTTTTTTTTTTTGTTTTTTTTTTCCAGGTTTAGTGCAGTTTGCTCTTTAAAAATAGTGGATGGTCAATTTGCAGCACTCTATTCTTATTTCTGGTTCCAAGATCCAGCATTGAGAATTATTTGCGTCAAATTCATAATTTTATGTGTAGAGTAAGGTTATTTAATTCATTAATGTTAAGTGCATTGGTAGTCAGTGGTGTGCAGTGAGGTTGGAGGCTGGTGAGGCACACTATTTCACTGTCAGATCTCTAGATGTAGCCTACACTCTATATACTCTATAAACTATGAACACAGTGACAAGAAACATGTCTCAAAGAACAAAGATAACTAACTTAGAGTAACTCCCACAGAAGCTATGCCTGTATTTATTATTATCTGTTTATAGAGACATTTTATTTGTGTGAGAGTCCTAATACACCTAATTATGCACCAAGGTCAAGCGTTATACAAGCTCCCAATTTTTCCAGCTTTTTAATATTGAAATTCAAGCAGTTCAAGTCCAATTAATATCTTGAAATTGTACAAAGGTAAGGGATGAACTGCCAGAGTTATGGACCTATTACCTTGCACAACAGCTGGATTGTCATGAAATTTATGAGTTCACAAATTCACGATATCTATTTGGTCAGGCCACTGGCAGCCCAGGCCAATGGTGTGGCAGTACTGCCACAAGTGGGCGGGTTTTAGGTTTGCTCACAACAACAAGCACTTTTAATGATACTTGTTAACAACATGTCAACACGGAAAAAAACATAAGGTATGCTGCTCTACATTTACAAAAACAACAAAAATCGTCTAACAACATCTTTATTGTGTTGTTTTACTGCCATAGAGGTTTGTTGTTTAGATACGAAGCTGTCGCTTCACAAACGTTTTCAACAAGAGCCATTCCAGATTGATATAACGTTAGCAACTCTTTGCCAACGTTATATCAATCTGGCTTTTGCCAGGTTAATGGACCTGGCAAGATACTGAGGTTCAGTTGTCTTATCTGCCAAAGGTGGACACTGTGATGAGTAAAAATTTTAGAATGAATTTTGGTTTATAAACTGATTCCATTTTTTTTCTTTTCTTACTTCAGTTATTTATTTGATCCATGCTCTCATTTCAGAGCACAATGAGACATTCAACAACATCAGTCTCTATAATAACACTCGGGGCTTCTAAAACTTTGGACCATGGTGTGTAGTGGATACTTTCTCAGGAATCAAACATTTATACTTGTTTTATTAAAGGGGATATAAATTCTGCTTTTATTCATATTTTTAAATGAATCCAGGACAGCATTTCACATATCACAACCTTTAAAAAACATTATGTGACTAAAAGAAAACATTTTTAATAAGTTCTCTACTGATGCCATAAAGAAACAGGAAAAGAAACCAGCAGAGGGCAGCAGAGTGTTATGATCTTTTGAACATAATAAGAAAAAAAGTACTTCAATCAATCAATGAATCAATAGAAACAGAGCTTTACACATTTTTTTTGATAAATGAATGAGAGCGGACTGGATGTAGAGGGCTTGCTGATTGGTCAGTGCTTCCTGGAGTGGGTGGGGGTTCATGGAACCAAGGCCTCAGAAACTTACTCAGCACTAAATGTCGTTATGTGCATCAAGTGTTTTAGGAGCAACTAAAAGTGGTAACATGAAATAAAGTGACTTTAAATGTATGCCTCTCAAATCTAATCTGTGCCATCCTGAGATTACATTTATAAGCTGCATACCAAATGGAAGAATATTATTTTTATGACCCCATTCATGTTCATACAGCCCTGTCCAGGTGCTTTATGTCAAACACTAAAGATAATGTCCTGATAGATGTGTGTGTGTGTGATTCATATTTAACGCCATGTAAACAACATGAATGTGAGCAAACAGAAACATGTTCCTCTAATCAGTGTGACAGAGAAAAGGGATCAGTCCAGAGGCTAAACACAAGATTTACTGTTCCTCACCTTCTTAGTTTGTGCTGTTACCAATCATGTCAGCATAAATCTGATTTTTTTATTGCCTGGGAAAAAGGAGGCACTTAGTGAATTTACAGTTTCATAATCCGAGGTCTTCATCTTACCCTTTGCCTTTCCTACAGGCCAAGAAAAACCCAATCACAGCAGCATGTTGTAGTTTCAGACTTCATGTGCACACAATGTACAAAAAGGACAAACATCACATGTGAGTGAGTCATGTGTGTGGAAATATTAATTATAGTCTTGGGGTACATTCTAAAAATAAAGGCAGAAGTAGTGTTGCATGCCTAATGCGTTTCTCTGCCGCCCCAAGAGACAAGACCACCACTGTTTTTAAAGAGTGGATACAGCCGGCTCCTGTTTTTTTTTTTTTTTTTTTTTTTTTTCGTCATGAGTGGAGGTGTATCAGATAAATAAGGTGTAAATCAGTGTCAAACCACTCATTTATCTGACCATTATCTCTTAGTCTGCAGTGAGGCTTTAACCCTTGTGCCCCAATAAGGACTAAAGTGACTAAATTTTATCTCCCAAACATCTCACATGAGCTGTCCCTCTTATATCTCATTCCTAATCCTATCTATCCTCGGCAGGAACAAAGAAAGCCTCCCCATCTTCAGCTCTGCCTCTGTCTTTTGTCTAAATCCTCACTGTCTCTAATCCATACCCTGTAGCTGCTCTCACCACTGTCTTTCTGCTGCTAATCTTCATTCCTCCCCTATTTAAAGAACAACATGAGAAACAGATTTACCACCAACCATCCCATTTGTCTGCTGCACTGAAGTAAGGTAATAGCCAACTGATTTTATTATGGCAATTTTTTTTAATTTATTTTATTTTATTTTATTTATTTATTTATTTCTATTTATTTATTAGGTCCCCTTTTGTTATTTGGCCTACATGCTGATTTACATTTTGTACATTTTCTTACTGATTATGCCTCACTTTATTTCTCCATCAGAGTCTGGTACTAACCTGAATTACAAAAATATTGAGACATTTTTGAAATTTGAATAAAATAAAAAACATGCAAACTGCACAATGAGCAAATTATTTTTTCACAATAGAACATAGATAACATAACAAATCTTTACACTGAGAAATGTTACACTTTTATGCACAAAATGAGCTCATTTCAAATTTGATGCCTAATACAAGTCTCAAAATAGTTGGGACAGGGGCAACAAATGGCTTAAAATTCAATATATTTTATAAAGTTTCATCTGGGAGAGCATCTAGCAACTAATTAAGTTAATTGATATCAGGTCTGTAACATGATTAGCTAGTAGCAAAATCACAGCCACACTTCCATCAGTCTGCCCCAGGGCAGCTGTGGCCACAGAAGTAGCTCACCACCACCAAGTGTGACTCAGGAGTGAATGAATAATGCAACAAATTGTAAAGCGACTTTGAGTGCCAAGAATAGCGCTATATAAGACTAATGCATTATTATTATTATTATTATTATTATTATTATTAGAAACAACAATTGGCAGAGGCTCTCCAATCTGTGAAAGAGTGAAGAGTAAAAAGATTGTGGAATACTTTAAAAGCAATGTTTCTCAACATCAAATTGCAAAGGCTTTGCAAATCTCATCATCTACAGAGCATAACATTGTCAAAAGATTCAGAGAAACTGAAGAAATCTCTGTGTAAGGGACAAGACCGAAGACCTTTATTGAAACCTGTGGTCTTGGGGCCCTCAGACGACACTGCATCACTCTTCATGACTGTGGCAGGGACATTACTAAATGGGTGCAGGAATTCCAGAAACCGCTGTGGGTAAACACAATCCACCGTGCCATCTGCAGAGGCCAACTAAAGCTCTATCATGCAAAAAGGAAGCCATATGTGAACATGGTCCAGAAGCACCATTGTGTCCTGGGCCAAGGCTCATTTAAAATGGACTGTTTCAATGTGGGACAGTGTTCTATGGTCAGACCTGTCCAAATCTGACATTTTTTTAGGAAATCATGGATGCTGTGTCCTCCGGGCTAAAGAGGAGTAAACCTTTCAATTTATATCAGCGCTCAGTTCAAAAGCAGCATCTCTCATAACCTCAGTGCCCAGACATCTTCAAACTGTTTTGAAAAGAAGAGGAGATGCTATACCATGGTAAACTATTGTGAGACCTGTGGCAGGTATCACATTTGAAATTAGCTTGTTTTGTGCTAAGGTGTGTTAGGTGTTATTTGTTATGTTATTTATGTTCTATTGTGAAAAAAAAAAAAAAATTGACTCATTCACATTCAAAAAATGTTCCAACATTTTCGTAATTCAGGTTGTACATAAAATCACTAAAGTTGTGCTGACAAGACTGATGTTTGGCTCTGAGCCCCTAGAACATCAAGGTCACCTACAGGACACACCAGGCCTATTACCATGCTGCTTTCAGAGCGGGACACGACGCAGGCTGCAGGTACATCCCACAATGTATTAGCAAAACCAGCAGCTGTAAAATAGCTTACAGCAGCCAGCCAAGCATGTGGAGGGTCCAGCCCCCAAAGTTGGGAGATCTATGATGAGCCTGTCAGAGCCACTCACTACAGACTCTATAGACTGTCTGCATGAGTGCGTCTAACAGCAGAGGTCTGAGGATTCACTGGAGGAAGTGAGGACACTGATGTTTACACAGGACACAAGCTCCACTGGGATTTCTCATTTCAGCCTCGTTTTATAAGTTATGGTCACTGCCAGGCGGAGCTCCTCCACAGATGGTGAAATAACAAAATATTATCTGCTATTATAAAGCACTTGTTTTTTACATACTTGTTTAGAACCAAGTGAAAGGAAATGCGTTTTCTATGGGGACACTGAAGAACCAGACATACCTGCTCATGCTCATGCTCAGACGTTTTGTTGTCCTCAACAAAATTATCAAACCGCAATCAGGTGACTTCATGGTCACATTCACTAATTTCACTTGCCGGGAAATTCAGACTCACGGCTGTACCAGCGGATGAGTCTGGTCGCCACAGAATCAATTTGATTTCTAGTGCAGAGCAAATGGGCAGCGGAGTTAGCCAATCAGAAAATGGCGGACGTGACGTTAACAAAGCGACAAGAAAGTAAGCAACGCGAAAACTTTTTTTTTTTTAATAAAGGCTTCTAGTGCTGCAAGCTGTTGTGGTTTTAATGACTCGATACGTTTTTGGTCATTTAAAACGGAATTTACCGCTGAATGAAACAAACTCGGCTCCTCAGTGCACCACCTTGATTGTTGTTGTTGCGGACGCTGCTCGCGAAGAACACGTGACTTAAATAAGCGAATCAAAATGCACGGTACGGTTGGGATTTGAGTAAACCACTGCGGACAGCGTGGTGACCAGACTGATATTTCTCTGTAGAATAATACAGAGACATATCAGTCTGGATTTTCCAGGCAATAATTTCACAGAGCAGGTCAAAACTCTGAGTCCTGCTCTCTGTAGTACAGTCAGCAGTTGAGTTCATATACAAATGAAATGTGACTATAGGTATTTTCACTACCTAAAACCTGAGAGTTTTTATACAATTTATGTAAGTAGAGATGGGTATTTTTCTGATTTCTGTACTGTACTGCACAATATTTGACAACAGTGTTTGGTTACAGTAATGTGCTGTAAACCTGAAGTGGTATGTGCTTTTTATTATGTATACAATCTGTCAGAAATTACCATCACAGTAACAGCAAACTCAAGCAAGGCTTTATTCTTTAAGCTGACAATTTTAGCACTGTTAGTGGGAACACTGCTAACGAAAAAAAAAAAAAAAATTCAGATAAAGAATATCGAGTGTATATGTATGTATTTTTTCTTCATCCGTATGGCTTTTTTTAAATAAAAAACAAAAAATGTATTGTTTCCTGTAACAAAACTTTATATTGTGTCATTCCGTTGGGACTCTGAGACCCTTTTCCCTTTGATTCCTGTGTGAAAACAGTGAAACAGAAGTAATTTCCTTCTAATCAGATGCTAAGTGCTCACAAATGTTAGATTTTTTTAGCTGTGTTTAAGTTTCTATATATAAAGACAGTATTTTCAAAATCCATTTCCATGACTGAACAAGACTGTTGTATTGACCAAACAAAGTGATTTCAGTGAAGCTGTGTGTCTCAATTGAGAGCTGTGTGAAGAGTTCTAATAAGTGATGGGCCAAGGGGCTCTATTGTGCTTGAAAATAGAACATGCTAATGTCTGCTGGATAAAATATCTCTGAGCACTATCCACATGTTTTCACAGACCACAGAATCACAGAAATAATTTAAAAGCCTGGCTTTTTAAGATAAAAACATATGCACCTGTATTAATCTGTCCTCCCTATTTGTTTACTAATATGTTTGTAAATCTATGCTAATACTGTCTTACTGTCTATATTGGTTCTATTAGATAACTATGCAGACATGAGCGTCTCCTTGTCTGTGGAAGCACCATAAATTAGTGTGGATGTGGCTCCTGTGGTCCCTCCCTATATAAGGAAGTACTCACCTGTTACCTGTGTTTGTCCTTGCAGCCTGAAGAAGGCCATGTTGAGCCGAAAGGCGTTGGTGCGTTTGTTTTTATCTTAAAGAGCCATGCTACAATAAAGGCTTTTAAATTATACAAGAGACAGAGTGCCTTGGATTCTGTGGTCTGTGAAAACATGTGGATAATGCTCAGAGATATTTTATCCAGCAGACATTAGCATGTTTTATTTTCAAGTTAAGAAGTAACCCCTTCTTTTTTCCAAAGAGCACCTGTCCCAACTGTATATTTGACACGTGTGTACCCATGCAGCGCTCAACATCGTATTTTCATTAGGGCTCTATTGTGCATTTGATAGATACATATTGAGGGAGAACCCAGTTTTTTTCTAACAACAGCTACAGTTTTCAAGGAATCAAATTAAATATAATATATTGTACTTCTCCACGTTTTTGTAAATCTGCATATTTTCTGTAACACTTTTCCAAGGCAAAGACAGTGGGCAGCTGTTCAGCCAATCACACGCTCAGAAACTACCTGCTGCCAGAGCACCAGCACTAAACCCCGCCCACCTGCACTTTTATAAGAGAAGATGAGCGACTGTCACTTAAGCTCTGGTTAGTTATAGAGTTAGCAGTAAAGCCTACGACCTTTGATTTCATTCATTTTTAGCAAAATGTATCTAATTGTAATTTCAACTTTAACTTGATAGCCATATGCTTTTGTGAGCTTTACACTGAACAAAGAACATATCCTGTCTGTTGTATAACTTCACCCAGTGAATGGTGAGAATTTCTCTCAATTAAACTTGTAATTTATATTGACACTTCAGATGCAAACACAGCCTAAATGAGTATAGTAGAGGTATACACTGCTAAAAGACACTATGAATGTGTTTAATCAAGGTAAAAAAGAGCTCAGAAAAGTGGAGAATGTCGTTTTATTTTATAATTACATGGGAACTCCTGTTTAACTTCTGTGTCCTGTAAAAAAAGACAGAGAGATTATGACAAATTCTGATATTAAACGGTCTATACTGTATTATAAAGCTTATAAAGCGTTGATAATTGTAACTTTTACGATTGCACATCACGTAAGGTGGCTCTTTATTTAGAAATTCGATAAAACCTATTCAACTGTTAGTATCCTGGTGCTCTGCTCTATTGCTAAAGATATAGGCTTAATGACTTCTATTTCTTTACAGTCGTGTGGTAGCGACGTGCGAAGCAAACTCATTTCAGCAGCAATCGCATGAGGAAAAAGAGGTGATTAGAAAGAAGAGTGTCATACTATTAATACTGTACAGAGATAGAGACTTGTCCCTGTAGTCACGTGATCCTGCTTCTGTCAGTCAAACAGCTGGGTTAGGGCGCATCCTGTGATTGGTCAGTCAGTCAAAATCTGAGCGTACTATTGGTTCATGAAATGTAATCAGCTGTGGCGGATACCTGATAAAATAATGAGCTAAATGTATTGCGTTTGTAAAAATGTGCAAAATTTTCAAGTGGTAACAATTGTAATATAACTGAGGATAATATACACTTTCTATATGTGAAATTCTGTGTCCTCCCTCGATGGAGATCTATATTCTTAAGCAGATAGATGGAGTAAAATTATGAAAAATGTCCTAAATGATATATGATATGATATGAGATAAAGAAAGTGTAAAGATTGAAGATAAAGATCGACTTGAACAAGGTTTCAGTCAATGAGCTAAAGCAATTGAGAAAAAAAAACTTTAAAAAAAAGAAAAATGATTTTGTTTTCTGTAAGAATCCTGTACATTGCATCCCTGGCTGGAGAACCTTTTCCCTTTGATTCCTCTGTAAGAACAGTGAAACAAAAGTCATTTCCTTCTCATCAGATGCTGAGTGCTCACAAATTTTAGAGTTTTGCAGCTATGTTTAAATTTCTGTATTTACAGAGACACCATTTTGGCCTAAGTCCTTTTCCATGTGTGAAGAGGACTATTGTATTGGCCAAACAAAGTGATTTCAGTGAGGCTGTGTGTCTCTGTGTGAGAGCAGTGTAAAGAGAATTGAAAAAGAGTTTGAAAACTGTGTGAAATGATGAGACATGTTCTAAATGATTTGCAAACAGCAAATCCTTCTAAGCTATAAGTTTGAAGAGAAAGATAGACTTGAACCAGGTTTCAGTAAATGAGCTTAAGCAATTGAGAAAAACTGTAACACATCCAACCTGCCTGAACCCATGAACTGACTGTGGGTTTTAAGTCGACCTGTGCAGACACTACGGCACTACTACTCCAGATGTATTTGAGTTTTAAACCTGCTGAAACTGCCTAAAAATTAAAGACATACGCCATAAACCTGCACAGGTCGAGCGAAGGCCCCAGCGGAACCATGGTGTTCTTCTATTTTAGTCAAGATGGAGTTTCTAATTTTGCAGAAAGTTGTAAAGTCAGGAACACACTGGTAAAGTTTATCACCCTGGAGCCTCCACCTCCTGCACCTGCCCCAGAGGCTCTCAGGTCACACACAGGTCAGCTCCAGTGCCAGCAGCAGCCTGGAGCTCCACACTGCAACAACCATGAAGCCATATAACCGTGACGGTATGTTGTAATAACGCTGCAGCAGTTGATTGTTGACCACTTGTGGCTGAAGGGAAGTGTGCTGAGCTGCGAGGCACATGCATAATTTAAAAGGCTCCAAACCTCCAGAGAGCACAGGAGCGGCTTATGCACCACTGCTAACCGCCATTTCATCTGAAGAGCCCTATTTTTGTAAACAAAGGAGGGATAGGTACAATGTCCCCTCTCATCTGCTCTCAAGTGGAGAAAAACACTCTTTAGTGGTAGTTTAGTATTTATGGCATGTCTGCAAGTAGCACGGAACGCATTCGTCCTGCAGCGTGTTCTCGGTACTCAGAGCCTATCTAATTAATGCAAATGTATCTGAAGCTGAGTTGCCAGAAAGTTGAAAAAGTCATCCTCGCTGATAGCATCATGTTGCTGTAGGATATAAAGCGTAGGATGCACAACACGCTGCAGCTCTCCAAACACAGACACGAGCTGCTGCACCACAAGAGCTCTTTCATGTGTAATGAGCGCCCTACTGTATGCTAATATTAAAGACCATTTAGTCTGCCTTAAAAAACAAATGAAGAAATCCCAGCAGTATTAAAGTACAAACCTAATTCCCCAAAAGTCGAGACAATCTGAATGATGAAAGTATGAAGAAATGGTTGGAAAATCTCATAAAACTGATTTTTATTCACACAAAACCATAAACAACATATGAGGTGTTGAAGCTGATTGTTAATTTGATGGCAGCAACACATAAGAAAAAGTTGGGACAGGGAAACAAGCTTATCTTGTGCAGCAAGCTGGATTCTCAAATTTGTGGGAACACCAACTCACAAAAATACATCTTTTCAGACTCTGGCTCCATAAGGTTTCTTCTTTTTTCCCCACACCAGGTTTTTTTTTTTAACTGTTTTTTAATAGGAGTTTTTCCGTACCGAGAAGGAGGGTCTAAGGACAGGAGTGTCCTGGGTCTGTTTAGTTTAGGGTAGTTATTGTTTGTGTTGATTGTGTGTTTATATTTGATTAACTGTTTGTGAAGTCCTTTGAGGCAACTGTTGTGATACTGGGCTATAGAAATAAAATTTAAATTGAATTGAATCGGCTGATTCATTTGCAGTGGTGGCAATGTGGGCCAATGGTGTGTGGCAGTGCTGTTGTGAGTGGGTTTTAGGTTTGGTGACAGCAATAAGCCTCTGAGCAATATGTATACTGTGTTGTCATGATACATCAAAATCTCGGAAGTTGCGACTTAAAAAAGCCGACGTCCGAAAAACATTTGTTCACAAGATCAGCTCGGAAAACACACAACTCTACAATAACAAGAGAGTCACACTTGCAATTTTATGCTGTTTTATAGAAAACAAATACATAACTAACTAAATAACTAATAAAATTAGAACTGCAGCAGTGGTAAGAGTTTTATCAGGGGATGTTTCTATTTCTAGTTTAGTGGTTTAGGGATAAATAAAATCTTGAAGATGTTTTTGCAGAGTTGCAGCACTGATAACTTCATTCATTATTTATAGATATGTACAATTTTGCACAGAAATGTGAGAACTCTTGTTTAAAAAAACTCTTTCACCGTTACTAACCACACTGTCACAGAGGGAGTCCCTATGATTGTGACATCAACTCAGTAACTCAGAGTCCAACACTGCCACACTCGTTACTGAGACCATGTTCAAGGCCATTTTTCTGAGTGAAAAGTCAAAGTTTACAAGATATTGAAGAATCATGGCGACGCCCAAAACTGTAATGTATGCTGCAATACATTTTACAAAAACAGCAAAGACCACATTTTTATTATTAACTGATCACTACTGTAGCAATCGCTGTTAGCTATGTCACATGAGTCGTTGCTGTGATTGGCTGAAACAAATCATGGTAGACAGGCACTAGCTTGAGCTTCACTCACCTCCATCACCTCTACATATTCCACTGAAAGTGTCTCCCTTTTGGAAACGTTTTCAATGGGAGACATTTGAGACTGATAGACCATTAGCACTTGCTTTGTGCAGAGAAGAGTGCTACTTATATATCAATCTGGCCTTTGCCATGTTCATCAAACAAGTGAAAAAAGAGAAATGGCCTACTTCAAAACCAACAATGAATTTACTATTTATCAGATTAAATAGTAACACTTGAGTCAGATGACTGGGTGTATGAGGAGCAGTTTAGAAATGAGTCTCTAGTATTGGATTTATTGCATGCTGTCAAAGGTGCTATGAGCAGTATATATATTTTTATAGTTCATAAAATAACCCACGTGTCCCCAGACATGAAGTAAACAAGTTGAAATCAAATATTAGTTTTACTGATAACAATGGCACAGCTGATTTATTCACAATGAGAAAATATTTTACATAAAAGCCAAGTTGTTTATGTTAACATTTTTGTTTTGGTTCTAAAACCCTGCACTGCCAATCGTCCAATCAGAAAAGCAGAAAGACTGACAACTTACAGACCATTGTTTTGATTTAGACTGCAGTACTGTTTTATACCAGTATGAGCGCATGCTGCTAACAGTACCTTTAATCCTCAGGACCTTATCAACACTGCATTAAAAACAGACATGATTCTGCTCTGGACATCACTGCATGGATCAGGAACATTATAAGAAGTCAAGTTCCAGCTGTGTGTGTGTAAGACATACACTACATACACGATCCAAAAACACATCTCCCACTCTCTCTAACACACACACACACACACACACACACACACACACACACACACACAGTAGCTATAGGAGCAAATACAATACAGAATACAGTTAGTGAAGTGTCAGCTGTTAAATGACAGCATCATTTACATCTAAGCATTTCCTCTTCCATCAGCAAAACAAAATATCTGCAGCAGAATGTAACAGACATTTTTTGCTAATGTCAATTCTTCATTTGGGCTTATACCTCGGGCAAGTCATGCTGTGTGATTACTGACAATTAAACCTCGGCAGCGTTATGATTATTGTATAGCCAGTCATCATAAAATACTTGCATCCCACCGGCGAAATAAAAGCTCTTAATTAAATATGAAATTGCTACTGGACCAATGGATCATAATTTCCATTAATGCTGTAGTGACTGTTTTAGGTGTGAGAATTAGCAAGTTAGCACACTCCAATGCAAATATAACTGATGAGTCCTCCACTAAATCAAAAGTGCCTAACACTTCAGTCCATACAGTATTCTATAATTTGTTTATTGCGGTGACACTGAGCAGAGCAGAACCTGTCTAGGGTCCTGTAAGCTACTGACCCTGCTCCAGATCTGGCTCTCCTGCCTGGTCAGAAAAAACACTCAGCGAAGGTGTCATGGGTTCAGTTCAAAGTAAAAAAAAATAAAATGATTTGGCATTTTTATTCACTTTATTAGCCACTTTGCCAAACAGTGTCATATTTACAAAAAAACAAAGTACAAAATTATGTACAGGCAAGAAAAAGACTCCAAAATAAGATATGTACAGAGTCTTTCACTGCACAAACAAATGAGCTTACAGCAGTGAAGAGGTAGACAATTACCCACAATGAAACCACAGAGCCTCCCCTTGGCATTTAGCCATTAAAACTCATAACCAAATATGCTATACACTTATAGATACACTATAGAAGCTAATATTCCCTACTCTTGGCTGTAGACCTATTACATTGGTGAAAAAATATGTTGGACTCCGGCAGGGCTGCCCTTTGTCACCGGTTCTGTTTATTATTTTTATGGACAGAATTTCTAGGCGCAGCCAGGGGCCGGAGGGAGTCTGGTTTGGGAACCACAGGATTTCATCTCTGCTTTTTGCGGATGATGTTGTCCTGTTGGCTTCATCAAACCAGGACCTTCAGTGTGCACTGGGGCGGTTTGCGGCCGAGTGTGAAGCGGCTGGGATGAGAATCAGCACCTCCAAGTCCGAGGCCATGGTTCTCGACCGGAAAAGGGTGGCTTGCCCTCTCCAGGTTGGGGGAGTGCTCCTGCCTCAAGTGGAGGAGTTCAAGTATCTTGGGGTCTTGTTCACGAGTGAGGGAAGGATGGAGCGTGAGATCGACAGGCGGATCGGTGCAGCGTCTGCAGTAATGCGGTCGTTGTATCGGTCTGTTGTGGTGAAGAAGGAGCTGAGCCGAAAGGCGAAGCTCTCGATTTACCCGTCGATCTACGTTCCTACTCTCACCTATGGTCATGAGCTTTGGGTCATGACCGAAAGGACAAGATCCCGGATACAAGCGGCCGAAATGAGTTTCCTCCGCAGGGTGGCTGGGGGCTCCCTTAGAGATAGGGTGAGGAGCTCAGTTACACGGGAGGAGCTCAGAGTAGAGCCGCTGCTCCTCCACATTGAGAGGAGCCAACTGAGGTGGCTCGGGCATCTGTTCCGGATGCCTCCTGGTCGCCTCCCTGGGGAGGTGTTCCGGGCATGTCCCACCGGGCGGAGGCCCCGGGGAAGACCTAGGACACGCTGGAGGGACTATGTCTCTCGGCTGGCCTGGGAACGCCTTGGGGTCCCCCCGGTAGAGCTGGAGGAGGTGTCTGTGGAGAGGGAAGTCTGGGCATCTTTGCTTAAACTGCTGCCTCCTCGACCTGGCCCGGATAAGCGGAAGAAGATGGATGGATGGACATTGGTGAAAAAATATGAGGTTATTATTGTAGCAAAAAGTGTGTGTAAATAGATTTGTCTGTAATAAGATGTGTGCTTATCAAGATTTGTGTGTCTGTAATACAGTTTGTGTGTGTAATAAAATGTGTGTGTATGATTTGTGTGTGTAATAATATTTGTGCATGCATATTAAAATGTGTGTGTATGTATTACAATTTGTGTGTGTAATACAATTTGTTTCTGCGTAAAAAGATTTGTGAGGCTGTAATTCAATTTGTGTGTGCATAATAAGAGTTGTGTATCCGTAATATGATTTGTGTGTCCGTAATGCAGTTTGTGTGTGTGTAATATGATTTGTGTGTGCATAATAAGATTTGTGTGTGCGCATTAAGATTTGCATGAATGTAATGCAATTTTTATGTGCGTAATAAGTTTTGTGCTTGTAACACAATTTATGTGTGCATAATAATATTTGTATGTCAGTAATACAATTTCTTTTGTGTGTGTAATACGATTTGTGTGTGCATATTATAATGTGTCTGTAATACAATTTATGTGTGCGTAATACAAGTTTGTGGTGTGCAATAGGATTTGTGCATGCATAATGAAATTTGTGTCTGTTTTGCGATTTGTGCATGCATAATACATTTTGTGAGTGTATAAAATAATCTGCAAAAGTGCTAAAAATTCCAAGTCTTACTGACAAAACTCTAATTACACACAAATCTTTTTACTACAGCCCTGCCATATCAGATCTGTGTCTGTGTTTTGATCTATGCCTTGTACCATGAGTTTAGTTTTACAGGCTGTGGATTGGCCGACACACCAACAGATGGCAGTAGTAGGTGGTTTGCGTTGGTTCTGTAGGTACGCAGGACCATTAGTTACTGTATTTCTAAAAGCACCATCGAACATGCTACAAATTGGGGACAAAGACGTCTGATGCAAACTCCACACTGAGAGGCCCCGCCCACCCAGTCCGAGGAATCAAACCCGGGACCTTGTCAATTACCTCGCTTACTCTCAAATCTACCTTTGAAGTACATAGCAGTGAAGTCACTTTCACAGTATAGTGTAAAATAGGGCTGCAAAAACTATCAGGGGGTAATCATAGATATAGAAACATATTTCTTTAGAGAAGCCAACAAAACAGTTTAAAAACAATGCACACTTTGCGTTTTTTATTTATTTATTTATTTATTTTATTCTTGTGTATATAAACACTCTATCCAAACATCCTCAATTGGTGAACTTGTATCACCTACTTTTAAAGGTAAAGTACTGTATTACCACTGTAAAACCCCTCAAGTTTTTAAACATTATACTTGCTTAGTCGACGCGGAAGACAGTTTTAAATGCTTATGCCTCTTGTACACAAGCGTATGGTGTTTTAGCCGGCAAAACAGCGGGTCTTCCAAAATCGAGATGTGTGGACAAGTCAGCATGCTTTTCTACACATCTCAATAAACTGGCTATGCCTCAAGCCCATAGTCTCAGCGACAGGCCCAAGCCACCAATTCCCCCTTATAGGAATCAGGAGTAGAATATAAATGAATTAATGAATGAAAAAGATGTGTCCCTTGCTCAATTCTTTGTATTCAGAGCATTTGTAAAAGACAGTTTCCTCAGACTTTGATGCTGCAGCCTTAGATCTGTCCCTGTACTGAGGCGGTTTACAACAGAGCCTCCAGACACTCTCTGAACAAACATGAAGGTGGCAGACATAACAGACGAGCGGACTGACAAACAGCTCACAGTGCTGTGTGATCGGACGGACTTCTAATCGATCCGAGGCTCAAAGATGCTGGAAAATCTGTGAGAGACGTAAGAGGATCCTAAGCTGTCTGCTCCACACAGACACCGGCGCAGGTAGATTCAATTACTACTGTCTTCTGCCTCTAAGTGATCCCATTATGCAGCAGCCTCACAACAATTACAGGCAGGGAATGCATTCAGAGAGTCAAATGAAGTGAAACAGGAGATCAGACAGACTCAGGGCTGTCTCTGTGGGGCCTGTGTGAAAGCCCTTCAAACGCTTTACGCTCAGAACCGAAGACCAGAAGGAACTAAGAGGACAACTACAAGCTGCCTTCTGATCACTCCCTGCACCAGTGTACAACTCTGTGTCCAACCTCTGCAGTCAGTGCAGATTCTGTTGTAGATATCTGAGAGATAAACATTATTTACTGTAATCGTGATGCCAGTGACTCATAGCATGTCCGGGTAAGGCAACACCCTAGTGATCCTCACTATTTTTTTTTACAAGAGCCACACTGGCAGAGCCAAGTGAAGCTGATAGCCATGGGAATTGTTCCAATAAGCTGGTCATCAGCCAACACAACCAATACAGAGAGTATTTACCTTAATACAGATATGCATAGAAACTGGCATGCAACTTGCCTTTCTTCCTCACTATTCCTCACACCGCTGTCTGTCTGACCTTCAGGTTTTTGTCCTCTTTTTATTAAAAATCTTTAATAATCTCTTAAAATGTTATCAATAGGCTATTTATCAACTCTCTAAACGATTCCAGATAAATATGTAAATAAAATTAAATAGATGTATGGCCATACAGTTTATTATGAAGCAGAAATAGAAGCATATTTTTATTTTCATATATGTGGCCTGCTTAAACAGGAAGTAATATTGAATGTACAGCTGTTAAATTACTGGCAATGTATGCTTTTTAAATAAACAGACTTGTGGCTTTAATATAATTTAGGGGCAGCAGAAGCAGCTTTGCACCTGTCTGTCTGAAAAAAAAATTAACCATATTAAACTAAACAGTAGTCTGTGTTACTGCGACAGTGCAAAGCAGGGAGGGTCACATCGCCATCAGACAGGTGCGAGTCAGACAGGTGCGGACAGTATTCAGTGTTTTCTATGGTGATTTCTCTCTCTTTCTATCACTCACTCTGTTGCATACTGTATTTTTAATGCACGGGGAATGACCCCTGCTGTCACTCTGCACGGACATTTAGCCCCTACCTCCAGACTCCGCTGCACTGTGGCCTCAAACGTGGCGTGTCCACACTGTGGGAGGAGAGTGCACCAGACTTCGTGCGCCTCCACGCCCATGCTGCCGTGTCTCGTGAGCGCGTGTGCATTAATTAGAGAGGAAAACAACACGCACTGCAAGATGAGTGCTTTGTAGGATATTCATTGAAGATGACTTTGCAGCAAAGGGAATTAGAAAAAGCAAAGAAGAAGGCCCTTCTTGGGGGTGGGGTGGGGTGGAGCAAAAGCCACTGCTTACACACAAGCATAACTGACCTGGTTCTGGCTCCAGCCTATATGTGATACTGTTGATGTTGGAAATATAGGATTTTTGCATGATTTGGTTATAAATTGTGATCTGATCTTTATCTGAGTCACAACGATAGACAAACACAGTCTGCTTAAACTAATGCTGCAAAAAACTTTTTTCATGTTTTTATTGAGCATTTATGTAAACAATCACAGTACAGGGTAGAAAAAGTATGTGAACCCCTAGGCTAGTGACCTCTTCAAGAGCTAATTGGAGTCAGGTGTCAGCCAACCTGGGGTCCAATCAGAGTGAGAAGACTGGAGGAGTGGCTTAAAGTGGCTCTGACCAATAAAAAATGTCCCCCAGTTTTGAGTCACTGAGCCATTCTGAAGAAGCATTACTTGATGTGAACCATGCCTCGCACAAAAGAGCTCTCAGAAGACCTACGAGTAAGAATTGTTGGCTTGCATAAAGCTGGAAAGGGTTACAAAAGAATCTCGTCCACAGTACGAGCGACTGTCTATAAATGGAGAAGGTTCAGTACTGTGACCACACTGCCTAGGAGTAGTTGTCCTGTAAAGATGACTGCAAGAGCACAGTGTAGAATGCTCAATGAGGTGAAGAAGAATCCTAGAGTGTCAGCTAAAGACTTATAGAAATCTCTGGCACAAGCTAACATCTTTGTTCACAAATCTACAATGGGTACAACATTAAACAAGAATGGACTTCATGGGAGGACACCACAGAGGAAGTCACTGCTGTCCAAAAAAAAAATATTGCTGCACATTTAAAGTTTGCAATAGAGCTTCTAGATGTTCCACAGCACTACTGGCAAAATATTCTGTGGACAGATGAAACCAAAGTTGACTTATTTGGAAGGAACACACAACGCTATGTGTGGCGAAAAAAAGGCACAGCACACCAACATCAAAACCTCATCCCAGCTGTGAAGTCTGGTGGAGGGAGCATCATGGTTTGGGGCTGCTTTGCTGCCTCAGGGCCTGGACAACTTGCTATCATCAACAGTAAAATGAATTCCCAAGTTTATCTAAACATTTTGCAGGAAAACTTAAGACCATCTGTCCACCAAGTGAAGCTCAACAGAGGATGGGTGATGCGACAGGACACTGACTCAAAACATAGAAGCAAATCAACAACACAATGGCTTCAACAGAAAAAAAAATACTCCTTCTGGAGTGGCCCAGTCAGAGTCTTGACCTCAATCCTATTGAGATGCTGTGGCATGACCTCAAAAGAGCGATTCACACCAGACATCCCAAGAATATTGCCGAACTTAAACAGTTTTGTAAAGAGGAATGGTCCAAAATTTCTCCTGAGAGTTGTGCAGGTCTGATCTTCACTACAGAAAAAGTTTGGTTGAGGTTATTACTGCCAAAGGAGGATCAACCAGTTATTAAATCCAAAGGTTCCAATTCTTTTTCTTTTTTAAGCAGCCCCAGCTTGAATTTCGCTTCATAGACATGATTTTATATTGTCATGGCAGAATGCTAACTTTACCTTTTGCATTATGCTTATATTGTCAAACACTGTTTCTGTGCTGTTCAGGACAGTTTCAACAACTGTCCTGTTGATTAATAAAAGTGTTAAAGAGAGATCTTCAATGTCTTTTTAAAAGAAAAATAATAGTGCAACATAATTAATTGTAAGTTTATATTTGAATTTTCAATTTAGTTCATTTACATCTAACATGATTTTATGGGGTAATCCAAAAGTAATGTAACTAAGTAATGTAACTAAGTTACTTTTTTTGAGTCTGTAACTAAATAAAGAAATATATTACTTTTGAAAAGAGTAACTAGTAATCTGTAACTAGTTACTTTTTTTTAGTAACTAACCCAACACTGGTTAAGAGTGGGTTAGACTTAGTTTCGACTGCTTCAGATAAGGTCTAGACTGGTTCAGACTGGGTTTAGACTGGTTCAGACTGGGTTTAGACTGGTTCAGACTGGGTTTAGATTGGTTCAGACTGGATTCATACTGTTCTGTGATTTTTTTTTCCCTAAGAGCTTAATGTTGAGAGAAAATTTTTGGTTATTGCATTCACTGGTTCCTTCCAACCCCAAATAAGTGTGGTTTGTTAGTTATAGAAGATCACAGTACAAGCACATTTTACATGTGCAACTCCAGCAGGTCAGAGTGGCAGACGTGGCATCTTGATCTGAGGGACTGTACATTTTATCACCACAAACATTAATTATCCCTAACCCATCTGATAATAGTATTACACCAGTGACAAGACGGAGAACTGTAAATGAAACTGCATACAATTCATTAAGCAATACAAGATTATGCTTCAGTAAACTGTCAGTAACTGCCACAAACAGTCCAAAGCCTGTGACTGATTTTGTCCACATCTCCTTTTTTAACCCCCTAAATCTCAAAAATTAAAAAGATAAAAGCAACATATTTTCTGACATAATATTTGGTTTGTGGAAAATGGCAGTGCCAAGTTTGAAGCAAATCCAAAAAGGTTTAAGTGGGATTTTTTTCCTGAAATCTGTAATTTTCCTGTATCCTGTATACTGTATCTCTGTCTCTTTACTGCGACAGACATAAAACAATGTCAAAATAACTGCTTTATGTTCACCTGGTCTAATTTATTCAGCGTCTCTTCGGTCGGTGAGATGCATGCAGGAAACCTGACCTGGCCTTGGCCTCAAACCCACAGCATTTGTTGTTTGTATTTTTTAAGGTCATGAGTTTTGGCAGACGTTGGCAGGTTTATTCAGGGGAGTGTTCACGAAAGTACAATAGACAGCGATATATGGGGTTGTGTATATTTAGAGACTATTGGTTTATAGATGATACTTCACTTAAAAACAGTCCTTTTGTTCTGTTAGTGTGCTTTCCGGGATTTTTTTTTAGTCCTCTAACTACCTTGTTCTTTTTTGCCATGTTGTAATTTCCACTTTTCAACCTCGCTGCTCTTCAGTAAACCTTTTTTTTTTTTTTCAGTTCAGTGATGATTGCTTGGTGATAAGTGTCCACATAACATTCTAAGAAGTGCCTCTGCTCAGAGTGGAGACAGTAGAGATGGGCAGATGAAGAAGGGGATGGAGGAGATGGTGGAGAGGAGGAGGGGAAGGATGGGGGGGGGTCCAATCCACTTTATCTATAGCACATTTTACAAAGACATTTCCAAAGGGCGGCACAAAATTATAAGACAATGAATAAATACTCTTTTAACCTTACAGGCTCCTATTAAAACAATAAAAATCTAGTAAAATAAAACAAGAAGAAAACACTAATAAAGCAATAATTAAGTAAAAAGAATAAAATAAATAAAAACAAACCAACAAAAGACAGAGGACCACACAACTCACACTGTGTTAAAAGCCAGAGAATAGAAGTAGGTCTTAAGACGACACTTAAAACATTTGACTGTGGGGGTGGATCTGATGTGGGAGGGTTCAATTTTTTGCTCTAATTTTGGCATTTCGTATGCGAGGATGATGAAATTTGACAAATATTTTCATTAATAAATGAGTTCTAGATCTTCAACGTCACTAAATAAAAAATAAAAAAAAACAGAAAAAACTCTTCCTCATAAAGCCTTTTTGGTCCCATTGACTTCCAATAAAATCACTTATTTTCACTTATTTAAATCATGTTAATTCCTCTGTAACCCTGTCAGTCAGAGCCTAAAAAATGCACAAACAAAAAAATCACCACCAGATCCACCATTTTCTCATTGCATTGTGGGAAAAAATTCAATTATATAACATTGAGAGCAGACCAGCCTCTTAGGGCTTTAAAAGGAAGAGTGGGAGTTTCAGACCATGTTTTGTGTGATTTTCTGCTCTTTTTTTGTAATGGCACAAAAAGTCAAATGTATTAAAAAACAGTGTTAGGGCTAATCAGAGACCTGACTGGTAATCCCTGCAAAGGAAAAAACAAACAAACAAACAAACAAACAACAAAAAACAAACATATATTTTAATAGTAAATAATTCATGGTTTATTTACAAATGTGTGGATTATGTAAACAAGCTGGCATTAAGGGGGTTATAAATATGAAAATGAATTTGCTTTTGCTATGTATGATGAGGACAAACCAGAACAAAAAAATATTTTTTTCCTGTTTTATATTTTTAAATGTGACTCAGTGACCTAAAAGGGGTTTAAGAGGAAGAACTGTGATTTTTTTTAAAGGAGGGCCTGTGTAGGGCTGTCAGGGGGGCATGGTCATCTTTACCTGAGTACCAGGTACAGTTGCCACAAAAAAGTATGTGAACCCTTTGGAATTACTTGGACTTTTGCATGATTTGGTCATAAAATGTAATCTGATCTTCATCTAAGTCACAACAATAGACAAATGCAGTCTACTTAAACTAATGCTGCATACATACACACACACACACACACACACACACACATATATATAATTTTTGTATGTGTTTATTGAATTTGAATTTTGGGTTCACATGTTTTGTGGCACTCACTGGTGGTGGAGAAGAGGGTGAGATGTTGGAGAGGAGGAGGGGAATGAGATGGTGGACAGCAAGAGGAGGAGGTGGAGAGGAGCCCTATGCAGATGGCCGCCGCAGGATGCCTGAAAAACGTCCTGCTCCAGCTCAGAGCCCACAGCAGCTGCCTCCACTAGAATTAGAGCGGTTGTATGGAGATTATAACTTCATACAGTGATTTTCCCACATTACAGTCGCCTTCAAACAACTCACTTCAGCATATCTGCACTTGGTACAAAGCTCTGCACTATACTCTCTGTTTGTTCCCACATGACAACCCCAGTATTGTCTTTACACAAAAAAATAAGGCGACATAACAAAGAAAAATATCACAGAGGAATAAACAACAACAGAGACGTCAGCAGAACTAACATGTGATGAAGGACAGCACTCAACATTATCAAACAGAGACGAGAGAGTAGAAAAATTGTATTAATGTGAGATTTTGTAGAACCAAACTTGGCTTGGTGAGATGTGCTGATGGTAACAGTTCCACTTAACTAAGTCAATAGTGGTGGAATATAATAGAGTAAAAGTAATAAGTTACTTTACTTAAGTACATTTTTCATGTGTCTTTACTTGAGTAAATTTTAGAGCACAGTATCTTTGCTTTTGACTCCACTACATTTATGAGTTGGTTTGAAGTACAAAGTATTTTAAGTTTTAGTTTAAAATTATGTGTCGAACCCTCATTGTAGACACACAGGTACTTAAATATAACAGATGCAGTAAAGTAGTACTGCTTTAGAAACATCAGAATAATAAAGGCAGAAGACCTCAGCGACAGATTCAGTCTCTTCTACTGCACCAGTTTGTTCATTTCATCTGGAATCAGCAAAATCCTTCACATTTAACTCATTCATGAGCTGTCCAGTCTGTGTGAAATACTTTAACTTTTTTACTTGCAAGTGCAGTATAAAAGTAGGTACTTTTACTTAAGTGGAAATTTTAAGGTGATACTTTTACTTGAGTAAAGAAATTGAGTACTTCTTCCACCACTGTAAGTCAGTAGGGCACACTAGACTAGACAATCTTTTTCACTTAAGAGAAACAATAATACATTGTCTATGTATTTTGTAGTAAAAAGTCAGATGTCAGATCTGTCACATTTGTCCAGTACCTTCATTAAGCCTTTGTTTGATGTATTTACCTAGAGCAGCACACTGGATTCTTCACAAACTGAGTTCACAGATTCACAAAATTCTATCTTGTCTGGCATAAGCTAATCTGTCACTGGAGGATGGCCAATGGTGTGTATCAGAAGAAATCATGAAGCCTGTCACTAGCTGGTGCTTTATCAAATCCAACATTCTACTGCTATCATCTCACAGTTTCACAATAAGCAGGGCCCCACCTCTCCTCTGATGAGACGCAGCATAACGCTGCTTCACTGGTGAACAATTACTTTGATATATAATTAAGCGTCCTGTGTTGTAAATGTTTAAAGGGGTTGGTGTGTGGAGGCTGGTGGAGGTGGGCTGTCACGGAAGCCCTCTCCCAGCGGCCCCGGTGCGCTGCTCCGCTCAGCACTCATAAACTCATAATTCATACATAATCGCTCTGAGCGCTGTCATGACATGGTAAAAACAACAGTCCTCAGAGACTACAGAGAGCTGAGATTGGAACCTCTCACTCTGTTCAGGTCTGGAAGTCAAAACACACCCAACAGTAAGTTAAAACAGTGTGATTCAGTGTGATTGGTATTGGCTTTTAAAGATTTGTCATTCAAAATATGGATCTTCATTCGGAAATAGCATATCATTCACATAATGTGAATGAAAAAGTACCTTTGCTCAACCCGTGGACATTTTTTTTTACCCGCGGCAACACTTTAGTGGGAAAAAACGCGGACTTGGCAACCCTGTCCAATACTGTTCAAAGTTTCTTTTAGTCAGACAGGAGTGTTTGTTTACCTGCTTTACTAGTTTCGGCTACTTCCTGTAGCCTTCGTCAGAAACGGGCACCAGGGACTATGAACCGGGACGAGGGAGCTTACACCTTATCCCACACCTGGGATGCGGTCCTGGAGAGGGTGTCAGTAGGGGGCGCAAGCTTTCCCTACTGTCTGACAAAACAACATAAGCAACCTACAAGACACGTCACAGCGACATCACGTGACGCTTCTGACGAAGGCTACAGGAAGTAGCCGAAACTAGTAAAGCAGGTAAACAAACACTCCTGTCTGACTAAAAGAAACTTTGAACAGTAGTTTACTTAAGAAGACAGTATGAATTTCCACAAAAGAACCCTGTCCAATACCTGCTTAACGTGCACTGGGTGATGGTAACTTTCACACAGCACAGATGAAGTGAGGCCCAGGTTTGGACAAATCACTAACTGAGGTGAGCAAAAACTCAAAAAGGCAAGTTTAGTTTTTGTGTCTGTGCATTTTGGAGCCATAATAAAAGCTGAGTGGTCTCTTCATAATGATCATACCATACACATAAGCAGTAAAAGTTGTTAGGCTTGTGCAGCACAATGATAGAGTTGACTCTTTTTCTGCTCTCTCCTGATCAGGGTTGTGTGGCCCATCTAAAATGGGGTACACCTAGGCCCTAAACACACTGCACACATCACTATTGCATCACATCTGCCGTGGCCCAGGCACACATGAACCACCCTGCTGTTGACAATGACGCCTCTTTGTTTCTCTATAGCACTGGTTCCCAAAATGGGGTCCGAGGCCCCGCAATGGGGGCCCCTAGAGGTTGTCTATATAAAGTACAGAAATATAAATGGAGCTTGAAATGAATTACAGTTATATACTTGATAAAAAATATCACTTAAAAACTATTTTTAGCCACCAGTCAGTGTTTTTGGTAATGGTTTTAAAGAAATCTGTGGAGAAAAACTGATATAGTATTTTGAATAGTGTAAAGATTCGCATGGGATTTTCAGGATTTTAAGGGGGCCACGACATTCTCGACTTTGGGAATGCCTGCCCTAATGCCATTCAAAAGGCAGTATATACATAGGTACATACCGTCTTTGTAGGCTGGTCATTATTTATTAAAAGTTAAACTCCTATTTCACTGTCCATTAAAGCCAGTAATTCTTCAAACATAAAAAAAATGCATCAGGTATGGGTGGTGCTGTTGGTAATTGTAAGGTATAACAATAAATGCGTGGTTTTCGGCTGTAGCACTGATATTCTAGCAGGCAAGTGTTTTTGGATCAGGGTTGCCAGATCTGACTGACAGTTTCCAGCCCAAATATAACGTAAAACCCGCCAAACGCAATAAAAACCCGCCCAAATCACAACCATTCTACAATCTTAATGTTAAAACTGTAATAAATATGAAATAGCATATTTTGAGCACACAAAACTTCACAACTGCCAATGGAAAAAGTAATAAACAGTCTCCACAATGAGTGTAATCAGAAAAACAAATAGCTCTCTCGCATGCTTGCACTCCTCACGGACAGGGGCGATCCACATTTTTAGCTCTGGGTCAGTCTCCTTCCTGTACGATTTCTTGTCCCAATCTGGCAACACTGTTTTGGATACGGCATGCGGCACCACACGGCTTCAGCAGGCAGTGTGCACGCTCTCCTATTGTTGATCTGCCACCAAACCTTAAAGACGCATACCCACATTACCACATTATCTGGTCAGTGCATCATCTGCCTCCTGCCTCCTTAAACTAGAGGTCTCCAAACTTTCTCCCCAGAAAGTTACTTATTACTACAAAATGAAAATGATCTCATATCTCTGACTCATCAAGCTGGACCATAACGCAGCTGTTTGATTGACAACTTATTAGAGATGAATCACTTTGTCCACAAAGGGGGCAGCACCTATGAATTTTATGGAAAAAAGTATGTTCTGTATACATTTTGTGGAGCATACTTTACTTTTACTTGAATACATTTTGGATGAAAAAATAGTACTTTTATTTAAGCAAAACTTTGTCTAAATAAGTAGTTTTTGTGGTGTAGTGTGATTTTGCTGAAACATTCATATTTTCTACTTAAGTAAATTTTAAATGGTCACATTTATATAGCGCTTCATGGGTACTCAAAGCGCTTTACATCAAGGAACCATTCACCCATTCACACTCACATTCATACACCAGTGTGCGCAGACACTGGAGGCAAGGTGGGTTAAGTGTCTTGCCCAAGGACACAACGACAGTATACAACGGTGGGAGTGAGGTTTGAACCGCCTACCTTCTGGTTATTGGACAAGCGGCTCTACCAACTGAGCTACTGCCGCCAATTTACACTAAATTTTACACTCAATACTTTTTAAATCTTACCCAAGTACATTTTTGATGAAGTACTTGTACTTCTACTTGAATAATACTATTTTAGAAGTGACAGTACTTTTACTTGAGTACAGAATTTGAGTACTTTGACCACCATTGCAAATAAGTTTACCAATTGGCAATTCAAATGTGACTGCTCAAGCTTATGTAGAGTTTGTTAAGCCTTTGGGGAGCTGCTTGGACAGTGGCTGAGAGCTACACTTGGATAACTCTGATCTAAACTCTCTTTTCTCAACCATCTTTAGCCAAATTACAGAGCTGTAGGTCAACATACCAGATTGGGACAGGCACACATCTACATAAATAAATGCAATTGGATGAAGAAATAGTTGTTGAGGCAGACATGGAGTTTAGTGTGCGTGACCCATGCTGATGTGGGCACACTCTGAATAGATTTAACCACTACATAGCTTTTTACTGAATACCACTCTGTTTGTAGCCTGCAGCATAAGAATATCCTCCTAAAATCACACAGACAAACAGCTAAGACCTGAGAACTGAGCTGAGACCAGATACGATCCAACTTCAAAACCACATTTCTCTGGGTCAGGTTGAGTCTGCTGTTCGGAGGGCAGACAAGTCAAAGAGACATTTCATCAACTATTCATCGATGATAACACTGTAAAAAGACTTTTCAGATTCTCTCTCACGTCACCACTATCTTTTAGACTTTGTGGCAGCACTTGGGCTGAAAGATTTTCTACAGTACCAGCTCCTTATCGCCAGTACAGAAGATGAAGAAGTCTTCTCCCTAAGTCTGAAACTTTTTCAAGTGTAGAAAGTGTGGAGCAGTTAAAATGGGTCGCCTAATTGATGAGGTTTACTGTTAGTGACACTGAGGGCCAGATTTAACATAGGTTTGCGTGCACGCTAAATGAATAAGTCACGCTAAGAGTGGAGCAAACCTAGGCGCAGCTGAGCTTAGTGTCTCTCACAGGAGCTGAACTAACGCAGCACAGATTTTGCTCTGCTGACTCAATGAATCTGTAAAACAAGGCGTTCTTGCCAGAATGAGCAAAATTCAAGGTGTGGAAAATGCAAATGAAGTCGCTTTGTGGTCTATTTCACAACTACAAGAGCTGAATCTGCATGTAAATGTTAAATGCTAGCGTCATTGAATGAGCCGCGCTAACGCCATGCGTCAGTCTGAAGCCTGTTATGATGAGCCATGAGTCAAATAAGCCTTAACACATTTATAGAAGCACATTTTAGTTTACATTAAATATAATGAACTAAACACGTGTCTTTATATTAGAGAGAGTTCTGTTATGATGCAACTTGATGTTGATTAGATTAGCATGTTGTAAGCAGCTAACGTCAGACAGTGATGGTATTTTATGGACAAATGTGGACTGCTGGACCACTGTGTCCTCCTCTATGTCTCCATGTCTTTTTTATGTAAAATATAAAATGAATATCCAGCTCTTGTTTGTATTTTTGTAGAAAACAAGGCGACAGAGTAACTCTTGTGCATTGTTGTGAGTGGTCTGTTTTCTCCCACGGGGATCGGAAGTGACGTTTTGTGGGCGTTCCCACCGTTGCAGACTGTATTTGATATAAATGATTGGATATAAGACAGCCAATCAGAAACATTTGCGAATCCCAGTCTGTGATTGGCTGTCCTGCTCGCTACAATCGTAGTTTGCTTTGTGCCACCTCGAGCGAGCGCAGAGCCAGAGTTGTGAGCAGAAATGAGTTGTCGTGCGAGCAAAGATGTTGCGTGAGCGGACATCCACGTACTCGAGCACCTAGGTAGACTTTGAGCGAGCGTGAAGGCATTCCCACTGCGTTTATCCCATTGCCTCCCAACGCTTGCTGCAGCACTTGATTGACTGCTGTCCACAGTGGATTAAGGCTGCCCTGCTGTTTAATGTAGGCTGTGAGCAGAGTACAAAAAAAAAATGTATTTGTTATATTTATTTGATCACCATTAGCACAGAATATAGGCTGCTACTTCATACATTTTGTATAAATGTTTGAAGGTTTATTGGCTTAGACAGACAGTGCATAGGACTTTACCTTTCCTCTCTGTCCATTTGTCTCACACAGAGGGAGATTAATTCATGTGATTCTGGCTCTGACCAGAATCACATGAGACATTTAACAAGGACATACTACGAAAAGTTAATAGAAGAAAGTAAAATGCAATAAAATAATTATCCATCAAAGACAGTGAACATTCAGTCTGCTACAGTCAGTACTGTTATTTGAGGCTGGACTCTCAGATTGAATTTTGTGTTACAGTACTATGGGGAAGATGCAGTCGGAGCTGAGCATCATTGCTTGTGTTATTGGTGTGTCTTTTGCTCACTTAAAAATTCTCATTTACGTATCAGATTTGCGGCAGCAATTATTTGCGCAGTTTCTCTTAGTATCTCACACAACACACCCACAAATAGCAAACGCTATTTTTTAAGCTGCACATGCAATTTAGCACCAGTCTTAGTAAATATGGCCCTAAATGAGTTATTTGATAATTTCTAGTACATTTTCAGAAAATATTTGACTATCAAAGACTACAATGAACCTTTATCTGGACTAACCCAGCACTATGCTAAAGGGTAAAGCAGAGATTAACAGAAAAATGCAATACTAAAGGACAAAGGACAAAACAGGGACTAAGCTGAACCAGGAATAAATGTCTAAAACTAGAACTAAACCAGCAAAAAACATGTCTAAAACCAGAACTAAACCAGATCTAAAACCAGAACTAAATCAGAAATAAACCTGGTCTAAACCAGAAATAAACTAGGTCTAAACCTGGTCAAACAGAGAACAGAGAACGTCTTGCATTTATCACATGGTAAGTCCCACTCAGTCACATGTGGAGCTCAGTGCAGACAGTCAGCTGAAAGGTGTGTTTTTTTTTTTTTTTGGCAGATGAAGAGGATGGTGGAGATACTGGGCGGTTTCTGGTAGTGACTTTTTTCCTGAAAGGGCTCCTGACTTTTGATGGGAACAGGAGGTGGACTCCCAGCCAAGCTCTGGAGCACATCACTGTGTCCCATCTGAGCACAGTCTCATACAGCAAAGACTAGTAAGTTCACCTATTCTACAAGACACTTTTACAGTTGTGAAATTACATGAAAATCACTGTATGATTTTTCACTTTCAGTCTCAGTATCTCGTCAGACCTCATGACCGTCTGTCCTGATCGGGACATTCCTAAAGATGCAAAGCAGCTGTCAGTGGATCTGTTCGCTATTGGTGTGAACCACCACTATCATGATAGAGAAACACAAAGCGGGCCAAAACCCACTGTTTTAGAGGAGAAGACTAATGTTTTCTTTATGAAGACAGAGTCCAAAGAACCCCCTTAAAGCAATGGTCAGTTAGATGTGGCCTGCATTAAAACAGAGAAGACAAGATGAAACTGGTCCCACCAGCTCCTCTGACCCTGAAGATAAAACACGTCCCAAGGGTTCCTCTGGAGATGGAGTTCCTGATTCTGGAGTTCAGACAAATCGTCTTCCACAGGAGACATCCAGTTCCTCTGAAGAAGCCCAAGCCCCAGATGCAGGTGTCTGTGCTTGTCAAACATTCCATCGTGATACTGCTCTGGCCTCGCACTCATCTGCAGTTGAAGTCACCAGACTTCCCTATGTTTCTCCACCTTCTACAGCTGTGTCTGAGTGAGTGTCAACAAACATCGGGACTTCAGCCAAATGTGAACCGGCCTCAGAGGTGTCAGGAGATTCATTGGGAGGGTCATGAGAACCTTTTGTGGTTGTGTGCATCCCAACATGGATGACTGAGCAAGTCTTCTGTTAGCAATAAAAATATTAAATAAATAAACATACTGTAAACCCCACTTTTCTGTTTTTTAACATGTTTAGCTGTTATTACTAATATTGCTTTGTTTTTGCAAAGGCCAGAGTCATTACTTAACCTGACCAGGTGTTAACACTACTTAACTTAAGTAGTGAGTGCACTAATGGCTCTCTGCAGAGTAAACTTAAAATCCTCAGTTTTTACAGGAGATGAGAGGGGTTTGGGCTGTGACATCAGCACAAGTTCTGGAAAGCTGTGTCAGTGTCAGCAGCAGAAACACAAAATGAGGTTTTGGTGGATTACAGCTTCAAAACTTGCGGTAAGTGCATAAAACTGTAAAACTGTACACTTAACGTGTGTTAAAGAGTATTTCTGAACATGTGACAGTGGAGTTACTGCAATAGTGAGTCCTAAATTAATCCTGGACGGTTTAAAACAAACTCATTATTTTGAGAGATATTGTCATGGTTTGGCATGTCTGTTAGAACTGTGGAAACATCAAAACTAATCATGTTCCAGTTAGTTAAATTCCAGTTAGCAGCCCGTGCCTTCATTAGCGCTACGTAGCAGTGTTTAGCATGTAGGATTAGCACTAGTCTGATGGCTAACATTGGCCTAAACAGGTTACAGTGTGGTTTTAGGGATTCAACATTAACAACAACTTTTAGCACAGAAACTGTTCTTTAGCACCATGCCCTTATTTTAATATTAGCACAGTTAGCTTGTTTATTCGTGCCACACAGCTTCCCTCCATTTTTGTGGAGGTCAAACAGCTCAGCTTAGCCGGTGTGAAGATTTTTTTTTTCTCTCTTTAAAATAGATGGGCATTTTTTGAATTTTTAAACTATTGTGATTGTCACCTTAGCTGTAACAGTATCAGTTCTACAGCTCTTAGAGCAGTGCTGCCACCATTTTTAACCTATTTGTGTTAGTGTTTTTGTGCTGAGTAATAAAGCCATAAGCTTTAAGTTTTAAACTTAAAGCTTTTTTTACAGGTCAACATGGCCTGCAGGCAGTGGATCTGTGTAAGCTGGATTGGAAGTTCACAAGGGAAAAGTCCAAGAAACACCATTGCTTAAAGTTGTCAAGCAAAAGATGGAGCTGACCCAGAGGAGGACAGAGGCTGTGGATACTGGCCTGCACTCTTTATTTGTAATCAGGTATCCCACAATTTGAATTTTCTATATATTTTAAAGTGGGTGTCTCATCAAGAGACTCTTGCACAATTTTAAAATGTATTTTTCTCTCCTCATCTCTGACATTTTAGATCAAAGACAACATAGGACAACCTTTGGTACAACTTATATAAGAAATGAAGGCAAGACTGTGCCTACAGGACTTCCACAGAGTTTTTCCAAGACTAATTCTGTAAGTATCATTTTGCATTGTCTACACTAAGTGGGCTGGGTCTCTGTATGACGTGTGCTCATGAGTTTTTACAGTACATGTGTCTGTATAACATTGGCAGTCAAATTCTGTAGTGATGTTCAACTGTATCTGTGTTTATATTTTAGTGTGAAAATAGTTACTAAACTTAAAGAATATTAAAGTTTATTTTGTTCTCATCTTAGGACACCGATGACTCTTTCACCAGCTGGACTTTGGGATCTTGTTCGTTTACCCTGATGGTGCCAGGACTTCAACCTTTTCCCATCTCCACACAGCGGTGCTGAAAATTGTGATTGAGGGCAAAGTTGTCAACAGCTACAAGATTTGCCTAAAGCCATGTGCCTGCTGTTAGGTCTGACATGTGCATTCAAACTAAACTTACTTTTGCACTTTTTTGCAATAAATCTGCATTAATGAAAAAAAATCTGTCTTTTTTTAAATAATGCACTACACAGAAAACACTGTATAAGATGCAATGATAATACTCACAATATCTAGTGATAAAACCAAAATAACTTAGTTCTGAATACTAATAATCATTAGTAAAGATTATGTTGACTACTAATTAACGTTAGTAATCATAACTAATGCACTTAAGTAACCAAACCACACATACTCAAGTACCTGTGTTGACACAGCTTGGATTATTTAGTTTTAGTTTGTGTAAAAACTAAACCTCACAAGACAACGGGTTTCCTTGCGCAGTTCTAGTAATGATTACTCATTCGGGTTTACAGTGCAGTCTTTACAGTTATGTCAGTTCACATAAGAGTATTCAATTATGTTGTCATCACAAGCAATTGTGGCACCAAATACCAGGAAGGCTCTGTGCCCGATTACCAAATCAAGGTCAGGACACTACAGCCTCAAACAGGAACAACAGGTGTTAGATGAAGATACAGAGATGAAGAAGAGTGAGGGAGTTTAAGGCCAAGCTAGTAAAGTTGTTCTCAATTGCTTTAAGACATTTTTCCAATCAAACTGTCAAAAACAAAACAGTTCAGGCAGTAAACCCAAACAGTGCTTTTCATTTTTCAATCCATGTTCAACTGAATATTTTATTTGCAAAATGATTTTTTTATGATCAGAACACTTTAAACATGCCTCAAAAGCATGTTTCTTTTCCATCAAAACTCATGAACTGCGATCTGTCTACAATTTAGTGGTTTCACTCTCCAAAGAAAATTACCCAGTTCTGCTCTTACAGTGTTTTGTTGTTGCATAGCTTCTGAAGTCAAAATAAAAGCACAGAATCTAAAACTTGACACTCAGGGAGATATAACTCATCTCAGATCAACACAGCTCTCAACACACTTGTATCCTCACACTTATCACAACACTACACAACAGGCATTGCAAAATATAAAACACCAGGTCCTGATTCATATCAGTTCTGATCTCGAATACTTGGAATTGTTGTGTAGTACTGACAGTTCAAGTCTGGCTGTGCTTCCATTGTAGGAGTTAACCTAAGATGACACAGGTAATAGAAAGGGTTATCCACATCCATCCAAAGATGTAAATAAGGTTTCAGCTGGTACAGAGAGAACTGATGTGTCCTTGGTACGGCTGTGCAGGAGACATTTAGTTCCCTGACAATACTCAGTCAAATCTATCCTTCATCACAAACATTGCACATATTCTGATTCACTTTCCATCCACACAATACAATTTCATTTCCATGTCTTGATTTTAAATTTCTTTCTCATGTCTGCAGCAGTGACATGAGTGCCCTGTTTTGTTTCTAGACAAAAGCTGATCAGTAACTTACAACAATAACAATTTTATTTCATTCTCTTCTTTTTATTGCAGTTTTTCCATTCATTTTTTAAATTTTCATTGCATTCATGCCTTTGGAGACAAAAATAATTGCCATCCCCCACCCATTTCCCTTGCTCCCATCCAGGTTAAAAGAATAAATAAATAAATAATAATAATAATAATAATAATAATAATAATAATAATAATAATAATAATGTATAAGATAAAAAATAAATAAAAAACACAAATGCACACAATAAGTGAATATACAGTCCATACAAACATGATTAGAACCACATATCTGCATAAACATACATAATCACATAATATCACATATCTAGAGACATTAAGGCAGATGTTTTTATTCCTCCAAACATACACTTATTTGATTCAAAACAATACATTAGTCTAGGTGCCATCATATCAAGTTGGGTGGAAGCCCTCCACATGCTGCATAAATGGATACCAAACCTCAATTTTTTTAGAAGACCCCTGCAAATTATATATATATATATATATATATATATATATATATATATATATATATATATATATATATATATATATATATGGCAAAACACTGCACCATGCCAACAAAGTAGCAAAGCCAACTGTACTTTTTGTGAATTAGATACACCCTCTTCAAGGAGCACAGCACCAAAAACAGCTGTAACAGGATTTGTTAAAACAATAACAGTGACAATAACTTTCATTTTTCACTTAAGTTTAAATTGACTTAATGGTAAAATGTATCATTAGACACAGAATCTAATCCAGTGTGGACATGTGGTTTTCCATTAGACCGTGTCATACATTCAAAAGAAAAAAGTGAAATTATCAGAAATGCATTTAAGCATTTCTAAACACAGAACTTTGTTGTCATCAGTGTTTGAAGAGAAAAATACTGGATCCAAGTCATTGAGAAAAAGTGTAATTGAGTATACAAGAGCTAATCCACAAAGGACACTGATAAATAATAGGAAAACATACAGTATGAGTCTTGTCTCACTAGATTAGAACTAAAACTTTTGCCAAATACTACTGCCCAAAAATGGATCCAGTCTCAGTCTGTATTTCGCCATTAACACATGACAAAGCTGTGATGTAATGTTCTTTAAGAGTCTGTGATCCGTGACTGTAGCAGCAGGACACTTCCCTATTTAAATCCCATCAGTGGCCCCCCACTACACTTTGTTAATCACTTAATCTTCGCGTCACTTCCAGTGCCACTTCTCTCAATTACTCCCAGGATGCTGCACTCGCCAAACAGCGCCTGCTATTTTTATGTCACAGCTTGTTGCCAGTCTTTTGTGAGCACCCCAGACTTATGACCAGTTAAGAGTTGAAAGAGGAGAGTGAAAAAGTGCCTATTGATTTGACCTATCTCTTACACCTTTTGAATTGCTGTTAAGTACCTGTGGCGCCTGTGAGGGTCTGGACTTGTTCAGGGAATCACTTCATTCCAGGCAGGAGCTATTGTGTAAAAGAGAATGGCTCTAAATGCATAAAAAAAATCTACAAAAAAAGGTTGACAGTGCTGCGAGCAATCATTACAAAGTACTTTAAAATAAACTTGAGCCAAGATCCACGAGAAGCTGTCTATGTTTCAAACAGCAATTACAGCGCATTAGCGTCAGCTCAGACTGGAGCCCACAAGTACGGAGCGTGCTCAGAAAAATCCCAACTCTCTGTCTTTCAAAAGGAAGAAGAGAGATGCATTTATCTTTAGGAAAATGTATATTCTGAGAGGTGTGCAGCAATGTGCCTTCTTGGATTATTGGATGCTTATTATTTCAGATACAGTGAGCTGGGATTACTGTTGTACTTGTAATAGTTTGTGCACTGTCAACTACATATAAATTAATACATCAAAAACTGTTGGCGCCATGATTTTGTTTATAGGTAAACATGTTGGGGGAGTTGTCTGTGGTCTTCCTCTTCATCCTCCCCGGCTTCTGGCCTGGTTTTGTAATCCTTTTGGGGCGGGCGTGGCTTGCTGGCTCTGGCTGGCCCCGCCCTGTCTGCTCCGTGCCTAGGTCGTGCTGTCCCGCGGGGTCTGTGTGAGGAGTGGTGCATTCTCTCCTGTGGCCTGGGGATCCTTCACTTGATTTTCATGTAGCTGGTACTGCACCAAATGCACAAAGTCATAAGTGGTGAAGCATGATATTGTTATGTTCCATGACTTTGTTTGTGAGATTATTTCATCCTTACATTAAATGTGATTTATAAAAGTATTCAAGAAAATCTATTGTATAAATATGAAAATTAGATTTTGCTGGGGTTTTTTTCTTTTCTTTTTTTATCCTTAATTACTCCTCTTGATACTCTGTAGACTAAATGGGTTGGTAGGCTTAATCACCTAACAGTATATAGTATAATCATCCAGACATACAGCAGATGTCACGTTCCCATTGCCTGGGTTAGACTTGTCATTACTGAAGTAATGACTGTTTCTAACTGAGAGAGTCGATATTTCAGACTTCTAATCAAACACTTGTTACTCAGGGAAACAGCACAAAAAGAAAACAGTTGTGTTTTAATATTTTACTAAAAATATAAAAGCAGATATTACAGCCAGACACATTTTTTATTACTACACACTTGGAGGTTTAAACAGCAGGTGAATTCTGGTGCTGTCTTCTGAACCAGCCTCTGAGTATAATGCTCACACTTGTTTTCTTCACTGACACTCTGCTGGCAAAATGTCCGTCTCCATCTCTGCTCCGCCCTGCTGTCTTCTCGAGAAGCACTTTCAGGAGTAATAGAGCTTTTGGGAATGTTGTGTTCCCAGCTGGGACACTGTGGCTGGGCTGCGGCTTCATGGATGGAGCTTGTTACTGGCTTGCTGCTCCGAAGCTCTGTGAACATCTTTGCGTGATGTTTGCAGTGACCATTAGCGGCCGCTCTGGGGGGTTATGTCGGCAGAGCTACCTGCAGTTTGTGTGCCCGGAATGGCTCCCTCTGGGCCTGGGACCGCAGTTCTGTCTGAGAAACCCCCTCTTCCAGCTCATTGGCTCTAATACATGCACCAGCGCGCTAGTAAACCTGCCACTCTGCTGTGTGCAGGGTTTATGGCTGCAGTCGACGAGTGAAAACCATTTCTCTGCTCCATGTGCTTTTCTTTTCACTGTCAGAGCTGCTATGCACTCTGTTTTATCAAACCATTACTTTAAATGATGTGTCTTATTTTTAGCAACTTTTTTAAAGAATGACAATTCAATGATATTTACTATTTAATAGTGTAACTTCTGCATACTTCATTAAAACCATTTAGGCGTCAAAATGTTCAGTTTCACAAAGATTTCTCTTTCTTGAATTACCACCATCTGTTTCATAATTTATCCATTTTAAGTTTAAATCTAGATTTTTGTCTGATTGAGTTTAATAGGAAATGCTTAAAAGGCTCTACTGTTGTTATTACATAAAATAATAAGATATTATTAGTACATATAGTACAACTGAGGAGTTTTGAAGAAGTCTGGTGAGTTTCACGTCATTTTAGAGTAAAAGGTCACGTAAATACGTAAATAACTAGAGGATTATTTAAACATGCATTAATGAAACAAAAACTCAACTCCAGGTATGTTTTTGATGCAGGAACAACGAAACATGGTAGAAAGCTCAGAAAAGTAAATTTTGCATAATAGGGCCCCTTTAAGCATCCAAAAAATTATAATGAGGATTTGCCATTTCCTTTTTTTCCCTCACAAAATACTGCCCCCTACTGTCTTAAAAATAAATAATTTCACATTAGTAGGTGTCACATGGGGGTAATAATACTAACTTTATTACTAATTTTAAATAAAATCAGCCTGACGGTCGATCCTTTTTCTTTTGTAACACAAATTTTCCATTTTATTTACATTTCCACAGACTCATAACTTTAACTCTTGAGTGTAACAACAGAGTCCTTTGCTCAGATTAGTTTTACACCACCAAAATGTGCTAATAAATAAAAATAATAAGACTGCCTCACATTAACTCACTTTTTGCATAGGTGGTCTTTGTGTCACAGCAAAATAAATTAGAAATACTATTAAAGCAGCTACCTACATTTTAAAGATGTTTTCTAACTGTTTAAATTAGTAAAAACATTGTGACATATAACATTACAAAAACTGTGTGTTAAAAAAAGTGGTTTTGTGGCTCAACTTGCCCCCCGGGTCAGTTAGGTGAGCCCCCAAGGTTAAAGCTGACATTTCAATGCAAAGTCATAAAAATCTATTTTTTTTTTTTTAAGTGGCCCTTGAGAGATTTAATACAGAAATATTGACTAAAATATGTATTATTGTTGTAAATTTGTGCTCCCCCTAATTCAGCTTAATAATTAATAATCAGTGATTTTACTTTGCAGAGGAAAATAGTTTTTCAAAAATTTACCCAGTATTGTTTTAGACATGTTGAAAGGATGTATTTTTTAATTTATTAAGTCACATGAAAACTTCCAAGATTCATGGGATGGGTCAGTGAACCCAGTGGCTCTACCAATCCCACCTAGAGTAGACTTGGCCAAAGTAATAACTCAGAGGAGTGTAGGAGCAAAACTAAAGTATGCTCAGCACCAGTTTATCACCATGTGTGGCAGTTCCATCTTAAGGCCAAATGTGACTCTTATAAAGAATTGAAAAGCTTGTTTGTCTGTGTATGTTAATTACTGATGGGCTTAATAATGTAATAAACAGGCTAAAACTTGTTTGTCTGGTTTACATGTGTTTGAAAATGCATGACCAGTACAATGATGCATCAGGATGTTCATTAGGGGTCACTTAGGGACTTTATGAAATAAAAATAATGAAAAAAGTTGAATAAAGGCATTTCCAGGCCATGTGAAGTGCGTGTAACACCTGAGTCACCGTGGGTCCCTGGATTAAAAGTGTCACTATTCAACATTGACCACATGTTATCCCAGTGGCAACAATTGTTGCGGAGCATAAAACTCAGGTGTTCATACACTTTCATTAAAATTGTTAAAAATAAGAATTGATTATTTCATTAGAGCACTGATAACATATGATGTTAGTATTGCTATGTCTGAGAAAAAAATAAGATTAAATGGGTGAAGTTGGGCATTACCTCATTTTTCAGGAGAAAATAGTAGGATTTTTGAAAATCTGAACCTCTGAGATTGAGCAACATCCTTAAAACTCTTACAAGAACGTTCTTGACAAAGTATTAAAGCAAAATTCATTAACTTTTATTCTTTAAACAAACTGTTTTGAAGTCTGTGTAATGGTTAAATGAGTTGTTTTGATGTGAATGAATCATCCTGCACCCCCCTTGTGTCTCTGGGTCACAGAAGTCTTGGGCCTTACTAGAAAGCAACACATTGCGGGTTGGCAAAACAACAAGGTAGCAATGGGTTTATTTCTCAATTTTCGTCACAGCAGCCACAGCAGAAAAAACTTTGTATGGATACACAGAGGGGAAAATGAAAGTAAAGCGGAGCAAGGGGTCATATAGGAGTCTGGACTTGTGAGGTTTTACGATAGTGCTTTACTCTCAAATGTAGGGGGCACTCCAGAGAGACAAATGAGGCAAAAACAGCAAAGAGATGAACAATGTTACTGATTTCTGCTTTAAGTGCATAAACAAGCATAATAATAAATGAATGTGAATTTGAAGTAACTAGTTATCAGCCCCTCTGCAACACTGTAGGTGCAGCTCAAAGGGCTCCAGCAGACAATAGGATTAGTGTTTGTCATGGGAGTGTGGCCGGCCTTATTAAACAGGAATCACCAGAAAAAGCAGCATCTGCAAGTGTAAACTTGTGGGCTTTGCTGGACAGTCATGTTGTATCTCACCACTGTACCAGCAGGGTATCTGCCAGTACTGCAGAGGAAATGAATGAGTGCTGGAGAAACTTCAGTTATTTATATATTTAAAAATGCATTGCATTTATTTCTGTCTTATAGTTATTTGAGAGAGCAACATTTCCCAAGAACAAAGGATCCCCTCAAATACTGGACTACACACAAAACACTGTGCCCTACATCATGGAAACTCGGCCATGAACATGTATGTATCCTGGCATCGTCCGTCCCATGTGAGAGAATGTTTTCTACAGTGGGGGAACAAGAAGAGGAGCAGACTGAAGCCTGCAACTGTGGAGAAACCAGCATTTATAAATAAAAACCTGTAAAAGAAAAACACCTTTTCACCTTTCTTCGTCCTTTATATTATTATTATTATTATTATTATTATTATTATTATTATTATTATTATTATTATTATTATTATTATTATTATCAGTTTCCACTGACTTATAAACCCTCATCTTAAAAAAAAAAAAAAAAAAAAAAAACACTGGATAAAAATCTATATGTTTGTTGTTTGTGTTTGGTCTTTGCATAGACAAAAACAGTATTAGATGAAAACCACCACACAGTTTTTTCTTAGACGTTAAACACTTCAGATGCACTTTTGAGAAGCTGCAATGACTTAATTTGTCCACCAGATGTCAGCGTTCTGGATAGACTGACGTAACTGTTCAGTTCTCAGCCCTCACCTGCTCCGCTCTGGTCCGCCCCTCCCTCACCTGCTCTGCTCAAGTCTGCCCCTCCTTTACCTGCCTCCTTTGCCCCATGCAGTATTCAGCTGCTCAACAAACTTGGTTAACTTTTCATATTTCATTTTGTTGATTTAGCACTTTCATGCCATGCCGGATTTACTGACAGTGGATGTCATGTGGCGCCTTTTGTACTGTTTAATTTTATTTTATTTTATTAATACATATATGGCTTTATTGTCTCATGTGTTCTGTCTGTTGTATTGTATTGTCTGCAATGTTTGTTCCCCTGTTTTTATGCTCTCTGTGCAAGACAAATTCCCTGGGCAATAAAGGTTTCATTCATTCAAACTAAAAGCTTGACAGAGGATAATCAGCTATGGGCTAACTCATGACCATAGTGCAATTTATTTTGTAAAAAAAAAAAAAAAATTCAAAAACTTGTAAAAAGGCAAAGCCCTAAATGTATTTGGCTGATTATTAAGTTGAAGATAATTGTTAAAATCAATGATCATGAGCTACCACAGAGCTGATTAGCATACATTAAGATTTTAAACACTACACATTTTTCGAAAAGTCTACGGAAAAAAAATAAATGGGAAATTTACTTCCGGCACAAGAGGGGGGTGGGCACTGTTGTGCTCCATGCTAAGTAGAAGGAGCCTCCTGCAAATCTGTATTATTTGGTATCAGGCTAAATGATGGTGATTTGACCCCTCATTACCATCTGACATGGACACTCCCTCATGAACAAATTTGGTATTGATTTGATATGGAAAAGTGAGTAAAGACTTAAGACCCAAATCTGACAAATTGCCCCATTTAAGTCACTGTGATTTCAGACTTCAATCATAACAGTGTATGTGACCAAATGATTTTTATTTAAAGCTTATTCTTGTTACTCTCATTTCATCTGTTCATGTGTTAATGGTTTAGCTCAGAGGTTTCCATTTTGTTTTGCAGCAGGGGTCCATTTTGTGATGAAGACAGGAGCTATTAAAAAAACATATGATGAACATTTCTCAGGCAAGAGTGCACATGTACTCAGGAGTCAACACACACACACAAACCACTACTTTTTATCCCTGGCCCAGAGCCATTTTCTATTACAAAATAAAAAAAGGAGTCACAGGGAGTCGCAGCCAGCGTGGGTGTTTGTAGTCATTCTGGGCCCAGCGTGTCACATGTTACAAATCTGGAAATGGCAGAGGGAAAAGGTAATCCAGAGTTATAAAAAAAAAACAACACCTCACTATTTGGCAAGTAATAAAACAGTGGGGTACATTAGCCTTTGTGTCCCATTGATAAGTGACTGCTGTCAACTGTCTCTTTGCAATAGCTTATGTCTGTCCACAGCAGTTTCTACAGCCGGGCATGCACTGTGTGATTGTCAGACAGAATTTTACCCATGTTCTGGTTGTACAATTATACTCTTTAAATTTGATTTTATTGTTTTAATTGTGTTTTGTACTTTTAAATTTGCCTTTTATTTTCTGTAAAGCACTTTGAATTGCTCTGTGTATGAATTGTGCTATACAAATAAACTTGCCTTGCCTTGCCTTACAAAAATTTTTGAGGCAAACCAAATTTCAGCTTTCTTGTGTGTCATTATCATGCTGTGTACAGAGCGTTATGAGAGGTCAATAATTGCACATATAAAAAACATTATCTGACTAAAAGAAAGTCTTTCCAATAATTCATTTACTACTGCCATAAAGAAACAGATGAAGTGGCCAGGAGAGGGCTAAGGTTGACTCAGTTCTTGCTTGCTTTCAGAAAAAAAAATAAAAAAACTGCTCAGAAGAGTGAAGTTTGGGCTAAACCAAAACAGAAACTAATTTATTAAACTAACTCCATGCTGTGTCCAGCAGAGGACAGAGAGATGTGGACAGTAGTTTGCTCAATAAAAGTTAGCAAAGGAGCGATATTTGTCACGAGGTGCTGTTGATTTTTGGAGAGGCTGTGTAAGATGTCTGTGTAGTAGTTACAGTAACTCCAGTTCCACGAGTGAGTCCTATGACAAGGCTTGTATTTGCAGGTGTCTTTTTTGGCCCAGAGGTATTAGGGGAGATGCAGGGTGCTTTATTTACCCCATTCTGCTTTGATGGCTGCACCTGATGAGGTCACACACTACAGGTTTTGTAAACCCTGTGTTTGCAGTGAGGTCATCATATACACTACATCAGTGTTTCCCAACCAAGGGTATGGGGACCCCCCGGGGTACGCAAGCAGTTTGCAGGGGGTACATGAAAATATTTGATAACTATAAATATTTCAAGATCAAGCATCTCAGTGACTGCTAAAACTGCTAAAGAATATTATTTGAATGTTATATTTTGTAGCTTCATTGAAAAGGGGAGTTGTTACTTTTTTAGTAGTAGTAGTAAACAGTATTATTATTTGTTACTTTATTCTGATAAAAAATGCAAATTAAAATAAAAAATAAATAAGTAATTGTAATCTTTTTATTTTATATACTTATAATGTTATATATTATTTATTATTCATTTTAAAACTCAGTCATATCATCACACTGCACTATTCTTACCACCTGTTTGTATATTGTGTATATATTGACAACTATATCAATAGTATTTTATTCATAGTACGTTATTGTTTAGAACTAATCTATACATGTTTTACCTTTGAGTAGTTTTTTTTTTTTTTTTTTTTTTTGTAAAATTGAGCTACTGTGACCAAGTAATTTCTCTTGTGGTTCAATAAAGTCTGTCTAAGTCTAATACATTTTTTTTATCTTGAATTTGAGTTTAGAAGAATAAAAATGCTGGATATTTTTATCTGTATTTTTAAATTAAATATTAATAAATGCCAATGTTTTATCTGACCACTTTTTGAAGAATAATCAACACAGATCAGTGAGGGGGTACTCAGGCTATGACAAATAGACCCGGGGCTACATGAGGCTAAAAAGGTTGGGGACCACTGCACTACATGATTGCGCCCAGAGTCAGCTTTATAACTCTAACATGTTTGATTGAGGTCTGGTTGTGTTTGTTGCCCACACACTTGCTGATTCAAGGGTTTACCACACACTAACAGATTTTTGTGCTGACTAGCCATGCCAACTGTCTCCATCTAGGCTGACTGGTGCAGACTGTGCCCAACAGTGAATCATGGGTAAAATTAGACAAAAAAATCTTGCAGTGTGTCCCCTGCTTAAATCACACTCAGAAGTGATGAGCGAAGAGCAAGTAACTCAAACATATTTAGTTGGTAATTCAATAGTCATGATATACACATACTGCTCCTGTCTGGAAAAGCATTGATTCCCAAAAGTGTGAAGCCAGAATCCAGAGCCAAGGACGCAGCAGGCTGTCTGGGTTCAGAAGTGTGCCGCTGTCACTGTGTAATGACAAACAGGTTTTAGGAGAGGCCTGGCTCTCATCTGTCAAAGCCGCGCCAACATCGCCAACGCTATGGCTCTCAGATAAGAGCAGGAGTGATCCGTCTTCAAGTCAGCTCACAAACACAATGGGACTGTACGCTTTCCATCACTGAACAGATGGATGATAACCAAATATATAAAAAATAAAATCATACCACTAATAGCTTTTCTGTAGAGTCACACAGAGGGATCTGAAAAGCACTTCACTGAACACATCCATCATGAAAGTGTTATAGAATCTACATGAGCCCAATCAACCAGGATGTATATAAAATTATTAGTTTTATAAAGAATACAAGGAGCTCTCTGGTAAACCCTCCTGCAGCGAGTCTTAGTGTGAATTCTCTCCTTTTCCACCCACCTTCCAAAGCATGCATGTGGGTGAATCTAGCCCCCCTAGTGAGTGAATGTGCTGTCAATTGGCCCTTTTCCACCAGCAGTACTTAGTTTTACTCTACTCAGTTCTACCCACTTTGTCACCTTTTCCATTAGCCAACCGTTACCAATAGCAGGCACTTTTTGGTACCTGCTCAGCCGAGGTTCCAACCGAGCAAAACCAGTACTAAAATGTGACACTGACAGATTGCTGGTCACTGATTGGTAAGAGAATGTTGTTAGTTGTGAGTAATACGTGCGACAAAAACAAACTGCCATTTTAAAAGTACCAACAACAGCTAAGCACAGCATATCTTTTTTGGCGAGACCAATGGCTGCTCGTAAAATGACAATGTGGAGCTTGGACGAGGTCCGTACATTTCTCTGGCTGGTGGGTGACGACAAAGTCCAGAAAGAGCTGGATGGAGCAACCCAAAATGAGAGACTACATTGTCTCTTAGCAGCTCACAACTTCTCATCTTTGTCCTGATGTTGCTGTATGGCTTTCTAAACTCTCCCGTACTTCTCCACAGTAAAAAACTGTGCTTGTTGCCCCTTGGATCACCCAAGGCAGCATAAGGTAAGGTAAGGCATACTTTATTGTCTTCATGGGGAAATTTGTCCTCTGCATTTGACCCATCCTCCAATCCTGTCAGGAGCAGTGGGCAACCTCAGAGCAGCTCCTAGGGACCCTTCTCCAGATCTTGAGCTTGTATCCTAGCTAGGGGATCAGCCTATTTTATGTTGCGGGGGGGAAACTGAGCTCCCAGAGAAAACCCACCCAGACACAAAGAAAACCAACAAACTTCAATTCAATTCAAAAAACTTTATTTGTCCCCATAGGGGCAATTCACGGCATGTTGCAGCAAGGGCATAAAACAGGACAATTAGACAAAGTAAAACTCATAATAAAAACTAATGAAACACATACACAAACACACACAAACTATGCACAAAACGTGACAAAGCTGTATAAAAGTGCATAAGCTCATTTAAAGACAGACAGAATAAACATGACAAGAGAACCAATCAAAAACCAATATCCTGTCTGGCAAGAGTCAACAGAGACTTAGCAGATTAAACCTAAAAAAAAGTTTTAAAGTTATATTGGGTGCAAGCCGTGCACCCAAGCCAGCATCCAGAGGGGAGCTGCTCAAATGCTGAGTGAAGAACGGAGTGAGTTCACACAGAAAGGCCCCACACAGCCCGGGAATCAAACCTGGGACCTTCTTGCTGTGTGCTTACCACTTTTCCACTGTTGCTGCAAGTGGTGGCAGACGCTGGAAGCAACGAGGGCATCTGAGGGCAGGGGGAGTGTGTGGCTCTGAGATAACTTATGTGCATGTCCTGGGATGTGGCCACTGTCACAAAACTTTTTACTAAAGATTCAACTTTAGACGGTGGATATCTTCTCTTAACTGTTGGCTTTCACAGTCCACACACACCTCCATTCCAACTGGGTTTTGCAATTTGCAGACAGGGAATAGGGAAGTAGGGTTGTTATAGTTTTGCATAACTTGTAGTAAAACTGCCTCAGGTTAAGCTGTTTTAAATGAATCAGATTATCATAAACAAAATGTGCGGTGGCTCAGTGAATGACTAGGAACATGAGGGAAGAGCAGTCGCTTAGGACAATCTGAATCTCACAGGCAGGCCACCAAACCATTACTGCTAATAGGAATATGTGGTTGAAAATAAATATATTGAACTTGAACTTAAAGAAGTTATAAGAGGACAAGGTATACTTGGTTTTAGGAGCTTACCTATCAGATAATGAGGCAGCAGTTCCTCTGTGCCCCTGGAGTTTCTGTTTCCTGTCAGGGGTTGGTTTGCTGCTGGTGGCGTGTTGCTCCAGAGCGAGCCTCAGGGCAGAGTCTCAGGTTAAGTTAGATAGAGCCCTCCAGCTCCAGCCGTATCTGCTGCACTCTCTGGAGCTGACTCATGAACAAGTTTACCCAGCTACGTCTGTGCAGACTGTTGGCTCAGTGTTTAAAATTGTGCTGTTTTTGTAAAGGCACTTTTTTCATGATGTCCACAATAGCCCTTTTAATATGATGGACAGTTTGTTCAGTCATCCATATTCTTTTACCATTTTAGCCAAGTTTGGGCTCTGTCAATTTAAAGAGCAAACAACATTTTTTTTTTTTTTTTTGCAAATAAGCTGTACAAATAGTGCCTTAGTGGTACATCTCACTGATTATAGTCTTCTCTCGATTAGAACAAAACAGTGAAACCATCTAAGTGCTGCCCTCCAAAGGTCTAAAAGTGATTCTTTCTGCGCGATAGTTCCAGATAGACAAGTGTGACATAGTAGTTCAAAGTGTAACCACACCTGTGCTGCACAACACCTCCCACTGTCTTGCACTTCCCATGCTGCATGCATGCCCCATAATGGCCAAGTTTGCCCAAAAAAAAAAAAATAAAAAAAAATATTGGTGCAGTGTGATACAAAAGCCTACAATCTGTAGCCTACACGTTTGTGGGACAAAAACACAAAGGTTTTATATGAACACTGTCTGATAATATGCAAATATAAATTTAAACAATTATGGCTACCTTTTCTTAACATTTAAGTGGGTTTTGAGTTTTCCTTGGGCTTTTTTTTTTTTCTTTTTTCTGGGATTTGGCAACCCTGCTCAGTCCTCTCTCACTGCCCTGTGTTGGATGTCCACTACAAAGCTCTGACATCCTCACCCTGGTCTCTGCAACCAATCAGAATTAAAAGAGCGTCCCACCCCCAGCATGCTCAAAAGATCCTGCTTCTGCAGGGATTAAAACATAAAACAGAAACACAGCTTAAAGCCTGCACCCATTACAATAAGCTCCTGATGGTCAGGAGGGTGGATTCAAACCCACTTTAGACCAGCTTCACACAGACACACCTTACTCTCCTCTAGGCACTGGCTTCATGTTTTAAAGTCAGCTTCAGTCACATTTTTATCTCATTATTAACACAACTTTTGTTGCTCTTTGTGTGACATCAGTGTTTCTGTAACTGACTTCAGTCTCCTATACCCAGAGAAATGGAAACACCAGCAAGTTTTAGGGCTACTTGTGACAAACTGTCCTGTACTGACACCCGTGCTATACCACCCAGTGCAAATGTGCCTATGTTGTCCAGCATGTATATACTTGTTAGTAGGTCATATGACACAAGAGTTTTGCATGCAGATAAAGAAGTTAAAGGTGGTGAATAAGGAAAGATTTAAACAATAGCATTAGAAGAACCATGATAAAGAGCTGTTCTATTTTGACTGTGGTACCTATTCATTAAAATGAGCACTAATGTATCTGAGCCACTGATTTATGTTTGTTTTTTCCTTTATTTACTGTTAGTTCACAGGTTTTAGTCTTGGTATTGATTCCGATTAGGCTCAAATTTAAAACAGATATAAACCCCCCCAAGTCTAAACCCATTTAATACGAAAGAATTAAATTCTTTTGCCCCCTACAGATTGAGACAAATATTTATATGATAAGTAAAAAGTTTTGTTTTTGTACAAAACTTGGCAGAAAAATTACTTTATGTGACCCCAATCAAAAAAGTAATTGAGACCCATGTCATATTTTTTACTGTGTTGCCATGGCGATGACTGAAACCTGCTGTTTTTGTCCAATTGAATTAAAACTAAAATCTCCATGGAGAGAAAAATAATAGTCCAAGAAAAGTTTGGAAAATCTGGCACAAAGGTGTTATCCTGATCAAAAAGTTCAATGAGACCCATTCCATATTTTTTATGCTGTTGCAATGACAATGGTCAAATTCTGCCATTGTAATACAATGGGAATTCTATTCTGTGCACTATGGCACAGCCAAGTTTTTTAAAAGGCAAAAAAGGATTTTTTTGGCAAAATGGTTTCATCTCTGTTCCAGCTCTGGTTGCAGCAGGCGAGGGTCTATCATTGCCCCTTGCGGCTCTAAGTAATTTTTGTTTCTGTGATAAAAAAAGACCCAGTGTGAAAGAGGTTTAGTCCTGGTTTTGGCACACCTGGTTTAGTTCTTGTTTAGACTTAGTTTGGTCCTAATTTAGACCTGGTTTAGACCTTGTTTATGCCTGATATAGACTTGGTTAGTCCTTTTTGACTTGATTGGACCCCTGATGAACCCTAATTCATATTTTTTGTATTACTCCCTATTTTATCCCTTGGTTTAGACCTGGGGTAGACATGCTTTAGGTCTGATTTAAGACCTGTCTTGGTTTAGTCCTGTTTTTGTCCCAGTTTATTCCTGATTTAGACCTTGTTGCATGCTTGTAATGCATCTTTTTTGTATTACGCCCTATTTTATCCCTTGGTTTAGATTTGGGGTGGGCCTGCTTTAGATCTGATTTAAGGCCTAGTCTTGGTTTAGTTCTGGTTTAGTCCTGATTTTAGTTCTGTTTAGACCTTGTTAACTTTGGACCTGGTTTAGTTCTTGTTTATACCTGATTGAGATGTTGTGTGTCTAATTTAGGGATGAATTTAGACCCCAATGCTTCTTTCTGCATAATTCACTATTTATTTGATAGGTACTTTACAGTAGGATATCGTTCCATTACAAAGTATGCAACTGATGTTCTGCACAAATAGTTTAATTTTATTCCTATGGACATTTTGAAATCAGACATTTACTTATTTAAATAATCCCTGGCTTTAACCTGGGTTAGTCTTGAGTTATGTAGGCTCATTTTAGTCTAATTATGGCACTTGTAAAGCCAAATCATTTCTGAGGTGGTACTTGGAGTGAAACCTTAAAGAACCACTGGCCTACGTTAAAATTCAGCAATGTATTCTTTTTTTGTCATCCTTACTTTACCTTTGTTTTTATCAACACATGAATTTAAGAAAACATGCATTTCCTATTGGAGCTAATCTCACGTCCCTCTGTTTCTAACAGACACACATCTGTTTTTCTTGCTCATCTGTATCTTGTCCAGTCGTGTTGTTTTACTGCGCTCCGGTTTGAAACATGCCCTGATTTTGTGTTAAAGTAACAATCTGGATGTTGTGTTTTTAGAAAGAAACATACAGATAAAAAAAGTGCATAAATCCACCTGCTTCTGCGACGCCCTTGGTGCAAATATGGGGTGAGTCTAATTGTTGCTAGTTCCATAACGTCACTTCCTTTGAAAAACTAATGGCACAGTTTGTGGACTCAAAGGAGACTTAGCAAAGCCAAAGTAAGGATAAACTAGCTTCACATGCCGTCCTTATTTCACTTGTGTCGACATGCCACTTTAATAAATGACAATAATTTCAATTAATAAATTTGAATATTGACAATTTATTTTAGTTAATTTAGGTTCATTTTTGTGCAATACAAAATAAAACACAGAAATTTATAGATTCATTACACACAAAGTGGAATATTTTAAGCATTTATTTTACTAAAAAATGAATTCAGTAAACATAATGAATTGGATATATGTAATGCCTTTCTAGACACTCAAAGTCGGATTGATTCACCAACCTTAAAACTGAGCTACTGCCGCCCCGCCCTAAAAGAAATTTTACTTTTAGGGCCGGGGGGCAGTAGCTCAGTATGCTTTGTATTTACTGTTTAACTTTTATTTCACAATTACAACACTCAAAATCCATTGCCAAGTTCCATTTACTTTCATTTACTGATAAAAAACATTTACAAACTCTAGCAAAAATCTGTGCTGAATTTTTTGTTTATTTTTTATTGCGGTGTCCAGTGGTGGTTGACTGGACAACAGCGGCAGTAGCTGAAGGTGTTTGAAGGTGGTAGTTAGTTGGTGGCACAGGCAGGACACTGAGTCACCCACTGAAATCATCTACTTCTGATTTGATTCTCCTAAAGACCCAAAAATCCTTGGAAAGAGGCCCCTTCGAGGTTTCTTTTTCTCTTCCCGTGCCTCAATGGAGATGACTTTAATTCTGGTTCCAGGCTGAGCGGAGACGTTTTGAGCTTTGATTTGCTGCATCTATTTCACATTCTCTTCGATCCACCCTGGCATTTTAATTTTCCACCGCTGCTTACTTTGTTCAGACTTCTTGTTCAAATCTTCAATGATTTTGTTGTTAACTTTGATGCACTGAACCCACTCCCTAAGCTTGTTGGAGATGTTGAGTTCTCATTCATCGGATTCGAGCAGCTCAATCTCTTATTGGAGCTCCTTCTGCGTCTACTTATGTTGTAGTTGCTCCATTTCTTGCTCACATTGGTTTCTCATGATTTCTGCCTGTTGCTTCTCAAGTAGCAGATATTTTTCATTCAGATGATATTTTTCTTGTTCTAAGTCACTCTCTCCATCAGTCCATTGCTGTTTCTCCTCATTCCACTCCTCTTTCTGTTTGAGCCACATGTTCTCAAGCATTTTGTTGGCTTCTTGCATAGACCGTCTCAAATTCACCTCATTTTTCAGTTCCTCCTCAATTGTGGCCTTTTCATTGAGTGCCTTTCCAATCAGTCTTTCTAAATTTCAGCTAGTTCTTTCTGTGAAATTTTGAGGTGGTTTTCCAAATTTCCTAACTTCTCCTCCAAACTTTAGGCAGTTCCCCTGTCATGTCTGTTTGAGTCTCACTGATGCATGTTTTGGAAGAGTTGAGCTTTCTTGCACCCAAGATCTGCTCCCTTTCTCTAAACAAGGCTTCCTTCTGAAGCCTCTGAGTTTCCCTGCGAGCCCAGTGCTTCTGCCTCTCACTGTACCTGTGCTGAAACTCTAGCGGGTCTGCGTATATAGAGATGCCCTCAGGTTGCTCCAACATGACCTCCATGGATTTCCAGAGCTCAGCCTGGTTTTTGTAGGAACTTTATTTCTGTTCCTAATCTTCCTCACTCTTTTTCCAGGGCTTTGTCTCCTCATCTCCAGCTGGACCTTCTCTGAGCTGGAGCAGGGGCAGGGGCAGACTGCAGCAGTGGCAGGACAGAGGTGGAGACTTTTGTTTAGGAAAAAAGTAAGTCCAGCTCCAAAGGTAAAAAAAACAACAACAAAAAAACAAAAAACATCAGAATCACAAATGTTTGTTTAGAACAGAGGCATTTCCTGAAAATGTAGCTCTGTTTGCTGTAATGCTCTTTATCTGCAAAATAAATGATTTCTAGAAATATTATTTGGGCATCAAGGATGTTTGAAATGTTGCTACATACACTAGAGGCAACTAAGTCAAAACAGCACATGCAGTCATTTTTAAAAGTTTGGACCCCTCTGAGGTTGCATAATAATTTACTCTGTCTTGACCAAAAACGATCACAGAGGTATGTCATACATTTTCTAGTGACATCTGAGTTCTAGAGTGTTTTCCTAACAACAATTTTTAGTGTAGCAGTATTTAGGCGGTTGAAATTAAATGAGAAATGAAAAAATGTCTGAAAATATTTGGGCACCCTTATACGTTTGCTGATTTGAATGCATGTAACTTCTCAAAATGGATTACTTGCAACACAAAACTTGTTAGATTAGTTAAGCCTTGAACTTCCTAGGCAGGTGCATTCAATGAAGAGAAAAGGTATTTAAGGTGGTAATCAGGAAATGGAAAGACACAGGTAAGTTGATGTTAAGGTCAGATGTGTCAGGCCAACAAAAATACCAGAGAGACACAGGCAAGGAATGGTGAGAATGGTTAAAGACAACCCACAGATCACCTCCAAAGACCTATAAGATCATCCTGCTGCAGATAGGGTTTCTGTACATGAGTCAACAATTCAGAGCACTTTGTACAAAGGACGAATGTATGGGAGAGTGATGCCATGCCACAAACAGAGCTGCTTGAGATATTCAAAAGCTTTAGAGATTAATTTTAAAGATTAATTTTAGAATAATGTGGTGTGTACTGATGAGACAAAAACTGATTTATTTGGTCATAATAAGAAGCACTCTGCATGGCAACAGAAGAACACAGCATCCAGGAAAAATAAAATAAAATGCTTGCTGTCTATTGTCAATTTTGGTGGAGGTTCCATCAAACTGTATGGCTGTGTGGCCCATGTTAAAGTTGAGAGTTGGATGGATTCCACTCAATTTCAACAGTTTCTTGAAGACAATATTCAAGCATCAGTCACAAAGTTGAAGTTATGCCGGGGTTGGGTATTCCAACAAGACAATGACCCAAAACACAGTTCAAAATCCACAAAGGTATTCATGCAGAAAAAGAAGTATAATGTTATAGAGTGGCCATCACAGTCCCCAGACTTATATATTATTCTATGGGTTGATTTAAAGAGGGCTGTCCATGCTCGGAAGCCATCAAATCTAACTGAAATGGATATGTTTTGTAAGTAAAAATGGTCAAAAATACCTCCATCCAGAATCCAGACACTTGTCAAAGCTTATAGGAGTCATCTAGAGGCTGTTATTTTTGCAAAAGGAGCCACAACTAAATATTGATTTCATTTTTCTGTTGGGGTGCCCAAAATTTTGCACCTGTCTAAATTTATTGTGATGCATGTTACATATTTTCAGTTACTCCAATAATCCTAATTTCACAAATGAAATTTTGCTGTATCCATAAGATTATATATATACATTACATTATATTACATACAGTATGACTGTATTGGCTGAATTCTAAAAGCTATAAGTGGTCAAATAAAGAGCCATTTAGCCATAATGCATTATTGATTGAAATTTATAGCATGACGGCAAAAAAAAAAAAAAAAAAAAAAAATCACGCAATTAACTGCAATAAATTTTTTTTATTGATACCCAGCACTAGTTTTAACAAAAATATCAGTACTTGACCATGAACAAGCCTTTTGGATTCATTATAAAAAAGTATATTTTGACATATTGCCCAGAGTTTGGCTCTGGTGCCATTTTGCATGCCCTGTGGAATAGTGTAAAAGTGAATTGGTTGTGGAAGTTCTCAGACAGGTTCAGGACAGTGGTTCCCTTCAGACTCTTCCACAGATGAATTTTTAATGTGAATGCCTTCAGGCCAGAAATTACCCAGTGAACAAAAAGTTATCTGCAAAATCTACACTAAACGGAGGCAGCAGTTTTTGTACATGAAGTGTCTACATTAGCATTCAGTCGATGGAGTTCAGTTTAAACCCTCCCTGAGCCCAGCGTCTGCAGAGACTGTGGGCTGTTTGCAGTCAACCAGTGCAGCTCTCAATTCATTTACCAGAAAAATCACCAGCACAAATATGTGAGACCCTGCTTAAGGAGAAACTACCCAAAGATATGGCTATTTTTACTTTTTAGCAATAAGGTCATAAGGAACATCTTCAGGAACATCACTGAATGAATATGTCTTTAAATCAGTAGATTAGACCATTTTTAAATGGTAAAATGTCTTCATTTGTACAGAGCTTTTCTACCTCTATGAGCACTCAGGGCCTTACATCAAGGAACTAGCCACCCATTCACACTCACAGTCACACTAACACATTCTTACACCAGTCAAAGTCAAGTCAAATTTATTTATAAAGCACATTTAAAAAACAACCTCAGTTGACCGAAATGCTGTACATAACAATACGGAATCAGAATTAGCAGTAAATAATACACATGTCGAATACAATCAAAGTGACTTGGCAATAAATCTAGATAAAAGAGATAAAAAACATTATAAATAGTACACAATAAGAGATGCAGTAATGCCAAGATACACCTCTAACCTGTGTTGAAAGCCAGTGAGAACAATTGTGTTTTCAGCCTGCTCTTAAACTGTTCTTACTGACTGGGCTGATCTAAGGTGGAGAAGAAGACTGTTCCACAACTTGGGGTCTGCCACTGAAATAGATCTATCTCCTGTGGTTATGAGCCTGAATTTGGGGACTGTCAGGAGAAGATAACCTGCAGATCTTAGAGCTCTGGATGGAGCATAAGGTTTCAGCATCTCTGAAAGATAGTGCCAGAAGTGGTGCAGTGCAACTGAGACATTTAAAAACAATTATTAAAATCTTAAACCTGATTCTAAAAGACAGTGGGAGCCAGTGTAAGGAGGCCATCACAGGTGTGATGTGCTCCCTATGTTTGGCCCCTGTTAGGAGACAAGCTGCAGCATTCTGCACCCCCTGCAGGTGGCAGAGGGAGGTCTATTTTAGCCCAAAGTACAGTGAATTACAATAGTCCAGTGTACACAACTGCAGTATGAGCTGAGGGTTTGAACCGCCAACCTTTGGGTTAAGTGGACAAGCACTTATGCCGCTGCTGCAAACAATATACAGTAGAAGATCAGCAGTTCTGTTAACAACCTGAAATATCAAACATGAGTTACCAGAGACCCCCCCCCCCCCCCCCCCCCCCCCCCTATATTTAATGAGTTTTAATGAATGGATGTGACTATGAAATGTGCATTGGGAAAGCCTGTTTACTAGAAACACTATGAAAGGTATTTTGATCATGCCAAACAGCCATCAGTAACAGTTATAACATGTTTCAACCCCATTCCTAACATATACATATGTTTTTGTATATTTTCTTAAGAACCCTGAAGAATTTTTTCTTGAGGTTTTCACTAAGGCTTACCATATTTGAACTCTATGTGCGTTGCAGAGATTCTGGTAAAGAGATGTTTTATATTCCTATGAGCAGTACAGGGGCGTAACATCAGGCAGTGCAGTCAGTGCAGCTGCATTGGGGCCCAGGACGTGAGGGGGCCCCATTGAAAGTCCTTAATTATAGTAAATTTTAGTGGTTGAGTCTGGGCTATACATCACACAGCAGGCATCTTTCCATTTCAGAACAGAATTTTCTTATGATTAAAAGATATTTAAAATGTATATGCATGATTCAGTCACAGTACAAATTTAAGTTGAACAAAAATAAACATCTACTTTTTTCGTGGCAGGTTTGACTATTTTAAACAAAGTTTTAGTCGACTTAAAAAAAAAAAAGTACAGTACACTTTTTGTAACTTAAAAGTATGATATATGGACAACTAGACTTCCTGAATGTGAGTCAAAACTTCAGGGCCCATTCTGAAAACCTGCACTGGGGCCCCTCATTACCACTTTAGGCCACTGGATCAGAAGACTGACTACTTATTGTGTACCTTGTAAGGAACAAAATGACAGAGCTCATGTATTTGTGATTTGAAAGAATGCAGAAGAACCTTTATTTAGCAGCTGTGGCATGACAAAACAAGGTAAACCTGCAGCTCTGCTAACAGACGTTCTGTGGATGACCTTGTCTCATATTTAACAGAATATTAGATCTAATTTAAATGCTGGTTTTATCCAGTGACTGAAGATGTTTCTTTACAGACATCTATAAAAATGATGTTGATGATTTAATAGAATATCAGATGTTAGTTTCCTGTCTAGCTCCTCTGTGCCTCTAATCAATTAGTGCATTTGGAATGAAACCATGAGACCAGTGAACATGTAATTATTGGTTATAATGCACTATATTCCCCCGGCACTGCGCTTCTCTGCTGCTCACAAGCCATGCATTCTGCCTTTTTACCACCGCGAACGCTAGATTTAATCTCATCCCTTTGGAGACTTCAAAGCCATAGCTTCACTCTTTGAGACAAATTTGTGTACAGCCATGCATTTCATTTTGATTGCATCCATTTATTATCCATTTGGTCGCCCTCTTCAAACAGAAAAGGGAACAGCAGCTGAGCTTTCAGGAGGAAGTCATCTTGTCGATCCCGCAGTGCATCTTCATCTAAATCTCGACCGAAGTGTCACATTTGCAGACGTTTGAGAGGCATCCAGTGTCTACACGACATGGAAGCCGCAGAAGATGCGAGTTTGAGTGACAAATATGGTCATGCTAGCGGCCCCTGTTGCGATCTGAATGCTTTCCGGTGTTCTAACATCTGTGAGCGGATGCGCCGTTGTACAGAATCCCACCATGAATTTCCTTTTTGTCACTTTGATTTGGTGAATAGATCATTGCATCGGCAATAAGTCACATTTTACATGCATGTGTTTGTACCAAAAACTAAAACTAAAAAATAGTTTTCATATTTCCATAAAACACGGTCAATGTCATTTAGACTGATTTGAGAAAATGGACCTGTCGACAACCTGACAGCTGATCAGGAGGTGTAGACGAGATGGGATATATGTTTTGTATTAAAGTCCCAAATCTATTTAATGCAAATCCCTACGTGAGGTGACCCTGATGAAAAGGTATCATTTTGAGACAATTACAGTACGACTACTGCAATTTCCTTATAATAAAAGCAAGCCAGTCTGTCGCAGGCTGTCACAGGATGTCACTGGCGACTTGCTTCGATCAGCGCAGTATTTTACTACATCACACCACAATGATAATGATTTAACAAGAGTGTACTCACTTGAAAATCAGAATGAAAAGGACAGAAACATTCCTTTGAACTTCTATCAAGCAGTCCCCAAGAACAAAGAATGGACACCAATTTAGAAACGTCCTGTTTCATCATCATGTAATACCCTCATGTTGCTTCAAAAGGATGATCTGTGCTGCCGTCATCAGAACCACCCTCCTTAGCCTGCAGGGTTAGGGTTACTCTCTGTACTCTTATATTGTGGAATATTTTTTCAATTTTAGTGTACCGGTGGCAAAACCATGCCATCACACACTCATGCACCAAAAAGGTCTTGGAAGCCCTTTACAGAGCTGCACTTTCTTCTGGAAACCTCTCACCACTATTCCAAGAGTTTGAACGCAAGCCATATATAATACAGTGGGGCAAAAAAGTATTTAGTCAGCCACCAATTGTGCAAGTTCTCCCACTTAAAAAGATGAGAGAGGCCTGTAATTTTCATCATAGGTTTACCTCAACTATGAGAGACAAAAAAAAAAAAAAAAAAAAAAAATCCAGAAAATCACATTGTCTGATTTTTAAAGAATTTATTTGCAAATTATGGTGGAAAATAAGTATTTGGTCAATAACAAAAGTTCATCTCAATACTTTTGTTATATACCCTTTGTTGGCAATGACAGAGGTCAAACGTTTTCTGTAAGTCTTCACAAGGTTTTCACAAACTGTTGCTGGTATTTTGGCCCAGTCCTCCATGCAGATCTCCTCTAGAGCAGTGATGTTTTGGGGCTGTCGCTGGGCAACACGGACTTTCAACTTCATAAACAAGTCAGTCTTGTCTGTCAACAGGCTGCTCAGAGTCTACAGCACCTGTGTCCATGCTGTAAGTGCAGTGAACACAGATCTTGGTGACCTTTACTGCAGCTCCTCACCAGTGGCCTCTGTATCTGAGCCTGTGTTAGTTTATACAATCTAATTATGGCCTTCTCGTGGGAAATGCTAGATTTAATAAAGCTAAACGGAGCTGCCTACTCAGCCAGAGCGGGTCCCTCACCACGTTTACGGAACAAAACAACCTCTAACGGGATCAGCACAGCCCGGCATTTCATTTAGATCATGTATGTGCGTGTGTGGTCTGTGTGTGTGTGTGTGTGTGTGTGTGTGTGTGTGTGTGTGTGTGACTCTCCTCTGAGCTCCGCTTCTGATTAATATTCGCAGCACACATCTCCGAAACAAACTCCCTCCCTCCCCCTCAGCACTTATCACATTTAACATTGAATAAGCATTGGAATAACGTCTGTTGAGGAATCATTCGGCATAAAGCTCCATCTGTGCCGTGCTGCCTGCCGCCTCCACGCTCATGTAAACAGAGGAGTGCAGAATCACAGGCAAACGCTCCAAAAACTCTGCCGCAAAACAGGGCAGTAATTAGAAATCAATTCTGCTCTCACAAAAACAGCTACGCCTACTGGAAATATTATCAAAATCATTTAGAAACATCTGAATATGAGTTTGAGGAGGGTGATGGGGGTCATTAAAACTTAAGACTTATGAAGAATGTATTCAACATTTTTACTATCCTGTTGCTTAGAAGACATTTTATGAATGCCATTCCTGTGGGTGCTGTGAACCTATGCAGAGGTTTTTCTTCTCAGTTGTGTGTTTCTGTGTTTACCCCACTTTGTGGTAAAATCTGTTTTGCGTTTCACAGAAAGAATAACAGAGCTGTAAGTGAGTTATTCCAAAATGAGATTGCAACAAAACCTTGTCATGTCAAGTGTACATTGGACAGAGGTCAGGTTGTTGCCTCATGAATACATTATCTACATAGTCAGGGAAATCTCTTTTAAAATCCTACACAAAATGTATCCGGTAAGGCACTTCATGAAAAGATTTAAAAATGATATTGATATTAGCTGCTCTTTTTGTTCTGGTCAATCTGAGACAGACACCTTTTGGCACTGTGATTCTATATATTATGGACAGACATTTCAACACTTCACACAAAGATTTTAAGTGATTTTATGATCATGTAATATTTGGTTATGTTTCAAATTAAGAAAAAAAGATGAAGAAATGCTACTACAAACCTCTTGCTTCTATTGGCCAGGTTCCACAAACACAAATGTCTGGATGAAGCCGACCTGTTGCATCCTTACAGACCAGTGCTATGACACTACAGATGGGCTAATGGACTAACAGTCCTAGACATATTCACCTGTCCTTCCTCGGAGAGGATCTCTCCTTCAATAAGGTCTCCATAAGGTTTCTTTTTCCCACAGCTGTGTTTTTTAGTTTTTCCTTACTGAGAAGGAGGGTCTAAGCACAGGGGATGTCCTGGGTCTGTTTAGTTTAGTGTAGTTATTGTTTGTGTGAATTGTGTGTTATGTCTGATATTTGTGTTTATGTTTGATCAACTGTTTGTGAAGCCCTGTGAGGCATTTTTTGTTGTGATATTGGGCTATACAAATAAAACTGAACTGAAGTGAAAATGCAAGTTTGCAGGCCATAAATCTCTTTTCCTGGCACTTTGAGCTGTATATACAGTCTATTGACCCTCTGGATAATATGAAAGCCTTAAAAACTAAAAGAGTGTGTACAAAGTTTGGAATTGGTGTAACAGGATTTACTATGTGATTTATGCTCAGCTGTTACCTATTTATTTATTTACAGTCATTTTACTTTCCATTTCTTTAGCTACATTGCTAAAGTACCCTGGCTTCTCTTCTATGTGAACAGTATAATGTAACTGCTTTGCATTTGAAAAGTTACGGATGAAAGAGACGACCGAGACGAGATCATAAGAAAATTGTCTCTTCATCTTGAGATGAAGACCAATCTTGGGCCACCGCAGCAACGTCTTCTTCACCAACCTCATCACCTTCTTCATCATCAACAACTCCTCCCTGCTCGACATCATCATCTAATCACTCTTTACTTAATCATCTAATGTCAAGACCTTCACCTCCAACAGCAACAACTTGTACTCAAACTTCTTCTCTGTCCACTTCTCCTATGTCCACTACTACAGCTTCTACTCCACTGATGCCTGAGCAGCCCTCTCTGTCTGTGACTGAACTTGCTTTAAAGGTGGAACTGAGGAAGCTATGCCCCGGAAAAGCTGCCAGTTTGTCCAAGACTTCTGAAGGAATTGCTGGTTAAATGTGTGTACTGTTCATAACCTCTTCAATCTAAGGTTTACGTAACGCAAGGACCTTACTTCATTGAAAAAAAAAAAAGTCTTTCTAAATGCAGTGAGATAAGTAATGGGTAAACAGCTAATATCAGGACATAAGCTAACATCTTTTCACTTGCCAGGACCATGCCACAACAATGGGGTAGATTTCAAATATTTATTAATAGAGGATGGACCAGATAAGATGAAAAGATGATGAGGGATGCAATATGCTGAATGCAGGATGCTCAACAAAGGATGCTGAATGCTGGGAGAGGGATGTAGGAGATGGATGTAGAGGAATGTAGGAAGAGGGATGTAGAAGAATGTAAGGTGAGGGATGTAAGGAGATGATGTAGAGGGATGAGGGAGAAGGATGTGGGGAGATGGATGAAGAGAGACGGATGTAAGGAGAGGGATGTAGGGAGAGGGATACAGGGAGACTGACATAGCGATAGAGATGTACAGAGAGGGATATAGGGAGATGGCTGTAAAGAGAGAAATGTATAGAGAGGGACGGAGGGAGAGGAATGCAACAGCAGTTACAAAGCATATCATTCATTATAAGGATATCATGTACAGCATATACACCGTGACATATTACAGGTGAATGGCTAAAACAAGTGCAGTGATCTTGAACTATAGTTTGTAACTACTGTCAATCTTAATAAGGGACAGAGGTATGAATGAGCTGAGTTTTAAGGTCTGTTGCAAATAATTCCAGTCACTAAAAAGAAGAGTGGAGCAGGCTTTTGGAATGAGGAGGTTAATGAAGCTACTAGAACAGAGACTGTGACTAGTGTTCTGAATATTAAAATGGTATTATATAAAAGCTCTTCTTTCTTTATTGCATTATATTTATTGGTGAAATGAATGCCCTCCTGTAATCTGGTGTTTGGTTGATTATATTATAGCTTGCCCTCACAGAAAGCCCAGATGTCCCGGCATCATCTGTGTGTAGACTGCAGCAGCATGAATGGACTGTCAGGGGTTAGGGTTTGTGTGAGGCTTGTGATTTGTGTAACGCTGTGTGTGTGTGTAATACAATTGTGCATGTGTATTCAGTGATTTCTATGCAATGCCTGGAAACGTGTGTGATGATGCAAAGTTACACACAAATCATTTTGCACCCACATGAATTATTTTAACTCTATATTAATGCCATAGGAGAGTGGTTCCCAACCTTTGTCATCACATGTACTTTTTGTCATACCATGAGTACCACTATATTTGTCAAAACATGCTTATGTTATTATTTTTGTCTATAAAACACATACACACAGTATAACCTCTTATAATATTTACTTAGTGTACTATATATTTTATGTATAAAATGTATATCAGAATAAACTTTAAAAGTAGAAAAAAAGATACATTAATTGTTCTAGAAAGAAAACAATCTGAATAACAAAAAAATATTAACTCCTATTATATTTTCTTATTTTACTATATATTTTATGTTTAGAATAAACTTTAAAAAGTAGTAACACAATAAATGTACTAGAAAGAAAGCAATCTGACTAACTCCCCTGTGAACCTCTAAATAATATATAACAAAAGACAGTATAATATTCAAGTAATATTCTTTAGCAGTGAGACACTTGAACTTGTCCTTTCAGAAGTTTCAATAGTCCTGATATGAAAAGATTGCAAATACTTTCTTATCATCTTGGAAATAAGTAATGAAATAATGAAGTACCCCATTGCGTACCCCTTGGTTAGGAAAACACTGCCATAGTAGAGTAACTTCAATTTAAAGGTTCACGGAGGTAGTGTAAATAGCTTGTTGTTGAGATTTTACTAACAAGAAAATATTTTCTAAATAATTTACAAGCATCACTACAAGTGTGCACAGAGCTGATTGGAGGGTGACATCGCTGATTAAAGCAGCGGCAGGTCACACCTCATCATCGGAAATACGTGTCACAGTCACAGGAACAGCCCCCGCTCAAATTAACGCTGCACTTCCTCGCTGTACTTAAATGTGTCCTGATGAAAAAGGGAAATGGGGCTGGCAAACTAATCACAAATCCAGGATGAGGAGAGTGGAGTTCAGCAGCCCTCAGCGCACACAACCCAACCTCCGGCCTCTCCACCGCTGCCACACGGACGGACTGAGGAGTAATCTGAACACCAGACAGGATTCCTCATCTTTTAGTGAGGACAAAGTGAAATTGGACACCAGTAGAAAAGAAAAATAGTCTCATTGTACCAGATAAAGATTTGATGAGGTCAGTGTCTGATGATATCACATGTAATGCATCAGTTAGCAGCTGTGTAATGTTCAAACCTCAGAGCAGAAGGACAACTAAGGGTGTAAGATTAGAGTGTAAATCTATCTATCTATTTTGTATATTTTTTTTTATTTGTACAATATAAATATATTGATACATATTACCTTGTATCAGATCGTATTGTTTTGTTGGGAATATCGATATTTATCTGCATGTTAAAATAAAACCACATACATCTTTTTGGATCTAATTTTTGTGTTTTTAATTAAATAAAATGTTATATTTGTCTTTTCTTCACTCTGTCTGCTGGACATACTCAAACCCAGGTGCTGGATTTGGGAGTATACTGTTACGATTTTTGAAAAAAAAAAAAAAAATCATGTATCGACTGTATCGATATGAAGGTGTTGAATCATATTTTTGTACGTATTGTACATATTGTATTGATCTAAATTAGGCAAAAATGTACCGTTACACCCCTACAGACAACCATTGATATATCTAAAGTAATAATTTTCTATTGTGTCAACTCTTTTAATAAGAAAAACAATAATAAAGTGATACTTTTCTATGTCACATTTTTCTGTATTTTCTGTAAAATGTCACTTTGTTATATATGTTGTTCAATACAAATGCAATGCACTCACTCCCATTATGTTCCATTTAATACAGAAGAAATATGTGTGTTTATGGTCATAAATCACTGCACAGTTGTTTAGATGGTGCTGGTAAAAGCAACTCCTGTTTTTAAATTGGTTATATTCTGATTTTTTTCAGGATGTCTGAAAAAGTGTTTGCATTAGTATTTCAGGTTTTATAACTTTAAACAATGTATATGTAAAAAACCTCCTCATTTGGGGAGCTGTTACTTTGATTTTGCAGAGGACACCTGGGTTAGGTGTCTGTTGTCCCCTGTTGGCAATGGTGGGGACTGGACAGAGCATAAAAAAAATAAAAAAAAATAGCACAGCTATTAGCAGCATGATGCTAACAGATAAATGAGCTGACTGCTTTGTAGTAAAGGCGGTTTAAGCACTGAAATGATCAGAATGAGTCTGATGACGGTGTATGGGCTTTAGAAACATGCAGGAGCACTTCCTGGTTTCATGTCTCTACATAGAGCTGTGAGACCGAGCTGTTTCCGGCTCTTGAAAAGGGCAGCGCCTCAGAATACAGGACTACTTAAAACTGTGTGAATGAAACAAAATACTACTGCAGGTCTGTTTTTGAGGAGGAGACAACATTATAACATGGTTAAAAACTCAACAAACACATGGAACCTTTAATTGATGTTTTAAGAAAAATATTAAAGCTCAGCACATTAAGGAAACAAGAAAACATGATTTATTAAAACTCTATTCAAGTATTGTCTCATAACACAACCATGTCAACATTAACGCTTGTTGTTCCTTCATAAAAAATAAGAGTTTATTTATTTTTGATGTGACCTTTTTTTAACCAAAAAAGTCACTTGGCTCACTTTGACTTCACGCACCCCACACCTATATAACTCTCTTTGTGTAATGTGTTGTGATCTGTTTACATCCCTTTGTTGCTTCATTCAGTCACAACTGACATGTTACACATGTCATATGCTTCATTTAAACTATAATCAACCAGTAAAGAAGCAAAAGTGCAATGTGATGGCAATTAAACACTCCTGCACACACATACCACTGCTCAGAAAATACCTTTCTGTCAGTGAGTATAGGTTGAAGATAGTCACACTAAACTAAACACTAAACACTAAACACTAAACTGATTTTGCTGTAGGTTAGTAAAGTTATGCATAATTGTGTAATCTACCATAAGAAAGTATTTTTACTATCCCCTTCAATACATGGAATTTTAAACTGCCAACAAATGTTTATGTTCTGTATGTTTAAATGCAAAAAAGAAGTGTATTATGAATGGTTTAGCCACACTTAGGTCTTGTAGAGCTAAATGTGCTCACACTGTTCACATTCTACACATTCTACCCATTGACCAAAAGCTGGACTTGTACGTGGCCAATTTGCACAGAAGCTGTTCCTCCTGTAGCATGTCCCACTGATGTCTGCACTGGCCCTGACAGCGTGCTGACATTGAGGCCTCATTACAGTGATATTGTTTGGTGCTGGTTGAGGAAATTATTTGTGTTTTCCAAGTGTCTTACATGTTGTAAACTGTTGGCTGAACACAACTGTCCATTGCTCATGCATTAAGCTATTGCCTGTATTATTATTATTATATTTTTTTTCCATCATGGTTGGTTTATTGAACACATGGCATGCATTGTATTGCGTGAATATCTAACTTCACGCATGTAGCAGTGAGATGTGCTCAAAAAGCCATGAATGGTAGTGATGCCATGGTGTCTCATTTGGTGACAATCTGAAGGCGTTACTTATACTGTGTGTCTGATTGATGTTGCTCCTCATAAAAAAAAAAAAAAAAAAAAAAAAAGGAGTAAAAATGGCAACATAAACTGGCAATTGTGCACCACGGTCACGTTCCATTCTCAAATTCAAGAGTGTCACAGCCCCCTTAACAAATGCCACATGAACCCTCAACAATAAACTTTACTCTATAGACCCTTCTTGTGTTTGTAAACTGAACATTTGCATTCCAAAGACTGGTACCGGAAGTTGAAAAAGACAATAATACATTTTTAATGAAGCAATTAGCGCTAGCCACCAAACTTCGCAAATAATGAATAATCAAGACAGGTTTGACAACTGACAGCCACTCTGCCACATGTGAGTAATATCAGAGCCTGGTTTCATAACGTTAGTGAGTGTGTCAATATTTAACCATTTTATTTAAGGTAAATAGTAACAGAAATGTGGTCGGACCCCAACAGTTTGACATTGTATGCTCAGATTTAGTTCATCAATCATCACAAATCCTACTTTTATAAGTTCACTTTAGCAAATGGTACTGACACTCATATCTGGCTCATATCAATTCAGAGTAATTTTAAATAAATATATAAAAAACAACCACTGGCACCTGCTGCCCAAAAATGTCTAAATTAATATTTTTAATTTGCTCCCTTGTAGAAATGAATGGGATAGAACCTTATTCTTGGTACTAGGCTGTGTGCATAACTTTTTTAAACACGTCATTCCTGGAAGGGTCTATTGTTGGGTTTCAGATGACGCCACAACATTCTATGGTTTTTTTTTTTTCAGCATGCAATCGGCCTATAGCGGGTATGCAGATGACGTCACTGCTTGTAGAATCAACGCCTGTGAGTGGCAAAGCTGCATTAATAGTTAGGTCAAGTAATGATACCTGTTAACGCAAATATTCAAAAAGTCAACTAAAATGGGAAAGAAAGTTGCTGTGTAATTTACTGATACACACATATTCAACATATTCAGGTCTGAGATATTTTTTGATTGGCAACTGAAATCCAAAAAGGGTGAATCACAGAGGAACTCCTTATGTTAAATAATCTGTTTGGGAGTCCGTACGGTGGTGGTTAAATGACTTGTTGTGTGGTGAATAAAGCGTGCTGCATCTCCCCCTGCTCAGGGACGAAAACTACAACTGACCTGAATCAGTGAGAAAGTGATGCATTGCGGCTAGCATAACAACAAGCTTGCAAACCTCTCTGTTTTCATTATGACAGAGCGGCCAAATGGCAGAAAAAACTTTGTATGGATAAGAGGAGGAGAAAATGAAAGTAAAGCAATGCAAGAGACCATACAGGAGTCACCTGGACTTGTTGTGAGTAATGTTACAACAGTACTTTACTCCGAAATGTAGGGGGAGCTCTGTAGAAGAAAAGGAAGCAAAAATAGCGAAGAAACAAGACAGGTAACTGAGTTCTGCTTTTAAACATTTTCTATAAAATATATTGACAGCTACACAACAGTATGTCAATGAGCTTTGTGTCCCTGGTCTGCATTAGGTGCATGATAAAGACAAATCTCTAATTCCTGTGAAGTTTATTTAGTTCTTCTATAAGTACTCAAAAAAATGCTATTTGATTAAATGTATCAACTAAAGTAGAAAGTACTTTGTGCTACAAACTAATCTAGTGTTGTCACTACCACTGCTTTGCATTTCTCTCAAGATGAAATAATGTTAATAAAAGTATTTATAAAATATATATATTTATATTTAACATATATATACATATTTAAGTAAATACGCATCAGTTTAACTCCGCTCTCACAGCTGTTTGTACTGAACACAGCCGCTTGTTTTGCCACTCAGTCTGAACAAGGGGGGTGTGTCCCTAGGAAGCATGATGTCAGTGCATACCCTCTATAGTATTTAATTGACATGGGGGGCAGGCAAAATCTGTATTATTATTTTGCAGATTTTTAGGTGTGGGTGGGTACATATAGTGAGATCATGGACCTAATGACTAATACACTGCTCAAAAAAATAAAAGGAGCACTAAAATAACACATCCTAGATCTGAATGAATGAAATATTCTTATTAAATACTTTGTTCTTTACATAGTTGAATGTGCTGACAACAAAATCACACTAAAATTCTCAATGGAAATCAAATTTATTAACCCATGGAGGTCTGGATTTGGAGTCACACTCAAAATAAAAGTGGAAAACACACTACAGGCTGATCCAACTTTGATGTAATGTCCTTAAAACAAGTCAAAATGAGGCTCAGTAGTGTGTGTGGCCTCCACGCCTGTATGACCTCCCTACAACGCCTGGGCATGCTCCTGATGAGGTGGTGATGGTCTCCTGAGGGATCTCCTCCCAGACCTGGACTAAAGCATCCACCAACTCCTGGACAACTCCTGGTCTGTGGTGCAACGTGGCAGTTGGTGGATGGAGCGAGACATGATGTCCCAGATGTGCTCAGTTGGATTCAGGTCTGGGGAACGGGCGGGCCAGTCCATAGCATCAATGCCTTCGTCTTGCAGGAACTGCTGACACACTCCAGCCACATGAGGTCTAGCATTGTCTTGCATTAGGAGGAACCAGGGCCAACCGCACCAGCATATGGTCTCACAAGGGGTCTGAGGATCTCATCTCGGTACCTAATGGCAGTCAGGCTACGTCTGGCGAGCACATGGAGGGCTGTGCAGCCCCCCAAAGAAATGCCACCCCACACCATTACTGACCCACTGCCGAACCGGTCATGCTGGAGGATGTTGCAGGCAGCAGAACGTTCTCCATGGCGTTGTTGTTTAAGTGTTCCCTTTATTTTTTTGAGCAGTGTATAAATGATTGGGTTCAACATTTCAGAATTTTATTTTTAGATAATTCTTATGAAAATAGCATATAACTTATACAGGAAAACTGGCTCCTGCCCCCCATCTGAGAGTGTGACATCATCACATCCTAGAATGTGAAAACAACCAATTCAGAAGACTATGTTAATGCTTCCTCCCTAGATTTCTATAAAATAAAGTTAAAAGAAAAATCACAGACTGTAGTCTATAGTAAATGGTCAAAATTGCTTTAAAATATAAACAATATGTGCACATAATTGTAATTATTTCAGACTTAATTTATTTTTATGTACTTAAGACAGACAACCTCTGACGACCCCCTGCACCTTCATGGCCCACCACTGTGGTAGCGCATGTGGCACATGCAGCGCGACTACAGCTCAGCACCACATCATGGGTCATCATGAGTCAGAACTCTGGCGATTTTCTGAATGCCTCTCTCTGCTCTTCTCCATAATTTCCTGTCACCGCCACACTCTCCTAATCAAGCTTAAAAGAAAAAAATATTTTTGAAAATGGCAACTTTTACACTGCGGACAAAGCCCTCTCGGCTGCTCAATTCTTTTAGTCGACACCACAGAACGACACTTGATTAGCATGGGCAATATGTCATAGGATTTTATGCTAGTCCAGATGCCCTCTCCATTTATCCAGGCATGGGACTGTCAGAAGGGTAGCTGGAGTTTCAACCTCAGGGAATGGAAAAGGCACTGACAACTTCACTAATGAGAGAATCCCAACTTTTGCTTTGACATAAATTGTAAGAGACACAGCAACTCCTGGTATTTTCCTGAAAAACATAGTGGATTCTAAGTTGTTGAGACAGAAGAAGGCATAGTTGACACGTGTCCAAATACCTCCCTACCTGTTAAATGACTATGGAACATCTTCATACAGGTTTTGAGCAGTATAGTGTGGGGTGACCCTCCCCTGCAGCCCTCAGCACAGCTCTAACCAGCTGCTGAGGCAGACACTGACATAATGACCTCTGCTGCTCAGAGACCAGGCTCTGTGTGTGAGGAGCCGCTCAAACTGCAGCCAGATGGAACCTCTCTACTGTACAGAGACATTTTAGAGCAACTGTGATACTCCATATGATGAACTAGTACAGAGAAAATAGTCATAAACAATGCATGCTTCAGTAAATCAAATATAATTGTAAATCATATAAGTATCTGTGTAAGGCTGAAACAGGGAGAATGATCACCCTTTCATTCCACCATAGCAGGGGTCAGTGCACCGTATCATCACACCTCACCTCAAAGTAGCTATTCTGACATTATTTTAGTATTGGTGAGTGAGATGAGCTCCATGGTAACGCTCAGGGGATTAAGTTTTCCCTCCAGCTTCTCTTTAGCTCACAAACAACAAACTACTACAAAACAGAGCAAAGGAAGGAGGTAGGAGGAATATATTAGGCACTAACACCTTCCTCACCTGTCTCCTACCTGGTCTTATGATGCGGCTCCTGCTCGTTCTGTGTCTGTGTGTGTGTCAGCCCCATGCTGAGAGTGGCTGCTGCAATGGAACTGAAGTGAAAGTGACAAAAACACAGATTGCTATTATGTTGCTTGCATTCTTGTTTGGTTTCCTTGCACTTCCACAGTGTTAGAAGGAATCTCATCTTATTTTCAAAATTGTAATCTTTTCAGTCCCTCCAGGATTTCGCGGGCAATTTTTGTGATTGTTGCTAAAATGCATGATTTTGCAGGCGATTTTCTTAAAAGTTGTGCTAAAAGTTTTTTTGTCTACACTGAAAAAAATGATTGTAGGAGGTTGTTGAATTTCCATAATAAAGTCCTGTAGGAATAACATGATTGAGTCATGTTTCTGTGGTATATACTGACAGTTTTTTGCATCTGCATGATTAAATCATGGAAAGCGTTTTCATCCAATGCAAATATGTTTGATCTAAACAATTCAAAAATAAAGTTTTAACACAATTGTTTTGTGGTATACAAACATGATTTTTTCATGTTGATAATTTGTGATTAAATTATGTTAATTTTATATAATTCAATCACTTTAGGTCTACATGATTATTTCAAGTCCTTTATATAAAGCCTTAGACATGTTGTTATTTAAAGGATCAGATCCATGAGTGACAGGCACATGAAGAAGACTGTGACCCAGTTGTTTGTTTTATTATTATTATTTATGTCCCAACTTCCTGAACCATCAGAGAAGACACTGTCTCCTGAGCTGATGTTCAGAGATTCAGCTGATGGGCTTGATGTGGCATTTTCTTTTTAAGAAAAAGAAATTAAGTTTTACAATGAAATGTACTTAGTAGACTGAGTTTGAAAAGTATCAGCCCAGTTTAAGGAAGCAAGCATAGTTAAACGTCTCTGTTATGACTCTGTCCACTTTAACCATGGTCAAACCATGACTGATGTCCACATGGCTGAAATAGACATTTAATTTAACAATATTTTATGATTTGATTTATTTTTTGATAAATTAAACTTTTTCCTCATACACAGACTTTGCAGCACACAAGTCCATTTAACAAAATGAGTAATCATATAACGCTCACTAATACAGTTCTTTTCACAGTACAGGATGGGAATGAGACAAACACATATTTCTTGTGTATAAAGACATGAAGTCATGCGTGACACTGTTCATCTGAATCATGGTGCTGTGGACCAAAACATAAAATAATTATTATGTGTTACTTTAACACATAACAATTGTGTTAAAACAACATATTTGAATTGTTTAGATCTAACTTAATTACATTGCATGGAAATGCTTTCCATGATTAAATCATGTAGATCCAACACATATTTTTTTCAGTGTATAATTCACAGGTAAAAATTACCAGAGGTGATAAAAATACAGTTACTTGAGCTTTTTCTTAAAAAAAATATTAGCTACAATTATAAATAGTAACTAAAGTTTTTAAACATATGTGAGATGGTAATAATCTAATTAAAAATACCTGTATTTGAACAGGCCAAGCGTACCTACTTTTTTAAAAGATATTGCTGTGTTATTAGGCTGTTTTTTGGGGCTATTACACTGCTGCTGATTCTGATTCTGTTCCACTCAGATCTTCTCTGGTGATTCCTGTTGTGTGCTGTAGAACATCCAGTCATTAAAAAACAGAGGAAGTTTGCTGTGCTATAGGTTTTCAGGAAGGTTATTAGCCTGCAACATTAACGTTTAAAGAACAATGACCTCAAACTTCATTGTTGTCTAAATACGCTGCCCATTCAACTTAGGCAACTATATCACCATGGCAACGCTGACGGTCTTTTCAGAGTGACACCAGACAAAACTAGAAAGTACTGCATTTGTCTCCTTCAGTCTCATCAACACGCGCTGCTGCTGGGGAGCACCTGCGACCTCTGTGCGCTCGATCTCTGCGCAATAGCTCTGCGCTGCTCCTCCATGCCGCTCTGTTTATGAGTGTGCCCAACCTTGGCACCGCACCTCCGTCCCCCGCGCTGCGCCTCCGCGTCACAACTTTGTGCCTCTCTGTTTTTGATTGCGCCCAACCCCAGAGCCGCATCTCCGCGCTGCTCTATCTATGAGTGCGCTGCACCTCAGCATTGCACCTCCACGCTGCTTTGTCTGTGGCTCAACCTGACCTCCAGCACACATTACCGGCATGGTGCTGAGAGAGAGAGAGAAGCTGCTCTGTTTGGAACAGGGGACGGCCCACAGACAGCGGTAAGTGCAGCAAAATGCAGTAGCAGGAAAATCTCGGCGATAATTGGCCAAAGTTCCGGAAAAGTTGCAGCGTTTTGACAAGTTGCTGAATTTGCAGTTTTTGCTTGATCACGAAATCCCGGAGGGACTGTTTTTTATACCAATGTATGTAACATCTAAGCATCTATTTTATTTATTTATTTATTTTTTTAAATAATTTTTTAACCAAAAAACAAACACAAAAATGAAAAATTTTTTACATTCTCAAAGAAAAGTTGCTTTTTCGAGGGGGTATTACAGCTTTGGGTATGTCAAAGAATACCAATGGCATTTAGTTTTAGGGATTGTTTTTTCCTGTGCTATGACATACTCAAGCCTATAATAGCCTGTAATAACCCCCAGAAAAAAAAAAAGAACACTTTGCATTGATAATATTGAAAATATTTCATTTTTTGTGTGTTTTGTACTAAAAATGTAGATGTTATTACATACACTGGCATAAAGGGTTAAAATTCTGTAAATAATTAAATATTTGGTATTTATGGTCAGTGCAGAAGTCAATTAAAAGATTTATGCCAAAAAAGTTGAAAAAAGATTAATGTATACTTTTTTTATGATTTTTTTGTGACAAGGACACTTTTGTCACCGAACAGGAGCAACGTAACAAAAGTGTAAAGAGTGTAAAAAGGTGTAAAAAATGAATATCAGATTTGTGTTTAGAATATCAAAATGTGAACAAATACACACCTGAGACACATTTCATTGAAAAAGTTAGAACCACCACAAAGTTATCAAAAAAATAAAACTTGAAAAGGACACTTGTCTTCATTGGGGCACAATCATGTTTAGTATCATAAAGAGAAATGAAACACAAAAACTCTGAAATCCAAATGTAGTTACACAAAATCTATATCATAAAATGTGTTCATAGTTAATAATGCTAGAATGAGGCCTTTTTAATAGAATTCCCTGAGGCCTTATTAAGTCCAGTCTTTAAAGCATTGGCTCTGTAATGACACCAGAGGACATAATGGACTTTTGAGAGTGTGGACGTTTCCTCTCAGCTGGACTCTGACACTGTGAGAACACTGAGCGGTTAGAGGGATCTTTACAACTTAATGCCCTTCTATAAATAGCCGGTACCTGGCCCCAGACAAATGACTGCTCCAGCCTCGGGACCGCTATGCTAAGCTCTCCCCCAGGAGCCGTGGAGAATCATTATGAAAATTGGTCTAATTGTCTGGATAGCAGCCTGTCTTCTGAGGTCTGCAGGACTACAAACAAATTGGTAAATGTAGTCCCCAGAGAAAAGAAAACAGTGCTTATGGAGGTAAATAAAGTAGCAGTAATAAACAACATATAACTAAAGAGAAGAGAGCCGGGGGCTGTGTGTTGGAGAGTTAATGCCATTTATCAAGTCATTGTTGGACAGAAAGAAAAATGTGTTATTTTAACATTTAGTTACAATGGATTATATAAAATTTATTCAACAGTAAAACCATTAGAATCTCAGTATCCTTGGGGCATGCGGCACAGTGCAACCATTACAACTGGTCAGGTAATCGCAGGTCTAACACTACTACCATTTAACCTCAAATATATTCACATACTTAAAGAGGCTATATTCTGCTTTTATTCATATTTTTAAACCAGTGTTGATCACCTCTACACAGTAGCACGTTATACTAACTTTAAAAAACATTAAATGACATTTTAACAAGTACTCTACTGGTCTTCCCTAAACTTTTTGTGTGATGCCATCTTAGTATAAAAAAAAAAAAAAAAAAAAAAAAAAAATGTGTGTGAGGAATCAGTGGAAACTGCACACTGTCTTCTTGGATAAATGAGTGAGAGCAGGTTGGATGTAGAGGCTGTGGTGATTGCTCTATCTTGCATTATACAATACAGTATAAGAATGTTTCCAAGTTCAGAGCAAAAGTGTTGCAAAACTGATGCATTTGAAAACTGAAATGTACCTAGTAGCTAGTTTACTTAAAGAGGACTTATCATGCCAACTGAACTTTCCTGAGCTTTTAACCATGTTATAATGTTTCCTCCTCAAAAACATAACGAGTTGTATTTTCTTTTTATTCACATATTTGAGTAATCTTGTTTGCTGAGATGCCAGGAAGCACCAGTGTATGTTTCCAAGGCATTTCTCACACAAACCATCACCAGACCTTCGAGTACATGTATAGCCATTGTTGGTAATAGCAGCACTAATTCTCTGTTCACCCCCACCATTCAGTGTAAGCTTGGAGATTCTCGTCATGTCTGAACTCAGATCCTTTTTATTCACATGTGAACTCAAAGGAGACGATCAGGAATCACCACTGTCTGTAGACGGCTTCAGAGGATGGCTTTAGTCATGCGGTGCTGCTCCGATACTGTATAATTTGAACCTATGTTGTTTGAAACTTTGGCTTGGGTGTAGGGGGCGTGGCCAGCAGGTGTAGAGTGCCCTAAAGGGACATGAACCTTATCCTAGCTTTTTCAATAGAGAAAACAAAAACTCTCAAAAGTAAAATTTTAATTTAATCTTTTTGCTTTTTGTTACAAAATATGAAATAGTAATTTATTTATTTATTTCAAAAAGCTTGAGGGAAGAAAAAAGAAAAAAAAAAGATCTGGCGGCAGTAGCTCAGTCAGTAGAGACACTTAGCTGCTAACCTGAAGGTTAGCACTTCAAGCCCTGCAACCGGCAAAACATACTGTCGTTGTGTCCTTGGGCAAGACACTTTACCCACCTTGCCTGTATGAATGTGTCAGTGTGATTTATTTGGTGGTGGTCGGAGGGGCCATAGGCGCAGAATTTCAACCACGCTTCTGTCAGTCTGCCACAGGGCAGCTGAGTTTGTGTGTTGGTGTTAGGATCAAATTCACAGGGCGCTATCTTGCCAACTGGGCAGGCCTGATCTTGGCGCAGACAGACCCCCGCCAACGCGGGCGTGTGGTCCTGTACAGGTGAGGTGTGTTGTGTGTAAATCTGGGGCGTGGTGTGGAGCATGAAAAAAACCTCACTGAGCAGAGTTCACATGAAACTCACCAGAAGCTGCAGGTGGTTGTTTTATGCCTTTCCTCTGAATAAAAGTATCCAATACCCAATGCAGTTTACACATCACAGCAGCGAGCCGTCCTCATCCAAATATCCAAGGTAACAAAGGAAGCACTCTTCTGTGTGTAAATCCAGCTTTTAAAATAGGCAAGGCAAGGCAAGGCAAGTTTATTTGTATAGCACAATTCATACACAGAGCAATTCAAAGTGCTTTACAGAAAATAAAAGGCAAATTTAAAAGTACAAAACACAATTAAAACAATAAAATCAAATTTAAAGAGTATAATTAAAAATCTGTTTAAAATTAAATTAAAAGAGAAGAGTGCAGATAAAACACTTTCAGTTGACATATGCACAGCTAAAAAGAACAGTTTTAAGTCTGGACTTGAACATTGTCAGAGTAGAGGCCTGTCTAACATCGTCAGGGAGACTGTTCCAGAGTTTAGCTGCAGAAAACTGAAACGCTGCTTCACCGAGTTTAGTCCTGACTCTGGGCAAAATAACCTTATTCCATATGGTACTTTCAAGATGGGTTCACAAGAGCAGGGTACAATCCAGTACCACGAAAAAAATCCCCGTGGATGAAAGAACACCAGTGGACAAGCCCGCAATGTAGCCTGTGGATTATGCCCTGTTCATGTGGATAATTAATGATGACGGACTACGGCGAAATACGAACACAAGAAAAAAAAAAAAGAAAGAAAAAAAAGCAGAATAACAAACTGCCATTTCTTATTGCCTGTATTTGCTATATTTTTTCTCGTATATAATGCCTTTTTCCAGCGCCATGTTTCCAATGCTCTGCGTAATAGTGACCCACGATAAACAGCAGCCTCTGCTGCGCTTTAGGCCTTCTCCAAACAAGAGCAAACCCCAAGCCATTTTACACAAACTGGACACATTCACCTGTCTTTTGGATTGGGTTTACAAACGAGACAGTGAAACAAGAAACCACATGGGGATAACTCAGTTACTTTTAGCTGTCTCCATCTTCATGTTCCGTCTTCATCTGTGTGCGTCTCTGTCGCTTTCATGAATAATCCACATGAACAGGGTATGATCCATGGTACAGCGCGGGCGCGGAGGCTTCATGCGGCGTTCTTTCATCCACAGGTTTTTTTTTTTTTTTTTTGCGTGGTACTGGGTAGTACCCTGCTCTTCTGAACCCTTCTTTACCATAAGGAATAAAGTTATTTCAAAAGCTGGATTTACGCATGGCCAGGCTACATGAGCACTTCCTTCATGACCTTGGAGATTTGGATGAGGAAGGCTCGCTGCTGTGATGGAAACTGTGTTAGATACTTTTATGCAGAGGGAAGGCAAAAAACAACCACCTGCAGCTTCTGGTGAGTTTCATGTGAACTCTAGCGTCTCTCTGCTCAAAATGTCACCTGCGCCGCATTATTTGATCTTATTTTTCTTTTTGTAATAATAAAAATAATTTATTATTAAAAAACACTGCTCATTGAGGTTTTTTTTCATGCTCCACACCACACCAGATTTAGAGCAGGCCGCCTCACAACACACCTCACCTGTACAGGATCACGCCCCTGCGTTGGTGGGGGTCTGTCTGCACCAAGATCAGACGTGCGACAGTTGGCAAGATCGCGCCCACAATCTCCTTGCTGGGAGGCGAGAGCACTAACCACTCTGCCACCGTGTTAATGTAAAGGTTAAGAAATGCAATGTTTGTTTTATGAAGCCAGAGCCCAGCGGCGGCTTCTAAAACCAGAAATATCTGTTGCTAATAACCGCTAGCTTGTTTTGCGAAGAACAGCGGTTTGTCTGCTTTGTCTTGTAATATGAAAGTTTTTATCAGTCACAAAGGCACCATTAACTTCAGAAAAAAAGGTGAGAACAACCAATAATGTGATAAAGGTGTTTACATTGCTAAATAATCTGAATAAGATCAGAATACTCCAGGTGTCTTATTTTGAGTAAGGCTTATACTGAACATGACCTTAATCTAATTAAAGTAATTCTAAAGCAGTGTTTACATGACAGTATCTTATTCAGAGTATGTTCATATTCAGATTAATATTGACGTATTTTTATGCATGTAAACACAGTCGATATCTTATTCGGAATATACTCATATTTAGATTAAGAACAGTATTCTAATGCATGTAAACACACTGATAGTGTATTAAAGCACCCTTACTCCTGCCAAATAACATGTTTTGTTTTGCTCTTGTTTTTTGCAGTGTCTACAACACAGACCTGTCAGTCTGTCTGCAGGGACATTCAGATTAATCAGTTTCATAAAAAAAAAAGTTGGTTATTTTGCTTGTTTTGTTCATTCTACAGAATAAGCACAGATTCCCAGAAATGGAATAATAACGAATGGGCTGTACAGGTACCTGCTCAGTTTCTGGGTGATGCAAGCCAGAGTTTAGCTTTGCCACAGCTGTGATTCTGGGCTGGATCAGAGGCAGCAGATTTGAGCTCAGACCCAGAGGACTGCTGTTGTCTGGGCCAGCGTGGTGCATTTAGGAGCCTGCTGGGTGAACAGGACATCACAGTTCTCGGTGCTCTCCAGGCAATGTGGATCCACCTGGAGCCCCACGGCTGGTTCTACACAACACCCTCACCTCAGCCTCAGAAACAAACAGCATTATGTGCACGAACTCAAACCAACTCAAGTGAATGAAAAATGAAACAAAGAAATAGATACAACTACAACAGCATCTGCAGCAGACGTTATATTGGGCCATACTAGGAAATCATCATTTCATATTCCTCCTATTTTTCTCATTTGTCTTAGCCTGTTCTTCTATGAATATTTCACTCAGCTTATACTAATGTCTTATTTTGTAACACAAGTGAGTGTTTTAGCCAAGACAGAAAAACAACCACAGTTCACTGACAGTGAGGTCTGAATAATGGCAGACTCTTTCAAATTTAGAATTAATTTTTAACACAAAGCTGCAAGACAGTGTAAGGCCAATTATGTTGGGCATGAATAATGATAAGTCAGTCAAATTCATTTCTCTGAGCTGAAATTGGATTTTCAAATTAGAGCAGTTTATGCTTCACCTTCTCATGAGAATTGCAGTAAAATATGTCAACACTGGTCACTCTTGAATTAAGTCAGTTGTTTTGGCCTCAGATGCAGAATGAGGTCCTGGGCAGGTTTTCCATCTCCCACATGACTGTCAGGCTGGTCGTGGTAGACCTCAGCACTATCTGGTGGCCACCACAGGCCCTCATCACAACAAAGTCTTTACAAAGGGCAGGAAGTTGTTTACACAATATGATTTTTTTTTTTCTATCGACTTATTCCTCTTAGGGGATGGATCTCAGCAACTATGGGCCTGAGGTGGGGTATACCTCAGCCAATATCTCACTAACATCCAGCAGTTGTGTGTAGTAACTCTCCTACACTCTACTCTACAGTATGTCCTCTGGGGTGAGCCTAGATTTAACAGGAGTACTCCCAAAAACCGAGACACTTTTCTACTTATTAGTAATAGTGTACAATTTATATGCTGGAGGAATCACTGTTCCCTGGAGATAAATGTTCAATGTAAAGGTGACATTGTAATCATGGATGTAGCATATTTGTGATTATGTTTTTAAGCTTTTAAGCATGTTATATTCCTGAAGCACATTTGAAAGTTTGTGTCTGATGAAGTAATTCATCGGCACAGTGGCTTAGTGGTTAGCACTTTCGCCTCACAGCAAGAAGGTCCTGGGTTTGATTCCTGGACCGTGTGGGGCCTTTCTGTGTGGAGTTTGCATGTTCTCCCCCGTGTGGTGGGTTTCCTCATCAACCTCAAAAACATGCACATTAGGTTAAAAAACCTCCAGCCAGGTACTCCTGACCAGGATCCTGGCTCCAGATCTGGAGAAGGGTCCCTGGGCACTGCACCGCAGCAGCAGCCCACTGCTCCTGACAGGTTGCCCCAGCGGCATTGAGGGATGGGTCAAATGCAGAGAATGAATGAAAGAAACTACCTTTGGACTAAAATGAACATATTATTACCATGTGACTTTGTAAACATGTCATATATTTAAGGTTTTGTAAATCATTTTCCATTGTTTCTTTTATTTAAGCTAAAATATGAATATTCATAATATTACTATACATAAAATTAGCAAATTAATAAGATCCTGCAGTATTGTAAGTGTGGGGTACAGTGGTTGTACTTAAGTTATCACTCAGTCTCTAAAATCAACATTTAAGTAAATCATTTTGATCCGAGTAAATCAATGAAATTCTGCTTCCCCTCAGCACCAATGTATGCCAATGAAATACTGGAGCGGCAGTAGCTCAGTTGGTAGAGACGCTTGTCCACTAACCCGAAGGTTGGAGCCCTGCAAACGGCAAGGCATACTGTCGTTGTGTCCTTGGGCAAGACACTTCACCCACCTTGTCTCTATGAATGTGTCAGTGTGTGTTTGGTGGCAGTCGGAGGGGCCGTAGGCGCAAAATGGCAGCCACACTTCCGTCAGTCTGCCCCAGGGCTGACTTGCTTACAGAACCTCATAGCATATAACTACACTACACTACAATTAAAACATGAAAATAAAAAAAGGACAGATGTTGACTTTTTAAATTTAAACACATATATCTATAACTGTTAATTTATTTTAGTTCTCTGTATGGCTGACCACCAAAGCCTCTCAAATCAAAGAGACACACAGTTGGAGATAGATTTCATGATTTATTGTCAAAACATGCCCTGCCATGGTTTTTCAGCAGAGACGCATGGCTTGGTGTTTGGTGTATGCTGGTGGAGAGCAGTGCTTTCACTGCTGCAGCTCAGCCTTAATAGTCCCAACACACAATCCCCCACTTGATTATATGTATCAAGTTACACTTCCCAACCTGTCCAGCAGAGGTCACCATTTGGCAGGTTCAGGAAATTTGCAGCAATAACAAAAAGCAAGGCTTTATTTAGTATTGAAAACTAAAAACAAGCTGACCTCAAATCTCAAAAGACCAAATGTCTCAGCTTAGAGGGTCGGATCCAGTTTCTTCTTTTTGTTTATCTGTCCTGTTTTTGAAAAAAACTCCTATAAAAACTCCTAAAAAAAAAAAAAAAAAAAAAAAGGCTTGTGAATGGGAACCAACTCTCATCGTTCACTTTAAAGAGCCGGCTCTTTGTATCAGCTTGGTTGCGACCGACCCATCATTATGGTCAGCTCATTTATCAATCTGTTAGCGTAATGCTGCTAATAGTTGTGCTAAATAGCCATTTTATGCTCTGTCCAGTCCCACCACTGTCAGCAGGGCAGGCAGACACCTAATCCAAGCTTTCTAACTAACAACTTCCCAAAAGAAGACATTTTCCACAGATACATAATTGTAAGTTATAAAACATGAAATACTAATGCAAAGGTGTCCAACACTATTTCAAAAACCTGAAAAAAGCCTAATATAGCATCTTATTTTGGGTGTTACTACATGAGCATGATTATGATGAAAAAAACAGCTGATGTAATAATACACTGGGGTATATGGTTTTCTCATTGAACATGTAACGTTCATAAAGAAAAATCATCTTGCGAGAATAACATAGGCAGTAATACAAAGACCTACATGTTGATTCTTTTTGTTCCATCTGGTTGTTGAGCACAGTCAGCCATTACCTGTTCTCTGCAGCCCAGTATGGGGTTAATATTGTAGCAAAAAAAAAAAAAAAAAAAAAAAAAAATGTGTGTGTAATATAATTTGTACTTGCATATTACAATTTGTGTGTTTAAAATGATCTGTAGATGCAAATGTGCTAAAAGTTGTATGTCTTACTGACAAAGCAGTCCTGCCATGTTAGATCTGTGTCTGAGAAAAAAAAAAAAAAAAAAAAATCTGAATCACTGATACTGTTAGTTTAGCAGTCCTTCTGTAAGCTGTGTGGCCAAATCATAAATTTTTGGAGACAAAGACCATGTTTTATTAGTTTATATATTACAGATAAACAGCTTCTCAATGTATATGTTCAGTTTGCCTGCACTGTTGACGTCTTGTTTTCTTATTTTTATTTTAGTGAACTCTGCTCTAAAAAATACAGTACATAATCGGTCCACAGCCTATAAGTCTAAACTCAGGGTAAAAGACACAGAAAACACAGACACACAGATCTGACATAGACCAAAAGATTTGTGTGTAATTAGAGCTTTGTCCATAAGGCTTAGAACTTTTAGCACTTTTGCATTTACAGATAGATCATTGTACACAAATACAAATCTTACGCACGGACAAATCGCAGTACAGACACACAAATCATATTACACACACACAAATCGTGTTACACACAGACAAATTCATTACACACAAATTTTATTACATGCAGACATCTTAGAATGCATGCACAAATCTTATTGCAAACACACAAATCTTATTACACATGCACAAATCTTAGTAAACACACAAATCCTTTACTACAAAAATTGCCTGGCACCTGGGTTCAAACTTTGACATGCGTTTGACACACACAGAGTGCCGCTCCACTCTGAGTACTGGTGGAGGAGATGCTCATTTGCTCTTTATGTGCCAGTTGGGGTTTGAACTTCCGGATGCCAGCTGATGAATACTTTATGAGGTAGGTCTGTTAGGAGCCCGAGTGCGGGGCCATGGGATGGTCTAAGAGAGCGGGGGGTCACCATGAATTCCTCAGGTCAGCATCTTTACTAGCCTCCAGATGCCCATCCTCACTCACCACAGCTGTGAGGTGATTAGGGTGGCTACATGAAAAAGAAAGGAGTGCTCCCACACATGGACACAATGCATGGAGGGTTTTAACAGTGCTTACATGTACACTGCTCCAAAAAATAAAAGGAACACTAAAATAAAAAATCCTAGATCTGAATGAATGAAATATTCTTATTAAATACTTTGTTCTTTACATAGTTGAATGTGCTGACAACAAAAGCACACAAAAATTATCAATGGAAATCAAGTTTATTAACTCATGGAGGTCTGGATTTGGAGTCACATTCAAAATTAAAGTGGAAAAACACACTACAGGCTGATCCAACTTTGATGTAATGTCCTTAAAACAAGTCAAAATGAGGCTCAGTAGTGTGTGTGGCCTCCTCGTGCCTGTATGACCTCCCTACAACGCCTGGACTTGCTCCTGACGAGGTGGCGGATGGTCTCCTGAGGGATCTCCTCCCAGACCTGGACTAAAGCATCCACCAACTCCTGGACAGTCTGTGGTGCAACGTGGCGTTGGTGGATGGAGCGAGACATGATGTCCCAGATGTGCTCAGTTGGATTCAGGTCTGGGGAACAGGCGGCCAGTCCATAGCATCAATGCCTTCATCTTGCAGGAACTGCTGACACACTCCAGCCACATGAGGTCTAGCATTGTCTTGCATTAGGAGGAACCCAGGGCCAACCGCACCAGCATATGGTCTCACAAGGAGTCTGAGGATCTCATCTCGGTACCTAATGGCAGTCAGGCTACCTCTGGCGAGCACATGGAGGGCTGTGCAGCCCCCCAAAGAAATGCCACCCCACACCATTTCTGACCCACTGCCAAACCTGTCATGCTGGAGGATGTTGCAGGCAGCAGAACGTTCTCCACAGCGTCTCCAGACTCTGTCACGTCTGTCACATGTGCTCAGTGTGAACCTGCTTTCATCTGTGAAGAGCACTGGGCGCCAGTGGCGAATTTGCCAATCTTGGTGTTCTCTGGCAAATGCCAAACGTCCTGCACGGTGTTGGGCTGTAAGCACAACCCCCACCTGTGGACGTTGGGCCCTCATACCACCCTCATGGAGTCTGTTTCTGACCGTTTGAGCAGACACATGCACATTTGTGGCCTGCTGGAGGTCATTTTGCAGGGCTCTGGCAGTGCTCCTCCTGTTCCTCCTTGCACAAAGGAGGAGGTAGCGGTCCTGCTGCTGGGTTGTTGCCCTCCTACGGCCTCCTCCATGTCTCCTGATGTCCTGGCCTGTCTCCTGGTAGCGCCTCCATGCTCTGGACACTACGCTGACAGACACAGCAAACCTTCTTGTCACAGCTCGCATTGATGTGCCATCCTGTGTGAGTTGCACTACCTGAGCCACTTGTGTGGGTTGTAGACTCCGTCTCATGCTACCACAGAGTGAAAGCTCTGCCAGCATTCAAACGTGACCAAAACATCAGCCAGAAAGCATAGGAACTGAGAAGTGGTCTGTGGTCACCTCCTGCAGAACCACTCCTTTATTGGGGGAGTCTTATTAATTGCCTATAATTTCCACCTGTTGTCTGTTCCATTTGCACAACAGCAGTGAAACTGATGTCAATCAGTGTTGCTTCCTAAGTGGACACAGTTTGATTTCACAGAAGTGTGATTGACTTGGAGTTACATTGTGTTGTTTAAGTGTTCCCTTTATTTTTTTGAGCAGTGTATATATACTCCCCATAAGTCACAAACAGGACACAAATCAGAACACTTTCATTGCATAAAATATTTTAGTTTTTTTTTCTCCTTTGAAGGCAACAGTGGTGGATTGGTTTAAGCATTTGCCCACCAGCTGAAGGGTTGGAAGGTTCAAGCCTCGACTGGAATGCATACTGTTGTTGTGTCCTTGGCCACATTGCCTACTTCAGTCACAATATGTGACTGCTTGCAACAGGAAGGGCATCCAATTTTATTTATATACTGTAACCCAGAATCACAACAACAGTCACCTCAAAAGGCTTTACAAACAGTTCATCAAAAATATACACAATCAGACATAAAGGATAATGACACTAAACTAAACAATCCCAGGACCTCCTTCTTGGTAAGGAAAAACTCCTCAAAAACCCAAGAAGAAAAAAAAGCACCTGGTTTGCTGTGGCGACCCCAAAAGAAAGGGAGCAGTTGAAAGATAAAACCTCCATAAATCCAGATGCTGTTGTCACGTTTTTCTTTTTCTTTTTTTTTTTTTTTTTTAGGAATTGAAATACTGTGCAACATTTTTGGTGAGTCATTATCATATACAGTAACTATATCCATGATGCTGTTAACACAATCTGACAATTTAATTGGAATGCCACATAGCATTCATACAAAAACAAATCAAAATTCCAGGTTATTCCTCAATAAAATTATGTCCACCATTTTTGTTAACAGAAAAAAAAAAAAAAATCTGAATTCAGTTACTGCATGTTTCTAACTAATAAAACGGGCAAATATTAAAAGTAAATTAAGTATTTTTTAAGTGAGTGCATTTCTTCTCACATGATGTTACATGATGTATTACGAACTGCAGGCTCCAGCTGTCCCTGAGCTATGCTAGGCTTAGATTGGCTGTGCTTGATGTTAATGGTGGTATGGGGCCCTGACCTGGCCCCCTGCCCTGTGGCCCTGTACAGAACCTGTATTCTCTGCTCTTCCAGACCTCTGTCCTGACAGTGGCACAGCGTCAGATGCCATCTCAGGAATGTATCTGCTCACTTCAGCAGAACTCAGGGTCTAAGTGAGGTCACACTGACGGGGCCACTGCTCCAAGGGCCCGGTTTCACAAAGAGGCGGGGCTTCACAGGCACGTCTCCAGAAGCCGCAAAGCATTTAGCATTCTGGGAAAGTTGGTCTTCAAAGGCAGCTCCGTGGTTCTGCTCGGATGTGATTTTATTGGAGGAGGTTTACCTCGGGCTGAGGACGGAGAGAGAGACATTTATGTTGACAACTTTTTTAGCAATCCTCGTTTCAGGTGAATGGAACTGAGAATGAATTTGCTGAGCAGCTCAGAAGCTCTGAAATTAATATAACTCTAAATAAATTCAGTCTGTGGAAGTGGCCAATGGCTTAAGGGATTAAGGAGTTTTAATTTGTTAAACAAATGGCTGGAACCAGATACAGCCAAAGAGAGAATTGAAAAGTCACATCTGAAAGACTGTGTGTGGCCCAGTTTAAAAAAGTCTTTAATTTCTTAATTAAAAGATGAATAAATCTCATCAGGCTGACAGCTGACATATTCATCTTCCACCTCTTTGGGCATCCTCAATCAAGACCCACTTTATGACGTTATAGCTACAGTCCTGTCCCATTTACAGCCTCACTATTGAACACATAAGGAAAGCAGTGAAACACCATGCCAAATATCTTTCTGTTCATCCTTTTGTTTGGGGTGGCTGCAGTGCACTCACTTGCTTGGTTATTTACCTCTATGGCTTCAATGTAAAGTGACCTTGTATTACTTGGATCTCTGCATTGACCCCTTTCTTCCAGTGGCGGTGGTCAAATAGTCAAGAACAGTGGGAGGACCTTCTCCAGTTCTGGGCTACCATCTCAGTTATGATACTTTTTTAAAAATTTTTATTTTATTTATTTTATTTATTTAAAGGAACAATGCATATTAATGAACATACAATGTAAATATGCCAGATTTAGCCAATTGGCTACTTTCCATCTGTAGTCCCTGGCAGATCAAGACAGAAAAAAGGACACAATTACACACATAAAATACAAACAGTCATCACTGGAAATATAACATTGTAGAAAGAGTTAACAGTTAATGCCCACAGACCTGATTACTCTTGAGCCAACCCTTTAGGTTAGTTTTGAATCCATTAAATGTAGGGCTATCTCTGACAACGGCTGGGATACTATTCCAAATGTCTGTGCCTCTGACTGACAGCACTTGTTGACTAAAGGCTGTTCGGCTCAGAGGCATTGCAAAGTCACCTCGAGTTGATGCTCTAGTTGTTCTGTTAGTTGTAGCAGATCTAAATTTAATAAATTCGTTTAGAGGCGGTGAAGAAAACCCATGTACACTTTTATAAATTGAACAAGCTAGTTTGAATTTTATAAAGTTATTAAAGCTCAAGAAGTTGTACTTTTGAAGTATTAGACAATGATGGAAAGAATAAGGTTTTCTATCAAATACTTTTAAAGCTTTTTTATATAGTGACTCAATTTGTTTTAAAATATTTGAATTTGCCATCGACCAGTTTGTTATGCAATACTCAATGTGTGAAAAAATCATACAGTGAAGAAACATTTTAGCAGCATTTTCTGGCAGCAAGGATCTAATTTGCTTAAAATTACAAACATTAACATTTAGAGTTTTACATAATGTTTTTATATGTTTTTTAAAAGACAAAGTTGAGTCTAAAATCACACCAAGGTATTTGAAATCCTCAACAAGTTCAAGCTCTTCACCTTTTAAATATGCTTTCGAGCAAGGCTTTCCTTTTGGGCGTTTAGAAAATATCATATACACAGTTTTTTTAGAATTTAAAAAGAGACATGATTTACTAAGCCACTCATCAATACTAGCCAGAGCTGTTGTTCAGAGAGTTCAACATCAGATTTAGCTTTTGTAAAGATTACAGCATCATCTGCATAGAGCTGCGTATTGATGTGAGGGCAGATTTTTGGCAAGTCATTAATATACAACAAAAATAAAATGGGCCCTAGTATTGAACCTTGTGGTACCCCGACTTTACAATCTAAATAGGAGGATTTATAACCACTGATTGATACACAGTGGGTTCTGTCAGACAAATAAGATTTCATCCAAGCAATAGCTTGCTCTGAAAAATTTTATTTTTGCACATGAGCTAGACAATTCTTATAAAGCCTGGGACACACCAACCCAATGCCTGACCGCTGTCAGTAGAGGCAGGGCGACTGCTTTGTCTCCTCTTGTCTCCACTAAAAGTAGTTACAGACACACTGAAGTGACTCAGAGTCTTGGCTGAGCAGTGCATTAGTTCTGCACATGTGGTGGACAGTCTGTGGTGCAATGTGGCATTGGTGGATGGAGTGAGACATGATGTCCCAGATGTGCTCAACTGGATTCAGGTCTGGGGAATGGGCGGGCCAGTCCATAGCATCAATGCCTTCGTCTTGCAGGAACTGCTGACACACTCCAGCCACATGAGGTCTAGCATTGTCTTGCATTAGGAGGAACCCAGGGCCAATCGCACCAGCAACCCCTTGTGGTCTCACAAGGGGTCTGAGGATCTCATCTTGGTACCTAATGGCAGTCAGGCTACCTCTGGCGAGCACATGGAGGGCTGTGCACCTGCCCCCCAAAGAAATGCCACCCCACACCATTTCTGACCCACTGCCAAACCGGTCATGCTGGAGGATGTTGCAGGCAGCAGAACGTTCTCCACGGCGTCTCCAGACTCTGTCACGTCTGTCACATGTGCTCAGTGTGAACCTGCTTTCATCTGTGAAGAGCACAGGGTGCCACTGGCAATTTTCCAATCTTGGTGTTCTTTGGCAAATGCCAAACGTCCTGCACGGTATTGGGCTGTAAGCACAACCCCTGCCTGTGGACGTTGGGCCCTCATACCACCCTCATGGAGTCTGTTTCTGACCGTTTGAGCAGACACATGCACATTTGTGGCCTGCTGGAGGTCATTTTGCAGGGCTCTGGCAGTGCTCCTCCTGTTCCTCCTTGCACAAAGGAGGAGGTAGTGGTCCTGCTGCTGGGTTGTTGTCCTCCTACGGCCTCCTCCATGTCTCCTGATGTCCTGGCCTGTCTCCTGGTAGCGCCTCCACACTCTGGACACTACGCTGACAGACACAGCAAACCTTCATGCCACAGCTCACATTGATGTGCCATCCTGGATGAGCTGCACGACCTGAGCCCCTTGACCTGGAGTTACATTGTGTTGTTTAAGTGTTCCCTTTATTTATTTTTTTTGAGCAGTGTATTTTCATCTGCACAAGGCTAAAGCTAAGATAAGCTAACTGCAGTACATCAGCCTTACAGATGTGGGTAATATACTGGAGTAGTTGTAGAACTAATGTTCCTTACCAATCAGAGCACTCGTTTGACATGGATTCGACATGTTCAATCAGCCAGAACAATTCCAACTGTCTCCTACTATGTCCGAAACAGACTCACGTCACCAACTGAGTCAAAGTATCCGGCCACACCAGACAGCTGATAATTGTCCCGGCGTGTCCACGGAGTTATAATAACTTTTCATGGTTGGCTTTGCTGCTGGGAAGGCTCGTGTGTTGCGTAAAAGCGAGCATGGCTCAATGTTGTGGCCTCATATTCATATATAGCCTAAATACAGGACATGATTGAGGACTCAGAAACTCTAAACTGTAGTTTATCTTTAAAATATGCATATTTCAGTGTTTGCTTGTGCAGCCAATTACACAAAAGGTAAACAGTGTAGGTGGATTGTTGTCAGAAATCAGTTCTGTAACCTTTAAATGATTTTTCAGGCTCTGTTAAAATAATTACCAGCTGCAAAAGTGACACACCTGCTGGGGAAAAAACAACTACTGACTAACAGTGTTAGGTGCAGACTTGTGAGTACAAAGAAAATGCGTGTGATGTGTTTACCAACCCATTGTGTCTTTTTCTTGGGTGATGATTAGCCACAACCTGTTGGAATATATCAACACAAGAATTGGATTTCAAACGCAATGGTGCATCATCAGCATCAGTGCTATGCTCATGAACTGTAAAAACATTTTTATGTACCATTACACCTATACCTGCCTCCACAATGCAGTCTGTTCATCCAGAGCACATTTCGAGGGCCACTGGATGCTGACAGTGAAGGTCACCCTCATGTTGTCTCCAGATGTCTGTGATAATCATAGCGGCGTGTTATCAGATCAGCGCCGGGCAATCCAGATCTAATCAGCCCCATTACAATTTTTCCTTCTTCACATAAGCCCAGATGCAGAGCCCACAGATGCAGAACCCAGACGGAGAACCCAGACACAGGCTCCAGGCGCGGAGCATAGATGCAGAACCCAGATGCAGAACTCAGTCACAGAGGCCAGACGCAGAGCCCAGATGCAGAGCCCAAACTTAAAGCCCAGCTGCAGAGATAGCTTTTTCCAAGGATGTTTACACACAATACAAGTAAAAAAAAAAACAAAAACAAAAAAAACAAAACACAGACAACATAGACACTACATTAATAGACTCAATTGCTACAATTCCTTGCAACATCAGTGCAGCTCAACAGAGCCATAAAGAGATATAAATTCATATATACATACATATAGTAGGTATCAACCACAACTAGTTTCACAAAAAGTGTTCATTATAAAAGCACACAGCAGCAAGAACAAAAGAGTTTCTGAGGGGTTCAGTTGATCACTGAGGCATCACCATTCGCTCACTAAAAGAGCTCTTAAGTTCATTCAAAACACTGTGGAGAGGATGGTCTGCAAAAGACAGAACAGTTCTTAGTTTGGGCCTCATCCTCTTGTCCATGATAATGTCCACAGAGTCCAGGCTCAGCCCCACCACTGAGCTGGCCTTTTTAATCAGCTAAGAGCCCAGATCCAGAGCCCCGATGTAGAACCCAAACACAGAACCCAGAGGTGGAGCCCAGATGGAGAACCCAGACACAGAGCATAGACTCAGAGCTGAGAAGCAGAACCCAGATGCAGAACCCAGCCGCAGAGGCTCGACTCAAAGCCCAGTCGCAGTACCCATAAGCAGAGCATAAATGCAGAGTCCAGACACAGAGCCTAGACTAAAAAAACAGACGCAGTACCCAGACGGTGAGCATAGGTGCAGAACCCAGTCACAGATCCCAGTTGCAGATCCCAGTCGCAGAGGCCAGACGCAGAGCCAAGACTCAGAGCCTAGACACAGAGCCCAGGTGAGAGTGATTTTCTCTGGTCACTCTCCCATAGCAGAACAGAATGCCGCTCTGAGATGAAACTTCAGATTAATGTGGCGTCAGACAGAGAGGCGGGCGTGTGCTGCTGCTGTCAGGGTGCTTTTATGAGCACATTATTTTTATAGAGTCACTTTTGATGGCTTCAGCTGCAGTGTAGCAAGATAATATTGTGGAAAGTGCTGAGTTTTGTAGTGTGTAAAATCCAGCAGTGGCCTTGTGTCCTCTCTCCTCCGGATCTGCGTGTTATTGAGCCGTCTGAGAGGTTCAGGGCATCTTCACTATATCCACCTGCTCTCCTCTGTGTGGAGCAGGGAACACAATGATCAATTTTACACAGCTATGCTATTGACTAACCTTAAGCAGCCATTTACGCTGTCTGAGCTGGATAAATCCGAAAGCAATAGGGTCAGAAGAAACCTTTCAAGCTGAGACACTGCAAATGAGTTTGTGTGACAAGACGTAATGTAGCTGTATATCCTTAAAAGTCTCAGGTTTCATTAACTATCTCCTTCTGCTGCTTTGCCCTTTCATGTAGCACTACTCCACAAACTGTGACAGATGTGTTTTTATATATGAAGTGTTAGCTGTAAAGCTGAGCGGGATGAAAGAGAAGTAAATCTATGATCCCCTCTTAATGCTAAAGTTGGGTGATTTTTTTCACATGACTTTCATTATGATGCTGATGTCTACGTGGGCTGTGTCCTTGGTTACATTCAGACAATGCCTACCATCAATGACAAAGGTTCCCCGCTCCCATCCTTGTTTTGTTTGTTTGTTTGTTTTTTTCAGCAGTCATGTGCTTGGTTATTTGCACCCAATTTTAGTGACTGACATTCTGGGTTTCATTTATCCAGCGTTAGTGTTTGTGTGTTCATCTTTCAATGATAAGGCCCGCTGTAATATTTGTCCCATATCATGCCCATCCTGTACAGACTTGGGGACCCGAGGATGCCTACAAGTAAAAAAAAAATCATGGCTAAAGTTTGCCACTGCTATTCTGCCTGTACTGACATATGAGTAATCCTGGATTTTGCATGTCATTTATTTAGAGTTAGCAAGGTAACTTTGGGGTTAACCCTGGGTAGTTGGTACAAAGCTTGACCTCTTTCTTTCAACATACACTGAACGGCTAACCTGGTCTGGACCTTGTTAAGATTCCATATAAGAAGACTGCTCTTTGACCAGTCAGTGACAAGGAAAGAGCTGCGAGGAGAAGAGAAAAAGAAGAAAAGAGGATCCTTCCACTTCCTTCTGAACACCCATCTGTGAAAGGCCTTGCTTTATCACGTTGCCTCCCTCCAGCACAAGGCAGGCTCAGTGTCCTCAGAGAAGAGATGGGCTCAACTGCGGCTTTGTGCTGGGTTCACTTGGACAAAGGCCTGTGGGCAGACACTATAAAACTGCTCTGAACCATGTAAACTGTCTGAGGACATAAACCTCTTTAAACCAGGATCATGTTCCAACCACAGCCACTAACTTACTGTCTCCTCCAGCAGTTCAGTTTACCTGCAGTACTCAGTGGAAATAATGCTTCATGTACAAAGTAGATGCATAGTAGGTAGTAGCAGGTGCATACTTTATGGCCACTAAATGGAGTTGTGAGCTACACTTACAGCTGGCACAAATCAAGCTGGAGATTTTATTCTTTAAAAAAAGAACATATTAGATGTGGCACTATTATCATATTTTCAAAATGTATATAATGTATTTGATGTTTTACTGTTATCTTTAAACATCACTGCTTTGATGACACTGACTCTGAACTGTTTCAAAGGGGAACAATGTAACCTAGTTACATTTCAGAGGAAAGCACTATCTTTACAATAGTCACGAATCCAAATGGCCACTGTGTAACCCCACTGTGATCCCTCACTTAAGCTGACTGTGCAAAGGTTGCCTCTGCCTTTTGGCCACTCTGCCTGTATGAACATTTATGGATAAAAGCATTGATGGCCTCTTATGGTTAACCTGGCTATGTCACTTTCTTGTGGAACACCAGAATTTAGAGACGCCAGGCTGGTGATCCCATTCTTGCAAGACCTTTTTTTTCTTTCACCAAGATACACCGGTGGACGGTGCAGGAGGCTTTATTTCCCATGCCACATTTCAATTGGTCTTCTCATTAACTCACCTTAACAAAATGGTTTATTTAATCTTAAAACATTGTATTGTACCCCTTTATGTATGTCTGCTCTAAAGATGGATGTTTTGTGCAGGAGTCAGGACTCAGCTGTAACAGGTTCCTTTAAGACTTTGTATTGTCTTGAAAGAATTAAACTAGATTTTTTAAAAATGTTTAATCTTTTTGCCATTCTCTATGAAGTCAGAAGATAGTTTTGGTGAAACCTCCAGCAGTATTTGAAATACTCAGATAACAGATAATTTGATACTAACACTGAAGCCACAAGTCATTAAACTGTTTTCTACCACAGTTGCCATGAAATACTAAAGGACCCTAAAGCGGAACACAAGAAGTCAGTGACTCAAACTGGATTATTGCAAATGGATCAAATGCATCCTTGAGGGGTGGGTGAAAAGCTGACTCTCATAAGCCCAACGCACACCGGACATGCCAAAAAAATATGCTCCCATTATTTTCTATGAGAGTCCTCACACCAGGCGCGTGTCGGCGCTCAACTCCGCACCACTTTATGTCCCTGTTCTATTGGATGCGCAGCTGAAAACACATAATGGCCTGTGCTTCTGCAGTAAACAAAGACTCTGCTCTGCTCCCTGTGACACAAAGACACAGCTGTAAAGACCGAGGGAGAGCGGCATGCTATAACAGGGACAGAGACAGCAGCTACTGACTCCTGCTCCATTCAATGCACAGGGAAACTCCTTTCTTTTGCTAACTCACTAATAACTTGGTAATAGAACAGCCCAGTGTGACAGAGCGCCCCTAACCCATCACTCAACAGGCCACCATGCACCTTTTCTTCTCCCGTTCTGGGCCCATGGGAGATGCAGGCGCTGGGAGCGGATACTGCGTGGCACTTTGGCCGTGGGGCTAAGCGCTCACAAACTTTTCTACTCACGTGCGCACTTGCGCGTGCTACTGTTTCTAACATTTGGACTTTATCACCCAAAATAAACATTTCCATTCCCAGTTTCCCTGTTTGGAGCGCGTTCGAGGGTGCACACTCAACGCCTCTACTCCCGCACAGACACACACTCACACATGCACATGGATAAACTCACCCTAATGTAGACCACGCGGTACTCACTGCTGATGAGCTGTGATGCTCTCACTCATCCCATTCGCCTACTGAGGGGCCAAACAGAAGCGCTTCCTGCTTGCATCATAAAAAACGCATCCCGGCGCGCTTCTGGGGGTCATATGACTTGAAGGACGTGCTCACTGTATTTTATATATATTCTGAGGATTTAATGGGTCTAAAGCGCAGAGAAGACCATTTCTGTTGTTGTAATTGTTATGCCATATCTGTGTGAAGTTTTCTTAGGGGACAAGGTTGATAACACCCCAAAAAAACCATGTCCAATTAGAATGGTTTGCCCAGGGGAGGGGCTAAGGGGCCTTTAAAGGGCCTTTTTCCCCCTCTGAGAGAGTTGAGTGGTGACGCTGAAGGTGACTGTCTGGCCCTGGCTGTGAGTTGTTTTTTGTGTTTGGTTATTGGAGTTGTTTTTGTTTTTGTATATACCTGCTTTTGGAAATTTTTCTTCACTGTACATATTCTGGCACTTTTTGAAAATATTTCACTTTTTTGGGAAGACAGTGCAATAAAATGCAGAAAAACACATTTGAAGACTGAGCCATCATTTATTTTTTCAGTCATTTTTAACCGAACACCGACACCCAGTCTCTCCCCACACAGCCTGGGGGGACTTCTATCATTTTGTCAGGTTTTAACAGATAAAACACACATTTTAAACACCACGTTGGTCACATGACAGCACTGCATGTACAGTGTGCGTTGAGCTTTATACTTCAGTTGAAGATTGTAGATGAGGTCCAGCTGTGTCTCTTAGCTGCCCTTAGTTTTGTTGCAGCAGCATGGTAAAAAACAGAGAGATCTACATGGACCATGATCCTTTGCTCCATGTGAGCCTGAGCGCAACCATCACATGAGCCGACATGTACTGACTCCTGAGCAGTGCTGTCTGAGAGACGTGCTGTTTTCAAGCAAAAATTCAAACCTGAGATGGAGTTCAAGGCTGTTATTTTTCCGAGCTGGAGGTTGGAAATTTTAGGATTGCAATGTATCATGAATGTGAAGAGTTTAAAGCTCAGTTTGACCAGTCTAAATGCACTGGGTCCTCATGGGATATGTGAGAGATATGAGCAATATACCCACTACATGAACTGATACTTGGTGTCACTAAATGCTAAAAACATGAAATATACATGTGTAATAATGTGCAGTGTGGCCAGGCTGACCTGGAGCAGTCCTTCTGAGTGGGGTGTACTCTGTCCAACTGTGTCCCTGTGGGCTTACTGTGGGGCCAGCTTCCTATAAAGAGAACTCCTTTAAAGAGCCACTAGTATTATACTCAAGTTATCTCTGTCAAGAGAACCTATTTGCTTCTACACTCCTGACTCTCCTGATAGACATGAGTATGGAACCAGAAACTCCTCCATTAATGCATTACACATTACCTTTACCTAAAATACGCTTTAAAGAAATCTGTCTTTTATAGAGCTGTGTCAGAATGGAATATATAACAGATTAATAAGGAAGACTTTTTGAAAAGAAACTTAAAATGCACTTTGGCCTCGGTATTGTATTTGTTTATGTATTGACAATGTGTGTGATTGGTTGAATTAACATTTTAAATGTTTTATTCATTATGAATGGTTTTGTCATTGTTTGTTGTTCTATGTGGACCCCAGGAAGAATAGTTATAGCTCCAATAATAACTATTGACTGTACTGTGAATTTACTAAAAATACACTGATCAGGCCTAACCTCATGGCCTCTGACAGGTGAAGTGAATAACACTGAGTCTCCAATGAAGTGGTCCAATGAAGGTCTGGTCTGATCCAACAAACATGCTACTAGTTCTTATTTTAATTCTGGTTCTAATAGAAGAAACATTAAAACAAATAATATTGCGGGTAGCTCCAGGTTTTGCCTGGTAAATTTTAAGGCCTTTTTAAGACTTTTTAATGCCATTTAGAGTCAAATTTAATGCCAACATTGGCACTGACACAAGTTTTGTTGTTTCAGCTCTTAACCAAAAGATATTCAAGATACAGTTATCTAATTCATATGTGTTTAAAGTGCAGACTCTCAGCTGTAATTTGAGAATATTTATGTCCAAATGGGATCAAGGGTTTGGGAATTACAGCTCTTTCATATGTAGCTGTCTCTTTTTCAAGGGCTCAAAAGTAATTGGACATTGAACATAAATAAAATGTTCATTTTTTATACTTAGGGGAAAATCCTTTGCAGGCAGTGCCTGAAGTCTGGAGCTCATGGACCTCACCAAACACTGAGTTTCCTATTTTATGTTGCTTTGCCAGGCCTTTACTGCAGCTGTCTTCAGTTGTTAGGATCTCTCTGCCTAAAGCTTTGTCTTAAACAAGTCAAAGTCACGCTCGATTGAGCTGAGATCTGTTGAATGACTTCTGCCATTGCAGAATATTTCACACATTTGCCCTAAAAAAATAAAAAATAAAAAAATAAAAAAATAAAATAAAAAACTCCTGGGTTGCTTTTGCAGTATGTTTTGGGTCATTGTCCTTCTGTACTGTGTAGTGCCATCCATGAACTTTTTGGCTTTTGTCTGAATCTGAGCAGAAAGTTTATCGCTATACACTTCAGAATTCATCCGGCTGCTTCTGTCTCTGTCACATCATCAGTAAACACCAGTGACCCAGTGCCACTGGAAGTTCTGCAGCTCATGCATCACACTGCTCCACCATGTTTTACAGAAGATGTGCTGTGCTTTGGATCATAAGCCTTTTCCAAGCCTTCTCCAGACTTTTCTCTGCCCATCATTCTGGTACAGGTTGGTCTGAGTCTCATCTGTCCAAAGAATGCTGTTCCAGACCTGGGCTGGCTTCTTTAGGTGTTTTTTGGCCAAGTCTAATTTGACCTTTCTGTTGTTGAGACTGATGAATGGTCTGCACCTTGTGGTGAACCCTCTGTATTTTCTCTCATGAAGTCTTCTCATTATGGTGGACCTAGACACTGATAGACCTACTTCTTGGTGAGTGTTTTGCACAAAGGTGGATGTTGTGAAGAGGTTTTTCACAATTTTTTGATCCACCCTAAGGATGGTCTGGTTTACAGCTTTCAAATACAAATGTAACACCTGGAATCAAGTCCAGACCTTTTACCTGCTCAGTTTATGATGGATTCATGAGGGAAATCGCCCATGCAGCTCAAGAAATAGCTTTTGAAGCAACTGTCCAAATACTTTCGAGCCCCTGAAAAAGAGGCAGCTACACTTTAATAAACTGTAATTCCTAAACCCTTCCTCCAATTTGAATACTCTCAAATTAAAGTGTATTTTCAATAGTTTTGGTAAAAAAGCTAAAATAACTAAACTTGAGTCAGTGTCCAAATACTTATGGACCTAACTGTATATGAATTTTACACTATGGATTTATCTGTACAACTCTCTGACACTCAAGGGTTCTATTTTAAAAGCCTAATCCAGATTTTTTTTATTTTTTTTTATTTTATCCAGTGCTGCATTAAACTTAAAATAAAACTGAATAATATATTTCAGTGATTCTTCAATAGGTATATTGTAGACTCTTCCTGTGCAACAGTATTTTTTGTGATATGAACCTAAATATTTTACAAATTTTAGACCAAGATGAATAGAATTGGGTGATATTTAATACTTTCAAGGCCTTAATTTTGGCACCTTCAAATGTAATACTTTTTTATTATTTTAAAGATCATGGGGCTGCCTTGTATTAGGCAGGTGGTCCTCATGTTATGCCTGGTCAGTGTAAGCCACAATGCTTGCTTTACTTTGACTTTAATGCATAAGTATTCTTTTCTGGAGTATGTTCGGGTTGGATTTCTGCTCATTTGGAGCTGACTGTCTGTGTAAATAGATGATAGCTTCTTCTCCTAATCCACTGAGGAGAGGAATGAGGAGTCTGGTGAGCGGGCAGGAATGCTGACAAGAGCAGAGAAAATCCCCTGACATCTTATTTTAGGCAGAGTAAAGCCCTGCGGAGCCCACAGCGGGCCGGTACAGGAGAGCCCTGGGGCAGAGGCCTTCCACGCTCTCAGACACTTATCTCTGCTCTCTGCACACTGCTCTCAGCAAAATGAGAATTCAAACAAAATACTTGCACCAAGCAGGACAGTTTGATTTAGCTTGGCTGCATGTTTGGTTGTAGTTCACAAAACCAGTGTTTCCCAACCAGGGGTACGGGGATCCCTAGGGGTAAGCGGGCACTTTGCAGGGGGTACTTGGAATAATTTCCTAATTTATTTTCAGGATGAGAAGAAAATATTTGTGAAACTGCTTAAGAGAAAATGATATTTGTTTTTTGTTTGTTTGTTTGTTTGTTTTTTAGGCTTAATAACAATTCAATTCAAATTATATGTTTTTGTAGTAAAGTCATGAGTTAAAAATTAAACATAAAATATTCAGTAAATTAAATACATTTAAAAGGTGCTATAAGCAGTATCTATCTATCAAAAAAATAAAGGGAACACCAAAATAACCGTCGCACTCATGACATCAGAACAAGTTGATAGCAAGTCAGACACAAATCTAACTGGCGTGCACTGCGCACAGACCGACACTGATCGAAACTGCGCAAGTCTGGCTCATCTCGAACGCGCCTGATGGATGGAAACGGAAATGTGTCATCTTCTACGCTCGCACCCGTGGCGTGTTGCTGCCTCTGTCAGTGTCATTGTTATATTTTTGTTGTGATCAAATTAAACGATGCGTCAATTGAAATTAACACGATTAAATCAATAAATTAACGCACTGCGTTAACGCGATCATTTTCCCAGCCCTAATATTTATTTATTTATTTATTTATTTATTTATTTATGATTTGACAGACACTATTATATCTTATTTATTGTCTTGTGAAAGTAATATTATTCACACAAAGAACAATGTTACAAAGACAATAAGATTGTTTCCAAACAACAAAGCATGGATAACTAGGGACTTAAAGGTCTGCATTAGTGAGGGAAATTTTGACCTTGTTAAAGAAAAGAGATCAGAATTAGGAAGTAAACTAAAGAAAGCAAAAACTGAGTACAGACACAAGGTGGAGAGAAACTTCTGTTCTGGTAATGCCAGGAGTGCATAGGGTGGTTTAAACCAATGAATGGGCAGGGAGGCAAAGCAAAAACATGCCACACTTTCTCATACACCTCCATCTATGGCTAATGATCTAAATATATTTTATAGTAGGTTTGATAAAATGAATTTTAGTCCTGACTGTGATGAAGTTTGCACAATGATTCCAGAATATGTTCCAATAATACTTACAGAACAGGAAGTCGCTGTCAGTTTGGCTCGCATTAAACCAAGTAAAGCTCCAGGCCCTGATGGCCTCACAGGAAGATTATTGAAAAATTGTGCCCATCAATTTACAGGGGTCCTTACCAAGCTATTTCAGCTACTCCTCCAGACACTTACAAGTCCTAAGTCTTGGAAGGTTTCAAATATTGTACCAATTCCAAAACAAACAAACAAACAAAAAAAAAACATCGAGCATTAGAATTGAATGACTTTCACCCAATAGCACTTACTTCCATCTTGTGCAAATGCATGGAGAGGATTATAAGCATATACAACATAAATATATAATGTCATCTGTATTCAACTGTTTGGACAACTTACAGTTTGCATATAAAAGTCAGAGAAGCACAGAGGATGGCGCTATTATTCTGTTTAACACCTTAGCTAAGCATCTCCAGGCCTCAAACCACTGCTAGAATTATCTTTGTTGATTTTGCATCGGCCTTCAATTCAATGTAAATACATATTTTGCTGCAAAGGCTTGTGGAGTTAGGTGTTAATGGAGGTATAACCAAATGGGTCAGGGACTTCCTCTCCAGTCGCCCTCAGAGAGAGATCTTTGGTTCTGATATTTCAGATGAGATTGTGATAAATACAGGGGCACCGCAAGGGACAATTTTATCACCTTCGCTTTTCTCTATTTATACAAATGCATTTCAAATCCATGTTTGAAATCCGTTTTAAATTGTTGAAATTTGCCAATGATATGGCATTGGTTGCCTTACTACAGAAAGGGGATACTGAGAGGGAACGTTTGTATTTTAATCATTTGTCAATGCTACAACATTGGTGTCAGGCAAGTTTTTTAGAAATTAATGTTGCTAAGACAATCAGATAGAAGATATCGAATATTATCAGCAAACAAAAACATCTTTAAGAACTCTTTTGCCCACGGGCTGTGAAAGCACTTAACTCTATGAATTTGAATAAACATCCGGCTTAGGGTAGTGCTCTTTGATGCTCATGTGTGTACTGGCCTGATCATTATATTTTATATTGGCTATAGAGTATTAAATTAATTAATATGAGATGTATTGCCATGGGTATAGCCATATTTATATTTATATTTATATTTATATTTATATTTATATTTATATGCATTTATTGAATGCTTTGTACTTTTTAAATGTCTTGCATTCAATGTATGATACACATGAAATGTAGGGTCTGCCAAGTTGTCTCACTAGATGTTGTACGATGTGTTTGAGTGTATTTTTGAGTAATTTGAATGTATTTCATGGTGAAACTGAAGGCATATTTCCACATTCGTGGATAATAAAGTTTCGTATTCGTATTCGTATATTTCATAAAAAAAGACCTGCATTTGTCCCCAAACATTAAGTAAACATGTTTAAATTAAATATTAGTTTTATTGATAATAATGGTACAGTTGATTTATTCACAATTAAAAATATGTTTTACATAATGGCCTAGTTTCTAAAACTGCATCACCAATTGTCCAATCAGAAAACAGACCACTGTTTTGATTTAGACTGCAGTATCGTTTGCAAACCAGTACAAGGTCATACTGCTTAAATACCTTTAATAGAATTGATATCATAATATTTATATTTTATATATATATATATATATATATATATATATATATATATATATATATATATATATATATATATATATATATATATATTTTTATTCTTAACAAAGATTATTCATTTTATTAGTTTATTTTGATTGAAGGAAAAAAATGCAGGAGAATCAGTATTTACAATAAAGTAAGTATAAAATACCACTGCACTAAACAACTAGTCAAAGGCCCTAAAATAAGCATAAATACAATCTTATTGTAGAGATGTGTGTAATCATATAACCTGTTGTCTTCTTTGTCAACGTGGACAGACCAATGAAAAGGAAGTTATTTTGGACGAGGAGAAAAGGATGGAAGTGGAGCTAGATGGAGGCAGAGGGGTGCAGAGTTCATGTTAAGCTCATAGCCTTTCTTGATGTTTCATTGGCCAGCGCTCTTAGTTCTGAGGAGTGGGCTGGGAGAGCACTCCTGGACCCACATTCACTGGTATCTAACTTACTACTGTCATTACAACAATGGTAGAAACTATATGGTTGCTCTTACATAACAGCGTTGCAAAAATGAAAGCTCAAGTAATTGAAGTAATGAGATAAGAAATGTTTATTTTTTATTTGCCAAGCAGCCTACTGCATTTAGCATGCTATATGTTAGCATTACACAAACCATAGCTAGATGTAGAGCTGGGCGATAAATTGAATTAATTTGATTAATTTGCGTTTCTAATTTTGGACAATGTTAAAAATAGCAAAATTGTAAAATCAAATTTAGCAAAGTTAGCCTCCTCCAAGCACAGCACTGTTTCCTCTGCCATGGCTTATGAGCAGCTTCTACTCACTGAGCAGACTCTGCAGACACTAAAACACAGAGAAAGAACTCCATTTACCTCTGTAATGTCCTTGTTTCAATGGGCCAGCAGTTTGGCCAAAACAAACAGTGCGTGTGACAGCAGCAGTTGCTACCTTACGTGTCTTTGTTTATGTATGCTAATTAGTCACGTGTCAACTTTTCACTGACCTCTATGGTGTATAATAGAGATTATTATAGTAAACCTGCTCTTCAAAAGCACAGAGGTCTAAAGCTAAAAGACATTGTTGTCTTCACTGATGTCACTGTAACAGTAAAGCACTTTGCTGCTGCCTTGCAGACATTTGGAATATAGCGCTAAAATAGGGAAACGGAATGGTATTTATATAGCGCTTTAACTATGACACAAGTTACCCAGAGTGCTTTACACACAGTAGGGACGGGGTATTTCATTCACTCCATACTCGGTGGTGAGCTACGTTTTGTTGCAGTTTCTCCTGGGGTAGCCTGCATCCACAAGGCCATCCCACCTTGTGGATGCCCTCCACAAGGCCATACATAGTTACATGCCCTCATGTAACTATGTAATAATCTAATTTAATCTAATAATAAATTTTTTTTAGAAAAAAATACATATATTAAAATCCTAAATTGGCTGAGAAAAAAAAAAAAAAAAAAAGAGATTTAATTTTTTTGCCGTATTGCCCAGCCCTAGCTCTATGCTAAGCTTTGTTCGTTTTAAATATGCTGCCCTCAGTTTACGAGCCTTGGTTCTCACTGTTTTTTTTCCTGTGTTAGAGTCACACCTGTCCACGTCATGAGCAGGCGTCTGGTCAGAGAGGTGAGGGGCAGTAGACCTGAGGCTAACACCAGCTCACCCAGTGACAGAGGACCTGGTCCACACGGCTCTGTTACAGGACATCACAGGGGTCCACAGCCTTCTGACTGAAAGGACTGAGAGTGACTGGGTAGGTGTAGGCTCTACTGGCCTTTTACTGATGAAGAAATGTTGTACATGACACAGGGCTGTTCACTGAGGCTGTCTGTGCTCGTTTTTTTACAGGCCAGAATACAGAGCCTGAACCTTGACTTACTTCTGCGCTGCCTCACCTGTGACTCATGTGTGACTCACCTGTGAACCATCCTCACTCCTGACCCCCTCTTGCTCTAACCTCGTGTGTGAAATTGTAGGAAGATGCCCACACTTTTTGGACAACAAGACTGTACATCAAGATATAAATTGTGACACAGTGTAGTATGTTTCTAAGCTAGAATCTTTCCAAAATATTTGAATACTGCAATTTTTTGTAGCATTGCATAAAAAGAATAAACCTGTTGTATTACACAGATTCTGTGTGAACTTTATGTACACTGTCTAGATTACAGTTCACACCTGTGTTATACATCTTGACAATAATCCTAAAGATTTGTGTGTGATTAGAGATTTGTTATTTATGGAAATCATAATATAATATATCGGTGGTATTATAACTGTTCAACCTGTTTTGTACCTCTTGTGTTTGTCATTAGAAGTAATACCATAACAAGAAATGAGTTGCACAAGATTGTAGAGTATGTTTCATTTTATATTGTACATAAATAAAATAATTAGAGCAGTTCAGATAATGATGTGAGATCACTTGTAGGTGAGGTCTGCCAGGTCAGGGGTACAGCTCGTCTGGACATCATTTTGATGATTGCCCTGTAGAAACAAAGGATAACAGTTACATAATCAACAGTATTTCTCCAAATTCTCCAGAAACATTAAAACAATGTGGTACTGATGCCAGAGCATCTATCCACAGTGTATGACTATTTTTAATCACTATAGGCCAATCTCTGTGTTACCAACTATATCTTAAGTCCTGGAAAAACTTGTTTATCAAAGATTAATCAAACATCTTGAAATAAATAATATATTGTAGCCACATCAGTATGATTTTAGGAAAAAAACATTCAACCTTCACGGCTCTGGTCCACTTTCTTACTGAAATATTCAAAGCCAAAGATAGAAAGGAAAACTCTGTTGGTATTTTCCTGGATCTATCAAAGGCTTTTGATACTGTCAATCATTCAATTTTATTTGAGAAACTTTCACATCTTGGTACCAGGCACAATTCATTACTTTGGTTTACTAACTCTCTTACTGATACACATCAATTTGTCAACTATAATGGAACAGAATCTCCTCTACTTCCTCTTCAGCACAGCTTACCACAAGGGTCCATTTTAGGTCCTTTATTATTTTTATTATATATTAATGATCTCCCTAATGTCTCAGAAAAATGGTCTAATATTTTATTTGCAGACGACACATGTGTTTTTTACTCCCATAAGGATCCTGACCTCTTATAAAGGTAATGAATGAAGAACTTACTAAGTTATCCACTTGGTTTAAGGCTAACAAGTTGTCGCTTAACATTAAAAAAACTAACTTTATATTTTTTGGTACCAAACCAGGCATGTTCAACTCTTCATTGAAAATTTAAATTGATAATATCCCTATAAGTAATGTTCGTTCAGCACAAAAATAGCCAAAGTTGTGGGTATATTTGGAAAAACACGGCACTTGATAAACACAAGTTGCTATTATGCTATATTACGCGATGGTTTATCCATATATAATTCATTCATTCATTCATTCATTTTCTACCGCTTATTCCCGTGAGGGGTCGCGGGTGACTGGAGCCTATCTCAGTAACTTTGGGCCGTAGGCGGGGTACACCCTGGACAGGGGCCAGCTTGTCCATATATAAATTATATTATTATTGTAATATTGCTTGGTCCAGCACTCATCCCACTAAACTGGAACCTATCTATCGTCTCCAGAAGCGAGCGTTAAGAATAATCTTCTGTGTTGATCGGAGACACTCGTCTCAGCCTTTTTTTCTCCAGGCTGGAGTGCTCTATTTGTTCATAATTCTATAAAAAGGCTGCTTCCACGTCATTTTCTTGATATATTTTCTTTCAATAATGAATTTCACATGTATCCAACTCGTAGTAATAATCTCCTGAGGATTCCTTCCTCTCGTACCTGTCAGTCTCAGTTCAGTGACCTCCACAGAGTCCAAAATATGGATCAGCTTCCTGCATCTTTTCTAGACCTTTCTTCTAAACGGTATAAAAATGCACTTAAATTTCTACTCTTGAATAAATCAAATTTTCCATATGGTATAGCTCTTTGATCTTGAAATATTTTAGATAGTAGTAGATTAGATACAGTAAAAATACCTTTGTACAGGTATTTTACTTATTGTACATGTATACTGTTTTACTTGACCCAAGATATTTTTAGAACTTGCTGTCTTTCAGAGATTGCCACTTTTTAAGCCCCTTGAGGGTTTTTTGGCAATCTCCTGCACATCTATTCATTTCATTACTGCTATTGTTTTTATTGTGCAAATAAATAAATAAATAAATAAATAAATAAATAAATAAATAAATAAATAAATAAATAAATAAAATAAAAAAATTAATGTGATTCAACTAAATGTGAACTAGTGTGTATCTACTCATGTCCATAAATGGAAGATGATTTTCCTAACTTTGAAGTATGTCACTACTTTTACAGCCATCAGTACAAACAGCTAACTCACCTAACGTGTTTCTGCAGCAGCTCTTATGTCTTTGGGGCTGGGTCAGTGAACAGAAAGCCAAGTTTACGAGGATCATCAGGTCAGGAACGGCAGCTCCTTGCCATCAAAACAAAAAATAAAGAATATTTACAATAATAATACATTTATATCAACTAAAAACACACATGTGGATCACTCCGGCCTTGCCAATAACAAACAGTAAAAGGTCATTCTGTCCAAATGCATCAGTTATTTTATATTACATTATATTTACTATAATGTTATATTATGATTTAGCATGTTTTTATTGTCATAAATGTGCAAATTACCCTCCAAAAATGTTTGGTTTTATGGACAAAATCTAAATTTAGTGAGAACAGAAATATTATACCAGAGTCCTTGTAACTGTCTGCGTACCTAAAGCAATATCAGAAGTGATAGTGGCCTTTTCTCAGCTGCTGCTCCTGCCTCATGTCCTCCTGCAAAGAAATCAGCATCTCTGTAAAATTACAAGACAAAATGACATTATAACAGACCATATAATCATATGATTTCAGTCACCTCTGAAGCGTCAGTCAGCTGCGAGGATGAACGGAGGCTGGAGCTAAACGTGCCTTGTTTATCTGTGAAGTCATGCACTTGTTACAGGAGCAGCCTCGGAGGAAACCACGCTGTGTGTGCACTGATATTGGCATAAACACAGTACGTCCAGGTCATGGATGTATAATGGTCCAACAGGCCAAAGATGTCCAGCTCTAGTTAGTGTACACCAGAAAACAGGGAACTGTGTTGCACTTGACAACTGCGATTAAAAACATTATTTTTTTCAACGCGTTTTTCTGTATTTAATTAATTCTAAATAACAGCCCCAGCCCTAGAACAGATGTAACACATACTTTGATGTAACTAAAGATGTAACTAAACTTTAGTTGACAACACTCCTGCAGCTTGCACGGCCTGTGTCCCATCTCTGTGTGAGGCAGCACCGCTGCTCTGCTGTAATGCTACTTGTGCCCTTTAGTTAGCTCATTTGAGCAACAGATTAGAGACTAAATTCCAGTTATTTAGCAAACAAAACAACGCTGTTTTCCACTCACTGATCTGAGGACTCCTGGACACAGCAGAGGCTGATGGTGGTCTCCCTCATTGTGTTAGAGGAGAAGACATGAAAACACTGTCATAAGTGCAAAATGATTCACACAGACAAAATCTCCTTTTCTTTTCTGTGTATAACATAGATAGATAGATAGATAGATAGATAGATAGATAGATAGATAGAAGTTTATTGTCACATGCACAAAAAAGTACAGCGAAATTGTGTTTGGAGCAAGCCTCCGGGGCCGCAGCTATTTGTCAGCGCCGCCACACGCTCTCCAGAAAGTTAAATACAGAGTAGCCTGATTGACTGGTCTGTGGGCCAATGGTTAAAGGCCTAGATACACCAAGGCGACTTCCAGACTGCCACCGATAAGACGGAGCGACAGCTCGTCTCTTCTCGTCTCCTCTCGTTCCCTCCCGTTTCCTCACGTCGCATGACCTTTTTCCCTCTTCATACACCGAAGCAACAACCGTCCTAAAGACCGTGTGGCGCCATCTGCCCCAAAGCGGCAGATGGCGCTAGCCAGTGAACAAAGATCAACAGAAGTGACACAATGTTTGCGGAGTACATATGCATGTAGCGCGCCTTGGTCTGCCACTGTTCTCAGCTTGTTTGAACATTTGAGAAGCGTGATAATGGCCGGTTTGGACATAGTTTTGTGTGGATTAGGTGCCGCTGCTCTGTTACTTGAAGAAGATAACTTTCCGCACGGAATTGCGAAGAATGCAAAAATGGTGACGGTACGCTGCCACAGCGGTTTTCGCCTCTCACCACTCTGTCACTTCTGCTAAAATTCCTGTGAGCTGATTGGCGCGGCAGCTGTAGTGCTAGGCCTATCAGAGCGCTTCGTGCCAAAAACCAAAGACGCCGATTCAACAACAAGGCCAATCGGCAGGAAACTAGTCAGACGGCCTCCGTCCTGGAGCGATGGGGGGCGACGGCGCATACATATCAAAAGGACGGAAATGAGCGACGTGGAAGAACCGTTAAGACGGCTTCAGACGGGCGATCGTCACCTTGGTGTATACCCCCCTTTAGGATCACCAGTCTCAAACAATTGGTTGATGTTTTTTAGGCCCCACCGAGTCCACAGTTCATGTAAATTATAATTTTTTCCCCCAGTACACAAAATTAATAGTCCGGGAGGCAGTTTTAAGTAATACTGTTAAAAATGAATTTATAAAGATCCTCCATAATACCTTTAACACATTGCCCTGTCCATACCAGAGTAGATATCCATTTTAGATTTTTTTTTTTTTCATTAAAATCTAATGTTTTTTCAAGTGTCCCCTTAAATTTTTGAGCAGTATATATTTTTATATTCTATTAAACTGTGCACCTACTAAGAAGTTCTTGTCCTTTCAGTCATGACCCAAAGCTCATGACCATAGGTGAGAGTAGGAACGTAGATCGACCGGTAAATCGAGAGTTTCGCCTTTCGAGTCAGCTCTTTCTTCACCACAACAGACCGATACAACTACCACATTACTACTACTACCCCCCACCCCCGAATTCTCCGCTCCAGTACCCTGGAATAGACTTTCCCAGGGAGGCTGAGAAGTGTGATCCCCCTGTAGTTGGAACACACCCTCCGGTCCCCCTTCTTGAAAAGAGGGACCACCACCCCGGTCTGCCAGTCCAGAGGTACTGTACCCAACCGCCACGCGATGTTGTCAGCAACGACAGCCCCACAACATCCAGAGACTTGAGGTACTCAGGGCGAATCTCATCCACACCCGGTGCCTTGCCACCGAGGAGCTTTTTAATCACCTCGGTGACTTCAGCTTGGGTGATCCACCCAATCCACCTCCAAGTCCCCAACCTCTGCTTCCTCAACGGATGAAGTGTCGGTGGGATTGAGGAGATCCTCAAAGTATTCCTTCCACCGCCCGACAACATCCCCAGTCAAGGTCAACAGCTCCCCACCCTCACTGTAAACAGTGTTGGTGAAGAACTGCTTCTCCCTCCTGAGGCGGCGGACGGTTTGCCAGAATCTTTTTGAGGCCGACCGATAGTCCTCCTCCATGGCCTCCCTGAACTCCTCCCAGACCCGAGTTTTTGCCTCCACAACCGCCCTGGCCTTCCGGTACCCGTCGGCTGCCTCAGGAGTCCCACAAGCCAGCCAGGCTCGATAGGACTCCTTCTTCAGCCTGATGGCATCCCTTACTTCTGGTGTCCACCACTGGGTTTGGGGGTTGCTGCCATGACAGGCACTAGAGACCTTACGGCCACAGCTCCGGACGGCTGCATTGACAGTAGAGGTGGAGAACAGGGTCCACTCGGACTCCATGTCTCCAGCCTCCCTTGGGATCTGGTCAAAGCTCTCCCGGAGGTGGGAGTTGAAGACCCCTCTGGCAGAGGACTCAGCCAGACGTTCCCAACAGACCCTCACAATACGTTTGGGCCTGTCGAGTCTGTCCGGCCTCCTCCTCCGCCAGCGGATCCAACTCCACCACCAGGTGGTGATCAGTTGACAGCTCAGCCCCTCTCTTCACTCGAGTGTCCAAGACACACGGCCGAAGGTCAGATGACACGACAACAAAGTCGATCATTGACCTCAGACCTAGGGTGTCCTGGTGCCACGTGCACTGATGGACACCCTTGTGCTTGAACATGGTGTTCGTTATGGACAATCCGTGAATAGCACAGAAGTCCAATAACAAAACACCGCTCGGGTTCAGATCAGGGAGGCCGTTCCTCCCAATCACGCCCCTCCATTTATCACTGTGGCTGCCCACGTAAGCGTTGAAGTCCCCCAGTAGAATGACGGAGTCCCCAGTTGGAGCACTTTCCAGCACCCCTCCCAGGGACTGCTGCTCGGCCCATAGGCCGAAACAACAGTGAGAGACCTGCCCCAACCCGAAGGCGTAGGGCGCGACCCTCTCATTCACCGGGGAAAACTCCAACACACAGCGGCTGAGCTGGGAAGCTATGAGTAAGCCCACCCCAGCCCGCCGCCTCTCACCGCAGGCAACGCCAGAGTAGAAGAGAGTCCAGCCCCTCTCAAGGAGTTGAGTTCCAGAGCCCAAACTGTGCGTGGAGGTGAGTCCGACTATCTCTAGTCGGTAATGCTCAACCTCCCACACAAGCTCAGGCTCCTTCCCCCCCAGCGAGGTGACATTCCATGTTCCCAGAGCCAGTTTCTGTGTCCAGGGATCGGGACGTTGAGGCCCCCGCCTTCGACCACTGCCCGATCCTCCTTTCACCGGCCCATTACGTTTCCTCCTAGAGGTGGTGGGTCCACGGGAGGATGGCCCCACGTCGTCCTTTCGGGCTGGGCCCGGCCGGGTCCCGTGGGGAGAGACCCGGCCACCAGGCGCTCACAATCGAGCCCCAACCCCAGGCCTGGCTCCAGGGTGGGGCCCCGGCTGCGCCATACCGGGCAACGTAACTGGCCTCGTTTGTATGGTCTTGTGAACCGCTCTTTGTCTGGCCCGAATGATCCTAGGAGCTATGTTGTCGGGGGATTAATGCTCCTGGTAGGGTCTTCTATTATTATCATTAATATAATCTAATATTTTATATCTGTAATCAGTTCTATTATTATCATTAATGAAATCTAATATTCTATATCTGTAATCAGTTCTATCATTATCATTAATATAATCTAATATTCTATATCTGTAATCAGTTCTATCATTATCATTAATATAATCTAATATTCTATATCTGTAATCAGTTCTCTTATTATCATTAATGAAATCTAATATTCTATATCTGTAATCAGTTCAATCATTATCATTAATATAATCTAATATTCTATATCTGTAATCAGTTCTATCATTATCATTAATATAATCTAATATTATATATCTGTAATCAGTTCTATCATTATCATTAATATAATCTAATATGCTATATCTGTAATCAGTTCTATCATTATCATTAATATAATCTAATATTCTATATCTGTAATCAGTTTTATCATTATCATTAATATAATCTAATATTATATATCTGTAATCAGTTCTATCATTATCATTAATATAATCTAATATTCTATATCTGTAATCAGTTCTATTATTATCATTAATGAAATCTAATATTCTATATCTGTAATCAGTTCTATCATTATCATTAATATAATCTAATATTCTATATCTGTAATCAGTTCTATCATTATCATTAATATATTCTAATATGCTATATCTGTAATCAGTTCTATCATTATCATTAATATAATCTAATATTCTATATCTGTAATCAGTTCTATCATTATCATTAATTAAATCTAATATTCTATATCTGTAATCAGTTCTATCATTATCATTAATGAAATCTAATATTCTATATCTGTAATCAGCTGAGGACTGTTTCAGATGCCTGGCCCTCAGCCTCACCTATGGACTTCCTTGACCCCCCCCCCCCCCCCCCCCCGCCCCCCTCCACTCATCTGTCAGGATGAGGCCCACCTGCTGCATCCTTACCAACCTGAACTATGATCCTATAGATGAGCGAATGAACTAACAGTCCTTTATTGCCTGTCTGTCCGGGAGAGGATCTCTCCTTCAATGTGGTCCACAAAAGGTTTCTTCTTTTTTCCACAGCTAGGTTGTTTTAGGAGTTTTTCCTTACTGAGTAGCAGGGTCAAAGGACAGGGAATGTCCTGGGTCTGTTTAGTTTAGTGTAGTTATTGTTTGTGTTGATTGTGTGTTATGTCTGATGATTGCGTGTTTGTGGTTGCTTAACTGTTTGTGAAGCCTTTTGAGGCAACTGTTGTTTTGATATAGGGCTATAGAAATTGAATTGAATTGAAATTAGGTCTAACCCGCTTTGTATTACAGCCCCCTGATTTGTTGCGATGACTCCTGAAGGGAACTGACAAAAGAAAAATGATGTACATTTATAAACACATTTTCTGTGATAGATAAACTAGCACTGCACTGCCATTTGAACTAGTGTTATAAATTCTGGAGACAGGGACCTCAGATTCCCCAGCTTAGACAGCGGGAAAGTGGGAATCTCGTGCTGGGTCCAATTAGCAGACTCTTGAAGGCACTGTCTCCCTGTTGCAGCCTCACTGGGACGTCCCGCGCCTCCAGACCCTGATGTGATGTGGACAGACTGACCAGTAGATCCTTCATAATTGTCATTAATTTGATGTGCTTTGGGGCCTGAAATAATCTAAACCCCATGTTTCCATTTAGAGTCCGGGCAGGTGTCCCATGGCCCCATGTTTGGATAAAGTAATTAAAATAGCTTCACATGGTGCGACTTTAATTCCTGCCGGTTTCCAACAAATATCAGTGTGCGCTCTGATTCCAATCAGATCCACTTGTAGCCAACGTCCCTACGGCGCTGTACAGACGCAATCAGCTCTCATTTGCATGATGCGGCAGAGCGTCTCAACTTTCGGAAATATGGTGGGAATCAGGGGCGCACTCACACGTCTCGTTATGTCTGAAGAACCGCTCAGTGTTCTCAGCTGATTGATTACTTCCTGTGTTTTTCAAATGATTTAACTTAATGGAGAAAATGGAAAAGAGTGAATTGTAAATTAGAATGCTCTTGTAAATGCGTATTGTCTGTCTCGTTCTGTTGTGTGTTGCAGTAAATGTCCACAACACAAACTGCTGTTCTGTCACTCTTGTTGTAGTAACTGGGTTTGTGTGTGCTCTAGTACAGTGTTTCCCAACCAGGGGTACAGGGGCCCCTAGGAATATGGGGTACGGGAGCACTTTGCAGGGGATACGTGGAATAATTTCATAATTTACTTCCTAGAATAGGAAAAATATTTGCAGTCTTTCATACACTGCAAAAAAATCAATATCGGCATTAGTTAAAATGACTTGAATTCAGATTATTAATCTTGATTTGAGTAATTTTTTTACTAGATTGGATTCATTTATTATTAGGCTAGATCAAGGGTCCTCAACCCATCGATTGCAATCTACCATTCAATCATAAAGGCAGTGCAGGTAGATTGCGGAGCCCTGCCTTTCCAAATACAGCCATTATGCCTATAGCATTTGATTGACACGCAGATGGACCAGTCTGAGATTCCTTCAAACACACAGGACACCGCAGAAGCACAAGTAAACCGTCAAAACATCAGCGTTATGGCTGCTTTCACTTCAGTTCTGTTGTGGAGGCTGTGGGCGGCTTGCGTTTACTGGCCGCTCTGAACAGCGCTGCGGTGCTGACGCACACACGCGCACGCGCACACGCACACGCACACGCACACACTCACACTTTTTAACAAACTCAGATCATTATAATGCAACTTTAATTTCTTAAGAAGCAAATTACACAAAAGAAACAGGCAGGAGGAGTTAAACAGACCAGAGACCACACCAGCGATTTGTGGGTCCAGGATCCTGCTGGTTCTCCTCCTGGTTCTACTCTGGCAATGCTTTTTTTAGACAAAAGACATAAATGTGATTATCTAAGTGCCAAAGCGCAATTTTTGTTCCGGCATTGTTTGATTTATAAATTAAGCTCTGGACAAAGCTCTCACCTGCTCAGGTAAAAAGGGGTGTGGCTTTCATCTGCTCAGGTAAAAAGGGGCGCGGCTCTCACACCTATGTTTGCATCCTCCAGTCACTTCTTCTCTCTGTTCAGAGCCAGTCAGGCTGGTGGGAGGGGCCATTCGCTGTGCTGGGACTGTGGAGATGAGACACAGAGGACACTGGAGACCTGTAGCACCTTTCTTTGGATTGTGGGACCTGGAGGCCACAGCAACTGTGTGAAGAAGTCTGCTCTGAGAGACTGTGTCTGGGAAATAGACTACAGTTACACATCTGGTGTAAACATTGTGTGTTCAGGTAATTCAAGTTAATTCTGAAATAATCTGATACTGATGTTGAAGATACTGACCCTTGCTCTGCTACCATAGTGCCACTTACACAGAAATGAACAGTGGCAAGAAAAAGTATGCACTCCCCTTAGCATTTTTTCCTTTATTGTTGCCTTACAACCTTAAGTGTAAATGGATCATTGAGAGGTTCATGTCAGTCACTTTACATCACATGACAACAACTATGAAAATGAAAAAAAAAAAAAAAAAAAGCAAATTAGAAATATGACAGAAAAACATAAAACTTGAGTGTGCCAAAGTATGTATCCCCTTTTTAAAGTGGCCCCTAAATGAGACCCAGTGTTACTCACCTTCAGAAGTCACAGGAATAGTTACACTGAAAAAAATGATTCTGGCCCTTATTAAATATAAGATATATTTTTTTTAAAGAGATTTAATCAGTTTTTGATGTAATTAAATCCAACACATTTAATTACAATAATTATGACACAAACCGATTGGAATTTAAGTTAGTGTATTTTAATTGTTTAATATATTCACATAAAATGTGTGTAAATGTGAAAATGTAGTTATTGCGCATGCTCCTGAAAGCACCGCGAAAAAACAAGCAGAGCAGCCATCTTGGAACACTGCTTCGGTAGTTTTTCGACAAGACATTTTACATATTATTCGGTAAGTACGAATTTTCTGCCTTAGAACTAAGTTTAAGATGTGTTAGTTCGTCTGAAAACATGCAGCGGTATGTGTAAACTACAGGTAAATTACATATTAGCCACTTGACCGTATTTATTTGCATGCCACAGGTTTAAATTTACAGCGATTTTGAGTGCACCATAGTAGTTAGTAATACTTATTTGGGCGTGCCTGATTTTAGTTCATGTGGCATTGCTAATTGTCGAGCCGCTGGCAGAGAAAAGCCACGGGAGAAAGCAGACTGACTGCGAGCGTAAAGTGGCATGCACTCGCTAAAAAACTCGATGCTTGGATGTTAGAGGCATTTTTGAGGTGAGGGCATGCATGGGCGTGTTTCTGGTAGCACGAGGTGAATGCCACGGGGGAATAGTGGACTGTAAATATGAGCAGATATGCAGAGTGGCAAATACTGAAAGAGCAGCTACAAAGCGCCCCGGAGTAGACTTGTTTTCATGTGCCAAGATATTAGGACAGCTTATTTACACTGCTTCATATTATCAGATCAAGGTAAAAACTAGACGGTATATTTAACCAAAACGTCTTTTGACTGGATGCAAACGTTCAGTTTACTGGCAGTAAGATAAGGTTGGTAAAATTAACATGGCCACTTAATTGGAGTAAATATCATACACTTGAAGTAGTACAATTGAAAAAGCAACAGATTAATTTGTGTCCACAAGAGCTGCAAATAAATATTCACTGTAAACACATTTTTACAGTGATAATGCTAGTGTTCATGTTAATATAAAAGGCTACAGTTGATTGGATAAATATACTGTAAAGATTGGCTGTAAAGGTGAGTTTGGCACAAAAATATCATCTATGTGTCAGCACATCCAAATCAAGACACATTTGACTTAATTGAGAATCTGTCAGCTACATTAATTTCAAAGGCTGTCCAAGTGATTTTATTTGTAGTAGTTTTCACTAAAACTGCACTTTTCGGTTGTTCCACAACATGGCGACAGTACAGGTTATTTATCTTTCAAACACACCCAAATCAGGTATGTGGCACATTGTGGAAGGACTGTGGCCAGTTCATGTTGGACAGCACTTTTGTAACTTGGAGTGCCTGTTTGTGATTTGATTCTTCTTTCATGTTAATTGTTAACATTGAGTGTATATATGGACAACAAAAAACACTGTCGCTGTAAAGGACTTGGTTTATTGATCTGTATTTGTTTTGTTTTGCAGGGAACTAATTAGGCATCACCCCTACTCCTGCCTGGCTTTGTGATGCTGGTTTGGAAGTTTTCTGCTCACATAAGTTTAAATTCAGGTTGGACCTGTCTTTGTTTGGGTGGAGTGCCATTTTCTTTTTTTCTTCTTACATGTTTTTGGATGTATACTTCTAAAATGTTCTGTTTTGTGCTAAATTTAGGTGTCTGGGTTTAAAGTGCACACTACAGTGTTTGTTGGTGGTCGTGTGTTCTTTGCAGTTTGAAGCCTTAATAACAAGTGTCTGGTAAATATGAATTGCTCATCTGTCTTTGTTTTGAGACTAGTGCTGTTTTCTTCTGTTACATGGCTCTGAATGTGTTTAAAGTTGTATTACGTGTATGTCTAATAATTTAAATGTCCTATTTTGTGCCAAATTCAGATGACTGGGCAGAAAGAGCAACTACAGTGTTTGTTGGTATTTTTGTGCCAAATTTAGGTGACTGGGTAGGAAGCGCAACTACAGTGTTTGTTGGTCGTCCTATGTTCTCTGCAGTTTGAAGCTTCAACAGGTAAGAGTTGATATAAAAGCATAGTGTATATAAAGTTAACATTAGTGTTCATATCCCACTGTATATACATCTGTGTATTTTTTTTTCTTCCCCTTTTTCAATTCAGTTGAATGTGGCAGTGTAAGGATTGCGGAGCAGAAGTTTTAAAGCGATCAGAACTGTTAAAGCACTACAGGCTTAAACATAGACACTTTGGACGTGGGCATCCTATTAGGTGTATATGCCCCGATTGCCCTTGTATATTTAAAACATGGTCTTTACTTAAAACACACATATCAAGATGTCATAGTGAACCATCTAGAACAAACACACAAACATTTTGCTGTCAAGTTTGTGGGTTTAGTGAGCTTGGAACGGAGCATGATTTCTTTGGGCACATACACAGTCATTTGAAAAATAGCGAGACTGTCACATGTGTTTTTAAAAGCTGTGACTTCAAAACAAACATTTATACCACATACATTTCACATAAAAGCAGAAAACACAGTTCATTTACACCATTGGACTTTAAAGAGGATATAATCAAGGGACATTTGGAAGCTGAGTCACCTGCAGAGCCATGTGATTCAAATGACGGTTGTGATCAGTTTGAGGATAGTGACTTTATATTGTGACGCAAATGATCAGTCTGATTCAATAGAACTCAAACTTGCTGCTGTGTTGTTAAAGCTTGAAAATATTTTTCATGTGCCAAGTATTGCTATTGATGAACTTCTGGAGGAAATTCACTACTTGTTAAGCTCAGTGTCTTTGCCCAGCACAGCAAACATTATACAGGACACACTAAAAAGCTCCAGTCTCCCTGTTGATCAGTCTGTTGTTAGTGAACTTGCAGCTGTGTTGTGTACATCTAACCCTATCTGCAAAGCTATTGGAAAAGGTTGTCCACTTGCAACATCATTTAAGCGAAAGCAGTACTACAAAGAAAACTTTAACGTTGTTGAACCTATTGAATATGTTCTTGATAAACAGAGTAACAGGACACTGCAATATGTCCCCATTTTAAAAGTTTTGCAGCTGCTTCTTTCTGACAGTTCTTTTTTGAACTCTGTATTAAATTGTAGTCTATCTGAGGATAGGGTAGGAGAACGTGTATACCAGTCTTACAGGGATGGGTTGTTTTTCAAAAATAACTACTTTGCTTCAGCAGATAACGTAAGAGTGCTACTGAATCTTTATATTGACAACTTCGAGATTTGTAATCCACTTGGCACGTCGCGTAAAAAACACAAGATCTGTGGTGTTTATTGGATCCTTGGCAATTCTCCTCCTGGTAGCCATTCGTCTTTGTCTTCCATCAATCTAGCTTTACTGTGCAAATCTGAAGATGTTAAAACTTTTGGCTATGAAAAGGTTCTTGAACCCTTGATACAGGATTTGGTGACCTTAGAAAGTCAAGGTATTTTCATTGCGCATCTTGGTGATTTTGTGAGGGGCACCATTCCGTGTGTCATTGCAGACATTTTGGCTGCACATGGGATTTCTGGATTTGTGGAGAACTTTGTTGGTGACTATTTTTGCCGTTTTTGCCTTGCACATAAATCTGAAGTACAGGAGAGGCAGGTCAATTGTGGTGGGTTTACTCTGAGAAGTAAAGAAATGCACCAAAAGCATGTAATATCAGCACAGAATGACGGGAAACCTTGTTATGGTGTTAAGGGGCAATGTGTCTTCTCTGCGCGGCTTTCTGAGTTTGATGTAACCACTGGATACCCTCCTGATATTGTACATGACATACTTGAAGGTATATTACCGGTAGAGTTAGCACACTGCTTAAATCAGCTGATTTCAAAGAAATATTTCACGCTTGACCATCTCAATGAAGTTATTGGGAAATTTGACCTAAAATGGGGAGACAAAACCAACCGTCCTCATGCAGTTCCCAAAACTTTTGCACAAAAAAAAGAGCATCGGGGGAAATGCGCATGAGAATTGGAGTCTCATAAGATTTCTTCCTTTTCTTGTTGGTCACTTGGTTCCTTCTGATGAGCTGGCATGGCAGGTGATTTTAGACCTTAAAGATATCATTGACTTAGTTGTTGCACCAGTACACACAGAAATGTCACTTGCTTTTCTCGAGGCAAAAATAGCTGAACACAGACAAAGATTGCAACAGGTGTTCCCCAATTTCAGGTTGTTGCCAAAACACCATTTTGTGGAACACCATCCACAGATGATTCGATTCTTTGGTCCTTTGGTTGGTTTATGGACTCTTCGGTTTGAAGCGAAGCACAGTTTTTTTAAGACGGTTGTCCGTCACACTCGTTGCTTTAAAAATATCCTCATGTCCATGGCCACAAAACATCAGTTCATGATGTCCTATCATTTTGAGTCAACCACAGTTGAAAAGCCAAGCTTAACTGTCTCAGCTTCCTCAAAAGTCCCTGTTGTTATTTTGCACCCAGATGTACAAAAAGCTGTTAAGCTTAAATACCCTGGAACAAGTCATGTTCAACTCACAACCAATGCACTTGCCAATGGGCTTAACTACAACATTGGCATGATTGTGGTACGTGGCTCTGCAGGAGGCTTGCCAGAATTTGCAGAAGTTGTTCAGATGGCAATAGTGGGCTGCAAATTAAACTTCATTGTAAACAAGTTAGGTGCCTGGTACTGGGAACATTTTAGGGCATTTCAGTTATGTTCTACTTCAAACGTGTCACTAGTTCCACTTGATGACTTGGTAGACCAGTATCCTCTGGCCGATTACAGAGTCGGAGGCAGAAGAATGGTCACCCTTAAGAGATACATACATTTTAAAGGTTAGAACTATTTTAATTTAGTACATATTTTGTCAGTTCATGCTTTTATCCTTGGTATAAAAATTTAAAATGAGTTTAGGCTTTAGACAACTTGCATATGGAATACGCATGCACACGTGCACACACACTTATATAATTTAGTACTTTTCATGAAGACTGTATTAATTATTTGATTATTTTTCTAGATTAAACATGGCAGAGCATGTGAAGATCAGAGTAATTGTAAAAGATGATGACTTCAGAAGACTGGAGTTTGACTCGGGAATGCCACAAACCTTAACTGAGTTTTATAGGAGAATTAAAGAGGTGTTTGATATTGATAGAGACTTTCGTATTCAGTATATGGACCCTGATTTTAACAATGAGTTTATGAACATTACAACGATGCAAGACGTAAAAGACAGAAGCACGATCAAGCTCGTGTACTCCAGCACAGTAAGTCAGCTTGATTCTTCAACATCATCTTCTGCAAGTCCAATTAGTTTGCCAACAAGTCCTGGTGAAGCTGCAAGTTCTTCAGACTCTGATGCTACAATCATTCTTCCACAATCTAGTCCAACTTTAAGAACAAAGCCCTGGCCCCAGGACTTTCCCATTCCTTCTTTTACTTATAATGTGGCGGTGCAACTTCAGCGTGGAAATGAGGCATACAAACAAACTGGGGCTAAACTCCAAGTAAGTCCAGGACTGAAATCTGCCATTTTAGAAAAGCTAGCTGAAAACATTTTTGAATATACAGCATACCCGCAAGTTAGGCAAGTAGACAAAGTAGCAGAGGCACTGGTAAAAAAATATCCATGTTTGAGAGAGAACTCTGCTACTGGGTACTATGCCTGGTTGATAAGTTTGAAATACAAGATGGCAAACTTCAGGACAAAGCTCAGGAATATTGACTGTCCTGAAGTTACTACGAATGCCCTGAAAAAGAAATCGAGTGAGGACTGCCTTCCAGCTAAAAATGTCAAGAAGCCCAAGAAGGCTGAAGTCAACTATTGTCCTGCACACCCAGTAGGTGAGACAGAGGCAAGCCTTGAAGATCTCAGGACCCAGCTGTTAAATGACGTCAAACAAAGAAACAATTCATCAAAAGTACGGGAGAAGATGTCAATGACATTCTCCTACAGAAGAAAAGAAGTGGTACAAAACTGTCCATCTGTCGCAGAGTTTAAAGAAAGATGGCCTGCTCTTTTTACAGCTGAGGAGGTACATTGTTAAATTCACTTTTAAGGTGACTGAAATGCAATGTTATATCAAAAATATTGATCTTGTTGTCGTCTTTTCTCTTTTATAGATAAGTGCTGAATTTCAGCGTGTCATAACGCTTCCCCTAGAAGTGACCTTCTTTGCGGAGTTGGACAAACTTACACCTCAGCTGACGGCCACTTTTGAGAAGAAGGGTGGTGTCTGTGGCCAGAAGATGGCAAAGCACCTGCAAGTCTTGAAAGGGGTGAGAAATGTTTTTCCTCCTGAAACTGTGCCTAAAGGTAGTGATAAATCAGTATAAGTAATCATAAAGCTCACGTCTGACCTAACCATATGATTTCAGCGATGGACACCAGGTGAATCTGTTCTTTAGATTAAGACTCGCGCTATGAAGCAACGATCTATCACACAGTGATGATTTAGACTATCATTATAGGGGAAACACTGCTAAGGTTTTGCAATCCAAACAATCCAGTTGCTGGATTTATATTGAATCTAAATACAGTATGTTGCTGTGTTAACGCTGCTCTTGCCATATCTTGCAGGCTACATATGACGTGAACCTTAAAAGGGCAGCTGTCCTGAAAGCCCTTTGCATTTATTTTGGAGAAGATGACAACTGTCTCATTAGCACCTATATGGTAGGTTGGATTGCCATGTAATTTCTTTTTTGTATCAAATCAAAAATAAAAAAAAGTAGGTTTGTTCAAAGTAAAACTAATGACCTAAGGAATTTTAGTTATTTTGTAAAGTAATAAGAATATTTTAAGAATATAAACAAGTTGCTTTATTTGAAGAATTGTTAGTGTAGAGAACTTGTCAACTTTTAAAACCTTATACCGGTAGTTTGGGCTTAAGCAATAATTGCCCAAAATTGCATTTACCTATAAGTTAAGCAGTTAACATAAAAACATTTCTTTTTGCACAGTGTTCAGAGTTTTTCATACTGTTGATCTTTGCAGGATTACGAAGGCCCGAGTGTCCTTGCAGAGCTTCGAAACCATCCAATGGGTGTTTATGCCATTCTGAGGGAGGGTGAAGAGAACGCCTTTGCAGACATTGGACTTTATGTCGAAGGACACATCATACTGGATGACATTGCATCAGAAGCTCGAGCATGTACCTTGATGCTAGGGGTAATTTACGCTCTCAATCTTGCATATCCAAAACAACTGAAATATTACTATGAATTTGCTCAAAAAATACTTATGCACTTGGAAAGTGGAAAACTCTCACCTAAAGTGCTCAACTTGGCAAATAAACTAAACAGTAATTGATGACCAACTTACCATGATTGCAGGTCAAGTGGTAATGTAGGTTAAATGGCACCCTGAGTGTGGTTCTACATTAATATGTGTTTACTACATTAATATGTGCCTGTTCCACTATTTCTTGTCTTTAAAGTTTTAGTGTACTTGTTATGTCATACAAATGATGTAGATGTAAGAAGACTAAGAAAGCTGGAAGGTTTTATTTTGGACTTATTGGCTTTGATTTCAGTTATGCATTACATGACACAATGCTGGAGGTAAATTGTTTTATTTATATGTTAGAACTACCAATAAGTCAAACTTTTTTATATTTTATATACCTCTGTGTTTTCTCAAAGATGCCTAATAGTGTTACTTACCCTGCATAAAAGCAGCTTTAGGCAGAATAGAAAAATAGTTTCACCTCTTAAATGTATTCTATGCAAGTAAAAAATACAGAACTACTAGTCCTACAATATGTTGTCTGGCATGGAAACAGGTGTATGAAAATAAGCTAATGCTTTCAACATCCTAAATACATTATAAACATAGACGCATTAGAAACCCTGATTTACATATTGTATAATAAACGTTCATGGCTTTATTGGTATGTATTCTGTTCACTTGTGAACAAAATTTGAATTGTATAACAATTTTATTGTTAATAAAAGTTTGACCTAAAAGTTTAAAGTTTTGTTTTTTGTTAACATAGCTTAAAATGATAAATTAAATTTGAAACAATTAGTTTAAGTAGGTGTTAGGGTAGGATTTTTGATATAATGAATAATAAAATAATAATTAATTGCCACTAAAAACAAAGAGTAATTTCAACATAGATGTAGTTGGATTTAATGATAATTTCTAATTAAACATTACAAATAAAAATGGAGCAGAATTATCATATATTATTTGGATTAGAAGTAAACATTTTAATTGATTAAAGTTTACAAAAAAATTATATACCAAATTTAATTAATTTTATTGTTTGCAATATCGTGTCATGAAGAAATTGAGTAAATCCAACACATCATTTTTTTCAGTGTAGATAAGTTTGGCCTGACTGCAATTCACTGTTATTATGCCACAAAACACATCATTACAACATGTAAAAGATAAGGAACCACACCAAACCTGCCTAAAGAGGACCATCTAAAACTCACAAAGCGGACAAGGAGTGCATTCATCAGAGAGGCAACAGTAAGACCAAAGGTGACCCTGAAAGAGCTGCAGAGCTCCACAGCAGAGACTGTTGTATCTGTCCCAGGACCACTCTGAACCATACACTCCACAGAGCTGGGCTGTGTGGAACTGTTCTGTACTGGGAAACTGTTCAGAACTGAAGGAATGAAGGATGGAGCTAAACACAGGACCATTTTTTAAAGAAAACGACTCAAACTGTGCTGTACACTGCATCCAACCTGAAGGAGCTTGAGCTGAAGGAGTCTGAGCTGTTTTTAGATGAAAAATGAGCACAAATCCCAGTGATTTTATGGAACATGCTCATAAACACTTACCCTAGAAAAGTTGGAGCTGAAAGTCCTTCAGAAGGTGGTTCTACAGAGTACTAACTTGAGGGGGTACATACTTTTGTATGCTCAAGTTTTCTCTTTTTCTGTCATATTTCAATTTTTTTCACAATAACAATTTTTTGCATTTTCATAGTTGTTGTCATGTGATATAAAGTGATTGACATGAACCTCTGAATGATCCATTTCAATTCCAGGTTGTAAGGCAACAATAAAGGAAAAATGCTAATTGGGGTACATAATTTTGCTTGCCACTGGAGAGACTTTAGGCTCTGCCCAAAAGAAAGGACCCAAGGAAAAGGACAGAGAGGGAGAGACTCAAACGCTGTTTCCAAAGAAAGGTGTATCTAATACAAAAGTTTCATTCATTAACAAGAAGATCTCTAAGGGTTCAGTGTGGGGTGGAACAGGCAGCTGACAGCTCAGTTGGCTTACTTCATGTCACTTATTTCTGCATTAAACCATAGTTCAACTGTACACTTTTTAGTGTTTAATACTAATGATAATATAACGGTTTAGTCTGGTTTGTCTGCGCCTTTAAACTTGCAGTGGTTCAGACACAATGTGATATTTATTCTTAAAGCTGCACTACCTAATTTCTTTTTCCTTGTATTTTGGTAAAGATAATTATTTAGTTATTACTGCAGCATAACTGAAGTCATCTGAGATAAAAATGAGACTTTGAGGTCACCTGTGGGCTGTAATATAAGGACTTTTGTTTTACAGCGAGGGAAGGAACAGTTTAACCAATCACACGCTTTCATGGGACAGGAGCACTCTAATTGGTCTATAAATCCTTTACCTATCCAGAACTAGAATCATCAGGAAAAATGTGAAGGAGCTATTGTTTTATTTCAAATTTTATAGTTTATTCACTGTATTTTTATTTTATTTTTATTTCAAAGAATTCAAAGCAAACTCCAGATCTGTGCTGTTATTGTGATAGCTCCTGGCTGTGTACAGACTTCCAGGTTTGTGTAAGACTGTGATAGAGCGTTATGAAGGAGAGGAATTAGGAAAGGGGAGTGTATCATTCAAACTCAACATTTTTTTAGACATCACTTGTACAGTCACAAAATCAGGTAGTGCAGCTTTAATATAAGAGTAATAAATCTATTAAAAAGTTATGATGTCACAAACAATGGGATGAAGCATGGAAGTATGCCAGCTCACTGAGCACCTGTAACAGGGTGAAAGCTATACAACTTAAAATGTTACATCATGCTCATATTTTGCCTTCTCAACACAATAAATTTAATTCAGACATTTCTCCAGTCATGCCCCAAGTGTAAAATAGAAGTAGGTGGTCTCACGCATTGTTGTGAAAATACAGCATTTTTGGTATGTTATAAAATGTGAAATTGATAAGATACTCTCATTGCCTACCACTGCAGGATGTAACCCATTGTGTATGTTACTTGCAATAACAAATGTCGCTATCATTGGGAATTATAAAAGATGACTTTACAGAATGCTTACATTCTGTGCAAGGAAATGTGTCCTTCTGAACTGACAAAGCTGCGTCTAAAACAGAGTGGCACCGGACTGTACTTGAATATGTGTCCTTGGACAAGGTACTGCTTTTAATTAATTTGCCTAAATATAGTCTAATGCACATACGGTATACCAGTAAGAGCTGCATTTTATTATCAGACAGAAATTAAATATAGCCAAGAAGCTTATTTGTATATTCTTACATGTAGTCTAACTAGGCTAGGATTTTAATTCATAAAATGTGCTGATGTGGGATTCAAGCAAACAAACTGCTTCTCAAAGACAAAGGCCTTGTTCAGACTGCTGAATTTAGAATTTAGAATAATAGTTTTATAAGGATTGTTGTTTTCAGAGCAAGAGCAGGTTCGTAGCGACTTATCAACTCGCATTATTAGTTAAACTAAACAATTTTGAAACTACTGTCAAACAGGGAACGTGCCCTATGCTTCACTTCAGTGTCCTCTCTGTCCTCTGTCCTCTCTGTCCTGCTGAGGCAGGTGCAACGCAGCAACACACGAGTCTGATCGCTGCACACTCTTTCCTCCTGTCCCCGTGATCACTGCGCACTTTTCCCAGCCAGGGCCCACGTGCACTCCTCTGCTGAGAGAGTGCGTGCGTAAATGCATCAATCAAAGTGGAGAGAGAACGACCTGTGTGATGAAAAGTGCTCTGTAATCAAGAAAACTTTATCTGTGGCATAGTGAAAGTAGAAAGGCATGTGCTGTTTGGTGGCAGGGCAGCCTTGGAGAAATCCCCACAATTTTGCATCTTGTCCAACTGGCCACAGTGGTTAGTGGAGGTGGCTTCATTACCCACCACGCATTTGGCAGGTGTCTTGGTTGGAATGTTTTTTACCCTTTGGAGCTGAACTTATTTTCCCAGTTCAAAAGTCTCTCCTCCTGTGGATCTCATCATGCTGCTGCTGAGCCTCTGTCTGCTCACTTCTCTCACAGTGGCCCTCATTTATCAAAGTTGCGTAGAAATGGGTGCAGATTCTTTGTAAAAACGTGCTTATGCTGGAGGGCATGTTGGATTTATGAAACTGTGCGTACCTCTGCAATGCACAACCACCTGCTGATAAATCTGGCAGCTGAAAAAAAACGTGGTTTTAATGAAACACCCCTGAATATTCAAGGTTCAGGGCCTCACCCAAAGAATTTACGGCATGGACGCTCCAAATATGGTAAAAGAGAAATGACTCATGATGTCAAAATAGGCTCTGAGGCTAAACAACTTCAGTGGAAATAGCGTCCTGCAAGAGCTGCAGCTGTTAGTGGTGTTGTGGCTAATGCTAGTGCTGACAGCAGCTTAAATACTGACTATGGAGACTGCCAAAACAAATTGCGTAGTGTGATGTGCAGCCTTCAGTGCTAACTTTTTTTTGTTTGTGTGCTATTTAGCCACATTCTCTGCTTAGCGTCTTTACACAGGCCTGGTATGGTGCATTTTATAACAGACCTGGCCTTTAGAAGCAGAGAGGACTTAAACTAAAAGACATTTATGTCTACACTAATGTCACTGTGAGAGTAATGTACACTGTTGCTGCTTTGCTGCTGTTTTGTACTTAGGCTGTATTTAGGCTAAAAACATAGCTATGCAATGTTATTATATTACTAATTATTTCGCAACAAAAGTTAAAAAAGCAGATTTTTCAAGTTGAAGACGTTTCACCTCTTATCCAAGAGGCTTTCTCAATTCTGAAATGAACTGGTAAGAGAGCTGGTTTATATTCTTCTAGGAAAGAGGAGTTTAGACCTGAAACTAAATTCTATTGGTCAATGTGACCATGAATAGCCTGAGTGGTTTCGGGTCTCTAGGAGTCCTTTGTCCTCAGCTGGAGTGAGAGTCGTTAACCCTCCCCAGCCTGGTCAGCTCTTTCAGATGTTAATGACCTGAGTGAAACTGGTTTGTTTTGTTTGGGTTTCAGGAGACTGTTGTAAACAGATGGGAGGTTGTATCTGAGACCACCATTTCTGTTTAAAGAAGGTTTATCTTTTTTGACAAAGATTGCTTCTTTCACTCCTCGCTCAAACCATCCTTTCTCTCTGGCTAAGATTCGAACCTCAAGGTCTCTGAGGTCCGGGTTAGGGTTAGGGTTAGAAGAGGGCTGAGAACACAGCCCTGCAGATAGTGGATGAGGTGATGTCTCCCATCCTGACATTCTGTTGCCAGTGTTTTTCTTGGTTACAGGGATTATGGTGGCTGACTTAACAGGTAGGCAGGTTGAGACAGCACACTGGAGAAGCAAGAGGCTGAAAATTGTGGTAAATACCTCTGCTACCTGATCAGTAAATACATCACTGCATTCTTCACTGCACTGAACAGCGTAGACCACACTATTTGTGAGCGGGAGTTTTGTTTTTGGGGTGGACAAGTCTATGTCGGAGAGTTGCCAGGTTTGAATTGTACTGAAATGTTGTGATTATTAAAAATCCGTTCAAGTTTTTTTTTTTTTTTTTGAAAGTCCAGCTACATAGGGTAGGACCAGGTTCCTTATGGTTTATTTCTAATTCCTTTAAGATCTTGTTAGTCCTGGATTTGGAAAATGCCCAGTTGGGATATCCACAGTCTTTGAGGGCTTGGCGGATTATTGTTTACTGCCCTGAGTCTCATCACGTTTAACCCTGTGTATAAATCTCTACTCTCACAGCAGTTTTTCTCAGAAATGATTGAGTAAGGGTGAAACGTCTTCTAAAAACAAACCTTGTCCAGATGACCAGATGACCTTCATCTTTAACCTTTTTTACTAAAGTTAACAAAGATAGTTTCAAAAGGGCCAAAGTAAAGGCTCTTAACAAGTCAAGACAAAAAGAGGCTCTATACAGAAGAGCAAAATGTATAATCAAAACTAAGAAACCAAACACACAGACAATAACTATCTATCCATCCATTAATCTTCTTACGCTTTATCCAGGGCCGGGTCGCAGGGGCAGCAGTCTAAGCAGGGATGCCCAGACTTCCCTCTCCCCAGACACTTCCCCAGCTCGCTTGGAGGAACCCCAAGAGGTTTCCAGGCCGAGAAACATAGTCCCTCCAGTATGTCCTAGATCTTCCCAGGGCCTCCTTCCGGCGGGACATGCCCGCTTGTATCTGGGAAAACAAACAACAGCTAAAACTGTCAAACTCTCTAAACACGAATGACTACTGGTGTCTCAGATACAAAGCACAAATCACAATTCAAATACACAGTAACAGAACAAGAGACAGAGACTCTATTTCCATACACGATCTGGCCTAGCATTATTCTCACCTGCCTCACACTCATCTCCACACGGCTCTGCTCTGGTCTGAGCTCAGGGGTAAACCTGCAGCAGGACACAGGCCTTAGGTCTGACTCGAGTTTTTTACTGTATAATATTCAGTTTAATAAAAAATAATAACTTTAGAATAAATGTGATGTGCTTCCCCTTGAACTGCCACCTTATTGTGGTGGGGGAGTTTGATCCTAGGAGCTACAGTTAGCTCCATGAATATGTGGACACTGTTGGCACCGGAGCAGGAGCTTGGTTCACTGTGATAAGTCAGATCTGTTCCCAGTGCAGGTTGGACTCTGCTCTTTGTCTCTCTGTTCTGTTCATTATCTTTATGGACAGAATTTCTAGGCACAGGGGGACTGCACTGTGGCGGTTTGCAGCCGAGTGTGATGGGATTAGAATCAGCACCTCCAAGTCTGAGGCCATGGTTCTCCTTTGTAAAAGGGTGGCTTGCTCTCTCTAGATCAGAGGAGAGCTCCTGCCTCAAGTGGAGGAGTTTAAGTGTCCTCACTTGTTCACAGTGAGGAAAGGATGGAGCTGAGGAGGATCGGTGCAGCATCTGCAGTGATGCAGCCATTGTATTGGTCTGTTGTGGTCAAGAAGGAGCTGAGCTGAAAGGCAAAGCTCTGGATTTACTGTCAACCTACATTCCTACTCTCAACTATGGTCAGCAGCTTTGGGTCAGGAGGAGACACAAAACTCATGAGGAGAATTAGAGCTGGAGGAAGTGGCTGGGGAGAGGGATATCTGGGCATCTTAAAATAAATAATAAACATGAAGAGCTCCCAGCAGTTACTGAGTTGTTCTGTATTTCAGCCGAGAGATGCCCAGAGGATCCACAGAAGACTGGCACAGAGGATCCACGGAGGACTGGCTCAGAGGTGACTGCTCTGTTTTACCTCTTCAGCTCTGTCACACATTCATCTAGCAGGAACTGTCTGGACTTTCTCATGTTTCAGATTCAGATGTACGAGAACCTGTGTCTGGACCCTGGACCTGTGGAGTCCACTTACCAGAGCCTCAGTCCAGACACAAGAGTCCCCAACCAGGTCTACAGCCAGCTGCAGAGGGGTGACAGAGGGTGACAGAGGCTTGACAAAGGGGTGACAGAGGGTGACAAAGGGGTGACAGAGGATGCCAGAGGTTAACGGAGGGGTAACAGAGGGTGACAGAGAAGTGACAAAGGGGTAACAGAGGGTGACAGAGGAGTGACAAAGGGGTAACAGAGGGTGACAGAGGTGTGACGGAAGGTGACAGAGGGTGATAGAGGGATGTCAGAGGGGTGACATTGAAGTCAAGGCTGGCTCAGAAACAGCGTAAAATGGCTGTTCCATGATATCCTCAAAGAAATTACTGAAATAATGTTTCACACTGCAAAAAGTCAGCAGTAAAAAAGAAGAAAAAATAAAATAAGAAAAATATTACTTAAAATACACAAAATTATCTGCCAACAGAAAAAGAAAATTTTTATTAAGATAAAAAAAAATAGACAATATTTCTTCTTTCTAGTCTGAAAATACACATAGTTGAATGTGCTGACAACAAAATCACACAAAAATTATCAATGGAAATCATATTTATTAACCCATGGAGGTCTGGATTTGGAGTCACACTCAAAATGAAAGTGGAAAAACACACTACAGGCTGATCCAACTTTGATGTAATGTCCTTAAAACAAGTCAAAATGAGGCTCAGTAGTGTGTGTGGCCTCCTCGTGCCTGTATGACCTCCCTACAACGCCTGGGCATGCTCCTGATGAGGTGGTGGATGGTCTCCTGAGGGATCTCCTCCCAGACCTGGACTAAAGCATCCACCAACTCCTGGACAACTCCTGGTCTGTGGTGTAACGTGGCATTGGTGGATGGAGCGAGACATGATGTCCCAGATGTGCTCAGTTGGATTCAGGTCTGGGGAACTGGGCGGGCCAGTCCATAGCATCAATGCCTTCATCTTGCAGGAACTGCTGACACACTCCAGCCACATGAGGTCTAGCATTGTCTTGCATTAGGAGGAACCCAGGGCCAACCGCACCAGCATATGGTCTCACAAGGGGTCTGAGGATCCCATTTCAGCCACCCCACCCCTCATGCCACCCCACACCATTACTGACCCACTGCCAAACCAGTCATGCTGGAGGATCTTTCAGGCAGCAGAACGTTCTCCACAGCGTCTCCAGACTCTGTCGCGTCTGTCACATGTGCTCAGTGTGAACCTTAGAGCACAGGGCGCTAGTGGCGAATTTACCAATCTTGGTGTTCTCTGGCAAATGCCAAACGTCCTGCATGGTATTGGGCTGTAAGCACGACCCCCACCTGTGGACGTCGGGCCCTCATACCACCCTCATGGAGTCTGTTTCTGACCGTTTGAGCAGACACATGCACATTTGTGGCCTGCTGGAGGTCATTTTGCAGGGCTCTGTCAGTGCTCCTCCTGTTCCTCCTTGCACAAAGGACGAGGTAGTGATCCTGCTGCTGGGTTGTTGCCCTCCTACGGCCTCCTCCAAGGCTCCTGATGTACTGGCCTGTCTCCTGGTAGCGCCTCCATGCTCTGGACACTACGCTGACAGACACAGCAAACCTTCTTGCCACAGCTCACATTGATGTGCCATCCTGGATGAGCTGCACTACCTGAGCCACTTGTGTGGGTTGTAGACTGCTCCTCATGCTGCCACTAGAGTGAAAGCTCCACCAGTCATTCAAAAGTGACCAAATCATCAGCCAGAAAGCATAGGAACTGAGAAGTGGTCTGTGGTCACCTCCTGCAGAACCACTCCTTTATTGGGGGAGTCTTGCTAATTGCCTATAATTTCCACCTGTTGTCTGTTCCATTTGCACAACAGCAGTGAAACTGATGTCAATCAGTGTTGCTTCCTAAGTGGACAGTTTGATTTCACAGAAGTGTGACTGACTTACATTGTGTTGTTTAAGTGTTCCCTTTATTTCCCTTTATTTTTTGAGCAGTGTATATCTTAACACTAGTAGAACAGTAATAAATGCAAGCACATGTTTTCTTGATTTATTTATTATTTTTTAGTAGGAAAAAATGCTTAATATTAGAATTTAATGCTATACTAATTACCTTAATATAGGAAATGAGACAATGAGTCTTTCAACTATTTTTATTGTGCAAAGGGACAATGTCTCCTGTAACAATGAGCAGTCAAATCCTAAGACTAGGCCGGCTGTACATGCAAATGCCAAACCAATGAGATAACATCTCATATATCATTAGTGAACATTAGTGAATTGAAAATACCACCAAAAGGCATGGCTTGGTGCTGGAACAGGAATAGTTCTTTGAGCTACTCCCTAATTATTAACCTTTTACCATTCAGCCATGGCTTTTTTGTATGAAGTAGTCATGTCCCTGTCATGGATAGTGTCCAAGAGAACCTCAGTCTGGAGCACAGAGAGGAGTGTGAAGATGCATTCGGGATATGTGAGGTGAAATGTGTAATAACAGCCAAGGAGATACAGTACGCTTTCACTGATGTCCTCTTTTGGAAAAGTCAGCAGAAGAACAGCTTCAATAGCCAGGATGCAGTTTGTTTCAAAGATGATCACCACAGGGTTGCTGAGCGGTCTTGATTGAAGGCAAATGTTGGGGTCCTCTGCTGACTAATGCAAAGACAAAAAACACAGTGTAAAAACCCCAATATAAAAGTGTGAACTAGCAACACAATGCAAGATTTCTTACCTCCTGGATATGAACAATGACCTCACTTGGATGTCCCAACTTCTTGGGGAGAGCCATACGTGATGGGAACATCTCAGGTAATGCTTTACTGTTCACATGGAAAGACTTACTGATTTTTGCGCTTTTATTTTTGTGAATGTGTTTATGTGAAAATGTATAAAAGACAATTACCTTGGTCATACAATGGTGGCCCTGTGATATTTTTGAACACTCCATAAAACTGTGGCTGGTTAAAAAATATCTGCCAGCATTTCTTCCATTCCATCTTGAAGAAGGGGTTCCCTCTAACAAGAATTTGCTCAAGTTCATCCATGATCTAACAGTGAGACAAAAAAAAAAAAAAAAAAACCACAGAAAGAGAAAGATCATCTTGTGTGCATGGTGGTAATGTAAAAGCATGTTGTTAACTTAAAAATTGCATTCACTTACATGGAGTTCTCTAAAACAGGGATAAGCCTGTAGTATCTTCATAGGCCTGTCCTAATCTTTCATAGCATCAGAGTCAATGAAAGCTCGTCTTGCTTGAATTTCAAAATCCAGAAGCTGGGATACATCGTCCCTGTTGGGTTTGTTTTTAGTTTTGTACATATCCTGCAGAGTTTTATAATGTCTTGTGTGGCTCTGTGGGCTCTTTGGGAACAGAAAACGAGCAACCAACTTGTTATTTCTAAAGGGCCGTCAATAAAATGAAGTTTTATACCTTCCACTCAATAGATCTGTGTTGTTACTTCTAGATGGAGTTGATTTCTCAAGAATCACAATTGAGGGGATGAGGCAGGGTCATCAGTCTCTTCAGCGCACATCTCCTGGCTGTTCTGGAAGCTGAGGCCTCATGATCTTTTTCTTGAAGGGGTTGCACCTTGCTTCTTTTTTGGTGTTATCACATTCTGAACCCTCTTTAATATTTGCTTCTTCAAAGATTCCTAAAGAAGAAAACAAAATATTAAAACCACTTTAGTACCAAATAAGCCATTTAACAATTAACATTACAAATGGTAATTCTTTTGAAAATCTGTCAGTTACAAATAGAGACTTACACACTCAGTTCTACTGGTTGTAGATTTGTCTTGCAGCATTGGTTAGTATTCTATGAGACGTTTAGCCATGGCAGTCAGTTCATGAGGACATGGATACCAAAAGTCATCTCCTGTTGCTCTTTTAATTGAAATCATACTTGTATTCCTGATTAAACTACAGCAAAGCTCTTTTTGACAAGGTGTAGTCTCCTTCTTGTCCAGCATGCTGTTTTTCAAAAAAAAGTGCTTCTTGCTAGCTCTAGCTCTGTCTGTGTGTGTATAAAAAAAAAAAAAAATTGCTCGGGTCCTCTACCAGAGGCCTGGGAGCTTGAGGGTTCTGCGCAGTATCTTTGCTGTTCCTAGGACTGCGCTCTTCTGGACTGAGATGTCTGATGTTTTTCCTGGGATCTGCTGTAGCCACTCTTCCAGTTTGGGGGTTACTGCCCCGAGTGCTCCGATGACCACGGGCACCACTGTTGCCTTCACTTTCCAGGCCTTCTCAAGTTCTTCTTTGAGGCCTTGGTACTTCTCTAGCTTCTCGTGTTCCTTTTTCCTGATGTTACAATCGCTTGGTATTGCGATGTCAACCACAACGGCTTTCCTCTGCTGTTTGTCCATCACCACAATGTCCGGTTGGTTCGCCACTACCATTTTGTCTGTCTGGATCTGGAAGTCCCACAGGATCTTAGCTCGGTCATTCTCTATCACCTTTGGAGGTGTTTCCCATCTTGACCTCGGGACTTCCAGACTGTACTCTGCACAGATGTTCCTGTACACTATACCAGCCACTTGGTTATGACTGCTCCATGTATGCTTTCCCTGCCAGCATCTTACAGCCTGCAGTTATGTGCTGGATTGTCTCAGGGGCCTCGTTGCACAGTCTGCACCTGGGGTCTTGTCTTGTATGGTAGATCTGGGCCTCTATTGCTCTGGTGCTCAAGGCCTGCTCCTGTGCAGCCATGATCAGTGCCTCTGTGCTGTCCTTCAGTCCAGCCCTTTCTAGCCATTGGTAGGATTTCTCGATGTCAGCCACTTCAGTTATCTGTCGATGGTACATCCCATGTAGGGGCTTTTCCTCCCATGATGGTTCCTCCAGCACCTCGTCCTCTGTTTTCCACTGCCTGAGACATTCACTGAGAACTTCATCTGTTGAGGCTATCTTCCTGATGTAGTCAAGGATCTTGGATGTTTCATCCTGGACAGTGGTTTTGACACTCACTAGTCCTCTGCCTCCTTCCTTGCGCTTAGTGTACAGTCTCAGGGTGCTGGATTTGGGGTGGAACCCTCCATGCATGGTTAGGAGCTTTCGTGTTTTCACATCTGTGGTCTGAATCTCTTCCTTTGGCCAGCTTATTATTCCCGCAGGGTATCTGATGACCGGCAGGGCATAGCTGTTGATTGCCCTGACTTTGTTCTTGCCATTGAGCTGACTCCTTAGGACTTGCCTTACTCGTTGGAGGTATTTGGCTGTGGCTGCTTTTCTTGTGGCCTGGTCCAGGTTGCCATTTGCTTGTTGGATTCCAAGGTACTTGGAGCTGTCCTCAATGTCTGCTATTCTGCCGTCTGGGAGTGGGACCCCTACTGTATGGACTACCTTCCCTCTCTTTGTCACCATCCGCCCACACTTCTCAAGTCCGAATGACATTCCGATGTCATTGCTGTAGATCCTGGTTGTGTGGATCAGTGAGTCAATGTCTCTCTCGCTCTTGGCGTACAGCTTGATATCATCCATGTAGAGGAGGTGACTGATGGTAGCCCCGTTCCTGAGTCGGTACCCATAGCCAGTCTTGGTGATTGTCTGGCTGAGGGGGTTCAGACCTATGCAGAACAGCAGCGGGGACAGAGCATCTCCTTGGTATGTCCCACATTTGATGGACACTTGTGCAATTGGCTTGCAGTTGGCCTCAAGGGTGGTCTTCCACTGCCTCATCGAGTTTGCAATGAAGGCTCTTAGAGTCCTGTTGATGTTATACATCTCCAAGCATTCCATGATCCATGTGTGTGGCATTGAGTCATAGGCTTTCTTGTAATCAATCCAGGCGATGCACAGATTAGTGTGTCTGGCTTTGCAATCCTGAGCCACTGTTCTATCTACGAGCAGCTGGTGTTTAGCTCCTCTGGTGTTTTTACCAATGCCCTTCTGTGCTGTGCTCATGTATTGATCCATGTGCCCACTTATCTTAGCCGCTATGATGCCTGACATGAGCTTCCATGTGGTGGGGAGACAGGTTATTGGCCGATAGTTGGATGGGGCTGTTCCCTTCAGGGGATCCTTCTGGATCAGGATTGTCCGGCCTTCAGTTAGCCATTCAGGGTGGGTCCCATCCTTTAGCAGCTGGTTCAATTGTGCTGCCAGAAGTGGGTGGCCAAGGCTTGGAGTCTTTGCTTGGCAGTTTCCAATGCTTCAGGTATGGACATCTTGCTGTACCTCTTGGGTGCTTGTTGTTTCATTGCACCTTTCTGGAGCTCTGACAGTTGGCTCACTTCTCTCCGAGTTACCTTGATTTTAGCTTCTAACCTTCTTTTCCATGGTGGATATGGATCTTTATGGTTGCTCTTTGGTTGATAGCCAAGCTCCTCAAGGATCACTGCTGCTGAAGTGTATATCAGCTCATTGGTTTCAGTGATGGTCATCGTAGGTATTGTTCCCAAAGCTGCATTCACATCTTCCAGGAGACTTTCTGAAGGTACTTCACTCAGCCTGTGTAACTGGTGTCAGGGTTGCCTGGTCTTCATTTTAGCCATGATCTTATCTCTCAGGTCAGTTGCTGCCTCGCTCAGCTCGATGGTGCTTATTGGGGCTTCGTACCCAAATTCTGGATGGGGAGTTGGTGTTAACTCCCCTCTGACCTTGCGTCCTGGCTCCCCCCTTGCCATAGCATATGTGTTGTATCTCATCAATCTCAAGTTGTGAAAGCAGGTGCCGCTTGTGGATGTTGGAACACTGAGCTCACTGTTTAGCAGTGAGTGTTGATTGTGGGTTTCAAAGTTGCCATATTTCCCACATTCTCTTCATGTAACCCCTCTGACTAGGACTGGAGTAGTAGCATTCCAACAGAGCCTTGTTCTCGCATCTCGTCCACTTCCGTCTTGTTCCAGTAGCCCACTTCTCATCAGGCTGCTCTGGTTCCCCAACACCTGACGCAGACCTTCGGGCGACGTTTGAGCCGGTATGTCTCGTAATTCATTGTCTCTCATCATCATTATATATGAGGACTGGAAGTTGGTATTCGCCTCTGTGTGTCCCCTGTGTGAAAGTCGGTTGACTAACTCACTGAGCTACCCAGCCGCTATATATATATATATATACATATATAAACATGTAACCCAACTTAAAAGTTGAACTATTGAAAGGTTTTACTGATGGAAAAAAAAAAAGTTGAATATTATATTTTGTTAGAAAATACCTACGTACATAATAGCTTTTTTCAAAGACCTATTAAATTATTGAAATTATTTTTTTTTGTTTTTGTGAATTTAATGAGTTTAATTTAATTGAATAGTGTTTTTTTTTTTTACTTTATTTTTTAACAAAATATACAGTAACTTGACTAAGTGTAATAATAAACCATAAAAGTAATATATTGTTATTTTATATTTTTTAAGACAGATTTTTGTTTATCTTTAAATTTATTTTAAAGATAAAAATGCAGGAGAATTAGTATTGTATTGTATATGTATGTGTATTTTTTTGAAGAATTATCAACACGATTGAGTGAGGGGGTTCTCAAAGTATAACAAAAGCCCAGGGTTACACTAAAAAGGTTGGGAACCACTGCTCTAGTAAACCAGGAAGTGTTTGTTCGTCTGCACTAAGGGCCAATTTACATCACAATGCTTTTGGGTGAATCTGCGGTTTTCTGTCTTTTGTTTGCACAATGCCAGCAATTATGTCTTGGAAAAATGCAACTTTTGAAGCGCTCAAGGAGGTGTTCTCCTCTCACAGTGCTCCTTTCTGCTCTTTGGACTTATGCAGACTGTCAATATGGCGTCTCCAGTGAAAAGAATGGCAAAAAAATCCCTGTTCTAGTCACAGTGGGCAAGCAATTGTAAAATACAGAGATTTTATGTGACACATTGTGACACACACACACAGTGGTACATTCATATTTTATAAACCACTGTTAGCAAGTAATATTTGATAGTGCAGTCAAGATGTGACAGGGAGAGAAAGCAGGGAAAGACATTCTGCAAAGTGTTGGAGTCTGGACTCGAACCCACGATGCAGAGGCAGCACTACCAACTGAGCTATACCATAGCCATGTAACCCTACTGGGGCTTTAGGGTTTCATTGCCCAGGGTTAGGGGACAGTGTAGTGACTTTATCACTTTGTCAGCTCAGAAAGCTCAACTTGATTTTGGGTTTGTTCAGTGGGTTTTGGATCTTTTTATGTGAACAAGAGCATTTAGTACTGTGGCTCTGCGGTGCAACATTAAAACAGTTTTTGTCCACTAGAAAAAGAAAAGCATAGGTAGATTGTTTTTAAATCTTGCCTTAGAAAAACATCCCTCAAATAAAAAATAAAAAAATACACAAAAAAATGAAATAAATTAATTAAATAATTAAATAATAAATAATTAATGTCTACATTAAAAAAGCATAATCAAAAAACGTTTTTGTCCATAGAAAAATAAAAGCAGAGGAGGATTTTTGAATGCATCGCCTCAGAAACCCACCTCGAAATATTCCACTAAAATAAAGCCTTGTCTCAATTTGTAAAAAGTTTGTTTTAAAAACACTCATTCATAAATAATAATAATAATAATAATAATAATAATAATAATAATAATAATAATAATAATTGCAATAAACTCCTCCAAAAAAAATAAAAAATAAAAAATGCATGTCACAAAACAGGGCTTATTTTGATCCAGAAACTCTCTTATTTTGACAGAATGTCACCCAATAACTGTGGAGGAGTAAAGTGCGATGCAGGGAGGAGGAGGAGTCCAGGACATGGCTGCGCTGTGGGCTGTATTAAACAACTAAAGGATTTATGTATTATGTATAATAATGTTATTAAGTAATATGTTAAAATATAATTTAAAATTGAAGTATATATGAGCAATTGCTTGGTATTTTGGCATGTGTGTTGTGCAAATCACAATTTTCATTTTGGCATTGTTTGATTTACAAATTAAAGCTGCACTACCTGATTTCTTTTTCCTTGTATTTTGGTAAAGATAATTATTTAGTTCTTAGTACAGCATAACAGAAGTCACCTGAGAATTAAATGAGACTTTGAGGTCACCTGTGGCCTGTATTATAAGAGTTTTTGTTTTCGAGCGAGGGAAGGAACAGTTTAACCAATCACACGCTTTCATAGGACAGGAGCACTCTGATTGGTCAATACATCCTTTATCTATCCAGAACTAGAATCTATCAGGAATAATGTGAAGGCGCTATTGTTTTAGTTCAAATTTTATATCTTATTCACAGTATTTTTATTTTATTTATTTTAAAGAATTCAAAGCAAACTCCAGATCTGTGCTGTTATTGTGATAGCTCCTGGCTGTGGACAGACTTCCAGGTTTGTGTGAGACTGTGATAGAGCGTTATGAAGGAGAGGAATTAGGAGAGGGGAGTGTATCATTCAAACTCAACATTTTTTTAGACATCACTTGTACAGTCACAAAATCAGATAGTGATAATATATATATATATATATATATGTATATATATATATATATATATATATATATATATATATATATATATATATATATATATATATATATATAAAACAAGTAAAAAAAACATTTGACTTCCACCATTAAAGATAATCTCAAAATAAGAACACATACACAGGGTCAAATTAAAAGAGGGTGCTGTTTCCCCAAAATGTCTCCCCCTTTTAAAGTACAGCTACCCTGAAAATAATTTTTAAGCATTCAGCTGTGGCAATTTTTTTAGTGCATTCTTTTTATTATTATTATTATTTGAGGAATAGGTTTCTTTTTAGGCCAGATTATTAAAAAATAATAATAATAAATCTACCTCTGCTTTTATTTTTCTAGTGGACAAAAAACAATTTTTATGTTGCAACTTTCTTCCCAATCCTATTGGCTCTAGTGGACCATTGGGTGTGAAATTGTGCACACCCTGCTTGTGCTTAATACAAATGACAATATTAATAAACAGTGGTGGGTGAAGAACTGAAAATCTGTACTTAAGTAAAAGTACCTAACAAAAATCTTCTTCTTCTTCTTCTTCTTCTTCTTCTTCTTCTTCTTCTTCTTCTTCTTCTTCTTCTTCTTCTTCTTCTTCTTCTTCTTCTTCTTCTTCTTCTTCTTCTTCTTCTTCTTCTTCTTCTTCTTCTTCTTCTTCTTCTTCTTCTTCCCCCCAAGTTTCAAAACCTGAACTTTATGATTGCAAGTCAGATGTGCTGCCCACTACACCACAGAGGGCAAAAACTAGTTTTGAATTCTTAAACAATTCAAACTTTTACTCAAGTACAAATACAAAACACATAATCCAAATTTACTCAAGTTAAAGTAAAAGTATGTTCTACAAAATGTACTCAGAAAGTACTTCTTCAAAAAAATGATTTAAGTAAGTACTTGAGTAAAAGTATCTAGTTACTGTCCACCACTATTATTATTATTATTATTATTATTATTATTATTATTATTATTATTATAACAGAATCATAGCGATGTCTGTACTTGGTTCCATTTTCTCTAACCCAAAATATTTTATCAGCATGTGATCCAAAGTTTACAAATATAAGACTGAGGTGAAAAGTGTTGTTGGTGGTGACATTAAAACTCTACAGGGAGGAGCTAATTGATTGTGTGTGTGATGGCTGATAATATCTGCTCATGGCTGTACTGAGCAGAGTCCCACGGCGCTGGCTCCCCCCTGGCTCTGTGCCCTTGATAAAGTCTGCACAGCATTATCTTCACTGGGGCCAACGCAGCGTCCAGGGCCTTATCTGCGCTGACCTTACCAGAGCGCGCATTAATCAACAGCAAAGACAGAAATTAGCCCCACAGCAATCTCCACACAATCTTACTATGATTAAAGCTCTGGCCGCACACTTCTGACACCGCCAAAAAATAATCAGAGGTGCTGCGTAAGAAGTGCAAGGATGTTACAAGCTTTAACACCGTGGAACATGTTCAGAGGGCACAGTTTACAATAAGCTATTTGTACTTTGACTGTATGCATCCCCAGAGCAAGTATCTGTACTTTTTACCACTTCATTTCTGAGTTGGTTTAAAGTACAAAGTATTTTGAGTTTTTGTTCAAAATCATGAGTTTTTGTTGTTGCCTCATTGTAGACACACAGTACTTGCAGGTACTGTAAGCAGCATGAACTGGTTTAAAAATGGTACTGCAATCTAAATCAAAACAGTGGTCTCTTTTCTGATTGGACGATTGGCGATGCAGTTTTAGAACAACTTGGCCATTATATAGAATAAAATTTGAATTGTTAATAACTCACCATTGCACCATTGTTATCAGTAAAGCTTTAAACATGTTTACATCATATCTTAGCACACATGTAGGTAATTTTTATGAAATACAAAACATATTTTCTGCTTATAGCACCTGAAATATAACAGATGCAGTAAAGTAGTACTCCTTTAGAAACATCAGAATAATAAAGACAGAAGACCTCAGCGACAGATTCAGTCTCTTCTACTGCACCAGTTTGTTCATTTCATCTGGAATCAGCAAAATTACTCACATTTAACTCATTCATGAGCTGTCCAGTCTGTGTGAAATACTTAATAATCTTTATAAATTCATTTTTTGCAATATTTATTAAAACTACCCTGTATAAGGCTTATAAATTGGTGTATTAGAAAAAAATAATAATAATATTAATAAACGGTGGACTCTGTGGGACTTGAAAAACCTTAACCAATCGTTTTCGTCATGAGTACAGTAACCATTGTTCCATGGACTCGCCAATCATTCTGACTTCCTAGTTTCGGCGATACGTGCACGTTCTTGTGCCTGCGCATGAGTACGCAGTATGTTTCTGTAGTCCAGCGTTTGCCGAGCCTCATCGTAGTGTGGACAGCCTGACTTCAAAGAGCGCAATGGCTGAGGAAAACCATGAACCGGGCGGTCGCAAAAGGAAAACTGTTTTTGAAGTGCACCAGAGGAGGAGGAGAAAAACTGTAGAAGAGCAGAATAAAACCTGTGTGGTTCTTGGCGATTTTTTCAAACAATGGCGTGTGCTGAAGGAACAGAAAGGGCTTCAGACGATGCATTGGTCATCAAGTTTCTGCTGGACAGGTTCATTTATCTTATCGTTTGAAAAAAATGCCTTTTTTCTTTATCTGTTGAACCATTTCCACTGTACAGCAAATGTCAGTTTGCTAATGCTACCAATAGCAGGAGGACATATTTCTGCTGTGAGTGTGACTGGGTTTGTGTGGGGAAATAGGTCAAAGGTTGTGCAGACAAACAATGCAGGTCTAGGTTTAGGCGAATCTCTGCTGATGCTGGCTGTAAACAAACATTTGTGTTCTAACGCTCGTGCACGTCGCTGTGGAGGAGTTCTTTGGAAAGGAACAGTGAAGGGCGGGGCCTGACGCATGCGCATTATTCAAAAAAGGAAAAACAGTCGCTGGTTTGTCAGCAGTCGAAAAAAAAATCCTCCCTAATATCTTTAACTTTTTTACTCACAAGTGCATTTGAAAGTGAGTACTTTTAAACTATTACTTAAAGCTAAACTACCTGATTTTGCATCCAAGTAGTGAGAATAAAGTACTGCAACTTTTCAGTTTGCCCCCTCCCTCTTCCCTGACTCCTCCTACATTTCTCATGCATGCTCTATGCATATAACACACATAAACCTATTGCTAGCTACTATATTCTATCAAGATTTTACCATTTCTTACCTGTCAAGAAGTAAAAAAGCTAGCTCTGCATCCAGTTTTAGACCAGTGTGATACTCGCATTTTATTTCTTCTCACGTTTAAACCCCTATTTTGACTTCCCCGTCAAAATCAGTGAAGGGCAAAGACAAGTGGATAAGACGAAAGTCGTGTGTTGACATTGTCCCACAAAGACTGGGTATGCAACGGGCAACACATCCAATTTGTTAACGCACTTAAACAGTTACCCAACTGTAAATGTCACGGCTATGAGGAAAAAAAGCAGTGTGGTGCAAACACAGACCACTTGTAACTGCAAGTAGAGTGCTATTGTTTAACTTTTATAATAAATACATTTTGCAAGATTTTTTTTTCTACCAAAAATGTACCAAACAGAACCTTCCAAAAAACTAAGCCAAACTGAACCGTGATTTTTGTTGATACACCCCTTCTGCTGCTAAAAGACGCACAAAATAAATTAAAATGATGATGATGATGATAATGCAATTTTATACAATATTATATTATAGTTATAATAGGGTTTGAGCCCATTGTAGAGTTTTAGCACTAGATTAAATTACTGTTAGCATGTAGCCTTCAATGCCCAGCTGAATGTGGGCAGTAGTTGCTGATGCACACTGTGCACTGTGTGAATTATGGAGTTAAAGAGATAGTCCATCCACTGTCTGACAATGGGTGTTTCTCATTTGCCAGGATCTTTCCTTCGGAGTCGGCTTCTAAAGCAAAGCCGAGTGTCCTGCTAATGTCGCATATGAGCGCTTTTGGATCATGCTCAGAGTGTGTGTCATGTGTTAAAAATATCAGACATCAGAACGTGAACTTGTATTTGTAGAGTGTCCTCATGTATCAGCATTTTGGTCTGGAAAAAAAAAAAAGCGCTTACAGAAATGCTTAGAAAATATGTCATAAAAAAAACAAAACAAAAAAACGTATCATTAGCAGAATTTATTCCATAACAAAATGTGCATCAAAATACGTTAAAATTAAATAATCAGAAACAGCAAAAACTATTAGACAATTTTGTTATTGACTTTCCTCCATGCAGAGCCTAAAATGTGCTTTTTAATGTGTGTCTCTTTATGCTGTTATTTCTTGCACTATGGGGCACAGTAGTTATCTATTTTATTATGTTTATTATAGGGACTTTTATATCATATTTAAGTTTGTCTTCATTGTTAAATAAACTTTGCACAAAAATGTGGTTGCAGTGCATTGTGGGCACTTTGCAGCAAGGTGAGGCCAGAGAATTAACAGGTGCATCCTTCGTGAATTACCCAAACGGAGCAGACGAGCTCCAGTGGATGTTGGGAACTTAACCGTTTGGTACAGCACTTGGCGAGGAGCTGATGACGTGGATCACTCTGAAGTGGTTCAGCCGCAAAGGATCCTGGCAAATGAGAAACACCCAAAGTCTCCAGTCCAGGCCAGCTCTGGCTGTGTGAGCACTTGTTCATGATTGGTGTACTGCCTTCCAGCCCAAGTCCTGATTGGCTGCTGTGTCCTACTGCTTTGCATTATCTGATCAGTGCAGCATCCCAGTCTCCAGCCAATCCTGTGCATCCACCTGCAACTGCCACACCCTCAAGCCAGTCTGCCTGTCTTAAGTAGAGAGTTGATTGTGTATGAGGGAATAAGAGATTGACCAGTGGGCTGCAGTAATGCAGTTAATGTACTGTTCTTTTACTTTCCAAAGCACACAAAAATTCCTTTTAAGTAGACACATTACACAGTGATGCCAGTCCATTAGTATGTGGACAGGATGTTACTAGGAGTGGACAGATTGATCCAAATATCAATACTGCAAACTTTTTTTTTTTTTTTTTTTGTGCAGATTTTATTGCACGTTTTCTTCTGCCATCTGTTGAAAATCTGTTCTAGGTTTAACCTGCACTTCACAAAGGAAAGAAACAATAACAAACTAATTTAGTGTAAAGAAAATGTATTGAGAATTTGTTTACATGAAAGCACTTATACTTATGTAGTAAGTATTAGTATTGCAAATACTGTCCTGGTATTTATTTCATATCAGATGAGTAAAATTGCAGTATCACACACCCCTAGTTGGAACTAGAGTTGTCAAAAAATCGATACCAAGATATTAATCAATACCAAAATGAGTATCTAAATTAGATATTAATTCTGAAGTGTGGAGTTAGAAATAGTGATATGTATGAATAATGGTTTACCTCCACCCGTACAGCCCCTCCCCTGCATGAGCACAGGAGGTGGACAGGCCCAGTGTCAGCGCAGCAGAAAACTTTCCTCCATCAAAACAGCTCTTTAAATACAATTTATTAAAAGGTGTTCACTTGCCTCTATCACCGCTGCACACTAACCTCGAGAGCCAGCACAAGCAGAGTGGACTTCCCGAATGAACCAGGAGCACTGCAGTCTGGGGCTCACTCAGCCCCATGTCTGTCCCAGACTGAGCAGCATCTGTCATAGAAAAAATGACACAAAACTGCCTAAATGTAACTGCAAATGTCCCATTTACAGTGGGGAAAAGAGAGTAGCTGTTCTGTTTAAACCATCACTGTCAGTTACTGCAGCCACAGACAGTGGACCACGTTTTCAACCTGAGGTCTGTGAGCCAAATTCAGTCCATAAATCACGCAATAACAATATAAATATGAGCCATGGCTACTGCAGGCTAATAACCTACAACCAGTTATATTTGAAAATGCAAACAGGCAAAATGTAATAAAATAAGACTTTGTTGCAAAATTACACCTTTTAGGAGACACATGTTTAATTTTAGAATTTTTTTTATTTTATTTATCTTAATCTTAAGTGGTTTTGAACCACATTAGAATTATGTTCCAAATAGTGTCACGATACTAAAATTTCAAACTCAATTTTGATACTTAAAAAAAACCTTGATACTTGATACTATTGTCGATACTACGGTAAAAAAAAATTAAAAAAATCCACTTTTTATTGAATGTTGTTTGAGGTAGTACATACAGGCTTTAACTGCCCCCTTTGCCATCACCATAATACATAAATATACATAAATATCCTTATATTAATCTACTCATGGTAAAGGGTGATATTAAAGCCTATTTATACTACTTCAAACAACATTTAATAAAAAGTAGATTTTTCTTTCTTTTTACCGTGGTATCAAAAATGGTATTGAGTATCAAGTTTTTTTTTTAAGAATTGACATTGAGTTTGGAATCATGACACTAGTTGGACCATAATTCCTCAGTGAGCAAAAAATGTTACCTAACTCTCTAAATACACCCTTTTTCATTATTATTCTGTAACAGTGAACCAAAAGCCTTTTATTTGGAGTGGCGAGTGAACGGGAGCAGACACACTCTCTTGACATTCTAATTAACAAAGTAGTTCAGGAGACACTGCCGCTCACTCTGATGTTGCTTTGTTTGGGAGAAAAGTACAATTAGCTGTACATAATGAAACCAATTTAGGGAATGATTTCACACACTGTTTAGTAAAGTACTAATGAAATTACAAGTCCTTAGCCTCCCTACATTAATGAATCATTACACAATTCATTATCTAAGTATGTCTGCGGCTTTGTGCGGACATGACAATTATATTTATTAAAGAAGGAGCTAATTAAAGGCACAGTTTGCAGTGGAGGGGTTTTATCTGCGCACAACAAAAGGTGTGTGTGTGTGTGTGTGTTCGGGACAAGCAATTAGTCCGCTCAGACGGGAGGCCTGAGCGGGGGGCACAGAGAAATCAGGAAAACCACACAGCCACGATGGTAATGAGCTGTTTGAACAAGCTCTGCAAACAAGCTGGGAAAATGATTTCTGTACAGTCAGGACATGTGCGCTCTAGTAAACACTGATTTAAATGACAAAAACACATGAGCCTATAGGATAAAGAAGTCATTGCAGAGACTAGAGTTCCATGTGTTCAAAGGTATATCTGCTAATCGGAAGAAGAAAATGCCAAGCCATTATTTTGACACTTAAAAAAAAAAAAAATATATATACTCAATACCATTTTTGATACCACATTTAAAAAAATAACACTTTTTAATGAATGTTGTTTGAGATAGATATATGCTCTAACTGCCCCCTCTACTGCCTCCATGTTAATCATACAATATGTTGAATAGAATTACAGTTCATAAGTATTTGGACACTGACACAAGTTATTTTAGCTGTTAACCAAAACATGTTCAAGATATTAGGGTTTAGGAATTCCAGCTTTTTAATGTGTAGCTGCCTCTGTTTCAGGGGCTCAAATGTAATTGGACAGATGAACATTACTATGAATAAAATGTTCATTTTTAATACTTTGGGGAAAATCCTTTGCAGGCAATGACTGCCTGAAGTCTGAAGCTCATGGACCTCACCAAACACTGGGTCATTTGTGGGTCTTTCTGCCTTATGTTTAGTCTTAAACAAGTCAAAGTAATGCTCGATTAAGCTGAGATCTGTTGACTGACCCCTTGCAGAATATTTCACTTATTTGCCTTAAAAAAAATCCTGGGTTGCTTTTGCAGTTTGTTTTAGGTCATTGTCCATCTGTACTGTGAAGCGTCATCCATGAACTTTGTGACAGATGTTCCATTCTGTTCTTGTGCATAAAACAAAACAAAAAGTAACTTTTGGGGTCAGAGCCACGGGAGAGCTTCTTCCTGTTATGTCATCGAGCTCACCTTGTCCCAAAATCACATTCTCCTCAAGAGTATTCTGGGAATTGAGCAACGGCCAAGCAGAGTCGTATGGATTTTGTTGGTTTAAATTGGGTTGCTGGGACAAGGGGAGGTGTAGTTGAGGCGTGGCCCTGCTCCCGAACCTCAGTTAACAGTATCCAGTTATATATTATATTGTAATTTTATAGAATACACAGAGCAAAAACAAATTCAAACATTAACATTTTAACATTGTATAATAATCAGATATTATCTAGTAGTAAAGCATTAATAAATACATAAACAGATTGAGAAGTATTATTGGCTCATGTAATACAAGCACATGTTTGAACCAGTGTCAAAATACTTCATACCTCCTGACTTCTAAAGCCTTGTTCCTCTTGCCCTGCTAAGAAGTAGAGTGATTATTTACCCTATCGCCCGTCTCTCCAGTGGGCTCATTTACCTCCCTGCCCCTCTCACAGTCCCCCCCATCCCTCGAACATCTCCGCCTGGAGCTTGTCTGGGCTCGGCTTGGCTCCCGGCTGGATGTATAAGCCCCGTGATGGATGCTCAAAGAGTTGACCCAGCGACCAGTGAGCCAGCGGGCAAACAACACCGCATCTACACCGCGCTGCCAAGGAGAATATTGATTTTTTTTTGTTGTGTGCACTTTGGACACCAGCAACAAATCCAAACTGGCCCCATCTGTCTCAGGCTGGAGAGAATCCAATCGCTTTGCATTGTTACTAAGGAGACAGCACTGTACCGCCCGCAGTTTGTGTTTCTGTTTCTGTTTTTTTTTTTTGTAGTGAAACAATGCACAAGGCAGGATGGAGCCTCCCACACACAGATGTAGCTCTGGGGAGGCATGAACATACGAGGTGCTGCGTTTGAAGAAGCTGGGAACAAATCAAACTGACCCGCTGCTGTCCTGGGGGTGTTCTCCACACGGCTCATCCTGGGCTTAAAAAAGAAAAGTAGCCCAGCGCCCTTCTCATCAGCTCCAAGCAGAAACACACATCAGCCTAGAACAATGTGAACAATATTTCATCCAAAATCTTCTAAATGTGTGGCTGTTTTGTTGGATATTCTTGCAGATTTACACTACTCCAAAACCCATAAAGAAGACACCAGCTCAACTCTGTAACATCTTAGTCCTATAAAGACATGGATGGAGGTCAAACTATTCACTAAACCAGGCTTGGTCTCCTCTAGAACAGCAGCAGGTTCACAACCTTTAAAAACATTATGTGACTAAAAGAAAACATTTGTAATAAGTACTCTACTGGAGCCATAAAGAAACAGGAGGCGGGGATAGCAGAGGGCAGAGTGTTGTGGTCTTTTAAACACAATTCATAAAAAAAAACAAAAAAAAAAAACACTTCACTTGTGAGGAATCAGTGGAAAAAAAAACAAAAAACTGTTTTGGATAATTGAATGAGAGCAGACTGGATGTAGAGGGCTGTGTCAGAGAAATAGAGCAGTGGTTCCCAACCATTTTTTCGTCTTGTGTACCCCTGGGCTTTTTGTAATAGATGAGAAGCCCCTCACTCATTTGTGTTGATAATGCTTCAAAAAGATACATTAAAAAGACATTTTATTGTAAATACTAATTCTCCTGCATTTTTTTAATATATAAGCCATTTTTTTAAGTCTTTGAAAAAGGCTATTATGTATGTATGTACGTATGTATTTTCTAACAAAATATAATATTGAAATAATATTTCTTAAGTAATAAATTCCAATATTTCAGTATGAAAAGATAGCAAATATTATTTTTCATCTATTCTAGGAAGTAAATTATGAAATTATTCCACGTACCCCCTGCAAAATGCTTGCGTACCCCTATGTGTCCCCATACCCCTGGTTGGGAAACACTTGAATAGAGGATTATTCAAACATATTGTGTTTTGATGAGGCAACATTATACAGAGAAAGAGAGGAAAAGTTGATTTAGCAGAATATAGCCCCTTTAAAACTTCACAGACGACAACAACTACTGCATCAGCCTCAGCATCATCAGTGCAGTGGAGGCCTGTGAGGCTCTAATGAGGTTCATTATTCTGCACTGATGCATCAGTACTTTAGTCTGACAATGACTTAAACATGAACACAACTTATAATTCACTACTGTCACAGTATTAATAAAAGAAATCTAACATCTTTTTAAAATCAATCATAAAACTGACCCCTTTGTGTGCCTAAATATTAGGTGAACACTGAAGGTCTCATTTTTTCAGGCTTTTAAAAATAGTGTTTGCATTAGTGTTTCATGGTTTTTAGCTTCACTATAACTATAATCTCTTTTTGTAGTCTTCTTTTGGGGTTACTGTTACTTTGACTTTGCAGAGAATGTTTGGATTAGGTGTCTGTCACCCTCTGCTGGCAATGATGGGGAATGGACAGAGCATAGAATGGCTAATTAGCACAGCTATAAGCAACATGATGCTAACAGATAGATAAATGAGCTGTGCTTTGTAGTGACAGAGGTTTAAGCACTGAAATGATCAGAATGAGTCCAGTGATGGTGTATGGGCTTTAGAAACAGCAGGAGCACTTCCTGGTTTCATGTGTCTACGTAGAGCTGTGAGACCGAGCGTTTTCAGCTTTTGCAAAATAGATGGCCTCAACATTATTCAAAAATGTGTGAATAAAATACTACTGCAGGTATGTTTTTGAGGTGCAAACAACATTATAACATGGTTAAAAGCTCAAAATCGATATTACAGCCAATTTATTTAAAACCTTAAAACCTCTTTTTTTTCATCACCTATAATGCCATTATGTTTGAGAGTTTGCCAGATGCATATTATTGGTGAGCAGATTGATCCAAATATCAGATCAATACGAGCATGATGAGACTGATTCTTTGGTTGTGTCTGTACTCCAAATTCATCAGAAAGTAGAGGTGTCTGTGTGAAAAACAGCTCTTTGGCGTGTCTTTCCTGCTCACTCTGCTGCTCCCCTCCCTCCAGCAAAACCTCTGTCAACTGGGAGCGAAGAAAAACAAAACAAATAAAATAAAACAATAAAACTTAATAATAATAATAATAATAATAATAATAATAATAATAATAATACCCTCACAGTAAATACACTACATTTATGTAAACGCATAGTAAAAAATAAATAAATAACAAAATATAGAACAAATGGATAGAGAAGAATTAGAGGAAGAACTGTAATTTAAAAAAAAAAAAAAATCTATATATATTGGGCGGCACAGTGGCATAGTGGCTAGCACTCCTGCCTCACAGCAAAAAGGTCCCAGGTTCAATTCCTGGACCAGGTGGGGCCTTTCTGTGTGGAGTTTGCATCATGTTCTCCCCGTGCCTGTGTAGGTTTCCCCTACCACTAAAATGTACGATGTACAATAGGTCCCCCATGGGGCCAGGACTCCTCTGCAAAAGAAATTTTGAATCTCAGTGGGACTTTCCTGGTTAAATAAAGGTCAAATAAAGTCAATCTCTATATGTTAATTATATGGCAGTATTTATTATATTAAAATATAATAGCCTTAATATTTTGGAAATTTACCTTAATTCATATTTTTACATAAGAATAAATAATAAATATCAACATAAACCCTGCTTTCCTGATGATACTATATACATAACTACTTTATCGAGTCATTGTACTTATTTAATTAAACAAGATTACATATCCTTCATAACCCATCTTTTCTTCAAAATCCTGTTTTGTGTTTATGATTTTTCTTTTTTGTGCAGATTTCATGATTTAAATAAATTATAATTTTTTCCCTAAAGTCACTCACAATCTGTTCTGGGTTCTAACCTGCACTTAGGAAGTGGAAAAAAATCACAAATGTATTTAGTGATCAAAAACTGTATTAGTTGTATTCCACCTAGGTAAAAAGTTGCAATTTGAAACCACTAAGTTCCGCAATGGGGCACGACTGGTTTGCTACACTGCCTTTAGTGGGATGGTTGAACTTCAGCTGAGGTGGAAGTCTGTTCTTTGTGTGTTTGTTGTGTTTTTGTCACTTTTACCAACTGCGCCAATGTGTGGGAAGTGCATTATTCTAGCTGGCGCACAAGAAACCCATTTTCACTTTTGCACATTCAGACGGCTTCCAGAATAATCATAATTTGGCCCAGTTCTGTGTAAACCAATCTGTCTCGCGGTGCAATCATGTGGCTTTATTACTAGGAATAGCCGCTGAATTGTTCCTCGTCAGTCCCCTCCTCCTCCTCCTCCTGTCCACTCTCTGCTCCACACAGATGAGGATGTATGAGTCCTGGCAGTGCTGGGCCCACTCTGATGGCACGGCGCCTCTGAACTGCCTGACACCCCGCAGCACTTTTACACATTTGATTTACATTTATCGATCGGCCTGATACGAGCCATTCATCTCCGAGAAGGCTGACCTTTTTTCCCTGAACAAGTTCTTCATTTCCAGCACTAAACGCCCACAGACAGTGAGTGCGGAGCGCCATAAGGCATTGTGTCTGCTGCCGTCAGAAACATTAAATCAATATGCATATGAAATCTTCTGTGATGCCGCTCGTATGGCTCTATCAGCCAAACATTCTGTGCCACTCGCAGTTTGGCTGGCTCCGAGCGCGCAGACGGAGAACACACAAAACAAAGCAGTGTCGACCCAGATCTGAACATGTGTTGTGCATTTATTTCTGTCGGTTAGGCCAATTTGCATATTTGGTTTGCTTCATGTTTAATTTGTCAATGAAAGGATCTACACTGGATTATGGCTTTAACTAACAGATGAAAATGGGGTTTCTTCAATACCATCAATAAGACTGACTTTCAAATAATGCAGCATGAGCCTAAATTCACAATGTGCATTTTTTATACAGGGAGTAAAATATGGCCAGCCAGGCTAACTCTTTTTCTATTCTACACAAAGAAGAAGAAGTCTTATATCCCTCTGCTTGAGTTTAAATTTCCAGGGGCGGGACTTACAGGCATATAGTAAACCAATCAGAGAAACGAAGGGCTGGACGTAAGCAGAGCACTGATTTCTATCACAACAAACAAAGTGGCAGTATAGACACCAGGGTTTGTGCATGGCTCAACAAGTTGAATTTAAGACTTTTTTAGACCTTTTTAAGACCATTGTTGAAGAGTGTTAAGACCTATGTCATAAACCTGCAGTGCACAAAAAGCTGAGTCACAAACATGGCCGGATTAATTGTGACTATTGATGACAGTGAGAGCTGAAAGCATTTTGTTCTATAGATAAGAAAAAAACTGAGCTTTCGTATGAGCAACAGACATCTTTGAGAATTTAAGTGAGCATTTTAGAATAAGCTGTGAACACAGGTAGTTATATCAAATGTACGTGACATCTTTAAGACCTAGTACTCTGCATCTTGACAAATTTAAGACTTTTTAAGGCCTTAAATTTAGGTTTTTAAATGTAAGATTATTTTAGACTTTTTAAGACCCTGCAGAAACCCTGAGACGCATATGAATGGCTGTTGCCGGTTTTGTGTAATGGGCTCAACACACAGATGGCGGTGGCGATTCTCCTCTGTTTCTTATGGAAACGAGTGATGAGGCGATGATTGCAAGTCTCCCTCCTGTGAACACCACATTAGTGCTCGTGAAATGTCGCACTCGTGCATGTCCTCGTTAGGGGTGTGCAATACTGCATTTATTTCTTTACTGATCCACTACCAAGCAAATACCAGGCCAGTATCAAAGCAGCTACCAATACTGATATTGATGTACATCCACAAGCAGCTTATGTGCTTTCATTGAAGGACTCTAAACCTCTAAAGGGGTTTATGATTTTTGCTTTCCACTGTTAGGTGCATGTTAAAACCCAGAAAACATTTAAAAGCAACATTAGGCAAATACACAATTAAAGTTAATTATTTATTAACATCAAATTTGCACAAAAAAGATAAATCCAATTCTTCCTCCACAGTTGACAGAGGTTTGGAGGAGGGAGGGGGAGTAGAATGAGTAACAAGATGGACTGAAGTGAGCTGTGCTTTACACAAACGTGTACTTTTGAGAACAGACGTACAAGAGAAACTGGAGCAGACTTTGAATTGACTGGCCCACCATTATATCAGTACAGCCTCATCAGTGCACATTCAGAGCCTCAAACAGTTTACAACCCAGTATTGGCCATGACCAGGTGGAGCTGACAGTAACACACAGCAATGGCAGCTCAGATAATTACAGATACATGCACTTTTACTCACCATGATTTTCAGATTAAGTTCCTATCCTGAGGTGTCTGTGTCCTAATGGCTTTGTTTCTCACACTTGTACACCACCAGTCTGCAGTGTGGCCTACTCCATTCAGGCCTATTACTTTCATAAAGCACTGAGCTGCTGCTGAACCTTACCAGTTATGACATGTGTCATAACTGTCTACATTTTAATGCTTAGTTACCAAATACTATGACTGGAGCACCAGAGTATAGCTCAGTTGGTAGAACTGCAGTACATACACACGGCAACTACAGCCTGCCTTGGCATTGTGGGTTTGAGTCTGGACTCCGACACTGACAAATATCTCTACCCAATGAATTTCTGCCACTACTCCACTGCATACTGTCTAATAAAGCCTGAAAATGGCTGAAAAATATCTTTAAAAAAGTACCATGCCTCCATATTTAAGGGACCTTTTTAAATTCAAATGTAGAACTTGCATAGTTTTCTCCTTTGACCAGAATAGAAAAAGGTTAATAACTATAAAAACTCTTTATAATACATTTCCTTTTGTTTCACTTTCAAATGACCACCAGTTTTAATGAGAATGACTTCCTCTGCCCTCGTCCTGACACCTGTTACACACTTATCAGCACAGTGGACTCTGAGTGGGTTCTTGTTCTTGTTCTTGTTCTTCTTCATCTTGTTCTTTGCTTTACAATGCTGTGGTCTTCACAATTTTGTGCCAAATCTCTCATTTTTCTTTGGCTCTGTCTCATGTTGACAATCCCAACAGAATAGTGTGGTAGGTCGTCAGCTACTGTCCACACCAAGACAAGGTCCTAAGCCTCTTCATGTTGGTTCCTCAGCCCCTAGGCATCATTGACTTTCATGGCGCAGCTCCACCCTCTGTAGGGATGCCATTAACCACTTGGCGCTGATGTCAGGAGTTGTACCTTCCCCATTCACCAGCCACTAACTGACTGGCTACCCTCATTTAGTTTAGCCAGTGGGTTGACACCATCGCCCGGCGAGTGGCCATCGCAGTGCCCTGGCAAATAGGTGGGGCTGAACATGAAAGTTGTGTGTTGTATGTGGCCCAGTGCAACTTTGCACACCCGAAGGTCCGACTGCTCAGGTGCAAGGGTACTACTTCTCTACAAACATAATCCATGCACTCAGTGCAGTATCCTCACTAATATAACATCCCTTACTGCAGCAGAAATCTGAGTAAAATCAAATGCTTACAAAAGACATCAGAAGTGTCTGCCCTGGAAGACATGTCTCTCATCTTTCCTTCTCTCTCCATCACTGTATATAAAGACTGAAAGACCACAAAATGATAGACAGTCTGTGCTGGTCAGGATCAGCCCCGGGTTCAAGAGGCGCGCCGTAAAGTTTCCATTCATAAACCTTTGACTATAGATCACTTTAGGAGTGACATGCAGTGTACTTCCTGTGCTATTTTGGTAACTCTTGGCATACATATTAGGGGTGCAGTGATACACTAAACTATAGTTTGGTTTGGTTCAAGTCTTTTATATATATATATATATATATATATATATATATATATATATATATATATATATATATATATATATATATGTTTATCTCCCACTGTGATGTAATGTAAGTACTGTTAAATGGCTTTCTGTAGCTTGTGATGTCCATCTGTGGTCAGAGACATGGCCTCACACCATAGAGGTCACAGAGGTCCACACTTCAGGATTTTTATATTCCTGTATAACTAAACCATGACTAACCCAGAACTAAATTAGGTCTGAACCAGGACTAAACCATGTGTCCATGTGGGTTATTGCTTTAGCTCGAGCTGAATGACTTAATAAAGGCTTAAATGCGTTATCTGCCATGATGTTTACAGTGATTCTGTTTTTAGCGCATGAACAAATTGGACATGTTTCCTGCTGCAGACCGCATCTCTGCGGAACAATGTTGATGCACGATTCTCATCTTATCCACTTGTCTTTACCGTCATTGTTTTTGATGGGGAAGCCAAAATGTTGCCATACAGGAGACAGTAGGGCTTCTCATTTGCCATGATAATGGTATATGCTGTCCAGTTACTTAATAGCTTCCATTTGAAAAGTCACTTGTGAAATTTAGTTTCGCCGCACATAAGCTCACACTAAGTCATTATTTTTAATTATAAATATGTGTCAAAATTGTACACAAGTGGACCGACCCGAACATGCCGTACCGAAACAATTCACCACAACCACGTGTACCTGTTACACCCCTAATGAATTTTTTTTTTTTTTTTTTTTTTTTTTTAATACTTAATCAGTACATACTATAGCTCTTGCAAACCTGCTTTATTAACAAAGGAGGAAACCATTTCTGAAACTTCTCTGATTTGAGGTTAACACGCTGTGGAACATAAGTCTGGATAACTGACTTTAACCCTCTACCTACCAACCTACCAGATTACTGAGTGGAGTCACCTTCTATCCTGCAGATAAAACTGTAAAATAAATAAATAATAATTTTTTTTGTTGTTGTTGTTTGGTTTTCATTAATGATGTGTTAGGACTCTGCCAGAACCTATCCGATCTGTGTAGGACAGGGAGAGTAGGACCTGGAGGACTTCATGTTCCTGTCTCAGTTCAGACTCTGTCAGGACTTTGTTTTTAGTATTTCTTATAAATATTTTTACTTTAAAGTATGTGACCACACAATCCTCTCTGCTGTGTGTGAACAGTGTGCTCCTGAGGGCCTCAGTAAACCTGGACAAACTTAAAAATGACAAACACTGTGCCCCTAACCTCCCTCTAGTATGTACCGCATCAAATATTAATATTTTGTTAAAGAAAAACTAACAAAAAGTGGTATAAACATTGAATGCATAGGCAAAAGTAGGTACTTTTGACTGGGTAATTAGTAACCCATCATCAGAAACCAAAAACAACTATATGAAGTCATAGAAAACGAGTAGTCCAACAAAGTCATGAAAAATCAGAGCAAAAAAAAAAAAAAAAAAAATGCAATATGACAAAAAATATACACCCAGGATCATGTTTTACCCCATTTGGTCGGTTGGGGGTTAATATTCTGTGTAACATTATACGTTACAGCAGGCGGTTCTGTGAATACTTTTTAAAAAGTTCAAAGTTTGACAGTATAGAGGCATGAGGACATAAAGCAAGCACACACATGTCCAAATACATAAGACCTCTGAAGAATTTGTTTCATTAAAAAAGTGTACCTATAGTGTACATGTATTAGTACTTGTGTCCTTCAGTACATACTTTAAACAATAACAATCCTTCTCTAGTGTTCTGTGAGCTATGGAAGTTCCAGTCCGCCCTTGAACTTGGTTTCCAAACTCTGCTTCACTGTTGGACCTGGGCTCAAATCAACTGTTATTTTAAGGCAGTGTCACCTTGAGACCTTGCATTATTAAAAATAATGATAATCAGCAGAGACACATTCCTCCAGATCTGCCTCATCAGCGGACGTCGAAATTATCCACTTGGCTTTGGAAAATACAGCTCTGGCTCTGCCAACAGCGGAGCCTTCATTTAGAGAAAGACAAAGAGAGTGGGGCCATTTAACAACTGCGTATGATTTACAGCATTCACCTTTGAAGAAGTCAAACTGAAGCAGGCTTACATATCTGCTGTCTCAATTAAACACTAATAGGGCTCATATTTTCCAATAAGCGCCTCCTAATAAATCTGTCCATGCCAGGCCTGTAATGGCTGTGAAAGAGAACAGAAACACTGTCTGGAAACTGGAGCACACACGGACTGGCTCCTTCATAATTCTGGAATGTGCAGAGCTATAAAACGGAGAGTAATGTGTGCTGTGATTTTCCTCACCATTAGCCACTCCACTCCTGCACTGCTCTGCTCGGTCTGTTAACACCACTGGTGTGGGCAGGAGATTTATCAACCCCACCTCAATGAGAGTGTAGGCCGGCTGTCCACTGACCTCACATCACATTCTCCTCCCCCAGGACAGAGGCCGGAGTGGCCCCCAGGACAGAGGCTGGAGAGACCCCTAGGTCAGAGGCAGAAGTGACCTTAAGTTTCACGCAGAACAGAGACAGGAGTGGCCCCAAGGACAGAAGTTGGAGTTGCCCCCAGGACAGAGCCTGGCGGCTAAAGTGGTCCCTAGGAAAGAGGCAGAAGTGGCCCCCCAGGACAGAGACCAGAGTGGCCCCCAGGATAGAGACTGAGGGTTAAAGTGGCCCTCAGGACACTGACACTTTCAAAAGTTAATTGTCAGAAAATTTGCAATAAAGTCATTAAAAATAAAATTATACAGAACAGACAGCCCCCTGTACTGAGGCTTAGCTCACTTCTGAAACAGAGCACAGCAGAGACAGACTCACAGAAAAAGTATTGGATAAGTCTTGTGGATAAATGTTAAGCAATAAAAGTGTATTCTCTTAAATAACTGTATTTAAAAAGCTGAATCAACAGCGTTTATTGTAGACTCTGCAGTTTTGTGTGGCCTTCCTCTGACACAGAGGGGTGTGTTACTGGGCTGAAGTGATGGCTCCGAGCCAGGTTCAGTGCTAAAATAATCTCTTTAAAAAGACATTAAAGCCCGGCCTGGCACAAACCAATATGCCGTGAATCAGGTTAACCTTGGATGTTTAGAAAGCTGCAGAGTTCTGTGATAATCAACACACTGCGAACCCTTGCACTCTGTTACAATATGTGCACACTTTGAAGAAATGGGCCCAATTATCAGAAGACTGTAGTATGGTGCAGACATAATTAAAATGCGCTCATTACAAGGCTGAATTTTAAATAATGATGAAATAAAAGCAAAGAGCTATTCATTATTCACGACATGTTCAAATGTCTTTATTAAAGCTGCATATTAAACTGCATATTTCATCAACACTGCACTCACTGTATGTTTTTTGCACAAAAGCCTTCCAAGCATTGCACTCCGTTGTTCCATAAAGAAACTATCAGACTTTTTTGGCGAATGTTGTTCTTGAAGTCTGATGACATTTATGCTAACGCTAGCGCTGGGAGGAAGCTGTGAGAAAATGTGTTGTTTATACCCTTTACAAGAGTTTCTTGTTTGTCTCTGGTGCTGGGACTTTGAAATGTGCCACAGTTTTTGTGGGAGGTGACACCACAGCCAGCCTACACTTCAAAAACTGGCTCAGCTCAGGAAAAGTTGGGCCGAGAGCAAGCTTAAAACTTAAATGATCGGTCCACAAGTACAACCCGAATTCCAGAAAATTTGAATCAAATGAAAACTAAAAGATTTTCAAATCACATGAGCCAATATTTTATTCACAATAGAACATAGATAACATAACAAATGTTTACAGTGAGAAATGTTACACTTTTATGCACAAAATGAGCTAATTTCAAATTTCATGCCTGCTTAAGGTCTCCTGGGACAGGAGCAACACATGGCTGAAAAAGCCAGAAATTTTAAAAACATTCAGCTGGGAGAAGATCTCATGAAATATGGTCCAGAAGCGCCGTTGTGTCCTGGGCCAAGGCTCATTTAAAATGTCCTGTTTCAAAGTGTACTATAGTCAGACCAGTCCAAATTTGACATTTGTTTTGGAAGTCACGGACAACAGGTGATGGCAGTGTCCTCTGGGCTAAAGAGGGGGAGACCTTCCAGTGTGTTGTCAGCATTCAGTTCAAAAGCAGCATCTCTGATGGGAATGGGGGGCACAAGTGCATATGGGATGGGCAGATGTGTATTTTGGAAAGAACTATGAATGCTGAAAGGTTTATAAAGGTTTTAGAGCAACATATGCTCCCCTCCAGACAATGTCTATTTCAGAGAATGCCTTGTGTATTTCAGCAGGACAATGCAAAACCACAAACTGCAGCTACAACAGTAGAGCTTTGTCACAGAAGAGTCTGGTGCTGAATTGCCCTGCAGTCCAGGGGTCTCATCTATAAAACTGTGCATGAATTTTTTACTAAAAGTCTCTGAATCCATCAAAGAAGGACAATGCAAAGTGACTTCTGAATGAGATTTACCTAAACATGAGCTGCTAATGAGAAGGTTTCACAGAGAAACATGGATGTTTATTTTATTTAATATGGGACAGTGCACATTAATTAACATGTGTTCATCAGTCCAGCATGTAAATGTGCTAGAGTTAGCCAAACAGGGTAATTTTCATCTGTAGTCCCATTGGCAGGTTGATGGCAAAGAAAAAGGACATTTAACAGGCACATAAACAATCAGGCCATTACACATGACACAAAGACAAAAGTCAATGAGATATCAGAACAGATTAGTATAAAATAGAACATGCTAAAAACACAGGGTACAGGAAACACAGATTAGACTGAACAATAGACAGACAACAGTCTCTCCAAAGACAGTAAGGAGGTTAGTTAACAAAAAGTTAAGTTATGTGGACATGTCTGATTATCCAGCAGGAACTGTTTAATAGATCTATTAAAGATGTTAAAGGACCATATTCCAGGAGTGTGAAGCTCGTACTGAAAAAAGCCGATTGTCCAAATGCAGTTTTTTCTGAATGGAATTTTGCAATCTCCTCTGCTAGATGACCGAGTACTTGTATTTAAATTTAACTGAATGAACTCCATTAATGGTGGTGGGGTCAAACCATGAAGAATTTTATAGACAAGTATAATGTCTGAATAATTAATAATGTTTTCCCAACTTAAAAAATGATATTTGCTCAGAATTTTACAGTGATGAAAAGAGTTTGACTTTTTGTCCAGTGTTTTTATGGTCTGCTTATAGAGACTTTCTATGGGCAGCAGAGTGGTCCTGCTTGTCTGGGTCCAGCTCGTCAGACAGGAATTCATGTGAGAAAGAATTGTGGCGCTTAAGAATAATTTTGAAGTGTCTGTTGTCAGATTATTGCAAATGTGTCTAAAATTGACCAAATTAAATTAGATTTTGTTTCTCAGGACACATTTTTGACATGTGTTTTGAATGACAGCTGTGAGTCCATTATAATACCCAAATACTTGTACTCATGTACTTCTTTTAGGACTTGCCCATCAACCGTGACAGTTGGATCTAACTCTCTACTTGCAGACTTTGTAAAAAACATACTTATGGTTTTACCAATATTCAGGTGTAAACATGATGTTTTTAACCAATCACAAACTGACACCATTACAGACGACAGCTTCTCGGCAGCCTGTTGTTTAGTTTTTGCATGCACGTAATTTACCGTATCATCTGCGTATAATTGACAGGTTGCAGCAGAGCAAACATCAGGCAAATCATTTATATACAAACTAAATAAAAGAGGGCCAAGAGTTGAGCCTTGAGGCACACCAACATGATTAGACACTACGTCAGATATTTTGTTTTCCACTCGCACACATTGCTTCCTATCTTTCAAATAAGATTCAACCCACTGTATAACTTTTCATGAAAAATTAGAATTTTAATAATTTGGTAATTATTGTTTCTATTTTAGAATGCGTCACCTCTCTAAAGGTCAGTATAGGAGCATTGGTATTCAGTGGTACAACTAAGCAATTAGACTGATCAGAGTCCTGGATCATGGTTGTTATTGATGTGATGAAATACTGATTAAAAGCACTGGCAACCATACTTGGATCGTCATGTACTTTTCCCTCTATCTTCAGTTTTATTGGTCTTTTTTCAATTATTGATTTTCCTGTTAATTTTTTTAAGCTTTGCCAGATCTCTTTAGCATTTCCTTTTGAATTATTAATAGTGTTAATAAAAAAAGGTTGCTTTTGCCTTTTTTTTTTTTAGCTCTTTTGTAACTTTATTTCTCAATGTAGTGAATGAATGCCTATCATGATCTTTCTTGCTTTTGAGTGCCATCTTGAGGGCATGGTCCCTTTGTCTCATAAGGTACCGTACTATATCTTCATTTAACCAGAGTAGAATATTTATGTGACCTGGCTTGCATTTTATTTTTCTCATGAAACTATTTATAGTCATTTTAAGTTGCATCATAAATTACCTGCAGCTATTATCCATACTTTTGCCTGTAAAATGCTGACTACAGTCGAGGTCCCGTATTGCATTTTCAAAAAAAGGTAACTCACTATTAGGAATTTTAAACTTTTCTTGTTTCAGTATCAAATAGTAAAGTTTTCAGTTTTCTTAGAAATACTATCATGTTATGGTCTGATAATCCAGTATCCAAATTATAGGTTTTCTTTATTCGTTCAGGTCTATTTATAAGGAGCAAATCAATGAGTGAGTGATCTAGATTTAGTGATCCTAGTTGGTCCCTCAACCATTTGTTTAAGATCAAATTTACTTGTTATGTTTTTCAGCTCCTTTCTTTGGTGTTTGTCGTTCCAGTTAATCTTAAAATCTCCCACTAATATTATTTCATTATTCACATCACACTGTTTAAGCAATACATTTAATTTGTCATAAAAAAAGACGTTTTGCATTGGGGGGCCTATATATTCCAAGCAAAGTGAATGACATTTGATCAGTCAAAGTTATTTTAATGCCGATACATTACAGATCATTTTCATTATTCCAATTTAATTGTTCACATTTTGTATCCTCCTTGAAATAAAGTAGCACACCTCCTCCACGTTTGCCAATCCTGTCCTTTCTAAAAATTGTATAACCTTTTACATTAAACAGATCCATGGGAGCATTCTCATGTAACCACGTCTCTGACAGGCACAGAAAATCCAGATTGGATTGATACAAAAGAGGCTGCAACTGATCACTCTTCGATATAGCGCTTCTGATATTTAAATGTACACCAAATAAGACACTTGGTTTGGCCCGGGAGTCCTACAGAATGCAAGCCTGGTTCACAGTTCTAACCAGTTTGAAACGGTGATGTTTGACAATCGCGGGGTACAGACTTACATCGCGGTGCAGAGTTTATTCTTTGTGCTTACACGTGGTCCGGCATGTTTACCTCTGGAACTAGCAACGAGTCCGCGGTAGTGAACTCACCCGACTGTCCATTGCTGGTACCGCTGCTGCCGACCACTCCGTGCTGCTGCGATGTTGTATGAGCCCGGTTACCGTAATCCACATTTGTGACAAGATTCCCACAATTTGGACTTGTTTCCAACTCGACGACTGGGCCAGGGTTGACCAGAGATGTACGTCCCCGGCTAGCAGGAGCATCATTAGCAGGTATCCAATAAGTTTTTGTTGTAGCTTATATGAGTTGTGTTTGATCCCGTTGTTTTTTCATATATTTGGTGTTGCCGCTTTCACATTGTTGAGAGCGCTGCTTGTATGATGCATACTGTCCAGCCGATATAGATAAAGCCAGGTACAAACGAGCGGAGAGAATCCCATGGTGTGCGTAACAGGTGTTTGCTTCCGTGTACTGACTGAGTGACTCAATTAGGCATGATCGTACAGAATTCAATTCAATTCAATTCAGATTTATTTGTATAGCCCAATATCACAGCAAAAGTCGCCTCAAAGGGCTTCACAACAGTTGATCAAACATAAACACACAATCAGACTTAACACACAATCAGCACAAACAATAACTACACTAAACTAAACAGACCCAGGACACTCCTGTCCTTAGACCCTCCTTCTCGGTAAGGAAAAACTCCTAAAAAACCCAGGTACGGGAAAAAAGAAGAAACCTTATGGAGCCCATATTGAAGGAGAGATCCTCTCCCAGGACGGACAGGCAATACAGACAGGCAAACAGTACAGAACTCACGATGACACAGAAAGCATAGGTTACAATCCATGCAGTGATCTTAAATCTACAATTGGTTAAGATTCCTTTACCGCTCTGCATATAGTATTTTCGAGGAATATAGTAAGGTTTGACAGGCTTGAATGGCAGCAACGCAGCACCTGCCCTACTGCGTGTCGCCATCTTGCCTTCCAAGAGGCACGAGATGCTTCAAGCAGCACTACGCACGCACGCATGCGCACACACACACACACACACACACATGTATCTGTATTGGGAAGAGAATGTCGCTTTTCTGATTAAAAAAACAAAATGATTGCAATGACACAAGGAACACCCCCCTCCTCTTAATATAGCTAACTTTAAACATTAAAAAGAAGCTTAAAATGTAATAAAGGATTTATTTGGATTATTGCAGGTATCACTTTTTTAAGGACTTTCCTTGCACTGTAATTGAGACTTAGCCTATAATAAATGAAAGAGCATGAAATGTGCAAGAAGCATCATGATCTTCTGTTCACACACATGGATATTCTTTTTTCTGTGGGCTGTACGTGCATGTGGAGGTCCGAGTGAAAGTGAGAAAGCAGAGCTGTGGTGCAGGTGTTTGTCATACACCATAAAGACAGATATAACATGTCCATGCAGTTGCTTTTTTGACACATTAAAACCACACCCATCTGTAGGAGTTGTTTATGCTCCTGTCCTATAATTATTTCATAAATCCAGTCACAGATTCATCAGTGATCATCTCTGCTGTTAGTTCACATCGCAGACCATGACGGAGCCAGCGCTGCACCCTGTGGAAGTGCACAAGCATGAATTTTTGTCAAGAATATTGAGCAAAATTATGAAAAATCAAATGGCCTTTTATAAAGTGAGGTTTATTCAGATCATTTTATGGAATAAAGGCTGAGGCAGTGACGCTTCTGACTCATTCCAAACTCATCGCACAGAGATCGGCCTCACACGGCCTACTTCGGAAACACTCAGCAGTGGATTATGGGATAGCTCCGCGCTGTTTGATAAGGAACCTGTGGAGCTGCCTATGCTAAAGGAGCTATTCAAGGAAGCAATGAAGCTCATTTTCCTACCTCCTTCCTTACTGAGAAAACAATCCGGACAGTTCTTACCATGGCAGACAATGACGTACATCCAGTTAGAGTTTAAGGAGCAAGGAAGTTCTTTAACAATTAGGGCTTTTCGGATTCAACCATAAATTAATGTATCTTCCTAGTTTAGTGAATTGTTTAGTCCAGCTGCCTTCCTTTTTCATCCAATTGCCTTCCTGTTACACTGTCTTCTCTCTCACAGACACAAGTCAGTTGTGCTAACACACAGCTAGCGACATAGGCTAAAGTAGTAAGTGAGAGTGAAGATGTTGTGCATGAGAGCAAAGACTTAGTGCGTGAAAGTAAAGCAGTAGTGTGTAAGAGGAAAGAAGTAGTAAGTGAGAACATAGACTTAGTGTGTGGATTATTTATTCAGGATTATGTCCCATAGGGCACCTAACTAATTCATCTATCTGTTCATTTGTACTGTTTTATGGGGGCACAGCAATTGTAAAATGGATAGGTCACTTCCATAACCCAAAGAGTTCCTAGTTCAGTCCTAAAATGTACAAGAACAGTCCAAGCAGAAAGAAAATAGTGGAACATGTGCACAACTGGGCATCGTTTTAAAGTCTGTTTGGAGTTTCTGAAGATCTTCTTATTGTGCAGCCTGAAAAAGTCATTTGCTTCTGGACTAGAGGACAAGGAGGTTTCTGTAACTACAGACAGGGTTGGTGAAAGATTCTACAAAAAATGTTTCCAAAGAGGCTCTATGTCAGGGGTGTCCAAACTTTTTTCCTTGAGGGCCACATACTGAAAAATATATGTGCAGAAGGGTCACTGAGTCGAGGCGTCATATTTTGCCTCACCACAAAAGATGTCACTTTTTTTTGGTGCCACCAACCATTAATTTCAATTTTTTCTTTCTTAATGCCAGGTACATCTCACACAAATATTTTTTTTTACCTGTATTTCAAACCTTGCAGTAAACAGTGCTACCTGTGGCAATTTGGGCTAATTGTGAATGAAGTCCGAAGGCCAGTAAAAAATAGTCTGCGGGCCGCATTTGGCCCCTGGGCCATAGTTTGGACACCCCTGCTCTATGTAGACATGTAAAACCAGGAAGTGCTCCTGCGCATTTCTAAAGCCCCTACATTGTCACTGGACTCATTCTGATCATTTCAGAACTTAAACCAGTGTGAGCAGTTATCTCATTTATCTATCTGTTATCGTAAAGTTGCTAACAGCTGTGGTAAAAATACTTTTTATGCTCTGTCCATTCCCCACTGTTGCCAGCAGGGGGAGACAGACATCAAAGCATTCATTGCAAAGTCAAAGTAGTCCCAACCATCCTAATGCAAGTGGGTCTAAAACCTATTTCAGAAAGCCTGAAACATTGTCTTGTCTCTAAGCACAAGCCATCCAGCCATTATTTCTTTCACATTTTCCCATGAATCTCTTGTTCTTTTGTACTACGACTCTGCCAAGCCCATTACCTTTGCCTTGTGGCTCTGTGTGTGCTTCTCTGTGACAAACTTTATTCTAAGAACTTTGTTTGGAGTCTAGTATTTGGGTTCTCTGTGATCATTCCTGTAAAAACCTGCCCAAATGTGCCCACACCTAGACAGGTTCAGTGGCACTGGCCTGATGGTGGTGTGTCTGTTGCCCAGATGAAAGTAATGGTCAGATTTTATTACATCATCAGTTCTGTAATGGGTTAGCCCATTGTGAGATGTAAAGGTTCCAGTGGGGTATACCACAAAGCAAGATTTCTGGCGACGTTTGCTGAGCTGAGTCTGAACAGCAGTGGCAGTAGCTCAGTCAGTAGAGACGCTTGCCCACTAACCTGGTGGTTCAAGCCCCGTGACTGGCAATACCTACTGTCGTTGTGTCCTTGGGCAAGACACTTCACCCACCTTGCCTGTATGAATATGTCAGTGTGACTGTGTTTGGTGGTGGTTGGAGGGGCAGTAGGCACAAAACCTTGTCTGAGTTACAGGTCTCAAAGAGACTATTAATTTATTTTCTTTACAAGTTTTGTTTGCATTGCACAAGTTTACAGTAAATTATGTGAAGGTTAATTCAAAATAAATGATTCTAAATTTACAATTTTGTTTTTGTGAATTCATAATACTGATTAATCATGATTAATTGCTGATTAATAACTGGTAGTTATTAAACGCGATTAATCGCAATTCATTTTTTTCAGATTTGCTGATTAATTAGTTAATTTTTTTAATCGATTCCCGACCCTAATTATTATTATTAAATTCAGGATCTCCAGCGTCATGAAGGTGGCTCACTTCTTAGGTTAGATCACTGGTAACATCAGAGCTAACCTGGTTCGGAGCAGGTTAGCTCTCTTACCTGAGTTTGGGCTGTGATTTGCTCCTTCAGTGTTGTTAATACATTTTTCTTGACGTTTTATTGTCAGTGCTACATTCTGAGTTTGGGGAGTCAATTCTGATATTATCCATAATATTTAATCACTTTAAATAGATGGAGATTAGCACTCACTGGGGGACACATTTAAACAGTTGAGTGAGAACTGGACCATCTAATGTCACACTTGTGCTCCTTTATGCTCAGCTTACTTCGTGGTGCACCCGTCTGATCTAGGCACTATATCTTTACCATTCTCCAAATGCTGAAGATAAATTTTGCTGCAGCCTGTCTTTGAATCATCATTTGTTTTTGCAAGCTCTGACCTATAAGCTAAAGCAGTGTTTCCCAACCAGGGGTACGGAGACCCCTCATGGTACGCGAGAACTCTGCAGAGGGAAAACAGAATTATTTATTATTTTTTTAAGTGTCTCATTGACTGATGAAACTGCTAAAGAATATTATTTAAATATCATATTTGTTAAATATAAGTTAAATAGCTTGTTTCAAAAGAAAGTCATTCAAATTATTTGTAGTAATTCTTTTTAAGGAGTTTATATATAAACAGAAAAATTTGTAAATGTAATCAGAGTTTATACTATATTTTTCTCATTACTTTTTATTTTATTTTATTCAGATTATTTATTTTATTAATTTAATAAATAAATATTAATAAAAGAGAGTATTTACAATGTATAAACTGTTTTATGTGACCACTTTTTGAAGTAACATCAGCACATATGATGGGGTACTTATGGAATAGCAAAAAGCCCAGGGGGTACATGAGACAAAAAAGGTTGGAAACCACAGGGTTAAAGGAACATCAAAAGGTAAGGGTCACCTTTTGCCACTTGTATCATTATCAGTTATTAACTTTAAAAACAGAATACTGCTGACAATAACCAAAAGTGGAGCTGTTGTCTGTCGGTGGATAAATTATTCAATATGTTCAACACAAAACACACTGTTGGAGCAGCAGACAGGACTTCATCAGCAAAATACCTGCTACCTGTCCCACCCCAGTTCCCCCTATCCCACCCAGTGCACCCCCCTCAGCATCATCTCATTTGCCCCTCTCCGCTCCACTTCTGAGCTGTTCTCTGAGCTTACCCATACATGCTCAGAGACTGGGTGTCCCTTTGTCCTTGGCTGGAACTATCCATCTCTGTCAGTGTGAGACAGCACCCTGCCCCCCGCCCCAACCCCAAACCACTCTGGGGGCCCTGTCTCTCAGGCACGTCACTGCTAAATGGAGCCTTTACACACTACATCTATGTTCACTACATCTGTGCTCTAGATGGAAACGGTGAGAGAGGACTGATCTGATGTATGACAACATACAGCATGATTATCTGGAAAGATGTTTTATGTATCATCTCTGTTCAAGCGGTGGCTCTCTTGCTCAGAGGTAGGAAGAGAACAAATTAACTGATATATGAGTGGGAGGATGCAGCAGTTTTTTTTTTTTTTTTTTTTAAATGCTATTTAAAATACTATTTAGTTGATATTTTTTTCAAGAATAAAAAAAAATAAAAACATAAATAAATAAAGATTTTAGAAACCAGCCCAATGCTGGTGTTCAAAAGAAGCCCAACAGACAGCAACACTGTCTAACAACACTGTCACAGCCTAACAGTGACTCTCAGTTTAGTTACCTTTTTCTCCTGAACCAGGAGTTAAAGCTCTCTGCACGAGCATCTCTATGGGTAACACAATATATGTGCATTTGATGTCAAGCTATTTTTTTTTAACAAACTGATGTTAAAAATAAACAACAACAACAACAACAACAAACGTTTTTAAAGGAAATTCATGTCTGGTTGATGCAGGAGTCAAACGTGACACTGTTTCTTTGAGTCATGGTTCAACCATGACTGATATGGCTTATATATGGAGTTTTGAATTCCAGTTAATTGATCACAATAAGTAATTTATATTCCAATTTAATCTGGTTCTAGTATTAGAGCAGCAATATTAAAAGCAGAACAGTTAGTAATTAAAACTGCAATGTTCTCTACATGACATTTAAAGAAATATAGATTTTAACCACTGCCCATTCACTGATTGGAGTTAGTGCATTAAAATGCAGTCCTTTTTATCTTAGAGACATCGGATCATGTGTGGCACTGTCCACCAAAGTCATGAAGCTGTGGACAAATCTGAACACGAATGAGGGAGTAAAATAAGTCTATATAAACCATAGGACCATAGACACTCATTTGAGTGACATTTGAGACATTTAAGTCTTAATTTACCACATTGTATATTGAATACAGTTATATCCAGGTAGAGTAACTTTATTACTAACTTTATTACCATTTGAATTATTTAAAGTAAAATAAAAACACTAAAAAGACAAAAAAATAAAAATAAAAAATACTCTGTATCTAGAGTACAGTGTACTCATTTTAGATTGGGACCAAATATTATATTTAAAAAAAAAATAAAAAAAACTGTGGGACATTTTCTGTGTAGATCACATATATACACATGTTAAACACCAATAATTTGAGAGTTTCATGAGGTACATTGATGCTTTACACATTTATCACTGTAAAACTGCCATAGGAAGTTAGTTTGGTCAATTATGTTTCTGAAGTCCTACACAAAGGATAAGAAAATATGATGGAGAGATCACAAACAAAGCTGAGATGTGCAGTGACCTTCCAGAGGTGTAGCCCACCCTGTCGTCACCTTGGTCGTCTCTGAGTCCATTATCAGGCTATTGAAGCAGGGACTGTCTTTACCATCACACCTCTGCAGGCAGCTGGATCTATAGTGTGCAAGGACACGACTGCCTCAGTGGAAAAGGCGATTGTCATTATTTAAACCCATTATGTCAGTCTGTAGGTCAGGTGTGTTGTTGTGATAAACCAGTCACTGGTCACAGTGCCTCATGGTGTAAAGAATGATACACAGCAGGTGGATGAATACTATACTACAATTGATTCTGATTACTAAGATAATCTTTATGGTTAAAGTGTCACTTTCACAGAGTAACAGAGTGATTAGTGCTCTTGCCCCCCAGCAAGGAGGTCATGGGATCAATCCTTATCCCCACACAATCTCTCTGGGTGGAATCTGCATTAGAGGTCGACTGTTTTTAAAATTAAGACCAGTCAATGGCAAAGAAAAAAAGAAAAAAAAAAAAAAAACTGCTTTTTGGACCGATATGCAGGGCCGATTTTCTGAATTTTATGAAAGAAGTTAATTTAATAGCCATTTGTTTTAGTAATGCTTAATAAAACAGAAACAATTAAGGCAATCTCAATCAAACTCTCTGTGCAAGTAGAGCTTGTGGAGAGCCACAAGGTTCTATGCCAGTGAAATGAGCAAAATCTTTTCATTGCTGTTTTGAGCTTTTCAGGCCGAGATTGAGTGATTTTGGATGTTTCCAGTGAACTGCAGACTAAGAGCCCAAACTGCTAAAAGATGGTTGTGGAAGCTGGGCTCCTTGTCACATGGTTGCCCGAACATGTGTCTGACCAAAAATCAAAAAAAAAAAAAAAAAAAAAAAAAACTCTGTCCAGTATATCTCGTCTGCATGTGCTCTCCGTGTTACTGTGGGTTCTGTCCTGGACCCTTTGGCTTCTTCCCACCGTCCAAAGAGATGGTAAATGGTCACATTTATATAGCACTTTTCTACCTCCATGGGTACTCAAAGCGCTTTACATCAAGGAACCATTCACCCATTCACACACCAGTGTGGGCAGACACTGGAGCCAAGGTGGGTTAAGTGTCTTGCCCAAGGACACAACGGCAGTATGCCACAATAGGTTGGAGGTTTGAACCCCCAACCTTCTGCTTAGTGGACATGCATGCATGTTTTATGAGATTATTTTGCTCTAAATTGCCATTAATGAATCAATGTGAGAGTGAATAGTTGCATGTCTGTATGTTTTTTTTTTACCTTTATTTAACCAGGAAAGTCTCACTGAGATTAAGAATCCATTGTGCAGGGGAGTCCTGGACATATTGTGCATGTTTTTAGTGGCAAGGGAAACTGGAGCAGAGATGGGGAGAACATGAACATGCAAACTCCACACTGATAGGCCCGAAATGAAATATAATAATAATGATTATATATATATATATATATATATATATATATATATATATATATATATATATATATATATATATATATATATATAACCTTTTGTTTTTTTATCTGTGGGGTACAAGGTGACCCACTCAGTAATCTAAGTATGTGAAACAGGTTGGGAGGATAAGGGTTAAACATGCTATAAAAATAAAGTTTGACGTGACTTGACTGTAAATTCCTGTAGAATCCTTGTTATCAATTATATTCTAAGGCAGCTTTTATGGCACATTCAAATAACGCACAAAGTATTTCAAGTCCAGTGTGTATGTTCAGCGTGGACAGGGCTGTGTTCAGCGTTGGTCTGTCCCTGTGCTGTGGAAGTCCTCTGTCATGAAAGCTGCGGTCTCCTTTCTCCCCCAGAGGGAGTGGGAATCAAAACCTGGCATTGGTATTCCCGGCACAGACCTGCATCCATCAATCATCTCATCATCTAACAGCAGGCCCGGCTCAAAAGCTGCCATTCGCTTCTGTACGTATCCAGGGACGTGTCTGAGAACAAAAGGCAAGGAGAGCCATAAATCCCCACAGAGGGAATGACACTGAGCCCTCACAAGAAAATGGATCCGGCAAAAAGGGACACTTTGAAAAGTCCAGCCTTAACTCGGACTGAATTAGAATGGAAGATGTGCATATTTTAATAAATGCTCATCTGTGTTTGAGGAATATGGAAAATATGTGACAGCTTATTTTATGAAAGGCTGATAGTAAGTGCAGAGCTTGGTTTAAAAGTAAAAAGTCAACCACAGTGAATCATTTGTACAAAACAAATAATGCTGCATGTGTCTCATATTCCACCTCGTTATGACATTTTGTTGGGTTCCCATCTGAAAAGTGTGTTGCTGGCTCCAGGCTGGAGGAAAGCTCTTGCACTTCTTAGAGGAGTTCCAAGACTTTGTGGCATGTCCTGACTGGGAAGAATGGACGACTGACAAACTGAACAATGTCCACAGCAAAATTTTCATACCAGATCTTACACCAGAACATAAACAGCCCAGAACTGTTAAAAGTGAGACATTACCGTTCATGAGAAATAGTAGCTCACTTTGAATTCAATGGCGGCAACACCTCTAAAAGTTGCAATGGGACACATTTCAACTTAAACAAATAAATAAATAAATAAAAGAAGAGGAATTAAATAAATCTAAACTGTGTAAAAGTGAATGATTGAGAATCTGGAGAAATGTCTGTTTAGTGCTGGATGCTCACTAGCTTATGGTGCCTCAAGCAACACTACATTAAAACGTACCCTCATCCCACAAACCTGTTTTTTATTAGGCCCTGGAATCAATAAAAAAAACAACAACTAATTAATCGCAAATCTGAAAAAAATTAATCGCGATTAAAAACTGGTAGTTATTAATCGTTTTATGAATTTACGTACAAACACAAAATTGTAAATTTAGAACATTTATTTTGAATTAACCTTCACATACTTTACTGTAAATTTGTGCAATGCAAACAAAACTTGCAAAGAAAATAAATGAATAGTCTCTTTGAGACCTGTAACTCAGACAAAGTTTGCCTAAATAAGGTACAACCAACAAATACACAAAACTTACCTAAAAAAGCATGTGTAATCTCTTTTAGAACTTTAACAAAAATAAGTTTAATTCTTCAATTAATAACAATTGTTGTGGTTCACAACAGTGTAAATACTATGAACTGTGTTACTCCAGTGGTAACTGAACTCATCCTTGCATAGACTGCACATAACTTTTGTTTTGTCTATATTGCTGTCTGGTGACGATTTGAAGCAGAATTGTCCATTTAGCAATGTGTCTTTTTGGTCTCTCATGTTGCTTTAGCTCGTTCACTTGTTGCATTAGGCTCGTTCCAGATGAACTGCGCCTCGCCTGGATTGTGAACGAGAGTGCACGGCCGCAGTGAGAGGAGGGGAAATACACCTGTACTGAAGTCAGACAGTTTGTGGCTCAGATCACGCACCATCACGCCCCAAATCCACTTCTCACGTGTGTTGGTTTATCCAGGTCAAAACTGTAACTTTAGTCTGTATTTTTTTAAAAAGAGGCAGGGGAAGAAGGAGAGAGGAGGGCAGTGAAGTGTCGTGCGTTACGTTTCTGATCAGCACTAAACTCAGATCCAATCACCTGTCTGTTCACCGCTGACAGGTGTGCGTTTTCCCATCATGCACTGAGCTGTGCAGCCTCCACAGTTGCTCCTGATGAACTGCGGCGGCTCAGGCGCTGGTCTCATTTGGATCTCACGGTGACCGTCGCACTTGTGGCATCAGAGCAAGTCGGGAACAAGTCAGACACAAATCTAACTGGGGTGCACTGCGCACAGACCGACACTGATCGAAACTGCGCAGGTCTGGCTCATCTCGAACGCGCCTGATGAATGGAAACGGAAATGTGTCGTCTTCTATGCTCGGAAGACCTGTGGCGTGTTGCTGCCTCTGTCAGTGTCGTCGTAATATTTTTGTTGTGATCAAATGAATCCATGCGTCAAGTGAAATTAACGCAATAAATTAATGCACTGCATTAACGCGATAATTTTCCCAGCCATAGTTTTTATACATGATTGGTAAGAGGGGCATGTGATTCCACAAAAAAAAAAAAAAAATTGTAAAAAAACAACCAAAACAGAACTTATTTTTTACTAATTTATAAGGATAAAAGTGGACTATATTTGCTCCAATATAGAATAATCCAAATCCTAAAAAATCATGCAAAGTTAAACTTTTTAAATAGTAATTGATCTGGAGGAAGTCCAGGGAGGGTGGGAAAACAGACCTGATGTGGTGCATGACTAGTTGTTCAAAGCACTTGATGAGGATGGGAGTAAGTGCAACTGGATGGTACTTGTTGAAGCAGGAGGGGGATGACTTCTTCAGTACGGGATGATAGTGGTGGCTTTGAGGAACGTGGGGACAACAACCTGCTTCAGAGAGATGCTGAGTATGTCCGTGAGGACATACTCAGCATCTCAGAACACTGTGTCTCAGAACATGGCCAGGAATGTTGTCCAGGCCCGGAGCTTTGCTTGCATTGATTCTACAAACAGTCAAAGATTCCTGGACTTCCCTCACTGCAGACACTTCCTCTCAGTCCCTCCAGCGTGTCTTAGATCACTCTCTTCCCGGTGGGACATGCCTGAAACTCCTTTCAGGCACTTGTGTCCAGGATCTTGTCCTTTCGGTCATGACCCAAAGCTCATAACCACAGGTGAGACTAGGAATGTATATTGAATTTTGACTTTTGGCTCAGCTCCTTCTTCACCACAACAGACCGATACACTGACTGCAGACAAACATCACAAAAAAAAAAAAAAAAAAAAACATAAATAGAAAAAGAGAGGCAAGGAAACATTAATAAATACTGTCAAAGTGTTCTCTAGATATTGAACGTGTTGGAGATAATTGTGTCAGTTCTAAATTTTGTAATCTTTGTAATCTTTGAATTTTTTAATCAATTAATATCAGGAAATATTATTTTGCTTTTATTGTCAGACGGATGTGGATAAAGATGATTTTGGGTTGTATACACAGTACCTCTTAAATAATTGGAACAAAGCCTTTCTCAGACAGGCGTCCTCTCTCGCTCCCCTCCGGTCAGACACCACTGTCATCTGGACTGATGTGTGTCCTGGTTTTTATGGTCGCTCTGACAGTTGACAGGCCCTCTCCTTCTCACTCGTATCCTGCTTTTTCTTCTGTTCTTTAATCAGCTCCGGATCTTCTCAAAGTGGCAGGGAGCACCGCGTGGGCCACTGCTGTCACTGACCCCCCACCTCCTCCTCCGTCTAAAAACACTACATTTATTGGGCTATAGCACATTGAGCTTGTTAGCAGCACATGGCTAACAAAGCAAAACACTGGCTCTGTTCTCCACAACACAATGTTGATGACAGTGAATGTTTGAGAGATAACGAGAGAGCCATGCTTTTTGCTTTGATGGCCATCTTAATTAGTGCTCATTTGAGTGAGAACATGGCTGTTGTGGTGAGGCTCTGATAACAGACTGGAGCACAAGAAGGAAACACATGATGGGGAATATGCTCATCCGAGACACTGATAGAAGCATGCTTTGAAATGTAATGAGGCACACATTCAAGTAAATAGCCTACAGTATAGATCAGTGATTCTCAAACCTTTCACATCAAGTATCAACTCAGAAAATGTGTCTCTCCAAATACCATCTTAACCAACTGAAATAAGTTTAAATCTTTATCTAAACCAGGACAAATCAACCACTACACCAGTTACAAAACAGGACTAAACAAGGTGTAAACAGTAGGCGTGGTGAATAATTACCCTGGTGAGCAGGCTTCTTTTACTTTCTTTTCAAAAGCAGGACAGTCTGGTTCTTCACTCAGAGGGAAGTGTTTCTTTGTGGTCAATTTGGAAATGGCCTATCACAGCCGTTTATCTGCAGCACATCTTAATGCGGAAGCTAACCAAGGTAGTGCCTGCTACCAAGCTAATTTAATAACTTCTCTGACCTGATTAACAGCATTTAGTGTTTTCCTTCGTCACCTGTTAGTTCTTCTGAAATGCTAATTTACATTCACAGAGGACTCTTTCTACGCCGCTTGTGTTGATCTGCCCCCCCCCCCCCCCCTCTGTTTTACCATCAACTCTCCCAAAGTTGTGGCTACTGAGTCCAATGCCTTCTCACTCTTTACATTGTCCCTGTGAAATGGTTGTTTGGTGTTGTAAATTCAATTTCTCCACCTCAATAATTTACTTCTCCCCGTCCATGGGGCAACATTCACTGAATCCTGGGTGTGCAATGCTTACATCACCGCTATGTTTAAAAATGTAAGTTCCTTTTGACACTTGGTGCCTATTACCTGTATTTCCCTGGATGTATCTTGATACATTGTTGCTGAGGTAGTTACAAAATAGAACTCCTACTGATTTTTAGTGGAACAGCGCAGTTATTGCCTGTGTAAATTGTCAAACGGAGTAAAATAGGAATCAGTTTATATGATGCTGTTGAGTTGATGTAAATTGGCAGTCTCTGTGAAGCTAGCTCACTGATGCCACATTCAATGGCATTGACTTTGATTTCACTTGATTCAGTATTTCATAATAGTTGTCACTTTTCATAGATCTGTAGAATATTTGAATCTCAGACATACTTTTCAAGTTCAGTTATCCATGTCCCCATTACCCACAGAAAATATTTTCAGAGAGTTCCATGTCTGTTGCAGTTAAAATAAATAAATTATTCATCAGTATGTAATCATAGAAATATTGTGACATAACCACAGTGAATACACCTTTAAGCAGCTGGTTTAATTTCTTTATACATTACCAGATCAGAGCATTACTGCTTAGTATTTCAAATGTACTGAGCCAGTTCTGAACAGCACTTGACATTGCTTACACAGTTAATCTGTGACCAGGTCAATCCCAGGTCAATTCTTATGGGACAGCAAAATGAAAGCAGTGTTTGTACATGAGATAAAATAATATTTGAGAATGATTAATCTGAGACATTTAATGCCTGTAACAATATACTGCAGGGGTAAAATGTTTCTGTTGGAACCAAACTGAGCAGAGTTCTGAGAGCACAGATTCTGCTCCATTCTCAGTCAACATGATGCCAGATTTGTGTTCTTTCAAGTGAACACAGCAGTAATTAGTCAGGCCCGATGGCTAACAGACCATCTGGAGCAGTGCAAGTTTCCCAGTGGACGCCGACCTGTGGCCAGTCATGAGGCTGGCAGTGTCCTGTTGATACAAGCACTGTCCAGACTGCGATAGAGCTGCTATATATACACTGTTTACAAAGAACTTGTATATACAGTTTAAAAAACTGTGACCAATGTGGCCCCTTGGCTGGCCTGGGAACACTCAGGAAGAGTTGGAGGAAGTGTCTGGGGTGCGGGAAGTCTGGGCATCTTTGCTTAGACTGCTGCCTCTGTGACCTGGTCCTGAATAAGTAGAAGATGGATGGACTGTGGCCCGTATGAGTCAAAGATAGGACTGGAGATGGAAGATGATAAAAACAAAAAGCAGGCTGCTGATCTGAACCAGGCCTGAGGACACCTCACCAATGACACTGACTCATTCTTGGTTACAGCAGAATAAACCCATGCACAAAATCTGGATTTTAAACCCAGATTATTACCACTGATTTAAAAAGAATGTATGGGTGTACAATAAATTAGTGATAGTGCTAGAGCACTTTGTTCGTGGAGTAGTTAATTTTCTTGTCTTTGGTGTTGTTATGGGTTTGATTGCCTGACATGGAGCCAAAAATTTCATGTCAGTCCCCGCCTGGATAAATGGGTAGGTTTGCATCACACTTAAAGAGACAAAATCTCTCTGTCCTAAGCTCAGTTCGCTCTTGTCATGTCACCTCCACGCAGCAGTGTACAGAGGAAATAAATGGTCACCAGTGGCTTCAGTCACTTGAGTTGCTTTTGGTGTGAATCTACCCTAAAGGTGGTGGATTTTTCCTCACCAGCCCAAGACCAAGTCCCAACAGGCCTTTATCACACCTCCATGTTTTCAACTGGAAGTCACAATACTTTCGGTAGTGGTTGCAAGTGCCCTAAAATAGCCAAGGCCAAAAATGAAAACGTTTTTTGCTCTGACAACTACTAGCCCCTTGACTACATTTGACACTATACAGATGCAGAGACAAAAGATACAGTTTATTACATAATATAAATTATAATAGGTTATCTATTTTTACACAAACATTGAGTCAGTATCAGCTGTAACTATATAAACTACAGGTCAGTGCTGTATTATAATTCGAGTGCTGTATTATAATTCATTTGAGACATTTTAAGTCTAACATACTTGAACACTATAACGTCACCACCAGTAGCTAATGCTAATTAATGATCGCATTTAAGCTTTCTTCTTTACGTTCCTTGATAATTGTGAATAAATTCTTCATAGTTTGTAGTAGTAGCCTTGTATCCTGCTGCTGGTGGTGTCTTTGCCTCTGTAACTGTCATTGTGTCCACAAATGTGAAATGTGGTAATAAGCTTGTTGAAAATACTCATTCCATTTTGCCTTAGACACATGCTAACTGGAAATGGGATAACGCAACACATAATTATTTCAATTTTTTGTTAAAAAGCTCTATAGGTCGCTGCCTTTCTTTCAGAGGTCCCCACATGGAATCTATCACATGGGTACATTGGCATAGGCTTTACTCCAGATGCACTTCCACAACCACACATTTATGCAAGCCTGGATCAGAACAGAATATGATATTAGTATTGTTTTTTTTTAGCACCACTAATGTTCATCTTTTATTCATAAAAAAATATATTTGTTATGGGGCTATTAATATTTATAAATAATTCATGCATCTTCTGTGTGAATACACAGTATAATAACTGAAACTTTGCTACATGCGGAATCCCCTCAGCAGCTGTGCCACAGGGAGGCAGCAGCTGCTTTCTGCTGAGGAAAAGGTGAAAAACATGTATGCACACAATGACTGCTTCTTAAAAGTTTTTTATATAGAGTCACTTTTTACTGCATTACTTACTATATGAAGCTTTTTACCTTGCAGGAAAAATGGCAATTTGGGTTAAATGAGAAGGAAGCCCGACGGCTGCATTTGGCCTCTGGGACATAATTTGGACACTTGGACAGTTCAACCATCATAGGTTATGGTAGTGTCCAAAGACTGACAGAAGTCTTTGAAATTACACCTAGCAGTGCATCAATTATAGCTTAAACTGATAATTCTGTTTACACGGAGTGTCTCAGTGCACATACCTGGGTCTCAAACTCACTAAATTAGATGTATACATGCTACAATAGACCTATTTGTATTTATTTCTAAAATGAATAAATTATGTTTACATGAACAATAAGAAAATCAAAAACAATGTTAGACTGGTTGATTAAAGGTACTGTAAGCAGAATGAGCTCATACTGGTTTGAAAACTCATATTGCAGTCTAAATCAGCAATGCAGTTTTAGAACCAAACATTTTTTTAATTGTTAATAAATCAGCTGCACCATTGTTATCAGTAAAACCCCAAACCCTCATGTATTTTTGTCATCAATGTTTAAAGAAATATAAAAAATATATATTGCTCATAGCACATTTAGATCACAAATGAACTAAAAGGCTGATTTAATGAATTAGAATTAAGGCATTTGCTTTGTAAAGACACACTGCATGTCATCAGTGGTTGCACTTGCTCTGTCTTTGTCTTCAAACATATTGTCAGAAATGTACTTAGGTTTCAACTCCTCCTCCAAACTGTGAGGCTTTAGAAGCTGCTTCTGTGGAGGCAGCCTGAGCCATATGAATAAATAATGTCCCTGCTGGTCCCAACAGCAGGCCTTTCCTAATTTGAAGGGTTTTTAAAACCTGGTTCAACACGGTTCAGGAGTTTCTGAAGACAGCACACCACCGAAATATTAAAGTGGCAGATAAGTCCAGTAGTGATTTCCTGTCTGGGATTTGAGCAAGGGACTAAAAAGCAGTGCCTTTCTGTCTGCCCTTCCCCCTCGCTTGGATCTGAATCACATTTTCTGGCCTCGGAACATTCCTCTGGAGCAGAAATGAAGACATCTCGAGCTGAACTTCAAACGCGCTGCTCAGTAAACAGCAGTGGAGAGCCTGTTTCATCTGTGCCTTTGGGATGTTATTAAGGCACTCGGGAAGCTGAGGGGGGAGCGCTGCCGGATCACACCTCCCATCCCGGACACAAGCCGGAAACTCGCTGCTGGAAAAACCACCATATCTCAGACAAGAATGAGTGCTTCATCTGACAAATCACTGCAGCGGTGGAAATGCACTTCACACTTTTGGAGCTCACTCTTCAGCTCTAACCTTTCACTGAACTCTGCCGGCAGTAAGAGAACTGTAAAGTCAGGATTTTGAAGGCTGTGTCGGAGGTCTGACATTCACAGATATGTATGTTTTATGTTTGAAAATGCTGTTATTACTTGTATAAAATTATGCAATAATATCGCAAAACCTGAACAGTGATGTAATTAAACCCTCAGGCACCCTGGCACCATTTTAGGGCTTTTCAAATGCATTTTTTGCTTTCATTTTGGCATTTCTTATGTTAGAATGATGAAATTTGACAAAAATGTTCATGAATAAATTAATTTAAAAATTTCAGCATCACAACTGAAAAAAAATGAATTTTCTACTGTGGAGACAAAAACTCTCATTCTTCGTCCAGTTGACTTTAAAATCACTTATTTTCCCTGTCAGTCAGAGTATACAGTATACATCAATACACACACACACAAAAAAAAAAATCACCACCAGATCCACCATTTTCTCATTGCATTGTGGGAAATAATTCCCCTACAATTCCCATTAGATAATAGCTACTTTTACTGTCTTACATTTACTGCCTTTTTTTTTTTTTTTTTTTTTTTTTTTTTTTTGTAATGCCTGTAAAAATGTATGAAAACCAGTGTAAGGACTAATCAGAGATCTACCTGGGACTGCTAATCACTGCACAAACAAAAAATACTTTGCATCTTTAAATAGTAAATAATTAATGTTTTATTTACAAATATGTGGGAGTTATGTAAACAAAATAGAATTTCAGCTCAAATGAAACTATCTCCAGAAATATGACATAAAGCTATGGGCCCTCTGTAAATCAGACCATTGTTTCTTTCTGTTATTATTTACAGTGTACTATGTATTGTAATATTGTCACATTTCATCACCAAAGTGGAGGATATCCGCTCCTCACTCGGTACGCCTGACTGTACATCGCCGGACGACATAAGTCCTGGACCAACAAAGTGTTTCTTGGACTTTGTGGTAATCACACCAAGTGAGGTTGAACTTATCATCCGGAGGATGAAACCCACCACCTGCGCACTGGATCCCATTCCTACACCTCTGCTCAAATCAACCGCTGCTGCCATAAGCCCTCTCATTGCGCAAATCATAAACTGCTCTCTCCAGTCCGGGGTAGTTCCATCCTCATTAAAAACTGCATTAATCAGCCCAATCCTGAAAAAAACCCACCCTAGATCCTGAGGCGGTATCCAGCTACAGACCCATCTCCAACCTCCCCTTCCTCTCTAAAATATTAGAGAAGGCTGTAGCAGTTCAGATCCTGGCCCACATACACACACATAGCCTGCTTGAAAAGTTTCAGTCTGGTTTTCGTGCAGCTCACAGCACTGAGACAGCCCTGGTCAGGGCCACCAATTACTGGTGGCTTCTGATCAGGGCTCCCCCTCACTTCTCATTCTGCTTGACCTTACTGCCGCATTTGACACCATAGACCACTGCATCCTGCTCAATCATCTCCAACATCTCATTGGCTTCTCAGGATCTACCCTCAAGTGGTTCCAGTCCTACCTGACTGATAGGACTGAGTTCGTAGCCCTTGGGAAGTCAAAAGCTCAGACCATCACCTGCGGCGTTCCACAGGCGTCAGTCCTTGGCCCAACACTATTCAATATCTACATGCTCCCCCTTGGTCATCATTACCAAGCATGGACTATCATTTCACTGCTAAGCTGATGACACTCAACTGTACCTTAGAACTGACCCCACCTCACCTACCATCATGCCTCCTGCCCTCACTCTGTGCCTGGAGGAGATAAAGGCTTGGATGACTAACAACTTTCTCCAGCTGAACAGCTCTAAAATGGAAGCAATTCTTATTGGCACCCCGCATCAGATCCAGTCCTCTCCAATCTCTGCTATTTCCTTCCTTGATTAGAACATCAAACTCTCCCCCTCTGTGACTAATCTTGGCGTCAAATTTGATTCCCACCTCTCATTAGAAAGTCACCTCTGCAAGATATCATTCTACCACCTACAGAACATCTCCAAAATCCGCCCCTCCCTCTCCCTTGCAGATGCTGAAAAGCTGGTCCATGCCTTTATCTCCTCCAGGCTTGACTACTGTAATGCACTCCTCATTGGGATCCCTGGCAAGAGCATTCAGAGATTGCAGTATATCCAAAACAGCGCTGCCAGGGTCCTGATGAGGGTGCGTAAATTTGACAGCATAACTCCCATCCTCCGTACTCTTTACTGGCTCCCTATCCAACAATGAATCCAGTACAAAATCTGTCTTCTCACCTACCAGTGCCTTCATGCCTCACCATACCTCACAGAGCTCTTGACCCTCCACACCACAACCAGACAACTCCGCAGCACAGACAGCCATCGCCTTCGCCCTCCCAAGACCAAACTCCGCCCCATGGGTGACAGAGCTTTCCAGGCAGCTGCCCCGCGTCTCTGGAATGCCCTTCCAATTCATCTAAGGGAACCTCAGACTAAAGACTATTTTATTCAAATAATTTTATGGTTATGCTTTTACTTGTTTTACTGTGCTGTTTTTACCAATTTTATTTTACTGTAGCACTTTGAGATTTGTTGGACAAATGTAAAGCGCATTATAAATAAAATCTATTATTATTATTATTATTATTATTATTATTATTATTATTATTGTGGTACCATATTTAATGGGTGAGTGTGGTGAGAGTTTTAAAGCCTGTACTTTTCTACTTTAAATCTAAATTAAAAAAAATCTAATTAAAAACATGCAAGACTTGAACGTAAAGATAAAAGTGTGAGGGGGAAGATCAAAAAATGTTGAAACATACATTATGTTAAACCTGATAGCAGTGTCAATCCATTATGGATTGTAAGGTATATCAGAAGTCTAGTTCAGTCTAATGTCTAGTTCAGTCCACTTACAGATGGAGTAGTTGCCACACAGTAACTCTGATGGGGTACTCAGAGTACTTATGTGTTTCACTAAAGGAGAAAAGCATGGAAGCTATTTGAAAGTGTTGCCCATAGAAGTAAACAGCTTTATCTGAGAAACTGACTATAATGTACTGTAGCTGCTCATGTCTGGTTCAAAGAACATTTTTGGTGTGAAAAACTATTGACACTATTGCCATACGAAAGACTGTGCAGCAAGGAACTTTAGACAGTTCTGTGAAAGAGTAGTCTCCTTTGTGTGACTATTTTGGTTGTGAATTGCAGACAATCTTCCTCTTCCTTGCGTTAGTCCCACGCAATTGCAGGGTCCACATGCTGTCTCCACTTGTTCCGGTCGAGCGTGCGACGCCAACGATCTTCATGTCTTGATTGATTCAGTCCATCCAGCTCATCTTCGGTCTTTCACAGGGCCGCCGTCCATGCAGTTCAAGGCACAACGCAGTCCAGGCCACTGAATTTGTATCACTGTGAATCACTTCTCCGCAATTGGGGCAATGCCCATGCGCTTCCCGTCAATGTTCATCGAGCCGCGTTAAGCCCAAGCTCCACCGAAGCGTTGGTGTTCCGCTGTAGCTGGCCAGCACTCTTCAGTGCTGCCCTCTATGGATCACTCTTCAGTGATCCATAGAGGGCAACTGGTCAGACCATCGTCTTGTAGATCTTCACCTTGAGTCGGTCAGGCATGCGGCAATCACACAGGACGCCAGTGACTTGACGCCATTTTGCCCATGTCACTTTGATCCTGGCCCGAACGTCAGGGGTAGTGTCACTGTCGCTGCTGATGGTGGAGCCAAGATTCTTCTTCAGCTCTTCACCACTGATGGTGATGCGCCTGGCGGTCTGCAGTCCGCACTCCATAATGGCAGACAATAACATGCATTAATGAACTGAATGGTGGAAATGGAATAGGTTTTGGTTCTGAGGGTTTGTAACTAAATGAAAGTCACTGTGTGAACTTTGAAGGTAGAAAAAAGAAATGGGGGAGTGAAAGTTTTAATTTTATTTGTATTTGTATTTTTTTTTTATTTTACTAACAAAATAAATAAAAATCTATATTTCTAGATAGAATATTAATAAACCAAGTTTAGACATTGCATTTTGTGACGAGGTCACATGTTCCCCTCTCTTTTTGCCCCCTCTTTATGGCATGTCCTGTTTTGTTTGTGGGATGATTTTGCAGATTGCTAAATTTTATTTTATTTTATTTAATTTTATTTTTGCAAATTTTTATAGATTATGTAAAAAGATGATGATGTATGGACTCTAAGCCTTCAATGTGTGAGTGTGTGTGTTGCATGTTTTTTCTTTTCTTTCTTTTGTCCTGTTTTTCTTTTTTTAAATTCAGGCCTTAAATTGCATAAAAAAGCATTACATTTTAATACCAACAGGCATAAAAAATTTAAATAGATTTAACTTTTTTTCATGAATATTCATACAGTGGAAAGAAAAAGTATTGGAACCCCTTGGAAATACTAGGATTTTGGCATGATTTGGTCATAAAATGTGATCTGATCTTCAGCCTGCTTAAACTAATGTTCCAAAAAAATGACATTTTTTTTCATGTTCTTATTGAGCATTTATGTAAACAATCACAGTACAGGGTAGAAAAAGTTTGTGAACCCCTAGGCTAGTGATCTCTTCAAGAGCTAATTGGAGTCAGGTGTCAGCCAACCTGTGGTCCAATCAGTGTGAGAAGATTGGGGGTGTGGTTTAAAGTGGCCCTGACCAATAAAAACGTCCCCCAGTGTTAAGTTTGCCATTCTGAAGAAGCATTACTTGATGTGACCCATGCCTTGCACAAAAGAGCTCTCAGAAGACCTACGAGTAAGAATTGTTGACTTGCATTAAGCTGGAAGGGTTACAAAAGTATCTCTAAGAGCATTGATGTTCCTAAGTCCATGGTAAGAGCACTGTCTATAAATGAAAAAGGTTCAGTACTGTGACCACACTGCCTAGGAGTAGTTGTCCTGTAAAGCACAGTGTAGAATGCTCAGTGAGGTGAAGAAGAATCCTAGAGTCTCAACTAAAGACTTAGAGAAATCTCTGGCACAAGCTGACATCTTTGTTGACAAATCTACAATGGGTAAAACACTGAATAGGAATGGACTTCATGGGAGGACACCACAGAGGAAACCACTGCTGTCCAAAAAAAAATATATTGCTGCACGTTTAAAGTTTGCAAAAGAGCACCTGGACGTTCCACAGCACTACTGGCAAAATATTCTGTGGACAGATGAAACCAAAGTTGACTTATTTGGAAGGAACACACAACAATATGTGTGGACAAAAGAAGGCACAGCACACCAACATCAAAACCTCATCCCCACTGTGAAGTATGGTGGAGGAGCATCATGGTTTGAGGCTGCTTTGTTGCCTCAGGGACTGGACAACTTGCTATCATCAACAGTAAAATTAATTCCCAAGTTTATCAAACAATTCTGTAGAAAACGTAAGACCATCTGTCCACCAACTGAAGCTCAACAGAGGATGGGTGATGCGACAGGACACTGACTCAAAACATAGAAGCAAATCAACAACGGAATTGTTGTAAATTTGTAAATTTATAAAGAGGAATGGTCCAAAATTCCTCCTGAGCATTGTGCAGGTCTGATCTTCACTACAGAAAGCGTTTGTTTGAGGTTATTCCTGCCAACCAGTTATTAAATCCAAAGGTTCCAATACTTTTTCTACCCTGTACTGTGAATGTTTACATAAATGCTCAATAAAAACCTAATTTTTTTTTTTTTTTTTTTTTTTTTGCAGCATTAGTTTAAGCAGACTGTGTTTGTCTATTGTTGTGACACAGATGAAGATCAGATCATATTTTATGACCAAATCAGGCAAAATTCCTAGTATTTCCAAGGGGTGCCAATACTTTTTCTTTCCACTGTATATATTTATAAATAATAATTTACATTTTTTTATAGCCTAAACTACTGGAACAGACGAGCGGAACGAGTTTGCTTCCGGTGGGTCCAAATTACCTAAACACCAGATGTTTGACTTTCAACATTATTGGTGCTTTATGAGCTGTATTTTTTTTTTTTTTTTTTTTTGTAATTTAAACTGCCAGGATTGCATGTTTGTGGCATTAAACATGGTGATTATTGCATTAAAATTGACATTAAAAAGCATTAAATTAGACTTGCTGCAGGAACCCTGTAATTAATAAAAAAAAAAATACTTAAACATAAATGGTTAAAAAAAGAATACATAAAAAATGTGGAAATGTAAATTTCATTAGCCTGTGGTCAGACACTGACTACAACAGGAATGGGAGGTTCACACAGAAACTTCTCCTAAAATATCATTCTGTCTGGTGCTTTAAGTTCTTCATTATTGTCATGTAACGCAAGCAATCATCGGTGAACGACTCAAACATGATGCCACTCTGAAACTGAAACATTATCACCGCATCTGTCTGATTGAAAACAAAGATAGAAGATATTATCCACACTCTCATTTATCTCCATAGCGCGCCTGGAGATCTGTTCAGAAAGCCATTCAGAGAAACACTTAATAATAGATGGCACAAATAGAAAATGCTAGGAGCGTGACTGATGTGATTTGGAGACATACAGTGTTGGGCTCGACATGACTAACTGTTTATCCAGGAAAATGAAAAGAATATCATCTGGTTGCTAAGATATTCTGTTTGAAGAGAGTCCTGCTGCAGTGCATTAAGCAGCGGCCCACCCTAAACATCTTCATTAGCAGCCCATCACCCTGATTAGCTGTGATATTGATGGCTGTGCTGCTGTCAATCAGAAGGTAGTGTTAATGCGGCGCGGCGTGTCTCTGCTCTTCCACAACAACCATGGCATCGATTGGAGCCGCTCGTTATTGGATTAATGAGCAAATGGGCGGCAGTGGGAGGGGAGGGTTTTCACGAGGAGGTCCTAATCACTGACTTCTTATCCTAACAGACAGAGCAGGACTGAACCAGAGTTGTAAGTTATTTAGATTTTTCATGTGTTAGCTCTTTGGCAACCGATAATGTAATAATGGCCAATAATGTAATACCTGCCAATAACAATCATTTTGGCAATTTTAAATGCAATAAAAGTAATAACGTGATAACTTTTCAATATTGTAATAACTTATTACTTTGTTGGCCCAGCATTAAAAAAAAAATTAATCTTTTGAAAATAACTACAGTCTATAATGTAATAATACATCAATAGGACTGAATTTCATGGAAATAAGATGTTTTTTTCTTTTTGTTTTCATTTTCATTTTATTCATCTATTTGCAGTTTTGTGCAGTTTGCTCATCAGAAATAGGTTTATTGGATGGCATAGTTCATTATGATTGTGAAAGCCAGTTTGAGAATTTTATTTTTTTTTTTGTACAAAGTGTTCTATTTAAGACTCTTAGTCATCCAAGCTATCTACATCACAACAAAAAACTTGAAAAATACATCAGCTGGACTTGTTTTTTAGAGTTTAAGATGTTTTGCCTCCTGTCCAAGAGACTTTTTATGTTCTATCAGTATCTCTGTTGGATGTTGCACAGTAACGTTATTAGCTTAAAAACTGTATTACATTATTGGCCATTATTACATTATCGGTTGTTACAAAGCAAGGGCTGAAAATGTGCAGATTGCCACAGTGTAACACATATTAAGGCAACATTTGATAATATTTGGGTTCACAGAGGACTGTCTGACTTTTTAAGCAGGCCACAATGCTCTTAACATCGGGGAAGGCTGCCATAATCTATAGCTGTGTCCCAATTCAACGGCTGCAGCCTTCGTCGGCTACATTTGAAGGCTGATTACGTCACAGTCGGCGCGACAGGGGTGTCCCAATTCGAAGGCAGCCCACGAATGCGGCCTTCCTTTCCCGCTGAACGAAGGCTGCATCGGGTGCATCCTTCGCGGCCCAACATATCCCATGATTCACTGCGCGCTGCTTGTCTGACGTTCGAAGATGGCCGAGGCGGAGAGAGCTGCTCAAACTCCTCCAGGAGTAAATTAAACAAAATAAAAAATTAAATGAGTGTAATTTCTGGCTCCATTTCTGCTTATGTGACCAATGAATAAAGTGAATTAGCGAGCAGCTGCGGTCCTGGTTGCTAGGCGACAGCGGCGCAAACGTGAGAGGAGGAGCAGCTGTTGACGTACGCTCCGTGGACCGGACCGTCCCATTTCGGCTCGGCCTTTGCGGTCCACGAAGGCCACAAGAAGGAGTAGCCTCCGTGGACCGCGACCTTCAAGGCTGCAGCCATTGAATTGGGACACAGCTATCGTTCCAACAAACGGAATCAGTTCATTTTAGGATTCAATGGAAAAAAAAAAAAAAAAAAAAAACTCCTTTAGAAAGAAGAGGAAAAAAATGTATGGCCCTACAATATTGGTAGCGGGATTTAGCTTGCCATTTTAAATTGTTGGATTGTCCCAGAAAAAAGAAAACCTGACCATTGAAGAGTACTTGAAATACCAGGCTTTAGGATTCCAAGCACAGAGTTTGGACTCCGACTCGAGCATACCACAGCCATCATGTGAAGCGGAAAAGACGGAGGAAGTCAACTGCATGACCTCGTAACTTAAAAGAAGAGGCACCAATCACAGCCATACTGGAAGTTAACCCGTCAAAATAAGAGCATCTTTAGTAAATGTTGGTTACACTAGGAACACCCTAACTCCTTATCATTAAACCAGAAATACCTCATCATTATCCAAATTATTTCTTTTGAGCTGCAATGCTTCCTCTCCAAGCTACTTTAACATAAGAACCTGTGGACATTCCTGACTGAGAGGAATGGAGCTAGGAGGAATCCCACAATCCATTGTGCTCTCCCCTGAGTCTTTCTAACTAAAAAGGGTTCTTCAGGAGGATAAGGTCTGTTTGTTGTAGTCTATTTTAAGGGTGTTATGTAACTTCCCCTGTATTTCCACCACTAAACACCCTCAAGTTTTTTTTTTGTTGTTGTTTTTTTTACCATATAAAGAGCCTCCAGTATTCTTTCTGTTGACCAAATGATGTTTGTAGCTCTCAAAGTTTAAGGAACAGTAGGTAGGAGCAAGAATTAGGAGAACAATTCATATTCAGCCAAGGATTATTCTGTCACTTGGGTCTGTGCCACCAGGATCTGTGTCACAGTCAGAGGAAGGGAGTCTGAACAGTCTGACCTTTCCACACGGAAGTTGATTATTGGGACCCCAACCATGAAAATAGATAATGGAAAATAGATCTCCTTGATCTTACTGACTTCCTTCTACTGACTACCTTGCATAGAGAAAGAAGAGGCTGAAGAGGTATTATAGTAATGCAGGAGATTGGAGATTTTAAGTCACAGTTGGGCTGGCACTGCTCTGCACCAGGACGGTGATGTGAGGACTCACATTTGTGTTTCATTTACAGACACCACACTCCTCAGTTCACAAGTTTCATGAGTTAAAAGTGCAAAGTTCCACTTCCCAAAGCATTCCAAGATGTTCCAAAAAAGTGGTCCAAACCATTCTACTTTTGGCACCCTTTCATGAGTGGTGCCAGCACGGTTAAGCGGTGATTGTACAAGAGAGAATCCACACTCGAGCAAAAACAACAAGCCAAAGGACAGAAATAAAAGGGAAAATTATATTTTTTAATCAAATGCATCTTGTCCTTGCGATAAACAGCCATATTCAGAGAGGATGACCTCAATGTTGTGGCAACTTTTTTTTAACAATAAGACAAGGGTATATTAGTAACAGCTATTTCAGATTTGGCAGTACAGTACAGCTCTGGCTTAGAGAATCTAAACGTTTCATTTATAATTTAGATTGAAACACTCTATAAGCTCATGTTGTTATATGGTCAGTGGTTAAAATTTGTTAAAGTGGCGCAGAAAAGTGAATTTAATGCACAGAAAGTAAACCTGAAGTAGTCTCCTGTTTACTGAAGCTTTACCCCCAGCCTCACACAGATACACCAGGATTTACCCTTGTCTTTTTATTCAATATTTTCATCGCCATCATGTTTTAAAATTCAGCTCCAAACACATTTTTATCTCATTTATTAACACATATTGTTACCCTTGTGTGACATTAATGTTTACCCAACAGACGCCGCTCTCCTAGACACAGAGAAGGTTTTGGGGCCACCCGTTCCAAGCATCCTGAACTGACAAGATTTCTAGAATATAAATCTGCTGGGGTGTAAACAACGATAGATATTCTAAACATATCCCTATATAATGGTCCTGACATAATCATAATTTATTCCCTTTGACTCACTGTAGGCTTGTGTAACAGATCTATTTGTGTGTCAGTAGAAGATCTTCATTAAGGGTTTTAAAGGCAGAGCACAAACAGCCACAAGCCCAGCCGTTCTGCGGATGCCACAAGAGAAGCCCTTATATTAGCATACCCTCTATTATTCATGTACTTTGTTTATGAACCTCACCTCTTAAATTGTTTTACATATGGAAGAGGTTGAATTTAGAGGAACATGAACCTGCTGAATAAAATCTGGTTGCAGCTCTGGAGAAGAACAGATGATTGTGGCACATACAGAGCCTCAGAAGTGAAGTGACGGTTGATTCAAAGAGCCAAATGTGTTCTTGTGAAATGTAAAGTACGCATCTTCAAATAGAGCACTGCACCAGGAGACCTGGCGCAGAAGCACAGGGAGTGGTGCATATACATCACATATACAGTATGTTGGAACGTATACTCTATAGGAGTGAAGCACATCAGTATACAGCACACTGGTAGAATGGAATTTCAAATGCAATTTCTTTTGGTCTTTCAAAGCATGCTCATGGGGTATAATCAGCAGCAGACTGGCTGAATCTATAGATATTAGAATGCAAGGATTAAGTGGATAAACATATGAGATATTAACTTTCAGTGGACGTTAAATGGGTTTCATGGGTTTACTTCTTTTTTGATTTTCTTCATTTCATTTTACGCCATGACAATTTTACCATAATGTTATGTAAATATATATATATATATATATATATATATATATATATATATATATATATATATATATATATATATATATATATATTTCTACACAAATAAAATATGGATTTTACACAAATAAAAATATGGATTTTAAGAGTAGATCTGCTACATGAGCCTACAGTGAGTCAAAGGCAATAAATTATGATTATGTCAGGACCATAATGTAGAGATAGGTCTATAATATCTATATTTGTTTATAGAACCGATTTTTTTTTTTTTAGGTGCTGATGCTGAATAAATGAAATTAACTGGACATCAGATCTTGTGGTTTCTGCATGTTTGGCTGTATTGTCCTCTACAGTCCCCAGAGGATGATTTGTAATTGCAAGGTATGTCAAAGAAACTCCGAATAAAACCCATTAAAACTGGTTGTAACTTTTTGTTACTACTAAAAAAATCTCAAATCCATGTAAATTGGTGTAAATGTAGATGATATTACATACACTGGGAAAAAAAGGGTTACAATTCTAAAAAAAAAAAGTTGGTATTTATGTTCAGGGCAGAAGTTGATTAAAAGATTTATGCAAAGTAGAAAAAATATGTATGTATACATTTTTTATGATGTTTTGTTGACGAGGACCCTTAAGTAACTTAACAGGAGCAACATAATAAATTGTGTAAAAAGGAAGTAATTTTAGATTAAAATAAAATACACACCATAGACACATTTTATTAAAAAAAAAAAAAAAAAAAAAAAAGGAAAAAAAAATAGAACCACAGTTAACAAAAAAGTTAAATGTGAAAAATACACTTTTGTCCTCATTGGGGCACAAGGGTTAAACAAAATCCCGGGTCCTTTCTCTCTCTCCCCATTAGTGATCATCCCTTCAATGAAAATTCACCTGGGCCTATTTCAGAAGTGTTGCTAACAGACAAACTGCGTATAGAACAACGATTTTATCCTTGACAATAAAAAGGTCTGTACTCTCCTTCCCTTTTTCATTGCTTTTCGGTGGAGTTGGGCTCTAATCGCTCTTCCCAGTTTGTCGTCACCACCCCTGGCTTTGATGGCTGCTCTCTGCCAACTCTCATTATATCAGCTTCATTTTTGCGGCTCATGTCAGGGAGCTCGTCAGTTTTCTGCACTTTGCTCTAGGAATTATTCCATCATCATCTGGCTGCGGACACCCTGGGAACAGTTTGGAGAGTAATGACGGGCTGCGGGCTGAAAACTAATGTACAGAGAAGGATGTATGAAAACTGATAATGCCGTGTTAATTGTGTTGCATATATTTTACAGTTATTACATTCGCATTGGCTTTAGGTCATGTTGCCCTTATTTGAACATAAAAGTGCTGATTGTGAATGGCCCTTGCTCCCTACAGACAGCTTATGGAAGGCAGTTACATAACAGCTTTAAGTGCTCTTTGGGAAAATTGCTCATGATTTAGGAACGTACTTGAATTTGTCGGCTGAGCGACTTGGCTGTCAGTCATTCCCTCACTCTACATGTTATGTCTAGACGATAATATTCTACCGGCTCACAGCTAATCACCATGGACACGCTATGTCCATTAGAATGTCTCAACCCTTCTGTTGCCATACTGGTCCTGATGTCAAACCTGCTTGAATTCTTGACTTTTGACCTTGCACATTTAGCACATTATTCGTGTGTCAGATGGACTTGTTTGAGACTTTAGCCCAAAATAATGAGAGTGAGTATCATAAATGGGCATCAGTTTATGCACATATTGTATAACCAGCAATGTAAAGTTGTATAAAAGAAGAAAAAGAAAAAGAAAAGAAACCTCAATCCCTACAGACAAACTGATCATATACTCATGTCTTACTATAAATCTGAATGTATATCTTTTACAGCAGTGGGTTAAAACTCAAAGGTTTTTTTGTTGTTGTTGTTGTTTTGTTTGTGTCACTAGCAGTGCAAATAAGACAAATATGTGTTGTAGTCCACAGACATTTATTAAAAATGCCATTACTATCAGTTTGCCAACAGTTGTTTGATCAGAGGGAAGCCCCTGAGGAGGAAAGAGTGGATTTTTGCCATATACCCTGCCATTCTCCTGATGGACTTTGTCAGAGAGAGAACACATTTGGTCTTTGAATAAAACTATTTTTGTTAAAATGAAAATATACCATAACAGTCTGTGGCAATTTTCTAGATTAAGTCAGAAAAAGAGGGGCTTGTTGAGAAGTTTTAAGATAAGATACACCTTTATTAGCCCCCCACCCCCCACACTCAAAAACAAAACAAAACAAAACAAAAATACTACATTTAACAGAAAAGGGATATATTTCTGTATTCTGGAGCTGTTGTAAAGTGGGATGCTGACAGTGCGCAGCATGTTTCAAGGTTGTGTTGAAGGAGTTTAGACTCCTCCAGAAGACGGGAAGTAATATTGATTTGACTTTGCAGTGGAAGGAGTAAGTGAGAAAAATATGCTCAGCTGAAGCACCCAAACATCACAAATAATCCAACCATCACTAATAATCCAAATATTACAAATAGTCCAAACATCACCAGTTGTCCTAAGCTTACCAAATGTACAAACATCAGCATTCGTCCAAACATCACCTGGAATAAGCTGTTTCTGACACCAAGAGTGTCTCTATTGGAAAATAATACAGTCATTGGTCAACTTTGTGGTCTTTACAAGGATTCACCTTTTATTTCCTCAGTATCATCTTTTAACCAGAGATCTTGGCATGCTGCCGGACTCAGGAACAAGTAAAAAAGGAAAAGGAATGGAGCAAGTGCAGTCCCTTGTGGAACTTCTCTACTGCTGATTACACCAACAGCTTGACATACATTATCAATGTGCTGTAAAAGATTTATAGTCCACTGCTATTGAAGTAAACACTCATAGCAACTATATACATCTATAAACATGAGAGTAGTGAAGCCTGTAACTGTTCTATTGTGACTTTCTTGAATTCAAAATAATAACATATTTTCTTCACATCTGGAGTACAGAAAAAAGAAGAGTGTGACTAAAACTACCTAAGCTCAGAGTAAAAAAAAAAAAGTATTTCTATACTATATATTTCCTGTTTTAAAGGGGAACTATGTAACTTTTTTCCTTAATTAAACAGTTTTAGAGTCAGTTTGATGGCTAAATGAGTTCTTGTAAGAATGGAAGCAACAATCTGGTGTCCCTGAAGTGTCAGGTTTCACAAGAAAGTGATATCTCTCTGCTAACAACAAGCCAGCACATCAGCAATGGCTTTATTTCTTAGATTTTTGTCATGGCTGAGCAGCTAAAAGGCAGAGGAACCTTTGTGCTGATACAATAAGAAGAAAATTAGGGTCAAGCCGAGCAAGGGGTTACTCTTGTGAGTCTTGTAAGTATTTACAATAGTGCTTTACTCTGAAATGAAGGGGAGCTCTGTAGAGAAAAAAACAACCAAAACAGTGAAACAAGTTTACATGTTGAAATAATACAATATAAAACAAAAAATATAAGACATTTTCTACTGAACTCAAACACCTACATTATCAAACAAGACTGTAAAACATTAAAACATGCTTTGAACTGAGGGTGAGTCTCAATGGTTCATGTTATTTTCCTGAGAGCTGACCTGTATTTGCTGACATTGGTTCTCCTTGTCTGGTCAGAGGGGCGGGGTTTGGCCCAGATCTTTGTGTTGAAAAGCCCACAAATGGCACTGGTCCAGCTTTATATTAACTGGACTTAATCCTGTGTGTTGACATCAGCAGCTATAAATCTCTGTCAGTGATCTCTCAGTTTTCTCTGGGTCAAGGAAATCTTTTCATCTCACAAATGAGTGGGACGATGCAGGACTTTGAGTGAAACTGTGAGGATTAACGACTGTACCCTGTCACTGCCACTTGGTTGCTCTGTGTCTGTTGAATTAGAGTTTCCAATATCAGAGAACCCAAAAATGACTGATGTTTTTAAATTTGCTTATCATGTTGCGCTGATTATATTCAGTTTTCACAGTGACGTCGCACCTGGAGGGCAATGCTCCCTTGGAGGGCAAGCACATAGGTTTAATGCTACTCCACTGACCGTCAGCTAAAGTCAGTGTTTCCTTAAGGTAGATCTGTATTTCTACAGAATCTCATTAGAGAAAACTGACTCAGAAATAAGATGATGTGGATTTGTGCTGTTAAATGAGTTAAATGTTTCCCTAAAATAAAATTAAATTACTGTCTGTTAGTCATATTCACCTTTTTTGATAAAAGTCTAATGCCCTCCCCATTCGCGGAAAAAAGCTTTCGGTTTGCTGCATCATGTCGTGATGGTATAGGAAGATGGGTTTCCGAAGTCCAGCTCTGGCATTGTTCTGCTGTTGCCAGCGGCTCAAACAAGACAGTGATGCCTCATCATACGGGTCACAGGTCCCCAATATTTGTAGTTTTAGTCCATATCATATTTTGTCCTGAGCTGTCAGGCCAACTAAACACTTATTTGGTTGTATCTTCTTATGCCTGCTATTGCCATGTTTATTATTTGCCCTCCATTGGTACGCCAAAGTCATGTGACTGAAAACTATAAATGGTGATGCACTCTGACCCAATTCCAAACGACAGCATGCTGTGTACATTACCAACATGTCCATAACTGTCACTACTGGCACACTATTGGTCTAAGCCATGGCATGTCATATGCAAACATATTGCCTGAGCAGGACAATAATTTTTTTTGTGAAGTAATTTCCTTAATCCATCTGCAATATAACATAAGCTAAATGAGTATATACTTTTTAATTTTATTTGAATAGAAATCCATTAGTGTCCTTTTCTTCCTTAGCTTGTAGCTAACTGCAAGTTAAAATACAACTTTCCAAATATCATATTTTCCAGACTATAAGTCACACTTTTTTTTTTAATAGTCTGGCTAGGGATTGGGTTAGGGTGTTAATATATTACGTTAACATACGAGACACCTATTCAGTTCGTTGTTTATGCTTCATGTAGCTGAATAACCATCATTGTGTTATGTTAGCAAACCACACACCTATTCAGCCTGTTGTTCTCTATTCTATTATTACTATTACTTGCCTTTTAAGATGAAATGTCTGTTCTTGGTGTCAGATGCGACTTATAGTCCAGTGGGACTTATATATGTTTTTTTCTTCTTCATTATGCATTTTTTGGCTTGTGCAACTTATACTCCGGAGTGACTTATAGTCCAGAAAATACTGATATCTATCCAGTATATATTTTGTGCATGTTAGAAAAATGGAGCTTAGTTTGTAATTTCTTTAGATTTTTTCTTTTTTTTTTTTTTTGCATGGCTATATGGTACAAATAGTCCAAGCATCCTGTTTGTAGGCCGAGTCCTTCTTTTGGTGTGATGTCAAATAATGAGAAGATTAATCGTGTGCTGGAAAGAGCAAGCCCAGCGTGCCTGCCTCTGGAGTGAGTGGGCTATAACGGGAAGGCAGGGCTCCGCCGGGGCTGTCTGCACTCACAGAGGCTGGGAACGAGATACCTCCATCCAGGTCCTGCAACAAAAGAGCCCTGAGACCATCCTATGCTCAAAAGCTGTGTTGAGAGAACCCAATATGATCGCTGGCACTACAAGGGCATGTGTTGTGAAAGGGCAGCCTGTGAATGGAGCCTGCTGGGTTTTCACCGGGGTTGTGGGGGGCAGAGCTGGACCTCGCTGCCAGTCTGCAGATGGTGGCGTCTCTTTGTTTTAGTCAGACTCTGGAAACGCTCAGAGAATGAGGGGTAACTGTTGGGCTACTGTGTTCACCAACATGAGATCCTGGCAGGAAAAGCTTGTGCTGTATGTGCCATATGTTCAAGCAAAAGTGCAATGAAATGTATAGTTGGAAGAAAGCCCCCTCAAACATTTCTTTATACACATGGGGAAGGTAAACTTTATTTATATATAGCACAGTTTCCAACAACCATTGCTTCCCAAAAAGCTTTACAGGTTTAAAAGTCAAGTAAACAAAAATCACTTATATTAAAATCACAAATGGTAGTACAGTACAATCATGTAGAAAGATAAAATGCAAACACAAAAAAATAAAATAAAAAAATAAACAAATAAAAACAAGTTCAGCTCAACTTGTTGTAAAAGCCAATGCAAAAAGGTCGGTTTTTAGTGCAGGCTGAGAGGTGTCTACAGACTGAGCAGTTCTGCAGTTCTAATGTTAAGAAGCAGACTGTTCCACAGTTTGGGAGCAGCTACAGCAAAGGCCCTGTCTCCTATGGTTCTGAGACGTGTACGTGGCACATTTAAAAGTAGCTGGTTTGTGAGGACCTCATTGTTCTGGTTGGAACATAAAGAGCCAAAAGTTCAGGTCAGGTAGGCTGGAGCCAAGCTATTTAAGCACTTAAAAACAAACAAAAGAATCTCAAAAACTATTCTAAGGGACCGAGTGGAGCAAGGCAAGTACAGGTGTGAGCAGATGAGCAGCTGAGTTCTGATCCAGCCCACAGTACAAAGAATTACAGTAGCCAAGACGAGAAGTAATACATGGATGTATAATTCGCTCAAACTCACGCGGAGGAAGGTATTGCTTGACTTACTTACTACTACTTAAAAGTTGGAGTTGAAAGAAACAAAGGATAATGAACTGGAAATAAATCAGACCATGTTGTAGACTTTGACAATCGTCTAAAGAAAGTATGAAATGTAAAGAATAGCTTGAGGTATAATATGATGCCTATAGATTTTTTTATTTTATTTTGTTTGACCTTTATTTAACCTTTATTTAACCCTCTAAGTCCCACTGACATTAAACATCTCTTTTGCAGGGGAGTTAAAATATTTTCATATTCTGTTACAATTTTTAGAAGTTTTAATATTTGTAACTTTGTTTCTTTCTGACAAAGACCTCAGTAAAAGTCCTGCCAGTGTTTATCCCGTGTCAGCCATGTTCAGTGGTTCATTATAGTTAATATGCCTGGCCCTTAGACTGCCAGAGCCATCACTGCTCTATTACTGCCCTCAAACAAACAGAATTCACTGGCAAATGGACCGTGAGTGGCACAAAGTCTCTGCCAGTGCCACCGACACAACTTTCTTTTGAAATGAAGATCAAAGCTTCGTGGAGGCTGGTGCTGTGTGGAATATTCATGAATGCAAGGCATCTGTCAGCTCCTCGACAGCACAACGGCTGGAGGAGGAGGAGGTGACATTTGTCTCCCCACAATAAGGGACGGCCTTCAAATAGGGAAGTGAGTAAACAGCCCGGGAGCAAATAGATGGCACTTTAAGTTTGCCTTATCAGGAGCCGAAAACAAAAACTTGCCGGGAGCCTCTCTTTGCATGCCATGAATCATGTCGCTTTGCATACTTTACTATTCAATCACTATTTATACGACTTCTTAACTGCAGCCCTGACTGTGCAGAACATTGCCCTTCCTCTAGGCGTTCAGAGTTGAATTTAAAGTCACACAATGTCAGCACATATTTAAATTGGATATTAATAAAGACTTCTCATAGTGTGCTCAGTGGAGAGGGCTAGAGCGAGGAGAAAACAAAGATTGTATGTTTCAGGCTTCTGTGGATGGATACTGCTTGGTTGCAGGGCTGTAATTTGTAGTCAAGGGTGGTCCGGGGCAGCGATCAGGATTGCCCACACCTGCTGGGAGTCCTGTTCTTCGGGGATGCCAAGGGGTCCTAGAGGTCACATGTGCAGAGGTAGTGACCATCCCACTCCTAACACCTGCTGTGGAACCAGTGGAACAGAAATGTCAGTAAGTACAGCAGGTAATTTATCATTGTGTTGAATTAAAAAGCAACTTTGGACTTTTATGGGGCAATTCATTTTCCTCACCAAACCCCGTATTTCTACTGGATGTCTCTGCAGAAAATACACTTCCACTGTGGTGAATAGAAGCAATGTGTTTTGTATGACACCTCTGAATTGTGTAATCTCGTTTGAACAAAAAAATACTAAAACAAAATGCTTTGATAATATATCAGTAGCATAAAAATAGGCTCTAACAATATATATATATATATATATATATATATATATATATATATATATATATATATATATATATATATATATATATATATACCCATATATATATAGGAGGAACAGGAGGAGCACTGCCAGAGCCCTGGAAAATGACCTCCAGCAGGCCACAAATGTGCATGTGTCTGCTCAAACGGTCAGAAACAGACTCCATGAGAGTGGTATGAGGGCCCGACGTCCACAGGTGGGGATTGTGCTTACAGCCCAACACTATGCAGGACGCAAATTCGCCACTGGCGCCCTGTGCTCTTCACAGATGAAAGCAGGTTCACACTGAGCACATGTGACAGACGTGACAGAGTCCGGAGATGCCATGGAGAACATTCTGCTGCCTGCAACATCCTCCAGCATGACCGGTTTGGCAGTGGGTCAGTAATGGTGTGGGGCGGCAGTTCTTTGGGGGGCCGCACAGCCCTCCATGTGTTCGCCAGAGGTAGCCTGCCATTAGGTACCGAGATGAGATCCTCAGACCCCTTGTGAGACCATATGCTGGTGCGGTTGGCCCTGGGTTCCTCCTAATGCAAGACAATGCATGTGGCTGGAGTGTGTCAGCAGTTCCTGCAAGACGAAGGCATTGATGCTATGGACTGGCCCCGCCCGTTCCCCAGACCTGAATCCAACTGAGCACATCTGGGACATCATGTCTCGCTCCATCCACCAACGCCACGTTGCACCACAGACTGTTCACCACCTCATCAGGAGCATGCCCAGGCGTTGTAGGGAGGTCATGACTGCCTGAAGTCTGGTTCACTCTGTTACTGTGTATTGTGTCTTATTGTTTTATGCATTTTATAGTTTTGATTAAACGTTTGCAATTTTATTTTATTATGTTTTTTTAAGCACTTTGGTCTTCCTTGTGTTGTTGTAAAGTGCTATAGAAATAAACTTTGATTTGATTTGATTTGAAGTCTGGAGCCCATGGACATCACCAAAACTGGGTTTCCTAATTTATGTTGCTTTGCTTTACTGCAGTGTTCAGTCACTAGGTTCAGTTTATGGGTCTTTCTGCCATAGGTTTTCTCTTAAACAAGTTAAATCCATGCTTGATCAGGCTGAGATCTGTTTTGGGTCACTGTCCATCTGTGCTGTGAAGCATCATTCATGAACTTGAATCTGAGTTGAGTCTGAAGTTTATCCCTATATACTTCAGAATTCAGGCTGCTTCTGTCTTCAGTCACATCATCAGTAAACACCAGTGACCCAGTGCTATTGGAAGTTATACATGAACACACATCACACTGCTCCACCATGTTTTACAGAAGATGTGCTGTGCTTTGATCATGAGATGTTCCAAGCCTTCTCCAGACTTTTCTCTGCCCATCATTCTGGTACAGGTTGGTCTGAGTCTCATCTGTCCAAGGAATACTGTTCCAGACCTGGGCTGGCTTCTTTAGGTGTTTTTTTGGCCAAGTCTAACGTGGCCTTTTTATTGTTGAGACTGATGAATGGTCTGCACCTTGTGGTAAACCTTCTATATTTTCTCTCATAAAGTCTTCTCATTATGGTGGACCTAGACAGTGATAGACCTACTTCCTGGAGAGTGTTCTGCACTAAGGTGGATGTTGTGAAGGGGTTTTCACCATTTTTCTCTCTAGCGTAAGGATGGTCTGGTTCGTTTCCATTGAGAGACTGTATGTTGTGGTTTCACAGAAACAGCTTTCAAATACAAATGTAACACCTGGAATCAAGTTCAGGCCCTTTACCTGCTCAGTTTATGATGGATTAATGAGGGAAATAGCCTCTGCAAATCAAGAAATAGCTTTTGAAGCAACTGTCCAATTACCTTTGAGCCCCTGAAAAAGAGGCAGCTACACTTTAAAGAGCTGGACGTAAGTACTCTTAAATTACAGTTGAGGGTCTGCACTTTAAGCAGTTATTAATTATATTAATTTATATGACAGTATTTTTAATAATTTTGGTTAAAAAGCTAAAATTATAAATAAATATATAATAAAAACAAAACTTCAGTCAGTGTCCAAATACCAATGGATCTGACTGTATTTACATTCTTTCACACAGACATTTTCACATTCACTCGAACCACACTATTTAAATTCTTACACTTTATTCACATTGGCTTAGGCCTGCTTATAAATGGACGGTGTGTAACAGTATTTGGGCCTTATCTCCAGCGAAGGGCAACGTTAAAGTTTCAGCACAATGACATTTTTTTTTTTTTTTTACAATGCTCTCCATATGAAAGGATGGCACATTTTAATTACATTGTCATTATAATCCATGTTAGTATGGTCATCTGTTTTATTACCTTTGTCCATACAAAGAGTGGATTTGGATAAAAATAGAGACCTCTACAATATTAATCATGTAAATATTTATTTGTGTATTTCAGTGAAAATACGTACTGACTGAGACTGTGAGACTTCTGTGTATTATTAGAGTTCAAAACTATCACTGTTTCTCAATTTCTGACTTTTACTTCTGTCACTATTTTTAGCTTACGTACCATTAGCATTAGTCCTATCCTGCATTCAGAATCTCTGTGGTTGTTGCCTTCCCATTCAGAAATAGAACAGTGTAACTAATTTTACATGCTGTAAAGAAAATTAAAAATGATCTACCTTTATGAGCACTCAACACTCACATCAAGGAACCGTTCACCCATTCACACTCACACTTTCATACATGTGTGTATGCAGACACTGGAGGCGATGAGAGTTAAGTGACACAACAGTATGCAATGATGATGAATCTTAGTTGGTGGACAAACGGCTCTACCTACTGAGCAACTGCAACCAACCATAATTACATTAAAATATGAAACAGGGAAATTCAGCAATAGGTGAACTGGTTTATTTACTTTACCCATAGTGACATAATGTGAAAATAAATAGTTGCTGAAGGGGCTTCTCCATGACATTTTCCACATGATAAAAGTCATTCCTTCTACATGAAAAGTGAAGGTTCTCAGTCATGCAGCTCAGTATGATGCACTGACTGATAAAGCACTTTTTTGGACTTCACACACAAAGTTTTCATTTACAAGTTGTTGGTTTTTAGTTATAAAATGATTTTTAAAAGTTGTACTGTTTTCTAAATACACTGAATTGCAAAAAAGAAAATAAAAATGAGTAAAAGAATTAAGTTAAACTGCAATAGAAATGCAGAAGAATTTAAAATCTCAACACAAAAGCAAACACAAAAGCTCTAAAATGTTAATTTCACAGTGCTTTAGTTGTTACACTTGGCAGGAGAACTCTAGGATTACTCTAGAAATGTTTTAGTTGAGCTGATCATCATCATCATCATTATGATTTTAAGATAATTTAATTTATTCTAACACTTTTATTTTATATAAAACCACTCACTGTTTTGAGCATCAAGTCAAGTGTTTTTTTTTAATTATCCTTCTCATCCATTTTCTTTTCTTTCCTTCACTTCATTTCATCACATATACATCCTACCCTTCCTGCTCACTTCAAATTTAAATCATGAAAACTAATACATACACAACATGGTCATAACTTAAAATACCTTTAGTTTCTGCTTTATTACAAAAAAAAAAAAACTCTGTCACTCTGTCAATGTCTTATGTCTGCCATTGTTTGTATTGTATAATGTTTTGTGTACTTTTGTATATTGCATTTGTCTGTCCTTGTCATGCTGTATTGCTTAGTATCACTTAATAAAAAAAAAAGGTTCACAAAACAACAGTGCTTTAATGCTTTTTCTGTTGTTGCTGCTGATTGTTCACGGCTGACATTTTGTTCACTTTGCCTGTCGCACTAATTGATAGTGACAGCATTAAGAGACCGGAGAGCAAACAGATGCACACCAGCAAAGCTGTGGAGCCAAACTGCCTCGTCATGCTCTAAATATATCCGACATGTACAAACTCTGTGACAAGGAGGTGCACAGGACTGCTGCGGCCACCTCGTCTGTTAATTAGACTCCCTCAGCAATTAGGACTTGTGATTAGGTAAACAATGGGCATGAAATGAGTTTCCCTAAATCTTTGCGTCCCGAACATATGTGTCTGAGCTGAGCAGAATGAAGTGCCAGCGCTCAGCTCCATACACCGCACTTAAGTGGCGTATGTTCAGAGCGTGTAGGCCATATAGATAACAGTGTTCTCATCTGTATACCATCCACCAGCTCCAACTTTAATTACCTGTACATTCACTCAGACACATAACCACTATAAGAAAAAAATGTGAAAAATATGATTTATGTATTTCATAAGAAAAGTCACTGGTTTCTCTGAGGTTCTAAAGATTTGTACCTCACCTCTAAGGATTTCCCGGATCTACCTCAACCCACTCACCTGTCTGGATGAGGCCCCTGCTGCATCCTATGGACTTCCTCAACCTATCTCACCCACTCTCGTCTGGATGAATCCTTACAGAGCTGATCTATGATCCTATAGATGAACTAATGAACTAACAGTCCTAGACACATTGCCTGTCCGTCCTGGAGTTTTTCCTTACTGAGAAGGAGGGTCTAAGGACAGGAGTGTCCTGGGTCTGTTTAGTTTAGTGTAGTTATTGTTTATATTGATTGTGTGTTTATGTTTGATCAACTGTTGTGAAGCCCTCTGAGGTGACTTTTGTTGTGATACTGGGCTATACAAATACATCTGAATTGAATTGAAACAACTTATGCTATGTCAACACTTGTTAACACTGCCAATCATGAACATAGACATCACGTTTCACTGCCAATCATGAGTACTCCTGGTTTTACATGTTTTCATTGGTACTGGATGGGGGGGTTGTGCACATTGTGGACTTAGTACGGTACTAGCTACACTCTTATCAAGGTGACTAATGACATCCGCCTGAACACGGGCAAAGTCTCTGTCTTAGTTCTGCTGGATCTGAGTGCTGCTTTTGATACAGTTGACCATGTGATCCTGTTACAAAGATTAGAGAACTGGGTAGGTATTTCGGGTACTGCCCTAAAATGGTGTATGTCCTATCCTGAAGACAAGAAGTACTTTGTGGAAATCGGTAACTGTGTCTCAGACCAAATGGCCCTGACCTGTGGGGTACCCCAGGGGTCCATCCTGGGACCTCTTTTGTGCAATCTTTACATGCTCCCTTTAGGCCAATTAATAAGCAGCAATAACATATCCTACCACAATTATGCAGATGACACTCAGATTTACATCTCACTGACAGCAGGTGAATATGGACCTGTGGATTCACTCTGTCACTGCATCCAACAGATCAATGAGTGGATGAGAAACAACTTTCTCCAGCTAAACACAGACTGAAATAATCATCATTGGCCCACAGAAACAAAGAGAAGGTGTCTGTAGACACCTCAAGTCTCTTTCACTAAAACCTACAAGTCAGGTTAGAAATCTCGGGGTAATCCTGGACTCTGACTTGAACTTCAGCAGTCACATTAAATCTTTAACATCAGCATTTTACCATCTCAAAAACATTGCCAGAATCAAAGGTATACTGTCTAAACCAGACCTAGAGAGATTTATTTATGCGTTTATCTCCAGCAGGTTAGACTACAACAGTCTGCTCACTGGACTCACTAAACCAGGTGTAAGACAGCTGCAGTACATCCAGAACGCTGCTGCTCGGGTCCTGACCAAAACCAGGAAGTACGACCATATTAGTCCTGTCCTCAGGTCTCTGCACTGGCTTCCTGTTGCTCAGAGAATAGACTTTAAAACAGCTCTACTTGTGTACAAGTCTCTCCATGGCTTAGCACCAAGTACATCTCTGACCTGTTGGTCCCATATGAACCATCTGGGACTCTGAGAACCTCAGGGACAGGTCTCTGCTGGTGCCCAGAGTCAGGACTAAACTCGGTGAAGCAGCTAAACTCTTGAACAGTCTTCCTGACTATGAGAGACAGGCCTCTACTCTGACAATGTTCAAGTCCAGACTTAAAACTTTTCTTTTTAGCTGTGCATATGACAACTGAAAGTGTTGTATCTGCACTCTTCTCTTTTAATTTAATTTTAAATTGATTCATACTGATTGATTAATTATACTTTTTAAATTTGATTTTATCGAGATTCTTGTCTTTGCACTTTTAAACTTGGCTTTTTTTTCTGTCAAGCACTTTGAATTGCTATGTCTATGAATTGTGTGTCACGGTTCACTATGACCCAGAAGGACCACAAAGCAGGTAAGTTAATTCAACAGGTTTATTACAATGTTGGAGGTGAAGGTAAGTAGCAAACTGGAACACTGGACAAATCTGGAAGCTCAGGGAGAGCTGACTGTAAGCAAACAGAATGACAGAATGAGCTCCAGCTCGTCACCGATCCTCCCGCCCAATCAAAATGCGGATTATGTTGTTTTAACCACGGCTATCCAAGTATTAGTGTTGGGAGGAAATGATGTGAAAACTTAACTGTTCTTTATGATTCCCAGATAGCACCAGAGTTAAAAGGTACAGTGCGATGGGTTACCTTAGCAAGGAGTCTTCCATCCAGAGCATTAGCCACAAGGGGGGTCTCAAGGGGTTCCATTTCTAATTTGGCTTGATGAGCAAGATTGAGATCTAAAAGGTTTTCATCTGCCCCAGAGTCAATCAAGGCTGTCAAAGGTAGGTTTAACTCTTTAAAACAGATAGTGGCTGAACGTGACATTCTTGTTTTGGGGGCAGAGGTGATGTTAGAACGGCTCACCAGAACCCTCCACACTTACTGGTGAGCCCCTTTTTGGCCATGAGGGGCAGGTGGCAAGGAAATGGCCCAGCTTTCCACAATAAATGCACTCACCTGCCCTAATTCTTCGGAACCGCTCAGTGGGAGTGAGGTGGGCTCCTCTGCAGAGGAAACTTGGGCTGGTTGTGGAGCAGTTGGTATAACTGGTGGGGCTGGGCTCCACGGTACAGACATGGCACGAGCAAGTGCATGCTGGGCAGAAGACCGGGTGTTTCTTTCTCTTCTGCGTTCATGGAGTCGATTGTCTAATTTAATGGCTGTTGAGATAACAGAATCAAGGTCTTCAGAGCCATCCTTTAAAGCCAACTCATCCTTTAACTGTTCAGAAAGACCGTTTACAAATACTGTCTGTAGTGCCAGGTCATCCCAACCAGCTTCTGCTGCTAAAGTCCTGAACTCCACAGAATATTCTGCCACACTCCGTGAGCCCTGGTGAGCTGTAAGAAGACGTTTAGAAGCCTCTTTTCCCTGAACAGGGTGGTCAAAAACTTTTCTGAGTTCACTCACAAACAAATCATAGCTGTTTCGGATCACAAAATTATTCTGCCATATAGCAGCTGCCCAGTCCAGTGCATTTCTCTGAAGTAGACCCATAATATAAGCAATCTTAGAACTATCTGAAGCATATGTTACTGGCTTTTGGCTGAAAACTAAGGAACATTGTAGAAGAAACCCCCCACATTTTCCCATATCACCTTTATAATGATCTGGATCTGGCACATGTGCTTCCCTTGAGAGCTTGGCTGGTTCTGGAGGTGTTTGGGAGTAGGCTTAGTCCTGAGAGGCTGCAGGCTGAGAAAAAGAGCTGACGTCTGAGTTAGGTTGCTTGTTAACTCACGGAGCATGGAATTCAACTGCGCAATCTGGTTGGAAGTGGTCTGCTGACTCTCCATTAGATTTCGAAGGAGTTGGTTATGCTGTCCGAGGAGCGCCCCCTGGCTGGAGAGGGCTCGAACGACAGGATCAGTGTCCGCTGGGTCCATTGTGGCCAGTTTGTACTGTCACGGTTCACTACGACCCAGAAAGACCACAAAGCAGGTAAGTTAATTCAACAGGTTTATTACAATGTTGGAGGTGAAGGTAAGTAGCAAACTTTCAGTTGAAACCCAATCGAGAGGTGAGAGACGTCAGGCTGAGGAACGGGCAGGCTGAGGAACAAATAGGCAGGTAGGCCCAGGAATAAGCTGGCAGGCAGGCAGACTAAGGAACTGGCAGGCAGAGTGGTAGCTGACACTGTTTAGTAGAAACAACGAACTGGTGAGGAGTAGTAGAAGAGCCATGCTTATGCTGCAGCAGATGATTAGTGGATTGGAGCCAGGTGTGTCAGCAGCCAGACTTTAAGAATGCCACGCCCAGGTGGAGTGAGACACACACAGAAAGGGAGGGGGAGAGACAGGACAGGGAAAAAAAACAGACACCAGGAATGGATCCTGACATTGTGCTATGCAAATAAACTTGCCTTGCCTACATAAAAATCAAGCAAAGAAGAAGCTTCTGGCAACAGGACAGAATGCAACCAGAGGTTCTGCTAGACTTTTATTTTGTCGGTCAGTTTGGCCGGCAGTGTTTAAAAATTCCGGGCATTAACAAGATCTACCGGCCATACATTTAAATAATAGAATAACAATCATGTCCAAACACGTGACTGAATCAATAATATAAAAAGGTCATTATGCACATTTGTGAGTGAATAAAACTATCAGGCCAAGCCTTAATTTACACACAAATATAGTAACCCTCTGCATAAAATGGTGATTAGACAACGTGCGTGAGTCCACACTGGGTGTGCAGGTGGAGAGAAAAGCGCCTGTGCGTCAACTCATCTCAGAGTTCATCAACTTGAACAATAATTAATCATAACAAAAGTGAATATTCATTTGTAGGACTAATGCATAAGGGCGCCGTCAAAATGGGCTCTTTTAAATCCTTGGTTAGAATACTGTGTGAGTCTTTATGCACTGGGGCATTTCCCGTGTTTGCGCAGTGTTTTAACTGCATAATGTTCCACCAAAAATGGACAATATTTGTGTTCTCATTATCACTGCTCAGTGTGTGCTCTGGGCACTAGTGCAAGGGGACTTAAATACTGATGATGAATGTTTAATTAGCCTACATTGCACTAACATCAAGCTTGTTTTAGCACAAGAAGAATCTGACATAAAACAGATGCAGCCACAGGCCAACTCCTGGCACAAATCTGTGCACATGGTTCCCACAAGGAGCAACCCAGTCCACTTCTCCAGTGCCTTACATTGTGACAATGTTCGTAAATGCTGGTCTATAGCAGCGTCAGTTCTAGTTTTAGCTCTCAACCCATAGTGACCTGTGGTGTGTAAATGTGTATTAGAGGCAGGAGGCGCATCCTCCTGCGCTGCGTGCTGCGCTCCACGAGCGAGAGGTGTCTTTACTGCTTAAATAGGCTTATTGTTGAAGCAAATTGCACTTGCTGAAGACGCCAAAAAGAAATACTCAACCTGATGGCACTTTTCCATGGCCCGCAGAGCCAGGCTTTGGCACTTTCCTGAGCAGGTCAGGGCACAGAGAAACTCCCCAGTGACACCATAGAGAGCGCTTCAGTTTGCCTTAACTCAGATGATTTACAGATTAATAGTAGCTCAATACTCCCTCCTATAAAAGTAAGATGTACCTGTAGTCCATGGTTCCTTTGAAGACTTTGACAAAGAGTGGAAGAGGAAAGACATGCATTACCGGTGAAATGGTGCTATCGGGCTGCGCTAAGTAATATAAATGTTCGGCTAAAGGCTTTTTATGAGCTTTTTTAGACTCTCTATTATAATTTTGAAGCAAAATATTCTCCCTATGGTGTCAATCATTGTTTCAGATACTAAACAACCAACATACTGGATATTATTACTCACAAAATGTTTTATTTTTTTTCCTAAACATTTTTTTGGTCGGTCATGTTGGCCAGTGCCCATTCATTTTATCAGTCATTTGCATTTGAAAACAGCCAAACACCGGTATATGCTGGCTAACAGAAACCCTGAATGCAACAGTTTCCCCTGGGGTAGACTGACAGAAGCGCAGCTGCACACATCTGTGCCAACGGCCCCTCCTACCACCACCAACCACTCACTCCGGCTTCCTGGTGTTCCCCAGCGGTCTCTTCCATCCAGGTACTGACCAGGCCCTACCCTGCTTAGCTTCCGAGGTCTGACGGGATCGGGCATTCACAAGGCGGTATGGCCATTTATACTGTTTTTGTTTTTTTTGTTTTTTTTGTTTTTTTTGGTCATGATTGTCAGTTTGTGGTAGTGTTATGCATCGGATAACTTTATTTAATCCAGATCAAAAAGCTGAGAATGCAGCACCTCCTCTCATAATGTCAGTAATGCATCTGTAAAAAAGAAAAAAAAAAGTTATTTTGTATTCTACATGTTATTTATTGTTAAATTGAAAATGGTAAAGTGCTTTTACCTAAATATAGCTCTTAAATTCCTAAAAATACTTAAAAATAACATTTTAAAAAATGCATTTTTCTTAGGTTTTTGTCTGAAAATGTCAGTTTTTGGTGAAAACTACTATCCTTCAACTGCTGATAGAAAAATAACAAATAAACTTGTCGAAATGTGATTTTTTATAAATGAAATTAATAATAAGTAATAAAATGAAAGAAGAGAGTCTCTGCTTTCATTTGGTGTTTACACTTTAAATAAAACTATAGCACAACATGTTCTGTGGAACAGCAAAGCTTGTTGAAAATGATCTTACTCTGAGTTGCCTAACTTTCAGTGTGCCATTTTGATACTGGTGAACTGCCAGGGCTCAGAGAAGTAGTGTACAGCTGTCTAAGAGGTCAGTGGACAGGGAAAAGTTACCCTGTGCAGCTGAATCTCATACTCACTTCCTCACAGGAATTTATTTAGAGCTTCTCAGAACTTTCTGACCTCCAATGAGATCAGAGGAAGTACTGTGGAATTACTAGCAGGTCCTAGCAGGTATGTGAAAGTACCTGCTCTTCTTGAATACCCTTAGTGGAAGCCCTCCTGATGATGGCCTGAAACAGACTATTTAACTTGTGTTTACATGTAAAGGTGCTATCCAATAAATGAGAATATCAAAAGTGCATTTTTCTCTCTGAAGTCCAATTCAGAAAGTCAAAAACATATTTCTAGATTTAGTAGAGTGAAACATTTCAAGCTTTGTTTTGAGAATTATGTCTCACTGCCACCGAGTGTAACTGAGGAGTGAATGAATAATGCACCAAATTTTAAAGTGACTCTATGTGTCTAGAAATGCACTATATAAGACTAATGCATTGTTATTAAGACCATAAATCCAATTATTTACACAATTAGAACAGACCAATAAATAGAATGATTAAAACGATAATATTGGCCTTCTGAAAAGTATGTAGAGTATGTAGAAGTACTCTGTACTTTTTTTGGTACTCCTTTTGGATGAATTTTTGCTTCAGTGTGGGGGATCAGCCTGTGGCCCTGCTGAGGAGTGTCCTAGAGGGGGGTCAGTCTGTGGCACTGCTGAGGTGTTACTGGGTCTGCTGTTTCTCATCTTCCTCTGGACAATACTCCATAGATTCTTTCTGTGGTTCAGGTCTGGAGAGTTTGCTGGTCAGTCTGTCCCAGTAAAACCAAGGTTATCTGCCCAGTGTGTGGTACTTTAGGCAGTGTGGGCCGGACCCAATATGCAGCTATCCTGCTGCTGTGGATCTTTTTCTCCAACACTTTTTTTTCACTCATATTCTTTAATACAGCACTCTTTGAGCTGCACCTTCTTTATCAATAACATTTAGTGTTTATCCTCTGTGTGGAGGGGACAGAGAGTGGACAACTGTCCGTAGCCCTCTCCAGGATGGAAGCCGACTGAACCAGACTAAGACCATTTCAGGGCTCAGGAAACCTTTACACGTTTCCAGCATATTTAGAGTTTGAGTGCAACAGCAACAGTATACAATATTCAACCTTGTCACAATATTCTGATTTTGTAATTGAATGTTTTCTGTAACTGTGAGGCATAATTATCAACATTATAAGAAAACAAAGCTTGGAATGTTTTACTTTCTCTGTATACCAAAACTATAAATATATGCTATTCACTTTTTTAATTGACTCTCTATATGATATTCTAATTTACTGGATAGCGCCTCTACTCTGCCTGCCCCCACAGTATTCTTTCCCTGATGAGCCACAGATCCGTGCTCCAGTCAGGTGGAGGAGTCACTTCTGAAATGTGAAAATCACATTACATGCACAGGAGTATTAAAATTCAAAAGGCATGGTTATGCATGAAACATAACACACATATATATATCATATAACTGTCATATGTAACCATTCCCCACACCTGATGGGCAGTGTGTTTATTAATGCAGGGGCTCACTGGACCTGAAAGCAGTGATATATTTTGGGCTGACAAAAACAGGCTAGCCCCAAAGCCATAAAAGTATTAAAAAGGTATTAAATTTGATGTGGTCAAAATCAAAGCCTTAAAAACATTAAATCTTATGGGCAGGTATTAAAATCTTTTCATCGTGGTCTTAAATTTAGAAAAGTTTTTTGAGTAGTTAGTAACAGATCAGTGAATATATGCTTGCAAACTTTGACATTTATCAGTTAATCACACAAATAATTGTGCAATGAAAAGTCACATTTATGTTCAGCCCTAACTAGAAGCTTGTATATGTTTTCAAATGAGTCCAATTCAGTTTTATTTCTATAGCCCAGTATAACAACAACAGTCACCTCAAAGGGATTCATAAACAGCTTCAAGCATAAACACACAATCAGAGATAAAACACAATCAACACAAACAATAACTGCACTAAACTAAACAGACCCAGGACATCCCTGTTCTTAGACCCTCCTTCATTAAAAAAAAAAAAGAAAAAAAAAAAAGAGGAATATTTTGAATAGATCATAACTAACAATACACACTGTCTAGTATGTCTTGTTTGTGTGTGGGAATTAGGCATTTTTTTAATGCAGACCTATTATTTCATCTTTATTATCCAATCCAATCCACTTTATTTGTATAGCACATTTTACAAACAAAACAGTTTCCAAAGTGCTGCACATAGAGCACTAAATAACAATAAATTACTCCATTCAGCTCCACCAGTCCCCATTAAATAATAAGAACCAGTAAAACCAAATAAAAGTAATACAATAAAATAACAATAAATAAATGCCAAGAATTAAATAATAAAAACAAAACAATAAAACACAATAAAAGACAACAGAGGACCACACAATTCATGTCGAGTTAAAAGCCAGAGAATAAAAATGAGTCTTAAGACGAGACTTAAAACATTCCACTGTGGGGGCTGCTCTGATGTGGGGGCAGAGTGTTCCATAGTTTGGGGCCAGCAACAGAGAAGGCCCGGTCCCCCCTGGTTTTAAGGCGTTATTAGGCGTTAAAATAAAACACAGTCAGAGTAGTGAATATTCAATTTGTGTAAAATTCATACAGATAATTGATCTTTTGCCAGCGACCCTCAAAGATGTCACGTACTATGGTTACAGATCTTAGTCGTGTTCCTGAGGATAATTAGCACTGAAGAACATGGAACATCGGTGTCCTAAACCCCATGTACCCATAATGCAATGCAGTGTGCATTTTAATTCTGAAACAAAGCCGTGAGTAATTCCAGAGCCTCCCTGTGTCTTCAGACTGATGTATATGCATGAGGAAGTGAGGTCTGCGATGACAGGTCAGCCATCACATCTGTATTCATGAGCAGCTAAATGAGTCAACCATGAATAAATGCATAACCAGAATACACTAAATTGTTGCGTAAATGTCAAAGGATGCGTGATTAGGATAAGTGCTGTGGCACTGGTCGGGCTGCGAGGCTGTGGGTTAGTGTCAGTGCAGGGGGATATGTTTTCTGTAGCATTAAATATGCACCGAGCTCCTTGACTTTAGGTATAATCAGGTATTCCATTATTTGCTTTTGAAACAGACCTCTTAACTGTACATCGCTGCAACAAGTGCAAGAAACACACCAGAGCTCATGAAAATACAGGAGAAATTCAGATATTAGACTCCATGCCCTTTACACGCCTTTACCATGGGCATACTGCTACTGCCAGTGAATCACATTGTCATTATGTGGTCTAGGATAGAAATATTTTTGGAACTGTTGACAAAGTAAATATGATACGATAACAGTTGGATATCATCAGAGTACAGACAGCCTCCAGCCACAGACCACAAGAGGTTTGTGGGTTTGATACCTGGGCTGGGGGCGTTACTGCTTTGAAAAGGCTCCAGCTTCACACAATCTAGCGGTACAAGATAATACAAAATAAATCTGTAATTGCAAGTCAGAGCGTGGTTGGTTCAAATATCTGTCATAGGGACTTGTTATGGTCTGAAGTTTGAAGTTCGGAATATGAACTGTAACCATGTCTCCATTGTCAGTGACCAAGCAGTAGTATCTTATTGGTCTTTTTTGTTTTGATGAAAAGTCCAAAGTTTAAATTATTGTGCTCAATAATTTAAGTAGTAGTAAGTTAGTAGTAGTAATTCAGTAGGCGGGCTCTAACTCCTGATTGACTTGCTGTGCAGTTTTAGCCCCACCCACTTCCTTTGATGGATCACATTCAATTCATTACTGATGTATTTATTTCCAATTGTAATAAACTGATAACAAATGTACTAATATTTTAATGATATATTGTTTTTAATTTTCCATAATTATAACCAGTTGTACAAAGACTTGTGGTAAAAGGCGGTTTGTTTGAATGTGGTTGTTACATCAGACATCAATGGGACTTTACTGTTGTTAGAATGGAAACAGAACAAAGTAAAAAAAACAAAAAACAAAAAAAAAAAAACAAAGGACTGAGCAGCAATGAGGACATCAGCAGAACCAACAGGTGACGAAGGGAAGTTCTCAAATTCACTCTGTATAAGCCAGCACATCTTGATTATTTTTGATAGGAGGTTATCTTCAGTTTTTGTCAGGCGTGCTGCAGACAAGCCGGTTCTAAACTGACTGAATGGAAACAGACACACAACATTATGGAACAACTTTAAGCTTATTCCCACAATTGTGCTTTTGCATGCATTTACTTACATTTATACATCATTTAACATGTGTCCTGTTGATGGACCACACCTCACAGGTCCATTAATGTGAGCCATTAGACATATTTAATTGTATTTTCTTGTTGCAGTGTAAAGTTGTTCTAGAAAGTCCTCTGCTCTGCTCGTATCCTGGCTGCAGAGGTGTGTTTCTGAGCTTGTTGACGTGCGTCGGCTCAGATTGAGACAGAACTGTGCAGAACATCTTCTGCTGCAGCTGCTCTGGACCACAGTTATCAGCAAGTCAGGCAGACAGCTGGGATTACTCATGATCCACACCACTTTGAAGAGAAATCCTGGGTCCGGCCTGCAGCATCTCTCACTTCCCTCACCAGGACGCTCCTCTAACAAGATCTCATCTGTCAGATATCAATACAACATCATTTGGAGCTGCATATTTCACATATTTGATCATTAGTGCTTTACGGCCATGCTCCTATAGGTCACAGTTCTACTTCAAACTCATGTTTTTAGTTGGTGTTACAGTGTCTTTGTCAATGCGCCCCTGAAATATAAGGCATTTATCAGTAACATGCCCAGTGTTTGTTAGTGTTTAAATGTACAATTACTACATAATATACTTTCTAATGTATAAACAAAATACATCTGATGATTAATATATTGCTGGTTTAATCAATGCCAGGTTTTACTGACCTTTAGTTTGTAAATGTTTCATATCAATGTGCAATGACTAGAAACAATATTGCCAAATGATTACAAAAAATAGATTTATTTTTAGAAAAGTAACGAGACCAAAAATGCCAAGAGACAAGACAGGATGCAAGACTGGGTTTACAAGAACAAGATCCATTTTTCACATTTTTTTTAATGATTCCTAAATGATAAAAAAAGTATTTTAAATGAAAATCATACAATTTTAAACTATTTAGGTGCATTTTAAAATCTGAAATATATGCAGCAACAGAATACACCTACAGCAAAATGTTGTACACATAAACTGATCAGAAGATCACAAGACAAAATTTCAACTTCATGAGAATCACATTTTGATCTTGTGAGATCTACATACTATATATCTACACTCTGCAAAAAAAATATATACATACGACATTATTACATTGTAGAAAAAAATATATATATACAACGACAAATGATATATATATATATATATATATATATATATATATATATATATATATATATATATATATATATATATATATATTTTTTTTTCCTACCTGTTTGAGAAATCCTGTATTGTTATTATTGTACCAATTGACAAGCCCTCTACATCCAGTCTGCACACAGCTCTGTTTCCACTGATTCCTCACAGACATTTTTCATTTTGGAGTAAAATCACACAAAAATGTAAGAAAGAAAAGTTCTTTTTATATTTTAATTATGTTCAAAAGACTGCAACAGTCTGCCCCAGATAGTTATTAAAAACCTTCTCTTTTAGTTAGATCATGCTTTTAACTTATGTAAAGCATGAAATGCTGTTCTACAGGTGACCAAGATTGGTTTAAAAACATAAATAAAAGCATAATATAATCCCTCTAAGTGTTGATCAAAGCTCAAAGTACTTTTAAATGATGAGAAGACATGAATATACAGAGCACAGAAGTGTCAGGTGCAGGTTAACACATGGCACTCTTCAATTATGATATGTATTAACCCCTGCACTTTATGATGTTATGGTGTAAGTGGTTATTAACAAACTCAAGAGCAGTCTGAAAGAGGTTCAACCACTCTGTACTCAGCGATATGTGGAGATGGAAGGATGCAGGTTCTTTCTTATGGTTTTCTGGAGTCTGTTTTGTTGTTGATTTTTTATTTTACTTTTTTTCATTTCAGTGTAATAGGTTGCAATTCACAGTTTTAGAATCTGATGATGTTAAAACCTCAGATGCAGGGCAGGGGCCTGTATAAATGTATAGGTGAGATACAATTTTTAAAAGCAATATAAAAACAGAAGTACTAGCAGAACTTTACTAGCAACTGGGTCCACAACCACATCATAATGATCTTGTGTGTTTAGATGTTTATTCATTTTTAAAACTATAAAACAACAACACAAATATAAGAAGAGAACCGACATAACCCTCCCTAACCCTTTGCTGTCATCACAATAACAATATGTACACACACTTATTGCACTGTACTGTTATAACAATAGAATATTGCACATGTCACAATGTAGTTTAGCATCATACAATCAGTCCAAAGTAAACATCAATGGTCCTGCACTCATATTGGTGGGTCAAAAAAGATTTCCACACCTTTAAAACCTTACTGAGAAGCAGGGTCTAAGGACAGGAGTGTCCTGGGTCTGTTTAGTGTAGTTATTGTTTGTGCTGATTGTGTGTTAAGTCTGATTGTGTGTTTATGTTTGATCAACTGTTGTGAAGCCCTTTGAGGTGACTTTTGTTGTGATACTGGGCTATACAAATAAATCTGAATTGAATTGAACTGAATAAAAAAAATAAATAAAAAAAAACATATGCTCAGACCCACGTAGAATATCCAATGTGCCACAGAGGGAGGGACAGTCTCTACCATAATAATTGTGTGGCTTAATGCTGAGTCTACTGAGAGCAATCACGCCTGTGTGTTTCAATAATATCATCACTTAACTTCACTTTAGAACATTTTTACTGACAGATAAGACGTTGAACTTTGTGTGAATTTCAGTTTCATGTCAGTAACCCCAGAACCTTGCAGAAATATTAGCCATAAACCACACCAAGACATCTGCATTTCAAATCTTTAGCAGCAGGACTCTACCATAGAATTCAGTCTCAATTTTAAACTAGAGACCCTTTAGAATTCTATGACATCATGAACACAACCTAATACAGGTTATTTTAGTTCAAGGTTAATCTTGGTTTTGTCAAAGGTGCAAGTCCTTTTTAGGAGGATTCCTGGTTTTGCACAGTTTGGTCCATAAATTGCCTAACATTTTGTTGGCTTAATCACCATTTTATGCTTTGGCAATACCCTGGGTTCATGCTTTATGCCCCTTTTATACAAGTAAAATAGTACTTTGAGAGCCAGTATTTTCTATGGTGGTACTTGCTGTAAAATGTTTGGGAAAAACTGATCAAAAAGTACGTATAATGTACAGTATATGGGTTTACTGTAGAAGTAGCCTGACCTTGCTACACCAGAGTGAATCATTAAACATAACTCAAGTTATGTTTGTGAAGATGGGGGCTGCACTACCTGATTTCTTTTTCTTTGTATTTTGGAAAAGATAATTAGTTATTAGTGCAGCATAACAGAAGTCATCTGAGAAAAAATGAGACTTTGAGGTCACCTGTGGGCTGTATTACAAGGGTTTTTGTTTTCGAGCGAGGGAATGAACAGTTTAACCAATCACACGCTTTCATAGGACAGGAGCACTCTGATTGGTCAATACATCCTTTATCTATCCTGAACTAGAATCTATCAGGAATAATGCGGAGGAGCTATTGTTTTAGTTCAAAATGTATAGCTTTTAGACTGTGAGAGCGTTTTGAAGGAGAAGAATTAGGAAAGGGGAGCGTATCATTCAAACTCAACATTTTTTTAGACACATCACTTTTACAGTCACACAATCAGGTAATGCAGCTTTAATTTAACAGTGAAAAGAATAATGAGGCTAATAACTTTTGTGCAAAAACAATCAAAGTGTCCCCTGCATGTGCTTCCTGCATAAAACTTAGTGCCTCATTAAATATGCAGTTAATTTGCATAACAGATTAGGTGCAAACAAACTGAAGGATTAACACTGTGCCTGTGCTTTTAATTCAATTCAATTCAGATTTATTTGTATAACCCAGTATCACAACAAAAGTCGCCTCAAAGGGCTTCACAAACAGTTGACTTATGATTAACTTTTAGCATTTGTTTTGCTTGTTTCATCCTAAAATAAACAAATATGTAGAAAGCAGTGGAGAAGGATGTCTGCTCTGTCCTATCGTGTCCTCTGATGCTCACGGCTCTCTGCCCTGAAGTTGCGCACCGAGAGACAAAGGAAGGGGGGTGAGTTGCAGCCCAAATGAGTTCATTCACAACTTACAGGAAGCAAACAAGGCAAAGGAATTCTGTACTCATTTTTATGGAAAAAGGGAGGTAGGAATTAGATGTCAGAGTTTTCTCTGCAGTGACAGTTAGTGGGACTTCTTCATACACCTTGTTGTCCCATCACTCAAATGTGAATCTGCGAGTGAGAGGCAGGCTTTAGGTGAGGCGAGTATCCAATCACAGAGGAGGTTGTCTGTGAGAGTGCAGCACTATTGGCTGTCACAGTGTGCTCCACAGGGAAAGGAGAGAGGACAAGACAGAAGCTACGGAATGATTCTCAAAGAGAAAAAGAGTAAAATGCAGGACACAGCCCTAATTTTATGAACGTGTCATTTGGAGTTGTGCACAAAGTCAACTTATTTTATTCTCACTGAAGTTAAAGCAGAGGGAGGGGTGGAGAGAACAGGAAGAGAGGCAGGGACAGAAACAACAGAACTTTTAAATCTGTATACTATAAAATCACATATACCATATGTAACTAAACTGAATAAGTAATAATATACTGTCATTCATGGATACAATATAATTACCATGCCAGATTTTCCACTCTGTAACTCTGAGTGACAGTTACCACTTCATATCTCCATACATCAACACCCATCCTCCCATATAAGATATACTGTATACTGACATGACATAGCAAACACCAAGTCAAGCAAACATAGACCACGTAAATAGGGAATGGCAGCAATTAGAGATGAGAAGACAATGAAAGCCTCCGATAATAAGAGGAACCAATCCTAAACCATAAAGTCAGTTTGAACAGGGAGCCACATTTTTAGGTTGGCCATTTCTAAATAAGGTTTGTGGGCATAAACCCGCCGGGAACTGTGAAAGGCCATGTTATTAGGCCATGTTCTCACTTTAAACAATAATCCCTGAGACAGTTCATTGATTTTTATCAAACTCTCCCCTAAGTTGAATCCAAAAACAATAGTCTTCCACATTATATTTAGAATACTCATGTAGGACTTTACATAATACTATTTGTGTGTGTGTTTTATGATTTATGTGTGTTTGTAAAATGATATATCTGTAAATGCAAAAATTTCTAAAAAAATTTCTAAAAAAGTTCTAAATCTCATGGACAAAGCTTTAATTGTACGCAAATCTTTCTCCTAGCAGTCCTGCTATTTCAGATCTGTGTGATCTGTGATCCACAGCCTGTAAGTCTAAACTTAGGGTAAAAGACACACAGATTGAAACACAAACACACAGACAAATCATTTTATTATGCACGCAAAAATCCTAATACACACACACACAAATCATAATACACACACACAAATTGTACCATGCACACACAAATCTTAATACACACACAAAACTTGATACGCACACATAAGTCATAATATGCACACACAAATTGTATTATGAATGCACAAATCATAATACGCACCCACAAATCTTAATAGGCACACACAAAACTTGATACGCACACATCTTAATACAGACAAATCCCTTTTCAAACACACAAATCTTTTTGCTTCAACATTAGCCCCATACCAGGTGAGATGTTTGTATGAGGATGTTTGGCAGCTTTTAGAGGGAGGCTGAGCGAGTGTCAGAATGTCCGCTGCCTGTAAACAGTCAGCCTGCAGATGAGCATGTGCAGTAATTGGCGGTGGCAGGCAGGCCGCACAGTGTTCTAGTGTCCACAATCAATAGTAATTACTGCAGCTCGGACCCGTGGTCGATGTTTGTCATGTTCTGCGTAGGTCAACACAATCCCGGGTTTGTTCGCAGAGGCTTGAGTGGCACTGATACCACTTCAGCTTGTCTCAGCACTTCCCCTCACTCGCACAGATTAACATCCAATCAAACATGCATCTACTAATAGAGTGCACACGTTTGCAGTAGAGAGGGCTCCCTGGATGTAGTTAGCTCTCCTTGCCTTTGGTCAGAGAGGTCAGGGGTTCAATTCTTTGCCAAACTCCAGTACCAGTATGAGGCTGGTTGCATCAGTTGAAGTAGCCATGTGAATTATTCTCTGTGGAGGACCCACAGGGGGAGAGAAGGGTCTGAAGAGGAGTTATTTTTAATAATCTTGTAGACTCGATATTTAATACATTTTAGTCAGACTGGCCACACTCTAAAGCAGTGGTTACCAACCTGTCTTTATCTCATGTACTCCTGGCCTATTTGTCTTACCATGAGTACCCCCTCATTCATACATGTAAAGGATTCTACAAAAAGTGGTTATAAAAAAAAATAAATATAATACTTTTATACAAATTCTTCTGCATGTTTTTAAAACTGAAATTTAAGATGAAATATTAAATATAAATGTTAAATAAAAATATAATAGTAGCTTAACCTTAGTTTGCTGTATATTGCATGTTTCACAATAATAAACATAAAATGGAACTAAAAAATAGTAATCTCAGTCAATCTCTAAGTCAAAATGAATAAATAAAAATAAAAAAAATAACCATAAATACAAATTAAAATAGTTTGAATAACTCCACCTAAATAATATGCAACAAAATGTAATATTCAAATAATATTCTTTAACAATTTCACCTCCAGACGTAAGTTTGTTGGCTTTTTTTTTCAATATGAAAAGATCACACAGATTTTCTTAGGATCTTCAAAATTAATTATTTCTACATACTGCCTTCAAAGTGCTTGCCTGACCCTAATGGTCCCTGTCACCCCTGGTTGGGAAACACTGCTCTAAAGCATCCAAAGGACTAGCTTTGGGCCAAAGAGCAGTCTGGATGAGCTACTTTTCCTCTCTCCCAATGATCAGGATCTGTCATGGTAGTACCAGGCCTGGCCACTGCCACACTTGATACCACTCTCCACCTCATCAGCTGCAGTACGAAGACACATTTACACCAAAAGTGACCAGTGATATTTAGTGTACACTTGTGTGGGAGAGCACAAGCTGCCCAGATGTGCTGGAATAATGTGAATCAGGCGACTTGAGTGTACTTTTCAGTCACCTGTCAATCAGAATTGTATTGGAAGTGCTGAAAGAAGCAGTCTCCAGCTGAAATGCTTGTGGAGTCGAGGAGGAGGACTTTATGATAATGTTGAAAAAAAAAATGCCCTTTTTGTGGTTTTGCTTAAATCCATTGACAAAACAAGCAAAACATTTTAATGTCATAAAATCCACTCCACTGACTATTTTCTCCTCTGATACAGAAAAATTGCCATAAAACTGGTACAGTTCTGAATGTGTAACTCACTTCCTGTAATTGGGACGTTACCTTTAGAAATTTGATTTGTATTTCGTATATTTGTGTTTTGTGAATTTGTGTTTTATTCATTTATATTTGTTTCATGAACTTGTATTTGTATTTTGAGAATTTGCATTTTCTACTTGTGTTTTGAATATTTGTGTTTCATGAATTTGTATTTGTATTTTGTCAGTTTGTATTTGTGTGTTGTGAATTTGTGAAAGTGTTTTGTGAATGTGCATTGTGTTTTGCAAATTTGTGTTTGTAATTCATGATTTTGTTAAAGCGTTTCGTTTTTAACTGTAAATTTGTTTTACCAAGGTGCCACTATAGTAATACTTCATGCATTGATAACTATAATAGCACAAAAGAAAATGATGCTGATGTTGAGAGGGTCAGATAAAGATTGGAGTGTGATTCCCACGCACTGTTCTGTTCAGGCTGAAATCCTCTCCAGTCAGAAGGCTCTTGACGGTGAGATGTGTCCGGTGACTGAAGAGGTGACTGGGGTTGCTCCTCCGAGTCTGTCCCCTGAGAGTCCCAGCACACCAAGCCCCAGCCTGGCTCAGCTGTCTGCCCTCTGAGTGGACATGGCAGCCCGCTCACGCACACTTCCCCCTTCCACACCTCCGCTGGGACACCTGCCCACACCGCACTCAGCCCCAGCACCGATCAAAGACCCTCGCGCGTAAATAAACATATCAAAATGCCAACAAAAGAGCCGCTAACTGCTCTGGAAAAAAAAGACGTCTCCAGTAACAACAAAGTGAGAGCTATTGGCTGTGAGATCACACACAGAGAATTCTATTTGCCGCAGTGTGAGGATGTGAGGAAAAACAGGTATGTGATGGAAGGATTGATGTATGGAAGCTGACTTTGAAATGCGCCATGAATTCAGCCTCAAACAGAGTTAAAGGAGTCTTTAAATCATGGGTTTGATGGACAGCTGAGCCGGGACCAGGGGGATTCGCACAGTACATCAAAGAATAGTACAGCAGATACTGATCATCAAAATATATTGATGAGACCATCAAATAAATGACTGGAATATTGGAGCATACACAGCATACAGTGGCCTTTAAAGTGTAGATATGTTATTGTACAATAACTCACCGAATACAATTAAATAATTTTATTTAGGATGCAATATAATGTATGCATGGTGCATTTTTACATTACAAAAAACACTATTGTTTAGTTGGTTATGTCATAACCCGGCTCACGGCTACAACAAGAACAATGCCAAGCAGCAAATTAGGCCAATTATACATTTTTTTTTTTTTTATAAAAAGGTAAAATTAAGGTAAAATATACTAACCATGTGTGGCTGTCTGTGGAGTCAGTGGTGTAAGCACATGCATGGTTGTGTGTAAGATGTAGTGGGTGCAGTGTTGTATAAAGTAAAGCTAAACTAAAAGGTAAGTCAAAAGGTGAGCTGCTCCGGGTGTAGGTGTCCAATTTGCCATTTCTATTCTCTGGTCTTAAGTGCATTGTACAGTCAAAAGGTTGCAGGTGGTCTTCAGGTGCTCTTCATATGGACTTCTGGTGGTCTTCAGGTGGGCTTAAGAAGGTCTTAAAGTGAGCTTAGCATGATCTTGAGGTGGTCTTTAGGTGGACTTCAGTTGGTCTTCAGTTGGTCTTCAGGTGGTCTTCAGGTGGTCTTTAGGTGTTCTTCATGCGTCTTCAGACAGGTACTACCAGTAGAGACATTATAATTTTTTTTTTTGTTTGTTTGTTTGACCAATGGGACAACAGTGGCACAGTGGGTCGCATTCACCCATCGACCAGAGGGTTGGCGGTTCAAACCTCATTCAAAGTGTCTGTGTTGTTGTTGTGTTGATGTGTCTGTTGGGACAGGTAGGGCATCCAGCATAAGCATCTGCCAGATCAGATCAACTGAAAGCGACTAAAAATATAAAAATACGACCAATGTTGCTTACAATATAGAACAATTGATTCATTCCTTCTCCTCTCATATGGTGAGCCTTTCCCAGCTGCTTTGGACCAGGCGGTGCTCACTCAAATATCACCAGTTAATATCAGGCATACACTTTAAGATATGTCATTGCCCATATATCAAGCCCACAGAATTCATTCCATGTGGTAAAAGTCCTAATAACTCTGTCACTAGGCAACCAATAACTTTATTGAGATAAAAAGTCATGCGCTTTTAAGTTTTGGGAAAAGAGAAACTGATTTAATAAAGTCCAGAGGAAAAAGAACAAGCCATCAATAAAAGCCTTGTATTTTTTTCAAGTTTCCACCGATCATTGACTGTTTCTGAATCTGGCAAGTATATTTGCTCATACACTTTTAATTTGCATACATGAATGGCTCACAGAGACCTCCCAGAATGCTTTGGAAGTCTGGGTTGGAAACACTGATGACCCGTTCTGGTTTGCTTTGCTTTTCAATTTAATTTCCTTTAAGTAAATACTCGGCAATAAAGCTCTAATGTCAAAGCAATTTCTTCTGGAGTGCTCTTCCAAGTGGAGCTCTGTTGTGACAGCAGTGGAACTGCCGCACGTCCCCTGGGCAAGGCAGCGATTGGCGTCACACTCTCTAACCCAAGAACACATGCTCGCTCGCCCCCGAGTTCCAGTGAAGGAGAAAAGCCAATGGTGTGTTTTCAATTAAACTGATGCAAATGAGGCCTGATATGTGCTGGGACGGTACATCCGCTGCAGGTCAACGGTCCCCAGTGGATTTACTTTCAATTACATTATGTAATGAATCCATCAAATGCAGTCAGACACATTAATAAGAGCGAAGCCATGCGGTGGCAGCCAGTGCTAAACAGGGACAAGATGTGGCTTGTGTTTTGTTATTGAATCACGCTCCACATGCAAGATGGTTAAAGAGAAGGGAAACAGAAGAGGAGGAAAATTGTTATAAGATACAAAACTATACAAACATATTTGTATCTATTGTCAGTAGAGCAGAAAACCTCATTGGTCACAACAGTTGGATACCACAAGTATAGTCCGGAACAGCTCAGTATGTTTACATTCTGGTATTGAAATGTTAGTTATTGCCTTAGTTTGATTTTAATGTTTAGCAGATACTCATTGTTAGAGCTACATTCATACAAACAGTTATGGCTGATATAGTTTCCTTTACTGACCGCACTTGAAGATGTGTGTCAACCATCAGGGGCCCCTGCAGGATTTTTCTTGAAAGTATGCACAGAGCCAGCACCGCTCCCAACCCACACACAAACACTGGCCCAACATGGGTGCACACATGTGCATATCCATAAGAAACAACACTAACAAATACTAAACGATAAATCTCACCTATCTGATGTTAACTCTGCTCCTGTTAAGCACTTTCTTTCTCTCGATGTTAACTTAAAAAAGAGCAAGTCCAGTGAGCCTGGTGTCATCATGTTTTAATAATAAATCAGACAATGGTCATTTATAACAGTTTTCACTCAGCTATTTCTTCAATATGGTTAGGCTCAAAAACATCACAACCTGATGCAATGACACTGTTTCATTCCAGTGCAATGTGTCAGTGTATGTTTGTTTGATTGCTCAGCTGATCGAGAAATCAATGCTGCCTCCTGCAAAGAAGTGCCTTAAGCTGTGGAAATATGTTGTGATGGCTTTGGCATGGTAAATGTTGGCCTAACGACAGCCCTGGGTTAAAAAAAATATATATATTAAGAGAAGGTTATATTTCTATTGGAGTTTAGATAATGTGGGATATTTAATAAAAATAAGTTACCTGTGATCTGACAAGTGTTGTGTATTTCTCAGGAGCTGCTGCACTCATGACTGTTGTATACACAGTGATTCTAGAACATAGGCCATATTAAAGAATTAGAATATATAAAAGAGAATGACATTAATCATTTATATAAGTGAATAAAGTGTGATTCACTTAAACAAAAAAATTGGAGTGTAATGAAGAGGAAACATACTCATTACACACAGGAGGCAGTGACAAAACCTGGAAACAAGACAATGTTATTATCCATTACACCATGTTGTTTATACATGTGTTTGTTCTTGGGTAGAACTAATGCACTTACATTATAAAGTGACTCCATGGTTATATGTTCTTGTCCAGATGCATTTAAGGCCTTATCAGCCACTTCTCTGCAAAACAATCAGATGACATTAGAACTACCTACACAAAAGTGAGCAGTAGGTTGTCTTTGGTACAGGAGAAGATCAAATAAATTTAGATTGATCAAAATATAAATGACCGCACAGGATTCAACTCAATTACAACCCGAATGCCAGAAATGTTGGGATGTTTTTAAAATTTTAATAAAATGAAAACAAAAATACTTTCAAATCACATGAGCCAATATTTTATTCACTATAAAACATAGATTTCATAAATGTTACCCATTTTGCACAAAATGAGCTCATTTTAAATTCGATGCCTGCTACAGGTGTCAAAATAGCACAGAGGCAACAAATGGCGGAAAAAGCAAGACATTTTAAAGAAATTCAGCTGGGAAAACATCTAGCAACTAATGAAGTTAACTGATTTCAGATCTGTAACATGATTAGCTTTCAAAGGGATGTTTTAGAGAAGCAGAGTCTCTCAGAAGTAAAGATGGACAGATGCTCTACAGTCTGTGAAAGAGTGAAGAGTAAAAAGACTGTGGAATTATTTAAAAACAATGTTCCTCAAAGTCAAACTGCAAGACTTTGCAAATCTCATCATCTACAGAGCATAACATCATCAAAAAATTCTGAAAAACTGGAGAAATCTCTGTGTATGGGACAAGGCCCCAGACCTTTTTGGAGCCTGTGGTCTTTGGGCCCTCAGATGACAAAGCATCACTCATGGGCATGATTGTGTCAATGACATTACTAAATGGCATCAAATTTGAAATGAGCTGCAGTCGTGCATAAAGGTGTAAAATTTGTCAGTGTGAACATTTGTTATCTACAGTATGTTCTATTGTGAATAAAATATTGGCTCATGTGATAGTAAAGTCTTTTAGTTTTCATTTTATTCAAATTTTAGATATGGTCCTAACATTTCCAGAATTCGGGTTGTATTTTCAAATGCTTGTTAATATTATATTTGTAATATATTTTGCAGCCTGAGTTGTCTTCTGACACCCTTGGCTTCATCTGACCATGCAAATTTATGTCTAAGTGAATTGGTGTGAACTTGTTTGTCCCCTTAGAATTATAGGGAGCTATTAGACATGTTTGCCAAAATTGAATTATACATATTCTTGTTCCTGGATACCTTATCTACACTATATCAAGGTTTTTGGGTTTTTTTCACATTGCGTTCTATCTGCAATGTCAAACCTTAATTTAGAGTTCAACCTTATAACAGATATTGTCAAAGTGTATTGCATTTTATTTTCAAATGAGTGATTAGTCTTAAAAACTGTTAAATCATAAAAAAATAAGTCCACTGCTGAATTAAAAGCTCATTGATTTGTGTATGTTTTTTTAAGATAGACCCTTAACTGAATTACGGGTTCTCGGAATTAGAAGGTTCTATCTGCAAATGACCAGTTCTCAAAAGTCCCACTTCAAAAGTTTCAAAGACTTTGATTATATATATTTACCCTCTCTTTAAGGTGCCTTTAATTCCCATGTATTAAAGAAATGTGTTCCTCATATCAGTTTAGCTATCTTTATGGTCAAAACTTTAAACCTAGATATCTTAAAACTATAAAACCCTATAATTCTAATGGGACGATATGTGTACTCCACTCCTAAAAAACAAATATGTTAGTTATGCAAATGACTAACCTTCGTAAATCTTGTTTGGGAGGAGGACGCCAGTGGTCAAAGTTGGTTTCCACTCTGTACCATCTAGAACACAAAAAATAAGTAAATAAATAAATAAGTAAATAAATAAATAAATAAATAAATAAATAAATAAATAAATTCTTGGAACCTTTTTTTTTTTTTTTTTTTTTTTTAACTTTTGCCACCACATGGACCACTTAAAAAAAAGAAAAAAAAATGCCTACCCTCCATTGCTAGGCTGTAGAGCCCATAAATCAGCAGGGCCAGTCCGGTCTCTGGTGATGACCACGCCTTCACCTGCTCGCACCCCACCCACTATGTAATACACCCCAGTGATGATTGGCACTTTTGAGAGACGGATCACAGCATCTAGGAAGTCTTCTGCATTCTCCAGAGTCTGCAAAGTTTACAGAATTAGCAGGCCTCTCTATGAAAAAAAATCACATTTTTTTTACACCAACTGCATTTAATTTTAAGGAACAAACAATCTTTTATCTTTGTCCTCTAGTCCTGTAACTTACTTCTTAATCCAGAAACAAGATAATGGCCGGATGAAGAAAGAAACTAAATACCTGTCTATCTAATTTTAATGCATTTTTAAATCATAGCTTACTCGTGTACTGTATTGATGAGAAGACAATATGTTCAGCCAATGTCAATTATTTGTTTGGAAAAAGATGACAAAATAAAATCTTGTTAAAGTAATGAGTAAAGAATACACTAGATATTTAATTTAAAGCTATGAGAAACTAACATTTTGAAAGACACATGCTAAATATGTAGCTTTTGTATTTAAAAAAAAAAAAAAAAGTATGTTTTTAATAAGTCCAACATGATTTACTTAATTTGTCTTAAATACTTTAAATCTAATTCATCTGATGTATCTATTTTATGTAGCCTGGATATAAAAAAGTAAGTTACTTACATTAAGTTAACAGAATATTTGCTTTTGATTACCATAAGATAATTAGATGGAAAAAGATGACATAATATAATTAATTAAAGTCTCATCTCATTTTTAGAATGTACATTTTGGAAAAAATGTACATAATTGTTCTTTGACCCTGGTGGCAGGGTCGGTAGCACTGACGCTTGCTCTGAACCAGCGGATCCCAAGTTGGATAACCAGGTTTGTGTAGTGAAGAGAAAATAGTAATAAAAGTAGTAGCTGTAATTGTGTCAGTGGCTGCTGTGATAGCTGTAATAGTAAATGTTTTGAGAAGAAAAAAGAAATACTTGTTTAGCATTTAGTACAGGTGTCTGCAACCTTTTGAATCCAAAGAGCCAGTTATTCCCCAAAATACAAACTTTTAATCTGTAAAGAGTCGCAACCAATTTTAATTCACAAAAGTCGCTGAGCCTATAACTGAAATAAAGCATAGGGATGGTTATTGAAAACTAACAAAGAACTGTGTTAAATACCGCACTGATTATCTCACTTAAAGAATGAGAGTTACATCCTGTAACTATTTCTTCGTAACTTTCCATCCTATGGACTTCCTCAACCTATCTCACCCACTCCCGTCTGGATGAATCCTTACAGAGCTGATCTATGATCCTATAGATGAGCTAATGGACTAACAGTCCTAGACGCATTGCCTGTCCGTCCTGGGAGAGGATCTCTCCTTCAATATGGGCTCCATAAGGTTTTTTCTTTTTTCCCGTAGCTGGGGTTTTTTAGGAGTTTTTCCTTACCGAGAAGGAGGGTCTAAGGACAGGAGTGTCCTGGGTCTGTTTAGTTTAGTGTAGTTATTGTTTGTGTTGATTGTGTGTTAAGTCTGATTGTGTGTTTATGTTTGATCAACTGTTTGTGAAGCCCTTTGAGGCGACTTTTGTTGTGATATTGGGCTATACAAATAAAACTGAATTGAATTGAAATTGAATTGAATTCTTGGTGCTCATGTGTGCCACTTTCAATCAATCTGTGTGCAACTGCGTGGACCATTGAGGCTAAAACAGCTTATTATAACAGTTAAGTCCATAGCAAATACTGGAAAACAGTGAGATTATTTATATTATTTCAAATTGGCAATATGGTGCAGATGCAGGTTGTTTTCATCTATTTATTATTTCCTTCACTTTACATAACCAGATGTCAGATGCCCAAGGAGCCGCAAGAGCAGGGCTAAAGAGCCACATGTGGATCTAAAACCACAGGTTGCAGATGTCTGGTTCAGTGATTTTTCCATTTCTTATAAAGGTAACAGGTGCTACAGGAGCATGGGGCAACCAAAATCTGAGAGCTGTGATCAAGAGAGCTCCATTCAGCCACCATTTCCATGCAAGTTTACATTCAGGCTGGAGTGAACGTGGTTTGACTGTTGCTTTGCATTAAGCTCAGTAAGTTTCACTTCTGCCTGCAACTCACCTCCCTCACCAACCAGCTGACTGCACCCCGCCGAAACAGGAACGCAGAGACCAAATTCTTCCACCAGTTCCACCAGTGTTCACTACCTTGGTCAATGCAACCACAAAGCAACTTAAAAACAATGACATTTAAAAGCTTCAACAAGTCACATAGCTTTAGAGAAGTGCATCCTTCCTTACCACGCTGGTTTCCAGATACTGAGAACTTATGAGGGCTCTGTCCGGTCCAGAGACCAACATAGCCAGCAAATGAAGTGCCTTGGTACGCCACCTAAAATGAGTTTCAGTAAAAAGAAACAGTTGTAACCAGGCAATCACTGAAGTTCATTTTATTTTTAACCATTTTTCAAAAGACTTGTATAGTGAGCTTGCCCTTTAGGTGCTTTCCTGTTTTATAAAGCAGTGTTTCTCAACCAGGGGTATGTGGACCCTACTTTGCAGGGGGTACTTATTATTATTTCATAATTGATCTCCAAAATATTAAGAAATATTTTAGCAATCTTTTCTTACTGAACTACTGATATACATATATATATATATATATATATATATATATATATATATATATATATATATATATATATATATATTAGGGCTGTGGAAATTATCGCGTTAACGCAGTGCGTTAATTTATTGATTTAATCGCGTTAATTTCAATTGAAGCATCGATTAATTTGATCACAACTAAAATATTATGACGACACTGACAGAGGCAGCAACACGCCACGGGTCTTCCAGCGGGGCAGAAATGTGCGAGCGTAGAAGACGACACATTTCCATTTCCATCCATCAGATGCGTTCGAGATGAGCCAGACTTGTGCAGTTTCGATCAGTGTCGGTCTGTGCGCAGTGCACGCCAGTTAGATTTGTGTCCGACTTGTTCCCGACTTGCTCTGATGCCACAAGTGCGACCGTCACTGTGAGATCCAAACGAGACCAGCGCCTGAGCCGCCGCAGTTCATCAGGAGCAACTGCGGAGGCTGCACGGCTCAGTGCATGATGGGAAAACGCCCACCTGTCAGCGGTGAACAGACAGGTGATTGGATTTGAGTTTAGTGCTGATCAGAAACGTAACGCACGACACTTCACTGCCCTCCTCTCCTCCTCCCCCGCCTCTTTTTTTTTTTTAAAATACAGACTAAAGTTACAGTTTTGACCTGGATAAACCAACACACGCGAGAAGTGGATTTGGGGCGTGATGGTGCGTGATCTGAGCCACAAACTGTCCAACTTCAGTACAGGTGTATTTCCCCTCCTCTCATTGTGGCCGTGCACTCTCGTTCACAATCCAGGCGAGGCGCAGTTCATCTGGAACGAGCCTAATGCAACAAGTGAACGAGCTAAAGCAACATGAGAGACCAAAAAGACACATTGCTAAATGGACAATTCTGCTTCAAATCATCACCAGACAGCAATATAGACAAAACAAAAGTTATGTGCAGTCTATGCAAGGATGAGTTCAGTTACCACTGGAGTAACACAGTTCATAGTATTTACACTGTTGTGAACCACAACAATTGTTGTTAATTGAAGAATTAAACTTATTTTTGTTAAAGTTCTAAAAGAGATTACACATGATTTTTTAGGTAAGTTTTGTGTATTTGTTGGTTGTACCTTATTTAGGCAAACTTTGTCTGAGTTACAGGTCTCAAAGAGACTATTCATTTATTTTCTTTGCAAGTTTTGTTTGCATTGCACAAATTTACAGTAAAGTATGTGAAGGTTAATTCAAAATAAATGTTCTAAATTTACAAGTTTGTGTTTGTACATGAATTCATAATACAATTAATAACTACCAGTTATTAATCGCGATTAATAACTGCAAAATCTAAAGTGCAAAATTATAATGAAAATAATAAATTAAATAAATAAAGAAAGAAATAAAGAAATTATTATTTTCATTTTTGTTAGTAGTAAATTTATGCATTTAAGTGTATTATTTATTTTGAAGAGAAATATATATTTAAAAATAAGTAAATTCAATAGGTGTTTATATTGTTATAATTTGACTTCATATTAAGAATTAAAGCCAGACAGATGATTATATATATATATATATATATATATATATATATATATATATATATATATATATATATATATATATATATATATATATATATATTAAGGGTGCTCCGATCAGGGTTTTTGAGGCCGATCACCGATCACCGATCAGCCTCTGCTGTGATGGCCGATACCGATCATGGCCGATACCGATCACGTGGTCTTCAATGTAGTAATGTATTGTATGCAGGCTATTATTAGTTCCATTTGAAAAATACTGTAGCCTTTGTAAATATAAAAGAACAACAAAATTCTACTTATTTTTGTTTTAGAAGAGGTTTTGTTGCATTATTGGTCTTTAATGTGTGCCCAGTGTCTGTGTGGCTTTGTTTGAATGCTCCGCTGATGTAAAAATCAGCTGTTCTTAATTGGTTCCTTTAATGCGAGTCCGCGTGCAGCGCCTGTGTCTGCGTAACGCGCAGCCAAACCAGGTTGAAACACAGTGGACTAAAGAGCAGACAGCTCCTGCTGCCAGTTTTGACAACGTCTGAATGAAGAAAACGTGCAAAGAGAGCAGAGAAGACAACGATGAAAGGTGCTCCTCTCAGACTCACGGACACATGGGCTGCTTTTTACTTTCTCTTTCCATTAGCAGCCATTTGGTGCAGTTTAAGCCACAAAACGCGCAACAAGACACAGGCAGACTCTGAACTTTCTTAATCCTTTTAACGTAACTGTTAGCGGGTTAGCTGTAGCTCTATTTACGTTGGTGTTTGCAAATACACGCACTGCTGCGCCTCGGTTCTGTCCCGTGCGCTCCTAAAGCAGGCGGGGACACAGCGGGGACACAAAGCAGCGCCTCCAGGGCAGGTTTGTGTTAGTTATAACCAGGGCTTAACTTAAAAACACTGCTAAAATAACGCTACTGCTGTTTAATCAAACCGGAGTTGCAGGACAGTAAATGTGAGAGCCTCGCGTGTTTATTGTAATTTGATCGGCCCTTCTGATCGGCCCATTTTACCGATCACTCTATTTTTAGCCATGATCAGCCGATCATGATCGGCGGCCGATCGATCGGAGCACCCTTAATATATATATATATATATATATATATATATATATATATATATATATATATATATATATATATATATATATATATAGTTTTGTTTTTTTTATTTGAGTTTGATGTTTTTCATTTACAAAAAAAAAAGTAACTTTAAAATGGCACAGATGTTATGACAATTTTGACCTTTTTGAAGAATCATCAAGGGGGCACCCATGGTATGTCCAAATAAGTCCATGGGATACAGAAAACTACAGGCATGTAGAAAACAAAACAAAACAAAAACAAAAAAACAAAACAAAACAAACAAAAAAAAGTTGGGAAACAAAGCTTTAATGTAAAAATATTGTACCTTTCCATTCTTGAGGAAGTTGACATTGATGGTTAGATTTCTCATTGCGGCAAAGAAATAATCAAGATTCCTGCCATGGAACACGTTACCATTCAGGTCCTGAGTTACGATGCTGGTGCAAAATCTAAAGTGCGAAAAAAAAAAAGTGTAATTATTCATTGCAATATGTACTTTTTAGACGTGTTTGTTTATTCATGTGACACAGAGATGACTAAATTACAAAAATACATACGCAGATATTTCATAGGCAAAGTTGAGAAAGATGACATCCGAAAGATTAACTCCGACATGTTCAGCAAGCCCTCGGATCTCCCCCGCATACGGCTGAGGTATATACTTTTCCAATGCCAGCGCCACGGGATTCAAAGCCTGGTGCACCCATTTGGGAACGGTAGAGCTAAAAAGATATTTGTTAGTAATTAGTATATAAAGCCACGTCAAATTCCAGGGGGCCAAATCTGACTCTCTGAGCTTAATAACCAGTCCCAGATAAACTGATTTACCGATCTTCTCAAAGTGGGTTTGGAACTGACAAAGTTATTCTTACTTATTCATACAGGAGGGAAGGTATTTATTTATATAACTTTTATTTTACCAGGGTAATAATTTAGTCCATTATTTATTCCTTCCTCAGTCACACTCTGGTGGTGCGTTACTTTTGTAGCCACAGCAGCCCTGGGGCAGACTGACATCTCTTTAAGGTGCCTTTAATTCCCATGTATTAAAGAAATGTGTTCCTCATATCAATTTTGCTATGGTCAAAACTTTAAATCTAAATACCTCCAAACTACTCTGAATGCAGCTAGAACCCATGAATTCTAAGGGGATGGTAGGTCAGATCATTCAAAAGCAAAATATAAAATTGCACCTATATGCCGATGCCACACAAGTATATGACCCTGAGTCTCTCACTCATGTTTTTGACTGTCTTTCTGACATAGAGAGCTGGATCTCCCAGATTTTTTAGAACTCAATTAATCAAAAAAAAAAAAAAAAAAAAAAAAAAAAAAAAAAATATATAATATATATATATATTTGTTCTATCTCAAATGACTCAAAATCACATCTCTTGGTTGTTTAGCCATTTTGGTAAAGCCATCTGCCCCTAACCTGACTTTTTTTTAGATTCACAATTTGATTTTAACCCTCAGATCATAAATGTTTTCCAATCATGCTTTTATCAAAAGGTCATTCATGGCCGTTTCCACCCGCTTGGATTATTGCAATGCTATTTGCAGGTTTGAGCCTTAAATTCATCATTTGTCTCCAGCAGGTCCAAAACTCTGCAGCGAGACTTTTAACTGGCACTAAAAAGCAAGGGCACATCACCTCTATCCTTGATCCTTGATTTAAAAATCTTATTAATTACTTTTAAAGCCCTCCATGGTCTGTGCGCTCTTATATCTGTGACTGACTCTCTCCACATGTTCCTGGTCACTCCCTGCGCTCCTCGGGTCAGACCCTCCTGACTGTGCCACCCTCCCAACTCCTCACCAGAGGAGACCAAGCTTTTTCAGTCAGAGCTCCCAAATTGTAGAACTATCCGCCTGAAGAGCTAAGGGCAGCTAATTCTGTGGTCACTTTTAAAGCTACATTAAAAACATACCTTTACAGAATGGCTCTCTTATTGTGAATTTATTTTCTTTCATTGTATTCTCTGTTTTAAATTCATGTTCTTTTGTTTTATCTCTGTGTATGTGTTCTTAAATGTTGTGAAGCACTTTGTAACTTTGTTTTGAAAAGTGCTATACAAATAAAGGTATTATTATTATTATTATTAATATTATTATAAGTGACCCCACATTATTATGAGTGGCCCCCAATTTCGCATCTTCATAACAATGTTGCATTAATAAAACTAGATAACTTTATCAGTTGGTGATGTATAAGGTTGAATAAGTTTGCAGTAAAAAGCATCAAGTAGTCCAAAAAAAGAAGCTTACTCCTTCAAAATAAAGCACATACACTATAACTACAGTATGAATTCCTGCATTGTTTGGCAGTAATAACTTGTACATTCTCTTAACAGATGCTTGAGAAAAAAACTTACTCAATAACTTGCGTAGCGACATTCTGGAGGTACGCGGCATCATAGTACAGGCTCAGAGGCTTCCAGCGCAGTTCGGGATCCTGGTCCAGGCTGATGTTGATGGTGGGTGGGGTGAACACCCCCTGCCCGGAGCAGCAGCCGGAGAGCCCGAGGAGCAGCAGCAGCAGCCGGCCTCGCAGCTGCAGCATGGCCACACCGGTTCAGACCTCAGACACTGCGGGGACAGCTCCAGACCAATGTCCAAAATCAGCTCCTGATACTTCCTAGTCCACCTCTGAGCTGAAAGTAGGATTTTTATTTTTATTTTTTCACAATAATAATAGAATGTAAGCAGCAGTCATCACATGAATGCTGTGTGTCATGTAAATGTAGCCGGTTTGAACAGAAGTCGCCTTGAGACTAAAGAACAAAAAACAGGAACTCATTTTTCTTTGTTATATTTAGCTTTAAAATCCCCTGTGTGCTCTGTGAAGCGTTGCATGAATAGTGCACACATACAGGTCCCAATTTAGCTTTGTAAATTAACTTTTTTTTTTCTTAAAGAATTATTTAGACCTTGTACCCAGTTCAATAGTATTTATTTCATGAGACCAATAAATAGAATGATTAAAACAGTAATGCTGGCATGGTAAAAACTGTGTAAAATATATATAAATATTTGGAACTCGTTTAGTACTCCTTTTTGATAAATTTTTGCTTCAGCATTATGTATCCTGGAGGGGATCAGTCTGTGGCACTGCTGAGGTGTAATGAAGCTCAGGTCGCTCTGATAGAGGCCTTCAGCTCATCTGTGTTACTGGGTCTGCTGTTTCCCATCTTCCTCTGGACAATACTCCATAGATTCTCTCTGTGGTTCAGGTCTGGAGAGTTTGCTGGTCAGTCATCTGCCCAGTGTGTGGTACTTTAGGCAGTGTGGGCCGGACCTAAAGTTCTGCTGGATGATCAAATCAGCATCTCCATAAAGCTTATCAGCAGAAGGAAGCCTGCAGGCCTCTAAACCTTCACAGTAAAAACACTGTGTTGACTGGATACTTCAAGAAAGACAGTGGTCTATTAACTTCCATTAGAAAAGATGCCACTGGCACTGTCTCTGGTGCAGCCCTGACACAGTTGTAGATAAATGTCTTTATCCGTCTGTGTGTGGAGGCTCCTGATGCACTGACCCCAGACTCAGTCCACTCCCTGTGAACTTCCCCAAAGTTCTGCTCTGGATTTTTCTGGACATTCGTCTCGAAGATGCAGCTGTCCTGCTGCTTCTGCATCTTTTTCTCCAACACTTTTTTCTTTAAACTCATTTCGTGCAATCTGCTTTTATACAGCAGTCTGTGAGCAACAGCTTCTTTATCAATAACCTTGAGTAGTTTATCCTCTGTGTGGAGGGGACAGTGAGTGGACAACTGTCGACTGAACCAGACTAAGACCATTTCAAGGCTCAGGAAACCTTTACAAATGTTTTTAGTGTATTTTGAGTTCAAGTGTGATAACAAAAGTTTACAATATTCAACTTTTCCACAATATTCTAATTTTGTAATTGAATTTAAGGTTTTCTGTAACTGCGAGTTATAATTATCAACATTATAGGAAAACAATGCTTGACATTTTTCATTCTGGATGTAGTGAAACTATAAATACATATGCCTGACTTTTTGAATTAAAGCTTTGGGAGAAAAAAGCACTTTTACATTCTATTTTACCCTAATTTATTGGATAGCACCTGTATTAGTTTTACTGATAACAATGGTACAGCTGATTTATTCACAATTAAAAATATATTTTACATAATGACTAGGGATGGCTGGTATCAGCGGGCTAGGTGGGCCCTCCCAGTCATTTTCAAAGAAGTTTTTAGATAATAATCTAATATGTAATTTTTAATAAACCTATATGTGTCTTATATGAGATTCTAATCTTGTATTGGCTACATGCATACAGGAGAGAGTCCCACCCCCACTCATTCAGCCCAGAGAGATGGATTTGGCTAATCACAGAGCACGCACAGTCACGTCTGTAGATTTCATGGTAAAAATCTGTAAAATCTCAACAGTAAAAGACTGTAATTGATATATCGGTAAAATACTGTTTTGGTTACGGTAATTAACTGTAATATTAAAAATAAGGCAAAATTGTATTTTTTTGTTTTATTTTTTGTAATGTATACAGTATAGCACTGTTAAAATAATGAAGTCGTGTTTATTACAGTTTAACAGCTTTTTAAAAGATAATAACTTTAAATTTTACAGTAAATGTTGATTAAAATTGAAGTCGCAAACTAAAATATACATTAATCTATTTTTTCTGAAAGAAAACTTTAAATTTTACAGTAAATGTTGATTAAAATGTAAGTCGCAAAACTAAAATATACATTAATCTATTTTTTTAAAGATAATAACTTTAAATTTTACAGTAAATGTTGATTAAAATGTAAGTCCCAAACTAAAATATACATTAATCTATTTTTTTGAAAGATAATAACTTTAAATTTTACAGTAAATGTTGATTAAAATGTAAGTCCCAAACTAAAATATACATTAATCTATTTTTTTGAAAGATAAGTTTAAAATTTACAGTAAATAATAATAAAAACTCAAGTCAAAAACTGTAAAAACAACATTTGTGATAATATTATACTGTAAAATGAAATACAGGCCTCTTGTAATTTTTACGGTAGAATTCTGGCAACCACAGCTGCCAATTTTTTACCGTAAAATTTACAGACTTTTTTTACAGTGTGATGGCGGCAGTAATAACTAGATATTGTGACTGTTGTTTATTAATGATAATCTACAGCAGCTTGGAGTTTGCAGGATTTTTCTAAGACACTGAAATTAACTTAAATCTACATTACACCTGGAGCAGAGCGGTGTTTTCAAACACAGAAGGGAATTAAATTATTTCTCCAAATGCATTTCTGAATGCATGGCTGTGGCATGCATTGGCTGTGTTTTCAATCAGACATTATACAGAAACCATCGGACTACAGTGACAGAGTGATTAATGTGTGAGCTTCATTTATAATAAGGCAACCCACACTTTTCTCCACCTTCTTTACAAAACATGACATGTAACTTTAGCCTAACTGCACTGCTTTCTGCTCCTTCTGTTATTGTTCACCTCTTGCCATTGTCAGCTTGTTAGATGATACGTATTTGGATAAAACAGTGGGGTAAGATGCTGTTGGGCATTGTCTGAATTGTTTTAGAATTGTTGAGTAGTACCTTGAAGTTATGTGCAAGTGTCTATGTGTGAACTTGGCATTAAATAATATTTTCCTAGTGTGGAAGTTGAGCAGTTGCTTTCTATGGTCTGGTGTTGATGCTGAGTACTGTGCACCGTTATCAGTGCATTAGCCCCTTCACCCAGAGTCACCACCAGCCGTCACTGATAATAACCAAGTTGTTTTTGTTTACATTTTTGTTTTGGTTGTAAAACTGCATTGCTGATCGTCCAATCAGAAAAAGATTCCACTGTTTTGCCTTAGGCTGCAGTACAGTTTCCAGACCAGTATGAGTACATGCTGCTGACAGTATCTTTAAAGTCAAGTTGATGAGGACCTGACTGAATAGCTTGCCATTCTAAAAAATGTTACTAATATTGAAGCAGTCTATTTGTTTTGTGATGCTGGAAGCCATAGGCAGCCATGTATTCAAATCTTTTATTTTTCCATTATAACAAGTTGAAATAGCTCTAGACTTAGCTACACAGATGGCATACACATTAGTGTAGGACGTTTTTGCTACAGTACCCACTTCTCTGCTACTAGATGGTGAAGTTATATTTAAAATCTCACATTAACTTGCTTCATCACCACATGACTGAGGATGAACTGTTAACTGTTAACTCTTTCCCTGCCAGCCTTGTTTCAAAAAGTTGCCAGCCAATGCCAGCATTTTTGGTCATTTTCAACAATCTTTGCTGTCCTACAGAAAAGGTTGTGCTATAGTTTTATTTAAAGTTTAAGTACCAAAAGAAAGAAGAGAGTCTCTTATATATAGTCTCTCTCTCTCTCTCTCTCTCTCTCTACATATACATATATATAAAAGAGACTCTCTTCTTTCTTTATATGTGTATATATATATATATATATATATATATAAAGTTCACTTTTTATCGACAGATGAAGGTAGTTGATGGTCCAGACATTTTCAGACAAAAAGCTGAAAAATGCAAAGAAAATGCATTTTTGTAAAGTATATTTCTAAGTATTTTTTAGGCATTTAAGACTTATTTAGGTGAAGCCACTTTAAAATGCTTAATTTAACAAAAAATAACATTTAGAAGACAAAACTGTTTTTTTTTTTTTTTTTTTTTTTTTTTTGTAGGTACAAAATCTACTCAGGTTGCAAAATCTGCTCGAGTAGCGCCACTTAATGATGAGGTCACGCATTATGATTGGATGAGACTTAGAGCGAACAGCGTGATTGGCTGTTCATCTTCAGTAACGTCAACCCAAACCATTTTGACCCTCAAAGCCGAGCGGATATAGCAGATTTGATCAAACGGAGTTCATTACTTAATAGAAAAATATATATTCTTAGCTATTTATCATTCAATTAAATATTTGTTAATGTATAATATTTATATTTTTGAATGTGAGATTTTCAGTTAAAGTTTTAGCTGCTGCTACAGATGATATATCAGCTTAGACACAATAATGGTTGGAATTTAAAAAAGAAGTACATTACTGTGCTTTTCTCATATATTGATGCTTTAATGATACCTTGCTTTCCATTCAAGTTTATTATATTATATTATGACAATTACAAACGGAGTGTATACAAATGTGTACAGCAGTCAGTCTGTTAAATAATAAATGATGAGCAAAAAACCCTTCGCAACAACCACAGAGGCTTATTGACACAGTGTTTTCTAACCAAAGTGTACTCAGTAAGAATAATTTTAGTGGCCATAATCATCAAAAACTTGCAGTCATTTTATTTCCTTATTCCTTTATTGTATTTGGCATTGTCCTGCTTAAACTTACTGCGTATTTTTCAAAAGACATTACTGAAAAATAAGAAAAAATGAAGCACTTATGAATGTACTTTTAAACAGAAAACCCCATTAATATAGTTCACTGATGTCATCAATATGCAGTGTTAATAACCTGAGATGATTTTGCATCCCGAGTAGATTTAGTAGTTACACCGGAAGTACTGGTGTTTGGTGGTGAAGTGTGATGTCACGGATGATGCACCGTTCCATGATTGATGGGCATGGGAAGTCACAGATGCAAAGGCACGGCTGGACATAAAACAATAATGATATAAAAAAGGGCAACTCATTGACAACTCCTTACAAATTTCAGTTTACTCACGTTTAATGGCATTGAATTACTGTGTATCTTGTAAAATACTGTCATAAAAATGTCAAACTCGGTAAAAAATAATGAATCCCTTGAGTGACAGACCATAACAGAATATAAGACATCATTAATAGTCAACAATAAATCTTTTCCATTGCAGGATTCTTGCTGTATTTAATCTTCTTTATGTGTACTGCGAGCTCTCTGTTAGCTATCAAACAGGCTGCAGCATGAGGGTCAGCCAGGGTTAAGGTGTGTGTGCGGGCAGCAGATAGGCGGTTTGTTTGACCTCTGACCTCAGAGCATTACCGTCCTGAATGGGGGTTAGAGGGGGCATCTCTCTGCTGATTCGCTGAAGTGGAGGGAAACACTGAGCGGCTGTCTGGGCCTGTGAGCGCTGAAGTGCAGTTTCCTGGCCAATTGCTGAAGTAAACCAGACCAACCTTACCCCGTGTAAACACATGTGGTGTGGATTTGCCCCATATAAAGGCACGCATTCTTTGCTGCTAACTGTTCTGGAGACAGCATTATCTGCAGCAGGGCACTATTTATGTCTGAGGGGCGGAGGGGCCAGTGGAATAATGACAGAATTCTTCAAACTGACTGTGTCCGAGTGCAGCAAACAGAGCCTCTACATCATGTTCTCAACCAGCAACATTAACATGTGCACTGTATAACCCCTAAGTATTTTTTTCCCCCATTTTGAGATTTGACCCAGTTTTCTCTATTAACGTATGGCTTTCACACTAAAAAATAGAACTTGTCTAATCTACACATGAAGGTGTTTTGTCAACCTGCATCTATACATTTCTACCTGAAATATTACATAAGTTTTTCTCCCACTCTATCTCCTCTTCAGAACTACGTTTACATAGGGATTTGTTGATATGATTCCCAGCCTGATTTATTAGTTATTGAAATTCCAAAACAGGGAAAAAAAACAATTATGCTGTTGGCAGCATTGTTTCAAGTGGTAAAAAAAAGAAAAAGAAAAAAGATATTCATAACCTAGCTCAATCCAGTATTTTTTTTTTTTTACATGCACATTTTTGAAGGAACTGTACTCTGCAAAAGTCATCTCACATACACATACACATACACATAGTTTCATTCACGCCTGAGTAAATCTGTATTCTCTGGCGCTGAGTTTCTGAGGCCTCAGAACATTCAGTTCTACCTTCCAACCTCCACCTCTATTATGAAGCCCCACCCCACCCCCACTCCAGAAAGCCCTGACGAACCAACAAGCCCTCTACATCCAGTCTGCTTTTATTCATTATCTAAAAAACAGTGTACAGCTGTTTCCTCACAGACAATTTTCATTTTGGAGTAAAATGGCACCATACAAAAAGATTAAGAAAGTGAAGAGCTTTTTTCACTGATTATGTTACAAAGACCACAACACTCTGCACTTTGCTGCCCTCTGTTGGCCTCTTCACCTGTTTCTTTATGACACCAGTAGAGTACTTATTAAAAACATTGTCTTTTAGTCACGTTTTTAAAAATGGTAAAAGCTGCTGTTCTAGAGGTGACTTATGGTTTTAAAAAGATGAATAAAAGGTCCTATATAACACCTTTAAGTAAAAAATGAATGAGAACAGGTTATCAATTAAAACCCAGTGAGAAAATAGCATTTGCAATTTCATAGTATTCTGGCAAAGAAGGTATTTGACTTCCACATTTATTAGTGTTAATGTCTGAGACCGGACTAAGACTGACTCTAGACTGAAGGAGACCAATATTTTTAGGACAATTATAACAAAAAAAAAAAAACATTATTATTATCCAATAATTTAGATTATGTTGATAGATGTGATCAAATGGTACAGTGAGCTGCGGCTGTATAACAGACAGTGGAGAGTAAAGATGTGGTCCTCTTCTGGTTCAGCACGGACCACAGTGACAGACTGTGAGGACAGACCATGAGGACAGATCATGAGGACAGACCACAGTGACAGACCATGAGGACAGACCGTGAGGACAGACCATGAGGACAGACCATGAGGACTGATGCTGCTGTCTCCGCTGTCAGCCATTCAGCTCCACATCCACTGAGTATGAGCCCATTTACCCTGCCTCTGTGCTGGAGTTCCTTATCTGTGAGATGTGTCAGAGGGGGACAGTCAGACCAGGGTGTAATATTTCTCATGCCTGTGGTCCGCTCTCCGACACAGGAATAATGTCAGCAATGTCATACAATCTTTCAACACTCATTCAAAAGAAAAAAAAGAAGAAGAAGAAGAGAGAAACAAAAAGCAACAGGCATTGGGTACATTTTCAAGTTAGTGGTAGTATTGATACATTTGCATACCATTACCACTTCATTCTGATGTGGTTTAGTTTTGGATAAATTCAAATAAATGTTATTTTTGTCTGAGCCATTTTCACTATAATATAGAATAATCCCAATAATTCCAGCAAAAATTATGTAAAGTTGAACAATCATGAATTAGTCTTTAATTACAATAAATACAACTCTTGCTTTTGAATTTTGATCAGTAATGAGGCAGAATCAATGTAAAATATATTTTACCAGCTGCAGTCTCTGAGCTCATTTGTAGGCCTCTGAAGTGAGGGTTAAATTCTGCTGTTATTGTCCTGGAGCTGAAACTCTGGACTTTCTCTTTTATCTGAAATGCTGCAGACCGTTTGTCTGTCTGGTCCATGTAGGACCACAGCAGGACCTGAGTCACTTCAGACATGTTCCTGGTTCAGTTTGGACTTTGTTTTTAGTGATTCTTATAATTATTTTTCTTTAAAGAATAGTTTTCTGTCTCAGTCAGAGTCCAGAGTGAGCCCTGTAATGTGACCACAGGCTCCTCTCTGCAGTGTGTGAACAGTGTGCTCCTGAGGGCCTCAGTAAACCTGGACAAACTTAAAAAAGACAGACAGCGAGCCCCTAACCTGTCTCTAGTGTGTGGCAAATATAGATGTTCTGTAAAACATAAACATTAAAGTTATACAAAAATCATTAAAAATACATAGGTGAAAATAAGTACTTTTAACTGGGGTCTTTAGTGACCCCAATATGTTTCTGTTTATTAAATTCTCAAATGACATCAGTAACCAAAAACAACTTCATGAGGTTGTAGACAACAAGTAGCCCGAAAGAGTCATGAACAATCAGAGCGATAAACTAAAGCATCTCTGAGATACAACTAAAAATATAAGCCAGGGGTCAGGTTTTACCCCTATGGTCAGATGAGGGTTAATGGCCTCCATGTGTTAAGATGCTGTATAAATAAAGCTGAATGGTCTGGCTGGTTCTTGGCCATGTTTTAGTCCAGTCTGCTCCCTGACTTAGGGCTAAGCAGAGTCGTATATCTGCAGTCCTCAGCCTCTGCCACTGACAGGAATGGAAGTCAAAATGTGTTGCCAAATGCACCTTGTACACGATTTACTATCTTCACCCTATTATTATTAAAACACACTCGTATCACTGTCTGCCAACTACAATTGTGTTCACCCACCAAAACCATTCCATGAAAAAAAAAAAAAAAAAACTCATTTTCAGCCTCTTAATTATGTTTCATTCCGCCGGTGGTGTGGAGTAGATTGGAGCGGGGCAGTAATTGGCCGGCCTGGGTGCAGACGTCCTGATGGATCAGTGCAGATGGGCTGTGACAGGCCAGTTTCCGCCTCTGATCACTGAAGACCACCGCTCTGTGGCCACTGCAAGGTCAGCCTTTAGCCACTTTTACACTCACTTTGATGGGATACAGCTTTTTTCAATAGTGCACTTTGACCTGAAAAATGAATCTGTATTATAAAAAAAAATAAATAAATTGTTTGTATTACTCAACTTATAAAAGTCTTTTAGAGACCAACATTGCAAATTAGCCTCACCTAAAATGCTGTAGTATGTGACTTTAAATAATTAAATAGGTTAAATTCAATAACATACACTAAACAAATATATATCTTTTATTATAAAGTTTAAATTAATGTTTTTATGCAATGTTTGTTTGGCAACAAACAATGCCAAATGAGCCCAAACATATAAACCAGCAAAACAAAAACTAAGCAAAATAACACATCAAAAAACAACACACAAAGTTAAATGTACAGTAAATATTTATACATTCACCTTCAGAGGTCTAAAATGACTACTACCACCCTATACTTACTTCCCTACAGGAATTTAGGAACACACTGAACGCACTAAACACTGACACACAGCAGAGAGGGCCATAGTGCACTGATAAAAGAGGCGGGTTTAGGGTAGAGCTCAGCTGAAAGCTTCAGGTACCACTTTAACAAAGGTCACCTCTCTACACATCATTTCTTATCTTTACCTTTATTTATCATTTTTCTATTTATCGCTACTGACAGTCACTATGTTTACATTCCAGACATACTCCGACTGTGATCATAGTCCGTCTTCAGTCCGACTTCTCCAGAGAACTGGTCAGACCACTTTAGTCTCAGTCTACATGCACAGCAGAGAGCAGAATTACTGAGACCAGCAGGCTGTGAGGTGTTTAAGTAATCTGCCAAGTCTGAAAGTCAATATCCACCCAACAGCAACTTAAAAATCGCCCCAAACTCGCAGAACAGTGAATGAAAACACCGTGCGACCATAATTAGTGCACCCCTCCGGTGACACGGACCTGCCCCCCGACCCTCTCTCACAGACAGAGCGGCTTCTTAGACTCAGAAATGAGCTGAGTTGGCCTGGCTTCAGTGTGATTGGATTTGGGTTTTAAAGATTTTCCCTTCAAAATATGAAGAAATACCCTATCATTTACAGAAAAATACCCGCCTTACCCGCAGACATTTTTTTCACCTTCGGCAACACTTAAAAAGTCGTCCAATCCCGCAGGAAAACCGCAGACTTGGCAACCCTGGTCTGGGGATTTAGAAGTAGGGCTAAAACTATGTAGCGCTAAATGCTTATAAAGCTGCCCAAAGTGACTTAAGTTATTTACTAATACATAAATGCTTACACTTCAACTTAATGGAATGAAACACAACAAAGTCAAAAAAGCATTCCTCACATGTAAATGTGCCTCACAAAGACACATACACGTATCATAAGTTATGGCAGTCAATCAGTCTAAAATCCATGAGTACGTCTCCAAACACTGGTCTAAGGTTGTTGTGCCTGTTTTGAGGGTTGCTGGTGCCTCCCCAGCTTAATCTAATTACGCTGTATACCAGGGGGGTCCAAACTATGGCCCGGGTGCCAAATGCGGACTGCAGACCAATTTTTATTGGCCCACTGGCTTCATTCTCAACTGGCCATATTGTTCATTGCACATTAAAAGGTGCAGGTAAGAATCTCAATGAACTCATGTATGGAGTTATTATTAGACATGCCAACGCAAGTACTGTAGATGAAATTAGTTCTGCATCGTGTGTGTAACACACAGCACCGTCATCATTTAATTCTGACATGAAGCACCTCTCATGGTCACAGCCTCTACGCCACTCATGGCCAGCAGCCCAAGCCCAGGGGCAGCAGTGTGAGCTCCACAAATAACATTAGTATTAATATTTAAATGGAACAGAGAATCACAATCAATGGTCAGAGAAGGCTTATATTATTGAATTGTTAATGGCTCTGAAACATCTATTGTATTTTCAAACATAGTGAGTCACGGCATAGTTACTTTGCCTAAAAGTAGTTACTTTTAGTTTTACTAACTCAGTTACTTTTTGGGAGAAGTAACTTGTAACTATAATTAATTACTTTTTTGAAGTAAGATGCCCGATTAGTAATTGTTGTTAAAATTTAAAGAGCTATATTTTATGTTTGTCTTAAGCCAAGATAAATGTGAGTTGTGGAAGGGCATCCGGTGTAACGCCTATCCCAAAGTATCCATACCTCCAAAGGAAAGGAACTTTCTTTTATGCCAAGGCCAACTATGTCAACTCTAATGAATGGAACTACTTTTCCGAAATTTGTCGATAAAAAATGTTTAGACACCCCTGCTGTGCTGTACATACAGCAGTAGTTCCACAGTTTCCAGGTGCTGTAGTACGACTAACCCCCAATTTCCACTGCATATGACTCCGCTCCACTGCACTGCGCCAAACATTCTTCAGCAAATACTTGCTGTTGTAGTGAATGAGAGTGTTTCCACAGCCTCCGCAGCTCTTCGGCACCAGTACGGCCATGCTCCCGCCGTGTTCCGCCCTGCGCCGGAGATACACAGCCAGTTTATTTTGTTCAACAGCAGACTCCATTCAGATCAACCTCCACAGTCATCACACCAAACAGGAGACTGAATGTGCACAACATCCAGATTAAAAAAAAAAAATAAATAAAATTATATATATATATATATATATATATAAAAAATAAAATTGTCCTCTCGCCCTCCGCGGGCGGTTTCATCCATCCAAGCTCGGGTCCTCTACCAGAGGCCTGGGAGCTTGAGGGTTCTGCGCAGTATCTTTGCTGTTCCTAGGACTGCGCTCTTCTGGACTGAGATGTCTGATGTTTTTCCTGGGATCTGCTGTAGCCACTCTTCCAGTTTGGGGGTTACTGCCCCGAGTGCTCCGATGACCACGGGCACCACTGTTGCCTTCACTTTCCAGGCCTTCTCAAGTTCTTCTTTGAGGCCTTGGTACTTCTCCAGTTTCTCGTGTTCCTTTTTCCTGATGTTACAATCGCTTGGTATTGCGATGTCAACCACAACGGCTTTCCTCTGCTGTTTGTCCATCACCACAATGTCCGGTTGGTTTGCCACTACCATTTTGTCTGTCTGGATCTGGAAGTCCCACAGGATCTTAGCTCGGTCATTCTCTATCACCTTTGGAGGTGTTTCCCATCTTGACCTCGGGACTTCCAGACTGTACTCTGCACAGATGTTCCTGTACACTATACCAGCCACTTGGTTATGACGCTCCATGTATGCTTTCCCTGCCAGCATCTTACAACCTGCAGTTATGTGTTGGATTGTCTCAGGGGCCTCTTTGCACAGTCTGCACCTGGGGTCTTGTCTTGTATGGTAGATCTGGGCCTCTATTGCTCTGGTGCTCAAGGCCTGCTCCTGTGCAGCCATGATCAGTGCCTCTGTGCTGTCCTTCAGTCCAGCCCTTTCTAGCCATTGGTAGGATTTCTCGATGTCAGCCACTTCAGTTATCTGTCGATGGTACATCCCATGTAGGGGCTTTTCCTCCCATGATGGTTCCTCCAGCACCTCGTCCTCTGTTTTCCACTGCCTGAGACATTCACTGAGAACTTCATCTGTTGAGGCCATCTTCCTGATGTAGTCAAGGATCTTGGATGTTTCATCCTGGACAGTGGTTTTGACACTCACTAGTCCTCTGCCTCCTTCCTTGCGCTTAGTGTACAGTCTCAGGGTGCTGGATTTGGGGTGGAACCCTCCATGCATGGTTAGGAGCTTTCGTGTTTTCACATCTGTGATCTGAATCTCTTCCTTTGGCCAGCTTATTATTCCCGCAGGGTATCTGATGACCGGCAGGGCATAGCTGTTGATTGCCCGGACTTTGTTCTTGCCATTGAGCTGACTCCTTAGGACTTGCCTTACTCGTTGGAGGTATTTGGCTGTGGCTGCTTTTCTTGTGACCTGGTCCAGGTTGCCATTTGCTTGTTGGATTCCAAGGTACTTGTAGCTGTCCTCAATGTCTGCTATTCTGCCGTCTGGGAGTGGGACCCCTACTGTATGGACTACCTTCCCTCTCTTTGTCACCATCCGCCCACACTTCTCAAGTCCGAATGACATTCCGATGTCATTGCTGTAGATCCTGGTTGTGTGGATCAGTGAGTCAATGTCTCTCTCGCTCTTGGCGTACAGCTTGATATCATCCATGTAGAGGAGGTGACTGATGGTAGCCCCGTTCCTGAGTCGGTACCCATAGCCAGTTTTGGTGATTGTCTGGCTGAGGGGGTTCAGACCTATGCAGAACAGCAGCGGGGACAGAGCATCTCCTTGGTATATCCCACATTTGATGGACACTTGTGCAATTGGCTTGCAGTTGGCCTCAAGGGTGGTCTTCCACTGCCTCATCGAGTTTGCAATGAAGGCTCTTAGAGTCCTGTTGATGTTATACATCTCCAAGCATTCTATGATCCATGTGTGTGGCATTGAGTCATAGGCTTTCTTGTAATCAATCCAGGCGATGCACAGATTAGTGTGTCTGGCTTTGCAATCCTGAGCGACTGTTCTATCTACGAGCAGCTGGTGTTTAGCTCCTCTGGTGTTTTTACCAATGCCCTTCTGTGCTGTGCTCATGTATTGATCCATGTGCCCACTTATCTTAGCCGCTATGATGCCTGACATGAGCTTCCATGTGGTGGGGAGACAGGTTATTGGTCGATAGTTGGATGGGGCTGTTCCCTTCAGGGGATCCTTCTGGATCAGGATTGTCCGGCCTTCAGTTAGCCATTCAGGGTGGGTCCCATCCTTTAGCAGCTGGTTCATTTGTGCTGCCAGGCGCTCATGGAGTGAAGTTAGCTTTTTCAGCCAGTAGGTGTGGATCATGTCAGGCCCAGGTGCTGTCCAGTTTTTCATACCTGAGACTCTTTGTTGGATGTCTGCCACTGTGATGGTTACTGGTTCTTGTTCAGGGAGGTTGCTGTGATCTGCTCTTAGATCCTCCAGCCACTGTGCACCGCTGTTGTGTGACGCCTCCTTCTCCCATATGCCTTTCCAGTATTGTTCAGTCTCCAGCCTTGGTGGGTCTGCTCTGTTGTTATTACCTTGCCACTGAGAGTACACTTTAGCTGGTTGAGTTGAGAACAGCCGGTTTATTCGCCTTGCTTCGATTTCTCTCGTGTACCTCTGTAGTCGGGTGGCCAAGGCTTGGAGTCTTTGCTTGGCAGTTTCCAATGCTTCAGGTATGGACATCTTGCTGTACCTCTTGGGTGCTTGTTGTTTCATTGCACCTTTCTGGAGCTCTGACAGTTGGCTCACTTCTCTCCGAGTTGCCTTGATTTTAGCTTCTAACCTTCTTTTCCATGGTGGATATGGATCTTTATGGTTGCTCTTTGGTTGATAGCCAAGCTCCTCAAGGATCACTGCTGCTGAAGTGTATATCAGCTCATTGGTTTCAGTGATGGTCATCGTAGGTATTGTTCCCAAAGCTGCATTCACATCTTCCAGGAGACTTTCTGAAGGTACTTCACTCAGCCTGTGTAACTGGTGTCGGGGTTGCCTGGTCTTCATTTTAGCCATGATCTTATCTCTCAGGTCAGTTGCTGCCTCGCTCAGCTCGATGGTGCTTATTGGGGCTTCGTACCCAAATTCTGGATGGGGAGTTGGTGTTAACTCCCCTCTGACCTTGCGTCCTGGCTCCCCCTTGCCGTAGCATATGTGTTGTATCTCATCAATCTCAAGTTGTGAAAGCAGGTGCCGCTTGTGGATGTTGGAACACTGAGCTACTAGTTGTTTAGCAGTGAGTGTTGATTGTGGGTTTCGAAGTTGCCATATTTCCCACATTCTCTTCATGTAACCCCTCTGACTAGGGTTACTGGAGTAGTAGCATTCCAACAGAGCCTTGTTCTCGCATCTCGTCCACTTCCGTCTTGTTCCAGTAGCCCACTTCTCATCAGGCTGCTCTGGTTCCCCAACACCTGACGCAGACCTTGTTTGACCGGGCGACGTCTGAGCCGGTATGTCTCGTAATTCATTGTCTCTCATCATCATTATATATGAGGTAGGCAATAGCGCAAAGGGTCTTGCCTAAGGACCCACACTGGAAGTTGGTATTCGCCTCGGCCGGGATGTGGGATATATATATATATATATATATATATATATATATATATATATATATATATATATATATATATATATATATATATATATATATAAACTCCGTACAAATGTTTTTTAATTAGAATGATTATATTTAATCATTGTGTCTCATATTGTCTTTTAGATGGTCATTCTTAGTAGGCTCTTTACTTACTACACAAACAATGTCAGACACAATTAATCATTTATTGCACTGGTCTAGCTTTTCTGTGCCCAGCCCCTTCTCCGTTGTAGAGGAAAACCCCCTGAAGTGAAAGTGAAGTGAACTCCAAAGCAATCTCATATTAAACAGATGTTTTCTGTCCTTCTGCTTCTGAATAAACAGTTGTTTTTGTCTTTATTCGTGGTTTATATGGCACAAGCTCATACATCTCACACATGCTCCTCCCGAGCTGCTCAGGGCTCCGCAGCCTGGTGTGGTGGAATGGAGATGTATCCAGTAGGTGTGGGTCTGCGCAACAGTTCAGCGGCAGCCCACAGTGCAGCGGATAAACATGCAGTGGAAATCTGGCATAAGAGAATTTCAAATGACTAGTCCCCCAGTCAGAGTCCTGGGTTTACAGCAGTTTTAAACTCCCAGAGTCAGGCAATTATTTGGTTTTCTCCACCTGCATGCAAGTGCATACAGTGAATGTAGTTCAAGGTGTGCTGTACATCCAACAGCATCATACAGTAGAATATACAGAGACAGGACACACTTGTATGTGCTTCTGGCTAACTGTCTTTTATTTCCTTCAAAAGGCCCTGATCTGGTGTACAGGTTACTCCACAGCAGATTCCACTTTTTTTCTAGAATACACTTTATAAAAGCTCACAGAAGCTCACCTTTGGCATTCTCCTTCCCTTTTGTATTAGTGGGACACAGACTGACAGAGGGGAACTTGGTGGACCACAAATTTTGTGGAATCCATGTGTAAAAGGCCCTTTGACAGAGCCAAAGTGCTGGTGGCAGTCTGCAGAAGAGGCTGATAACCTTGTTGGCAGCGGTGAGTGTCCTTAAGCGTGTCCGATAGTGAAGAGCTGTCATATTGCGGTCCCATTCTCACTGAGCTGCCACCGGAACTAAAGGGGGCCGCTCCTGCAGCTTTAAGAAGGATGTGTTGAGCACAGCTTGTGAGGCTGCTCTCAGGATTATCTGTTTTTCTCCCCTCTGTGCCATGATAGAAAAGCTTTTCCAAATGTACTGCGGTGAGCTGTATACTGCCAATCAATACAGCTCACTCTGAGACAGGTGAAAAAACAGGTCAGCTCAGCTCCAGCCGCCTGTCCGCCCCAAAACTGCTTCTGCTGATCCCTTTAGGAGATTGGAGAATAAAATAAAACAGTCTGGGTTCAGTAAAGGTGCTCTGTTAACATAGTCAAGTCCTAAGTTTAAATAACTACAAGGAACAGGACAAATTAGGGGTGGGCAATACTACTTTTAACCAAATAAATGCAGTGGCCTAAGGTTGTAATGAGGGGCCCCAGCGCATGTTCTCAGAATGGGCCGTAAAATTATGAAGCACATTTATGAGACCAACACACCATCACATGAATTCTCTGGGTGGAGTCTGCATGTTCTCTCCTCGTACTCTGGCTTCCTCCCACTGTCCAAAGACATGTATGTGTTAGGTTAACTGGTGATTCTAAATTGCGCTGAGTGAAGTGTTTGTCTCTGTGTCAGCCCTGCGACAAGCTGGCCCCTGTCCAGGCTGTACCCCGCCTGAGGCCCTAAGTTACTGGGATAGTCTGCAGTCTCCCACAATCAAAGAATGAATAAATGAATGAACATTCAGTAAGTCTATACGTCCACATATAGTACTTTTAAATTCAGATAAGTGCCCCGTACTTTCTTAAAGTCAACTAATACTTTATTTAAAATATTCAAACATATCAGTGCCAAAAAAATTAGATGTTTATTATTGTTTGTTACTAAATTGTGTATTAGGTAAAAAATACGAAGGGATTTTCATACATTTTTAGCTTTGTTAATTATAAGTAAAGCTTGTTTTTTTTTTTTTTTTTTTTTTTTTTTTTAAATAAAGTTATGTTTGATGTATACTTCCCAGACTGAACATAACTCACCAATATACAGTAAGACTCTCAATTTGGGCCCCTCATGTTCTGGGCCCCAGTGCAGCTGCACTGACTGCACTGCCTGATTTTACGCCCTGAGTAAATACTGGGCCAGTCTTGTTGATATTGATAGCGATACCGATACTTTGTACAAGCAGCGCATGTGCTTTAGGGAGCAGTGTGTCTGTTTCATCAGAATTTTTGACCACTAAATGAATTTGTTATTGTTACTTTCAACTCTTATTTATTCACAGTTAACACATAAAAACGTAAAAAAGTATTTTATTCACAAAAAAAATCAAATTTTTGAGTTGATCTCATCACGCTAATATCAATCGGATACTGATACTAACATTGTTTTCAACACACAAAAACACAAAATTACTAAAGGCCATATTTACTAAGACAAGTGCTAAATTGTGAGCGGAGCCTAAAAAATAGCATTTGCTATTTTTGGGCATGTCACAATTATAAGATAGAAGAGAAACTGCACAAATAATTGCTGCAGCAACTCGGATATGTAAATGAGAATTTTGCGTGAGCAAAATACACCAATAACAGGAGCAACGTTGTTTGGGCAGCTCCGACTGCATCTTTCCCTATAGCCTACAGCATACATGTCAAACTCAGGCCCATGGGCCAAATTTGGCCCGTGATATAATTACTTTTGGCCCGCGAGATAATTTCCAATTTATATTAATAATGGCCCGGAAGAATGCCGCGCTCAACTTGTTTGAACTACATCTCCCATAATGCACTGCAGAAGCAGCACTGCTCCATACTGTGCCCTGCAGATGACACAGGTGGACAGTGGTTTGCTCTGTAAACGTACAGTAGGCCTGTGTTTGTATGGAGTTGCTGACTCCTCTGCAGGATTAAGTTGTGCTAGGATGATATTTATTCACATAAGGGGCTTGGCATGCACCTTAATATTAATCTGCTGGTAGTACCCACTGTCACAGTAAAACAGAGTGAACCTGGTGAAAGCACCTGTCTTATATGAGAAGTTAGGTAATTAATACTTCATAAATAAATAATTGGTCAGTGTTAGTCAGTGCCTATTTGTTGAGTTCTAAGTTCTGATTTAATACCAAGCACCTTAAAACCACAAATCTACATTTGTAGTTCTGTGGGGATGTATTATTCTATATTACTCTGATTGAGTTTGACACACCTGGCCTACAGTAATGCAAAACAAAATCAATATGAGACTCAGACTCAAATAACAGGACTACACTGACTGTAGTAGACTGAATATGTTCAGTGCGTTCTACTTTCTTCTTTGATGTTTGTGTAATCCATTCAAATGTCTCATGCAATTCTGGCACTGACCAAAGTCTCGTCACTCATTTGCCCGCTGTGGGAGAGAGTGGAGAGAGCGGTAGATACAAAATACAAAGAGATGTATCTCTAAGAGTTACAAAATGTATCAAGTAGCCTTTATGCTGTGCTGATGGTGATTATAACAATTGAAAAAATACTGTGAGACAATGGGAGCAACACAAGTGAGACTGTCATCATGTAGCCTTTACACAGCGTTTAAAGACTGCTCCATCTTCATTTTAAGGATTTTAAAGTAGTAACAGACTGAAAGCCCAGAGACAGGAACTGTAAGAGGCTGAAGTTCAGAGGAATATAAACAAGAGAATGCAGGAAGCAGGAAGTCACTGGCATTAAATACACAGCTAAAGGTCACATGATCAATCAACAAAATGGCAGTGTCACTGACTGTGCTGCCAGATAAGATGGTATTCATCAGTATTTTTATATTGTAAGAAAAACAAACTTGAAGTCCGGTAGACTTTGTAAGTTTTTTGTTGTTGTGTAGTTTGTCAACCTGGATGTGTAGCTAAGAACCTACATTGACTAAGTAATAACAACAATATTGATATTTGAATTGGTCCACCCACCTTTATCCCACCTTAATCAGCGAACAGATTAAGTTAGGTTAGGACCCTTTAGTTTGTACTTCTAAATGACTTCTCTACAGTTATAAATGTACTGTTATTGACCAGAGCCATTTTCACATCTGTATATGTTAAATTTCAGGAGTCTTAAGGTCCAAATACAACACAGTGTTTTTAAGGAGACCACAAACCACACATGGTGACCAAGAAACATGTAACAACAGAGCTTTATCGAGTCATTTATCATTTTATGAGGGTACACCATTGTGGAACTTGCACTGTACATCACATCAACACTTTATCCAACACTATATTTACTCTTTGCACATACATTTTGTAAATGAAAGGGTAAAAGTGAAGTCACAGACTGGCAGTACATCTCAATCATTCCCAGCCTTCCCACTTATCTCTATTGGAGCTGTGTGAGCGTGTTTGAACAGGAAGAGTGTGCGGTGATCCTTCAGTGTCCAGGTGTGTGATCACAGTGTCCGGCCAACAGGGGACAGGGTGAAGAAGATGGAGTGTGCAGCAGGAGGCGGTGGGTGGAACAGGCCTGGGGCAGAGACACCAGGGGACGGGCTCTGCACTCAGGGGCTGAGGCTTATTTCATCTGCTGCAGTCAGGTTCACTCAAACAAAAGACCACAAAGTCTGCCTGCATCAGACTGAGAAAGAAAAGTGTTAGAATGCAAACTTTTTCTTTGGTAAAAGTATTCCATTAGTGAACTTAAAGCTGAGCGACCCGATTTTACTACAGCTGTCCTAGAATCTGTTCCCTACAGCAGTGTTTCTTTTGTATACCCCATAGACTTATTTGGAAATACCATGAGCACCCCCTTGGTGATTCTTTAAAAAGGTCAAAACTGTCATATAAAACATATTTGCCTTTTTATACTTACTTTTTTTTTTTTTTGTAAATGTAAAATTCAAACTTAAATTCAAGATAAATAAAATTAATAATCTGTCTGCCTTTAAAATTTAATATGATGTAAAATTATGACAATATAAACACTTGTGGAATTTACTTACTTTTTTATGCATATTTTATCTAAATAAATAATATTAAAACCAAAGTTAACTCCCCTTTGAGGAGTTCAAAGTGGTTTTAACTTACAGCTACAAATTTTGCTCCAAATATTGATCTTTTATTCAATATAATTGAGTTTTGTGACTGTAGTTTTTTGTAGTTTTGTAAAATGAATTAGTACACAATAGGTATCAGGAAAAGTATCACCGGTATCAAAAACTAGGTATTGCTTAAATATTTGTATTGAAAAAATCTGAATGGTACCAAGCCCTATACTTAAGGCTTATGTATTGCATCTAACACACATTTAATAGTGTAATACCTCTTTAAAACATCTTGGATAAGAAGACTTTTAAAGCTTCCAGAACCCAGTTGAAAATCTTTTACTTTCTTGTTTCCTGTTTTGTACATGAGAGCAGACAAACTGAGCAGCATGCTCCCAAATGGTCCTTAAAAAATCTATTTTTAAGGACCATTTGACCTTAAAAATTGATTTTTAAGGTCAAATGGTCGGTTTACTCCATGTGTCCAACAGTTGCAATTTGAAAAATAAGTTACTTTGTTTCACCCAGTGTATTGTAACTCTGTGGAATCGTTTTCAATATGACATTTTCAATACAAACACAGACTACAGTATTTTAAATTCCTTCATGTTTTTCAGGACCTAGCATGAAAAGCACAGTGTTTTATCACTGAAGTCACCCATGGGTGCACAGTGGACAGTGACATTGGGCTGAGAACTAATGCCTAAGGTGCAGCTGTGGACAGAGCCACCCGTCTTCATCCTTCTCCTTAACCCAGATGTATTGAGGTCAGCCACGGCCTGGAAAACAAGGACGCGGTGGAGGCAGCGAGGCGTGGCTCAAGCCTGGTGCTCCTTCACCACTTGAGCAGCGGACAGTTCAATAAAGAGCTCAATAAGGATCTGCTGGCCTCTGATAGTGCTGCCTTTATGAGGAAGATGATGAGGCTGTGTTCACTGGAGCAGGCTACAGCAGCGCACTCAAAAACCCATCTGCTGCACTGGCCTCCAGAAGGGAGAGGGAACATAATATGCTCATTGAGGTATGTTTTATGGAGGGTAGATTTAGAATTTAAACTGTGAAGTCTGATGAAATGGTGTTGATCTATTGCCTAAAAACATCTCTGGAAAACAAGAACAAAAATATATATACTGAGAAGAGAATATATACACTGAAAAAAAGGGAGAATGGGGGTTGCTGATTTTGTAAATAAAAATAATATACACTCTAAGAAATGAAACACTGGAGTTGTTCTTATTACATAACTTTTTAATGGTAAAATAACATTAACTGGTTAATTTTTATGTTTTAAATGATTGGTTTTCATACATTTTAATTAATATATACAACTTTTAATGCAAATAAAACTGTGGAATAAATGTAACATAAAAGCTTTATGTAAAAACTACGCGTGAATTGACGCACTTGACGTAAGTAGTGCGTGAGCATGCGCAGTACTGCAAACAGGCAACGTCAACGTCCTGTGCCATGAGGATTTCGCTAATCTCACATGTGCTCGAGTAAATCGTTATCCATCTATCAAAGTTTGGTAAGTACATCTTACTAATTTATCTTACGTGATTAAGCTACTAATTTGTGACAACGAGGCAGGTATATTTACTATTTTTATTCCGTCAATTTTTGAAAAAGCTTTTGCACTATGGCCAGACCACTGACGTTAAACCGTTTTTGCTAGCTGTGAATCTAATCTCTTTCAAATCAGGTAAATCGCTTTTATTATTGAATGCCATGCTATGTGAATGTAATAATCCCCTTCATAATCGTCAGATGGTTGAATCTGTTTTTGCACAACAACCTTAATTGTGCTAATGCTATGCTAGCGGCATTTGTCAGAACCTCAGAGACAGTCCACTCAGGTGCGGCGTGTAGCTTAATTTTAACTTTGAACTTCGGTTTGCGTCGGAAAAGGTAAGCGGACCAGTTTGGTCTTGTACTTCTGTGTAGTTTTTGTAAATTTTGTGCTACAGCATGCTTAATTTAAAACTCGCGGTACTCGCGGTAGATCTGTTGCTCTCAGAAGTCTCATTAGAAGCACCTTTTATGCACCGTTCAGAGCAGATCTCCGCATGATAATAATGTAAACGTATGGGAAGAGGGCAGAGGAAGGTTCGAGTGGTTTTACTGAGCATGTAAGCAGCAGTCGATGGGAGGAGTGGGGTATTTCTAATAACAAACTTGAAACATCGAAACCTATGCAGTATTCAAAAGCCGCGGTACATGGCAGTCTGCACACGGTCAGGGCGGGCAGTACGTGCCTCGTCCTCGTCACACTTCCACAGAACTAACGTTAACTAACGTTAGCTCAGGTAACGTTTCGGACATAAGATTAGGGTCCAGCTCAGGGTCGCGCCCAGGTAAGAAAAACGCGTTGTGTTCACGTGGTCTTAAGGCATATTTTTTTCAACCTAAGATAATCACTGTTGTTTCCCTTGCTTTTTTTAAAGTAGCTTGCTATGCTTATAACATTTGTAAATTGTTTAGTTTGTCTGTTGTATCAATTTATGCTGTGCATGTGACTAAAGAAAAAGAAAGAAAATGTAGTTTGTAATTATGGTTTTAAGATTTTGCTGATTTTTTATTTTTTTTCGTCACCATATAATTTTCTGTAGGTGTTGTGATTATGCAAATTTAGGGCTATTTTGTGTAAAAGATAAATGTAGTCAAATAATTTCAAAACAACCTTCAAAGAATGGCATATATATGATTTACAGTACTTTTTTCTATTTAAAACTTAAAAATTTGAAGATTAACCTTAATATTTCATGTTGTCACAATCACTAGAGTGTAATCTGGGCATGGTTTGTGGGTCCTGTCAATTCATGAATTATTAACTCTACAAACCACTTTCAGATGACTTTGTTTTAATCTTACTCCATCTGAATATTAAAATAATAATTAATAGTATAATATTTTTGATATGTTTTTCAGGTAACTAAAGCAAAAAATACAGTATAGCATTTTTATTTACACACATACACAGTTAAAACGTTACTTGTCCAATTGCATGGATTGATTTGCATGGATTGATTTCTGTATATCTCTTGTGTTTTTCTGTCTCTAGCTCTCCCTTTTTTTCAGGATGTGAATGTGGAGGTGCAAACAGTGCTCCGAAAGTGTTTCTACGAGGTACCAGTTACTAAAACACTATAGACTGAAACATGGACATTATGGTCTAAGACACTTTTATCCATGCATATACTGTCATTGTCCTTGTGCATTCAAAACATGGAATGGTCTTAAATCTCATTTCATACATAAACTGTTTGCAGTTTGATTGCAACTGAAGCATTTTTTATGGCATAAACTTATAAGCATCACATTTGAATAACAGGGTAAAAGAAGAAAAATAATGGTATAGGATAAACAAAATGGTTTACACATGGTATAAATATTTGGTCATATTGCTCACCCCTAGAACTTTTTAAAATGCATGTATATTAATAGTTGCTTTTATGACTATTTTACTAATGAAACACCCTTGTTTTTATGTTTCAGAGTAAAAAAAATGTCCGCCACACTGAGAGTGGTACTTGGTGCGGACAACGCAGCCAAGCTGATCTTATCCACTGGGATACCAAATTCAGTAACGGACCTTACAGCTGAGATTGAGAGACACTTTGGCTTGTCAGGGAATTTCAGACTGCAGTATCGTGATGTTGACTTTGATAACGAATATATGAACTTGACAGACACTAAAGAAATTAAAGACAAGAGCACAGTTAAAATTGTGTACATGCCAAACAGTTCAGATACAACCACTTGCCATTCTGCTTCGCCTGAGATGGATGATAGTTCATTCTCCACTGCAGACACAGACATTCTTTCCTCCCCTGATTCCAATGCTTCATGTTCTTCTCTACGGTTGCTGGGATGGCCCTCAAAGTTCCCATTGCCCGGTTTTAGTTATGACGTACAGTTTCAGCTTGACAGGGCTAATGAAGACTATGTCAATAATGGTACTCGTCTGGACCCAAGTACTAAGCTAAAATCAGACATTATGGATGCATTGGTCTCCGAAATTGCAAAATACAAAATCTATCCTTCGATTGCGGAACTTGATGATGTGGCTTTAGCTCTTGTAACAAAATATCCCTGTCTGAAAGAGGGTGGTTCTGTGTCTGGGCATTATGGTTGGAGGGTTAGTCTAAAATATAAAATAGCCAACTATCGCACCATCCTAAGGAACATTGGGTGTCCAGAGGTGACCATCAATGCAATGAAAAACAAGCGAGGTGATGCAAGTCAGCAACCTAACCAGGTGAAGAAACCAAGGAAAGCAGAGGTCAACTTCTGTCCGGATTACCCTTCAGGTGAAAGTAAGGATACCCTTGAGGAGGAACGGCAAGTCCTTACTGAAGAGGTCAAGAAGAAGAATAACCAACAACTCATAAAAACAAAAATGGAAAAAACCTTTGCATACAGAAGACGGGAAGTAATTGAAGATATGCCCTTCATTGCCGAATTTAAAAACAGATGGCCAGCTCTGTTTTGTGTGTCTGAGGTAAGGTAAATTAAAACCTTGAGTTTATGTAAAAATATTTGGTTTAATTTTTTGTATGTTTCAAAGATAAATGCAGAGTTTACGCGCATTACCACGGTGCCCCTCCTCTCCACTTTCATGAGCCAACTAGACGAATACTCCGACCAGCTAATGAGGGTTGTAAGGAGAAAGGGCGGAGATAAAGGACACAGTATCAGCATTGCCATGTCTGCCATGGGCCAGGTATGTTTTTACAATTAAAATGAGTAATTGTCATTCCATATGGTTACAGCATGTTGGTGCTCAAGAATGACATAATAATGAAAGACCAGCATGTCATTTTTACAGGGCACAGTAATTGCTTACGTTGAGATTTTAAAAAAGTATTTGTTAGACCTTGTGCCTTGTTCTATGGTGATGTTAAACTGAAGTATTATATGTTTTTTTAACTACTACTATCTTCTGGGAATTGTATAATGTTTGTCTGAAATGATGACCCTTGTTAGGAAAATGGAAGGAAATCTATTGGAAATGTATTTTTTTATACACCTTTTTGTGCTTTCTTTTTTGTAGTACAGAATTCTAGTATTGAAGTGAGACGGGAATGCATATTGAAAGCACTGTCTCTCTACCTAAATGAGGATCATAAAAGCCTCATCAAGGAGTACTGGGTAAGCTTTGGCATGCATGATACATTTTTAGTCTAACTTATAATACATGACTGATTTGTAATTTCTGACAGTATATGTTTAAATCAAAAAATGGATTAATCAATAGAAAAGTGTGTTGTAGCTTGTAGTTCAAATACAGTGCCTACAAAAAGGCACCACCATCCCCTTAGCATTTTTTCTTTATTATACCCTGGAATTTAAATCATCATTGAGGGGTTTCTGTCAGTCACTTTACATCACATGACTACTATAAAGATGCAAAATATTTTTTATTGTGAAGCAAATTAGAAATATGACAAAATGTATGTAGAAGTATTTATCCCTTGAAGTCAGTACTTGTAGAACCATCTTCGGAAGGAGATCCAGCTCCAAGTCTTCTAGCAGGTGCTTGAGCTTGGTTCATAAAATTAGTAAGATTTTTGCTGATTCTTCATCTAAAAACAGCTCCACCTCCTTCAAGTCAGATGCATTGTACAGCACAGTTTGAGTCGTTGTCTTCAAAAATGTTTCTGTATTTAGCTACATCAAAACAAAACATGCTTTAATTTTTTGACCAAGCAATGGCTTTTTTCTATCCACTCCTCCGCCCAGCCCAGCTCTGTGGAGTGTATGGTTCAGAGTGGTCCTGGGACAGATACAACAGTCTCTGCTGTGGAGCTCTGCAGATCTTTCAGGGTCACCTTTGGTCTTATTGTTGCCTCTCTGATGAATGCACTCCATGCCCAGTTTTTGAATTTTAGATGGTCCTCTTTAGGCAGGTTTGGTGTGATTCACTATTTTTTTTTTTTGTTTACAAGATCGCAGTTGAATTCCAGACACGTTGACCTTCTTTTACTCTTTTGTGATTTCTGAGGGTAAATAACACTGGATCTTATTTAGGGGCCTGGGGATGAATACATCTGCACTCTCAAGTTTTCTGTCATATTATTTGCTTCATAATTTCATTTTCATTGTAAAGTAAAAATGCTATGGGGGTGAATACTTTTTATATGGACTATAAGGCAGCTTTTAAACAGCATTTTTTTTATTTAGCAATGTAACTTATAGTCTTACATTGCTACTGAATTGTACTGGTTATTGATACTGATACTAAACGTGGTTTGTATAGTACTAACTATGCTATGTACATATTGACAACCACACTTGATAGCTACATTAAAATGCCTAAAATACTGTATGTAAATATCTTTTTTTAGGATGTAAATCTTGGAGGCGTGAGATCAATGGAGGAGGTTATTATGGGAGTCTACGTGGTTCGCCATGAAGGAGCTGATCCCACAGATGGCCCAGAGGACATCGGCATCCTCATTGAGGGCTGCACAGTCATCCAAGACGTTCATGATGTGGCAACAGGATGTGCACTTTTGTTCGGCTTGATCTACTGTCTAAATCTGAGCTATCCAAAGGACCTAAGGTACACTTTTGAGTTTTATCAGAAAGTACTGATGGGCTTGGACGGAAAGAAGCTGACTAATAAGGTGCAGGTTCTCAAAAACAAACTAAACAAAAACTAGCTACGAAAGACAAAACAGAACCTGCAACCTTTACTGGAACTGAATAAGATTAACAGGATGAAACTGCTTTCTTGGGATTTTTGGAGAAACCCGAATGTGAAGTGTTTTCCAGCTTGTTTTGGTTGATTACATTGACTGTATATGAGAAGTGTGTTTTTTTTTTTTTTGTTCTCCCACCAACAGGGTCATTGCTTTGTGCGCCTTTTAATCTTTGAATACATGTTTTTCTTTACCAAAAAACTGTTTCATCCTTGAGCTACCTGTATTGCAATGGACTAATGTGCCGTTTGTTGTAAAATTGGGGAATGAAAAATGCAAAAGTGACATTTCCTGACACTTGTAAAATATTTGAGTTAAGGGAATGTGTTTTGTTTTTTTCCAAAACTTTTATTTAGGATTTGTTGGAGTTGGGTTAATTTGTTGATGTCTGATTTAAGAAATGTTTGTAAGGTTTGAGGAATACACTATTTTCATTTTTTTGAAATTATACAAGCAGAATTCACATATTTCCTGCACTGTTAACCATTTGGTGGCAGAAGTAAGTTGGTTACTTGTTTTGGTATAGGTTTTATATGTTTAAGATATAAAAACACAATTTTTACTGCTTTCAGCTTGATAAAAGTAACCATAACATTAAAAAAAACTTTTTTGCTGTATATTTTTTTTCAAGCAAGTTTCACTTGTCAAAGGAAGTTGTCTAAATGCACTTTTTGTGTTTAAACGGATAGACTAAAGATTTAAAACTGGTCTACAATTTTAAGTGAATAGTACTGAGAGGTTTATTACATAATTATGTAAACATTGTTATATTTCAAGATGTCATGTTTGACAATGGTTAATAAAATGCATTAAAGCATATTGTATTTATTTATCATTATTACTTAAACCAACCTAAAATATATACATATGTAGTATCCATTATAAATTAAATTCAATGTAATAACATCAATTAAAATTTACATGGCATAATTAAATCCAAACCAAAAATACTGATTTAGGAAAACATAACTCTGCTTTGTAGCATTTAAGTAACATTGTAGAGTTGGATTTACTTAAAAACTGATTGTTAATATTAATCGGATGTGTTTTATTAGATTTAAACAAGCCTGTTGCGTGCAACAAGTTGACAAAACATTTTTAATTAATTCCAACATTTCATTTCTTAGAGTGTAGCAATGACATGTTTTAATTACGATCCTGCTCAAAACATGTTTAAATCTTGTAAAACTTGTAAAATTGTAACAGATGTAAAATCTACATGTTTTGTTCATGTTAAGAATACATAAAATAGTTACATTTTGTAGTGAAGCTCCGCCCTCCAGCCAAAGGCGGGAATTCCCCTCTCCCAACGTTGGGAGGGAAACATTCAAACAAACATCAGGAGAAGAATCACAGGAGCCATCTTGGCTGCATTTTGTCTGGACCTTGAGAGCTTTGTGAAAGGTAAAACTTCTCAAATACTTTAAAAACCTGTTGGAGTTAGTGTGCAGTTATTGTAAATTAATGTTTTTGCTAACATAAAATTTTTATTCCTCTGTGCAGTTGAACACCACATACGGGCTAAATCAAGGTTAATGTTAAGGTTATCTAATGAATGATACAACTCACTAGCACTAATGTCAATCATTTTAAATGTAAAATGCCATCTATTGTTAAGTGAAAGAATATACTAAGTTTGTTACTCTTTCCACAGAGTCTGCAAGTGGAGATTGTTCAGAGCACTGTGCTGTTAGGACGTTAGATGCTGTTTAAACTGGAAAAACTGCATAAGGTAACAACTAATGACTGAATATGTATTATTACATTGCAAGGTTACACTGGCACTTTTTTGTGTGTACACAGAAAATACGATAAATGTGAGCAGGCTCATGGCTTTACACATTCACAACCAGCTACGGTTTTCCTGTTAGCCGCATGTAATTTAATGTGCAGAGCTTACTGTTTCACTAAAATGTCTTTATCTGTTTCAGGAAAGGTGGAGGGCTGTCTGAGAAGTGCTGCAGAGCTTTATGTCATAGATAACTAACTAAGTAAGAAAACCAACAAAACTGATTGTGTGTTTTGTTTTTGTGACAAATAAATAATAACCAGTGAACGTCTTTTGCTTGTATCTATAGGATGACGTTGGGCTGAAGGTCATATTTACCTCACTGTGCACCTGAGGACCTGGGGAATCAAGTGAAGAAGCATGTGGTAAGTCTACTTTTATTGATGTCATTTAGTTACAATATAGTTACTAATCTTCGCCATACAGGCGCTCATCATACATTTATTATGAGTGAATTTATTTTAGTTGTCCAATTGAATGTAATTCTGTAAACACATTTAAAATAAATAAAATATATATTATATAATAAAATATAATCATATTATAAATTGTCTATTTTCTACGCGCAAACAGAATACTAGGTCTGCAGTTCTGTATACTTGTATAATAAGCAGGATTACAAAATAATATGTGGTATTTATAGAGCAATTTATTTGAATATGGCAGTTCATGATGTTTGAGAATCTGTACTTATACAATACTAATCAAATACTTTGTTTCAGCAGGAAGAAGACAGAGCTGACTTCAAGGAATCAGTTGGAACACAACAGTAACAGGAATTTACTCTATGCAACTGTGGACTGTTTCTGTGCTTTAACCCCTCATGTTCACAAGCTTTAGATGTTTTATAACTAAAGTCCAGCGAACGTTACTGACTTTCTTAACAAGAGTTTGTGAATTTTGTGCCTTTGGTGCCTCCTGTTTTCAGATTAGTAAGTATGAAGTATGTCCAGTCCAAATATTTGTGTATATTGACTGTGCTATTTTCTAATGTCAGATTTTATTATAATGTCCTGAAAAAGTGATTTTTGTTTGTCTCAACCTTGTCACAATCCAGATTATTTGCCGCACTTGTACAATGCTCTGTCTCTGTATGTTTTTTTTTTTTATTTTGAGTCAATACAATCTTGTGGAAAAGTTATTGTTGTCTCTTTTTGTAAGCCTGTGACATGCTTATATCACATGCACTGCAGCACTAGTGTTAGCTGTAATTGTGCAGTTTACATTGAATCAACAGAAATAAATTGCATAGGCTACAATATTTAAAGAAATTATTTCGATTTTACACAAAATAATTAAATTCACGCAATATGAAAAAGGTTGTTTTTTTGTTACTGTAACATATGTAAAATATGTGAATTTAACATGATTTGATCACATTTTATTAACATGAAATATTTACGTTTGTATTATAAAAATGATATGTGTAAGAATTATATAATTACGTTTAAAAGCCTAAACATAATTGAATTACATGCAACCGATGTACATAATTTTTTTACGTAAATCCAGCGACTTTTTTTTTTCAGTGTAGAGTGGCACAGATGTTAGTGGGCTCTATAGGCAAAATCAGCTAACCTTATACTGCCTTTAGAGTCATGGCACAAAGGCGATCTGCTTGAAGAGGAGTGAACTGAAGCAAGTACAGTTTACTTTCACTTTATATGTACAAAGATATCCAGACATAATCATTTAATCACAAGGAGTAAAGCAGTGTCATGGTCCAGTTGGAGCATTCTAAACAAAAAGCAGAGATGATCCCTAAACTGACTTCTACAAACAGGTTAGGTTTTCACAAAGCATTGCGACACCAGATACAACTACACAACTCTTTATACCTAAGTACAATAAACATTACATCAGTATTCATGCTCTTTCACTTGCTACAAGTCACACTAACAGCACTGGAAAAATCATAAAGTGAGAATCTATCTACACAAACATGCACTTCTTTATTCACTGCGCCATGTACTCCACAGAATATGTTTTGTCATTCTAGTGAATGAGAGCATTTCCACAGCCAGTCTGACCTGCTTTGGAGATACACAGCAGGTCTATATTCTACGATGGTGGACTCTGTTCAGATCAATCACCATAGTTCAGTTCGCACAAAACAGGAAACTGACATGCTCAACAGCCGGTTTCCCCAGTAAAATCATTCTGTATGAACATTTTTGATTAGGATATTTATATTTTATCATTATTTCACTTATTATGTTTTAGTTAGTCATACTCAGTAGGCTATGTACTTTAACTTTAGGTCACAGAGACAGACACAATTAAACATTTATTACACTCACAGCTTTTTGTGTCCAGCGACTTCCCCGTTGTAAAAAAAAAAAAAAAAACGTGAAGTGAAAGTGAAGTGAATGACAAAGATACAATAGGAAATAATTTTATAAATCAGTCTCCTGAACTATTGTGGTCTTCTGTTACTGGCTTGCCATAAAAACACTATGGGTCATGTGTTTTGTATTGTTTTTTTCATCCGGGCTGTATGTCTGGGATCCTCAGGTGAAGAGAGGGGCTGTCAGCTGATCTTCTCCTCCCAACAAGCTGGATCTGATGAATCAGTACAAACCCAGAGAAACTGTTGAGGGTTTGTTGGGAGACCAGACAGAGCTAAGACCAGGAAACATAAATCTTACTGTTCTCCACCTCTGTTGGAGCTGTCGCTGTAAGGTCTCTTGTACAGTCAATGTTGAGATGGCAAACCCCCAAACCTGGCAAGCTGAAGAAGAAATTGTATCAGACCTGGCTGGCTTGTATGACAGCTGCTAAATATTGAGAGGCCAAGAGGATTGCAGTCCTGATGGAATTTTCTTAAAGCCACTGGGCAGGACTACTGTTTGGCCTTAGGAATAGAGGATACATAAAAAAAAAGGCTCAAATAACAGTATTCTGTGTAATGATGTTTTGTGTTTACTTCGTGTAAAAGTGCATTTCATAGCAAGTAGTGGATGTTTTTCCTAAAGCACAATGCTCCTTCCTCCAGTCATTGTGGCCAGTAAAGTGCTGAATATTGAGTGACAGAAATAGAGCAATTTATATGCTTCTCTCAGTCACCATCACCGGAATAGGCCCTGTATTAAATTTGCAGCTTTGGAGTGGGTCAGTGAATGGATGATTTAAAGTTTAAAACCAAAAATGTGCTTTGTTGAAAGTCATTCGTGTCCATTTAGCCACTCCACAGTAATACCTAGAGGAAATGCATTATTCTCGGCTGAAAATGGCCTTGTTGTTGGAGAAAAGCCCTCTGTTAGAATGAATGGAGCTATTTTTATCGGTCTCAATCTGCAGAGGAGCGTGTGTTTCAGGCTGGAAAAAAAGAGCTTTTTCCTGTGGAGCGTAGAGTATTGTCTAAGGGACTCTGATCAGTATGCTCTCGCCGCAGCACCACTCCATCATGGCAGAAATCCCTCAGTGGTCCGGAGCGTGTACATTTACGGGCCTGCCTGAGTTCGGCCCTGGATCCCACCTGTCAGGACCCGGCGCTAAACATGTCCATCTCCCTCCATTTGGCAAACCCACTGTGCCCCCTCTGCCCCGTGCTGGGCTCTTTGTTGTGTGTGATCACAGAGGAGTATTAATGTTTTATTGTGGAGCTAATACTTTTTGCTGGAGGAAGAGAGGCCACTTTGGCTGCAATTACTCTGCCACCAGTTCTTCTCCAAGTGTCCACCCACTCACTGTTAACAAGCGGTATTAAGCCATCGCAGTTTACTGTGAAACAATGAGGAGACAGACAGACTGACACACAAATGGTGTATCTATAGATGAGCTAATGGACTTTATTTAACAGTCCTAGGCACATTTATTTCCTGTCTGTCCTGGGAGAGGATCTCTCCTTTAATGTGGTCACCATAAGGTTTCTACTTTTTCCAATTCAATTCAATTTTATTTATACAGCCCAGTATCACAACTACAGTCGCCTTAAAGGGCTTCACAAACAGTTCATCAAAATTAAGCACACAATCAGCACAAATAATAACTAGACTAAACTTAACAGACCCAGGACATCATGAGAAATCCTGTATTCTCTGGCGCTGAGTTTCTGAGCCCTCAAAGTTCCACAAACCTGCGCCTCTCTCACAAACCCCTGCCCACTCCAGGAAGCACTAACCAATCAACAAGCCCTCCACATCCAGTCTGTTCTCATTAATTTATCCAAAAAACGGTGTACAGCACTGTTTCCACTGATTCCTCACAGACATTTTGGAGGAAAATGGCATCATACAAAAAGTTTAAGGTAATAAAAAAATGCTTTTTTTCTATGGTTCTGTTCTGCTGGTCTCTTCACTTGTTTCTTTTTAGCACCAGTAGAGTGCTTATTATAAATGTTCTCCTTTAGTCACATAATGTTTTTAAAGGATGTAAAATGGTTCTAGAGGCAACAAAGATTGGTTTTAAAATATAAGAAAGCAGAATAGAGGCCCTCTAAAGTTCTTTATATTTATTAGTTTTCTCTGTAGATTGCAAATGCTTTAATGCACACAGGTGGTTACTTAGTCTCAGCAGTTCCATAGGCCTCTCGGAACAAAAACTTTGCCAAGACAAAGTTTGTCTGTGCTTTGTAGATCCAGAGCTCCTGGGCTGTTTTTCATACATAAACTGTGCTAATACTGACCACGCTTCATGTTCTTCATGTTCTTCGACGCTCCACAAAATTCATCTGCAGAAGTGTGATGGACCATGGCAGCTCTTGTTCGTCGTTGTCATGACAACTCGTGCTTCCTAAGAGCACCTGAGTGTATCCCACAATCCTTCTCTGCAGCGGAGGGTTTATCCACTCCACTCCAGTCCCAGTCATCTCGGTCCAATCTGCCGCTGTCTGCCCAAAGCACTGTGATCCCCAGCTTCACTCACACCTCGCCGCAGCACTTAAGACGAACAGGAACACTGACCTTATGGCCCCCGGCAGAATAACTCCAACAGCACTGACCAGAGAGCCCCTGCTTCAGCCCTGCTTCTGCAGCACTCAGCTCACAGATGACATCAGCAAACAATGTGACAAACTAGTTTGAGACCAGTCAAAAAGCCAGAGACACTGTGGCATAGTCCGCCTTTTCACAGGCTTTGACAGCCAAGTTTGTTTAAATGGGTATAAACTAAATACTCAATAGGCAGGATTTGTTTGGCAAGTACAGTATTTCATAACACCTTGACCATTCTGTGCATGTCTTTTCTGCTTTGTAGACTGTGGCTTTGATACTAAATATTTTGACAATTTCTTGACCCATTATATCAATACATCAAGTTTTAGCAGCTGCACAGTGCATATACCCTGACTTACCACAAAAACTCAAAACACACAGCTAAAGTGGTAAAGAAATAGCCTGGCGAGCCAGCCTCTCCAACTTTCTTTTTGAAAGGAGGACAGTCTGGTTCCCCTCTCGGAGTGAAGTGTTTCTCTCTGGTCGATTTGGAACCTGCCTCTCACAGCCATTTATCTGCAGCGCGTATTACAAATGTGTGCGCTAACCAAGGAAATGCTGGCTACCAAGCTAATGAACTAACTTTGTACAACTGGCTTCTGCTGCTCTCCACATTCAGAAATAAGTACAGAGCTGCACATAATACACTGTCTTTTGGTGTTTTATTACAGAAACGGCAAGCCTCCATGTTTGTTTGGGTCAACGGTGCACTCCGTTTCTCTTATTGGCTACTCCGCCTATGATTGTTCTGACCACAGAAATTAAACCCAAAGCATGAGATACCAGACTTACTTCTCTGTATAAAATAGGAAGAGAGTTTGTCTGGTCGGCCAGGCTAGTAAAGAAATGGTTGGCACAGGATTAACATTTTGAACATCTTGAAGTGGCGAAGACCAGAGTCCAGACTTGAATCATCTCATTGTGAATTTGTGGTGAGAAATGAAGACCTAAGTAATGACAAAGGAGCCTTCTATCATCAAGGACGTGTAGATTTACAAACAAGAAGAGATTCCAAAATCCAAGCGAAAATGTGCAAAAAAAAAAAAACTTGTGAACTATTAAAAAAAAAAAAAAAAAAAAAGGAAAAGAAAAGGCTTAATTAATGCCATTAATTATTGAGAGCAGTATAGATATTTTTAGACATGGACCGTTTTGTCAGAATGTCAAATAAAATATACATTTTTGATTTTTATCGCAACGTCTCAGTCTTTGCCGCTTTCTTGTGTCAGTTTTAGCCAGATGATTCACCTTTAATTAAAAGTTCTGTGGAGTATGAATAATTTGGGGCCTAACTCTAAACACATTTTACTTGTTAAGTAGTAAGTATTATTTCATAGCACTGACAACTTTGTGCATACCTATGGGGCTTTTGTATACACTGCAACATTGACTACTGTGGATTTGAAATGCTCTAAATATTTAAAGCATTTGACCTTGCTAACCACTCTCGCCTCACAGCAAGAAGGTCCTGGGTTTGATTCCTGGACCACGTGGGGCCTTTCTGTGTGCAGCTTGCATGTTCTCCCTTTGTCTGGGTGGGTTTCCTCTGGGTGCTCCAGTTTCTCCCAGCAACCTATAACATGCAGAATAGGCTAATCCTCCAGCTAGGTACTCCTGCAGGATCCTGGCTGAAGATCTGGAGAAAAGTTCCAGCAGTACACTGCAGTCACCCTCTGCTCCTGACAGGTTGCCCCCAGCTGTCGTGGTTGGGAGAAACAAGGGAGAAAAAAGGACCCCAAAATGCAGAACTGCAAAAATAATAATTTAATAAACTAAATAAAACTCCAAATGGGAAAAAACAATGAACAAAACTGAAAGAGTCCAAAACCCAAAAACTAAAGGCAGAGCAAAAAGAGACAAAAACTTACACAAGAAACGGGAAACATGGAAGGCTGGTGCAGAGCCAAGGACAAGACAAAAACTCCACATGACACAACAATGATCCAATAAAAAACAGGGGAGAACACAGAGCTTAAATACACACAGGGATGAGGCACAGGTGAAACACATTAAGGCGGGGCAGGCAATCACACAGGCGGGAAACACAAGAGGCAGGAAATAAACCAGAAAAACACAAGGACAAACCAAGCTACAAAATAAAACACAAGGGAAACAAAACACAGAAAACAGGACACAGACAAGGAACATGACTTCAGCAGCATTAAAGTATGGGTTAAATGCAGAGAACAACTTTCCCTACAGGAACAATAAAGTCTAGTCAATTCAAAGTGAGACTAGTGTATATGTTTTTTTTTAATGATTATTGCAGTCAGTGCCCTCCTCTCCCTGCCACTGAATCTATCATACATGTTTCATTTGATAATAGTGGCATCAGTTTGACAGTGAGCCGCCTTCCCGTGCTCAGGTCAATTATCCAGCGCTTTTCTAAAGGTCAGCGTTGGGACGGTCCCTGATTGGGATCAGGACTGGGGGAGGGTAAGCCTCTCTGTGGGACACTGCTCACAGAGGGTTCATCTGATAAATGCTGGATATTTATGTGAAAATGCCAGGAGGCTGTGGGGATCATTGCTTGGTGCTCGCCTGGAGCTGCGTTAGACTTAAAGAATCATAAAAGACCAAAGGATAATAATATATTTTAGTCATTCATAGTATATGGAATCTATTTATTAATCTTTATCTCTGTATTTAGGACAATACATATACATTTACGAGCCTACTGCATACCAGAGCCCGATATTATCGGCCAATATTGCCCATTAGAAAATATATATATATATACAGTTGGGTAGTAAGTCAGCCAACTTTCACACAGAGGACCTGGGTTCACATCCTGGCCAGGGCGAATTCCAGGGCGGGTCCGTAGGCTAGATCCATATACTCGCTCTTAAATGAGTGTGTGGATGGCTGTGACATATATCTGTGGCTTGCACAGCACTTTTGTCCACCTAGGATGTTTTAAATGTGCTATAGAAATAAAGTTTGACTTGAAGAGGACCCTTGTAATAACCAATAATGTAATACCTGTCAATAATGTAAAAAAAAATTTGCAATTTGAAATAAAGCCAATAATGCAATAACTTGCCAATGATGTAATTACATTTTTGAGCCAATAACATTGATTATGCAACATCCAACAGAGACAATGACAAAACATAAAAAGTATCTTGGATAAGAGACAAAACATCTAAAACTCTAAAAACCAAGTCCAGATGATTCATTTTTAAATGTTTTATTATTATTATTATTATTTATTATTGTGATTTAGACAGGTTAATAACTAAGAGTCTTCACAAACATACCTAAGCAAATTCATATTCTGAATAGAACATTTTGTACAAGAAAGAATTCTCAAACTGACTTTTAAAATCATAATTGCCTATGCCATCCACCAAACCTATTTCTGATGAGAAAACTGCACAAAACTGCAAATAAATAAAATAAAAAATAAAAACAAAAAGAAAAAATCTTATTTTCAAGAAATGCAGTCCTACTGATGTAATACTACATTAGGCTGCAGTTACTACATTTTCAACATTTTTTTTTTTTTTTCTTATGCTAGGGCATTAACATAACTTATTACATTATTGGCTTTCTTACATTTAAAATTGCCACAATGATTACGTTATTGGCCATTATTACATTATCAGTTGCTACAGACCCTGATGACTACAATTGGGTTTCCAGGAAGCAAAACAAATGTAAACAAATTAAACTACCCCTAATTATATATTAAACTACAACCAATCACACACCGACATATGCACAGCTGCTTCAGGACAGACTCAAATGTAATTGATTGCTCAGTGACAATTTTAGTTTTCACCTTTGTTTTGTTAATCCCACTTTCTTTTTTTCCCCTCCTCCTCCTCTTCATAGATTGGTCTCTTGGTAATTAACACCTCAGAATAAAAGCCTGCACTTACCCTTCACCCTCTTGTTGACCTTTACACAGGATGGCTGTTTTGTGCCAAAAAAACTCCTGACCTTCCTTTGGTCCATTGCATCCTGTCCAGTTCTCAGGGCTGTAGTACCCATCCTCTGATCCACCCATCCTACATCATTGGTGTTTTACAAAAGGACTGTTATAAAATGAACAGGTTTGTGTCTGGCTATATAAGAGGCACATGGCAGACGGACAGGTGATTTTCAGGGAGAAATCGCCACTATTATCATAAAAAAAAAAAAAAAAGAGTTTCATACGCAATAACACTTAACCATAACTGGAACACAGGTCAGTACTGCAGTTTTCCAGATGACACACGAGTCCCGCTGCGATGCACATCTGTCAGGAGCTGGATAGAGAGATCACAGGTGAGCCCCTCTCACTGGGCGTCTCTTTAAATACTTGTTAAATGATGTCTTCCTGGGACCTCTCTCATTATGCCCCGCAGAGTCTGGACTGATCCGCCCCGCATTTCCGTGACGACCCATCCGTCTGTCCCGCCTGTGACAGGGAGCCAGCCTCCTCCTCATTCCGACCGGACAGCTCCATCACTCACGGCTCTGCGCTCACAAAGCCAGGCCGCGGTGAATCAGAGTGTCCTTCACCTCGGGAGGAGCCTGTCATTTCTGCAGATATGATTTAGCACATGTTACAGGAAGGGCCCGCGGTGTGTCCCCCCAACAGGCGCCACCAGGGCTGTCTTTGTGGTTACTGGGCGGTTTTTAAAATGTGAACAGATTATGTCTACAGAGATTGACTGACTGCAGGCTGTTGAATGGGTGGCACAGACTTCTAACTCAGGTAATACACACACATGACAGAAAACCACTCTCGTATGAAGTGTGCAGCCCTGTTCTCTGCAGCAGGTTGACTGTAGGATCTTCCTCAGGGTGGCTCCAGGTTTTGTCTTGTGAAATTTAGGTCCTTTTTTAAGACTTTTAATACCACTTAGAGTGAAATTTAATTCAGGCATTGTCAACAACAGAACAATAATCTGTATGAATTTTACACTAAGGAATTATCTACACTACTCTGAAACTCAAGGGTTTTATTTTAAAAGTCTAATACAGATGAAAGAACTCCAGTGCTTCCTTAAAAAAGCATGGGCAAAGAATCGTGCTTTTCACAATAACATTTCTTCAATAAATATATATTTTTTAATTATGGTAACACTACTTTATGTATTTAAATTAAAAAGGTTTTGACCAATTTTAAGACCTAGATAAACAAAATTGAATGTCTAATCATAATATTTAATACATTTAAGGCCTCTATTTTGACACAATCAAACTAAACACTGTTTTAATGCTTTTAAGCCCTTGGGGATACCCTGTTCTTCTCCTTCTACTTAGCAGATTGGCATGTGCCCAAAAAAGCTTGCTGGTAGAGAGGTGACGTTCACAAACAATCCGAATCTTTTGAAAGACTCTTCACTGTGAACGATGAGAACCGAGTCAGAGTGATGCTCTGTTTTTTTTTTTTTTTTTACTCTCATATTGACATGAACAAGCTCTTTTTTGTTTGCCAACTGTGAAAAAAAAAAAAAAAAAAAAAAAAAGAAAACTCATGAAAAAGTAGAAGAAGAATACAAGCTCAAAAGAGAGTCATACAGAAACAGAAAGAGTATGTTGTAGAAGTTAGGAAAGAATGAGACAAGGAAAAGAATGTCGAGCCTCTCTTTATTCAACTTCCAACAAACAAACAACAAAACAAAAAAAAAATTTTCACGGTACTCCTGAATCTGACCCCGCCCCATGGAGACTCCCCTCCTCCCCCCAATACCTCTAGAACTAAAGTGTAGATTTGTGTGTGAGATAATGTCTATAGTGTCTGCCACATTTTAGACATATTATGAATCCTAAACGGTGATCTCATTCTATGCAGAGCTATATGACGTCATATTAGTGAATTTAGTCCATGCTCATTGTTCATGCTCATTCAATAATTAAGACAATAATAATGTCCCACCAATAGACAACATTTTATTCTGATTAAAATTGCAATGTATAACTCATTCCAGTGTTTATTTTCTGAATGAACTGACTGGCTCAACCTTTTCTGCCTGTGACACTTGAGTGTGTATAATACAGTAGGAGCCAATGATTAAAAAAGTTGCACAACATGAGTCACCCTCAGGCCCTCCTGGCACCTTTTAAGATATTTATTTTTTGCTCTCATTTTGGCATTTCTTATCCTAGAGTGATGATATTTGACAAAGATGTTCATTAATACATTATTTTAGTGTCACAACTGAAAAAAACAAACAAAAAAAACAAAACTGAATGTTCTACAGTCTAGACAATACCCCACATTTTCCCTCTTAAAGCCCTTTTTGGTTCCACTGACTTACATTAAAATCACTTATTTTCACTCTACTGCCATTACAATACAGAAATGTTAAATCATGTTAATTTCCCTGTAACTCTGTCAGTCAGAGGCTAAAAAATACACAAACAAAAAAATCACCACTAGATCTACCATTTTCTCATTGCATTGTGGGAAATAATTATCTTATAATTCCCATTAGTAAGACTGTAGACCTGCCCTCTTAGTTTCAGCTCTGTTTTTGTAATGGCACAAAAAGTAAAAATGTATAAAAATCAGTGTCTAATCAGAGACCTATGAAGGACTGGCAATCCCTGCACACCAAAACAATAAAACCACAAACAAACAAAAAACAAACAAACAAATAAAAAAAGGACACTTTGCAACTTTAAACAGTAAATAATTTATATTTTATTTACAAATATGTGGGAATTATGTGAACAAACATTTACAAGTCTAAAAATATGAAAATTAAATCACTTTTGTTATGTATGATAAGGATAGTGGTTAATGATAAAAAAAAAAAAAACATTAAAAAAGTATTTTTTTTCTTCATATTTTATATTTTTAAAATGTGACCTAAAAGGGCTTTAAGAGGGAGAACATAAAATGACTAAGAGTTAAGCCTCACACATGTTCTGAGCAGTGGCTCAGACCAGACACAGCTCACTGGTTTTGTGATTTATACACAGAAGGTACAATTCAAGTACAACCTGGCAACTCTCAAGACCAAGACTGGACCCAGGCTCTATAACGCTAGTCATGACTGATGTAGATTTATGCTTTATCTGCTTTATCTCAATGCCTGCAACATACTTATTCACACAATCTATTTCTCATACCGAGGAGAACACATTAAGCAAAAAGCATTTTGGGGCCCGACACAGAGCCAATGAAATTATGCAAACGTGGAGCTGGAAGCTAAACCTTTCCTTTGCTCAGCCCATTGTGCAGCGGGCCCCACCAGGCACATCTTATTTCAATAATGACTGGAGATGTTGTTGTGGTGTAAGAATACTGTCAAGGCTGAATAAACAGCACAGATTAGCATGTAAACACTCTGATGTGCTCTTAAGGGGATGAAGACGTGCTCAAAGTGGAATGCACCAAAGTCAAGAAGTGAAAAGCTCCGTGTGCTAAAATAACACACAGAGAACAATAGCCAGTACAGTTTAATGGAATCAATCATGGTCCAGAGACAATTATGCATTATTTATGGATTCTTCATATCCAGGCAGAGAGCAGTGCATTCTGGTCTTAGGAGAGCCACTGGTCAAAAACTGAAGGGTTCTCAAAGTTCTGTCTGTTCTCTCCTGGTGTTCTGTCAAAATATAACCTGACCAGGCCGAACACTTTCTTACACCATGAACTGTGCTTGAGATCCCAAAAGAATATCCACCAAAACCAATCCTAACTCTTAATGTAAATTGGCTTTTTCTTTGTCTAATATTGTTTCCAACTCAGATTGACAGGAATATATTTTTTTGTACAGATTAGAAAAACAATTAATATGGCTAGAAGGATCCAAATATCAGTAGTATGCTGCTTTTGGTGTACATTGGAGGTAAGACGCACTAGGAAATTGTGGAGGAATTGTGTGTCAAAACTCTACATCTGTGAGCTGGACCAGAAGATGTTTAGTTTCCATGCACTCTTTGAACTCAGTAATATGGATAAAAGCTCTTTCCTTATATATATTTTTTATGCACAAACACCAAAGTATTGACATGACAGCCCCAGAAGAGTGGAGTCTGCAGCAGTGTCTGCAGTTCCCTTGAATTACCTGCCACATTGAAGGCACCATGATGGCCTCTTTGAGAACGTGCCTCGTCGACCTTCTGCCAAACACAAACCACTTTAAAAGCCGCGCCGCTGAGTCCTGTGTGATGCGGATCGATAGAGAGAGCGCCTCCTTCAGAGCCACTGAACCTCAGCTCACAGGGTTAAAGGCAGCAGGGACACGAGGGTGGCCCAGACGCTCCACGAATGTCTGATGAGAGGAGGCCAGGCCGAGGAACACCGGCTGAGGCGAGCCGACAGCACCAGAGAATAACAGAGAGGAGAAGAAAAGAGTAATACAAGCAGAAAGAAGAGATGTAAAGCTGTTTTAAAAGGAAGTAGGAAGAGGGGACGGCAGAAGGGAAATACAGAAGAGGCTGAGTATACATCGATACGGCTTGTTGTGTCTATGAAAAGTTTCAAACAGGAAGTGGGACAAAGCTCTGAAGAGAACAAAACATGAAAACAATAGAGTGCTTTCATTTAACTGAATACAGTCTTTGTAGAGTCTGTTGTTGTTGTTCTGCCATTTTACTACTAAATAACCAAATCAAGATTGAAAAATATATATTACTCTATGTTTTCTAAGCTTCAGTAAATATGAAAATGAATGAGAAATGAATGGTGCCACCTGGCCATCTTCCTCACATACTGACTGACCCAAGGCAAATAACAGGAAAGTTCTGTAAACAGCACGTGCCACTGCTGAAAACATTTACAGTAAAGAAACATCAGTTCTTATTCAAAATAAAAAACAATACTTTATAGTTAGGAGGGGATTTTTATGTCAATAAATGAAAAGTGAACCTTTCATTTTATCTGGGCTTGGGACTGACACAATTTGACTTTTTGGCTGGAGTTTTGGAATAACATGAACAAAGGTAAATATTGTATACTGTAATCATTTCAGACTCAAAGCTCTTCACACAGGCCTCTGATAAAACAATAATGTAACTGACTATTTTCAGTAGAAAAACACGTGTCCACACAGCAAAGATTCTGTATCTAATAAGAAGTCTCAACATTCAGTAAATGTCAAGTCAGTCAGGTTTGTGATAAACAGGTAGATCAACTGTCTACAAAGAAAACAGGACTCATGTGGCAGTATGAAAACCTACATGGAAGTCTACAGTGTTATGTGGATAGAAAAGTGTCTGAGGATATGTGAGACAGTGAATAAGGGACAAGATATGACAAATACAGAGAAATGTGTATTATAAATATAATTTTTTTGTGTATTAAAAATATCCATCGTCCTATTCATTTGCCTGGATAAAGTAAGAACACAATGCTCATTGCTCTAAATCACTGAGAACTGCAGATTCATGGTTGGAGCCCAAACATGGCACGCTCAAAAATAAAAGCAAACAGCTGTGTCTAAGAGAAAATAGTGCTGCATAGAGTGATAGATATTGCATTTGAAGCCATCTATATTACAGTTTTTCTTGGTTGCTTTAACACATTTCTCCATTTAAAATCCTTTTCTGCCAAACAGTTCACACAGCATAATTCAAATTTCTTACTAGAATGATTTTTCTGTTCTCAAAACTCTTCAAACATGCAAAATTAGGAATAGTTGCTCAGTGATTTCATGTTCACCATCATTAAATTTCCACTCCAGGCAAAAAAAAAAAAAAAAGTCATATTACCTTGTCAATCTTAAAAAAACATTTACGAGGCATAATTTGTTAATTTATTTTCTTTCTTTTGTTGTTTGTAATGCATTACTTTTCATATATGATTGAAATATATAGCCATTCTAACAACTCCAGGTCTGACCCCTGACAGCCCCCTGGGCCACTAAATCTGCTCCATCTTTATTAGCCCATGAGTCCATATTTAGAATGTCTTTATGTCTTTTGAACCATTCTGTCACTAAGTCAAATGATATCAAATATTCTCTGTTGCTACTTTTTCCACTCTAGTATGACACAGCAAAATTTCCCTAGCAATCTTCTCCTCTGTGCAGTTCCATAATAGTTTCTCCAGTTCTAGAAGTTCATTTGGTGCAAAAATAACTGTGAAACCACTGAACTGAGAGCAGTGGTGAAATATGTCTGCAAGAATCAGCCCTGATGGAGCCTGCATGTGTTTGAGAGCCCAGCGAGGTCAGCTTACACTCCTGAACTGCTTTTCATATGGGCGGCCATGATGGAAATCCCTGGACTTGGCTCTGCAGGTCACTGTGGGCGTTTGAGGGAAGAGCTTGCACACTGCAAAAAGTGTCCTACTAGAAATAAGCCAAATTGTCTTAAAACTAAACTTTTATTATATCAAGCAAAAAAATCTGCCAATGGGGTAAGTAAATTTTGCTTGGCGAGAATTGTTAATACTAGAATATTTTTCTAGTAACTTTTAGAATATAATGAGTTTTAAAATGAGAAATTAGTTCTAAGTTTAAGCAAGTTGTTCTTATTACAAGAATAGATTTAAGTAAAATGTGAGTTTATGGCTAGATTTAAGTAAAATTTCCTCACTACATGATACAATGTATGCTACATTTTCTTATTAGATAAAGAGATTTAGGTAAATTTGACTTTTTATGTGGCTAGATTTAAGCAGAATGTTGTTACATTTTTATAGATGTAAGAATAGTGGGCTTATTCATTAAGGATTTTGTGCTCATAACATATGTTTTCTAATGTTATGTTTATTTCAAGCATAATACAACTACTCTTGGATATATCAAAAGTAAAAAAAAAATCTAAAAATAAGACATTTATTTATTTTATTTAAATGTATTTAAACAAACACCATGAATACAACATTACTGATCACAGATCAGTGCCGTGCTGATACCAGGCTGAGAAGCACCTTTAAAGAGAGGTGGCAAGAGTACAAACATTTTTACTCAAGTAAAAGTACTGTTAGCCTAGTAGTAAAAATGAGTTAAAGTAAAAATGACTCTCATAAAAACTACTCATGAGTACAAATTAGTTTTTGCTTTGATGTTTTATGATGTATTGAAATCTAACACATGCATCAACTGTCTCCACTGGGCTGGCCAGACACATCAGCCATTATATACTGCACATAATTCAAACAGAGGGCTGAAAACTCAGTGTGGCAGCGTAACACAACTGTTGCTTAAGTAACAATGGTTCTGGATGTTTGCTAACAGACAAACAACTGAACTAATTTGTAAATTGTAACATATTTACTCACTCAGTTAAGGACTTGCACTCTGCAATAGCTTTTTTGTATGTGATGGCATCTTGGTCATGGATGTAATCTTAAAGAATTTCAGTTTGCAGTACTGAGAGCAAGGTGGAAATACACATGGTGCATGTGAGGAGCAAGGCTAGTATGCCATCAGGTAGCAAAGGCTGTCATCAGTGTGCTGCCAGTTGCTATCATGCAGTTGTCCTTATTACACTGGGTCATCTGCCATCTAGAAAATGCAATGTAGCTAAGTGTATCTAATGTCCAACAAAACTTAATGGCAGTTTGCTAACTAAAACACAATGCTATAATTCTCACCTTAAGTACATAAAACAAATGCATGGGCCCAACTTCTTCGATGCTGGTGAGCCAGATAGAAAGAGAAGTGGCAGGGCTACAAACACAGCTAAGGAATGCTCCACTGTTTTTAAAGAGAGTACAACACAAAACAATAAAAGTTACTATTTGTTATGACATCTATGAATATAAACTTAATAGTAGTGTGACCTCACCTCCATTCAGATTCTTTGGAGGCTTCATAGCTTTTTTCATTACCCCGTAGAACTGGACCTTTGAGAAACAGGTGTCCCATTTGTCCCTGTTGGAATTGTTGGGTTTAATAATTCTCTGCAGCTCATCCATTACCTGAGAAGCAAATACAAATACAAATGGCTTAGTGTTTAATTGAAACCTGTATATTCATCATATTAAAGCAGCTATAGGACAGAGAGTGGAGAGAAATCCAGGCTGGAGCTGATGTTCTATTTTGTGTTTGCGTGCTCCACTCACAAGACAATAGGCACGTGGCTATAAATAAAAAGTAATATTGGAAAGAAAGAATAGATCCATTTGTCTCATAAAAAATGAAGGCAGGTCTGAGTCAACAGTGCTCAAGTTAGATGGAGGAGTGTAGAACAAAGCATTCCAAGTCACTGACCTGTGCAGAACTCTCCAAACTTCACATCTTTTTATAGATGCTAATGGAGGAGCCACCGATGCATTCTCCGCGTGTGGTACTTCTAAATTGCGCTTCTGCAAACTCAAATACCTCACCGGAGCGTCTCATTTCCCCCTGGGCAGCGTCTAAGGAAGATGGATTTGGCACAAAGGTTACATCAAAACTCATTCACGGCGCACAGAGGATCAGCAATGAGGCAACTTTAGCTTAGCAATTTAGCCGTCATTATAATCAATCATCTGCACACTCTCCACTAAATGAGACCTTTTGCGATGTGATCAGAGTTATTTGTCAAGGAACATGAAGGGGATGAATGAAGCGGCTGATGAGCGCTGGTCAAAACGGCGATGGAATACAAGCCGGAATGTTCCCGAGATAAAGATGAAGTTGTACACAGGATACTTGTGTGGAGTTCAGGTGATTTAAAGTTGAGCTATAGGACTTGTGAATAGTGCATTAGCTTTTGGAGTTGGAGTGGAGAGGAAAGTTATTTTAGTTAGAGATGGTCAGTATAGACATGCATTATTATTCTGCCACAACAGTGAGATTTTACGTACTTCTAGAAATTACAGTACAAAATGTATACTGTTTATCAATTAGGGTATTTAATGCAATGTTTCTGACCTTGGCATTGTATAATATGGATATCTCAAAATGTGTAATATTAAATAATCCTTATTTTAATAAATGAGACAGTAGTCCCAAACTTGGGACATACAAAATAAAAAGCAAACAGCTGTGTCTAAGAGAAAACAGTGCTACATAGAGTGATGAATATTGCATTTGAAATCATCTATATTACAATTTTTCTCAGGTGCTTTAACACATTTCTCCATTTAAAATCCTTTTCTGCAAAACAGTTCACACAGTATATTTCTAAACTTCTTCTAAACTTCTTAGAAAAATGATTTTTTTGTACTCAAAACTCTTCAGACAAACTTGAAAAGCAAACAAAAATATAAACGCAACACTTTTGCTTTTGCTCCCATTTTTCATGAGATGAACTCAAAGATCTGAAACTTTTTCTACATACACAAAATAACCATATCTCTCAAATATTGTTCACAAATCTGTCAAATCTGTGATAGTGAGCACTCCTCCTTTGCCGAGATAATCCATCCCTCCTCACAGGCGTGCCATATCCAGATGCTGATGAGACAGCATGATTATTGCACAGGTGTGCCTCAGACTGGCCACAATAAAAGGCCACTCTGAAATGTGCAGTTTAATCACACAGCACAATGCCACAGATGTCACAAGTTTTGAGGGAGCGTGCAATTGGCTGCTGACGGCAGGAATGTCCACCAGAGCTGTTGCTCGTGAATTGAATGTTCATTTCTCTACCATAAGCCGTCTCCAAAGGCGTTTCAGAGAATTTGGCAGTACATCCAACCAGCCTCACAACCGCAGACGACGTGTAACCACACCAGCCCAGGACCTCCACATCCAGCATGTTCACCTCCAAGATCGTCTGAGACCAGCCACTCGGACAGCTGCTGAAACAATCGGTTTGCATAACCAAAGAATTTCTGCACAAACTGTCAGAAACCGTCTCAGGGAAGCTCATCTGCATGCTCGTCGTCCTTATCGGGGTCTCGACCTGACTCCAGGTCGTCGTCGTAACCGACTTGAGTGGGCAAATGCTCACATGCGATGGCGCCTGGCACGTTGGAGAGGTGTTCTCTTCACGGATGAATCCCGGTTTACACTTTTCAGGGCAGATGGCAGACAGCGTGTGTGGCGTCGTGTGGGTGAGCGGTTTTCTGATGTCACTGTTGTGGATCGAGTGGCCCATGGTGGCGGCGGGGTTATGGTATGGGCAGGCGTATGTTATGGACGAAGAACACAGATGCATTTTATTGATGGCATTTTGAATGCACAGAGATATCGTGACGAGATCCTGAGGCCCATTGTTGTGTCATACATCCAACAACATCACCTCATGTTGCAGCATGATAATGCACGACCCCATGTTGCAAGGATCTGTACACAATTCTTGGAAGCTGAAAACATCCCAGTTCTTTCATGGCCAGCATACTCACCAGACATGTCACCCATTGAGCATGTTTGGGATGCTCTGGATCGGTGTATACGACAGCGTGTTCCAGGTCCTACCAATATTCAGCAACTTCGCACAGCCATTGAAGAGGAGTGGACCAACATTCCACAGGCCACAATCGACAACCTGATCAACTCTATGTGAAGGAGATGTGTTGCACTGCATGAGGCCAATGGTGGTCACACCAGATACTGACTGGAGTCCCCAGACCTCCCAGTAAACCCCCCCAGTAAAACAAAACTGTATGTTTCAGAGTGGCCTTTTATTGTGGCCAGTCTGAGGCACACCTGTGCAATAATCATGCTGTCTCATCAGCATCTGGATATGGCACACCTGTGAGGAGGGATGGATTATCTCGGCAAAGGAGAAGTGCTCACTATCACAGATTTGACAGATTTGTGAACAATATTTGAGAGATATGGTTATTTTGTGTATGTAGAAAAAGTTTCAGATCTTTGAGTTCATCTCATGAAAAATGGGAGCAAAAGCAAAAGTGTTGCGTTTATATTTTTGTTCAGTGTATATATATATATATATATATATATATATATATATATATATATATATATACACTGAACATAGATTTATGTTGTCTCCAACATCCCCTCAGTGCTGGAGTTGAGCCCATGGAAATGATTTCAGACATAACCATAAGTCCGATCTAAATGAAATTCACATCCTCCCATATGTCATCAGTATTCATTCAGTATATGACAAGAATAATCATGTTTAAATTTTAGAAAATCCACAGAAGCGACAGTGCATATGTGCATATGTGTAACATTAAAATATTCCATAGGTTTTAAAGAGTGTTCCACACAGAGGGGATGATGTAATGTAACACAGGTTTATGTGTGAGGTATTCATGTGACCTGGATTTCTTGCTCCTGAGGGGAGTGCTGGAAGGTGCTCAGACTGCAATTGCTGCTTCTGGGAGACTGGGTAAAGATACTGTGACACTGTGATTGGGAGGAACAGCCTCCCTGGGCTGAACACGATGTTTGTACTAGACATCTGTGCTAGACAAAGCCTGTCCCAGTCTGAGCAGACCCAACATACTGTGAGCTTCTATCTTCTTTGTCAGAGGTCCTCAATTCCCTCCTATAGTAGAGCTGAGACCAGCCGAATCCTGGCCAGATTGAGTCTGACTGGACCATATTCTCCACTTCCAGCATAGACGCAGTCGCTCAGAGTTGAGGTCGGACTCTGGTACCTGTTGTGTGGCACCAGAGGATCTCTTCTCTGCTTTTTGCAGATGGTATTGTCCTGCTGACTTCATTAGTTCAGAGCCTTGTGTACTGGCGTAGTCTGCAGCAGTGGGATGAGAATCAAATCAAAGGCAATGGCTATTAGGAGTTCCTTTCTTAAGTGGAGCAGTTTTAGTTGTCAGTCTACCTCCCTGTGGTGCAGGGCTCTAGAGTGCGACCAATTTGATTGCACATGTGACCTAATTTCTCAATGGTGTGACAAAAAAAAAAAAAAAAATTCTGAGATTGCACCAATGCAACCAGCCGTTCGAGGAAAACAAAACAAAAAAAGAGGGGAGCAGTGTCTGATGCCTAATTAGCACGGATGCTAGCAGTATAAATCTAACAAATAAATGAGCAATGAAATTCACAGTGACGGCGGTTTAAGCACTGATATTATACTTGATCTACTGTAAAACTTAACTATACAAAGGGGGAGAAACACAAACAAATTGTGGAGCACGAGGATTTACGTGCAGCGCATTGACGGATGCAGGGCATGCGTATCATCAGCTGGCCACTGGATCATCTACTCCTGCATACAAACAGCTGATTGCTCCAGACACAGCACTAGGGCCCCCCAAAGATCAGTAAGGCCAAACTACAGAGCCCATTCATGTTTTAACTGACGTTTCTACACACGATCTAGAGTTGTTTGATTGACAGCGTATGTGCTGCCTGCTATAGTCAAATATGTGTACTGAAAACTGTTTGCTTGTATGTCAGCCACGCCTGGCGCCCTGACAGAGCATGAGCCAGTGGTGAGTGAGAGGCTGCGGTAAAAGGAGGAAGCGAAGCTGGGAGCATACAGCTTGCACACGTGGACTGCCACTGTCAGGCCAGGACAAGATGGGCACTGGCCTGATCACAGCCGTGCACAGCTTGCAGTGCGGAAGCTTCACTTCATCAGCTGAGCCAGGATCAGAGTTTCCTCCTCTGAGAGGCAGGCACTTCTTTTCCCGGTAAAGGGCCTTTCACATAGGACGCGGCGGCTGGCAAGCACGACAGCAAATCCCATTGATTTGTAAAAGCGTTTGTTTAAAAGCGTGGTGCTAGAGCGCAGCCACTGCCATCGACTGTCGCCAAGCTGGGCGGTGGCTGCCGCCAAACTGGGGCGGCGCGGTGAAGTTAAAAAAAAAGTTCAATTTGGGCGCAGCACGCTGTGACGTCAGCTTGGCGCATCCAATCACAGAGCCTGAAAGGTCCGGTCAGACAAAGCAGTAGAAACAGGATGTTGTGCTGTGATTATGAGAGGTCCTAAACATTACTTTCACTGAGATGGTAAAAGAATACAAGGCTAAATTCCCTTTCTAAAAATTAGCCTCGACTGCTGCATGCCACACCACTTCCTGGTCTGTGTGGTTGCCATGCTCATGAACTGCACACTTCGTTCCCACTCCGCAGCTTGGCGGCGAGTAGAGCACCTGCCTCGTCCTATGTGAAAGGGGCTTAGGGGCATGTTTGCAGGACTGGGAGTCTGCGTGCCTTTAAAAGCAGTGCCTTCTCTCTAATTTGTTAATTGCTTAAAACACACTCAAATCCAACATTTTCCCAAATGCACAGATATCGCCCAGCTTAGATTTGCACCAGTTTAAGTTCAGCCTCATCAGGCCCAAGCCTAGCCCATGTCCAACCTCTTTAGACTAGGTTTTGCGCCCAGTTAAAAGAGCAAGGAGTGGGATAAGTCCCCTTTCTGTGGTCAACTGTCTGGTCCACCTCCTGCACTAAGATGCGGAAGAACCGGTCATAAATTGTTAGTAAATCATTTACAAGAGTCAATATTGCCTATGTGGACAGCGATTAAAAACAACAACAAGTGAACCTGTAAAATTGTGGTGTTAAATGCAATGCCGTCAAAAATTTGGGTGCACCTAACTTTGGTGCACCAGTGCAACCAGTGCAAAATGTTAGTCTAGAGCCCTGCTGTGGAAAAGAAAGATCGCATTTAACCAGCTGCTTGCTTCACAGGTTCTACTATTGCTCTTGGGGACGTGAACCGAACACACAAGGTCTCCAATGAGAGGAGCTTGGAATGTAGCTGCTGCTCGTCCACATCAAGAGGAGTCCGCTGAAGCTTGGACAGATGGGGGCAGTGGGTATGTCCCACGGGAGGGCCCAGGGCATGCTGCAAGTGTGTCTGTGTCTCTTGACCTGGGAACACCTTGCTTTGGACATCTCTGCAAAGACTGCTGCCCCAGAGATCTGACCTAAAAAGGAAGTAACTATGAATGAATGTACTTATTATTATTTATTTACTTTAAAAAACAGGTCACATGAAAAGGCAAGTGTGCCATTGTCAAAGATGAAGATATAAAGGCAAAAGAAATGTTTGTTAAAATGATTCATAATGTTTTCACATAATTAGTTATATACAGTGGAAAGAAAAAAGGTATTGGCACCCGTTGGAAATACTCGGATTTTTGCATGATTTGGTCATAAAATATGATCTGATCTTCATCTAAGTCACACCAACAGACAAACACAGTCTGCTTAAACTAACGCTGCAAAAGGAAATGCATTTTTTTCATGTTTTTATTGAGCATTTATGTAAACAATCACAGTACAGGGTAGAAAAAAGTATGTGCACCCCTAGGCTAGTGACCTCTTCAAGACCTAATTGGAGTCAGGTGTCAGTCAACCTGGGGTACAATCAATGTGAGAAGATTGGAGGCGTGGCTTAAAGTGGCCCTGACCAATAAAAAAATGCCCCCAGTTTTCAATTTGCCATTATGAAGAAGCTTGATGTGAACCATGCCTCGCACAAAAGAGCTCTCAGAAGACCTATGAGAAAGAATTGATGACTTGCATAAAGCTGGAAAGGGTTTCAAAAGTATCTCTAAAAGCCTTTATGTTTATGAGTCCATGGTACGAGCGACAGTCTATAAATGGAGAATGTTCAATACTGTGACCACACTGCCTAGGAGTGGTCGTACTGTAAAGATGACTGCAAGAGCACAGTGGAGAATGCTCAATGAGGTGAAGAAGAATCCTAGAGTGTCAGCTAAAGACTTACAGAAATCTCTGGCACAAGCTGACATCTTTGTTCACAAATCTACAATAGGTAAAACATTAAACAAGGATGGACTTCATGGGAGGACACCACAGAGGAAGCCACTGCTGTCCCAAAAAAATATTGCTGCTCGTTTAAAGTTTGCAAAAGAGCTTCTAAATATTCTGTGGACAGATGAAACCAAAGTTGACTTATTTGGAAGGAACACACAACGCTATGTGTGGAGAAAAAAAGGCACAGCACACCAACATCAAAACCTCATCCCAGCTGTGAAGTATGGTGGAGGAGCATCATGGTTTGGGGCTGCTTTGCTGCCTCAGGGCCTGGACAACTTGCTATCATCAACAGTAAAATGAATTGCCAAGTTTATCAAACGATTTTGCAATAAAACTTAAGACCGTCTGTCCACCAAGTGAAGCTCAACAGAGGATGGGTGATGCAACAGGACATTGACCTAACAAATAGAAGCAAATCAACAACAGAATGGCTTCAACAGAAGAAAATACTCCTTCTGGAGTGGCCCAGTCAGAGTCTTGACCTCAAACCAATTGAGATGCTGTTTCATGACCTCAGAAGAGCGATTCACACCAGACATCCCAAGAATATTGCTGAACTTAAACAGTTTTGTAAAAAGGAATGGTCCAAAATTCCTCCTGAGTGTTGTGCAGGTCTGATCTTCACTACAGAAAAAGTTTGGTTAAGGTTATTGCTACCAAAGGAGGTCAACCAGTTATTAAATCCAAAGGTCCCAATACTTTTTCTACCCTGTACTGTGAATGTTTACATAAATGCTCAATAAAAACATGAAAGTCATTTTTTGCAGCATTAGTTTAAGCAGACTGTGTTTGTCTATTGTTGTGACTTAGATGAAGATCAGATCACATTTTACGACCAAATCATGCAAAAATCCAAGGGGTGATAATACTTTTTCTTTCCACTGTAGAATCCAACGGAAGAAAAATTGCAGTGGTGAGAGAGGGGTCAACCCTACATTCCCTCATTTCTAACCTGGCAAAAGCCAGATTGCAATGATGGTAGCAGAGAGGTGCTAACATTATATCAATCTGGAATGGCTCTCGTTGAAAACATTTGTGAAGGGGTGGGATTTTTAGTAGAATACTGGGAGGTGATTGGATAAAGTGCCAGCTACGTAGCCAAACAACAAACTGCTACGGCAGCAAATCAACACAATAAAGACATTATTGGAAGATTTGCGCTGTTTTTGTACATGTACAGCAGCATACATAATGTTTGGCCACGTTGCCATGTTGACAACAAGTATCACTTAAGGTGCTTGTGGCTGTCAGCAAACCTCAAACCTGCCCACTCGTGGCAGTACTGCCACACTATTGACCTGGACCCAAACAAATCAGGACAATTTCACAACAAGTTTCTACGGCCCTGTGTTCCCATATTTCTAAGATTTAGGGTAGGGTTAAACATGCACCATTTACTGAAAAATTAAAAAAAAATTAAATAAAATCTTAGGAACATAGGGATGTGAGAACATAGACCCACTCCAGTGAGATTTCCATAGCCTCACATAACCCTGCTGTTTTAGTGTATGTGTGTTACCAGAACCATATTCCATTCTTCTATAATCACATTACTTTTTGATGGCTGTTGCTGTAGAGAGGTCTGTCTGAGTTGTCTGATAAAAGCACATGGGCTTGGTGCTCCGGTTACCTCTGTGTTTGGTGAAGTGGGCGTTCGCTGGACTCCATCAGTCCTGCAGCAGCCTGACAGCGGGTAATTTACTGTCTGTGTCCTGACTTCTGTCTACACGCCGCATATAGACTCAGTGACAGCAACGCAGTGCTCTGAGACTGAAGCAGGTGTTTCAGGCTTTACTCCCACATGCTTCATTTATTATCATTTATAACAAACATTTATTGCATGTACAAGACTGGTCTGGAAAATTGCAGTTGAGCATTGAGACTAGTGCATGGTTGGTGCCATCTTGTGATTATATATATATATATATATATATATATATATATATATATATATATATATATATATATATATATATATATATATATTTTTTTTTTTTTTTTTTTTTTTTGGCTTGCACATAAAGGTTTTAAAGATGATAAGCTTAACAATTGGGGAAACAAAGCATTTCATAATTAGCTGGTAGGGTAGATTTTGGCAGATGAAATCTTAAATGCATTGAAAAACCTCTTCACTTAGAGAGTGACTGGGTCTTGGCTGAACAGGTTAGCTAAAAAGCAGACCCGCTTTAGCTCTTGTTTAATTCTTGATTATTGTTACTGGATGAAAACACAAATCATGATACACACATTTCTCAAAGTAAAAATCACAATTTACATTTGGATTCTATGTAACAGTAGTTCTGGTTGTTCTACTGATGGCTGACTGAAGTCGCTATTTAGCACATCAAGGCAATTTCCGCAGCACTTATTGTAGCTCACTGTGATGCATAGAACATGATGAGGTGGTAACATGGTAGGGTCGCTGAGGAGGGGTGGGAGGTTTCAGATGCAACTTTTGTCCCTCAACCAATTCCTCTTGAGTGTCATCAAATCTTGTTTTATAATTGGTGGTTGCTTTTGTGATGTTGCTTGTATTTGCATGAAGCTGACTTCATTTCAACTCAAAACTACGCCCAATCGCTTTGAAGATGCTTATCACCTTCTCAAGCCAGCGTACAGAGGAAATGAATGGTCGCAACTGCAGTTGCTGTTGGTGAGAGTCTACCATAAATGGTAATGAGAGCACTTACCCTGCATCTTGTGGGTCCTTTACCTCCACTAATGGCATTTATACAGGATTGTCCCAGATTTTAAAGATTCCCTTTCTATTCATGTAGTCATAATCATCCATCTCCCAAACACCCCTCTGTTAAAGCACATCTATGAAACTTTTCTTCTTTTTTTATTGTTTTGGTTGCATTTTCTTCGCCTACATTTTGGAGTAAAGCACTATGTTAAAAACTCAGGAGTCCGTTTGACCCCTGTGCGACACTTGGCTTGACTCTTGTTTCTTTCTCTTCGTCTTGTTGCCATTTTAACAACAGTAAAGTCCTGCTGACATCCAACGTAACAACCACAGGGAAAAAAACAAACTTTCTCTGCAAACTCTTTGGACAACTGGCTTCTGCTGCTGTCTCTGTTCAGTAATAAGTACAGAGCTGCTCATAATACAGCATATTCAGGTGTTTTTGTTTCTATTCTGGTTACTCCACCTGTGATTGTTCTGCCTTAAGAAAATAAACTTATGTAAAGGGATTTCAGACTAACTTCTCTGTACAGAATGGGGAAAGAGTTTGTCTGGCCGGCCAGGCTAGGTGTAAATAGTCTCACTGAATAAACTAGGGAGCAGTTCATCTGCGGTTACTACAGTGCAGATGCAGTGTGTTTCACTTTAAGAACCATATTGTAGAATGTCTTTCTTACACAGGCCTTCAACACACTCATACTACAACACTAAGAGTGTGGCTTGATGAGATAAGAAGACATTTATTTGTCCTACAGTGGGGAAATTGCATTACCACCCAGTAACATTCAATGATAAGTATGATGCACAATACTGAAACAAATGTAAGTCTTCTGATACAACTCTGGCCCTGTCGAGTTATATTGGGACACACTGAAGACAGACATCCCATAGTCTCTCAGCTTACTCTGAGCGTGCCCTGTGTGAGCTGGCAGAGATGATACGCAGTAGTGAGACGAAGCAGACATGGGACTAAACGCTCTGAATCTATGAACCTCCTCGTTAGGTCCGTTCAAGACTCTGAGAGAGAGGCCTGTTTTGTTTTCTTTGTGCTCCCCATGTACATCCAGATGCAAACATGAGTAATGCTTATTTATTTATGGAACCGAAGGGAAGTGGATAATTACGCTGTCAGCCTCTTCCTCCACACAGTGATGAAGTGCATGTGCCAGCTGATGCAGTGCTGTGAAATCAGAGACGCTTCATTTCACACCAAGCACTAACTTCATCATCAACACTCACTTCAGCTCGCATGTGACCTCACCAAACTCCCATTTCATTTGGATTTTGTAAATAAAAAGACATTTCAAAGTCATTTGTTGAACACACAGTAAAGTCTAATCACAACACACACATAACACAAACAAGAAAAAAAAAAGTGACTATTCTATATTATGCGCGATTATTTAATGTGGAAATTATTTAAGCAATCACAAGTAACAGAGTGTGGTCACAGGTCTACCAGTGATGACTAAATTCATGTTATACCTCTTTAATAATACAACATGAATTCCAGAAATGTTGGGACGTTTTTAAAATGTGAATGAAATAAAAACTAAAACACTTTCAAATCACATGAACCAATTTTATTCACAATAAAACTTAAATAACATAATGTTTACACTGAGAAATGTTTCATGTTCATGCACAAAATGAGGTCATTTTAAATTTGATTCCTGCTACAGGTCATACAATAGTTGGGACAGGGGCAAATGGCTGAAAAAGCAAGAAATGCAACTAATGAAGTCATGTTTGTAACATGATTAGCTTTAAAAGGGATGTCTTAGAGAGGAAGAGTCTCTCAGAACAAAGATGAAGAGAGGCTCTCGTATCTGTGTAGTGCATAAAAAGATTGTAGAATACTTTAAAAACAATGTTCCTCAACATCAAAATTGCAAAGGCTTTGCAAATCTCATCATCTACAGAGCATAACATTCAAAAGATTCAGAAACTGGACTCTGTGTAACTCTGTGTAAGGGACAAGGCTGAAGACCTTTATCAGATGCCCATGGTCTTGGCGTTGTGTGGCCCATAGCATGTGCGCTCTTGCTTCTTATACTCATTGATTATTGATTGGTTCTAACAAATGGGCGCAATGGTGGGCTAGAGCAGTGACATCACAAACAATAAAAGTTATTTTTTAGCCAAATTAGAGATTTTTAATGAGGAAAAAGTCCATGATGTGAAAATAGATAATAAACACTACAAAATCCAACCATTTTTTTCAGCTATAGGTGTTCTGTCAGATGAACACCAGACATTTCTTTTTACATTGCACTTTTTGGGAAAAATATTTTCTGTGCCGAATGGGATTTTTTTTGCTGCAGTTCCACGGATCAAAGTAATCAAACTGGCATCAGGGAAGAGGGGGCAGAACCATATCCAGGTCTTATTATACATCCATAGTTAAAGTGCAACTATGAAACTTTGCTTGTTTCTTTACTGTTTTGGTTTTATTTTCTATTATATACCTCCCTCTACATTTTGAAGTAAAGCACTACAGTAAAACTCAGGAGTCCAGTTTACTCCTGTGTGACTCCTGTGTGACTCCTGTGCAACCGCTTGGCCTGGCTTGACTCATTTTCTCCTCTTATCTGTTCTGAAGGTTTCCTCTCCTTTTTTCATCTAAGCAAATCTAAAAAATAAAACCATCACTGCCTTGTTATGGCTAAATGGTGTGGTTCTTTCTTGTTAGACAAGAGACTTTAGGGACAGCAGATCGGTGAACCCACTTTTTTTCCTTTTTTTTAAACCAAGAAACACCAGGAGGAGGTGCGGGGTGCTTTATTCACCCTGCATCAACTCATTTAGCCATCACACTAATTTTTAAGCTGTTAAAGTTGAATAGTTTGTCTTTTAAGAAAAGTTCTGGCCCAACAGTACATATACCACATATCATGCAATTTCCATAAATAAAACTTGGCCTGGGCTGTGACAATAACTGGGGAAAAGCAAAACACAAACTCCATTCTGTACTGAGCATATAACAGTTGGATATTTCCTGAACAGATTGGGTGTAAAGCCTGTGCTGCATTATTTATATTTAAACATAACAATTAACAAACAAATGGAGCAGTCAGTGCAAGACAGTTTTAATGCCATACTTGATATTTTATATGCGCACTATACAAGTCCATAAAGCAGCAGCATGTGTTTATGAGATATCGTTCTAATTCATGTTTCCTTGTTAAAGTGCAGTAAAGTGGGCTGTGTGTCTGTGAGCAGCAGTAAATGTTATAACAGCTGATATAAGTCATACCTCCACTCCTCTTGTGTTTACACAGATATATAGGTGCTTGGACGAGGGTGGCCATTGTATTTCATGTCAGACTCAGTGGATTTCATCATCTCTCAGAGAAAAAGTATCTTCAACTGTGTAGAGAGTAAGTCAGAGAGCAGATACAAGTATAAATGCAGACAATTCATTTGAATAAAGACTAGAGTTTTCTCCAGTGAATGCAAATTGTGCTGTAACAACTTGACTGATAACATAAACTTTTGGGGCACTGTGGCCACTGTGGCAAGCCCTTTTCAAAAGTTATTAGGCAATTGGTGTTTTCACTAGCCAAAATGTTATTAGATGTTTATTTATATATGTTATCATATTTTATAGCATATGATAAGCTTAATGAAATGTAGAGCTAGGTTTGGTGTGTAGACAAGGACAAATATGTGGGAAACCATTTACCTAGGCAGAACAAATATGAACTTTTTGCATGTGGTCTATCTTACTATGTATGTTTTTGGTGTTTTTTTTTTTTGTTTTTTTTTCCTCAGCTTATGATGAAATTCTCTGTAATCAATTAGGTGGTCACTCACATGCGAAATCCAGCCAGCCAAAGTGGCTAGTAAGACTAAAGATGCTACTAGCTAAAATGGAAATCTACCAGCATTTGGCCAGTTGGCTAGTGTCTAATGCTAAGCCCATAGGAAATGATCAGTATCAGTATTGGCGTCAGTATCAATAAAATTTTCCCTAAATGTAATCACCATCATATTGAATCTAAAAAGTGTGTATCGCCCATCACCAACCTGACAAAATGAGAGAACTACCTCCAGGTTGTGTTTGGAGAGGCGGGACAGGTCTATAGAGACAGACGGGAGTTTTCCCTGCTCTCCTCACTGAAGCTGTAGTCCAGACACTGCTCACTCACAGAGCAAGGAACTGGATGGTTTTAGTTGTTTTAAAACTTACCAGCCTCTTTTATTTATTCAAATTATTACTGTTGATGTTGTATAAAAACTGAAACTTACTACATTAAATCCCCCACTTTTTATTATAATAAAAAAATAAAGATGAATCATATTAAAAGCATGTTCCTTTGTTTTTAATTGTAAACATAAAATCAAATAAAAAATTGAGATTGACCAATACAGAAGGGGGAAAAAAAGGTATATACATTGCCATATACCCAGCCCTGGTTTGATGTAGGCTAACACATTTTATTGCATTTTCAATGCATTAGTAAATGGCAAAAATCACAACAAACTGTTAATATTATATACTAAATACAATACCAAAAGTAATGGTGTTGCTGTTGAAGGCAGCTTAAACTCCAGATGCCATGGCAACACAATTAATTATAGCATTGCATGATCTCAGAACATTTGTCTCATGAACCTTCATTACCTGTTCTCCTAAAAAAGTACCTTTACAATTAGAACATGTAAAACAATGATGTCTGGTTTCTTTTGCTGAGTTGAGGTTAGTAAGTAAACAGACACTTCAAGTCCTATTTTATGCTTTTTTCTGGGCTTTTTGAAATTGTTTTTGGCACTTTTTGAATTAGTAGTAATTAGAAGTTATAGAATATAATGTTTTATAACCTAAAATAATGCATATGTAAGTAAAATGTTTTCTTATGGGGAGCTTTTGCTTTGACTTTGCAAAAAAATGCTTGGAATGAGAATGGGCTAACTGCTCTGAAGGCAATTTAAGGCTGAAATGATCAGAATGAGTTCGGTGACAGTGTGTGGGCTTATGAAAGACCAGGAGCACTTCCTGGTTTCACATCAGCACACAGGATTACTCAAACATGTGAATGAAACAAAATAATACTCCAGGTTTTTGTGGTGCAAACAGCATTATAACATGGTTAAAAGCTCAAAAATGGTACGACATGGTTCGGGCTGATTTGGGAGTGTTTCCACTTCCCAAAGCAATCTGCAGCAGCCCCAGAAAGTGTACCAAACCGTAATTTTGGCTTCCCTCAGCTCTGGGCCTGTAACGCTTTGGAAAGGTGGAGCTATGCACTGCAGTGAGTTGATTGGACAAAAGAGAATCCAAACTCTGGAAAACAACGAGCCAAAGAACAGATATAAAAGAGAAAAGTTTATCTTTAATCAAACTCATCTTGTCCTTGTGATAAACAGCTGTATTCAGAGAGCATGAGATAAATGTGCTGACTTTTTTGAAATATAACGCTAGCGTATATTAGAACCAGCTGTTTCTGGTTCAGTGAAATATGGCTTTCACTTTGAGAATCAGAACAGTTTGTTTTAAGTTTAGACTGGATTAAACACTAGTTAAACTCATGGGGCCATATATAGACGATCTTGGCAGAGGCAGTGGCGTAGACAGAGGCCCGCCAGGGGCGTGTCAGATTGATTTTGTCCCTACTTAAATGGCGTAGACATTGGTCTGAAGAGGCTGTATTTGGGCTGGGAAAAAGTTCAAAGAGGCTGTGCTTCAGTGTGAGAGACATGCTTGCTCTGAACCAATCAGAGCTCTCTCACAGTACCACTCAACACATGAAGAGAGGATCAGTAATATGAGAAGGAAAAGATTTATGTAGCACTTTATAGACTTTGTGGGGCATTTAATCCTAATACTAATACTAATACTAATATTACTACTACTACTATTATTATTATTATTATTATTATTATTATTATTATTATTATTATTAAGTCACGCTATAGTTAATAAACATTACATGAGCCCCATAAATGTAGCTATCTGTTTTCCTTATTACAATAAGAAAAAATATTATCTGAATACAAAAATAAGAAACTCATTCAATGGCCAGAATTATTTAGGGACTTAAAAGAAGAAATATGACACAGAGAAAAGCAAAAGTGAACAACAATATTGGTGAGTGAATTAAGAGAAAGCTAACATTAAAATCGCTGCTTTAAGATGAACTCACTGCCTGCGCAAAGCAGTAGCTACTGATCTCCAATGTCCAGACTCAGAGCGGCATAAACAGACAGCGATCTGCAGTGAGGAGGAGACGCGTGAGAGGAGAGGACAGAGGGAGACAGGTGAGAGGAGAGGACAGAGGGAGACAGGTGAGAGGAGAGGACAGAGGGAGACAGGTGAGAGGAGAGGACAGAGGGAGACAGGTGAGAGGAGAGGACAGAGGGAGACAGGTGAGAGCAGAGGACAGAGGGAGACAGGTGAGAGGAGAGGACAGAGGGAGACAGGTGAGAGGAGAGGACAGAGGGAGACAGGTGAGAGCAGAGGACAGAGGGAGACAGGTGAGAGGAGAGGACAGAGGGAGACAGGTGAGAGGAGAGGACAGAGGGAGACACGTGAGAGGAGAGGACAGAGGGAGACAGGTGAGAGGAGAGGACAGAGGGAGACAGGTGAGAGGAGAGGACAGAGGGAGACAGGTGAGAGGAGGGGACAGAGGGAGACAGGTGAGAGGAGAGGACAGAGGGAGACAGGTGAGAGCAGAGGACAGAGGGAGACAGGTGAGAGGAGAGGACAGAGGGAGACACGTGAGAGGAGAGGACAGAGGGTGACAGGTGAGAGGAGAGGACAGAGGGAGACAGGTGAGAGGAGAGGACAGAGGGAGACAGGTGAGAGGAGAGGACAGAGGGAGACAGGTGAGAGCAGAGGACAGAGGGAGACAGGTGAGAGGAGAGGACAGAGAGAGACACGTGAGAGGAGAGGACAGAGGGAGACAGGTGAGAGGAGAGGACAGAGGGAGACAGGTGAGAGGAGAGGACAGAGGGAGACAGGTGAGAGCAGAGGACAGAGGGAGACAGGTGAGAGGAGAGGACAGAGGGAGACACGTGAGAGGAGAGGACAGAGGGAGACAGGTGAGAGGAGAGGACAGAGGGAGACAGGTGAGAGGAGAGGACAGAGGGAGACAGGTGAGAGGAGAGGACAGAGGGAGACAGGTGAGAGGAGAGGACAGAGGGAGACAGGTGAGAGGAGAGGACAGAGGGAGACAGGTGAGAGGAGAGGACAGAGGGAGACAGGTGAGAGGAGAGGACAGAGGGAGACAGATGAGAGCAGAGGACAGAGGGAGACAGGTGAGAGGAGAGGACAGAGGGAGACACGTGAGAGGAGAGGACAGAGGGAGACAGGTGAGAGGAGAGGACAGAGGGAGACAGGTGAGAGGAGAGGACAGAGGGAGACGCGTGAGAGGAGAGGACAGAGGGAGACAGGTGAGAGGAGAGGACAGAGGGAGACAGGTGAGAGGAGAGGACAGAGGGAGACAGGTGAGAGGACAGAGGGAGACAGGTGAGAGCAGAGGACAGAGGGAGACAGGCGAGAGGAGAGGACAGAGGGAGACAGGTGAGAGGAGAGGACAGAGGGAGACACGTGAGAGGAGAGGACAGAGGGAGACAGGTGAGAGGAGAGGACAGAGGGAGACAGGTGAGAGGAGAGGACAGAGGGAGACAGGTGAGAGGAGAGGACAGAGGGAGACAGGTGAGAGGAGAGGACAGAGGGAGACAGGTGAGAGGAGAGGACAGAGGGAGACAGGTGAGAGGAGAGGACAGAGGGAGACAGGTGAGAGGAGAGGACAGAGGGAGACAGGCGAGAGGAGAGGACAGAGGGAGACAGGTGAGAGGAGAGGACAGAGGGAGACAGGTGAGAGCAGAGGACAGAGGGAGACAGGCGAGAGGAGAGGACAGAGGGAGACAGGTGAGAGCAGAGGACAGAGGGAGACAGGCGAGAGGAGAGGACAGAGGGAGACAGGTGAGAGGAGAGGACAGAGGGAGACACGTGAGAGGAGAGGACAGAGGGAGACAGGTGAGAGGAGAGGACAGAGGGAGACAGGTGAGAGGAGAGGACAGAGGGAGACAGGTGAGAGGAGAGGACAGAGGGAGACAGGTGAGAGGAGAGGACAGAGGGAGACAGGTGAGAGCAGAGGACAGAGGGAGACAGGTGAGAGCAGAGGACAGAGGGAGACACGTGAGAGCAGAGGACAGAGGGAGACAGGTGAGAGGAGAGGACAGAGGGAGACAGGTGAGAGGAGAGGACAGAGGGAGACAGGTGAGAGGAGAGGACAGAGGGAGACAGGTGAGAGCAGAGGACAGAGGGAGACAGGTGAGAGGAGAGGACAGAGGGAGACAGGTGAGAGGAGAGGACAGAGGGAGACGCGTGAGAGGACAGAGGGAGACAGGTGAGAGGAGAGGACAGAGGGAGACAGGTGAGAGGAGAGGACAGAGGGAGACAGGTGAGAGGAGAGGACAGAGGGAGACAGGTGAGAGCAGAGGACAGAGGGAGACAGGTGAGAGGAGAGGACAGAGGGAGACAGGTGAGAGGAGAGGACAGAGGGAGACGCGTGAGAGGACAGAGGGAGACAGGTGAGAGGAGAGGACAGAGGGAGACAGGTGAGAGGAGAGGACAGAGGGAGACAGGTGAGAGGAGAGGACAGAGGGAGACAGGTGAGAGGAGAGGACAGAGGGAGACAGGTGAGAGGAGAGGACAGAGGGAGACAGGTGAGAGGAGAGGACAGAGGGAGACAGGTGAGAGGAGAGGACAGAGGGAGACGCGTGAGAGGAGAGGACAGAGGGAGACAGGTGAGAGGAGAGGACAGAGGGAGACAGGTGAGAGGAGAGGACAGAGGGAGACAGGTGAGAGGAGAGGACAGAGGGAGACGCGTGAGAGGAGAGGACAGAGGGAGACAGGTGAGAGGAGAGGACAGAGGGAGACGCGTGAGAGGACAGAGGGAGACAGGTGAGAGGAGAGGACAGAGGGAGACAGGTGAGAGGAGAGGACAGAGGGAGACAGGTGAGAGGAGAGGACAGAGGGAGACAGGTGAGAAAAGAGGACAGAGGGAGACAGGTGAGAGGAGAGGACAGAGGGAGACGCGTGAGAGGAGAGGACAGAGGGAGACAGGTGAGAGGAGAGGACAGAGGGAGACAGGTGAGAGGAGAGGACAGAGGGAGACGCGTGAGAGGAGAGGACAGAGGGAGACAGGTGAGAGGAGAGGACAGAGGGAGACAGGTGAGAGGAGAGGACAGAGGGAGACAGGTGAGAGGAGAGGACAGAGGGAGACAGGTGAGAGGAGAGGACAGAGGGAGACAGGTGAGAGGAGAGGACAGAGGGAGACAGGTGAGAGCAGAGGACAGAGGGAGACAGGTGAGAGGAGAGGACAGAGGGAGACAGGTGAGAGGAGAGGACAGAGGGAGACAGGTGAGAGGAGAGGACAGAGGGAGACAGGCGAGAGGAGAGGACAGAGGGAGACAGGTGAGAGGAGAGGACAGAGGGAGACAGGTGAGAGCAGAGGACAGAGGGAGACAGGTGAGAGGAGAGGACAGAGGGAGACAGGTGAGAGGAGAGGACAGAGGGAGACAGGCGAGAGGAGAGGACAGAGGGAGACAGGTGAGAGGAGAGGACAGAGGGAGACAGGCGAGAGGAGAGGACAGAGGGAGACAGGTGAGAGCAGAGGACAGAGGGAGACAGGTGAGAGGAGAGGACAGAGGGAGACAGGTGAGAGGAGAGGACAGAGGGAGACAGGTGAGAGGAGAGGACAGAGGGAGACAGGTGAGAGGAGAGGACAGAGGGAGACAGGCGAGAGGAGAGGACAGAGGGAGACAGGTGAGAGGAGAGGACAGAGGGAGACAGGTGAGAGGAGAGGACAGAGGGAGACAGGTGAGAGGAGAGGACAGAGGGAGACAGGTGAGAGGAGAGGACAGAGGGAGACAGGTGAGAGGAGAGGACAGAGGGAGACAGGTGAGAGGAGAGGACAGAGGGAGACAGGTGAGAGGAGAGGACAGAGGGAGACAGGCGAGAGGAGAGGACAGAGGGAGACAGGTGAGAGCAGAGGACAGAGGGAGACAGGTGAGAGGAGAGGACAGAGGGAGACAGGTGAGAGGAGAGGACAGAGGGAGACAGGCGAGAGGAGAGGACAGAGGGAGACAGGTGAGAGCAGAGGACAGAGGGAGACAGGTGAGAGGAGAGGACAGAGGGAGACAGGTGAGAGGAGAGGACAGAGGGAGACAGGCGAGAGGAGAGGACAGAGGGAGACAGGTGAGAGGAGAGGACAGAGGGAGACAGGTGAGAGCAGAGGACAGAGGGAGACAGGTGAGAGGAGGACAGAGGGAGACAGGTGAGAGGAGAGGACAGAGGGAGACAGGCGAGAGGAGAGGACAGAGGGAGACAGGTGAGAGCAGAGGACAGAGGGAGACAGGTGAGAGGAGGACAGAGGGAGACAGGTGAGAGCAGAGGACAGAGGGAGACAGGAGAGAGGAGAGGACAGAGGGAGACAGGTGAGAGCAGAGGACAGAGGGAGACAGGTGAGAGGAGAGGACAGAGGGAGACAGGTGAGAGCAGAGGACAGAGGGAGACAGGTGAGAGGAGGACAGAGGGAGACAGGTGAGAGCAGAGGACAGAGGGAGACAGGTGAGAGGAGAGGACAGAGGGAGACAGGTGAGAGGAGAGGACAGAGGGAGACAGGTGAGAGGAGAGGACAGAGGGAGACAGGCGAGAGGAGAGGACAGAGGGAGACAGGTGAGAGCAGAGGACAGAGGGAGACAGGTGAGAGGAGAGGACAGAGGGAGACAGGTGAGAGGAGAGGACAGAGGGAGACAGGCGAGAGGAGAGGACAGAGGGAGACAGGTGAGAGGAGAGGACAGAGGGAGACAGGTGAGAGCAGAGGACAGAGGGAGACAGGTGAGAGGAGGACAGAGGGAGACAGGAGAGAGGAGAGGACAGAGGGAGACAGGTGAGAGCAGAGGACAGAGGGAGACAGGTGAGAGGAGGACAGAGGGAGACAGGTGAGAGCAGAGGACAGAGGGAGACAGGTGAGAGGAGAGGACAGAGGGAGACAGGTGAGAGGAGAGGACAGAGGGAGACAGGTGAGAGGAGAGGACAGAGGGAGACAGGCGAGAGGAGAGGACAGAGGGAGACAGGTGAGAGCAGAGGACAGAGGGAGACAGGTGAGAGGAGAGGACAGAGGGAGACAGGTGAGAGGAGAGGACAGAGGGAGACAGGCGAGAGGAGAGGACAGAGGGAGACAGGTGAGAGGAGAGGACAGAGGGAGACAGGTGAGAGCAGAGGACAGAGGGAGACAGGTGAGAGGAGGACAGAGGGAGACAGGTGAGAGGAGAGGACAGAGGGAGACAGGCGAGAGGAGAGGACAGAGGGAGACAGGTGAGAGCAGAGGACAGAGGGAGACAGGTGAGAGGAGAGGACAGAGGGAGACAGGTGAGAGCAGAGGACAGAGGGAGACAGGTGAGAGGAGAGGACAGAGGGAGACAGGTGAGAGGAGAGGACAGAGGGAGACAGGTGAGAGGAGAGGACAGAGGGAGACAGGCGAGAGGAGAGGACAGAGGGAGACAGGCGAGAGGAGAGGACAGAGGGAGACAGGCGAGAGGAGAGGACAGAGGGAGACAGGTGAGAGCAGAGGACAGAGGGAGACAGGTGAGAGGAGAGGACAGAGGGAGACAGGCGAGAGGAGAGGACAGAGGGAGACAGGTGAGAGGAGAGGACAGAGGGAGACAGGTGAGAGGAGAGGACAGAGGGAGACAGGTGAGAGGAGAGGACAGAGGGAGACAGGTGAGAGGAGAGGACAGAGGGAGACAGGTGAGAGCAGAGGACAGAGGGAGACAGGTGAGAGGAGAGGACAGAGGGAGACAGGTGAGAGGAGAGGACAGAGGGAGACAGGTGAGAGGAGAGGACAGAGGGAGACAGGTGAGAGCAGAGGACAGAGGGAGACAGGTGAGAGCAGAGGACAGAGGGAGACAGGCGAGAGGAGAGGACAGAGGGAGACAGGTGAGAGCAGAGGACAGAGGGAGACAGGTGAGAGCAGAGGACAGAGGGAGACAGGTGAGAGGAGAGGACAGAGGGAGACAGGTGAGAGGAGAGGACAGAGGGAGACAGGTGAGAGGAGAGGACAGAGGGAGACAGGTGAGAGGAGAGGACAGAGGGAGACAGGTGAGAGCCGCGGCCCTGTGACGTAGCCTATGTCGCTCGCGCAGTATGAGATCTGCTCTTCGTGGTAGACAATAATAATTATTATTAATGAAGCCTTTTTATTTTGGCTTTACAGTGGAAAAACAATCATATAATGCCCTCAAATTAAATAAAAATAAAGCCAATGGAAAAAAAAAAATAGGCTAGTCTAGAGGAACATAATCTCTTAGCAGTAAACAATAAAAAAGAGAAAATAAGGCACTAATCAAAGGACAACAACAATAAAAATATGAAATAATAAATTAATAAGCATAAAAAGCATTTACAGTGAGGCTGTGCCATTTTATGCAAAATGGATGCGTTTTTCTCTGTCTCTCATCCATGGAGTGCGTGATCAATTACTGTGTCTTAACAAAAGTGAACTGTCGCCTCTGAGCGCGCAGGTTAACTCAACAGAATGTTTCAGTTGGATTTACGCTATATCTGCGAACTTGGCCAGAGGGGAGAAGTGAAAGGGGAGGCTTTTATGCACAGAAAAGACCAGCCATTGGTGAGTTTCATATTGTATCCTCATGTAACCCAGAGGCATGTGCCATATTAACTCCTTTCAACTGTTTTCTGTTCAAAACGAATATGTTCATGAGGCGATGCACAGCAAGTTGTATCTTTGATTTGTGTAGATTTTATATGGGTATTTTTCAAACACGGTGCGTTGTCACGTGGTCCGCTCATGTGCAGAATATAAATGAATAAAAACAGTGGAATCAATGTGATATTTCTCTCCAAGTGCACAATAGTTGTTAGGCCATATATTTTTTTTACACTTCTAACTTTTATTTTATTGACTTTATATTGTGAGTATGTCTGTACTGCAGTGCTTCGCTGAAATCACCTGCTTCAGATACAAACCACTGCTTTAGTGACAGCAGTTCCCTGCCCCACACCACGCCCTGGTGTTAGACCAGGCCCCTCTTGTTCAGACCACCACACCCCACGGTCTTGGTGGTGACCTATACGTAGCCGGGCTGCACAAGATAGCAAATTTTAGCTGTCAACGCCACCGCTATGCCACCGCCATGTGGAAAATAGGGCCCATGATGTTATATGTTCAGTTATATGTTCAGTTATATGTTCAGTTATATGTTCAGTTATATGTTCATTAAAGTGGTGCAGAAAAGTGAATTTAATACACTGAAAGCTGGTAGTAAACCTGAAGTAGTCTCCTGTTTCCTGAAGCTAATACAGCTTTAGCTCCAGCCTCACACAGACACACACCAGCCTCACACAGACACACACCAGCCTCATACAGACACACACCAGCCTCATACAGACACACACCAGCCTCACAGACACACACCAGCCTCATACAGACACACACCAGCCTCATACAGACACACACCAGCCTCATACAGACACACACCAGCCTCACACAGACACACACCAGCCTCATACAGACACACACCAGCCTCATACAGACACACACCAGCCTCACACAGACACACACCAGCCTCATACAGACACACACCAGCCTCACACAGACACACACCAGCCTCATACAGACACACACCAGCCTCACACAGACACACCAGCCTCACACAGACACACACCAGCCTCACACAGACACACCAGCCTCACACAGACACACGCCAGCCTCACACAGACACACACCAGCCTCACACAGACACACACCAGTCTCATACAGACACACACCAGCCTCACACAGACACACCAGCCTCAGACAGACACACACCAGCCTCACACAGACACACACCAGCCTCACACAGACACACACCAGCCTCACACAGACACACCAGCCTCACACAGACACACACCAGCCTCACACAGACACACACCAGCCTCACACAGACACACCAGCCTCACACAGACACACACCAGCCTCACACAGACACACCAGCCTCACACAGACACACACCAGCCTCACACAGACACACACCAGCCTCATACAGACACACACCAGCCTCACACAGACACACACCAGCCTCATACAGACACACACCAGCCTCACACAGAGACACCAGCCTCACACAGACACACACCAGCCTCACACAGACACACCAGCCTCACACAGACACACACCAGCCTCACACAGACACACACCAGCCTCATACAGACACACACCAGCCTCACACAGACACACACCAGCCTCACACAGACACACCAGCCTCAGACAGACACACACCAGCCTCACACAGACACACACCAGCCTCACACAGACACACACCAGCCTCACACAGACACACCAGCCTCACACAGACACACACCAGCCTCACACAGACACACCAGCCTCACACAGACACACACCAGCCTCACACAGACACACACCAGCCTCACACAGACACACCAGCCTCACACAGACACACACCAGCCTCACACAGACACACACCAGCCTCACACAGACACACCAGCCTCACACAGACACACACCAGCCTCACACAGACACACACCAGCCTCACACAGACACACACCAGCCTCACACAGACACACCAGCCTCACACAGACACACACCAGCCTCACACAGACACACACCAGCCTCACACAGACACACCAGCCTCACACAGACACACACCAGCCTCACACAGACACACACCAGCCTCACACAGACACACACCAGCCTCACACAGACACACCAGCCTCACACAGACACACACCAGCCTCACACAGACACACACCAGCCTCATACAGACACACACCAGCCTCACACAGACACACACCAGCCTCATACAGACACACACCAGCCTCACACAGAGACACCAGCCTCACACAGACACACACCAGCCTCACACAGACACACCAGCCTCACACAGACACACACCAGCCTCACACAGACACACACCAGCCTCATACAGACACACACCAGCCTCACACAGACACACACCAGCCTCACACAGACACACCAGCCTCAGACAGACACACACCAGCCTCACACAGACACACACCAGCCTCACACAGACACACACCAGCCTCACACAGACACACCAGCCTCACACAGACACACACCAGCCTCACACAGACACACCAGTCTCACACAGACACACACCAGCCTCACACAGACACACACCAGCCTCACACAGACACACACAAGCCTCACACAGACACACCAGCCTCACACAGACACACACCAGCCTCACACAGACACACACCAGCCTCACACAGACACACACCAGCCTCACACAGACACACACCAGCCTCACACAGACACACCAGCCTCACACAGACACACACCAGCCTCACACAGACACACACCAGCCTCACACAGACACACCAGCCTCACACAGACACACACCAGCCTCACACAGACACACACCAGCCTCACACAGACACACACCAGCCTCACACAGACACACACCAGCCTCACACAGACACACCAGCCTCACACAGACACACACCAGCCTCACACAGACACACCAGCCTCACACAGACACACACCAGCCTCACACAGACACACCAGCCTCACACAGACACACACCAGCCTCACACAGACACACACCAGCCTCACACAGACACACACCAGGATTTACTCTCCTTATTTTATTAAATATTGGCTCTGCCTTCATGTTTTAAAAGTCAGCTTCAAACACATTTTTATCTCTTCTATTAACACAACTTTTTTTGCACTTATGTGACGTCAGTGTTTCTGTAACTGACGGTCTCCTGGACCCAGAGCAATGAAAACACCAGCAGGTTTAGGGGCTACCTGTAACAAACTGTCCCATACCCAGCCCTTGTCGTACTGTCTGTATAATTAAATTGTAGAGAAATGAAATCTTTTAACATTAGACACAACAGGTGGACATGAGCCATTATATCAATATATTCTGTCTGATTCTTTGCTCACAGCTCTTTAGTATTATTCCCTCATCTGTCTCCTGTCATTAAATGGCTTTAAATCCGGCAGAGCATGAGACTGCTGGCTCTGCAGAGCTGAGTGTGCAGGAACAGCCCACGTCAGTTCAGCACAGCCTTATCTCCAGAGAAACACCTTCTTCTCCTTTTGTTTGGCTCTTCCATTCTTCCAGCTGCCCACACCTGTGTCCGGCCTGCAACACAAACTAATCTGCTACAACTTTATCTTGATACGTCTGCAGTTGTACATAGCGTGTTCCATTGTTCACGCTGCCCTCTGGTAGACCTTCACATTCTGGCTCAGAGTCAAGCTGTGAGTGTGTGACCAGAAAGAAGCTGTTTATTTTCAACAGGTGAAGGTCCTGGCTCTCGCTCTATTATTCTTATCCTACAAATAAATGTTTCATGGCTGACTGTCCTGAAAGCACCTTCCCATGTCATGTAATTTGAACAGGTTTATTTCATTTTGGCAGTCACTAAAGTTATGACCAAATATTTGAACTTTTTTTTTTTTTTTTTACATAGCTCTGACCTTAACCTGTTTAATGCCAGCAGCAATGTTTGTTGTTGAAAAAAAGATTCCTCACTTTTTAGCCTCTGCTGTTGTTATTACATGATAAAATAAAATATTATTAGTACATGTAAAACAGTTGAGGAGCTCTGAAGAAGTCTGGTGAGTTTCACATGTGTGCCGTAAAGTATCACATGACCACAGGAGTTTATTCGTAAGTTACACCTGGAGAGGAGCTCAGCCTTAGTCTCAAACAAAGGTTTATTAGTATCAACTATCAAAACTGGTGAAAAAGCAGAAAAATTAGGCACTCAAGGCAGAAATTATTAAAAAGCCTTGCCACCTGCCAGCTCCTTCTGTGCATGTGACCAAGGCCAACAGGTTTAAAAACTGCTGCTAAGAGGCGAAACGCATTGGCACTATTTTAACTGACTAGCCATGTTATAAAAAAGGCTTTTTAATAATTCCTACCTTATTTTTAACAAACCTATCATCCAAAAAGCACTCCTGCATGCCAGGCATTATTAAAGTATGTTAACATGAAGCTAGTGATACTATAGTTGTCCCACTCACCTGGGGTTTAACCCACCCACAAATGGAAAATATTTACGCCCTTCTCCACAAAGCCTTAGTCTGGCCTGCCAGACAAACTCTTTTCCTATTCTATACAAAAAAAGTTATTCTGGTACCACTTCGGTAACATTTTGTTTCTGTGGTGGAACAATCACAGGCGAGTTACCAATCAGAGAAACGCAGGGAGGGAAACTGCAGTGCACCGCTGACCTGTAGCAAGAACCTGGCTGATTCTTGCTGGTTTTTCCATAAAACACCTGTTACTTATTTCTGAACAGGGACAGCTGCAGAAGCCAGTTGTAAAAATAGTTGCAGAGAAAGTGTTGTTTTTTTTTGTTTTTTTTATGTGGTTTGTTACGTGGGACGTCAGTGGGCCTTTACTGTTGCTAAAATGGAAACAGGACAAACACAAAAATCCTACAGAGGAACGCACTAAACGCTGTTAATCAGGTCATCATTAAATCATCAATAAATCATCGTTAAATTAGCTCGAAAACTACTGCTACCTTGGTTAATTTTTCCACATTCATAAGACGCGCGGCAGATAAATGGCTGAGAGGGGAGCCAGACTGTCCTGATTGCAAAAAGCAGGTAGGAGAGGCTGGCTCACCAGACTAACAAAGCTTGAGGCTGAGGCAGAAACAAAGAATGATTTATGAAAATGATAACTGATGATCACAGAACTACTCACCTGTGTGGATGAGGCCACCTGCTGCATCCTATGGACTTCCTCAACCTACCTCACCCCACTCCCGTCTGGATGAATCCTTACAGAGCTGATCTATGATCCTATAGATGAGCTAATGGACTAACAGTGCTAGACGCATTGCCTGTCCGTCCTGGGATCTCTCCTTCAGTTTGGGCTCCATAAGGTTTCTTCTTTTTTTTTTCCACAGCTGTTTTTTTTTAGGAGCTTTTCCTTTCCGAGAAGGAGGGTCTAAGGACAGGAGTGTCCTGGGTCTGTTTAGTTTAGTGTAGTTATTGTTTGTGTTGATTGTGTGTTAAGTCTGATTGTGTGTTTATGTTTGATCAACTGTTGTGAAGCCCTTTGAGGTGACTTTTGTTGTGATACTGGGCTATACAAATAAAACTGAATTGAATTGAACTAGAAACACTGTGCTGACCTACTCCAAGGCATTAGGTCTGTCTCACAATAGTCCAGATACAGTATTGTCTAAACCTGGACTCTATATGCGGATTTATTAGTTCAGGGGTACATTCTTACATCAGTAAAGAATTCAAGTAATAAGTTGTTTCTTTACTGACCTCAACCACAATGAACACATCTTACCTAATGATGAATTACTTCCACATGCACACAGTAGTAATATATAGTTCATGTACTGAGAACAGTCTTGTTTGTGTTCACAGACATGGTCATAGTATGTGATGCTTAAAAGTAGACATTCAATTAAACCTGCAAGTATTTTATTATTTGAAATTTTTACTTATTTTGAAAACTATTGGATGAGAATGGGTTTATAGTAAGAGTTTTCCTCACAGATCATTCAGATGTGACTTTATGGTGATTGTGATGTTGAGCCTTTAGACCTGTCCTGTTTAGTAAAGAAAACTTTACTGAGGGGCTGATGCCCCAAAGACCCAAACACAATCCAAACACTTCATTAAGGCCTGCGGCACAGTCCGGGCTTAATGACATATCGATGGGTGTAGGTGGACTCTCCCCGCGGGTGTCATCTGTCACTCCATCTCCTGCTAATCTGCGTCTCTGGAGAACCCTGCCCTGGTCCAATGGTGACGAGGGGCATTAAAAATGTAGTTGTTATCTCTGCAAGGCTATTCATTAATGTTTCATGGTTGGTGAAGTCCTCCAAAGAGTCCACAGTGGCTGGGTAAACAGCACTACAGTCTCCTCATCTCACTTTGACAACTTCACTGATAACATTAAGAATTGATTAAATGACTATACACATCATGTTAAAGGTTGTTTTTAACTTTGACTCAAGTCTAAGTCCTGGTTCTTAAGGGCTACAGGAAGTGGATAAATGGTACAGGAAGAGGACCATCGACTGACCTCCCTCATTTACAGAACTATACCTGGCTGTTTTTCAAATGCAAAGATAAAGTCCTGCATCATAACAATTATAGTGGTTAATAGTGAGACACATTTTTGGTTGACTTGAAAGAACCGTACCTCAGTTAAAGAGCCACAAATACTACAGTCATTTGCCTTTGTTCATTAAGTCAGACTTGCTGACTGTAATCTCAATACTTCAATTTTTAATTAGGGCTTATTTGTGCACATATATACAGCTCTGTCAGATCAAAGCTGGACTAATGAAAGTATAAGAAAAATACAGATCTGGTCAAAACTTTATTTTTTTTTATTTATTTCTTGAATTTAGAAAGGTTAGACTCAGATTTAGGTCTACTAAAAGAAGGCATGGTGAGTTAATTTTATCCATTAATTCTGTACTCTTTAGAGAAGCCTACAGAAATTTAGTTAGTTAATGAAAACCAAATTAACGTAACCCAAAATATCAGCATTTTATAATAAAACATAATGTGCAATTATTATAATAACCAAAAATATGTTTTAGAAAAATGAACTGTGTGTTCTAACACAACAAAACGTTTAAAAAGAAGACATCTGGACTTGGTTTTAAAGATGAAAACTTTTTGCCTCTTACCACAGAAGGTTTCTTAATTCTGAAATTGAACTGATGAGAGTTGGTTTATGCTCCTAAGAAGGAGGAGTTTTAGACGTGAAATTAACTTCTATTGGTTCAGAAAACTTAAAAGAATTGAAAGAGCCTCATTGGTTTTGGGTGATTAGGAATCCTTTGTCCTCAGCTGGAGTGAGGGGGACAGTCGTTAACCCTCCTGGGCCTAGTCAGCTGAGTGAAACTGGTTTGTTTTGTTTGGGTTTTAAGAGACTGTTTTAAACAGATGGAAGGTTGTATCTGAGCCCACCATTTCTGTTCAAAGAAGGTTTATCTTTTTTGCAAACATTGCATCTTTGACTCTTCACTCAAACCATCCTTTCTCTTTGGCTAAGATTCTGACCTCAACTGTCCTCAAAGGAGTTGTTTGTGTCCTTCAGGTGGAGGTGTACTGCAGACTCTGGTCTTCTGGAGTGGTCTGTGGTGTTGGTATAACCTCTTGTGCAGTGGTTGTTTGGTTTTTCCAATGTAGTATTCATTACTTTGAAAACCAAGTCCAGATGACTTCTTTTTTAACTTTTTTGTTGTGATTCAATTAGCCTGGAGTGAAAGTTTTCACAGACATGCGCCAAACTCACTTTTTGAATGGAACTAATGAAAAAAGTGTTTCTACGATGTTCTAATTCTTTGATGCAGGACTGTACAGTGGTCAGTTGGTCTGGCTGCTCACACCTGTAACAGACATCTGGGCATCCAGGTGGCAGAGTGGTCAGAGTTCTTGCCTCCCAGCAAGGAGGGTTCGATCCTCGGGCCTGCCAACTCACGAACTCGCTGGGTGGAGTCTGCATGTCCTCCCCGTGTTACTATGAATGAACTACTAATGAATGTGAGAGTGAATGGTTGTCTGTTTGTGTGTGTCTCTGTGTCAGCCCGCCTGAGGCCCTAAGTTACTGGGATAGGCTCCAGTCACCAGCGACCCCTAACAGGAATAAGCGGAAGAAGATGAATGAATGTTTCCAGTAAAATGTTGAGTAGTTTATGTTTGTTTGTTTCTCAGTTGCTTGTCCAATGGAGATGCTCTCAGCAGTGGTTTACTCTGAGCGGTGGGCTCTGGAGTATGTTGTCAGTGTGCCATGATCCAGGGTGAAACGGTCATGAAAAACTGAAAGCTTTGGGGAATTTGACATCTCCATGAGCCAGCAACAGCCGCAGGCAGACAGAACCGGTGTTGGAGTTCAGCACTAGTCCAGTGTTCCTTTCAGCATCTGTCAGGATTGTGCTAGCTCAGGCATGTTGGTCTGAGTATGGAGGAGGAAGGAGGGATGTCCTGTCACCGGCCTCACTGCAGTCTGAGAAAAGAGTCATTCTTAAAAAATGTTTAGGCTGAAGGTTCAAAACATCGCTAATGGCCCCTATATGAAGTGCTACAGTTAAGTTCACTATGGGACACATTTTGAGGGATTTTTACTTTAAGTGTATGAAGTATTCCCAAGTAAGAAAACAGCACAGTTATCTTTAGGAAGAGATCACAAATAACAGTATAATGTTGTTGGCACATGTTCAGTTTTACTGTTGTAAATTCTTCTGGAGATGTGACATTCATGAGCATTTCAAATCTTTTGAACAGCTCTTCGCGATGGGAACAGAATGGTGCGCGAGTTGTTCCACCACAACACTTTCATTGTGTTGGGGTGGTAATGCAGTTACTTAGCAAAATAAGCTATCCTTTAAGTTATAACATAAGTAAGCAAGTACTCAACTTATCTTTGATTGTTGTCGCAAAAGCAGCACAAAAACTGCAATAGTTTTATGGATAACTCCCTAGAGCTTGCTGTAGTGAGAAATATTTACATTTAATTCATAACATGGAGGAAAAAACACTCAAAATGTCACATGTGCTTGACTAATATATGAACGAGACCCGAGAGCGCGGAAGCGGTTTTTGCAATTTGAAAGATTCTGATAGACTTGATCATGATAACTCAGCATCTGCACACACTGATAACATGCCATGGCTCATAATGGCATCTGTAATGCATCAGTGTCAGCAGAGAATGCAGATTTATCTGTTGGCTCTGGCAATCCTCACAGCTTTATCACTTCAGGTCACAGATGCTCTTTGACCCCGTCTTTCAAACGCAATGTATCAGTGTAACAATTACAGAATAATAAAGAATATTATGTAGTAAAAGTTACTGTTATGTTTAGACAGCATTCATATTTACAATTATCCAAACTGAAAAAGTGTTGAAAATAGGGCTGGGACTTTAACACGTTAATCACGATTAATTAATTACAGAGAATTAACGCATAAAAAAAAATATAAAAAAAAGTGCAATTAATCGCATTTGTCTGTGACAACACGGAACTTTTCTCAGTGAGCTAATTTCTGGCACAGTAACCGGGGCTGGACATCCACACGACCAAAACACCAAATGTGAGTGGATTTCAGCTGTGAACAGTTGGATAATGTGCCACAGACTGCACAACAGGTAACTGCGGGGTCGAGGTCGGCCGCCTCCGCGCAACTGGCGCAACTTTACTTTCACTTTCAAACGCCCTGCTTCAAGGCGCTGCTCATCATCTCTCCGACGATCACAGCTGACTGACACAGGAGACAGCAGTCCATTGGATTCAGAGGCAAAGGACAGAGGACAGAGGACAGGTCCATGCGGAGGTCACATGCAGAGCACAGGAGGGGAGACGTGAGAGAGGCGTGCCACGTGTTACTACTTTCACGGGAAGTGGAGAGCGATGCACAAACGCTGATTACTGCCCTGTTTGACTGTGGTGTTAGTTTGAAATCAATAAATACGCCAGAACATACAAATAAGCTCCTATATTTTATTTCTGACATATAAATATTGCTATTTGATAAAAATGTGAATAATCGCGATTAATTGATTACAAAGCCTGTAATTATTTAGATTCATTTTTTTAATCGAGTCCCACCACTAGTTCAAAAGTAAATTTGGCTGGATACAGGAAATGAAAATGGTCTCAGATGGATTTTATTAGGTATATCATATTAAATCATCACCTGCGTCCTGCTGAGGATATTGTACATTTCCTTTTATCATTTTGTTTTGGGGTCATGGCAGTGGTAAATTCTTAGAGTGGATACTTAATCAAAATAACTATAGACTATTGTTTAGGGTATGGTGGTCCCAAAGGGCAACTCACACCAACAAACAGGAAAACATGCACACAGATTCAGAAACGCACACAAATTCAGAAACACGTACACACTTGGAAACATGCAGAGAAAAAAAACAAAAAAAACAAGCGCAGACAAATTTGGAAACACACACAAATTCTGAAACACACCCACAAATTTGGAAAGGTGCACAGAAATTTGGAAACGCACATAGACTGGGAAACACACACACAAATTTGTGAACACGCGAACAAATTTGTAAACAAATGTGTGCGTGTTTCAGATTTTATTTGCGTGTTTTTCATTTTGTTGGTGTGACCATACTTCAATGTACCCTGCCTCAGGTCCGAACACTTGCAAATATATAGTAAGCAAATGATATTATATTTTTTTAAAAAATGAATTAACAATATAAATAAACTAATGAATGAAAGTTAAAAAAAAAAAGTCTGCTGTGCTTTCATCCTTGTTCAGTGTGGACAATTTGCAAAGTGTAGACAGCACTGTAGATGTGAGGGGTTTCTGCTGTATACATTAGAGATGAGACAGACTTGGTAGTAGTGCTCACAGGGCGACTTTATCCCACACCATCATGAGGGCTTCCACTAACATTATTATTCATGACTCCATCTTGTGAGAAGGCTGCTGGTCTGATTGACTCTCACGCTCTGCAAACACACTATAGATTACCCCCATGGATTATTGTAGGGCTCTCAAACCAACACCATCAAAGTTCGAACAGATACGGAAGATATCTCCTCTCCAGAATAACTAAGATGGCGCCGGCTAATGCAGAGTGAGTTTTACAGCTTCTCTGGCCTCTGTTTGATGGCGTAGGGTGCTTTCCTTTGTCACCAGTTGAATTTGTGTCATTGTTCAGTCCTTCGTGATTTTTTTCTTTATCTTGTTGTCATTTAAACAACAGTAAAGTCCTGTTGACATCCGATGTAACAACCACATTTAAACAAACTTTTACAGACTTTTACCATCTTTGCCCCAGAGATACACAGCCAATCTATTTTGTTTGACGCCATTCAGCGGCAGACACCGTTCAAATCAACCTCCGGACCTCAGATCGCATCAAACAGGAAACTGGATGTGCACAACATCCAGATTTAAAAGTAATGTAAATCCATACAAATGTTTTTGATTTGAATATTTACATTTAATCCTTATTTCTCATATTATCTTTTAGACAGTCTGTCTTAGTGGGCTGTTTACTTACTACAGAAACAATGTCAGCCATGATTTAATATTTTATTGCACTCCTAAAGCTTTTTCGCCCAGCTACTTCTCTGTTAGAGAGGAAACCCCCGTGAAATGAAAGTGGAGTGAACTCCAAAGTGATCTCATATTAAACTGTTGTTTTCTGTCCTTCTGCTTCTGAATAAATGTAGATGTATTGGTCTTTATTAATGGCTTTTTTGGCACAAGTTCATACTTCTTGTGCAAGCTCTTCTGGAGTTACTCAGGGCTCCGCAGCCCGGCGTGGTCGAGTGGCGATGTATCCAGTAGGCGAGGGTCTCCATTGTTGTTCGATGCAGCTCGCAGTGCAGCGGATACACATGCAGTGGAAATCCAGCGTAAGTCCTGCTGGAAGAAAACTTGTTCCGCTGTCTGTCACCCAAGTGTAGGCGATACGGAAATTGTAAATGATTATTTTTTATAAATACATTTATTTTCACAAATAAAACTAATAACATCAGTGATTTTACTTCAAAATTAATTTAAAGTTTTAATGCCTGTTGGAATCAAATTTAAAGCTTTTTAATGCTCTTTAAGGCCTTAATTTTTGCAAAATTAATTTAATAACTTAATGCTTTTTAATGCCCCATAGGAACCCTGTGAAAAATGTCCAGAGCAGATGAACACATCATTAGCCCTGTGGAGACTGCAGTGAGAAGTCCAGCTGAAAGTCTTATTAAAGACATAGCCTCAGTACATAAATGTTCTGCTCGATGGACATTGTCTAAAACAGCTGTATTTTACTTATATGTAACTTGAAAGGTGTTAAATCCATTAAAATTATGAGTTATGAACTGCATTTACGTTGAGACTGGCACAGGGCAAGGAGAAATCTAAGCAAAATTTGTCAAATCTGTCCTGACTTATCCATAACTAACAAAGTCCATCTGTGTTTTTGAAATAGCCCATTTCAGTGTCATACAGAGACTGATAGATGGTCACAAATGTGCCCTGGAGAGCAAGGTCGGGATTGGGTGCTGTGTAGAGTCCAGTGCAACAGACAATGACCAGCAATTTCTCATGCTCTATAAAATATTCCAACAATGTGACAGTGAAATGCCCACCTGAGTTCATAACCCTATTTCTATTTTCTTCTTTTTTTTCTTCACTGCCAAAAACCCATAGAGTTTTGATTTTTCTGCTATAATAAAGTTTAGCTGGCTGATGTTTTTGTCACTCATCTCGTATAGACTGACAAACAAAGCGTGTTTTGCTGAGGTGTCTTCATCAGGTCTCATATCAGAACACTGTGCTGAAAGTGCACTTTATCTTTCTGCAAACTCAGGAAATTTAACTTTAATGACTGTCACCATAATCAAATGTATTGTCATGTTGATGCTGAATCTGAAATGATGCCTCGTGGCGCTGCTCTGTTCGGAGTGCTGTGCAGGGAATGTATTCATGGCTCTGGGCTAAAGGTTTGGAGTGAAAAATGAATGTACTGGGAGCTGTTTGCCTCAAAAAAACACCAGCTTTGGCTTCACAGATAAGGAGCAGACATGATGTTTTCTGAGATACTGCACTGATACTGGACAACAAAAGAAAATGAGACCTGCTCTAAAAACATCTTAGTGAATCCATATTGGAAAATCAAGTTTATAGCAAGTTGAGGCAAACTAAACAGCACAGAAAACTTAACCTGTTAAAATGTTGGTACATCATTTAAGATTAAGTTGGAACCACAGCAATTATAAAATGTTTCCTGAAACTGTAACAGGGTCTGTATCCTGACCCCATCGGGAAAGTGCCCTGGTTTATTCCTGATTCACAATGAATATGTTGCGTGTGCAGTACGTATCCAAAACAGCCAGTGGAGTTCAAGGGAGACTACCAAGTTTAAAGTGCATATGACAGGTTCACCAATGCATAGGGGAAATCTTAGTATTTATAATTTCAATGAAATTTTGTATTTGATAGCCTTTAGTTTGGAGATGTTTTTTGTGAGAAATTTAACTTCCGCATTGGCCGCGAGCTGTGACGTCACAAGAGGTAAACAAACAAAAACTGTACAGTTATACTGTATATTACTTAAAGGACCATGAACACAATAAACTGAAAAATGTCTTTCCAGAAACAATGGGCACAAGAGAGAAATGGTCCTCTGGTTGAAAATAGGCAATAGGTTACTTTGATTAAGGTGGTTCTCAATGTTGTGTAATTAAACCCATATTTAGGCCACAATACGTTTTTGATTATATTCAACTTACCACCTCCATACGCCATGGTTCTGTGGAATTCAGTGGACCTGGGCCTATTACTACTTCCGACCTTGATTCTAATTCACACATTTTCTTTTCTGATCCCTTCTTTTTTGCATTTTGATGGACAGCGGATGTTTTCATAACTGATACAACTGCAAAATAATGAATATAGTTTGACACACAGGCCCGAGTCAACAGACTAAATAGATTTTTTGAGCTTGTAACCGTGTTATAATGTTGTTTCCACTTTAAAAACGGGGTTCTTTTAAATGGACAAAGAGGTGTTATAAACGTCTAAAAAAGCTAACTACAGAGCAGCTTTACAACACAAAGAGGACACAGAGACAGCTTGGTTTATCAGTAGATGCAGCTCTGTGTGTAAAGCTTTCACAAGATCCATGGAACCACTTCATACAAACTTCTCACTGGGCTGCTCTTATGGCTATGCCAGGATTAAATCAGGGCTGGACTATTAATATTATGGCAGGATTAAAAAAGATCTGTTGAGGCGTGCATGGATCTCAACTACATGCATATCAATGTAATTAATTATCCTCAAATTATTATCACATTTGATTTGTGTTGTTTGCTTTCATTGTGAATCTGACATTAAAAATAATGTAATAATAAAGTCAGGAACATACTAGTCTTGAAAAGTGAACCTGCTGTTTAAAGAAGTGAGGTGATGTGTTTTTAAGGTAGCCTAGAAGCTTTTCTCACATAAATATAATTGTTTTTAAGAATGTTTACCCCAAAATTCTACCTCTACTTCAAAACAGACAAAGCCCAGTATGAGCCACACCAGTCGGCTCTAATTCCTTTTTAAACCAGTTGGCATCCTCATTAAGCTAAATCTTATTCAAACCATGTAGTTATTGCTCAGTGCAAGAGCCTTGCCTATTTGATTGGTATTTATTGGATCATTATAGTGTAAAGAGAATGTGAAATATTTTGGTTTTGTGGATTTCAAGCTTCTGTTAAAAAAAAGACCCCTGTTATAGACATCATGAAAAAGACCTGCTTTATTACCGCGCATAAAAGTGACGCTACCACATCCCAGACCCTCGCCTACTGGATAAGTCTCCACTCTCCTGTGCGGGGCTGCGGAGCCATGAGCAGCTTGGGAAGAGCATGCGTGAGTTTTATTAGTGCAATAAATGTTTTATCATGTCTGCCATTGTTTCTGTAACCTAAAGTTAAAGTAAATAGCCTATGAAGTATGACTATCTAAAAGATAATAAGAGGAAGAATGATTAAATCTACATATTCTAATTCTAATACTTTAAAAATCCAGATGTTGTGCACATCCAGTTTCCTGTTTGGTGTGATCTAAGCTGTGTAAATTGATCTGAACGGACTTCGCCATTGAACAAAATAGACTGGCTGCGTATCTTCAGCGCAGGGCAGAGAAGTGTTGGACCGGCACCGCAGAGCTACAGAGGCTGTGGAAACGCTCTCATTCACTAGAACGGCTGTGTATTTACTGCAGAGCGTGTGGCACAGCGGAGTGGAATTGCATGAAATGGAAATTGGGTGTTACACCTTTGCCTCCTCCATTACCAGCAGGTTGCGCCAAACTCCTAATCCAAGTGTTTTCTGCAAAGTCAAAGTAACAGCTCCCCAAGACATTGATCATATATACATCTACATTTTAAAACTATTTCAAAAGGCCTGAAAAAAACATAATATCGGACCCTTTAGTCTCCTGGTCTCCTGAATGTGTCATGTCAGAGAAGCCCTGGCTGTAAAACATGCTCTAAATCAGAGATGTCCAAAGTGTAGCTTGGGGGCCATTTGTGGGCACAAAGTGCAATAATTCTGTAGCCTTGTCTGTACATTTGTGCAGCTCATCTATTTCTTCTGCTTTGTGTCTTCTGATAAGTTGGTCAAAAAATAATTGGAGTTACAGTTTTTATGCTCAACAATGTGATTTTGTTGGGATTTGTTATAGTTTTTGTTGTCAAAGAAAATCATTTATAATTATTTGGCTTTAGAAACCAAAATACTTATAAAACAGTATACATTAAAATAATATTGTATGTACACTAATTTCTTAGAAAATGGCAGGAAGCACCGTCGGCCCTTAAACATTTGGCCTTCTGTAGAAAAAGTTTGGACACCCCTGCTCCAAATGAACAGTAGCTCTGGACTCAGCAGAGCTGCGCTGGACGTGGCTGGATTAATAACCATGCAGATATTTGTGGTTCAATATTTCTGCTCCCATGTCGGCCACATGTGCAGAAATATAGCAGTGATGTATTGACCTGCTTTGAGCCTGAGGCAGAGGCTTAACTGATGATGAACGTTTAACTAGATCTCACCGGGGCTACAGAGCTCAATACAAACACTGCCTTCAGATAGGATATATATCTCCATAAAAGAAATACATTTTTGCACACTCACACACATTGTTGATCATCCGTTAGAAGGGCACTTAGTTTTCCTTTTGTTTTATTTTTATGCCCAGGAACACAGGGAATGAAACTTTTCACATATGCATGGAACTGTCACTCTCAAGGTTGTGTCGTGTTATTTTTTTTCCAACAAGAATCTTCAGCCACTTTATTTTATTCAAGAGGAGCTTTAATTAAATAAGAGTCATATTAATTATAGTCTGGTCCCCAGTTATATCCGGTTATCATCCTCTTGATGTGAGCGTGTCCTGGAAATATAATAACTGCTCAAGCAAGTCTTCACTTCCACTTTACTGTAAGTATTTTTTCATGAATGTTTATGTGCAAAAACAAAAAGTCCACACTGTATATGGCAGCAGATTTACAATTCATTCATTCTCCACTTATTCTTGTTAGGTGCTGTGGGTTCTGACAGGTTACACCCTGGACACAGAGACATACACAGACAAACAACTTTCACTTTAGAGTCACCAATTCACTTAACACAGTGATTCTCTTTGCCCCTGGATATTTATTTTTTAACCAACCCCCAACTTCACATCAGCATTTTTGATTGAAAAAATAATTGAGTTTTTAAGGCAAGTGAAATGAAATACCAAGTAATAAACTATTCCTATTAACATGTCAATGTGTGAACATAACATATTGAGCATTAATGTTATTTATTTTGTTTTTAATTACTAACTACATTTTCTTTTTCCCCAAAAACTTTTGAGTACAACCTGGGATGTTTCCAAGTACCACTGCACTAGTACCCTCATTTGATAAACAGGGACATAACACATGTATGTCTTTAAACGGTTGGAGGAAGCTCGAGTACCAGGAGAGGACCAGTGAGTTTGTATAACAGTTAGCCCAAGGATCGATCTCAAAACCTCTTTAGCACTAAACGCTCTGCCACCGTGCTCTTTGATTTCACTTTTTATATGGAATTAATTTTCATGTTGTCTCTAATACACTGCTCAAAAAAATAAATGGAACACTAAAATAACACATCCTAGATCTGAATGAATGAAATATTCTTATTAAATACTTTGTTATTTACATAGTTGAATGTCATGACAACAAAATCACACAAAAAGTATCAATGGAGATCAAATTTATTAACCCATGGAGGTCTGGATTTGGAGTCACACTCAAAATTAAAGTGGAAAAACACACTACAGGCTGATCCAACTTTGATGTAATGTCCTTAAAACAAGTCAAAATGAGGCTCAGTAGTGTGTGTGGCCTCCATGCCTGTATGACCTCCCTACAACGCCTGGGCATGCTCCTGATGAGGTGGTGGATGGTCTCCTGAGGGATCTCCTCCCAGACCTGGACTAAAGCATCCACCAACTCCTGGACAGTCTGAGGTGCAACGTGGTGTTGGTGGATGGAGCGAGACATGATGTCCCAGATGTGCTCAGTTGGATTCAGGTCTGGGGAACGGGCGGCCAGTCCATAGCATCAATGCCTTCGTCTTGCAGGAACTGCTGACACTCTCCAGCCACATGAGGTCTAGCATTGTCTTGCATTAGGAGGAACCCAGGGCCAACTGCACCAGCATATGGTCTCACAAGGGTCTGAGGATCTCATCTCAGTACCTAATGGCAGTCAGGCTACCTCTGGCGAGCACATGGAGGGCTGTGCAGCCCCCCAAAGAAATGCCACCCCACACCATTACTGACCCACTGCCAAACCGGTCATGCTGGGGGATGTTGCAGGCAACAGAACGTTCTCCACGGCGTCTCCAGACTCTGTCACGTCTGTCACATGTGCTCAGTGTGAACCTGCTTTCATCTGTGAAGAGCACAGGGCTCTTGGTGTTCTCTGGCAAATGCCAAACGTCCTGCACGGTGTTGGGCTGTAAGCACAACCCCCACCTGTGGACGTCGGGCCCTCATACCACCCTCATGGAGTCTGTTTCTGACCGTTTGAGCAGACACATGCACAATTGTGGCCTGCTGGAGGTCATTTTGCAGGGCTCTGGCAGTGCTCCTCCTGTTCCTCCTTGCACAAAGGAGGAGGTAGTGGTCCTGCTGCTGGGTTGTTGCCCTCCTACGGCCTCCTCCACATCTCCTGATGTACTGGCCTGTCTCCTGGTAGCGCCTCCATGCTCTGGACACTACGCTGACAGACACAGCAAACCTTCTTGTCACAGTTCGCATTGATGTGCCATCCTGGATAAGCTGCACTACCTGAGCCACTTGTGTGGGTTGTAGACTCCGTCTCATGCTATCACTAGAGTGAAAGCACCGCCAGCATTCAAAAGTGACCAAAACATCAGCCAGAAAGCATAGGAACTGAGAAGTGGTCTGTGGTCACCTCCTGCAGAACCACTCCTTTATTGGGGGAGTCTTGCTAATTGCCTATAATTTCCACCTGTTGTCTATTCCATTTGCACAACAGCAGTGAAACTGATGTCAATCAGTGTTGCTTCCTCAGTGGACAGTTTGATTTCACAGAAGTGGGATTGACTTGGAGATACATTGTGTTGTTTAAGTGTTCCCTTTATTTTTTTGAGCAGTGTACATGAAGTTCTGTGGGGGACAAAAAACTAAATATCTTCTTACACACACACACTACTGAAAGGGAAACCTTTCACACACTTACATGAATAAGGATGAGTCGTGGCCTGCTAATCCTTAAACAGCCTGGCACAGTTCACAGACATCAACCTACCTTTATCTCTCTCAGGTGTAAAGCAATGCCTTGCATTACTTGGATTATACTGTATATTATCACTTACCTTATGCATCCTGAGGGTTAGTTTTTCTAATATAGGACAACCCTCTCCTCTGCAGCTCTCTTATTGCTTCCTTTTGGTGACAAAGTAATGATGAAGAGCTTGTCCATTAAATCTGCATTTATAGTTGCGGTTCAGTGGCAAAGCAGTGGACAAAGCTTTCTGGATGGTTTTTGACCAAACGTTCTAGCCCATGCATGAATTTACAACAGCTGAGTTGCAGTATATGACTGTATCTGGCTCTCCGGAAAGAAATACACAAGAAGTCTGTTTTTGATGGCTGCTGCAACCCTCAAGCATATAGTTGAACAGAGCAGACAGGAAGACTTCAGTTCACAATGTCACAATATTAGTTTTCTACAGTACAGTATACTGTACTATCAAGAACCAGATTCTTTTTGTTCTCTGATCTTTCAAACATGGGTAACCTGGCTATTGTGTCCTTGAGTATCCTGAAGAATTCCCTTCATGGCCCTCCCAGGTCTACCCTGTCTTCTTGTTTTCCCAGGTAATCAGAGAATTTGACTGATACTCTGAAGTTTGGGTTAAAGTGTACCCTGGGGAATCCCTGCAGTGCTCCCTGTCAGGCTCAGAAACAGATTGGCTCCAAAGCAGACCCAGAGTCAGGAACACGTTTAGAGAGTTTAATAGAAGTCCAAGGCAAAAGTACAAAAATCACAATCTAAGACAGGAGGTCCAAAAACAGGCAAAAGGTCCAAACACAGAGAATCTTGAGACAAGGTAACACTGGGAAAAAACTGCTGGAATGCTCACACAAGGGTAAAGACAATCTGGCAAGGGAGGAGGTGAAAACACACAGACTATATAGGGGAGACAATGAGACACAGGTGCAACACATTAGGGGTGGGGCTGGTAATCACTAAGGCGGGAAACACAAGAGGGCAGGAAGTAAATCTGAAACAGGAGACATGAATAAGTGCTACAAAATAAGACAGGAACCAGACAAGGTGAGAAAATAAAAAGACAAACTTGATTGACCGAAGAGACATGACAGTACCCCCACCCTTAAGGACCGACACCGGACGGCCCAGGATCATGAGGGTGGCGGCGGTGAAAGTCACTAATGAGTCCCGGGTCCAGGATATTGCTTGCAGAGACCCATGACCTCTCCTCAGGGCCATAACCCTCCCAGTCCACCAAATATTGTAGGCCCCGGCCCCCAACCTCCGAACAGTGTAGACAGGTCCGCCATCAACAATCCGGGGGGGCGGTGGGGGCTTTTAGGCAGGGACCAAGGGGCTCTCCTTAACTGGTTTAACTCGGCTGACATGAAAGGTGGGATGGACCTTCATGGTCCTGGGAAGTCTCAATCTCACAGCCACAGGGTTAATCACCTTGGATACTGGGAATGGCCCAACAAAACGAGGGGGCCAACTTACGGGACTCCAGGCGTAAGGGGAGGTCTTTAGTAGACAGCCATACCCTTTGTCCAACAGCTGAAAGATCATGTAAAATCTGCATTGATATTCCGTGTTAATTTTGTTTGCCAGTACCATCAAAATGTCTTTTATTGGGACCTTTGCAGCAAAAAAAAAAAAAAAAAAAAGCTTAACATGTTGAATTCAAGCTATAGATGGTTGTTCATCTATTAGTCTGCATGTTTATAAATTACTTTTGACTCGCCATTGTAGCACTGTTGAGGTCATAATCGTCAGAGAACTGGTCAGAGGGTAAGTATGAGGAATAGTCATCACAATCCGGGGTGGCTTCAGTTCTGGGCTTATGGATGCTGTCATCTGGGCTTGTACATAGGTTAGTAGATAATGGGCTCAACCCTGAAGCTCTGCTGGGAATGTGGTTTGTGGTCTGTTGACCTCAACACAGCCAAGATAATGATTCTGCTGTGATGACACCAGTTCTCATCTTCTGACTGTCTGAAAGTAGAAAATTAAGTATGTCACAGAAAACTGTCCCAACTTCAATCATGGCCTCAACAGAAGCAGATAAATGGCATAAGGATAAATGGAAAAATTGTGCAAATAGTGACACAAGCATCACATTTGTCACAATTCTTCATAGCACTGTCTTCACTTTTGTTTTATTTTCCACTTGAAAATCCCAGATGGTGGCAATTTTTTTCAAGACTGAGTTCACCAGAACCTGTACAAATGCAATTTGGGCTGAATCTTTGTCTTTTATATGTTTTAAAGCATGAGTTCAGTTTTGGCACTTGGTATGCTCTACAAGTGTCCTCTGCTATAGGGATGTGTGATACCAGCTTTTTCACCTTTGATTTGATACCAATTGATACCAAGCCTGGTACAGACAATACCAATACTGATTCTGATACCACCCTTTACAATCACGACCATTGTTTTTTTCTTCTAGAGTCATTGATTTTTTTTGTAAATGATAAAAGCCTATAAGCATACACATGTTACAAATGATGGCTTTTTTTATGCAGCTGGAGCAGCCGAACACAATGGATAGAGCTGGACCTGTCATTGTAGAGCACACATGAAGGATTCAGTGTAATTTGTATTATACTAATAACATTGTTTGCCATTACTAATAAAGTATTGATACTTTCTGATTGGTATTGATACCACAATTAAATCATACGAACTGAAGGTATTGATAGTTTTGGTATCGATTCACTTATCCCTACTGTGTTACAGTTTAGTTTATCACATGCAGCTAGCTTACATAAGGTGGCTGCCTTGTAGCTTGCTGAAGGGCACTAATGTAATGTACTGTAATGTCTAAAGGTGTGAGCGTGTGAGAGAGTATTTCATAAGTGTATCCATGAGCATTTCATTCATAGTCTGTTATTTTGGTCCCACATGGCACCTCATACCAATGTTTGCCCTTATGTCACATTAAAAACCCAGCTGGCTTATACATACTACATTATACATTATACTTATACATACATATTGTGAGCTAATACTTTTGGAAATATAGTGTACCACTGGGCATTTGTTCATTTGTGGTGGATGAATTCTTCTTTAGTCTTTGGACCAAAACAGCTCCCAATTGCTGCAGTCAATCGATAATGTCCCATAATTCAGCCTAAAATGTTGAATGCAGGCCCCTTGGTAACTCCTGCTTTTGTAGGTTTGTCCCAAAGAATCTCGCCCTCATAGTCCAAGGTGCCTAACTGACACCAATAATGAAAAGTCAGTTTTCCACAAATACACCATGGGAAAGTGCACACAAAACTGTGGTGGAGTTCATTTAAGTGTTGAGCTTGTGGACACAGAGCTGACAGAGCTGATTGGACTGATTAGACAAAGCATGGATTTCGACGTGGACCTCAGTCTTTAGATGGAAAGGTGGTTACTGCGGTTTGCTCTGAGGATGATTAATGAAGCCTAATGCCACAGAAACATGGGAGGTCTGCTCATCAGACTGAGCACGCTGGTGGAGCTTCTCAAGAGTTCTCTGATTACACCTCACGTTCCTCTCTCTCCCAACAACTGACAACTCTATCTCACAGACAGCAGGGTAAGTGATAGAAGATGATTGTAAATAAGAATATATAAATGTCCACATAAAAAAAATAAATAAAACAAATACATGTACATGGGTCAACCCTTCTGGATTTTCAACCAGGCTGATCTTTCTGACCAATTAAACGTGTTCTTGTTGGCCTGTCATGGACTAATATGACCTATAAGTCAAGGACCAGATCCTAACAGAAATCTAACAGACAAATGATTTATGAGTCATAGTGAGTTTAAATAAAGGGAAAAAGTCATCAACATATGTCAAATATTGTTATGAGTTGACAAATTCCATTGGAATTACAATGCATATTTTAAATCCAGACATGACCATAAATGGACAAGGGCCACTTTCATGGGCCCCTAAACCTTCTAGGTTTTGGGCTTACCTGTAACAAACTGTCTGACACCATGGTTGCAAAGTACTTAGCAAGTTCCCAAATTCGATTCCTGGACTGTGTGGGGCCTTTCTGTGTGGAGTTTGCATGTTTTCCATGTGTATGGGTGGGTTTCCTCCGGGTACTCTGGTTTCCCCAGCAACCTAAAAGATGAACAATAGATTAATCCTCCAGTTAGGTACTCCTGACCAGGATCCTCGCTCAGCTCTGGAGAAGGGTCCCCTGGCAGTTTGCCCCAGTGGAATTGAATGATGAGTCAAATGCAGAGAACAAATTTCCCCCACGGGAACACTAAAGTCTACCTTAACCTAGTGGTAATGCACCTATAGGCTCCAGTCCTTTAGATAAAGTGGTAGGAGATAAATTGATTATTTTCAATGGCATTCATTTTTATGTTTCTGTTTGAACAATTGGGATTATCTGAACCAAAAAAAAAAAAAAAAAAAAAGAGGGTTAGGGCAGCCCCTGGTTTCAGACTTTAGCAGAAGCCCAGAAAAATAAGTGGCTCTAAAACGTATAGCGTGCCTGTGCATTAAGTATCTGTCAGCCTCCTGAGGGCTCTCCAAACAGTTTAGATGACACACATAATTCATATTTGTTTACCCACTTATGTGCTCCTACTGGGAAATGATGATCACTCAAAACAATATTAGCACGTCAAATATTGTACCGTCTCATTTGGAGCTCTCAGGGACGCAGTGTGCTCTGCCAAACAACCAGTCCACATTGATTCCTCACGTTTGACCAAACATCTGCTCCGTTTATAGCTGTAAACACGGCATTTGTCAGGGATATACGAGATAATACCTCATATGAGCTCTCATGTCACTGCTCTTCATCTGCCTGTTGCTTAGGATTTAGAATGGCACAATTATAGTCATATATATTACTTTTTTTCAGGCTTTTTGGAATAATTTTTTGACACCTTTGCATTCCATTTGATAACTTAAAATAATGTATGTGGTAAACCTCTTCTTTTAGGGATCTGTTAGTTTGACTTTGAAGAAAACTCTTGGATAAGGTGTCTGCTGCCCCCTGCTGACAACAGTGGGGAATGGACAGAGCATAAAATGGCTATTTAGCAAAGCTATTAGCAACATTATGCTAACAGATAAATGAGCTGACTGCTTCGTAGTGACAGTGGTTTAAGTGTTGAAATGATCAGAACGGTCCAGTGATGGTGTATAGGCTTTAGAAACACGCAGGAGCATTTCCTGGTTTCACATGCAGGGTTTGCGCTACATTCGTTTCTGCGTGGCGGTCCTCCACGTCTGAATCTTGGCCGCCATGGTAAAAAGCTCCTTGTTAAGTTCACTAGGCCCTGCCTCTGTGAAGTTTACATCCTTTTTAACATCAGAAAGAAGGCTGATGATGAGCCAATGTGGAGCAGGAGATGCATTTGTGATGTGTATGAGTCAGCATTTAAATTGCCATTGACGCAGAGTTTAAAAGTATCACATGTTGCACTGGGACTGTCCTCTCTCACTGTTGTCCATCAGTGACAACGTTGATACACATGGACATATGCGCGCACACAAACACACAGACTGAGGAGGAGGAGACGTGGACTTTGAAGCAGTAAAGTAAAAAATATTAGGGCTTTTATTGAACCCCATTCTCTCTGTGGTTTGCTTTCCATCTTGTTGTCTTATTAGCTTCACATGACCTATATCACAGCCACACTGAGCCTCTAGGGCCAGAGGAAACACTGACTTGTCTACATAGAGCTGTGAGACTGAGCGTTTTCAGATTGAAGAGAACAAGAGGATGAGCTTAGCATACAGGATTACTCAAACATGTGTGGATGAGGTGTCAGGTACATTTTTGAGGTACAAACAGAATATCTGCATGCAAAATGTAGGCATTACAAACACTGGTGGCACAGTGGGAAGCAGTGGCACTTCACAGCAAGAAGGTCCTGTGTTTAATTTCAGGAACATACAGGGCTCCCTGTGTATGGGTGAGGTGCTGCGGTTTACCCCACCAACTTAAACCTTCCCAACAGATCAACTCTCCTTGATTTGGTAATCACCAATATGCCACACAAATATACTGCTACAGGGGTCTTCACTAATGACCTAAGTGATCACTGTGTGGTGGGCGCAGTTAGAGACACAAAACTGCCAAGAGCTAAGGCAAATGTAATCACAAAAAGAATCTGAGAAATTTCAGTGAACAGGTGTTTCTTTGGGACCTCTATCATATTAACTGGGAACGTATCCTGATGATTGACAACGTTGACTCTGCCTGGACTTATTTGTACACTAGTTTCACACAATTCATTGATAAACATGCCCCTTTTAAAGTGTTTAGGGTTAAAGGTCGAGTCAGCCCCTGGTTCACTCCTGAGCTGGGGACCCTCTTACATGAGAGGGATCGCTATGGGCAAAAGCAAGAAAGTCTGGTTTAGATGCTGACTGGCTACATTTTCGTCAGCTACGAAATAAATGTACTGCATCAATTAAAAAAGCAAAATTCACATATTATTTATCTGAAACAACAAACAATTTAAATGACCCACGCAAATTTTGGAAAATTATAAAATCTATTTCATGAATTTCCCATTCAGCAGAGCTTCCCCCTCAGTTGGAGGTCAATTCCAGTCTAGTGTCAGATAAAGTGGAGATGCTCAACTGTTTTAACAGACACTTTATTGCTTCCAGCTCTTCCTTTTACAATACTTCTGAATCTCCTATGCTTACCAGCCTTGCTTTTAGTAATCAAATCTCTAATCAGGCATTTTCAGTTTCTAATCTCCCTAAATCTAAAAAAAAAAAAATCAGCTGGCCCTGACAATCTCCCCTCTTACTTTCTGCGTTTGGCTGCTAACATCATAGCTGAACCAGTTACTCATATTTTTAATCTATCTATACAGCAAAACTCTATTCCTGACATTTGGAAAACTGCCTTTGTTTTACCAAAAACACTAAATAATTACAGGCCCATTTCAGAACTGTGTGCTTTAGCCAAAATCCTTGAAAAAACATCAATGCACAGGTTAAAGAACACCTACATTCCAATAATATTGTATCACCTCATCAGTCTGGTTTTAGAAAACAACACCGCACTGTTACTGCCTTCTTGAAGGTCCTAAATGATATTGTTGGAGCTCTTGATGCAAAAGATTACTGTGCTGCCCTCTTTATAGATCTGTCCAAAGCTTTTGACACAGTTGATCATGGGATTTGATCAACTGTCAAATGTGTCAAAGGCTGTTGGACATAGGGTTTACTGACCAGGCTATGGGTTGGTTTTTAAATTATGTAACTGGTCGTAGGCAGTGTGTAGAGTGTGGTGGTCAGAAATCAAGTTATTTGGACATCTCTAAGGGAGTCCCACAAGGGTCTATTTTAGGGTCTACTCTGTTTACTATTTATATAAATAACTTGGGCCATGGTATTTCTGATGCAGCTGTCCCCTTTATGCTGATGATTCAGTAATCTATTGTCGCGCAAAAACAGGTGGCCTTGTTTTGAAGCAACTGCAGTCTTCTTTTGACAGCTTTCAGTCTCAACTTTTACAACTCAGGTTGTTGCTGACTGCAGGCAAAACAAAGGCCATGTTATTTTCCAACAGGAAGAAGGTGCCCTCACCACTCCCAACAATCACCACCAAACAAGGATTGCCACATCTTATAAATACCTTGGGCTAATCATTGATGAAAATTTTACTTTTAAGACCAACATTGAAAACCTGCTAAAAAGCTAAAGTTAAAACTGGGGTTCTTTTTTCTAAATAAGTCCTGTTTTTCATATAATGCCAGAAAACAGCTGGTTTCTGCCACCTTCATGAGTCTTCTAGACTATGGGGACATTATTTATATGAATGGAAAACAGATCTATAGGCAATTGCGCCTGTTTTTAGTAAAACCTGTGCTCATTTTTACCTATTTGTTAATAATGATAATTTGTACAGTTAATCTGATGTACATTTGTACTGTAAATTGTTACGTTGTTGTTTTTATCTATGACAGTGTTGTAATGTTGTAAAGTGTTGTGACACAGGTCTCTCTTGTAAATGAGACCTTGCGTAATAATAAAACAGGCTAATCCTCCAGGCAGGTACAGATAGCCTATATCCAGGGCTGAAAGTAAGCTGGTACGGCCCGGTACTACGTACCGGCATAAGATTTAGAGGGGGTACGCAGTACCGGGTAGAAAGAGATCAGCTGTCCGACCGGTCTTTGCAGCTTTTACACACATTAGAAAGCAACCGCGGACCGTGGACGCTTTTATGAGGAAAAAAAAATCTCTGACGCTAAAGCATGTGAACCAGGCAGTGCTTTCTCTCATCAGATCTGTGTCTGTGTTGTTTTTAGTGGCTTATGATCGCTCCGTGATGTGATTTAATGCACAGAATGTCCCTCTCCCCTCTCATCATTCACTGATTGTCTCGCTTCCTTAAACAAATGCATTGAGCGTGCGCGTCTTAAGCCCAAAGCACACCTGGAGTGCCGCCTAAAATTACACCAAACGCTTGAGAAGGTTTTAATCAGTGGTCCTCAACCCGTCGATCGTGATCTACCAGTCGATCGTAAAAGCAGTGTGGGTAGATCGCGGAGCCATGTCTTTCCAAATAAAGTCATTTGCCTATGGCATTTGAACGCCCCACAGATGGATCAGTCTGAGATTCTTTCTAAAACACGAGACACCGCGGAAGCGCGAGGAAACCGCACGAGCTACGAACTGAACAGAATACAAGCAACTTAATAACAATCAGAGTTCTGGCCGCTTTCACTTCAGTTCTGTTGCGGAGGCTGCGGGCGGCTCGCGCTCCGCGGCCGCTCTGAACACTGCCATGGAGCTGACGCACACAAACACACACAGAAGGAGAGGCAGCGGTATCAGGGAGGAGACAGGTGAGGAAGGTGTCAGAGCCTGATGTATGTCACCTGTTTGCTTTGTTTTTGTTACTGCAGAAGTACGGGGGCCATGTGTGCGCCTCATAGAAAACAATAGGGGCATATTTTTTGACGTGCGTCCGGTGTGTGTTGGCCTTTATAGGGTGCGTTTGATTTGTTTTCAAACCCTGTTAAAGCCTGTATAAGCCATGTCTATATTTTTCATTTATAGTCAAGATTCATTCTTAACCTCTTATATCTGCTTTTTCTGCTATTAATATATATATGTAGGCATATATATATGTAGGCATAATCTACTTTCACCCCTGCCTATATCTGATCCAACGCACCAAACTTAAACTTGTAAGACATCAAGTTATTTCATCATTATTACACTGTTCCACTGCAGTATTGCATATACCTTATATATCATAAAAGGCTTCTCATTCACTTGAGACAGCAATCTCCTCCAGCTGCCAATCAGATTTTTAATTTTTTTATTTTCTGAATTGGGTTTGTGCATATGTCAGCTGATCACAGATCTGATGCAAAGAAGCAGACATCAACACACACATTTATTTACACAAGCAATAACAGCATCAAATTCAGCTGGACATAGAGGAAGAGAGTGCAAATCCTCTTGGACCCCGAAAAGAACAGCGACAGCTAGACTGCCGCTAATGGGGATCCTAATAATAAACACAGAAAGGTCTAGTCAGCATCGCAGGAATATCAGGACCTTCTGAGGGAGAAACTATGCGGTTAGTCCAGAGATGTTGCATGTGTATGCCCATGTTTAAGTAAGTAAGGTTAGGTATACTTCATTTCCCCGTAGGGAAATTTGTCCTCTACATTTGACTCATCCTTCAGTGCCACTGGGGCAACCTGTCAGGAGCAGTGGGCCACCACAGTGCAGCGCCCAGGGACCCCTCTCCAGATCTAGAGCCAGGATCTTGGTCAGGAGTACCTAGCTAGAAGATTAGCCTATTGTGCCTGTTTTAGGTTGATAGGGTAAATGGAAGCCCCCAAGGAAACCCACCCAGTCATGGGGAGAACCAAAAACCCTCCAGAAAAAGCCCCACACAATTCAGGAATCAAACCCGGGACCTTCTTGATGTGAGGTGACTGTGACAATTAGCTTGCAATTGAATAATTAATGCTACAATCTCTGGGACCTCTAGTTAGACTAAAACCAATCATTATCTCATTTCATCTTGATGAGATTTGGAGATTTTTGACCCCAGTCTTTAACCTATTGGACTCACCTTCTGTCCATTTACACACATGGAAAATTCAGTGTTAATGCATTACCTGTTGCTTTCTTTTCTTGCTCATGTGTACATCATGCAGGGAAGCTGTGAGCCATGACCTTAGAAATTCTAGGTAAAAGTGGAGACATAAATTTGTTTGCCTGAAGTTTCCTCTGTGAGAAGACTCCACAGAGAGGAGGATTTGCGTTGAGGTGTGACAGATCCGGACAGACAGCAGTGGAGCTCTGTAAAGCTGCTGTGAGGCAGGAGGCGCCATGCTTCACCTGCTCCGGTCACTATCTGAATTTGTCAGTCACCGCCAGACCAGAGCGGCACACAGATTACAACCAGACACTCAATGTAAATATACACACACAACTTCAAGAATTATGGACTGTCCCTTATCATTTTTATTATATTTGTTGCCAGGAGTGAAGAGCCTGGGCATGTGCATAGCTCATTTTCATGCAATCCCAGTACCACAGGCGACTGACTAGTCCCACAATTCCTATATTGTGCTTATAAGAGGATCATTTACTGGTCATATATTTCCTAACACACACAAATTAAAAAATTTGCACACAAATCAGGAAACATGCACTCAAATACCAAAACACGTACATACATTTGGAACCACGCACACAAATACAAAAGTGCGTATCCAAGTTTGGAAGCATGCATAAAAATTTGAAAAAAACGCACACAAATTTGGAAACACACAAGTATTATTAAAAACATGCACACAAATTGGGAAACATGCACACAAATTCAGAAACACAGACTCAAATACAAAAACATGGACACAAATGTGTTAACACATACACAAATATGAAAACACGCACACAAATACAGAAACACGCACACAAATTCATAACAGTGGTATGTTCGGAAGTTTATGTGTAAATTTTTGAGAGTATGTTTCCGAATTTGTGTGCATGTTTTCAAACATGTGTGCGTGTTTACTAATTTGCGTTTTTGTATTTGTGTGTATGTTTACAAATTTGTGTGCATGTTTTTGATTTTGTTGGTGTGACTTGCCCTTCAGGGCCACATAAATCAGCCACATAGTGCATATTTGAATGTAGATTATTTTTACTTTATTTCTTTCAAAACAAGTGAAGGTGACCTGAGTGGAAAAAAGCCTTGACAGCACTTCCCAGCGTATACAGCAGAGCAGCAGCTAATGGAGTCTGTATGTGGAGGTATAGCAGCCATTACTGTGTGTTACATCAGTCAGGGCGCTCCACACACCGCGCTCCATGTCACTCCTGACAGCTCTGTCTGACAGCACGCCGCTTTAACTGCTCACTTAGACCCACTCATCCCCCACCGGCCAATAACAGCACCCAGCTCCTGCAAACGGGGACTGACTGGGTTTATGAGGAGGTGACTCTGAACAACATACTGCTTTTTCTAATGCTGTGTAATTTCTGACATGGAGCATACTGTCAGTGGATGGAGATGTTCATTCAGACGACAGACAGGTGATGAGAGCTGCTGCCATGTGTTTGTCATTTTCTTATGATTTTGTGTTGAAAGCCTGGTACGCACAGCTCAGAGCGGTCAGGAGAAAATCAGGCTTACGGTTTATCAGTGTATAACCATAAAGTATCATCAAGGACGTTTCCTGATTGAAGCAGTGCACTCATGGTCTGCTGTCTCTCCTCTCTCCTGGCATAAATGTTCTATGTGGTTGTTTATTTTCTTGCTTTCGGCACTATATTCTGTCTTAAGAGCTGCCTTAACAAGTGAATTTCTCCACTGTGAGATTAATAAAGTTCAATCCAATCTAATCTTTAGAGTGAAACCATTAGGGAGGCCACATGATTGAAAAGTCCGAACAGCAGTCAGAGGTGGCCTGTGCAGTGAGTGATGTAAACTGCTGGTCAATCACAATACATAGCAGGAGAGCATGGGTGGTAGGACATTTTTTCAGACCATAAATGTGTGCTACACTTGCAGATGTGCAGATTTCTTGGGTTTTTTTGTTTAATATCAATTGACCTCATATTCACAGAGATCTGCTCATAAATAGGGCATTGAAATAATACTCACAACTTAACCCGCAACATATTTCTCACAAAAGCTGAGCTGTGTGTTGTTACCAAACAACATAAAATACAAGTTCAGACCTCCTGGCACAAGTTTTTGTAGACTCTAGTGTTTTCTGGAGCCTCTGTCACAGCCCAGCGTGATGAGACTGAAGGTTCAGAGACTCTGTGTTTCTGTGCTGGAGCAGCCATGGGCGGAGCAGAGATGTATCCGGGCTGAGGCTCCACTTGGGCATTGGGGAACCACTAAAATAGAAACTTGATCAGACAAACAAAAGTTAATGCCCAGATCGTTTGATTTATGCTGTGTAGAGCAGCAGCTCATGTTTAAAATATAAGCGTTGTTATAATAATGTTTTGTCTTGGATTTTGGACAAAAGGAAATTGTATCAATTTTGTGTTATATTTGAGTAGAAGCTGAAAATATGTTCATCAAATTGCACCAGAATACAGGAAATTACCAAGACCCCCCCCCCCCCCCCCCCCCCCCCCCCGCTTTATATTGTCCCAAATAAAAACTGGTCTGCTATTACATTCATCAGGAGCACAGATCAGGAAGCAACACAAAGAAGTTTGTGTTTTTAATAGGTGTTCATTTGTCATAAAAGATCTCATTCAAATAAGGTTAATTGATTTGTCCTTGTCTAATATATGCAGTGTGTTTTATTTTGATGTTTGCAGCTTGCAGTAATTAGGAGGCCACGAGCAAAATTCACTAACATCATAGACCCAGCCGTAGACAGACACATACTCCCAGTGCACTCACTCCCTTTGTGATCTATGATTGGATGAGGAAGGTAGATTTGATTTGTTGCATTAATTTAATTCATGTACAACAGTAAAAAATAAACAGCAAACTTTTTTAGTGAGTTTTAGTAAGTTTGTGGCTATCTGTAAAGATCACTGGATTGTACTTCAGTGCATTTCTTTTTGGTACAGTGTTAGGCTCAGACACAGATGCAGGCTGCAGATGCTGTCTGTTTTCCCCAACCTCTCATTCTATTGTTTATTCTGGGTCATGCTCTGAATGACTGAGAGACAGATTTAACCAGTCACAGTGAAGTAATCCTGGGTCCTGGCCGAGCTACGTCAGAGCTGTGACTGCTCATACAGTTTCAGTTCGAGCTGTCTTTGAACATTGTGTTGTTACAAAATTGAAAGATCAAGCCCAAAACAACAACTAAACTATTACAGACAGGAGAGTGTGTATCCTCCTGTTAATGACTGTTGGGGACGGTGCATTGCTCATTAACAATAGTGATGGGAATTTTGGCTCATTTCAGTGAGCTGGATCATTTGGCTCGGCTCACTAAAAAGAGCCGGCTCTTTTACTCCCAAATGGCTCCTACTTTTACCACCAATACCTTTTATATTTCAGCCAAATTTAGAGCAGTTGTACTGTGTACTCATATATAACTCATATTGTGAATTGTGATGAAGTATTCAAAAGTTCTGATGCTGTGAAACGACCCAATGAACTGACTTGCATACAGAACCACTCTACCCTCACACACACCTAACAAAAAGCAGGGCTTTATTTAGTATTAAAAAGTAAAAACAACAGCGACAGCTAACCTCAAAACTCAAAAAAAATCTTATCATAAATACACCTCCTAATTAAAAATAAATAACAGAAATATATTGCAATGTGGATTGTACAAAAAACTGCTCATGGATGAGAGCCAACTCCTACTTGTTACTTTCAAAAGCAGGCTCTTTACTTGTTTGCAATCAACCCATCACTATTTAAGAACATGCTTCCCAACTCTCTCCAACTGTTGCTAAATATCACTAAACTAATCTGTTTACCTCTACAGTCTGAGGACAGAAGCCGGTAGGGACATAAGCTAAACCAGGACCAAACAATGCTTAAGAAAATTATAATATGACATTTTGCCCACCCCTGTATATGTTAAAGTCAAGTCATTATTTATTATCATATTAGGTGTTGTGAGGCCTGGAGCAGTCTCAACCACTTTGGGCTTGAGGTGGGATTTTAATCGTATCGCTAACTCTTGCTGACAATCAGATCTCTAAAGATCAGGGTAGCCCCAAGGTTTTAAAAGTATTAAAAAGTTATTAAATTTGGTGTTGCCAAAATCAAGGCATTAAAAGCTTTAAACCGTATGGGCAGGTACTGGGACAACTAAGTCAAGTTGTTCAGTGCTTGTACTTGTCAAAAATATATTTTAGATTAAGACTTTATAAATAACAACTGAGAAGTATGTCTTTTTTGGAGTTGGATGTGAATTTGGCAACAAATCCTATCAATACTGGTTTGAGAAATACCTTAAAGTCACCCACGCAAATGTGCCTTTAGTAACAGTTTGAAAGCTAAGTCTGCTTCTATGAGCTGTGTTATGTTACAGGCATATTTGTTAAAAAAAAAGTCTTAAAAAGGTCTTGAATTTCATGAGAAAAAACCTGGAGCTACCCTGAAGATACGACTCTTTGCACAGTGAGAGGTGAGACAGACTTTACACAGAACGACTGCTGGCAGATGATACAGGAATCAGACTCACAACCTTTTTACTGAAGCAGGAACACTCAGCACCATGCACCTCCTGTGCTCTGTAATAATAATAATAACACATCCATAAACAGCATGCTAAATTATTCAAAATGTAAGTCTTTTTAATAGCTTCTGTTGACCTTTGGACCTGCAGTGTTAATTCAACAACGTTTGGACTATTAGTTTAAAAGTACACTTAATGATGGTGACAAAAATGAAATGGCACATTGCATTCTGTCGCAGCCGCTCTGTCTATATCTTTCACTGACGGCTTCTAAATGTAGCGCACCCCTGTCAGGCCCTATCTGACTAAATCCTCTAAGTGCTCTTGTTGCCAGCCTCCTGTTCGTCTCTGTCCCGCCCACAGAACTGAAGATGTGTGTTTGGCAGGAAAATGATCCGTTTCCTTGAATCACCAGAGTGTTTTTGGATGCTGCAGATGAAGGAAGGAAGCAGTGCCAGGGGAGAGTGGGTGAAGTGAAAGGTCATCTAGAGGTCACCAATGAGACCGGGAGAGCGGCAGAGGTGCATGAAGTAGTCATAATCTCCTTTCCCTGTGGGTGCTGCCACAGAGCGGAGCATTTGGAGAGGATTGAGGAGATGTGAGTGCTGACTTCACTACTATCATTAGGTCTGTCCAAAAACTGATGAGCACAATTGGCCATGTTAAGGCTGGGTTTAGGGTCAACAGAGAGAGCTTAACCATAAAAAAACTGCCTCTGTAATATACCCCTCTGTCCTCCAGACCCTTTTTTCTTTCCTCCGTTTGGGTGCATTTTCATTTATGTAAACTCTTTGCAAAACCTTTCCCTGCCATGATTCTGGTCTCCCGCCAGTCCTGTTCCTGTCACATCCCATAAAAAGCCACACCTTTCTGCGGTTCAGTGATTTTTTTTTTTTTTTTTTTCCGATGTCCAATGCCAGTTTTTTTAAGTTCAGAGCAGCTGATGACCAATAAACACTGCAGATTTTTTGGACCAAAATGTAGGGCAGATTTTATTAATTTTATGAATGAAATTTAATATAATATAGCCATATATTTTAGTAATGCTTATAAAACAGAAAACACGTGTTAGAATTGGATAGTAAGAACATTTTTTTGAGAAAACCAATAAGCCAATCTCAATCCAACATGCTATGCAGGAAGAACATGGGGAGACCTACAGAATACTTTTGGAATTTTTGTTCTACAAGGTTCTGTTCCAGAGAAACTAGTAACATTTTTTTTTTTTTTTTTTTTTTTTAATTGCTGTTTTGAGTTTTCGGGATGAGATAAAGTGATTTTGGATGTTTCCTATGAACTGGAGTGTAAGCAGGGCTTGACGTTACCTTTTTTTCCCCACTAGCCACTGTGACTCTTTTTTCAGAAGTTACTAGCCAGGTAAGGTTTTCACTAGCTGGCCGATTAGGTTTGTTATGTTAAAATGTTGATGTGTTTATTGTAATGTTTTTGATAATTTAATAGAAATGTGAAGTTTAGGGTTAGGCTTAGGGTTACGATCAACTCCAAGTTAACTTAAATACATAGAATATGTTTTATATTTTTGCATGTAGTGAAACAAATCTTTACATGTTTTTTTTTACATGCCACTTAAGCATTTTCATTAATCATGATGAAATTAGACTATATGAAATTATGTGTAATATGTAACTCTTAAGCATAACCACTCAAATTCAGAGATAAATTTGTTGGGTAAAACTATGGATAAAATCCAACCCGCCAAAGTGGCTAGTATACGGCAATGTGTTACCAGCCAAAATGGAACTGCTACCTAACATTTGGCCAGTTGGCTAGTGTTAATGTCAAGTTCTGAGTGTAAGATATTCATACTGCTAAAAAATGGTTGGGGACCCACTGAGCTGGCTTATCAGGACGTCGCAAAGCATCTTAACACCAAATCTCACAGATCTGTAGCAAGGCTGCCACAAGAGTGAGAACAGTTAAAGATGAGTTGTTGTTTTGTTTTGTTTATTGGTTTGTTTGTTTTTTGAGAAAACCAATAAGGCAATCTCAAACAAACTTGCTGTGCAGGTAGAGCTTAGGGAGAGTGACAAAATGCATTTTGAGCTTCTATGCCAGACAAAGGAGCAAAATCGTTTTATTGCCGTTTTGAGCTTTTCAGGATGAGATAAAGTGATTTTGTTTTCTATGAACTGCAGAGTAAGAGCCCAAATTGCTTCAAGATGATTCAGTCACATGGTTACCTAGACATGTGCCTGACCATGCCACATCTCTATCTCTCTGGGTGTTTCTCATTTGCCGGGATCCTTCATGGCTGAACCATTTTGGGGTGAAGCAGGTTGTCAGCGCCTCACCAAGTGTTGTTCCAAATGGTTAAATTCCCACTTCCTCTGTTGCTCCTCTCCTCCATTTGGCTAATTCAGAAAGGATGCACCTGTGGCAAGGCAAGGCAAGTTTATTTGTATAGCACAATTCATACACAGAGCAATTCAAAGTGCTTTACAGGAAAAAAAAAAGGCAAATTACAAAAACAAGAATCACAATTAAAACAATAAAATCAATCATTTAGAGAGTATAATTAAGAATCAATTTAAAATTAGATTAAAAGAGAAGAGTGCAGATAAAACACTTTCAGTTGACATATGCACAGTTAAAAAGAACAGTTTTAAGTCTGGACTTGAACATTGTCAGAGTAGAGGCCTGTCTAACATCGTCAGGAAGATTGTTCCAGAGTTTAGCTGCATAAAACTGAAATGCTGCTTCACCAAGTTTAGTCCTGACTCTGGGCACCAGCAGCAGACCTGTCCCTGAGGTTCTCAGAGTCTGAGATGGTTCATATGGGACCAGCATGTCAGAGATGTACTTGGTGCTAAGCCATGGAGAGACTTGTACACAAGCAGAGCTGTTTTAAAGTCTATTCTCTGAGCAACAGGAAGCCAGTGCAGAGACCTGAGGACAGGACTAGTAAAGATTGCACAAAAGTGGTCCCAGGATGGACCCCTGGGGCACCCCACAGGTCAGGGACATTTGGTCTGAGACACAGTTACCGATTTCAACAAAGTACTTCCTGTCTTCAAGATAGGACTTACACCATTTAAGGGCAGTACCCGAAATGCCTACCCAGTTCTCTAATCTTTGTAACAGGATCACATGGTCAGCTGTATCAAAAGCAGCACTCAGATCCAGCAGAACTAAGACAGAGACTTTGCCTGTGTCGGTGTTCAGGCAGATGTCATTAGTCAAATTGATAAGAGCAGTCTCAGTGCTGTGATGGGGCCTAAAGCCTGACTGAAAATCATCAAAGCAGTTGTTCCGCAGAAGAAAATAAGTTGTTGGTATACAACTTTCTCAAGGACTTTACCTAAAAACGGCAGGTTTGATATGGGCCGATAGTTGTTCAGTACTGTGGCATCAAGACTGCTCTTCTTTAGGAGAGGCTTGATAACCGCAGTTTTCAAGGCCCTTGGAAATGTCCCAGACTGAAGTGAGATATGAACTAAATGAGAAAGTTGTGGTAACAAGGTGCTCAGCACAGATTTTAGAAATCTAGTGGGTAACACATCAAGGCAGCAGTGGATGAACTCAGACTGGAGATGATCTCTTGGACTGTTTTGTCAGTGACAGGTGAAGTGTGTCAGCTCTGAGTCTGGATGGCTGCAGAGTTGTTATCTGTGTTGTGGAGTTTAAAGCATGTTTAATACTCTGAACCTTGTCATTAAAAAATCTTGCAAACTCATTGCACCTAGATGTGGAAATGAGTTCTGAAGGCAATGGAGCTGGGGGTTTTGTTAACCTGTTTACTGTAGCAAACAGGACACGTGAGTTGTTACTGCAGTTTGTAATGATTTCAGAAAAATACCTTTCCCTTGTTCTACGCAGAATTTGATTGAAAGCATTCAATATTTTTCTGTATATGTCATAATGAACCTGGTGCTTTGACTTGTGCCATTTTCGTTCGGCCCTCCGGCACTCCCTTTTCTGTGCCCTGACCGAGTCCTGCATTTCTCCATGGCGCCTTCTGCCTATTTCTAACCATTTTAACCTTAATAAGTGCAATGGTGTCCAGAACATTTACAACACTAGAAATATAGGAGTCCAACGACTGATCAACATTAGAACATGAGGTATTTTCAAACCTAATTATTTCCATAAACAGAGACCCCGTGTTATCATTTATGTGTCTCCTCTGAACAGCTGCAGGACCAGCAGCTGGTTTGGGAATAACAGACAGGTCAAAGAAGACACAAAAATGATCAGACAAAGCAACGTCAGCCACAGTAAAATTTGAAATATGAACACCTTTAGTAATGAGCAGGTCCAGAGTGTGGCCTCTGGTGTGGGTGGGCTCACTCACTGCTGAGTAAGGCCAAAGGTTTCAAGGACAGCACAAAGTTCTTTAGCATTTCTGTCACAGACGTAAAATCACCTGTAATAACTATACAGTCAAAGTCTGTGCAGACAACTGAAAGCATCTGAGTAAAATCATCAATAAAGCTCTGACAGTGTTGGGGTGGCTTGTATATGATTATAAAGATTATGGATGGAGATACTTTTAGCTCCATTTTGAAAGATACATACTCAAATGATGGAAACACCCCAAATGACAGCCTGTGGGTAAATATATCATCCTTAAGTAAGGCACACACACCACCTCCCTTTTTGTTTTCCCGTGTTTCTGATATAAAAGTGAAGTTAGGTGGAGTGGATTCAATAAGAACTGCTTTACCCGTCTTGCTGTCTAACCATGTCTCTGTTAAAAACATCAAGTCCAGGTTATAAGACGAGATAAAATTATTGATTAAAAATGATTTGTTGCATAAATATCTGACATTGAGCACTGCAAGTTTCAGATCTGAGTAGAACCTGACATTATCTGCTTACAAGGAACTTGAATTAGATTTCTCTGATTGGACAGTCTAACTGTCCCTCTCTTATCTAATCGACCACATTTGACAGTAGCTATAGCACTATGGGAGAAAGCTCTCTCCCAGGGCCTCGGGTTGATAAGTTCTTTATCATGACTAAAAGTCCTGGAACAGCAGAGGCCCTGGGTGTCCCAATCGCTGATAGTGTTGATCTTAGTCAGGATCTTTGGTCTAGGGAGCAGGTCAGGGGGGTAACAACTCTAGATGTTGGTCATGGGGGTGGAGCTGGTGGTGTTTTGGTGGATGGAGCAGGAGAGGTGGAACTCCTGGGGAGCACAGGAGGGTTGGGTCATGATTGCCTTGTTGCCAGCATTCTCCTTAAGCATTTGGTGCCTCTTTGGCTTGGCACCAAGTCTAGGCCAGTTTTCAGTGTTTTGGTCAATTCCCACTTTTGATAGTTTAGGAAAAGGACACAGTGTCATTTAGATTGAAATAAACTGTAGTATTTTTGTCAGTACCCTTTTTCCAGGTTGTAAATTTTGACTTCTTACCACTCGATGTCAGAGGGAATGTGTCATGAAGTCCTTTCTCTGATTCTAAAGCAAAAATCCTCGCTTGTAGTATGTTGATTTCTTGAAGGTAAATCCGGCAGCTTTCACAGACAGAATTTGTTGTATTTTCCACCAACATGTTGAAAAATGTTTCCCAGACTATAGTCGCTCGGGCTCGTCAGATAAGTTTTTTAATCAGTAAAAGTATAAAATTTAGATGATTTCAAAGGTACGTTATTATGAAAAGTTAGTCCAGGAATCAAGGAATAAAAAGTAAAAGGATAAAAAAAAGAAAAGAAAAGTAAAGCTGGTCAAAGCAGGAGCAAGGAGAAAACCGTTTGCACTCTTCAGAAGAATCACCTGTGGATCCTCTGCAGCCTCACTTTGCTGCAGATTACCCACAATGCACTGCAAACACTTTCATTTATGGCAGATTTATTTAACAAATAAGACTAACTTAATTATGATATTAAGCTCTATATTATAATACTACATTTCCCCACAGTGTGGCAGAGACACACATTTTAGGCTCTGCATCAAGGAAAGTCATGTTTCAAATAGTTTTTGTTGTTTCTGATGATTTCATTTTAATTTATTTTGCTCTAATTATATCATTAAGTTGATTTTGTTATAAGGATTAATTGGATCTTCTAAAGATATGAGGCATAATGATACATGTTCACATTCTGTTGTCTGCCCACTTTCCACTTGTAAAGAAGTGTGTCTCTTGCTTAATGAAACTACGTTGTCATAAGTGAAAAGTATTTTTGACTCCTTCCTAAACTGTTTTTATTTTACTTTTTTTAAATTAATTAATACATATGTTTAACATTGAAGCCTCTTTATTTGTCTCCCTCATTATATTTTGAAATTGTACTTTTTTTTTCTATATCTAAAAAAAAAAAAAAAAAAAAAATATATATATATATATATATATATATATATATATATATATATATATACAAATGACTTACTATGTAACCATTTTAAATACTGGTTTCATGTTGGTTCCCTTTAGAGCCAGATTGTAACATATTCAGTATTAAATCCCAGTAGAAGCACTTTCTGAGTCACTCCAGCCGGGCCTTTTACAGTTTTTCTTTTCCTTTCTTTTTTGTAACTGGGTGTGTAAACGTATGCTTGTTCATCAGTGGCCTGCAGTGCAGTAGATAGTCATGCAGTGGAAATTCCAGGTAAGTTTGAATGCAGCAGACCCCACCCCCATTCAAACATATAGGACTCTTTATAATAACCAACCCACCAGTCAGAAAACGCTTTGTTTATCCTGGTTGCACCCACTACAGTGCTCCACTAGCTCCCAGTTACAGTCCAGTATTCATTTATTGATTGATTGTAAACACAGATTGCAAGGCTGGAGCATGAACAATACCAGGTAAAGGTAGATGAGGTTGTGTCCTGCATGGTCTAAAACCTCACCCGAGCAACAACAGCATAAGTGCTTTACCTGCTTTTTGCTTTATTTAAAATGTAAATCTGAACCAATTCACAACTAATTCCATACAGCAGGTAAAACTTTAGAGGTGATGTAGAACTTCTAACTCTGAGCTCATTCTGAAACTTATAATAATAATGAGTATAATAATCTAAATACATCCCAGTATTTATACTTTCCATTCTTGTGCATGTGATTGGCCACACCTTCAGGTATCTGCGTAACATTCATCTAAAATTCTTAGTAAAAAGCTTAGATGAAGGTCTCTTTTTACACGATTTCTGATTGCAAAAGCAGTTTTCTTCAAACACCAGAGAAACATTTATACTTTACTTTATACTTTGTTGGTGTAGATACAAAATCTACTCAGGTTGCAAAATCAGCTCAGGTAGCACCACTGAATGACGATGTAATGCATTATGATTGACTTTGAGCGAACAGCATGATTGGCTGTTCATCCTCACTAACACAGAAATGTCAGCAGATCTGACTGTCAAAGCTGAGCAGATTTAGCACATTTGATCAGACGAAGCTGATTATAATTATTGAATAGAAAAAAATATATATTCTTAGCTATTTATCATTCATATAAATATTTGTTAAAATAAAGTATTTATATTTTTGAGGGAGATTGTCAGTTAAGGTTTTAGCTGCTGCTACAGATGATCTTGGTTCAGATGCCTTCTCTAACTGCTTATGCGCAATAAAAAATGCATTACTGTGCTTTTCTCATATTTAGTGATGCTTTTGTAAGCTACCTTGCCCTCTGTTGGAGTTGAAGTACAAACAAACAAAGTGTGCAAATGTGTACAGCAGTCAGTCTATTATAATGAACAATAAAAATGCCTGTAATGCATGTAAAATGCCCCCCAAAATTGTAATAGTTATAAAAGCTTATTTATGCAGTGTTTTCTAACCAAATTAAAATTATATTAAATAAGTATATTTTTTAGTTACCATCTGCAGTGTCTTGTATTTATTTAATTTCCTTATTCCTTCATTGCACTTGGCATTGTGCTACTTAAATTTGTTGTATAGTTTTTAAAAGACATTACCGAATAATTAGGAAGAATAAAAGACTTATAAACATGTACTTTAAAACAAAAAACACCATTAATATGTTCTCTGACATCATCAACATGCAACATTACTAACCCAAGCTGATTTTGCAATCTGAGTAGATTTTGTACCTACACAGAGCTAATCCTTACAGTCACTGTCAGACATTCTCATATGTAACACATAACTGAATGTTTCTGACGTGTGTGCTCAGTGGGACGTCAGCTCCTGTTCAGTCAGTGTTAACATGCAGCACACAGCGGCTCACCTTCACTCAACACAGTCATTCCCCTTCATTCAAACAGGTCTGAGCCAGCGCCGCTTGTTTCTGCTTGCACTGTGAAATTAATAATTAATCTACAATACTGCTCTGATTCACTTATCAATTTGAAACAGAATATAGAATGGTAGAGCTGCCGGTGTTTACCCCCAGGACCCGCCGTCCTTGAAATGGGTTCATACCAAAAGGTGTTGCTCATATTATATTTAATACAGCAGAAAACATTTTATCAGAACATACACGGCTTATGGCACCCAAACAAAAATGCATTCAATAACTACATACTATCATAACATGCAGTACGGTAGGACAGTAAAGTCGTGTGTGTGTATATATATATATATATATATATATATATATACACTGAACAAAAATATAAACGCAACACTGTTGCTTTTGCTCCCATTTTTCATGAGATGAACTCAAAGATCTGAAACTTTTTCTACATACACAAAATAACCATATCTCTCAAATATTGTTCACAAATCTGTCAAATCTGTGATAGTGAGCACTTCTCCTTTGCCGAGATAATCCATCCCTCCTCACAGGTGTGCCATATCCAGATGCTGATGAGACAGCATGATTATTGCACAGGTGTGCCTCAGACTGGCCACAATAAAAGGCCACTCTGAAATGTGCAGTTTAATCACACAGCACAATGCCACAGATGTCACAAGTTTTGAGGGAGCGTGCAATTGGCTGCTGACGGCAGGAATGTCCACCAGAGCTGTTGCTCGTGAATTGAATGTTCATTTCTCTACCATAAGCCGTCTCCAAAGGCGTTTCAGAGAATTTGGCAGTACATCCAACCAGCCTCACAACCGCAGACGACGTGTAACCACACCAGCCCAGGACCTCCACATCCAGCATGTTCACCTCCAAGATCGTCTGAGACCAGCCACTCGGACAGCTGCTGAAACAATCGGTTTGCATAACCAAAGAATTTCTGCACAAACTGTCAGAAACCGTCTCAGGGAAGCTCATCTGCATGCTCGTCGTCCTTATCGGGGTCTTGACCTGACTCCAGGTCGTCGTCGTAACCGACTTGAGTGGGCAAATGCTCACATGCGATGGCGCCTGGCACATTGGAGAGGTGTTCTCTTCACGGATGAATCCCGGTTTACACTTTTCAGGGCAGATGGCAGACAGCATGTGTGGCATCGTGTGGGTGAGTGGTTTTCTGATGTCACTGTTGTGGATCGAGTGGCCCATGGTGGCGGCGGGGTTATGGTATGGGCAGGCGTATGTTATGGACGAAGAACACAGATGCATTTTATTGATGGCATTTTGAATGCACAGAGATATCGTGACGAGATCCTGAGGCCCATTGTTGTGTCATACATCCAACAACATCACCTCATGTTGCAGCATGATAATGCACGACCCCATGTTGCAAGGATCTGTACACAATTCTTGGAAGCTGAAAACATCCCAGTTCTTGCATGGCCAGCAGACTCACCAGACATGTCACCCATTGAGCATGTTTGGGATGCTCTGGATCGGCGAATACGACAGCGTGTTCCAGGTCCTACCAATATTCAGCAACTTCGCACAGCCATTGAAGAGGAGTGGACCAACATTCCACAGGCCACAGTCGACAACCTGATCAACTCTATGTGAAGGAGATGTGTTGCACTGCATGAGGCCAATGGTGGTCACACCAGATACTGACTGGAGTCCCCAGACCTCCCAGTAAACCCCCCAGTAAAACAAAACTGTATGTTTCAGAGTGGCCTTTTATTGTGGCCAGTCTGAGGCACACCTGTGCAATAATCATGCTGTCTCATCAGCATCTGGATATGGCACACCTGTGAGGAGGGATGGATTATCTCGGCAAAGGAGAAGTGCTCACGATCACAGATTTGACAGATTTGTGAACAATATTTGAGAGATATGGTTATTTTGTGTATGTAGAAAAAGTTTCAGATCTTTGAGTTCATCTCATGAAAAATGGGCGCAAAAGCAAAAGTGTTGCGTTTATATTTTTGTTCAGTGTATATATATATATATATATATATATATATATATATATATGAATACGCTTTCAAATCAGACAGTACTGATTTCACTTATAACTTTACATAACCCGTCTTTGTAGAAAGGTAAAAAAGGCTGAACAAGACAGTCATCTGGATTGTCCAGGTTTTCATGGATGACTGGAAACCTACACAGACGTTGTGTAGAATGTTGTTCAGCTGAGTCAATCTGCTTCACAGTTACCTGGCTTATTATTAGAGGAAACAAACAAAAACACATGACTAATATCATAATGATCAGGGAGTATCCCACCTCAGGCACAGAAATTATGCAATTGGATTTGGCTCTATATGTTCTCTAAAGGGAATAAGTGAAAGAAAATGTATAAATGAAAGACTTGCAGTTTATACTGTGTTATTAAAACCAAGATTTGTGAGGGAATTTAGTGGTGTTGTAAAAGGACAGACTGGAGACTCTGGGGACCCGATCTTCTGCTTGGCACAAAGATGGAGGTGAGGATGACACAGCTTTTTGCACCTGTGTTCAGAATGTGTCCACCAGGACCTGCTGCCTCCACCACAGGTGTGTCAGTCTACAATAAAGGGAGGAGTGGTCTAAAAGCCAGGTGTGGTGTGGCACAGAGAAGCTGGTGTCATCAAAGCACTCATACAGCAATACTTTACTGGAGTTAAACAAAGTGCTTTCAGAGAACATGAAGTAATAATAATAATAATAATAATAATAATAATAATAATAATAATAATAAACTTATTTTTAACAGTGTGGGAGAGACGGGGAAGGGATATTTCCTGCATGCTCTGTTGCAATTAACCTGGTTAGCTTTTTGTCATAATAACATTAAAATTAACATTATTTAGGCTACTAAATTGAATCCTATAATGTGGACATGGGCTGGTTTTAGATTTGTTTTTACGAGCAAGTAGGCCTAGTGGACCAGCAGCTGTTGCGAGCAGTGCAGTTGTTGTGCTGCACGTAAGAGAAATCATCTTTCATTTGCATTAAATCTGCTGAGTGCCCTGCAGCTCAAAGTTCTTAAGGGCATCACTCTCTGTATCACAGCTGCAGACAGGTGAGGGGCGTGCCTTCGTCAGTCCAGTCTACTGTCCAGTCCAGTCCCCGGGGAGATCCAGGACAGAAGGCGTTCATCCTCCAGATTAACCCTGTCATTCCCTTCACCCTTTGTTTACTGAAGCAGTTGGGCACACAGCAGAAGCTCTTTCACTGGGTTTGGGGGCTTTATTGCTGTACTGCACTTTAACATGGCTCTACATTTTTGAGCCTGTACTAACCAGCTCCTCTCACCGTCTCTCTCAGCTCAGGTAAACGTGTCCGCTCAGTGCGCTTGTTCTTAAACAGTGCTCATCGCCCACGAGCAGTCGCTCTCCTGTAACTGGAAAGGCACGCTCTCTGTGTTAGGACGCATGGCTCGGTGTTGCAGCCTGGGCCTGGCGCCCTGACAGTGGCAAGAGGGTGCAGTAAGAAGAGGAAACAAAGCTGGGGGCTTACTCCTTGCGTACGTGGAGGACCGCCACGGTCAGGCCAGGTCAAAGCAGACACTGTCCTTAGTACAGCTGGGCACAGAGTTATGCAGCTTGGACCAGAACTCCAGAGCAGAAGCTCATCAGCTCAGCCAGGATCATCATTTCTTCCTCTGAGAGCCGGGCACTTCTTTTCCCAGTAAGGACATGATTGCAGGACTCGGGTTCTGTGCACCTTTAAAAGCAGGGCCTTCTCTCTGATTTGCTATTTGCTTAAAACACACTCAAATCCAACCTTTTCCCACATGCACCGCTGTCGCCCAGCTTAGATTTGCACCAGTTCAAGTTCAGCCTCTTTGGCCCAAGCCCAGCCCACATCCAACCTCTTTAGATTAGGTTTGTGCCCAGTCTAAAGACCAGGGATTAGGGCTAAGGCTCCTTCTGCACCACTATCTGGTCCACCTCCTGCACTAAGATCCAGAAGATCTGGCCCTGGATGTCTAAGGCAGGAGAAGTTTATTTACCATCAGTACAGGACCCGGAGACAGTTAAATAGTCAACACATTGGGACAGTATTTACCAATCAAGTTTGGCCATGCCTCCATTGTAGTGGTTTTTATAACTTAACCCTCAGGCCCTCCCTTAAAAAAATAGAGTTCTTCTTTTTTATCAATAACCCTATCCTCATCATACATAGCAAGAGTGAATTTATTAAGATATTTTTAACCCCATAAATGCCTGATGTTTACAGTTCACATTTATTAAAATAATAATAATAATAATAATAATAATAATAATAATAATAATAATAATAATATTTAAAGATGCATATGGGTATTATGTTTGCCCTAACAGTCATACATGTGAAAAAAAAAAAAAAAATCATGTTTTCAATGGCTCATTGGCTCATTGGCAAGTGATGCCAAAAAAGTTTTTAACTTCTGCGTTACTACTGTGTTGTGCGGCCCATAAAGCAGGCACACTGCGGCCCTCGAGCAGGCGCGGTCTTGTTCCACGTACCACATGACCGGCTCTGACCAATGAGCGGCCTAGAGCGGTAACGTCACAAAGTTATTTTTTAGCCAGATTAAAGATTTCAAAGAGGGAAAGAGTCCATGGTGTGGAAACAGATAATAAACACTTCAAAATCCCACTGTTTTCTCAGCTGTAGGTGCCCTGTCAGCTGAGCACCACACGTTTCAGTTTATATTGTTCTCTATGGGAAAAAAATTTTCTGAGCCGCATGGGATCGCTGCAGTTCCACAGAGTGGCCTCTAGTAAAACTGGCATCAGGGGAGAGGTGGCGGTGCCTTATCCAGTTCTATAATACATCCATTGCTGAAACTCACATTCTTCCTCTTAAAGCCCTAAAAGGGCTGGTCTACATTCACTGTTATCTAGAAGGAATTATAACGCAATTATTTCCCTCAGTGTAATGAGAAAATGGTAAATCTGATGGTGATTTTTTTTGTTTGTGTATTTTTTTTTTTTTTGCCTCTGAATGACAGGGTTACAGAGGAATTAACATGATTTAACATTTCTGTGTTGCAATGGCAGTAGACTGAATATAAGGGATTTTAATGTAAGTCAATGAGACCAAAAAGGGCTTTAAGAGGAAGAGTTTTTTTTTTTTTTTTTTTATTTAGACAGTAGGAAATTCTGTATATTTTTCAGTTGACAGTGAAATTCTATAATTCATTTATTAATGAACAAATCTTGTCAAATATCATCACCCTAGCATAAGAAATGCCAAAATGAGAGCAACAAATGCATTTGAAAATACCCTAAAAGGGAGGCAGGGAAGCCTGGAGTTATCCACTGAGAGATGTCAACAAGGACAGAATTGGAGGTGTTCCTTGGTGTAGGGGACGTTTAGTTCCCTAACAAGACTGATATTTTAGTTTTATTTTTAATAAACATAAATGAGTTCCAGACCTACTGAACCATTGCTCTATTTCAATTTGTGCAGGTACTGTACCTGAAACAGTGACTGTTTAGACTTGAGACTAAGCACTAGCATCTACATTGAGGGGAAATGACAATTCTTCACAACTCAACTCACTAAATAGACTAGATGTAAGTGTACAGAGAACCAGAGCTGAAATATTTCAATTACCACCTATTAAAATATTGCTTAAGTATCCTCTGCAGTTCTGGTCCTGAGTGGGGCGGGCGGCGGGTGGCGGGTGGCGGGTGGCGGGTGGCGGGCAGCTGGTGCGGTGGCAGTGGGAGGATGACACTAATGGCCTGACTCTGACTCCAGCAGAGAATGAACATATAATTTGATGAGAGTGCGCTCCCAGGAGGTCGTCTGTGCCAATCCGGTGGAAAACCCTGTCGCTCGGCAGATGACGGATGCTACTGATGGGAACTGTGCTTTTGACAGCTTAATTAGAGCAGGACGTGCTAATTGTCACTAATTGTCAGTGTGTGACAGATCGAGCAGGAAATCCATGAGCACAATGCAATCATCAGCTGTGAGTGTATCACAGAAATATCAGAGGCAGACTCAGGCACATCACATTCTGCTCTTTGTCCTTTAGCTACCTTCAGTGTATTCCATCTTGTCCTGGCTACACCATAAACCACCACAACAGAATTTTAGAGCTTACCATAAAGTTGCACCCCTTTTTTGTATTTTGTATATATACATTTACTGTACATTTATATATGCAGGGCCTATTTTAGTTTATTTTGGTTTAGTTCAGCTGAGTTTTTAACTTTTTTTTTTTTTTTTCTAGATAGAGCTGTTTTTAATTCTAGCATATTTTAAATTTAAGCTGTACAAGTTTAAATATAAACCTCTTGTGTGGTGATACTTTCCACTCTGCTATTGCTCCTCTTATCATTTCCCCATTGTGGGTCAAATAAAGGTTTTCTTAACTTATGAGGAAATTTAATTTGACATCTTTAAGATTTTTATCCAAAAGTAACCTGTTCCAATAAATGCTGGCAATTTATTCCCAAGGTGTTCAACAGGCTACATAATCACTGATATAAACTATTATATTATGATTAGCAGTAGTGTAGAGTAAGTGCTAAACTTCCGATTAACAAAAAGTGATCCCGATAAATATAAATTTGATGTCATAGCTCAGGGGTGTCCAAACTATGGCCTGGGGTCAAATGCAGGTTGCAATTTTTTACCACATAATTAGTGGTTGAGGCACAAAAACAATTTAACTGTATTGTGTTGCTGGTCCCAAGCCCAGATAAATGTGGCATTGCAGAAGGAATGCAGAGTAAAAACTATGCCAAAGCATCAAGTATTCACAGTAAAGCTCAATAGAGACTTTGGTTTATGATGAGTGGCCTCCTCCACATACTGTATATTTTTCAGTATATGGCCCTCGAGGAAAATAGTTTGGACACCCATGAAAATTCCTCTGTTCAAACTTGTCCACGACTGAGAATACTATATAAGTAACTGCAATAGCTTTCACAATGTTTAACCCGTGTGCCCCAGTGAGGACAAAAGTGTCCCTTTCAAGTTTTATTTTTTTTTATTTCATTTTTATTTTTTTATTTATTTATTTTATTTTTTTGATAACTTTGCAGTGGTTCTTACCTTTTCTATGAAATGTGTATATTTTATCACTAATGTTGATATTCTAAACACAAATCTAATATTACTTTATTTTTACAATCTCTAACTACATTTATCACATTGCTTCGGTTAAGTGACAAAAGTGTACCCATTAAAAAAACATAATAAAAAAAGTTTATCTTCATATTTTTTCAACTTTTTTGCATAAATCTTTTAATTCAATTCAATTCAATTCAGATTTATTTGTATAGCCCAATATCACAACAATAGTCGCCTCAAAGGGCTTCACAAACAGTTGATCAAACATAAACACACAATCAGACTTAACACACAATCAGCACAAACAATAACTACACTAAACTAAACAGATCCAGGACACTCCTGTCCTTAGACCCTCCTTCTCGGTAAGGAAAAACTCCTAAAAAAAACCCTAAATCTTTTAATCAACTTCTGTTCTGACCATGAATACCAAATATTAAATTATTTTCAGAATTTTATGCCAGTGTGTGTAATAGTGTTTTTTGTTAAAAAAAAACAAATAAACAAAAAAATAAATAAAAAAAATTTTAAAAACAAAACAAAAACATTTTTTAATATTCTCAACGCAAAGTGGACTTCTCTAGATTATTACAGCCTTGAGAATCTCAAACATTACCAACAACACTGATTTAGATGGATTTTTTAAATTACTATTACCACTATTATCATTATTATTATTGTAGTAACAAACAGTTACAAACAGTTTTAATGGGTTTTAGTTTTTACATAACACTGAAAAAAAAAAAAAAAAAAAAAATCCTTAAATATAAATGTTGCTGGTAATCTTTGACACACCCAGGGCCCCTAAAATATATATATATATATATATATATATATATATATATATATATATATATATATATATATATATATATATATATATATATAAAAGAAGATTAAAGGATGTATGCAAACATAAAAAGAAAATATGAATGTATTTATTTGTTATGATGTTTTGTGACAGGAACACTTTTGCCTCTTAACAGTAACAACTTAACTTTTTTTAAAATTGGGGTATAAGAATTAATTTCTTCTAACATGGTAAAGGCAATGCAACCATTAAAGATCTGAAAAAAAAGTAAATAGATTTCCATCAAATCGGAGCAGGATTATAATAATAACAGTGTATAAAATGTATGTGTTAATATGACATAAGTCCAGGCCTGGATCCCACAGAGACACGCTCCAATCCTTCACGCGCATTACTCTGGCAGCTCACCAGGAGTGACCCGCTGAGAGCGTACTTAAATAAAAATATGACTCAATTAAGTCATAATGGCCGCTTCCCAGAACCATCCTGGCATTCACAGCTCTGGACTGGGAGCCTTCTGATAAATCCTATTAGCTTCTGTTCAATACTAATCCATGGAACCAATAAGCAGCTATTAAAAGTTCAAAAATTCACTGTGCTCAGAAATAACAGGATTAACTGATGCCAAAAGCAGCTCCGTGCCACATAGTCACAGGCAACAAAAAGCAAACAGCCACAGTGTATGTCCAAAGGTCAGTGCAAACTTTCAGAAAAAATGACAAAAGAAAACATAAATCTCAAAAACTTCAATCCTGGTCCTCTTTAGAACATTTTACAAACTTTAAAAACATTATGTGACAAAAAGAGAACATTTGTAATAAGTACTCTACTGGTGCCATAAAGAAAGAGGTGAAGAGACCAACAGGGGGCAGCAGAGTGTTGTGGTCTTTTGAACATACAATCAAAGTCCTTTCGGCCATGACCGAAAGGAGAAGATCCTGGATACAAGCGGCCGAAATGAGTTTCCTCCGCAGGGTGGCTGGGCGCACCCTTAGAGATAGGGTGAGGAGCTCGGTTACCCGGGAGGAGCTCAGAGTAGAGCCGCTGCTCCTCCACATCAAGAGGAGCCAGCTGAGGTGGCTTGGGCATCTGTTTTGGATGCCACCAGGACGCCTTCCTGGGGAGATGTTCCAGGCATGTCCCACCGGGAGGAGGCCCCGGGGAAGACCTAGGACACGCTGGAGGGACTACGTCTCTCAGCTGGCCTGGGAACGCCTTGGGGTTCCTTCAGAGAAGCTGGAGGAAGTGTCCGGGGAGAGGGAATGTCTGGGTGTCCCTGCTTAATCTGTTGCCCCCGCGACCCTGCCCTGGATAAAGCGGAAGAAGATGGATGGATGGATGGATGGATCAAAGAAAAAGAGCACTTCACTTCCTAAATTTTACAACAAAATAGAAAAAAAAATGTTTGAGAAATCATTGGAAACAGAATTGTACACCATTTTTTTGGATAAATGAATAAGAGCAGACTGGATGTAGAGGGCTTGTTGATTGGTCAGTGCTTCCTGGGTTTGTGGGGGAGGCAGCGGTTCATGCAACCGAGTGTTCTGAGGCAGAGAGGCAGTGCCAGAGTGTACAGGATTATTCAGACAGGCGTGGATGAAGCAAAACAGCTCCAGGTATCTTGAGGGGACATCATTATAACATGGTGGCAAGCTCATAATAGTTGCACGAGGATGTTCAGTTTGCAGACATTGCAGTTTAAGATAATGGATGCTCTCATTAGCTGCTCTACATGGCTTGTCAACACTGTATCAATCACTGCTAATAATACATCCCTAACCCTATTCTTCTAAATACCTGCATGTATCCTTGTTTCCTTTTATATCCATCTTCTCTGTGTTCTGGAGTTCTACTTTTAGTTCTATACCTAAAGTTCAATAAAGCTATATACTTGAGATTTTGAAGGCACTCAGTGCTTGAGGCATTTACACTGAACAGTCTCCAACATTTTGCCTCCGGCCCCCTGGCACCTTTTTTAGGATTTTTCAAATGTAATTTTTGCTCACATTTTGGCATTTCTTCTGCTAGGGTGATGATATTGTTGATGATGTTTACTAATAAATTAGGTTTAGTTCAGCATATTTTGTTACTTATTTCTTGTAGATTCAAATTAATTTTAATTCATTTCAGTTTTTTTCTTTTTTCTATAGCCCAGTATCTCAACAGCAGTTATCTCAAAGGGCTTCACAAACAGTTTAATTTAACATAAACACACAATCAACACAAACAATAACTACGCTAAACTAAACAAACCCAGGATATCCGTGTTCTTAGATCCTCCTTCTTGGTAAGGAAACACTCCTAAAAAAAACCCAGCTGTGGAAAAAAAAAGAAGAAACCTTATGGAGACCACATTGAAGGAGAGATCCTCTCCCAGGACAGACAGGCTATAAATGTGTTTAGGATGTTAAATAAAGCCCATTAGCTATATAAAATCATTTTTTTAAAATCTAGCATTGTTTAATTTTTCATGATGGTATTTGACAAAGATGTTCATTAATAAATTAATTTTAGAATTTCAGCACCACAAGTGGAAAAACCTCAGTTTTCTACTGTCTAGACAAAAAACTCACAATCTTCCTCTTAAAGCCCTTTTTGGTTCCATTGACTTGCATTAAAATCACTTATTTTCACTCTACTGCCATTACAATACAGAAATGTTCAATCATGTTAATTCCTCTGTAACCCTGTCAATCAGAGGCTAAAAAATACACAAACAAAAAAATCACCACCAGATCCACAATTTTCTCATTGCATTGTGGGAAATAATTGCTTTATAATTCCAATTAGATATAACAATGACTGTAGACCAGGCCTTTTAGAGCTTTAAGAGGAAAAAGTTTGTACCCTTTTTTGTAAGGGCAGAAAAAGTATGCATGTATTAAAATAAGTGTTAGGGCTTCCTGCACAAAAAAACACTTTGCCTATTTAAATAGTAAAAAAAAATAATATTTTATTTACAAACCATTGGAATTATGTAAGCAAACTGGCATTTAGAGGGTTAAAAATATGAAAATGAATTCACTTTTGCTGTGTATGATGAAGACAGGGGTTAATGATAAAAATAAAAAATAAAAATGTCTGAAAGAGTGTGATTTTTGTAAAAGAGGGCCTGAGGGTTGAAAATGGGTTGAATGTTGTACACCTCTGTTCTTACAGGAATTACTGGAGCTTAAAACTTTAAGATGGAGAAAAAAATGGGTGAGTAAAATGAAAGGTCAGAAGCGATGACCTCTGACATGTCTTTGCCCTGCTCATGCTGAAGCCTGGAGGTTACAAAGGTAGTGTTTAGAACCCCACTGTTAGTGATGACAGCCATATTAAAGTTTGGAGGTCCTTCAATGCCTTTACACTTTATAATTAGGATTTGTTCATTCGCAGGTCCCTCAGAGACTGAAGGACCTGTGCCCATTTCCCCCCAGAGGTCGAAGTGACCTTCCAGAGCCGGCACAGTCCGACCAGAGTCTGCCTCTGCCTCAGCTCGGTTCACACACAGAGAAGCAAGGATTGGTCTTCACCCGTTCTCCAACGGTGGGGCGGTGAACTGATAGGATGTCGGTCTCCGGGGGCCCCCGAGAATCTCGACACCACGGAGCACGGTGATAATTCACTTCTGGAGCACATTTTAGCACATTCTACATTAGCAGACTGTAACGATCGTGATGTCCGTCTCTGGGTCCAATGCACCAAGACAATTACAAAGGTAAGCCATGCATATCAGTCATGGGCCTGTTTGAAACACAGCCCAGCGCTCGGCTTCATAATGCACTAGTATAACCCTGTTTGGCAAATGGACACTTATTTATGAGCCATCGCCAGCCAGCTCATTACAGACTGGTGTCACCTTTCATTTTGTGAAATCTCCATGTTTTAGGTCAGCTCACAGCGCTCTGATGAGGCTGGGCAGGTGGGCTGGTGGTCATGCATATTATGGACTTTTGGCTCATTTTATGCTTTTCTCGGTTAATGATGGAAGAATATTACTCAAATATACACAGCATCTCCTGAAAGCAAATCCTAGTTTCATATCAAAAATTATACCAGAAAGAATACAAATTCAGAGTTGCATTGTGTTTTTTGTATTCAGAAATATAGAAAACAAACTCACAAATTACTTTTAGTCTATGTTGAATGGAAACATGCTGTTGCATTAGAAATCATCTGTGACAAAACTGTTTTAGCTGTCATCTGGGCTTTATTATCAGGGAGTGTAACAAACAAGACTGTTCAGAAATGTTCCCATTGGTTGGAGCTCTACAAAAATGTTCAAAATTGACTTATTGGCTGCTGCAAAAGCAGGAACAGTAGTTATGCTGTTGTGAGGTTAAAGGTAATGGAAGCAGCATGCACTCATACTGGTTTGAATACAATACTGCAGTCAGAACAATGACTGAATGAGCTGTAGGTTGCCAGTCTTTCCATTTTTCTGATTGGACGATGGGTGATGCAGTTTTAAAACCAAAACAAAAAATGTAAACATAAACAATGGGGCCATTATATAAAATATGTTTTTTTTGTTTGTTTGTTTGTTTATATATATATATATATTTATTTATTTGTGAATAAATTATCTGTACCATTGTTATCAGTAAAACGAATAGCTGATTTAAACATGTTCACAGCATATCAGGGACATATGTGGGTAATTTTTATGAAATATAAAAAAATACACTGCTCAAAAAATAAAGGGAACACTAAAATTACACACCCTAGATCTGAATGAATGAAATAGGCTGATCCAACTTTGATGTAATGTCCTTAAAACAAGTCAAAATGAGGCTCAGTAGTGTGTGTGGCCTCCATGCCTGTATGACCTCCCTACAACGCCTGGGCATGCTCCTGATGAGGTGGTGGATGGTCTCCTGAGGGATCTCCTCCCAGACCTGGACTAAAGCATCCACCAACTCCTGGACAGTCTGTGGTGCAACGTGGCGTTGGTGGATGGAGCGAGACATGATGTCCCAGATGTGCTCAATTGGATTCAGGTCTGGGGAGCAGGCGGCCAGTCCATAGCATCAATGCCTTCGTCTTGCAGGAACTGCTGACACACTCCAGCCACATGAGGTCTAGCATTGTCTTGCATTAGGAGGAACCCAGGGCCAACCGCACCAGCATATGGTCTCACAAGGAGTCTGAGGATTTCATCTCAGTACCTAATGGCAGTCAGGCTACCTCTGGCGAGCACATGGAGGGCTGTGCAGCCCCCCAAAGAAATGCCACCCCACACCATTACTGACCCACTGCCAAACCGGTCATGCTGGAGGATGTTGCAGGCAGCAGAACGTTCTCCACGGCGTCTCCAGACTCTGTCACATCTGTCACATGTGCTCAGTGTGAACCTGCTTTCATCTGTGAAAAGCACAGGGCAACAGTGGCGAATTTGCCAATCTTGGTGTTCTCTGGCAAATGCCAAACATCCTGCACAGTGTTGGGCTGTAAGCACAACCCCCACCTGTGGACGTCGGGCCCTCATACCACCCTCATGGAGTCTGTTTCTGACCGTTTGAGCAGACACATGCACATTTGTGGCCTGCTGGAGGTCATTTTGCAGGGCTCTGGCAGTGCTCCTCCTGTTCCTCCTTGCACAAAGGACGAGGTAGTGGTCCTGCTGCTGGGTTGTTACCCTCCTACGGCCTCCTCCACATCTCCTGATGTACTGGCCTGTCTCCTGGTAGCGCCTCCATGCTCTGGACACTACGTTGACAGACACAGCAAACCTTCTTGCCACAGCTCGCATTGATGTGCCATCCTGGATGAGCTGCACTACCTGAGCCACTTGTGTGGGTTGTAGACTCCGTCTCATGCTACCACAGAGTGAAAGCTCCGCCAGCATTCAAAAGTGACCAAAACATCAGCCAGAAAGCATAGGAACTGAGAAGTGGTCTGTGGTCACCTCCTGCAGAACCACTCCTTTATTGGGGGAGTCTTCCTAATTGCCTATAATTTCCACCTGTTGTCTGTTCCATTTGCACAACAGCAGTGAAACTGATGTCAATCAGTGTTGCTTCCTCAGTGGACAGTTTGATTTCACAGAAGTGTGATTGACTTGGAGTTACATTGTGTTGTTTAAGGCTTCCCTTTATTTTTTTGAGCAGTGTATATACTGCTCATAGCACCATTAAGGATAGAAGAGATGACTGGGACAGAGTCAGATTCCAGATAGTGTAACTTATCAATAACTTTCTATGCCTTAATTCTTTTGAATTGATTTTTCTTAGTGTAGGGGGCATGGTGGTAGAGTGGTTAGTGCTCTGGCCTCCCAGCAAGGAGATTGTGAGAAAATGGAAAGACCAAAAATGTTCCTTATATCATTGTAATTGGGTGTGTCCACACATATTGGGACCTATCTTGCCAACTGGTGCACGCCTGATCTTGGCGCAGACAGAGGTAATTTGATATTGTTGTGGACGCTCTCTCCGCCCAGTTCACTGCCGGTGCAGCGGGGTGTGGTCCTGTACAGGTGAGGTGTGTCAGGAGGTGGCTTAGTCTAAATCTAAGGCTTGGTGTGGAGCATGAGAAACCCCTCAATGAGCAGTGGCTTATTATTATCATTATTATTATTATTATTATTATTATTATTATTATTATTATTATTATTATTATTATTACAAGAAGAAGAATGATGAGATGAAAGGATGCGGCGCAGGTGACATATTGAGCAGAGAGACACTAGAGTTCACATGAAACTCACCAGAAGCTGCAGGTGGTTGTTTTTTGCCTTTCCTCTGCATAAAAGTATCCATTACCCAACACAGTGAGCCTTATCCAAATCTCCAAGGTAACAAAGAAAGTGCTTTTTTTTTTTTTTCTTTTCTTCCTTTATTTAACCAGGAAAGTCCCACTGAGATTCAGAATCTTTTTTACAGGGGCCCCATGGGGGACCTATTGTACATGTTTTTAGTGGTAGTGGAAACCAGAGCACCTGAAGGAAGCCTACACAGACACAGGGAGAACATACAAACTCCACACAGAAAGCAGCCCCACCCTGTCCAGGAATTGAACCCAGGGCCTTCTTGCTGTGAGGCAGGAGTGCTAAACACTATGCCACCGTGCCGTGTGTAGGCTATGTGCGTGTAAATCCAGCTTTTAAAATAATTATTCCTCATGGTAAAGAAGGGCTCAGAAGAGCAGGGTACGATCCAGCACCACACACAAAAACCCCTATGGAAAGAACACAGTGCGAACTCTCGCGGCCTGTGGATCATTCCCTGTTCATGTGGATAATTAATGAAGGTGACAGAGACGCGAGCTGAAGACGGAATACAGAGATGGAGAGAGCTAAAAAAAAAAAAAAAACTATTTTTATTAGCCCATCTTTTACTAATTAACAGCCCATGAAGTTTTATGAAAGTGGTTCATTGTAATACTGTTGATCCTCTCATGCTGTGAGTGGAGCTGGGACAGAGCTGCTGTGATTGGTTTAGAGTTTAGAGCAGACACCACCTTTGAACTTGTGCCAGCCCCAAGTCCAGCCTCTTTAGACCAAGTCCTGTGCCGTCGGGGAGAATCAATTTGGACACGCCCCTAGGTGCGGCGCGTCCACGCTGCCGTCTGCGCCAGTTGCCAAGATAGCACCCATTGTCTTTTTAGTGGAAGGTGTTAGACCTTGAGGAACTGTGTCTTTTGAATCTCTTCACTACCTCTAAAATAGTTAGGTCTCTGGTGAACATTTGTTTTTTTGAGGCCAAATGTTGTAATGCTACCTCATCAGATACATTCAGTGGCGTATCGCAATAGTTGAAGGGAATTACTTTTTAATTAGCTCTGGAGAAGATAAGTTATGCAACAAAGAACAGACTTGACAAGTTTTGGAAAATATAGAACATGTTCTAAGTTTCTTGAGAATAACTATATGGGTGTTGGTGATTGAATGGATGATAAGATAAAATAAATGTAATATTTATGACTGAAGCAATAGGCCTTTCCTTTTCTCTTTGATTGAAACATGTATATACATTGTATGTCTTATGTATGATGGCAAACCCATGAAGTTACACAATTGTAATAGGATACTGCACTTTTTCTTTTTGATAAATAAAGAAAATCTTAATAAATAAATGTAAAAAAAAAAAAAAGGAGCTATGAGAGCGGTCCTCGGCCGGCCTCACACAAACTACCTGGTGGAGTCTACATCTTCTCCCTGTGTAACCATGAGTTTTCTCCAGCTTCCTCCCACTGTCCAAAGACACACATATGTATGCTGAACTCTAATGGTAACTCTAATCCTTTCTGTTTATCACGGATTGGAACCAGCACATAAAAGTACACTGGTTTGTAACCTCTATGGCTGGATTATTGACCTTGATCTAAAGAAGTGACACATATGTGAATTTTAAGAGGAAGAGCATAAAAACATCTCACAATCCCATTGGCAGCATAAAAGCTTTTAACCCACTTGTCCACTTAAATTGTAAAATAAGTAAATAAATAAATAAATAAATAATAATAAAAATAATAATAATAATAATAATAATAATAATAATAATAATAATAATAATAATAATTGTTAAACTAGAGCACTAACAAAAAATGACTTCAATATTGTTATGTCTGAGAAAATGAAATGGGATTAAATGGGTTAATTGTGCACAGATTTTCTTCAGAAGGCATATTCCATAGTAATGTCAGGTTGAAAGCATAAATGTTGTTTTATGTATATTATATATTATATATATGTGAAGTCACGGTACACGGTGTTCTACAAAGACATATACTCCCCTGTATAAGAACGGCACAGTGTTTCCTGTCATCTCCTGTGTGCAGCCGTCCCGGGACAGAACTGGGCCGTTTCTGGAGCCCGGAGCCTCTCCAGGTTCAAAGATCCTGGAGCAGTCGATGAGCGCCTCACTCCGAGTCTAATGAGGATTAATACGTGGAGAGGAAGCACTCGACACAAATACCAGCACCCAGGGGACAAGGAGCAAGTCTGACGGATCACAGACTGCTGTGGCCCTCCACCAGAACACCCCTACGCTCCATCAGCACACACCCATCCTCCACCAGAACACCCATACCCTGCATCAGCACTCACCCACCAGCATCTTCTCTGAAATATTAACATGTTTGTATTTATACTATAGTACAAACATATTTATAAAAAGCAAAAAAACCACAAATTTGTTAAATACAAATGCCCTAAGTTCAAAAAATGAATGACTGCATTTACATGAAAGAAAACAATGGTTCACAAAATAGGGTATGGGTATGCAAAAAGATGTGAAACAAAACAAGAAATGAAAAATTTTACAACCCAGGAATTTATTTATTTTTTTCACAATAGAACACTGATAACAAAACAAATGTTTATAGTGAGAAATGTTACACTTTTATGCAAAAAAAATTAGCTCAATTTCAAATGTGATGCCTGGTGCAGGTCTCACAATAGTTGGGTCAGGGGCAGGTTTACCATGAAGTAGCATCTCCTCTTCTTTTCAAAACAGTTTGACGATGTCTGGGCATCGAGGTTATGAGTTTCTGGAGTTTTGGTGTTGGAATTTGGTCCCATTTTTGCCTGATATAGGTTTCCAGCAGCTGTTTGTGGTCATTTTTGATATACAACTGTGACTTGCAAACAGCTTGATTACATTTAGAAAGTGGCATATAAACAAGATTTTATTTTTGGAATGTGAGCTGGTGATACTGAAAATACAGGTAAATATTTAAATTTCACTGTAAGAAATTTTATTTGATGTCTGCTGTGCTTACAGATTTTTTTTTTTAGTGCACAGGAGTAGGAGGTGCACGACTGGGGATCTAATGGCTGAAGGGGTACGGGACGAACTGCACTAGAATACTAGTGAGCATAATCTGAATAAAATATTCCCATGTAAACAGTTTTAGAAGGTTAGATTAAGGTCATATTTAGAATAAGCCTTGGTCGAAATATGACAACTGAGTATTGTAATATTATTTGCATTATTGGAGCATGTAAACTCCTCAATCACATTAAAGCTTACACTCAACATTTTTGTGAAAGGTGCAGGCTGCTTGGCTTGCTTTTATTATGAAAAAACATAATATTAGCATATTATAATATTAGCATAATATTAAACAGTGTTTTACAGCTTTTGCTTTGTGAATCTAAGCATTGCATTTATTGTTTAATGTTAACATTGCATTAAAGACAAGTCTAGAAAATATACAGTGTGTTGTTAAATGTAGTAAAGTGCAGCTCTGAAAAATTAATGCACAGAAAGCTTGGGATAAACAGGAAGTCTACTGTTTTATATTAGCATTAGCTATACCGCCAGCCTCACACCGCCACAAACAAGGAATTTTCTTGTTTGTATTTAACATTCGCCATGCCTTTGTGTTTTAAATTGTCCTTCAAATCGCTTTATAGCCAATGTATTAGAAGTTGCATGGTGATTTGGTTAATACACCAGAGACTCTTCCTGTTGCAACCAGACTCATTGCCAAAAGTATTCACTCGCCCACCCAAATAACTGAATTCAGGTGTTCCAATCACTTCCATGGTCACAGGTGTATAAAATCAAGCACCTAGGCTGCAGCTTTGTGGTAAATTTTGTGGAAAGGTTTGGGGATGGCCACTTCCTGTTCCAACATGACTGCACCAGTGCATAAAGCAAGGTCCATAAAGACATGGATGAGTGAATTTGGTGAGGAAGAACTTGACTGGGCTGCACAGAGTCCTGACCTCAACCTGATAAAACAACTTTGGGATGAATTAGAGCAAAGACTGTCCAACATCAGTGTCTGGCCTCACAAATGCGCTTCTGGAAAAATCATCAAAAATTCCCATAAACCTTGGGGAAAGCCTTCTCAGAAGATTTGAAGATCTCAAGATCTGTTATAGATGCAAAGGGTGGGCCAATGTTATATTAAACCCTATGGATTAAGAATTAAAGTCACATGTGTGTTAGGTGTACAGTGACTGGAGTAGGCAATAGTGAAGTGTCTTGCCCACTATGCACTTTTTGAGCGAGGTTTCAAACCGCAGCAGTTGGTGGCCAAATGCTTGTATGTAACCAGGAATATTGCTGTTCCACATGAAAACACATTAATCACAGTAAAACCAAGGCACTCTTCATTTACCTGAAGTATAAAAAGCCTTTATTTCATACATATTTCATCATTCAGCACAGAGACATTTTGGACAATTCTCATTTTCCATCTTAGTATAATGGCATGTTTTAATTGATTGTGCTTACACTTTTAATAGCTTTACAAATACAAACATACAGTGGATCTGGATAAAAGCAGAGACCACTGCAATATTAATAATGTTAATTTTATTTTTGTATTTCAGTGAAAAACATACTGAGAGAGACTGTCAGACTTATTATAAGTAAAAAAAAAAAAAAAAATGTTGGAAACTGAGAAACTGATATTTTTAAAGTTGTCATTATTTTTACATTACTTACCATTAGAATGAGCCTTATCCTACAGTCACAAGATGGGCACCGGAATTGCCACTGAAATAGTTGCCATGGCCTCTCAGTCTCAGTCCAACAAGAGTTCATTGTCCTGACAGCAAAAGTTTTCTTATAACTGTAACATGATCCAGGTTGCACCATATATATAATATATGCAGGGGTAGATGAAGTACTCAAAAGCTGTACTCAAGTAAAAGTATTGTTACTTCAAAAATAACATTACTCAAGTCAAAAAAAGTACCCAACAAAAATTTTACTTCAGTAAAAAGTATTGACTATTAGAATGTAGTACATTTGAATGTTTTTGCAAAATCTTTTTTGTTTTCTTCTTCTTCTCCTTTGTCTTCATCTTCTTCTCCTTTGTTTCAAACCCTGAACCTTCTGATTGCAAGTCAGATGTGCTACCCACTAAATGACAGAGGACAAAAACTACTTTTAACGCCTTAGAGAATTTCAAGTTTTACTCAAGTAACAAATCATCCAAAATGCACTCAAAAAAGACTTTTTCATCCAAAAATGTATTCAAGTTTTACCCATAACACACCGATAGAAAGCACATGAACAGAATTCCATTATGTTGCCACAGTTAAATCAGGAGTGGACCTTCACAGCTGTATGTTTGTGCTGAAGCTCTCTCCCCAGTCGTCCCTGCAGCCTGTGGAGGGTCACACACTGACTCAGAGGTGGACAGTGCAGTGTGTTTTGGCTTCATCTGATCAGGGCCAAACAGATGGCTCTGAAGAAGGCTGTTTACACTCCACCATCACACGGCAGGGGACCTGTCTGTGTCCAGCAACAATCAGTGACAGCTCACTGAAGGACGCTGTGCGCGCTCTGGCCTGGTGCTGGTCCTGGCTACTGCTCTGCTCTGCTCTGGAGGACACAGGCCAGGCTCAGGGTCAGCCAAACAGCCCACATCCAGCCTGCCACCCGCAGACCCCACAGACCGGAGCGGGATGAGGTCCAGCAGACGTACTGTAAATGTGAGTGTAAACAAGGACAACGCTGCTGTCAGTCTACCTGTGTTTAAACATCACAGGTCGGCTCAAGAAAGTGTGGCTTTCCTGTCATGCTCTCAGGTTTATCAGTTTAAATACTTCTGCCTAACTGTGTAGAGTTTTCATGTCCTTGTGAGTGACTTTGGTCTGTGTTTGGGTCCAGCTTCCTCCCTTCATCAAAAAGTATGCATGTTACTGGTGGATTAGTGGTTAAATGGCCAGTAGCAAATTGATGTGACACGTTAACGTCAGAGCAGGTTTCAACCACTAATTAAATTGGACATTGTGCAGCTCACAGTGTTGCCAACTATTTTTAATGGGAAGTAGCTAGACCCTGCTCAAAAAGTTGCTAAATATCATCAAATTACGTCATTTGCATAATAGTGACGCCATCACACCTAATTTGCATAAGACACTGTAAACCTGGATATTGAATGTACTAAAGTTTTCAAAGTAAATGTGAAAGTTTTGGCTCATTACTACCATAGTTTTAGTGTATTCTGCTAGTTTGACCATACTGCTGTGTGTGTGAAATATTTTAAGTTGAATGAATTTAAAACATTAAGTTTTAGCCGCTATCATGCCAGGACAGAAGGTGGCAGTGTGCAGCTGGTTGAGACTCACTAATAATTAGACAGAAGAAGATGAAGCACATGTTGTCTACATTCAAGGACTGCAGTGCAAGGTAAGAGCTAATCTTTAAACATCACCACAACAGTGACAAAATGGGCTAATATGTGAGTATACTGTGTTTGTTCGAATGTTAACTAACATTTTGGAGTGGGTTTGGGAAGTTTATCTTTAACCCTCTAAGCGCCAAAGTGGCAGAATTGCGACAAGCAATGTTGCTAAAAATAACAGCCCCTACGTCCTATTAAAATGTTAAATCTTGTTTTTACTCCCTTTCTCTAGGTGTCAGACACCCAGGACTTAGTTTCTGGCAGAAGATAGAGAATCATATATTGTCATTCAAAATCTTTGAAGAAGATGTGCTCAAAGGTGAGCAAGTCTCAGGGGGAGTGGCGTAGGACGCCTCCGTGGAGTAGATTCCTCTACAGTTTTGAGAGAGGAAAAGGCGAAGGTAGCTAATAAAATGTACAGCACTGATGAAGCAGTAGCTTTGATAACTTCTGATTCTGAGGGAGAACATCTACTTTTTGAACCGAGTGAGAGTGAAGAGAGCCGCGAAAGTGAATGTGCGAGCGAGGAGTGGTTTTCTGGTGGCGGCGCGTGAGCTATGCTCACAGTCACTGCACACGGCGTTTCTCCGTCACTCTGCCCACTGTAGGTGACAGAGGCAGGTCTGCATTTAGTTACTCTGACCCTGGGAGTGAACATGAGGTTGGGAATAATGCAGTTTTTAGAGGGAGATGTGCGCGCGGGGCTGTAGTTCGTCCTGCGGAGGCAGCGCAGCACGGAATCTCTGCAGCCGCAGTACTAAGAGTGAAATCGGCGGTTTGGAGTGAAATAAATGTACACCAAGCACTCCCCGTTTATTCACGCACTTTTCCCCGCAGAAGAGGCAGAGGTGGGAGAAGAGAAAGGCGTGGGGAGAGGCAGGTGTTGCAGCGGGCGTGGTGGGAGCAGCGTGGCCAGTATAAACAGCACTGATGAGGCTGGCATCACCTGAGACAGGAGGAGGTTTATCAGGCGTGGATACAGCAGTCTGATGAGTCTGCTGGTTAGGCCATGACAAACTACCTAGTTATGGAACATTAGAGGTTATAGTTTACTAATGTTGGTTTAGAGTTTACCGGGTTTCTACTCATTTATTAATTGGAGAAAAAGACAAAAATACATAATTCAGCACATCCTGCCTGATAATGACGTCACAATATGCAAAATATATGCAGATTAGATGCCTATAATTACTACATTCATAAACTTTGGTTCATAACTGACATTTTTCTCATTTACATTGATTTTTTTTTTTTTTTTTTTTTTTTTTACCCAAAAGGGAGCGTTAATGTTCTGGCCACAAGGAAGTGACTGTATGACTGCTCTCATCTATAACATTATGATGATGCCTGACCTGAAACTGAATGAAAGCCCTGTTAATTTATATAGCATAAGTGTGTTTGCCATTAAAACTGAGCAGACAGTGCGTCCTGCTCACTGCTGTGTGTGGCTGAGTGACAGCTGACAGGCCACTCACAAAAGGGCAAAAAGGGCGGAGTTATCAGTACTGCTACTGCTTTGCTCCTCTCTCACTAAACGGGGCAGAAACAGAGCGGAATGTGTGCAGGGAAAGCAGGGAAAGGACACCTTACGCTCTCCCAGAATGCTTCTGACACCTTTTTAAAGTTGTTAAAGGTCCCTCAAAATGACACTCAATTTGTTGCTAGTCGCTTTTTAAGACAAAAGTGACTGAAAAGTCGCTAAATCTAGCCTCAAAATTGCTAAGTTGGCAACAGTGACAGAGTGTTCCCCGCTTTAGGCCCATAACAACTACAGGCTCCATCCCCCAGCAACTAACAATGGGATAAAGCAACTGTTTCACATCTATATTGTTAATTTCCTGTAATTATCAGGAAGGGCATCAGGTGTAAAAACCTATGCCAGACTCAGAGGGATCGCTATGGCAATCTCTGAAGAAAGGAGCTGTATTTATTGTTACTGAAGGCGTCGACAAAACAAACACAAATTTGACTCCCTGAACATTAAGGAAGAGTCAATTTTATTTGACCTAAAATTCAGGGTGGTCAAAAAATATATGTAATTGAAGTCCATGAGCAGTCCCAGCAGTGGGAAAATACACTTGGGAGACAATCACAAACTTTTCTCAATGTAGAAAAAATAAACATGACAGAAACATAAAACATGTCAAGATAAGCAAAAAAAAACCAAAAAAAAAAAAAACCTGGGACCTCCAAAATCCTACCTGTCATACAAAAAGTATAAAGCCTACAGTTCAAGCTTACAGTTCATCCAAAAAAACTCTAAACTCAGTCAAAATCACCTAGACACGTGTGGTCAAATGTTATCAGTTAGATTTTTGATCAAATTTTGATTGTGGCTGTAGTGAGCCATTTTAAGAAGTTCAAAAACTTGTGACTCTTCCACAAACATTGTCAGATTTGAATGGACCCAGTGGAGCACTTGTACTCATTTAGGACCTGGACTTTTTAATGTGTGCATGAAACCCCAGTCTTTAAAAATTACTCTCTGGCATCCCCTGCAAATATTTGTCTTATAATATTAAAAAATGTGTACTTCAGACAAAAGCTGTAATCTCACTGATCCAGAGCTGACAGGTGAAGACTGAGCCCAACAGGCCGCCTCTCTGCTCTGCTCTGATGAACTGCCATACACTCTGCGGTGTATTAATTGTCTTTGATCCCCCCACAGTTAACCTCCCCCTGTCTGCCACTACAGAGCCCACTCCCCTTTTCCTCAGCGTGTCACTTTTCATTTGATCTGACCAAACATTTAAATAGGTGCAGGGTTTGTTGTCTTAGTGGCTTTGGATCACTGTCATTCTGCTGAAATGAGCCGAACAAACGCAGTCCCCTCAGTCCCGACCACAACACGATCCGCCTCTCTACACAAACCCAATTATTGTCAGTGATTACTCTGGAATCGGGTTGTTTGATTGGACGGTGGATTACAAAAGCTACCACCATGAATTTAATGGCAGAGGTAAAAGTGTCTTTTTTGCTCTTGTCATTGGCTTTGACTGCGGTCTGCGGTTTATTGGACAGCTGTAGAGTGGCCCATTTTTGAGCTAATGTCTATAGGCTGTGGTGCTTCAGGGACAGCTGCTTCATTACAGCTGTGTTTCTTATTATTAAGAAACACAGCTGTAATGACAATGATACATTATTAGAAAAGTTGAAGTTAGCCAATGCTAATGCTAAAAACTGGAGCTAACAAATTTGCTAACATATTTGACAGTTTGTATTTTTAGTTACAGCAAGGTTCAAAACAAACCCCTTCCTTCTGTGTCTTTTAGCTTAAATAAACCATAAATATAAATAAAGATGTAGTTTTGACACAGACCTGTCCATGCTGTGAGTTTTCTGAAGAGGACGGTTCCAAACTGCTGCGCTCAGATGAACTGTACAGTTACACTGAGCTCCAACCAATCACACACCAGCACAAACAAGCTCAGCCAATAAGAGAGTGACATTTTTTAAATGGGAGGCGGGACTAGCCTAAGTGTCACTAAACACAGTATTTTAGGATAAACTTTTAACTTGTGATTTTGGGATAAAGTGTATCCTGTATTTTTAGGTGACATCACTTGTATTAAAGAGGTAATATTGGAAAAAAGTATCTGATATTTTAGTGTAAATATATTACCCAAAATAACCAAGTAACAGTGAGTGGTGGTCTTCCTTGATCTACGTAAGGCCTACTCTTGAACAAGTTGAACAGCTACAATCTTTCCAAGCAAACTCAAAGCTGGATAAAATCTTATTTTTGCAACCGACATCAGTGTAACACAGGGGTGTCAAACTCAATCGGAGCTGGGGCCAAAATTAGAAAACCAGTGTTGGTCGTGGGCCGAATAAGAGAATTGTATAAATAATAAAGCCAGCCTACTGTATTTTTGTTCTCAGTTAGGCTACAATAGGCTTTTTAACATAGAATAATACTTCCCCACAGAACTACAGGTGTAGATTTGTGGTTTTAACAGGCTTTGTAGTTTTGTTTTAAATCAGAACTTGGAACTCAACAAATAACAACAAATAGGCCACAGACTACTGACTAACACTGGCCAATTATTTATTAAGTATTATTTACTGCCACAGTTACCTAACTCATCATATAAGACAGGTGTTTTCATCAGGTCCACTCTGTTTTACTGTGACAGTGGGTGCTACCAGCAGATAAATATTTAGGTGCATGTCATGCCCCTTATGTAAGCCCAGCACAACTCAGCTCCTACACACAAACACGTATTATAGGCTTATTTAACATTTATTGAGCAAACTACTGTCCACCTCTCTGTCCTCTGCAGGACACAGTGTGAGCAGGATGAGACCTGTTTCTGGGCAGGTTTAGCTCGCTGTGTGTTAATGAGTGCATTAGAGCACAAGTAGCGACAGAGAGAAAGGAAAAAGAGCGACAGAGGGCAGTGCTGTGAATGAACTTAGACAACTCTCTGCTGATAACTTGTTTTACTGACACAACTTGGTTTTCTGTTTTTAAAGACGTACGGTTTGTAAAGGTGATGTTCTTACACTGCTGTGCGGTTGGAGCCTGTTTTTATTGCTGCCACATTAGCTCAACAAACAAAGTGTAGAGTGTTTACAGAGAGTCCCACCTGTTTAAGAAGCTCCTGCTCTCACTGACCCCTCTTTGCCCATTTCTTTTGTGGATGTTGAGGTGATAATGTACGCTGATGATATAGTACTCTACACTAATGGAAAATATAAAACAGAGGTTGCTATCAAATTAACAAAGAAAGTACAAAAAGTTGCAAAATAATTGCCAAATTATTGTCTTACTTTAAATGTTGATAACACTGTGTCCATGTTTTGTTTTGTTTTTTCTCAAATAAGTGCAAACCATCCTCCTGAAATTTCTATAAATGGGCAAAAACTTGAAAATACACTGAAATTTATTCTTAAAAATTTTAAACATATTACAGATTCTTTGACCATTGAGCCCTCAAATACTTATTTAAATACTATGATTGTTCCACACTTCTTGTACTGTATGACAAGCTTTTCTCAAGCATGTACAACATCTCTATCACCACTATAACCATTATACAAAAGAGCACTTAAAATACATGACAAAAAACCTCATATGTACCACCACTGTAACATACTTATATAACATCCTCAGTTTTGAAAATCTTAAATATTAAAATGTTAAAAATAAAATTCATTTTATTTAAAATAATTCACAACTTAGCTGCTCCCCCTTTAAGAAAATTTGTGAATCTTACATCAGAAAAAAAACTTCTAGAAGCAAGCATTTGGCAGTCAGAGGAGAATGTAGAGTCCCAAGATGTAAAACCTTATTTGGCCTATCTTCTTTCTCTCATAGAGCCACAAGTCTGACACATAGTAGTGAGTAGTTAGCATGTGAGTGAGTGAGTGTGTGAGTGAGAGAGACAGTATGTTTGAAATGATTTTTAGAATTTGCTCGAGTGGTTGTTTTTTGTGGACATAATATGAATGATGTACTGGTAAAATGTTCTTAATTTACATAAACCTTCTGTTAAAATCTACTGTAACATCTACACAGTGCAAATTCTGTGTGGAGAAGCCAGCCGACCTAAACATGTAGAGTGCAGAGTGTCGTGCACCATACAATCCAGCACAAGCTCATACAACGTTCTGTCTGAACCCGATCAGATCCAACTGATCAATTAAATTGAATCAATTAAATGAATTATGAGCCTGATTTAAACTCAACATGTTTAACCCTTATTCTCCCCCTGTACATTGTTGTATATTTTTATTTTGTATATTTTTCCAATTTTTTTAATGTAATGTTTTTTACTCTCCCATGTCATTTAAACTCTATACCCTTTTAGAACCCTCGTGTACACAAATCATCATGCATATTTTTTTTCAACTTTTTTTTTTTTTGTGTGTGTGTATCTCTACTACTTGAAATCTACTCAAAACTCTTTAACCTTTAAATGCCAGTTTTATTATATGAATTTTGAAAAAAAAAATCCCCAAACCAGGACAGGCTTTGGTGGTGATTAGAGTCTTGGATGTGTCAAAGATGAGCAGGCAGCAAAATTGATTTTACTGCATTTTTTACAGATACTTTCTTTCAAAATCTTAGTATCAAAAAACTGCCCCATTGGCTTCCATTAAAAACTTTTTTTTTTTATTCCTACTGGCATTGTAGTATAAAATGATTAATTCTGCAATGTCAGCATTTCATTTTGAAGAAAAGTAGTGAAATTTGCCATGTTTGCTGTATTTTATCAGATTCAATCATTTTCCTAGTGTACGCCGATTCATGAGGAGCTTGTATTTTTCCCATAGAATATAATGGGGCCATGTGATTACCAGGAGACTTGACTTCCATCAAAAAACATATTTTTTCTATCTCACACTATCTCTCTTCTATTTTTACTATCTCTCACTATCTTTTACAGTCAGAAATAACTCAATCTGTGAGGTCAGCATAGAATACAAAAATAGTGACATTTGAAATGTTTACACCAGATTCAACCTTTTTCCCATTGTAGACAGATGCATGAAATTCTTGTATTGTTGCCATATTATATTATAGAGCCATGTGATTACCAGGGGGGCCTACAATGTCTCGTGGTGTAAGGCTGTGACAATGATGGGCCTATAACTGACTAGAAATGTCATAATTCTCCTGTGACTAAGCTAATGACTACCCTGTGCAGTCCCAGCAGTCCCCTTAGATCCCAAAGCATTACCATTTTTTTCTCTCTCCACTTTTCTTCTCGAGCCTTTTATTCTTTTCAGTTAAAGAGCTCCGCCAACAAAATAAGAAGAGTGATAATTAATGGCACAACATGTTTCTCATTTAGAATCTAATCTCAGAGAGGTGGACACAAATTATCCAGCCTAATTGAAAAGCGTAAGCTGTAATGCGCTCGTTGAAAGGCTGCGGAATGGAGTAATAGCAGCGCTCTAATGTAGCTTCAATAACGCGCCTTTTAGTGCTGCTTGTCTTCACTCCGCTGCTAAATGAACGACCGCGGACACTTTGTAGAGGCTGAATTACAGTCAGATCTGTGTGGAGTGGGTTGGCATAATGATCTGGGCTGAAGTCGGCGTTCGGCTGCTAACTGCTAACTGCATCTCAAACCAAGGAATTACACATAAGCCATTTTCCTTATGTGTTTAGAGCAAAATGTGTATTGTCCTCAATTGTAAAACCATGTCATTTCTGTTCAATCTCAGGCTAATCATTAAAGGTTTGGGTTTCTCCATTGGAAAAAATGTGCAACAGCAGTGTAATTGGTAGAAACCTGCATGTTGGTAATGGTAATGTTGTGAGTTAAATTGCAGGTAAGAAATTGTAAGTACACTCAATAACATCAGCATAGTCAACAGACCTCGCAGTCTAGCAGCTTAGCTCAGTACTAAACATTAGTAATGGAAATGGCTTGGGCGATGAACAACCCATTGTCTAGGGCAGTGGTTCTCAACTGGACTGGATTCAGACCATAAAGTCGAGTCACGACCCAAATAAAAATATATTTTATCTTATCAAATCAATACATAAAACACTGTGCAGCTGAACCTGAGGCAGAATATTATCAGAATATTACAGTCTGCCAACACAAAAAGAACACACACATCAGAGGAAACACATATAATAAGCTGCATTTTCATTTAAAACCTTAAAACTTCACTTAAGCGACTTAAGCCTTATTATCAGACTGAATAATGTTTTCGTGCACAAACACAAAATAATGAGTTTCAAAGACTTAAACAGACTCAAAACACTGTAGCCTACAGAACAATGTCCTATTAAAACAAGTGACTTTTTCGAGCACTGATGGCATCAGTATAACGGTGACACTGCACAATATCCAAGCAGAGGTTAAATCACTGCCCCATATCTGCTGCTCGCATAACCGCAGCAACGTCAATGAGCTGAGCCGCTGCACATGTTCACTCTGAAATGCCTGGGAGCGCGTACATCCTCTTCTCGCCTCTAGCAGGAAGGCACCTGTGCCTTGAGTCCAGGCCACAGCTCCACCGAGGGCCCACTATTCTCATTGAAGCTTCGGCCAGGCTCTGCAGGATTCAGCGGAGGGTGAGCGGTGGGACAAAGCAACAGTGATCAGTGCCCACACGCAACTCGCTCCACGCTGCTTGTTCATCAGAGAGCATCAATCCTCAAGAACAACCCACAGCACAGTCTGCTTCTTTTGACCAGGCAAAGGCCTTCCACCCACTGAAAATCGAGTTGAAAATCACTGGGTGTCCTATAGGTCGCTGTGGAAATAGCTCCAGGCATGCATCCCTAAGGAAAAAAAAGAGATAGATAGAAATTTAAATATTTTAGAAATAAGTTGACAACTTTTCAGGCTTTTTGAAACAGTGCTGACTTTTTGCATTAGTATTTCAGGGTTTTATAACTTAAAGTAAAGTATATGTGGAAAACCTCTTTGCAGAGAATGCTTGGATGATATGTGTATCTCCCTGCTGGCAAGGTGGGCTAATAAATAAAGAGCATGGATATTAGCAACATGACACAGAATGTGGAGACAAAAAAAACAAAAACATTTTATACAACAAGCAACAAATAAATCTCCAGAGGAAGAGTGGTGTCTGCTTTGGAACAGTCCTGGACATGACCCCCCCTCCCTCTTCTTCCCCAGTGCATTCCTCCTGGAGCCAGGGGGAGTCTGTTCAGATGTGTTCAGCAGCGGGAGAGGGTTAATTATTACTGACCTGGGCGGAGCTAGGGCACCTGCTGTTCCGCTCTGATTGGTCCTCTCTGGTGGAGGTGCACAAGTGTCACACTGGGCCTCTTTATCAGGCTGTGAGGAGAAACCTGCCGAGCTAAACGTGTACAGAGTCATGTGCTCTTTTGTGGGATGGCAGCCAGTGGTGAGAGGGACAGGAGAGTTCTGCTCTGTCCTCAGCCCACAGTGGGACTCTGAGGGCCCAGCTGAGACTGATACCCACAACCATCAACTCCATCCTGTTACAATGACCTGAGAGGACCCAAGTGCAGCTGGTCACAAAAGGTTCACAGCTGCAACTTTTGTCAGTGGTACAAAGAAAAATCCAAGGCTTACACCAATCAAGAGGCATTCCTTTCAAAGTGGGTCCCAGAGCTCCAGCAACCCAACAAACACAGGACTGCAGCCAGGGTTTAGGAATGAGTGAGGTCCAGAACTTGCCTTTAAACCAAAGAAACTATCAAATACAAAAATGCAAAAAGAATTTACCCACTAACAGTCAGAGAGCACAGACCTCTGCCAAGGCATTATCCCTTTCTCATGAGAGTTAACAGTAACCTGGTGCCTTGTTTATTAAAGGATGCGTAGGACCTTTACTAAGCAAGGGTGTACACTGCAAAAATATCTATATCTACATTTGTTAAAATGACTTGAATTTAGATTATTAATCTTCATTTAAGTAATTTTCACCAGATTGGATTTATTTACTTATTAGGTTACTTATTACTAGATTATTTGACTTTGTTTATTTCTTCCCTGTTTCAAGCTTTTTTTTTTACTTATTTCAAGCAAAATTATCTGACCATGGGGTAAGGAAATTACACTTACCCCATAAAGGGGAAACTGCTGCAAGTGTGCACATCAAAAACACAAAATGTACATTGTTTTTAACTGTTTTTGTTCCTCTACAGCTCTGTCTCGGAAATAAACCCTTCTGTCTCAGCACATGGCATGTTTCAAAATCTGTGAATATCCCAGTTAAATGATTACTAAATTAGTTGACAATTAATCCAATAATCGATTATAATGAATTAACTTGATTAGTTGTTGCTGCCCTATTTTAAACCAAACTCACAATACTTACTTTAAACCAATTCAAAAATGTAATTGAGTAAAAAGTACAGATACTTGCTCTAAAATGTAGTGGTAGTAAAGGTACAAATTACTTAAGTAAAGTACAGATACATAAAAATTGTACTTAAGTAAAGTAACTAATGCCTGGTTCACACGGCAAGACAATTATGCTGATTTTTGACCCAATTCTCCCCTTCTGACAATCTTAAAGACACCCCAATTATCGTAAAGGCACTAAAGATAATCTTTTGTGTGTACTTTGGTCTGGCATGCTTTGGTCTGCTTGGACGGATGTCAGAACCGCTCCTGATCTCAAATTGGGGATATTCAACATGTTGGATTGTCTTGGCCCGATATCGCAGCATGTGTGGTGTGCCCCGAGGATAAACGAGCACGCACCCTGTTAAATGTGATGTGTAGCCAATCAGAAAGCGAGGTGAAGGAAGCACAGAGGGGAATCCAAAATCAAAACAGCTGTCATGGCAGACCAGAAAGTCCAGAAAATCCTTTAACCCACGCCTTCTGTTTTTTCTCTGGAATAAATAGTCCACAAACTATAGCAATTGCTTCTTCATCATCTGCCATGTTTGTGTACGCCAAAGTCATGTTTAATTTTGAGGTTTTGTGAGATTTCCCGTCTGACCTGGGAATGTTTGTGAGTGTAATCTTTTCATGTGTGGTGTGTTGTCTTTGCCGTGAGAGACCCCATGTGTGGGGTCTCTTAGGGTTTGAAAATCTTCTGACAATTTTAAAATCTTGCTGTGTGAACCAGGCATAAGTATGTTTACTTTGTTACATTCTACCACTTTTTTTTTTTTTTCTGAGAAATATAAAGTGAAAATTAACTGCATCAAACGTGCACCAAACTTGCATCACTTCTTCACTTCTTCTTGCTTCACTTCTCCATGAGGGTCAACTTTGTGCACTGTCTCCAAAATGTGCACACGCCAGGGTGAGACCTGGCGTAGAGATACGCAAGGTTTCACGGCTTGTTGGATTTTTATAGATCCCACGTTTGGCCCAGAGAGAGCTTTATAAATGAAGCCCCAGTTTTGGTCTCGACATCTCACACACCTGAGACCCCTTTTTGCTCGGTGGTTATCGAGGCTCAGACTACGACCAAGATTTGCTATTTATTTATTCAGTCTTTTTACTGTTTCTTAGCATTTGTGTGTGTTTTTAAGGATTTGTCCATAGGTTGTTTGTTAGGCTTGTATTTTTATGTTTTGTCTGTTTAAATGTTGACAGTGCACTACCAACTCCTTGCAACCAATGTGTTTTTTTTTATACTGCAAATGGCAAATAAACTGAATTGAACCAAACACGGTTTCATATGTGACATTTTTTTTGTATGACTAAAACTTTTGGGGGGTTACATTTGTGCGAATGAACAATATTATAAGGACATGCTGCAGTATTGGCCAGGCACGGTCTCTGCAGTAGACTTGTGGGCTGCTCTGCTCTGCTCCACATCAGGCAGCTGCAGCTCTCATATTTTGGTGTGAGTTTAGGATCAAAGTTTCTATCTGAGTGCAGCGGTCACTCTCCAGAGTAGTACAAAGCACAACAGCTACTGTATGTCTGCAACAAAACCCCTAAACACGCAGCAGGACACAGACATGAGCTACAGCTACAGTCCAATGCCCAGTGTGACATTGTTCAGTAAACGTGTTTGTTTAGCTATAGGTGTATTGTTAACAGCAGTCAACGCACCAGGTCCTGCAGTGAAGGGTTCAGCAACAATATGACAAACAGAGCATACCTAAGGAGGAATACATTATATACAAAATCTGTTTTGTTTATTTGATCTCTTATTGTATTATGAGAGTTTAGAGTGAGAGTTAGTTCTTTTTAGTAGTGTCAAATGTTCTATCCTAAACCTTTGGAAATCTTTGCTCAAAAGCAGACCTATCAGACAAAGCTGTGTTATTGTTAATATATATGTATGTTTTCAAAGTGTCTGACTTCAAATAGTCATAGTTTTTTTGTTTTTGTTTGTTTGTTTGCAAGTTGATTATGGAATTTTTATGTGTGTGTATACTATTTTTCATTTTCCTTTGTTCTTATATAACATATTCCTTTTTACAAGCCTTTTCCAAACCTTCAGGCTTGTTCTTCAGGGTTGCAACATACTTTTGACATTCTGCTCATATTATAAGAACAATTGAAGTCATAAAATATAGTAGCAGTCATAATAATAATAATAATAATAATAATAATAATAATAATAATAATAATTTGTGTGGATAGGGGCACCCGTGGTCCAGGTAAAAAAATCTGTAGGATGATGATTTTACTAGTGCCAAAGGTCTATAGAGGCACTTGAAGTGCAGTGTTTTGCCCTGGCACATCAACACTATCTGAACATACACTTTTAAACTTATAAAAATATATCTTATACTACAGGTCTGGAAACAGGACATGCTATGTTAGATTTGTTTGCCAAGTGTCAGACCAGATGTTATTGGGTGTCTTTAGGTCATTCAGAATGAATCAGTGCAAAGGGTTAGTTTGAATAGCACACTAGTGCAGTAGTTCTCCATCTGTGGCACATGTACCATAGGTGGTATGTGGGCTTCTTCTATTGGTACTCAGGAGTTTTTTGTAGTTCAAGTCCTGATTTAGTTTAATTTTGAGAATATTTTATATCTGTGTTAGTCCTGGTTTATCTGGGGTTGGTCCTGGTTTAGTCCTGGTTTATTCTTGGTTTAGTCTTGGTTTAGTCCAGGCGTAGTCCTGGATTTGTCCTGGTTTAGTCCCATATTTGTCCAGGCTCAGTCCTGGTTTAGACCTAGATTGTTATTGGTTTAGTCCTTCTTTGTCTGGGCTTAGTCTAGTTTTAGTCCTGGTACTTGGTGTGTTTGAGAAATATTGCACTGTTCATGGTGCATGTTTTGATTGTTGTTACCGGTTTGTTGCGCAGCTGTGGCACTAGTCATTCTCCACATTTTCTTTTATTTATTTCTCTGAATATATTGAAATAACCCACTCTAAAAAAAATAAAACAATAGTTAATGGAACAGTTGTGAATGAAGCTGATAATAAAAAGGCTCATTAAACTGTAGTTAGTTTGAGCCGAAAATGAACAGACAGCCTTACCATGGTTCACCTGTTAGACCCTGTGCCTTATGGAGCCCGCACCTGTCTCCATGACCCCACAGTGGCCTCTGAGGGTCCATGAGCAGGTGACATGACTCTGGTCCAAGAAGGTCCAACGAGGTCCAGCAGGGTCTAGAGTGGCCTGCTGGGGTCTGGAGGGGCACAGGGGGTGAGAGTACGGTCAGCAGCAGGTTAATGTTTGGGTTAGTGCCACAGAGCGGCTAACAGAGATGTGATGAGTCCACAGCTGCCACAGGCTGACATCAGGGGCCACAGAAGAAAGTGTCCCCTGGGGCCCCTGGCTGTCTGTGCACAGAGCTGCTGACAGATAAAGCATGTGACAGTGACACATGGCTCTGGGCTGACGACAAAAAGCTCCAGAATTTAAAACACTGCACCTGCCTTTCTCTGCTCCAGCTCAGTCCCAAATATATTCTACCGAAGAGGGAAACAGCCATGGGGCCAAACAGTTTTCACTGGCCCCGCAGAGGAGACACAGTCAGAGAGCAACAACAGTGTGTTTTTGTCCTGTTGTCTTATTGGATATTAGAGAACAAACATACAAAGCATTTCTCTCATTGTGAGACGGGGCGTAAAACATGTCATGTCCTGCATGTTCTGTCCTTTTATCAATATATGAGGCAGTGTGGTAGGACCCGCACAGCCTACACAAAAACAAAATCTATTATCTATGTTATTGAATAGTGAAAATATGAAATGCTTATAATTTACTGAATTTTTTAGCTTTTTTTTTCTTTTAGAACTTTCTCCAAATTTGGGTGTACATTTTGTACCCAAACTCAGAATGAAAATTCATTTACTGAAATTAAATCCCATGCTACTCTGGATTCATCAACAGCATAATAAAAAAAAAAAAAAAAAAAATTGATGACTGATTTGTGATGACTTTAGACTCGACTTTATTAAATGTGCTAAGATTTATGACTCGACTTGGACTTGAACACCAGTGACTTCAATTAGACTTGAGCCCTGTGACTTGAGAAGACTTAAAGCTTCTCCTAAAAAAATAAACAAATAAAAGTATGACAATTGATAAGAGTGTGAGAAACAATAAATTAAACACATTAATGAGCACTCTCAGGCTGTGCACATTAGTTGTACGTGCTCTGTACATTTATTCATTAATTTTCTTCCGCTTATTCCCATTAGGGGTCACAGGTGACTGGAGCCTATCCCAGTAACTTTGGGCCTAAGGCGGGGTACACCCTGGACGGGGGCCAGCTTGTCGCAGGGCTGACACAGAGACACACACAGACAGAACACCATTCATTCAATAGGGGCAATTTAGAGTCACCAATTCACCTAACACATGCATGCCTTTGGGCAGGTGGGAGGAAGCTGGAGTACCCAGAGAGAACCTGGTAACGCGGGTTGAACATGCAGACATGCAGTTCATGTGTTGGTCAGCCCAAGCATTGATCTCCATGCTGGGGGGCGAGAACACTAACCACTCTGCCACCGTGCCCCCCTGTTGTTCTGTACATTTCAAACCATATTGGGCTATAGCAGCACATGACAATTTGAAATACTGACAGAGGAAACTTTAAGTTTTATGCCAGTCTTTGTTTTGTGTTGATACACTCAGAAATCACAGAAAAATGAACTGTTACAGTTTTACAACTGTTAAATACAGTCCTGATGTTAAATGCAAAGTCCTAAGGGTTAAAAAAGACTTGAAAGGATTCAAAACTCAGAGTGTTAAGACTTGGGACTAGACTTGGACTTGTGAAGCATTAACTTGGGAATTGACTCAGACTTGAGGCCAAAGACTTGAGCCTTACTTGTGACTTGTCTTGGTCCCATCTCTGAACTGGTCAGAGGTCAACATGAGCAGCTCCTGTGGCTGCAGAAGGTTCCTGTACATTAGCCTCTCTCTGGGCTCTGGACCCAGGGGCCACAGGGGCCACACAGCAGCCTGGTGTGATGAGATGTGCTGGCAGCAGAAGCTTGCCATCTGACCTGAGTCGCAAATCATTCACTCCCAGTGAATACATGAAAGATCCCAGTGGCCTTCAGCAAACAAAACAGTAGATGAGTATTTCTGCCACTGGAGATTCCTCACATCCTCATAACGCACACGGGCCGCGGTCCCTTTAGGAAGGATTAGACTGCTCAGACTTTCATAAAACGAACAGCAATTGTGAACATCTGTCCCTTCCCTCTCTTATGTTTCACAAACACATTTGCAGATAATGTGAGAAAGCGTCTGGGATCAGCCACGATTCATAGTGACTTAAACTGAATGTAAAATATTCTACTAACAGCTGCTGCATTGGAAGACAGATTTCTCTAAACACAGCTGATAATGGTGTTAGTGAGACATTATAGTGATATAGTGACTACACTTAATATCCATATACTATACATATCTATAGTGTATGTAGTCTGCTCATAGTTTAATTTTTTTTTAGTTTAGCTTGAATTTTATTCTCTTTGGTCAGATTGTTCTGAAAGTCTTTTGTTCTCCTGCTATCACTTGTTTGCTACTGCGTAATGCTAATGTTGCTCTTACTGTTGCAACAATGCTATTTCCCCACTGTGGTAATAATAAAAGTTTTCTTATCTTATCTTTTATATGCTATGGGGTGGTTAAGTCCTATTTTCCTCGCACTGTCCATGCACAAGCATTTACAGGTAAATATTGAATACAAATGTGATTCTCAGTGTATGTCTCTATAGGTGATAGCCCTAAGTATAACTGGCGAACATCCCAATTGACCCAGGAACATCATTGATGTTCCTCAGAAATGAACATAACAGGAGGTTTAAAGGTATGGTTGGATGATCTCAACTGTCTTATTTTAAACCAGTGCAGATTGTAAGACCAGGCAGTTAGGTTAAAGTTAAGTTAAAGGGGATACATTCTGCTTTTATTCATATTTCAAACAAATCTTTGTCACCTTTAGAACAGCAACACGTTTTACAGCCTTTAAAAACATTATGTGACTAAAAGAGAACTTTTTAATAAGTAGTCTACGTGTGCCATAAAGAAACAGAGGAGATCAGCATGTGTGCGTGTGCTGTGTGTGAGTGTTGCAGTCTTCTTCTTTTTTTTTTTTGATAAATGAATGAGAGCAGACTGGATGTAGAGGCCTTGTTGACTGGTCAGTGCTTCTTGGAGCCAATATTTTACCTTGTTGAAGTTCTTTTAAATTCCCAAAGCTTTTCCAAATTAAAAAATGCAACAAAATGAACCGGTTTGAAGGGCATCAGGAGCCTGTGGTAGGACTGGCAGTGAGAATACCAGCTGCTCTATCCTCCAGCCCTGTAGGCTCAGAGGGGAGGGCGGTCGATGCCGAGGAGCCATTCCCGATGGGGGGGTCCCTAATGGGGCCGCATCGATCCAGGACTATGCTCACCCTCGGGCCCTGATGGAACCAGGGAGAAAGGAAAAAGTCAGATCTGAATTTGGAAAGCGGCTGCAGAGCTCACTTTGCCGTGCCCTCCGGATCCTGAAAAAAAACAGTCTGAGGATGTTTATTTGGATAGAGACGTCGCTTCGAGGAGAGCATATAATAAACGGCAGAAGAAGAGCCCGCCCTTGAGTGCTGTGTCCCCTGCTCCAGTGCGTGCCTACAGCCTCAGATGATGTATAGACTACACGTCCCATAATGACCTTGATGTAGGCGACTGAATGTAAACCAGCTCAGAGACGTTCAGCCATGGTAATGCAGTGTTGTTCTAAAAGGTCTCTGACAGTCACAGGGCACACAAACACAGACTCCCATTCCCGCTCGGATTGGGGTCACTCATGGGCAGCACACATCCACAAGCTTTAGACGCTCCACATATTGGTTTATGACTAATGCCCAAACCACTTTTTGCTCATGTGCAGCTAAGATCTGATTAGTAGCATAGAATCACACAGCAGGGGTGGGTCTAGAGCAAAATTCTCAGGTTGGCAGGAAGGATAATGGATTATTTGAGGGGTGGCAAATGAATACTTTATATCTACAGCTAACATTTGAACTACAGAGAATGTCCATGAAAAGTAGGATAATTGGGCTGTAAAAGTAATCAGGAAAGGAAAAAAATGTTTATAACAAAGCAAAGCTCAGTAGCAAACTACTCACTGGTACAACAGCCATTAGTCCAGGAACTTCATCCATCTGTGAGCAGGTCTGTCTTTGCTGTTTATTCTTAGTCAGTCAAGTAATTTCTAGTCTGATTTCCAGTGAAACATTAGAGTTTTCCTGAAAAATGTCTGACCCACCACAAACTTTGTGATTTTACATAATCTGTCTCCAGGTGACACTCATTCTTAACACAGATTTATAATGGTACATCACACATCCAGTGAAAAGAATAATGAGGCTTAATAACTTCTGTACAAAAACAATCAAAGTGTCACTTGCATACCTGCATAAAACTTAGTGCCTCACTAAATATACAATAAATGCATAACGAATTAGGCGCAAACAAGCTAAAGCAAACAATAAATGCTATGGCTCTGCTATTAGTGTTTGTTTAGCTTGTTTCATCCTAAAATGAACAAATATGTAGAATGTTGTGGAGTAGGATGTCTGCTCTGTCCTGACCTCTGGCTACTCAGGCTCCCTCTGCCCTGACACTGCGCACCAAGACAGACAGAGGGAGGGGGGCGGGTGAGTCGTCGCCCAACTGAGTTCATGTATAAGTTACAGAAAGCAAAAAAGGAGAAGGAATTGGAAATGGAAATAGAGAAGAAAGAATTAGACGTCGGAGTTTTCTCTGCATGCTGTAACGGCGATACTTCTTCATACCCATCATTGTATTATACTAATAACATTGTTTGTCATTACTACTAAAGTACTGACACTTTTAGATTGGTAACGATACCACAATTAAATCCACAGGTATTGAAGGTATCAATACTTTTGGTATCAATTTGCACATCCTTAGTATGGTCTCATGACACAATAACTGACTATAGATCAGTGGTTATCAAATTTTCACCAAGTATCAACTCAAACATATTTGGCTTTCAAAGTTTCCATCTTTATTGGACTAAAACCAGGTCATAACCAGGTAAAAATCAGTCCTAAAAATAGATTAAATTAGGTCTAAATGACAATAAACCAGGTCTAAATGGCACTTTACAAGGACTAAAACTGGGACTTAAACAAATAAAGGACTAAACCAAGAATAAAACTTGATTTGCAAAAGACTTTTGAGTACCACCAGAAGAAGTCTGCGTACCACCAGTACCAGCCAGTACCACCAGTACCACCGGTGGTACCCATACCACAGTCTGCCACTGCTATACGTGGATAATAATAAACTGAAAGTGAAACGAGGATACATATCTATAATTCATCTATGCAGTGACTAACTCAAGGGGGTTACACTTGTTTGTGTTTGTTTATTTTTTGTCTTGTTTGTTTGTTAATTAGCAAGATAACTGAAGAAGTTCTGGTTGGATTCTGATAAAATTTGAAGGAAATGAATGGGTCAAAGAACGCATCTGTTGTGTTGTGTGGTGTAGTTGTGGATTACAGGGTGGAACTTTAGATAAACAGCTCGGTTTAGTATCATTTAGTGCTACCTGTAAATTGTGTTCATAATACAGAATTTATTTAACATGAATTTATCGAGTCCAGTGGGCCTATGACTCACTTTGTGGGCCATCAGGACTTTACGATAGATCAACTCTTGTGTGGTTCACAGATAAAAAGGACTGCTTTCTGTTTCAAAGTCATGTTTTACATAATAATTCAGTTTGATGTTATTTTTAAAGCTTATTTAAGACAATTTTTATGAGCCGATGATAAATGTGTGCCGTTGTCATACTTTATTGCAGCTCTCATTATCACATTCACTGATTACCAAATTAACCTTCAGATCCGCATTCAGATGTAATTGTTGGTGAATGATGTTTGCTGGTTCTGTTTAAATCTGCAGCTGTCAGCTGTGAGCTGTGAGCTGTAAGCACATCTGCAACAGAGGGACATACAGTCAGCACAGAACAGCTCCTACCACAGCTCTCTGTGTCACAGACCTGTTTAGAATATACAGTATATTACTTAGCTCTGAGGCATGGCAGAGGTGATCTGAATGTGGCTGAGCAAGATTAAAGTGCTGTTCCACTGTTTACGTCTGGTGTTAATAATGTACAGTATTTTAAAGGCTTTAGAGTTTGACATTTCTTTACATTTCATTGCTTTCCTTTTTTTTATGTGTGTGTGTTTTCTTGAAATGTATACAAAGAGCCATCAGACAGATTTACTGAAGAATGTTTATTCTGGCTCCTGTTGTAGAACATGGCTCATCTGTGTTATTGGTGTGAATGTGGGACTAGGTTTTGAAGATTTTTTCCTTATTTTTTCATTCATCTTCTTTTGTTTATTCTTACTGGGGGTTGCATACAGCCGGAGCCTATCACAGCTACAGGCTTGAGGCAAGCACACCCTGGACAATCTAAGGTTACTTAACTCATTCACTGCCAATGACAGGTATGACATCACCTGTCACTGCAAATAACGGACATGTCTGGCTTTCCATGTTTTAATTGCTACTGGTTACAGGGGCTGTACTATGCACATTGTGCACTTAGTGCAGAACTGGATGCATGAAACTCAAGTGAAGAAGAAGCTTCTGTCAACAGGAAAGTGTGCAACATTTTGCACATATGGACTTAGCAGGAGAGCAGACCCAAATATGCCCATCCCCCAAAGGATTTTCTATATTCCTCAGTGTGCCTTCGTCCCACTGTTCACCCTCCGCTGAATCCTGTGAGCAGCAGGATTCATATTTAGGTAAGGTACCTTTACCTAAATATAACTCTTAAATACCTAAAAAAAAAATTAAATAACTTTTATAACCCTAACCCCCCAAAAAAAGCATTTTTCTCAGCTTTTTAATATATATATATATCATAATAAAAGAAAAGACTCTTCTTTCTTTTGGTCGTTAAACTTTAAATAAACTGTAGCAAAACATTTTCTGTGGGACAGACAACAAAGATTGTTGAAAATGGCCAAAAACAATGGCACTGGCTGGCAACTTTTATAGAAAGTGTGTGCAGTGAAAGAGTTAATAGACAATCAGACAACCAGTTATTAATTTCATCTTAACTATATCAAGTCATTTATATCAGTAAAGTATGGTATGGTGTTTATCATCATGTAAGAAACCATTACAAAGGATGCAGAGCTAGGAAGAGCAATATGAGGTGGAGAGTGTACTGAAGAGAGAACTATACACTCCACCAAGAGCTGCTCCAGACACTGCCAGTGGCTCTGTGAGGAACAGAGTCCAGCTTACAGACCACACAGCTGATCCCCTCCACACCCAGGACAGATGCCACTTGGCTTTTGAGCAACAAAGAGAAGCCAGTGTTGTAGGATGTAATGCCATGAAAACTTGTTAGGAGGCATTAACAGCTGAATTTTCACTTGTTAAATTAAAGTTGATTTTACTTTTAAAAGTGTGAAATGGTTAATCTGAATGTGTCTAAGCTTTATTCAAAAAGCTATATAGGGCCCCTTTAATTTACTTCTACAATGAGGAATTTTTTGGAGAACACAGATCTCCATGAAAATTGTCCCTATCTCACAATGGTAATGACAGAGTGCCCAGATCTTGACTCTTGACTCACAAAGCCCTTATATTTTACAATGGTAAAACTCATTTTCATCACCACCACCTGGTCTCCATTTGTAACATTCTTAAATCTGTTTTGATTCTTTTTATTAAATTTTTTCCCCTCTCTCCTCAGAGTCAACCCACACATAAAATACATAAAGACAAACAGATATAGTAAAAAATACTTTTTATTCGCATGTTGTTTTTTTCCTCTTTTTGTGTGTTTTTAATCTCTTCATTATTACCTTGTTTATGATTATTTATTTATATAGTTTTTCATTTTGATATTGATTTGTTTATACATTTAACTTGAATTGTATGAAATCAGCATGTTTCTTTTGCATAAAAAAATAAATAAATACAATTAAATACTGTAACATAACTTTATAAAATTGTCACACGGGGTAAAAAAAATAATGACAATTTAAAAACATTCCTGGATCCAAACCATCTTTCCAGATTTTCATCAGAAACTACTATTTTCTTCCTCAAACCATTATGATACTTACCTGAAAATGTCCAGAAAAACAAAGAAAGAAACAAACAAAAGAACTCTTTAATGGACTGTTCAAATCTGACTAAACACATTCAAGCCCTCTACTCTCCTGTTTCCTGATTAGTTAGATGCCTGTCCAGTTTAAGAACTGGCCCGTGCCATAGGTGTTATAGGCAAATGCTAAAGGCACAGAGTGACAGAGGGGCACCTGCCACTGCCCCCGTGCTTCAGCGCTCAATAAGGCTTAATGAGCCTGATCAATAACAGTATATGCCTAGTTTTTTACTACAGTGTAGGAGCTGCTGAAAATCATATATGATCATCTAAAATACATCAGATTACAGGAAATCACATCTGTTTTGTTAAATTTTATCTGTGCCTTCTATTGTACTTCATAAAAATAAAAAAATACTACTAAATACATCAAGGCACAATTCAGGGAGTGGCACGAAACCGATGCTATTGCTTAGTAAAGTCTTATCAAATGTAGCCAATATTCTGTTTTAGTTTGGAAGGGGGGAGGGCCAGCTCTTTCCAGTTGTATTTAGTCTGCATCCACTTCCAACTCCTGGAAATCAAACTTGAATTGTCAGGGACTATAGAGAATTCACTGCATAGAATGTAAATAAAAAGTATTAGTTTTATATTGTAAACAAGATGTACGATGAACAGTGTCAGTGAAGTTGCATGAAGGAAAAACAACAGAAATAATGGTCCATAAACGCAGCAGTCATCAGAGTCGGAGGCTGCAGATGATGGATGAACGTTAGCGCAGCTCAGAGGAAACAGGCTTCTTCCGCGTCTGAATGTCACACCTTCACAGAGGTGAGGGATGGCTGCAATTAACACGCCACCATTGGCCGCATTATCATAAATATTGCAAGGTGAGTGGTCATTAGTGTGATTGATAGAAGGAGGGTCTGACCGAGGACTTCTCCAAATATTAGGCTCATTTTGAATGTTTGTCAGATCTGAGAGAGAAGTCCCTGTGACATTGACATTTTGCTGACGCAGTAAACAACAGAGGACAGGTACCAGGAGGGAACAACAGAGAGCCTCGGAACAAGGGAGAAGCAACAAAAAAATATCTACTCTTTTCAAATAAAGCAAAATAACATTTACAAAGCATTAAGTACAGTGACATTGTACAGTAGTTGTTTGCTAAATGAACTATAATGAAGGACAACAAAAAATGTATTTAATAAAAATAAGGTCATTGCAGTGCTCAAGGTATACTTTTAGGAACATTTGTTTTCTGCATTTGACCCTTCCTTCAATTCCACTGGGGCAACCTGTCAGGAGCAGTGGGGGACTGCAATGCAGCACCCAGGGACCTTTCTCCAGATCTAGTGCCAGGATGTTGGTCAGGAGCACCTAGGCTGGAGGATAAGCTTGTTGAGCATTTTTTATGTTAATGGGAGAAACTGGAGTACAGAAGACACCCCACCCAGACACTGGGAGAACATGTGGATTCCACAGAGAAAGGCCCCACTGCCTTCCAGGAATCAAGCCTGGGACCTTTCTGCTGTGAGGCATGTTTCCACTGTGCCTTCAACAACAAAACCAACCAATTGTATCCCTTTTTTCTTTGGAACTTTGGGTTAGGGTTAGGGTTAGGGTTATGGCAGATGATAAATTTGTGTCTATTTTGCAGCACATCTCAATTATAAGCTGAAGCTCTGTTATGGATGAAACAGATGATTTTGCATGTACTGCATTTTCTGATTGTCCTAAATGTATTATTTTCTTATTATTACCTTGACTGTGCAGCCTGTGTTTTATCTCACAGTAAGATCTGTTGTCTTTGATGCTGTTCCATTGTAACACATATCAGCGCTGAATCTATTTTCTTACAATTAATTCATTGCTGACCAGAAAATATCACTGGTGTGAAAAGGCTTAACATCAAGTTGCACCTGTGTGCTGGTAACTCTATAATCTGTGATCAGTCTTTGCCTAGACAATGGCTAAAGGTTACTGTAATTGGTCATTGACCAGGGTGTTCCCTGTTTCAGGCCCATAGCTGCTTGGACAGTTAGATTGAACTTTATTAATCTCACAGTGGAGAAATTCACTTGTTAAGGCAGCTCTTAATACACAATAAAGTGCAGAAAACAAGAAAATAAAGTGAGCATGCATCAACACCAAAAGGTGCAATAGAAGTTATTTACAAAATTTTTTTTAAAGCAAAAATACGTATCATTATAAATATAAAAACATAAAATTAACAAAAAGAACCATGCAGACTACATACATATTTACATGTTGATGAATAGTTGATGGATAGTTTCCAGCCACACATGAGCTCTAATGTAAAATAAAGCAGATAGTTCAGTGGATGTTTAAACAGATAAAAGACACACATAACTGTGTTTTTACCAACTACTTCTGTTTTCGCTCCATAATTTGAAGATCTGGCATTTCAGACCCACAGCAGATTAATACAGAGGCACTGCAATGATGATTCTGAATCTGTGCTGTGAGAGACAGCAGTTGTGAGAGCAGAGGCTTTAGTGTGTTAAAGATCGTTGCAGTAGCCTGTCCTGTTAAATCCACTGAGCCGGCCTTTGAGAGTGACCTGGTGAGGAATGAGAAGATTCAAGATGGCGGCTGGAGCTCTAATGCAGATGGTCTTTCTGAGAATCAGCTTACTCCTGCTGCCTCTTCATGCTAACATCAGCCACAGTATGCATGGACCATATTGGAATGCCCTCTAACTCAATTACCTATGCAAATGTGGAAAGTAAATGCACAGGATTAATAGTGAACATGTGCAGCAATGTTCCGCTTTCAGGTTCACATGGCTTCTGTACCCTCATCATTTTCTGTGATAGACAAGATGCCTACCCAGATATATACTGTACATGTAAAAAAAAAAAAAAAAAAAAAAAAAAAGCAGCAATTTTTTTTTTTTTTTTTTTTTTTTTTTTTTGCTTGTCTCTCAGGGGTCACAAACTGAACAAAAAAGGATCACCAGAAGAGAGAGAAAATGACAAACAGAGAGAAAAAATATTGTCATTGCCTTTCAGGGGTCATTAACAAGAGAGAAAATTATTTTGTAATGAGAAAATGGTTCACCAGTGGGGCACTCCAAAACGGCGCTTGCCCTTCAGGTCTTCCATATATTTGTCCACCTAATACTAAAGTCATAAATAATAACTACTCAGAATTGCAGCGTATGACCTCCTGAGCTGGAGGGTTTGCTCATGGCAAAACAATTAAATAACAACAGGTCACGACCTTAAAGGTGAGTCATAATGGTATTTTTGTGGTGGATTTCTTATGACACGGTTCATTTCTATGGACCTCATATCGATGTGTTCATATGTGCTCTGTCTGCTTTATACAGACAACCAATCAATGAGCACAGTCAGGAAACTTCATCCTGACTTCAACTGGCAGTGGGACAAACTGTACTCACAAAAAAATACAAATACTATTTGTTCCATTCAGAATTGATATTGCAGTATTAATACAGAAACCAAATACTGTTACCACTAACTAGAATAATAATATTTTACAGCGTCAAGCTAAGTTTAAGCCATTTTCAGAACTATTCACATTTAGTAACACAGCAGTGACCTCCCAGAGTCTGACTATACTTCTGTTAATGAGGCAAAAAAAAAAAAAAATCACACCCTTTTAAGTATACTAAAATTAAAATTGTTAAGTTCATAACTGAAGGTTATGCAGTTAATGTGGTTTGCAGCCGAGTGTGAAGCGGCTGGGATGAGAATCAGCACCTCCAAGTCCGAGGCCATGGTTCTCGACCGGAAAAGGGTGGTTTGCCCTCTCCAGGTCGGGGGAGAGCTCCTGCCTCAAGTGGAGGAGTTCAAGTATCTTGGGGTCTTGTTCATGAGTGAGGGAAGGATGGAGCGTGAGATTGACAGGAGGATCGGTGCAGCGTCTGCAGTAATGCGGTCATTGTATCGGTCTGTCGTGGTGAAGAATTACCGATTTACCGGTCGATCTACGTTCCTACTCTCACCTATGGTCATGAGATTTGGGTCATGACCGAAAGGACAAGATCCCGGATACAAGCGGCTGAAATGAGTTTCCTCTGCAGGGTGGCTGGGCGCTCCCTTAGAGATAAGGTGAGGAGCTCTGTCACCCGGGAGGAGCTCGGAGTAGAGCCACTGCTCCTCCACATAAAGAGGAGCCAGCTGAGGTGGCTCGGGCATCTGTTCCGGATGCCTCCTGGACGCCTCCCTGGGGAGGTGTTCCGGGCATGTCCCACCGGGAGGAGGCCCTGGGGAAGACCTAGGACACACTGGAGGGACTATGTCTCTCGGCTGGCCTGGGAACGCCTTGGGGTCCCCCCGGTAGAGCTGGAGGAAGTGTCTGTGGAGAGTGAAGTCTGGGCATCTTTGGTTAGACTGCTGCCTCCGCCCCGGCTCCAGATAAAGCAGCAGAAGATGGATGGATGGATGGAAGTTCATAACTGCCATATAAAAGTTTCCAGAACGGCTGGTTATGCAATAAACTTTTTTATTTTTCATTTCATGATCATTTTCGCTGTGTTATAGCTTGGGGCATGAATTTTTTTCAGAAAAATTTTACTCCCCCATGTCATTTATACTATTTATGAATTTTGCACCCTTTTGTGACCCTCGTGTACAAAAATGTACATGCTCAAAAACTGCTCCAAAATCAACATGCGTCAGTATTTTTTTATTTTTTTTTGCATAAATCTCTTAAACTACTTAAGATCTATCCAATAGTACCAAACATTAAATAATTTCATGTATTTTAACCCTCTTAACCCTTGTGGCAGTTTCATTATATGAATTTTGAAAAAAAAAAAATTATTACAAAAAAAACAAAACACAAAAACATAATTATTTTCCAAATAATAAATAGTAGAGATATGGGGCTTTGGTGGCGTCAAAGATGAGTAGCAAAATTGATTTGACTGCATTAGTATTTTTTATGCAGTGGCAGATACTTTCTTTCAAACTATTAGTAGCAAAAAACAGCCACACTGACTACCCAACTTTTTTTTTTATCCAACAGTCATTGTAGTGTAATTCTGCAACGTATGCATTTCATTTTGAAGAAAAGTTGTGAAATTTGACATTTTTACTGTATTTTACCAGATTCAATGAATTTCCCATTGTAGGCCAATGCATAAAGTTTTTGTATTTTTTGGGCCATGATTACCAGGAATCTTAACTTCCATCAAAAAACACATTTCTGAATCTCACTGCCATTAGAGGCAAAAATCACTCAATTTGTGATTGAATTTTGAAAAAAAAATAAATAAATAAATTGTTAAATTTGACATTTTTACAGTTTTTCACTAGATTCAACTTTTTTCCCATTGAAGGCGGGTGCATGAAATTCTTGTGTTGTTGCCATATTGTCTGCCATGTGATTACCAGAGGGGCCTGCAATGGGAAAAAAGGTTGAGTTGGAGTAATGCAAACCAATGTTCTTGCCCTCCAAGGGAGCATTGCTCCACTCTATGGATGAGAGCAGCCATACGTCACTTCCTTGTCTCCAGAATGTTAACACCCCCTTTTGGGTGAAAACAAATCAGCCACAAGCAGGAGAGGCACTGGTGGTGTCAGGTCAAGTGCTGCTTCGTTCAGTTTCGTACATCCAATAATAAAAGAAAAACCCAATTTGTGTCTTTCATTGCTTGCTCACAAACCAAAAGTAACCAAAGGAAAAGATTTGTGGCTTCAGACAAGACCCAAAGAGAACGGGAAGGATAAACTGACCGACTAGACCCCACAGTTTACAGTATGTGTGTATGTCAGATACATTGCCTATTTGTGTGTCAAGTCACTATTAATGTTCATATTTGAAATAATATTCATACCGCTTAGAACATTTAATTACTTTAGTTTCAAGATTTAAGATGATTTCTTATGTTAGCTATGTAAGCTTCTATGCGGATTAGCTTTATACTGATCTTTCAATATCAATGTTGATGTCACGCCCCTGACTGTGACACTACACAATACGTACACTACATGGGGTTGTTCACCTGTGACAGAGGCAGAGCTCATATTTCACTCAATTATATTTTCTTCAAATGACAATCCTGATCTTTCAACAGCAGTGAGGGAATATAACCATTAGCTTAACTGGTCATGTTTGTTGTGCTTCTGGAACTTGTTTAGTATTTTAGGCCCAGAACAAGATTTGATCATTTGTATTTACCGCCATTGAGTGAAAGGGGCAGGGATGTGGCACAACAGTAAAGTACCCAGATGGCTGCTCCCATCTATAAATAGGCCTACAGAATGTTACAGTACATGTGAGTAGTATTTATCAGTCAAAGCAAGGAAAACATGGTTACATTCACCGTTGTCACCTTGTCAAACCTGTCCATGCCCACAACAGTACTGTGTGAAAGAGCAAGATTTTATTGTCTAATAGCATGTTGATGTCATCCGTCATTAACTTCACGTGGAATACACAAAGTAAATACTATAAAAGTTGATCACAAATCTCCTTTGTGCTGCCTTTTTAAGTCTTTTCTTAGGCAACAAACATTATCACAAACTATTGTCTCCCAAAAAGAAAAAGAGCTGACAGACTCGTACAAATGTAATTTATCTCACAGTGCCCTTTCTGTCTTTCTGCTTCCCCCGTCCTCCTCCCACACACAGACCTGATCTGCATCCTGATTGGCCGCTCTTTCCCAAACTTAACGCTGAGTCCAGATGCTTTTTCAACCTGGCTTTGATCCAGCGCTTGTCAGAAACGCGGGAAGGTTGTCTTGAAGGGGCTGCGCTGGTGTCAGTCAAACTGCGCTCACGTGGGTCAAGTGCAGGTTAAGCTGTCAGTGTTTCTTTGCCGCAGCCAACGGGGAGAATTTAAGACAACATAAAGTCAAATTGATCACGGAGAACAGAAAACGGGCCCACATCAAGGAACTGGAAAGACAAGTCAGCGAGAGATTTTTAAACACGCCCGCAGAAGATGTAAAGTTCACATTTAAGAAGGTTACGTTTGTATTATCTGAAGATAATACACAGGTAAATTTCACCCATGGATCAAAAATGAACTTCCTGATGACATCACATAACAAGCAGGTTACCTCACTGTAAGAGCAACTGTCTGAAACTGATTTGGACTGAAATCAGGACTTTCTCGGCCTAAACTTCAGTTCTCCATGGCTTGGCTTCAAAAAACAATAAAAAAACTACCCGTTTATACACTACAGTGTTTTTAGTCTTTATCTTGATGTGGAATGCATAAACCATAAACTACCCCAACTTCACACTGCGTGAAGATTCGAATGTTGAATTGTGGCTATGACAGAACTCAGAGCAAATTTCAGGCTCTACACAGTGTGTTTACGTAGTGATGCAGAAGCTAGTGTAACTTGCTATAGCGATGTTGATGTGCCTGGAAAAGTCAGTAAATCAAAAAGAAGAATGTGTGCTTACATTTGTTGTCACTGTTGTTGTTACTATGACAATTCACTGAGGTTTTTCTAAAAAAAACAGTGAAGAAGCAAGCATTGTGCCACGCCAAGATAATGTCCCACTCTTTCATTGGTGATCAGTGAATACAAAGTGAGATTCAAGTTCAAAACAACAAGGTATAGTCAATATTCCTGGTTTAAAATATAGCTATAAGAAAGAATACATTTATATATTTGATTGTTTTTTTTTTTGTTTTTGTTTTTTTTTTCTGTTACACTGTTTTAATTCCTGAGGGTGCATGATGGCAGTGCAGTTAGTGCTCTCACCTCCCAGCAGATGGTGGGTTCGATCCTCAGGCTGGCCAATACACGATCTCTCTGGATGGAGTCTACATGTCCTCCCCTTGTTACTGTGGGTTCTCTCTCCCCAGCTTTTACAGTTTACAGTTGCAAAAAAAGTATGTGAACCCTTTGGAATTACTTGGATTTCTGCATGATTTGGTCATAGAATGTCTGATCTGATTTTCATCTAAGTCACAACAATAGACAAACACAGTCTGCTTAAACTAATGCTGCAAAAAAATATATGTTTTTATTTAATATTTATGTAAACAATCACAGTTCAGGGAGGAAAAAGTATGTGAACCTTTTGGATATAATAATTAGTTGACCCTCCTTTGGAAGCAACAACCAAACATTTTCTGTAGTGAACATCAGACCTACACGACGCTCAGCAAGAAACTCTGGACCATTACTGTTTAAGGTTAAACGGTTTAAGATCAGCAATTTTTTTTGGGATGTCTGGTGTGAATCACTCGTCTGAGGTCATGCCACAGCATCTCCGTCTGGTTGAGGTCAAGACTCTGACTGGGCCACTCCAGAAGGTGTATTTTCTTCTGTTGAAGCCATTCTGTTGTTGATTTGCTTCTATGCTTTGGGTCAGTGTCCTGTTGCATCACCCATCCTCTGTTGAGCTTTGGTGGACAGGTGGTCTTAAGTTTTCCTGCGGAATGTATTGATATTTTTTTTCTGTTGATGATAGCAATCCATCCAGGCCCAAAGCAGCCCCAAACCATGATGATGATGTTGTGATGTTGGTGTGCTGTGCCTTTTGGTTTCATCTGTCCACAGAATATTTTGCCAGTAGTGCTGTGGAACATCCAGGTGCTCTTTTGCAAACTTCAAACCTGCAGCAATATTTTTTTTTTTGACAGATGGGGCTTCCTCTGTAGTGTCCTCCCATGAAGTCCCTTCTTGCTTAATGTTTTACCCATTGTAGATTCGTCAACAAAGATGTCAGCTTGTGCCAGATATTTGTGTAAGTCTTTAGCTGACACTCTAGGATTCTTTATCACCTTATTGAGCATTCTGTGCTGTGCGAATCTTTACAGGATGGCCAATCCTAGGGAACCTTCTCCATTTATAGACAATCTGTCATACCGTGGACTCATGAACATCAAGGCTTTTAGAGATACTTTTGTAACCATTTTCAGCTTTATGCAAGTCAACAATTCTTACTCATAGGGCTTCTCTTTTGTGCGAGGCATGGTTGACATCAAGTAATGCTTCTTCAGAATAGCAAACTCAAAACTGGGGTATTTTTTATTGGTCAGGGCCACTTTAAGCTACACCTCCAATCTTCTCACATTGATTGGACTCCAGGTTGGCTGACACCTAACTCCAATGAGCTCTTGAAGAAGTAATTAACTTCGGGGTTCACATACTTTTTCCATCCTACATTGTGAATGTTTACATACATATTCAATAACATATAAAAGGTTTTTTTTGTTTTTTTTTTGCAGAATTAGTTTAAGCAGACTGTGTTTGTCTATTGTTGTGACTTAGATGAAGATCAGATCACATTTTATGACCAAATAATGCAGAAATCCAAGTAATTCCAAAGGGTTCACATACTTTTTCTTGCAACTGTAATACCAAAGCTTTTATTTTTGGAGTCTGTCCCTCCTTGTCCCTAGCCTGGCCAGCCTGCCCCTGCTATATTGTCTTTTCGAAAGCAGGAGAGTCTGGATCCCCAGCCATAGAAAGCCATTTCCACTGGAATTGCTGGATAACGACTTAAAACAGCTGATTATCTGTAGTGTGTCTTACAAAAGCATGATATGACATTCTACCAACAATAATCAAGATGGCACTAGCTTATACAGAGTGAATTTAATAACTTCTCTGACCTGATTAACAGCGTTTAGTGCTGTCCTTCATCACCTGTTGGTTCTGCTGATGTTCAGTCATCAGTAGGATTTTTTTTTCTTCATCTTGTTTCCATTTTAACAATAGTAAAGTCTCGTTGAGGTCTGATATTCAACGACCACATTCAAACAAACCCACTAATTTCCACACATTGGTCATAAAGTCTGATTTAATCATTTAACACATCAAACACAAATCCTAAAGAAGCCACATCCAGTAACTAACATGTTTTGTAATGGAATCTTTAGTTCTTCTTCAAACCTCTCTTTGCATTTATTTAATACAGGTTTACACCATACACATCATTAGATGATAACTCTAGAAGTCACAATCTCCGATCTATGGATACTCTGTTATTTGTTGTGCCCAAAGTACGGACTGAACTGGATAAAAGGGTTTTCAGCACCCAATGCTTGAAATAAGCTACAGTCCCAATTTTGAATTCAATCCTTTTAAAGCTCTGGTGAAATCATTGCAGTCTACCTTGTCTATGTGTAAGTGTTTCATATGAGCTTTTTCGGAATGTTGTTCATTGTATTTGTTCTTTTTAGTTTTGAAGGTAACTATGCTACTGCCCTCTTGGCCAGGCCTCTCTTGCAAAAGAGATATTTAATCTCAATAGGACTAACCTGGTTAAATAAAGGATAAATACAAAATAAAAATTTAAAAATCACTTTTTTGGAGGCTAATGATGAGACATTCATTTTTAGTACAAACTGATTCTTAAATTCTAAATTCTACATTTGACTTTTTCCACAAGTCTTGGTACAATTGGCCTTTGTTTCTGTCCCCTTCAGAAACAAGTACGGGGCGGCTCATAATACAGCATGTTTTGATTGTTTTGGATAAGGATCAGTGGTGCACTGCTTATGTCCCGCCCTTTGTTTCTCTGATTGGCTACTGCGGCTGTGAATGTTTCATCCAAGGAGATTGGCGTAAATCCGGGGTTAGTCTGGCTGACTAGCCTACCTTGCTTGGGGGCTAAATTGCCCAACTTGTCCCACTTTTAGTACTTTTTGAGGTGCTCACCCTGGTGTAGTGCTGTGTAAAGAGACCACAGTTTATTGACTCTTGTATTCGATGTCTCCTTTGTACTGCATAAAGCACAACAGTACCTAGACAAAACAAACTGTTAGGAGCTGCTGCAGAACTGGCCGCTCTGCTGTACCATTAAGAAAAGTCAATATATGTAGCTTTAATAGAGTCTCATTAAGAGAAATGCTCTTCATCTAAACTAAATACTAAAACAGCACCAGGCCGGTCTGAGTGCAGCAGTGTGTCATTTTTTCCCTCAAAGTCCTTCACTGGATGCACACAGTTTGTTCTGGATACAGATGCTAATTGCATTTTAATGTGTCATTAAAAATAAACCCATAAATCAAATGGTAGCACAGTAATTGGGGTTTAGAGACTCGGCGGCCCCTGAGGAGACATAATCCAGCTTTCAGAGCAGGAGGGGCCGAGGGGGGCGAGGGTTCCAGGGCACACAGATAAATGGCCAGCTTCACAGTGCACCACGAGGACTTCTCCCATAGCCTGCTCTCCTAAAGGGAAACATCCTGGTTCGGCTGAGGTGAGGGGACAAGAGCTGGTTGTGGTCAGGTCTGAGGATCACCAAAGCTGAGCGGAGAGATTATGGACTCAATGTGCATAGAGATATACTGTACATGTATCTCTCTCATGGTTTCTGCTGGGTTTCTTAAAAAATCTTAAAAAAAAAAGTCTTAAATTAAAAATTTTGAATTTAAGGCCTTAAAAATTCTTAAATTTGTCAAGATGTGGATTAGAAGGTTTTAAATATGTTTAAACTGGTCTTAAAGCTGCCTTTTTATTGTATTTTGGTAAAGATAATTATGTAGTTATTAGTGCTGCATAACTGAAGAGAAAAAAATAGACTTTGAGGTCACCTGTGGGCTGTAATTATAAGGGTTTTTGTTTTAGAGCAAGGGAATGAACAGTTTAACCAATCACACGCTTTCATAGGACAGGAGCACTCTGATTGGTCAATACATCCTTTATCTATCCAGAACTAGAATCTATCAGGAATAATGTGAAGGAGCTATTGTTTTAGTTTAAAATGTATAGCTTATTTACAGTATTTTTATTGTTTATTTTAAAGAATTAAAAGCAAACTCCAGATCTGTGCTGTTATTGTGACTAGCTCCTGGCTGTGTACAGACTTCCAGGTTTGTGTGAGACTGTGAAAGAGCGTTATGAAGGAGAGGAATTAGGAAAGGGGAGAGTATCATTCAAACTCAACATTTTTTTAGAGATAACACTTTTACAGTCACAAAATCAGGTAGTGTAGCTTTAAATATGTCACATAACAACCTGCGTTCAAGACTAGGGATGGCTAAGATTGCTGTACAAGAAATGGGTAACATCTGGAAGAGGAGAGGCATCAGTATAGACCTTAAATTAAGATTGCTGTGAAGCATTGTCTTTGCCATAGCAACATATGCAAGTGAGTCATGAGGACAATGACAAAGGATGATGAGAAGTGGGTCGATGCATTTGAAATGTGGTGTTACAAAAGAATCCTTAGAATTCCTTGGACTGATCTAACATCTGGGTTCTGAGAAAAATTAGGAGCAGACTGATGCTCAGAGAGAATATAAAACTGAGCAAATTAAGAGATTTTCGGGCACACAATTTGGCGGAATGGGCTTGAGAAAATTGTCATTGTAGGTGGAGGGAGACCCCCAACATTGTGGCTAAAGGACATAAAGGAGTGGACTGTGGGCTGAGCCTAACAGAAGCAGTCCAGAGAGCTACAGGACATAGAGATTTGGCACAAAGTCATGGAGACCACAGCATCACAAAGCAACTACTGACAAGAAAAAGAGGTGCGTTCACAGCTTATTGTATAATGCTCCCTTAAATTCTCAAAGGTGTATTACCATCGCTGATACTAGAGCTCAAATCTTTTCTTACAAGAATAAAATTAACAAAATGCTTTGCGACACTCACTGTTAAGTCAATTAAACAATGCAGCCACATTTAGAACTCAGCTTTTTTGCGCTGCGGGATTATGAAATAGGTCTTCATTTTCTTCAACAGTGGTCTTAAAAAGTCTGAAACTTGTTGAGCCATGCAGAAACCCTTTTTATGATATATTTTAGTTATATTATGGACACCTGGGTACCTCATTACAGTCACAGCAAAACCTTTCATTCATGGTTGTAAAGTGAGGGAACTGCAGTCATTTGAGCAAAAGTTTAAATATCTGCAGTTATCATTTAATTTTAGTATCATGGAGATTATTTATATGGAGCAGTTTTAGCATTAGAGATTTAGGGATGCTGAGGTACTTATAATCAGAGAAAGAAAGAAACAAAAGAAACATATAACAATGGATAAAATATTGAACATTGTACAGATTTTTAATTCAGATTTGTTGTATTATGGAGCCTTTTATAAAGTTATTATATAGCTGCCCATAGTGCGAGGAGGATTATGGTTACAACAGTATCCCTACTACAATAAAAGCAGGGACAGAGAGCAGGCATATGAAAGAGAAAAATGGTATGGCTTAAATGTTTTAAATCTTATAAAAACCCTTTTGAATGATGTCAGTATTATACTGTATATTTGTACACTGGGGACACACACAGCGACTAAGTTACATTTAGGCAGTGGTGAAGGAAATACTCAATTTCTTTACCTTAAGTAAATGTACAGATAAAGGAGCAAACATTTACTCAAGTAAAAGTAAATGTATCACCTTAAAACAGTAAGTAAATGTATAAAAGTACTTACTTTTAAATGTACTTGTGAGTAAAAAAAGTATTTTGCACAGACTTGACAGCTCATGAATGTGTTTAATGTGAGGGATTTTGCTGAAAAAAAAAAGCTAATTCCAGATAAAATGAACAAACTGGTGCAGTAGAAGAGACTGAATCTGTCGCTGAGGTCTTCTGTCTTTATTATTCTGATGTTTCTAAAGGAGTACTACTTTACTGCATCTTTTTTTATGTAAGTACTGTGTGTCTACAGTGAGGGCACAACAAAAACACATGATTTTTACGTAAAACTCAAAATGTAGCGAAGTAAAAGTACCTCTTGTAAAATTTACTCAAGTAAAGTACAGATACATGAAAATTGTACTTGAGTAAAGTATCTACGTACTTTTACTTTGTTACTTCCCACCACTGCATTTAGGGGTGCTAGAACTGAACTTAGAGGCGCTACAGCTTCCTAAAAAATGGTCTAGCTATCCCCATGGTATTTAGTTAGCTCAGTCACTAATTTGCTGCAGTCTTTTGATTGTAAATATCTTCAAAAGAAGTGTTTCTGATTTAAAGGGGATATATTAGACTTTTCTTAGTTTCTACCATGTTTTAATGTTGTTCCCTCGTCTATAACAGACGCGGAGTTGTGTTTTGTTTCATTCACACATTTTTGAGTAATCCTGTATTCTCTGGCACTGAGTTTCTGAGGCCTCAGAATGCTCAGTTGCACAAACCTTTGCCTCTCTCCACAAACCCCCAGGAAGCACTGACCCATCAACAATCCCTCTACATCCAGTCTGCTCTCATTCATTTATCCAAGAAACAGAGTACAGCTCTGTTTCCACTGATTCTAACAGACATTTTTTATTTATGTAAAATGGCATCAGAGAAAGTTTAAAGAAAAAGCCCTTTTTCTATAGTTCTGTTCAAAATGGCATAACATCTCTGCACTTTCTTTATGGCGTCAGCTAAGTAAAAGATTTTTTTTATATATCTTGTAAAACATACTGCTGTTCGAGAGATAACTAAAAATAAATAAATAAGAGAATATAGACCCTGTAAAATAAAACAACACACTGTGAATCTGTCAAACTATGTGATTGCCAGTTACTATGCGTTTGAGAAAATATATTAAAAGGATAAAGCCAAGCATTTAAGAATGCATGTGAGGTGAGAGTTGAGTGAATAGTGTATTTTTCAGCATGGTGCATTGTCCAGCTGCTGGAACAGCTGCCAGTGGCCCCTCTTTTGTACCAACTACTGTTCAAGGCTTTGTGACCCTTCAGCCTGTGAAAAAATTATGTTTATTAATCAAAATGATCACTACAGATGATCTAACTGCTGCTATTTCATTTTAATTTCTTCCACACAATCACATAGTTAGTGTATGGTGTGTTTCTGATTTTGCATCATAAATAATCAGTAAGTCAGTTATTTCTGTTACAGTTATAAAGTCAGCCCAATACATTTTTACTGGACCAGCGATAGACTGTGATTACTCACTTTTATTCATTTTCAATTCATGATGTCACTCCCATAGTAGTGCACCAGTTTTAGTTCTGTTAAACCAAGGGTTCCCAAACTTTTCAGACCACGACCAACAAAATAAGGGCGCATCTTGCAACCATGACCTCTCGCGACCCCTGAGTGGGTGCGGACCCCCACTTTGGGAACTGTGTGCTGAGCACTTATGACTACAGCACATTTAGGAGCATAACATATTGGGCCCGATCTTCTGCTTGGCACAAAGATGGAGGTGAGGATGACACAGCTTTTTGCACCTGTGTTCAGAATGTGTCCACCAGGACCTGCTGCCTCCACCACAGGTGTGTCAGTCTACAATAAAGGGAGGAGTGGTCTAAAAGCCAGGTGTGGTGTGGCACAGAGAAGCTGGTGTCATCAAAGCACTCATACAGCAATACTATACTGGAGTTAAACAAAGTGCTTTCAGAGAACATGAAGTAATAATACTAATATTAATACTAATACTAATAATAATAATAATAAATTTATTTTTAATAGCGTGGGAGAGATGAGGAAGGAATTATTCCTGCATGCTCTGTTGCAATTAACCTGGTTAGCATTTTGTCATAATAATATTAAAATTAATTGTATTTAGGCTACTAAATTGAGTCCTATGATTTTAACACTCATTTATTCTTAAGAGTGAGTGAGATTGGGAAATGTGCAGGATCCCTGTCATAGCTGCAGACAGGTGAGGGCCAGGACGTGTGCCTCAGTGATCTGCTCCACTGCTACTGTCCTGTCTGGGTAGCATTTAGCCAGTTTTTTTTTTTTTTTTTTCAGTTGGTTTAAAATTTGTTTTTACAAGCATGTAGGCTTAGTGGACCAGCAGCTGTTGCGAGCTGTGCAGTTGTTGTGCACAGTGTGCCACAGCCCACAGATGCCTCTACACAGTTTGCCGATTTTCATCTGCATCGGCAAAGGCTGCACGTAAGAGAAATCATCTTTCATTTGCATTAAATGTGCTGAGTGCCCTGCAGCTCAAAGTTCTTAAGGGCATCACTCTCTGTATCACAGCTGCAGACAGGTGAGGGGCGTGCGCTTCGTCAGTCCAGTCTACTGTCCAGTCCAGTCCCCGGGGAGATCCAGGACAGAAGGCGTTCATCCTCCAGATTAACCCTGTCATTCCCTTCACCCTTTGTTTACTGAAGCAGTTGGGCACACAGCAGAAGCTCTTTCACTGGGTTTGGGGGCTTTATTGCTGTACTGCACTTTAAAATGGCTCTACATTTTTGAGCCTGTACTAACCAGCTCCTCTCACCGTCTCTCTCAGCTCAGGTAAACGTGTCCGCTCAGTGCGCTTGTTCTTAAACAGTGCTCATTGGCCACGAGCAGTCGCTCTCCTGTAACTGGAAAGACACGCTCTCTGTGTTAGGACGCATAGCTCGGTGTTGCAGCCTGGGCCTGGTGCCCTGACAGTGGCAAGAGGGTGCAGTAAGAAGAGGAAACAAAGCTGGGGGCTTACTCCTTGCGTACGCGGAGGACCACCACAGTCAGGCCAGGTCAAAGCAGACACTGTCCTTAGTACAGCTGGGCACAGAGTTATGCGGCTTGGACCAGAACTCCAGAGCAGAAGCTCATCAGCTCAGCCAGGATCATCATTTCTTCCTCTGAGAGCCGGGCACTTCTTTTCCCAGTAAGGACATAATTGCAGGACTTGGGTTCCGTGCACCTTTAAAAGCAGGGCCTTCTCTCTGATTTGCTATTTGCTTAAAACACACTCAAATCCAACCTTTTCCCACATGCATCGCTGTCGCCCAGCTTAGATTTGCACCAGTTCAAGTTCAGCCTCTTTGGCCCAAGCCCAAGCCCACATCCAACCTCTTTAGATTAGGTTTGTGCCCAGTCTAAAGACCAGGGATTGGGCTAAGGCCTCTTTCTGTGCCACTGTCTGGTCCACCTCCTGCACTAAGATCCAGAAGAGCTCATTAGCTGATCTTGACAGTAAAAAGAAATTATATATTTTTTATATCTTTTGTTCATTTGTTTAGTTTGACTGAGACATAGCAGTTGGCCCTACTTTTGTAGAATGCCCTGTATATATTCAACAGTGTGTAGTAATATCTTCCCACCGTAATGCAGAAACACAGATAATCATAAAAATGTATTCCATCTCAGAGTGAAAGGTGGCCGATAAGCTGCAGATGGGTCCGTCAGACGCGAGCCGTCCCGATGTTGTTTTAACAGAATTAGGAGGATCTGCGCTGGATTATGTCAGGCCTGAGCCAACACTTCCATGTTCACTGCATTTCTCTGTGTTGTCGGAGTGATGTGTGCAGAACGGGAGGCTTTTGTGTGCTCACGGCCCAGACGGAGACCTGGAATGCTATTGAACTCTGCTGGAGACACAATGATTAAGGAAAGAAGTATTACTATTCGCCCTATGAATCCCGGATTAAATAAATTCCAAACTGATTACATTTTGGCAAGAGAAACTTTTCCCCCTCACACTCTGGCTGCTGCGGAGTCGTGTAGAACTAACCCTGTCACGCAGCTGTTGTTGAGTGATTTGTCAGACAGAGGTTCTTTGGCAGCCGCGCAGTGGAATTAAGACTAATCTGACAAGCAACTTCTATTTTACTCAGACACCTGCGCGCTTTGGGCTGAGGGTGGGAACAGGCTACAAACAGGGAATGGGAAACTGTTGAGGCAAAAGAGATCAGGCGACAAGGCCTGATTCTAGTTTCTGCTTTTGCAAAACAGTAAAACTCTCTTCTTGTTGGGAAAATAGAGCTTTTCTTCTCACCCACTGTTGATGTGGAATTTGGATGTTAAGGTTAATCTTCAGGCCCTACTTTAAGAAAAAATCACATTCTTCTTCTTAAAGCCCTTTTAGGTCACTGGGTCACATTTTAAAATATAAAACATGAAGAAACAAAACTTTTTTTCATCAAAAGTTAATTCATTTTCATATTTTTAACCCTCTAAATGCCATTTTGTGGCATTGTATTGTACATAATACCACATATCTGTAAAAAAATAAAATAAAATATGAATGATTTACTATTTAAAGATTTAAAGTGTTTTTTGTTTGTGCTGGGATTACTCCCGGGTAGGTCTCTGATTAGCCCTAACTAATATTCATACATTTTGTAGAGTGAAAGTAAGTGTTTTTAATGTAAGTCAATGGAACCAAAAAAGCTTTAAGAGGGTGTTTTTTTTTTTTTGTTTTGTTTTTTTTTTTTTATCTAGACAGTAGACTATTTTTTTCAGTTATGATACTGAAATTCAAAATTATAATACAATAAACATTTTTGTCAAATATCATCACTTTAACATAAGAAATGCCAAAATGAGAGCAAAAAATACATTTGAAAACCCCTTAAAGGGTGCCAGAGGGGCTGAGCACTACTGACGGTACTTAATTGTCCCAGTAGGGAAATTTGTTCTCTGCATTTGATGCATCCTTCAACCCTTCTCTTGATTTAAGCCAGGATCATGGTTAGGGGTATACCTAGATGGAGAAACGTCAGGAAATCCTCATCCAACCCTATTGCACCTGTTTTATGTTGACGTGAGAAACCGGAGCACCCAGGGGAAACCCACCCACACACCGAAAGGCCCCATGGTCTGGGATTCGAACTGTGAGACAACAGTGTTATCCACTTTGCCACTGCGCTCCTGTGTATTGATGGGAATGATGTGGTGTGACACGTGAAGTTATATTTATTTTTATCTTTTTAGTGCAACACAATCTGATTAAAATTATTCAACACATATTATCAAGAACAAAGCCTAAAGAAGCCACTTCCAGGTACTAACGTGTTCATTTTAATGGAATCTTTAGTTGGCATTTTCTTTCTTCAAACTTCTCTTTGCATTCAGTTGACATAGGTTTGCATTTACATATACACATTACACATACAACATTATGTTAACCCACTTAATAATTAATTAATTAAGCTGTCTATCTATCTATCTATCTATCTATTTATTTATTTTTGGGAGACTGATAAAAAGACTTCCATTTATATAAGTCTGATTCCTTAGCTTTTAATTCCAAATTCTGCCTTGGATTTAAAGCCAAAAATCAAGCAAGTGGGGAATTTTCAGACTTCACAAAATGCTTGAGGATGAGCAATCACTGAAAAAATGTACATAAAAAAAAAGTTACAAGACTGTGATGTAAGCGTTTGTCTGGTAAATGCACAATAAACAGGTGACAGTTGTTCTGCAGTTGAAGCAGCTCTCTGTGTGGTTGTTGCGGTGATGGTTGTGTTGTGTTGTGTTGTGTTGTGTTGTGTTGTGGAACCTGATCCTGTTGTGTCACTGCATCAGAGGCGAGCCCTGTGGGAGCTGTCACTGTTATTCTCAGGAACAAAAGAATTCAGGTCAAAGAGCAGGCAGACGCCAAAGCTACATGTACCACACAGAAAGTCAACTCAAGTTTTTTAATAATTTTGTAATCCTTAGGAGTTGAAGTGGTTTTATAAGAGACTTTCCTGACTTTTGTTTATATCTGCAGTGAGTGATCTGGAGGTTTAACATTGCACTAGTGACAGGGCATCTGTGTGCTCTGGGAAGGACTCAACAAATAACAGGATTTCATGTTGTGCATATAGAAACATGTATTTAGTACTTCACGTTTGTGGCTGTAGCCTTGCTGTTTCTTGTCTATAAATGACAATGTATACATTATTTTCATACTGTTTTATTATAGTCGTCAAATTTTCTGGACGGTCATTAATAAAAGTAGTCATTGTACTCTTATTTTTTACAATATTTGTGGAGGTGGAGGAAACAAATTATACAAATATTCAATAATTTGTAATTTTAGTTATTTTTTAGGACAGCTATTTTACTTGTAATTGGGTATAATTATATATTTACATATTATATCATAGTTCTGTAAAAAAGTACTACATCCTTATCATTTTCTTAATATATTTTCTTTCAATAATGAATTTCACATGTATCCAACTCATAGTAACAGTCTCTTCAGGATATGTCTTGTACCTGTCAGTCCCTGTTCAGTGTCATACAGAGGGTCCAAAATATGGAACAGCCTCTCTGCAGCTTAGATCTTTCCTCAAAGCAGTTTAAAAAGGCGTTGAAATCTCTACTTTCAAATAACTCAAGTTTTCCATATATGGTATATCTCTTTGAACTGAATCTATTACATATGGATATATGTATTTTGCTCACTGAGACAATGCAATAACTGTGGAGACTTTTGTATATGTATATTTTTATTGTACTGGAGCTTAAATATAGTTAGATGGGAACAGTTGTTGTTAAGCACCCTGAGGGTTCTTCAGCAATCCCCCCACACATCTATTTGTGAACTGTTTTATTACTGGAAGATTGGTTTTACTGCATACAATAAATAAATAAATAAATAAATAAATAAATAAATAATAATAATATTATTATTATTATTATTATTATTATTATTATTATTATTATTATTATTAAAAAAAGATGAATGAAGTCGGACAACTACTTATTAATAGGAGATATACTATTATAGTAGTAAAGATAATTACAAATGACATGGCTTTAATAATAATAATAATAATAATAATAATAATATAATAATAATTATTATTATTATTATTATTATTATTATTATTATTATTATTATTATTATTGAAGTCATGTCATCCTATAATTATCTTTACTACTATAATAGTATATCTCCTATTAATAAGTAGTTGTCCGATTCATCATCTCTTTTCTGTTGATCAGTGTGAGTGCAGTCTGTGTTTCAGCCCCTCATAAAAAAAGTAGCTTGTACTCATAAGCATTTTTTTTTTTTTTTTGAGATTTGTACTTTTACCTGAATATTTTTAATATTATGTTTTGGCCAAAATTAGTGTGTCTGTGAAACTTTTTCAAAAATATTATCAGATGTTTCATAAAATACCATCTAGGATTACAATTATGAGGTTTTTAATGGATTACCTTTCTATTTGACTGAGAAAAAGACTAACTTTTCTTATTATTTAAGATTTTTAGAATTAAGATTTTTTTTTTTTTTCCCATTTTGATTGTGAAATATTGTCCACAAGCCAATGGAACAAGTGAAGGTTCTCATTCATCCAGGTCAGTAGAACCAAACTGAATGGTAAGAACGCTGTAGCACCATGCACTTAGTGAGAATTAGATCTAAATGTGGCAGACGTTCATTCTGATCCAATAGAAGTGGATGGAGTTGCTGCAGGTGTAAAGCCATAGAGCTAATGCACTCATCATGTTAAAGAATTAGATCTAATCTTAATGAAGAGCACTCTGAGCTAATGTAATGATCAATAATCATGGGGTTTATGGAGAGTGGACGAATAAAAGGAAGTGGGCCGTGAATAAAATGAGCCAAAGGATGTCTAAAAGAAATAAGGACACATGATTCTTAGTACTAATTCTTAATTTGGTATTTCTCTGGATGCACAAACACAGCACAAAACAATGGACTTTCACACTGAACAGATTTCCAACACTTGTGTGCAAACTTTTTAAATGAAAGTATGCTGTTGTTGTTTTTTTGTTGTTGTCTGTTTGTTTGTTTTATAATTGTATGGGACTATTTTTGTAGCAAAAATATTAGTATATGTATAAATAGATCTGTCTGTACCAAGATGTGTGCCTGTCAAGTTTTGTGTGTGAGTATTAAGATTTGTGTGTTTGTGATTAGATTTATGCCTGTGTAATTCTGTGTATGTGTATTACAATTTGTGTGTGCCTTTTTCAGTTTGTGTGTGCATATTACAATGTGTGTGTGTGTAAATATATATCTGTAATAAAATGTGTACTTATTAATATTTGTGTGTGCATATTAAGATTTGTGCATGCGTAATTTCATTTGTGCATGTGTAATTTCATTTGTGCGTGTGTTATTAGATTTGTGTGTGCAAAAAAGATTTATGCATGTGTAATAAGATTTGTAACCAAAGCAAACCACCTACTACTGTCGTCTATTGGCGTCAGGTGATCCAAAGCCTGTAACACTTAACTCAGGGTAAAAGATACACAGATCCAAACACAGACACACAGATCTGACATGACAGGACTGTAGCAAAAAAGATTTGTGTGGAATTAGAGCTTTGTCTCTAAGACTTACTACATTTAGCACTTTGGCTAAAAGACAGATCATTTTACAGACACACAAATCGTATTATGCATGCACAAATCATGATACACACAAATTGTAATACTGCACATACAAATATAATTACACACACACACATCTAATTACAGACATACAAATCCTAATATGCACACACACAAAACTTGATACGCACACATCTTACCAGAGATTTTTTTTCTGAGCAAGAAAACTATTTAATAACATAACATCATATTTTGAAAGTTATGATCTGCAAACAACACAACTGTGCTACTCTATGTGATACATTGTGGCTAATTTTGCCTATAAAAAGGTCTGAAAAAGTAAAATGGGTGCCACTAGGTTTGCAGGTACTGTGTGTGTATTGTGTGGAATTAGAATAAAGAATATAAGTGTGCCAATAAAGAAAATTAACACAATATTTGGACTGATTGATGGTTACACACATTCAGGAAACTCTTAAAAGCTTAGCAGCCAGGAGGTAAAGTATAGGGCTGCTGTGCCTCTATAAAAAGGTTTATTTGTATTTATTTAATAGTTGTGAATGCTCAAATACAGGGCGCTTCCACTGTGGCGACATTAATATTAAACCAGAAATAATGATTTGTTTAGATTAGATTAGACTTTATTAATCTCACAGTGGAGAAATTCACTTGTTCAGGCAGCTCTTAATACAGAATAAAGGGCAGAAAGCATGCACCACAAACAAAAAGGTGCAATATAAATGATTTACAAGAATAAGTCTAAAACAGCAATAATATGTAAAAAAAATAAAATATGTAATATCATAAATATAAACTGTAAAATATAAAATTAACAGTGCTATACTTTTGGGGGTTGTGGGCAAAGGACATATAACTGTATTTGTGTATAAATTCTGATGTGATACAATCTAACAGTATCCACTTCTGAAGACAGTGTTATTTATTTGTATTTTTCTGGTTGGGAGAAAGTGTCCTAGAGTCCTGATAACAAGTACAGTATCTGTGAGAGAGACAGTGGAGTACACAGCAGTAGGGAGTACACTGTGACAGTCACTGTGCAGCACACCTATAGGAGCATATAATGAGGCTGGCCTGACTGTAGTGGACCAGAGCAGCTAAACCAACCGGACAACTAGACCACGTCAAAAACCTGCTCCAGGTTAACTCAGTGGACAAAACAACAGGAAACATTGTGGAGAAAAGGTTATACTTTTGAACTATATTTTTTTATGATATACTGTATGTGATTTAAAATGTCAAAAAGTGAGCCCATACCTAAAATAATAACTATTTTGTCCCAGCCTGTCCAGCCAGACTGAATTACTTTCTTGGGAAACTGAACTAACTTTCCGTGCCTTAAAGGCTTTTTCAGGTTTTTTGAAATAGTGTTGGACACTTTTGCATCAGTATTTCATGTTTAATAACTTAAAACAATGTGTAATGAATGCTTTGGGGAGCTGTTACTCTCAATTTGCAGAGAACACACTCTTCTCTCTCTCTCTATGTGCCCCTGCTGGCACATAGAGAGAAAATAAAATTGCTTTTTAGCATGGCTATAACATTTAATGTTGACACAATTTCCAAATGTTCATTCAGTAAGTTACTAACATTGAAAATGCAATAATACTTGCACAAGAGTTATTCTACTTTGAATGAATCTGAACACTCTCAGCCCTTTTCATTATATCCCCATCAACGTGACGGCGTCTCCAAATGTCAGTTCATCTTGGTGGATCTGGTGAACTTTTCTCAAACTCGCTGTGTTATTACAAAAGTCAGACTGTCAACAAGGGCTGCTGCTGTGCAAGCTGCTCATACTACGCACTATACGCACCCAACACAGGCTGACTTTATCAACATAAACAACACAGGCTGACTTTATCAACATAAACAACACAGGCTGACTTTATCAACATAAACAACGCAGGCTTGACTTTATCAACATAAACAGAAATTATACTCAGTCAATCATATCATGCAACTGTCAGCGATAGTCAAGTCCAAGTCAGTGTACTCCTTAGAGCAGTCGTTCCCAAGCTTTTTTCCAAGTGACCACCATTTTATCACTTGATACGTTGCCCACCCTTCACCTCCCTGGCCATAATAACTCGGAAAAATTAAGTAATTTATTAGGTAAATTTCATTGCATAGCAAAAATATTACAGAATTAATATATTTTCGGAAATTTCTAAAGACATTTTCTGTGACCATTGCATTAGCCAGTTTTCCTTGGATGTCATTTTCAAAAGGCAATCGTGACCCACTGTGAAGTTTTGGCAACCCCTAGTGGGGGTCCCGACCCCCAGGTTTGGAATTACTGTCCACTGCCACTGAGTTTTTGAAAATGTGGAAAAAAAAGGTTTAATATATAAATATAAGTTTTATATATTCACATTTTATTTAGTTTAATGTCAGACTTGTGCTTTGTCTCTTTTTTTCTGTCTGTTTTTCTTCTGTTTTCTTCATTTGCTCATAAGAGCTGTCTTAATTAGAACAGTAACATATTTTGAGCAACATTAACAAAGACATATACATCTTTGTATATGACATTTAACAATCTTACTATTTTTTATGTTTAAAATGAATCTAAAAAAGGAAATAATATTTTAATTTCCTCCCCTTTGAAACAATTTATTAAACCAAAAATATTTGACAAAATATATTTGTAAAATTATAATCTGTCAGTTTCACAAACAATGAGACACTTTAGCTTGTCTTTTATTAGTTTCTATAGTGGAATTTATTTATATATATAAATGACCATTAGCTGCTATTCTGGTATTATAATTATGGAAAGAATTGCAATAAACAATTTGATTTATTTAAAAAAATAAAATAAAATGGCATTCTCAGAGTCAGTGTATTATAGTGTCAAGGTGCCCAGTGTAACTAATATCCTTGGTTTAGATTGAGCCAGGAAAGCCTTTGATACGTTAGATCTCTACTTGGCCTCCTAGAACATCCTAGAACAAGTCTTGCAGCTTTGTTTTGGACCAACTGAATTTTTGCCAGGTCTTTCTTTTTTAAGTAGAAGACTGACACTTCAGAGCAGTAGTGGCACAGAATTAATTGACTCAATAACCACTTCTAAAGTGTTTTGTTGAACATAATGACACAATGTTTTTGTTACTGCAATGCTGCGACCCACTTTAGTGACAATTGTATTTACATGCTCTGTCCAAGAAAGACTACTCTTAATGACCAGCCCCAGCAGTTTAGCCTTGTCTATCTGTTGTATACTTTCTCTGGAAATATGCAGTTTCAAATTTGGTCCAAGCATCTACTTTTTGTTTTGGCAATATTTAGGACCAACTTATTTCTCCTAACCCACTCATACACCAAATCCAATTCTCTAGACAGAACCTGATTAAGTAGGTCACATGAATCTGCAGCATAGTAAACACTGGAGTTGTCTGCATACATTGTCACTGTGGCTTTCTTCACAGTTAAAGGCAAATCATTAATAAAAACAGAGTACAAAAGAGGACCCAGACAGTTTCCTTGAGGTAATCCACATACTAAAATTTACTAACTACCATTATAAAAAACTCTGAGTTCTGTGAGAAAGATAACTTGTAACTGAAGGAGTAAAACCATAGCTTTTAAGTTTCTCTATTAAAATATGATGATATGATATGATCTATTACATCGAAAGCAGCACTGAAATCTAACATTACCACACCAATTCATTTTGAAATATCCGTATATCTGAGCCATTCATCAGTCATTTGAATGAGAGCTGTACATGTAGAATGGCCCTTTTTATATGCATGCTAAAATATTGTCATTAAGTTATATTTCTGAAAATATGTACACATTTTTTTCCATAACCTTATTAAGTACAGGGAGAATACTACAGTTTTGACCATTAAAGGGTCATTTATGGTCTTTGATTAATGGGAATGATTTTGTCTTCCTTCCATAAATAAATCTCACACATTATACACTAATTAAATACGTGACACAAAGGAGCTGCAAAATATTCAGCTGTTTTGTTTAATACTATACAGTCCAAGTTGTCTGCTCCTGAACTACCATGTACAGGAAGTGACTTTAACAGGGCCATCACCTCCACAGTTTCCACACAATGAAAGTTAAACATACAATTTTTATCAGACGTGATTTAATTTGTAATCAGTTCACAGCAATTAGTATTAGTTGCATCCAAATCTTTTCTTCTATTGCTCATTTTGTCTTCAAAATAATTACTGAAGTAATCTGTAAGGTGTTTTGATTTTGTTATAAATCTTCCATCAGTTTCAACAAATGAAGTACATGCATTTCTATTTCTATCCATTTTTTCTTTGAGGATGTACCAAAGCTTTTTACCATCATGTTTGACATTGTCAATCCTATTTATGTTGTATTATTTTTTTTCTTTCTTTTATTCGGTTTAATTACTTGGTTCCTTAGCTTACAGTATTTCAGTCTGCCCTCCAATAATCCTGATTTTACAGCTACTTTTTTAGCTTCATCTCAGTTTCATCATATTTTTCAAAGCTAAATCAATCCACTTGGCAGTTTGTTTTTGATGTAACCTTTTTCATAGGTGCATATTCATAAATATGCTCATGAAAGAATCCAATCCTTTTGTTTTCTTAGTTAAAGCAATGAGATTATGGTCACTAAAACCTACGAGTATTGACACAATACTAGTAGCACAGCTCTGGTACATTAGTATAAATGTGGTCAATACATGTGGCAGTAGTAATCCCGGTCTTGTTAGTAAAAATCCTTGTTGGCAAGTTAACAATTTGATGCAAATTGCAAGCAACCATATAAGAAAGTATCTTTTTTTTTTTTGTACAGCTATCTTCATTCCAATCAATATTCATATCTCCAAACAAATACAGCTCACAATTAACATCAGATGCTTTATCAAGCACCTAAACATTCAATTCAGATTTATTTAACATTTAACATGTTAGATGTGCAAACATGTGCATCTGGAGGTCTATAACAACATCCCAGGTTTCATGTAAGGTACATGGGCTTCTACCCAAATAGCTTCAATGTCATTGCACATCAAATTTAATTTTAATTTACATGGAATGTTACTTTGCACAAAAATGACCACACCACCACCAAATCTGGTCCTATCTAAAAACAGTGAAACCATTAACTGATATTTCAGAGTTTAGCATAGAGTCATCAAGGTGTGTCTCTGATATAGCCAATATATTGATAGAATGCATGTGCACTAAATTATTTAACTCATGTATTTTGTTCTCTATTCTACAAATATTTAGATCTGCCATAACCAAACCCTTGCTACTCCTGGGTGTATACATTAGTGCAAGATATATAATATAACTTTAACATATTGTATGAGAGCAGAAAGAAAAACATAATAATATTCACCAAAGGTGTCAAGATTATGAATCCTTGACTTGTTCTGCCCTGGGCCAAATGACCAGTTTATCATACCTCAGCATTGCCTTTTCACCTTTTTCTCTCGCAGCTTTAAGTTTTGGCCACAGTTCTAATGCCTCATACATAGACACAGTATAGTGTATGAATAGTATATCCAGTCCTGTATGGTAGCACATGATTTCCAAATGTTTTGTGTAAAGTATTCTCTGTCACTGCTCTGTGCACTAACGTGCACACTCCATTGTGTCCACTGTGTCTTTGAAGGAACTGTTGTTATGTGTCAGATCTGTCTGGTTTCCCACACAGTATCGGCAGCCTGTGAAACGGTTCTTCTGCCGTGGGGAGAGAGGGTGGCCATATTTCACCGGCTCCGTAAATACTTAATGTAGAAGGTGCCACGGGGCGCACTCATAAAAGCACTGCATGGATCTACGTCCGGTCCTCACATCTCACACATACACGGACACCAGGAATAACTGTGGGACAATAGTCTATAAGAGAGAGGCAGACTGAAACAATGTAGGCTACCAACGTAGCTCTGATTCTCTCTGGCCTGCCCTCAGTGTCCACAGACATGCATGGACAGGTGAACTGATGAATGTACATTTCTTATAGTGAACGAATGTGAGGGGAAATGTCTGTCTGCAAAATGTATCTGTGTTCTAGAGCAGTGGTTCTCAAACTGTGGTACAGGCGCCACTGGTGGTAAATGACTTTTGCCATTCAAGTTTTGCCTGATTGAGTTTTAGATTTGTTACTGGTTTTGTTCTGCTTTACCTGGGGCTAGTTTAGCTTTAGACATGGTTTTGTCCTGGTTTAGACCTGTTTTTTTTCTTTGTTTTTTTCCTGGTTTATACATGGTTTAGTCTTTGTTTAGTCCAGGGTTTTCCTGGTTTAATCCTATGGTAGTCCTGGTTTAGTCTTTGTTTAGTCCAGGGTTTTCCTGGTTTAATCCTATGGTAGTCCTGGTTTAATCTTGCTTTAGTCCTGGTTCAGTCCTATGTTAGCTTAGTTCAGTGTTAGTTTAGTCCTGGTTTAGTACTGTAATAGTCCTGGTTCAGTGTCGATTTAGTGCTGGTTTAGTCCTAGTTTAGTCCTAGTTTAGTGTTATTTTAGTCCTGTTTTAATCCCATGCTAGTCCTGGTTTAGTGTAGGTTTAATCCTAGTTTAGGCCCATGGTAGACCTGAATTAGTGTTGTTTTATTCCTGTTTTATTCCCATAGTAGTCCTTATTTAGTGTTGGTTTAGTCCCATGGTACTTCTGGTTTAGTCTTGTGGTATTCGTGGTTTATTTGAACTAGTGGGTGAACGGCTCTACCAACTGAGCTAGTGCTGCCCCAATCCAGTCTTGGTTGGTAGTGTTGGTTTTATCCTGGTTTATTCCACCAATAGTCCTGGTTTAGTCTTCATTAAGGCTCCTGTTAGTCCATTACAGTTGGTAGGGGGGTGATGGGTGCCTTACAGTTCAGGCAGAGTATTATAGTCTATACAGAGAGGACTGGGACAGGAACAGAGGCTGTGTCTGTCACTGCTTAAAGCTTCACTCTAGCAGCAGGTAAGAAGTCTGTCTTATAACTAGTCAAACATAAATATAAACTTATAATAAACACAACTAAACTTCTGAATGTTAGGAAGTCCAGTCAGTGATGAAACTTTTGATAAATCACATCTCCCTGTTAGAGATGTGGCCGTTCCTGTAGGAATCATCTCCATTTTTCTTCCCGGCGAACTCTGAGTCGAGGCGTGACGAGTGGAGACAGTGCGCTGTGCAAATCCCAGCTGATATTTCCACCTGAACAGCCTTTGTTTGTCGGATCTGTTTTGTGAGTCTCACATCCAGGCATTAGTCAGGCCCCGCGCTGCACTAATCGATTTACACACTCACACACCATTCATCTCCATATCCACGTTTGACTTCTATATTAGATGCAAAATGTCAGATAGTGTAATAACGCTGCGGCAGATTATTGCAGAATCAACAAATGTTAATGCTTTTTCTCCTCCTCTGGCAGTCAGCCATGTTGGAGCTCTTTTCTGTGGACTGTACAGAATCGAGAAAAGAGGGACAAAGTGTGCACACAGACAGTGCTGAGGATTTATTCTGAACATAAATCAGCCCTTATAGGTCATTCTGGAAAGGCTGATGTTCAAATCAATGCAAAACAATAGTAAGAGCTCAGTCTTATTACGTATTATTGATTGTTTTACACCTTTTATTGTTTGTTTGTTTGTTTTTTACAATAGCTTAGTCTCTAAAGTCAAATCAGAAACACAAATGTTGCAAGTAGACATGAGGATCAAAAGGTCATCTGAGAGTGGCACAACACACACACCCTGATATTTATCACTATTCCTGGAGCTTTGGTTAAAGAGCAACCCAACCCCATTCAGGGCCTTTCTTCTGCCCACAAAAAGGAGAGAAAAAGACTGAAAAAGTGGGAAGAGACCATCCAGAGACAGAAGGAGAGAACTGAGGGTGGACCTGTGAGTGACAACTGTCAGAGCACCATCATGGATGACTTCCACAACAGGGTTGCCAAGGCCCAGGAAAAAATAAATAAATAAATAAATAAGAGAAAAAAATACACATCAAAACCCATCCCAGACAGTGTCTAAAACGGTAATCACCAAATCATTAAAAGAAGGCACGTGGATGTAGTGTACTCCTTTTGAGACTTCCTTCATTTTGTAGCCTTATGTCAGACTGACGTTTTTGTCCCACAAATGCCTTAACACTCTTATTTTGGAGGCAACAAAATAACGAGTCTAACAAGTAAGAGAGCAGAGTTAGTTTGATGTTTGACTCTGCTCCCGTTGTGGTGGGTGGCGGGGGGTGGGGGGGTATATAGCGAAACGACAGCAGCGCAGGGCTGCGTGACGTTTTTAGGAAAATGTTAACCCACACCTGGCAACTGCAGGACTGGGACGAGTGCCCAGGGGAGAGAGGTGGAGAGGGCGCTGGGACCACGGAGTCGTGAGAGACACACAGCACAGGTGTGGTAACGAGATCAAATACTACGTCATATTTGTCTATCTGCAACTACTGAGCAGAAGAATCTTTTACCTTTTTTTTACAAAATGATCACACATACACTGTACAACTTATGAGCTAAAAAAAAGTGGTTTAGGGTTGAGTCACTCTTTAAGAATCAGTAACATGTAGCCTGTAGATCAGGGGTAGGCAAGTTTGATCACAGTCGGGCGAAATCATTTTTGAACCAACAGGTGGCGGGCCTCAAGAATGGACATACAGTTTTATGTCATGGTTTCTTGGCAGCTTTAAATGAACATATATTAACATGTTAAACAATGTTAACAAAATATATAGATCAATAAATAAACACCATAAAAATAAATAAATAAATACAAAATCCTCACCCCAACTGCACACACCCTATTTTGCTACATTTTTATGCTGCAAATTAGATAAACATTGGATACTTATTGGATAGAGGCAAGGGTAACCATGACAGAATGAGGTCACATAATAGAATGCTTGCTATTTATTAGAGCTCTCTGCACCGACTCAACACATGAGTGCTTGGTTGCCATCTGAAGCAACAGCAAAAAATAATAAAGGATGTACTCTTAGGTTGCATTTTCACTAGATGGTATGGCACAGCTCAATGCTGTAGTATGGGACGGACTGCTAATGGTAGCCCCAAAATAACAGTTTCCCTTTTAGTTGTCTTTTTTGATGTTTTTGCGTAGCTCCACCTTTTCCAAAGTGATCCCAGACTCCCTTGCTGAGGGATGCCAAAAGTAGCATTTTAGTACGCTTTCTGGGGCTGCTTTGGAGCATTTAGGGAGAAACACCCCCCATACCCCCCTCCCCCCCAACGGGAAAGTGTACCAGTTACCCACCTACGACTCTGCTACACCAAGCACCAGTGGGTCGGGCTCCAGACAGGTAAAGCTTGACAAGAGCCAGACAAGATGGACTTTCATGCCTTTGTGAACTCACAAATGCAGCTTGTCTGTTTATTTTAAGCTCTATAAACAAAAGGATTTGACTAATACATACTACACGTTTGAGTAGAAAGTTCATAGTAGCTTGGTTTCTCTTTGTGGTTCATTTCTTCTTCAGAGCAACTAAGAAGGGGCTTGAAGTGTGTTATTCCGTTGTGTGAAGTGAAAGGGTTCTAAAAGAAAAGGCGCGAGCAGGCAGTGACAGAATGGTCAGCTGCACTGGACTTAACAGAATCCACATCAGATCTGTCCAAATCCCCAGCAGCCGGAGCCGTGTGCTGGACTTTCGGAGGATTTCATGATAAAACACTGACTCTGGACTGTTCTGTCTCCATGTGTCTGACAATATGTCCACTCAGGCTCATGAACACAGACCATAATCCAGAAAAAAAAACGCAGTGGGAAATTTGATTAATGCACAAACCAGAAGAGAGAACATGCCCTCACCAAGGCATTACAGTCCCTGTTGTGTGTTTGGGTAATTTTCACCCAATGTTAGTGTTTGTGTATTAAATCAAGGATAACAACATCCTATTTATTGCCATGGCCCACCATATTATTTGTCCCACATCATGCACAGACCATCCTGTACAGGCTTGGAGACTCTAGGATGCCAACAAGTGGTGTGTAATCTGAATTTAGGGCAATGGTAATGAATTAATATCTAATGAATTAATATCACTTAGTGGTAATTTCCAGGGTAATTCATACAATCAGTCAGTGAAGCAGAGAAATTCTACCTTTATCAAGGAAGGTGTGGACCAAAGAACAAACTCACAGCACTACTACTACTAATAACACTATTACTACTATTACTACTACAATTAAAATAAGAGGAGGACATCAATTTACAAAAGCATTGATCTTTTTTTGGCTTTACAGTATCGGGTAAAATATTCCCAGTGTTGGAGACAAATGTTTGTGTTCATGGACAGTGGTTCTCAAGCTGTGGTACGGGTAACACTGGTGGTACTCAGGAGTCTTTAACAGTTTTAGTTTAATTTAGATATATTTTTTCATTTGTTTAATTCTGTTTAATTAGGGTTTAGGCCAGGTTTAGTTTTGGTTTAGTTCTGGTTTAGACCTGGATTAGTACTGACTTGGTCTTTTTCCATTTTTATTCCTGCTCTGATTGGGGTTTAGTCCGGGTTTAACCTGGTTTAGTTCTGATTTACTCCTGGTTTAGCCACTGCTCTGTCCATAGTTATAGTAATGCATGTTTCTATGTATCCTTTTTTTATCACTTTGGTTCAGACCTGGGTTTGCCCATTTTCTTTCGAGGTGGTGCTGGTACTTGGTGTGAAGAAGAGACTCTTCTAGGGGTTAATGTAACATGATCCAGTATCTTAGAAAATATTAAAATTAAAACCTTTAGCACATGGTCTCAGGTTTGAAAAATGAGTCAGACACAGAGCTTCTGTAGAGATTGTAATATATTTCCAAAAATATATGTACAGTCTAGTACAAAGGTTACAAAGCAAAAGAGTTGTCTATGTAACAAGTCTAACTCAACGGTCGTACACTTCTGCTGTGGGGGAAACTCATCACAGAAAAATAAATAATAAATCAACACTTTGCATCACTGTACAGTCAACGGAAAGGCCAAAGAAAACCATGGGACTCCTACCAGCCGTCTTTGGTCCTAAATGAAAAAGTATGTACAACTGAAGTCTGCGGTGACAATAATTCCTCTGGAGATAGAAAAATATAGTGCATTTCAATGTTATTCAGAGCTCTACTGAGTAATAGGTGTAAAAAAAAAAAACAACATATAAATAAAATGTACAAGTTTTACAATTAGAACGTCTACAAAGGTTCCCTCTCTCTAGGCTTTTCCTGTAATAATCAGTGGTGCTGCTCTTTGGAAACATCCACAGCTCCAACACCTTGCTCTGATTTTCCAACACGGACAAGTTCCCACCAAGAGGTACAATACAGTTAACTCCTATGTTTTATTGTTGAGGACCTAGTGCTAATTTGACCATGCAAACAGCTAGCGGTGGGAATCTTAGGGCATCTCATGGTTCAATTTGATTTCGATTCAGAAGCGCATGATTCAAAAGTGATGCATTGAGTCATCAATGCATCAGACGCCTTTCGGGTTCATAACAGCATTAATTCTTCAACAGTGTTTAATTTTAATTGTATATTTTACATCTGAAATGTAATTTTAAACACTTTCTACCCCTAAAACCAAAACTAGAAGACTATTAATTAATATGTTGCAGTAGTAAATTCTGTTAGCATTTGCCAGAGTTGACTCTTTGCAACCCAGTAGCATACGAGTTTTCATTGGACTACTGTAATAATTTGTAGTCTTTACAAAATTGCGATCATTAACTTTTCTTAATCGATTCAGAATCTTTTTAAAGAAATGATCAATGCATCCCACATCTACAAACTGCTGTACTGACTATACTAAATCAACATTTTTATAGTTAAAACTATAAGGTTTTTATGAACATGTAGGTTAATGGTAAATGGGAGTAGTGGGTCCATTCTTAGAAGGTTGTTGAGTGAAAAATTTTGCGTTTGTATTTAACCATAGCAAAATATGTTAAAGTGTGAAGGTCCCGAGCATGACATGAGCTGGGAATCTGAATGCAAACCAACTTTCATTTGCCTGTATATCATTACTTGATTTATTATTTCTCAACTCATAAAAGAAAAATACACTAATATGGGAATTCAAAATCCAAGAAAATTCTGCTTTACATCTTAAAAATGTAAACTGTTAAAGTGGAGAATCTAGGTGGTTCAACGCCTGCACCTAACAATTATGTATGAAGTTTAATGTGGTCAGTTACTGATGCTAATACTCATAACACATGCCAGATCAACAGTGCTGTCTCAAACTATAATGTACCTCTTAGTGGAAAAGTGCCCAAACAACTCAGTCCTGATTCCATTAAAACATTTACTTCCTACCATCTTGTTTTTTTGCCTTTTGACTTTTTTGTGTTTTCAGTGACAGAGCCACAGCAGAGCCTCCAGCCTGGTGTTTAAACGTTGAAACATGCTGAGAGACGGCAGAGTGGCTGTCATTGGTGAAGGTTGTGTGAGATCGGGACACTCCATCGATTGTATCCTGGCCTTAATCTCAATTTGGCTCGAACCGCTGCCTCCCCAGCGCAGCGGGAAAAGGGGCAGAGGTATTTCAGCTCAGGGTCCGCAGGGGGCCTCCAGGGGCCAACCCGCTCTGGTGAAAGCAGAGAGAAAGGGTGGGGTGGTGGTGGGGAGGGGGTGCGTGCAGGCTGTGAACCGGGGAGTTTTGTGCTGAGCGAATGACTTTACGTCGGTATTCAATTCAAAGGTCTGGCTGTGGCCCAACTGCTGAGCGGGCCGGATGGATAAAGAGAGGCTGTATGTCACATGGGGCTCAGAGCGCTCACGACCCGCCGCATCGTTCACTAAGGTGAGGCCAGCTGTGAAAACGGGTGTCTGTGCTAAAGCTAGCTCAATCTGGAACAGCAACAATGACAACGCAAAGTCCAGCCTGTTGGGGTTAATGTGCCATAAGGGGATAGTGGGGGAAGCTGTATACAGTATGCAGTCAGTGAAGCTGTATTCATTTGAGCATATATTCATATATATGAGCATAATCTCATTTGCTCAAACTCCAATATTGCTGGTGGCTCATGCTGCATTAAAATACACCACCGCCATGTTGAAGAAAAGTGGTTACAGAAGTTGATTTACAAATCTATCATTCTGAAGAAACTCTGTTTTATGTAACAAACAGATACTTAATTAGGGGCCTGAGTTTGGATTTTAGGGGTTGCAGGCGTCTGGAGCCCATCGCAGGAACTTTGGGCAGGGTATACCCAGAGCCGTTTCAAGACACTATAGGGGCCCTAGGCAAGAGAGAAGACTGAGGCCCTATATAGGGTCACTTTTTTTTTTTTTTTTTTTTTTTTGCAATCCCACCTCAAACCAAAAAACATAGTAACCAGGTGCATTAGATACAATTTTACTAAGCATCTATATAAGCTCTCCTTTTGCCTTGTATCCTAAATTGTGACCTTCAATACATTACAGACAGGTGAATATTTGGGATATGTGGGACAATATAAGGCAGGGGAGCCCCAGAGTCCTCCTCCAGGAAAATTTTAACAAAACATATATGAATTCCTGTTTTCTGGTGCATTTTTGATGGTAAATAACATTTTAGGCAGATTACAAATTATGGTTTGACTTCTTTCCAGATGGGGCCCCTTTAGGAGAACTGCAAGGCAGCATCACTTCAGTGGTTTGTTTTCCGTCGCCGAAACAGCTTGTTCACTATTGTACAGATAAATGACCATCCTTAGGGGCCCCCATTCAGCTCTGGGCCCTAGGCAATTGCCTACCTTGCCTACCCTAGTGTGATGGCTAATTATCCTCAGGGCCAGACAAATAGAAATTCACTTATGCATGCATGGTTTGGACAGTGGGAGAAAGCCAGAAAGAATTCATGAGGGTCAGTCCAGAGATCAAACCCATGAGCCGCTGTGCACCTCAGAGTTAGACTTTAGAATTTTGTATAAATATAGGTGTTTAAAGTTTGTCAGTGCTGTGCTTTGGGAAGTACCTAGATATAATAAAATCTGACTATATATTGAAACAAATCTGAATACAATGATCTAGAGTAAAATTAACTAACATACTGTATTTGTAATGAGGAGCTGGCCAATGGGACAGGTTTATTTTGCTGCAGTTCTATGTGGACAAGCCTGAGTGAAATAATAGTGGCTTGTCGTGTTACAGCAGCTGATACAGAAATCAAATGTTTTTTTCTTTCTTTCTATGAAAGCCACTTGGCCATGCTCTAATCAAAGAATACTGTTCAAAAAACTACTCAAGACTTGTTCTATGCTTTTTTTTTATTTCTGTCGCCATGGAAGAAGAGACAGATGGCACCAAATAGCTTGATTGGCTTTTAGCACATATTCAGCGGGGCTCCCATTTGAGGAAGCAATCTGAGACATATTAGTGCATGTTCCGTCACATCTCTATCTTTGAGGAATGAGCCGTGCGACACATGAACAAACACGCTGCCTTTTGGAGCTCGAGCTGATTTAACGGGCTGATCCTGGAGGCGGTTCTTTGACTGTGAGCTGATGTCAGAAGATGAAGTCAGTGTGGCTAACCGGCACCTCTCCGAGCCCCTCACATCTCTGCAGCCTCTTACACGCCACGTCAGATACTCATCAAAGGCTGAGCGTATCATCGGCGCGCAATACAACATGATTATTTTATTTGATGACTGAGCGTGGCCGTTTGCAGGGGCCACGTTCATACATTCCCATCTGCTTTACAAAGCGTTGGCCTTGTCGCTGCAGCACACACATGCATGAATACCTAGCACCGTAAAAAGACCATGTTCAACTTGTAATTATTGCTCTGTTTAGTCGTTCTACTAACACTGACTGTCGTGGCATTACGCTGTGTCCGTGCACTTGATTTGACAGATTCCACTTAGAAAAGACCTTACTATTTAAAGAATCCTATCCAAGGGACCCCAAACAGCATTGCCATTCAAGAAGCTAAAACAGCGGCAATACTTCAAATACATTTAAGGCAGTATCAGGACTTTCCTTGAAACATTTTAGGTAAGACAAGCCAGTTTGCGGTGCCCCCAATACAATTAAAACATTCCTCTCTAAAAGTACACCTGTAGTGAACACTAAGACAATAGATATTGCTACTCAAATAGAAAAAAAAAAGTCTGGTGATTCAAAGTTCCTGCCAGGTGCAATCTTCAGAAAATCCTCCCGAATCCTCGTCGCATTCAGGTAACATTGATTCTCCGCTTGGACAAAAGAGTTTACCCTGTGTCAAGTTCAAATAAAAGAGACAAAAAAGTGCAGTGTCATTGTGACCACAAACAAAGCAGACACTGCAAGTTAATCCAATGTAAAAGTCTGTCCCAAAAGCGCTGTTGATATGTGGAAGAGTTCATAAGCGCTTCCGTACAAAAACCAAACAAAAATCAAAATAAAGAAGTCATATCCAGGTAGTTTCTTTGCTGTTGGAGGTTTTTTTGCCCTTGTCCTTTTTGCCAGTACCCACAGCAGAGACAGACTGCGATCCTTTCCTAGAGGAATGGTAGGCTCCAGACCCAGCCAGAAGAGTCCACCACGATCCCGCTGAGGTCCCAGGCACTGTTTCCGGAAGTACATTAGTATCCCGCCCAATCACAGGGTCAGGGAGGACGTCAGACCTGGACCCCTGTGCCGTGGAGGTGCAGCATTTGGGCGCGGGTAGTCTGTATGCTGCTCATGATCTTCTTCTGATGACCCACCAATGTTATCCCCAAACTCATCACGTCCCTGAAGAAAAGAAAAAAAAAAAAAAACATTTATCAAGCTGTGGTTGGGGATTTATAGCATTTCATTACTGGGAGTAAGAAGTTAGTCAAAGGCTGCAGACTTGTTTGTAAGCCTTAGAAAATGTGGACTTTTAACATGATTGATTCTGGACGTGTTCTTGGATGTTCTTGTTGGAGGACATGGATCTTAATGCTGACACTTTAAGTGATTTTGCTTGGTCCTTCTCAAGGGCAAACAACAGCATGCGCTCATTCTTACTTATCGGCTTCCTTTCAAACTAGATTTAAAGAGGTGTCCCCAAACAAGCCTTCATGTCACGCATTAAATCTCTAACTAACAGAATGGTATAATAAGAAGGGAAGCCAATAATAATCACAATAAATACATTTGAGATTATCATCAAGAGTATACAAGTCTACAATATAGATACAGTTATTTAAAGGTCCCATATTCTACTTTTCCAGGCTTTCTGAATTTGTGTTGGACACCTTTGCATTAGTATTTCATGTTTTATAACAAAAAATAAAAAAATAATGTATATGTACAGAAAACACTGGGGAGCTGTTACTTTGACTTTGCAGAGAACGCTTCGATTAGGTGTCTGTCCTTGTTGGCAATGGCAGCACAGCTATTGTGACGCTAACAGATCTGTAGGGATGGAAATTTCAAGCTGAAATTTTCAGAATGAGTCTGGTGATGGTCTAAGGGCTTTTTTGTGTCTACGTAGAGCCGTGAGATCGAGCATTTCCAGGTCTCCAAGGGGACGGCCTCAACATACAGGATTACTCAAACGTGTGCATGAAATAAAAAACAACTCCAGGTATGTTTTTAATCAGGAATCAACTTTATAACATGGTTAAATTGACAGAAATGTCAATTCAGCAGAATAGGGAATATTTAAAGCCAATAAAAACTTTGAAATTCCCATGCAGTTACGAAGGTTAGTTGGTTCAGAAAGGTTTGATTAAAATATAAAATATAAAAAAAAGTGCTTTAAAATAACGTATTAGCAAATAGAAAGCAGTAGATTCTAAACTTGTGATTTCTGAGTAGAACTAAAACATGTGTAATGTGTCTTTAGATGCTGGTAAGCACTTACTCGATTGACATCCTGGCCACAGACTCCAGGGAACTGTAGCCTGCTGCTGTGAAGTTGTCTCGGTATCTCTCCATCTTGATGGCTTCCAGCCACTCTCCCACAGTGCGGAACGCAGTGAAGTCTGGGGTGTTCTGATCCAGCAGCGGGCTAATTGGTCTGTGGACGAGAACACAACATGTTCAGATCTAACAAGAAGGAGACGACACTCAACACAAACACACTTGTGCTGCAACAGGCCAAACAGAGGCTCTGCTCCCACTGTGTTCACTACTGACTGGGACCCGATCGAGACTGGTGAGGTCAGAGTCTAGAGGTGTATGAAAAGGCTCAGACTTGCATATGTTCTCACAGCTCTATGTTCCCACAACCCTATGTTGTCACAGCCATATGTTACCACATTTTTAAGATTATTTTCTGGTAAGTAGTGCATGTATAACTGTGGCTGTGGCTGTGGGAACTCAGGGTTGTGAGAACATAGGGTTGTGGGAACATAGGGCTGTGAGAACATAAGGCTGTGGGAACATAGACATGCCCCCTATAAACCATTGATTCGACTGCTTTGTTTGAGTTTAATACTTAACTGGTTTCCCCGTCATTTTGCAGGAGGATTCCACAGAGTGCAGGTTGTGTAGTTCATAGACTCAAATTAGATGTGTTTTCACAGTGTGGGACAGTACAGAACAGTTCAGTCACTCCTAAAAAGTCTTGTGTTTGCACTGCTCTAGGAGGTTATCAGCCTCTGCTACGACACACTGGCATCACACTAGTCCAACAAAATCTATCACTGCTGCATTAAATTTAGTCCCAGCTTTTAGTACATTAAATATGCAGCGCAGCGCCAGTGTCCTATATTTTAACAAATTGCTATTTAATGTCACAAGTTCAGCAGTGTAAACTAAATTCAATGTTTTGGTATAGGGTGTGCTACAAACAAAAAAAATTCAATACTTTTGACCAAAGAAACACATCTATCAGCTCACTGGACTGAACTGAACTGTAACAGACTTGGGTAATTTGAGAATAACGCAACCAAAGGCATCCAGCAGCGAGTTAAAAGTTGAAAGTGTAAAACTCTTTCTGATTAATCGATACAAACTTCAGCAGAAGAAGGATGCTGTCTTGTGAGGAATAATTCAGTCAATATCGTTTCTCCCTGTATGGATTTGTGTATATTCTGCAGGTATTAAACTGCTCTTTAACCAAATGTACCCTTCGAGCTTCAGTCTCACCTCGCACAACTGTGGTCTGAGTGCAAATAGAATTCATTTGACAAACGTCGGAGTGAGGCCCGGAGTTCCCACTGCACTTTGGAGTACCAGGAACTCATTACAGAGATTGATTTAAAAGGCTGCTATTGACCATAAAGCCACAGAGGCAGCTCTATGGGATCGATCTCAGAGGATTTATCTTTCATCTCTGAACGACAGCGTCTAAATCATCCGCTGGACTCAGGATCAGCCACTAATGTGTGAAAGTACCAGTCCAGACTCCCTATTGTGTCAGACCAGGTGTGAGGATATAGCTTTTCTCAGTAGGTTTTATACACAGTAGGCCTAAATGAGAGACTTACAATGTATATTTGAAATGTCTCCTAATATGACATTCCTGAAAAGCCTCTTTTTACACAATATAGTGGGACAAAAACAGGACACAGCTCACTTTTCAAGACTTATAATATTTTCTGTACTGCACTGGCTCCTGGCTTGATACAACATGTTTCTCTCTAACATAGTCTGGTATCATCCTGTCATTGGGGCTGGACCTGTTCATATGAAATACCGATTTATTTCTATCGTATGATATAGAGTCAATCTTCCATATACTGTAATACATGGGAAGAAAGAAAAAACAATGAGAATAAAGGAAAAACTAAATAAAGAACTTCTCCGTATAGTCATTATTATGGTGGCCCTGAGGTGCAACATCAAAATTATTTTTGTCCTCTAGAAAAATAAAAGAAGCTATAGATTAAAAAAAAAAAAAAATCTTGCCTTAAAGACAAACCCATCGCTCAAAAAAAAAAAAAAAAAAAAATTACAAAACAATGTCTATATTAAAAAGTAGCATTATCAAAATTGTTTTTGCCCACTAGAAAAGTAAAAGCAGAGGAAGATTTTTAAATGTGTTCCCTCAAAAATGAAACCTCCATCTAAAAATGAAAGAGTCCATTATAATAAAGCCATGTCTCAATTTTAAAAAAGCTTCTTAAAAAAAACAAAAGCAAACTCATGAAAAAAATTATGGAGTTCGACAGTGACTGCCCACCCACTGGTTCCAGAAGTAAATGTCCCATTATTTTTATCCACTGACTTTTCAAAAAATGCAGAGAAAGTAGAAAGTGGACCAGCTTCCTAGTACAGAAAACCCAGAGGTAACACTAAAGTTACTTAGCTACCTCCGTAATACAGCTTTCCAGTACAGTTAAATACACTGCTCAAAAAAACAAAACAAAGGGAACACTAAAATAACACATCCTATATCTGAATGAAAGAAATATTCTTATTAAATACTTTGTTCTTTACATAGCTGAATGTGCTGACAACAAAAGCACACAAAAATTATCAATGGAAATCAAATTTATTAACTCATGGAGGTCTGGATTTGTGGAAAAACACACTACAGGCTGATCCAACTTTGATGTAATGTCCTTAAAACAAGTCAAAATGAGGCTCAGTAGTGTGTGTGGCCTCCACGTGCCTGTCTAAATGTGTTAGCAAAATGTAAAATGAGAATCCCACGTAAATATAGATGACAATATTAACACAGTAGCTCTGTCTCACCTTGTACATGTTCCCACTGGTGTTTTCAGTGTGTTTGGGTTTCGGATCATCTTATCCAGGACGCCCACAATCTGATCAAACTTGGGCCGCTCCGCCCGGTCTTTCTGCCAGCAGTCCAACATGAGCTGGTGCAGGCCAGGGGGACAGTCCATGGGCGCAGGCAAACGGTAGCCCTCCTCAATGGCCTTTATCACCTGCACGGGACATGACAACCTTAGACCAATGTGTACAAAAGGTCTTAACCAAACCTCCAAACTGAGATCAGAATGTTGTCATGATCCAAATAACTTTATACAGTAGGTCTGCAGTCAAATACAGGCACCAGTTCACTGTATGAAAGTTTACCATCTGCAAGTTGTAAACAGCTTCACAAAATGGTCCCATCAAACAAATTCTCTTTATACCAAATAAGGGTAGCTGCAGATTTTGGCTTGTGAAATTTAAGACGTTATTAAGACTTTTTAATGCCACTTAGTGTGAAATTTATGCCATAATATTTTTTTTTTTTTAAATTCTATGAATTTTACACTATGGAATTATCTGTGCTACTCTCTGAAACTCAAGGGTTTTATTTTGAAAGCCTAATACAGATAAAAGACAATTATTGTGTAATATTAACAAAGTTTTGACAAATTTTAAGACCTAGATGAATTTAATAGCTGCTCAAATATTTAATACTCTTAAGGCCTTGATTTTGAAACAATTAAATGTAATACTTTTTAAATGCTTTTAAGAACTTAGGGCTTCCTTGCAAATGAACATTTATGAACATTAGAAGGAAACATGGGATGATATGATGCCCAAATTAACTGGCAATTATCTGAAATGGGCCATAGGAAATGAACAGAAATGAATCAATTCTGACAAAATCGTTGTGGCACTTTTTAAAAAATCATTATTTGCTCTCTTTTGCCACATCATACCAGCTGCACAGTGATTTGGCAGGTTTTTACGTCAGATGCCATTCTTGTCACAAGAAACCACATAATATGATTGGAGTAGGCAAGTGTCTTGCCCAGGGACACAACGACAGTATGTGCTTCGAGCAAGGTTTGAACTGCCAGTCGGTGGGCAAATGCTTAACTCACTGTGTCACTGTCACCACGTCGCATGTCATGAGACTATTTGTGTTATTGTTATTATTATTATTATATTAAGTTAATATGCACAGATATAGATACTGGGCCATTCTCCTCAATGCTTTAAATGTATTCCAAACTGAGATAATGTAATCCATTATTCAGATCTCCTCTGAAGTTCCTGATAGAGTTGGATATACTCGGCTGCTGCTGAAACGCTGAACAAATGTGAGTGTTTTGTGTCAGTTCCATTCTGCTGAGGTTTATGAAAGCCTCCCTTTGTCTGCTTCAAATAAAGAGCTGCTTAACACAGAGCCAGGCTTTTAACTCTGCATCTCAGATTCCATTCCCTTCTCCTGAGGTCCACCATAAATTCACCGTTTTACTGATGTTTTTAAGGCACTTACAGGTACATCTTTGTGATACCAGCTGGGATATTTCATCTGTTTCTGTGCAGTCCAGACTGGGCAGCTTCTCCACATTAAGCCTAAACAAAAGCCAGTACTGATCCTACTTGTATAAATGATGAATAAAATAGAAAGCAGTGTTGGGCATTGCCTTAATTTAGTGTCGATAGGCTTCACCGATTTAGTTTAGTTGAGCCCAGAATGTATTAAAGTCAGTGTCTTGACCACAAATAAGTTTGACTGAATAAGACAATAAGACCCAGTTTAAAAGGAGGAGTTGCTTTGGGTTTCCACTGTGTGCATGAGTGTGTGTGTGTTCAGGGGGTGTCTTGGATATTTTTATTATAATTTTTTTTTTTTTTTTTTTTTTTTGGGGGGGGGGGGGGGGGGGGTACGTAAAGTGTAGCATTATTTATTAGCAGCAGTAGAAATACTAGTAGTGGTGGCCCACATACAATTCTTGTGTGCCAATGTGCACCTAGCGTGGCCGGCCAGACAAACTCCTTTCCTATTCAATACAAAGAAGTTAGTCTGGTATCCCTTTGTTTAAACTTTGTTTCTATGGGCGGAACAATGACAGAATGAGTAACCAATCAGAGAAATGAAGGCGAGAACATAAGCAGTGCACCGCTGACCCAAACTGTTTTTGGCATAAAACACAGAATATGACCTACAGTAAGCTGCTCTGGGGACAGCAGCAGAAGCCAGTTGTACAAAGACTTGTGGAAAAAGTGGATTTGTTTGAATGTGGTTGTTATGTCAGATGTCAGTAGGATTTTACTGTTGTTAAAATGGACGCAAGACAAAGATAAACATCACACAAAGAACTTAACAACAACACACACTTTGGTGTGATGAGGAAAAGCACTAAACGGCAATAACCACGTCAGAGAAGTTAGTTAGAGTTAGAGTGGAGTCCAGACTGATGTGATTTGGACATAAGCAGAGAATGGACAGTGAATAGACTATGAGTAGGATGCTGAGGTTAAAGCTGCCAGACAGGAGGCCTACAGGAAGACCAAAGAGGAGATTTATGGATGTATAACAGATGCTGTAGCAGAAGAAGAAAAACTGAATTTTAGGACTGCACAACATTGTGTTTATGGTTGTACTGATCTAAACAGCAGTAGATGAAATGTATGGTTATTTAACAAAAGAAGTAGTAGTTGTAGAAAGAAGTGACTTTGTGGTGTGCATAATCTTGGCCTATAGTGTTAGGTATGTCCCAGAGAGAATAGAATAACATAGCTCTGTTAATTATGAGCGCACTATGGCACTAACTGAGGATATGACTTTGCCCTTCACCAGTTCCTAAAGTCAATAGAAACAGGTTTGAAATAATAATGATAATAATAATAATTCTGTTAGACATTGGCAGAGGACTGTGCAGATCTTTGAAACTTGGAAAGTGGGGCATGTCACTGATTTCTGCTTCCCTTTGAAGGTTTTCCAGGAGAAAATACTGGGTTTCTAAAAATTTGGAGGATGCTAGAAAATGTCTTTCCCATAAGATGTTATTATTGGTTACGTTTGTACCCGTTTGACAATGGAAACATGATAAAAGCATGCAATGCTAAACTGGGCACAGCTCTTTGTTGAAGCAGGTTGTGCTCAGGTCAGTCAGTGACTCGTCGTTTTCTTGTGAGAATAAGATGTATTTCCTGCACATATTCATCATCTCCTCCTGTCAGGGCCTCTCCCAAAGTGAGTCATGGAGGAAAGGTGTCAAAACACTCAGGCAGTAGGGAAAAATGCAAATAGCGTTGCTCCTGTTTCCCCTGAAGGAGATGTGCTGACGTCCTGACACATATTCTGACAGTGACGCCTGTCAAGCACCGTAGAAACTGCACAAACGCCACTTTCAGGCCTGGCCGTGTTGTTTAGCATTTCTAACGTCTGGCGGAGGAGCGAGGGGGCCTCTGCTCAGGGGCCAGTCCAGAATCTTAATGGTGTTTGTGCTGATGCGGCGGCTGTACAGACTGTAGCTGTGTAGGAATCCGAGGGCTGCGGCACGATGCATCATCAATCAACATGTGTCAGAAGTTGGACAGAAAGAGCAGCTCAGAGCAATCTGGCTCAGTGGGGCTCTCTCAGCAGGGGGCCACACAGAAGCAGGCCCTGAACTCACTGCACTGTCGGAGAGTCAGTCATAATAGTCATCTGTGACATTTGTTAAAAGGATTTCAGACATTGTCATCATTGTGTTCTTGTTAAAAGATGTACTTCCGTTTAACTGTGCACTATACAGAGCTGTGGGTGCTGCGATTAGCTTCAAGTGCTTTGCAGGAATTACACTGCAAGTTTACCCAACAGAAAGTTCTCTGACCTTTACAACTAGTTTATGTGTACTTCCATGCTTTTCCACACATCTAACTAGTCTCTAGTTGGGTTGTAGTTGGACTAGCCTGACAGATGAAATTGGGCTATGGGCTATGATTTAGGCTATGGTTTGCAGATGACATTTTGATCTGTAGTGAGAGCAGGGAGCAGGTGGAGGAACATCTAGAGAGGTGGAGGTCTGCTCTGGAAAGGAGAGGAATGAAGTTAAGCTGCAGCAACTGAGAATATAAGTGTGTGAATGAGAGAGACACCAGTGGAACGGTAAGGTCACAGGGAGCAGAGGTGAAAAAGGTGCAGGATTTTAAGTAGGGATGTAACGATAGCTACATCTCGTGATATGGTATTTTCACAATAATCTCACGATGCTAAATTTATTGCGATATTGTGGGGAAGCTCACAGCAGAAGCTCACGGTATTGCAGAAATGCTCACAAGAGCAAAATGTATTTTAAAAGTGCCCTGACAAACCTTTAGTGCATTAGATTTTGTGATATTTCAAAGGATTAAGCCTAAATAAGGTTGCAATAACAACAGTTTTGTCACGTTGGCTGCTCTAAAAAGGAGCTAATGATCATGGTCTATGTATTTCATTGCTTTTTTACCATTTCGCTGCAACAAAACAATGCACATTAGCCCAATGAGCTTATCATTCAATATTCCACGATATTATTGTGAGACGTTTGATATTGTGATAGCGTGGAAAAGAGGTGAAGAGGTGTGTGCAGCAGGTTGGAATGGCTGGAGAAAAGTGTGAGGTGTGTTGTGTGATAAAAGTTTCAGCAGGAAGACCAAAGAGGAGATTTATGGGAGGAGGATGCAGAGGATAGGGTGGGATGGAGGCAGAGGATTCACTGTGGCGACCCCTGAAAGGAAACAGCCAAACGGAAAAGAAGAAGACCAACATGAGCCTCTACCCCTGTCTCAAACTATACAAATTTCTAAGGTAGGATGTTTATTAACTTTTTTTTTGATTATTATTTTACCACATTGGGGAATTAAGATACATTGTTGTTGTTGTTGTTTTTTCTGTTTTGTTTGTTTTTTCATGTATAAATGCCAGTGTGTAGAACCAAGTAGTTCAGGGTCTAAGTTTCACGAAATTCGAATACTTGCCTTCAATGACCAAGTAGCAAAGGGACACATTAACACTAACTTACAGGGACGCTCCCAAAATATGATGGTACAGTGAAAACATGGGAAATATCAAATGTAACTGTGTGTTTCAAATATCAGTATGATTTGTATGGCAACCTGCATTATTTCAGTTCAATGTAAATGGCAGTTTTATGTCTAACCACAGAGATGGTGGAACAGCTGCTTATGACTCTCCAAACTGGATTCATACCTGAGCAGAAGTATGTTGTGTTTTTCGATTCTGTATCAATCCAAAGTGTAAAACATGCTTAACTTTGTTTATTGTGTAAATGGAACGCTCCATCATTTCCATAAATCATTATAAAGTTTAAAGGACAGCTGAATCTCTGCATGATGACTCTTTCTGTTTGTCTTATTTATGTTTCTGCAGAAAATAATCCATGGATTTATTCATCTGCATCCATGTCCCATTTCAGCTCTCCTTCAAACTCAACTGATTATTGGAGTATCTGCTGAATAATTAATCCCAAGGTTACAACACTGTTCCTCTGAGGACACTTATAGAAGAAATGAAAATTTAGTTTGGAAGACTATTTTGGGATTTTTGGAATATTCCAATAAGTAATATTTGACCCATGGGTCTGTGAAGACTCTCAGAGTCACCCAGGTGAATTGTATCACAACAAAAATGTTTGAAATTGAAAATGTTCTATGTTCTGCAGTATATTATGATAACATTATTTGTGACATTACAATGCTCCAACAGAAATGTTGACTTCAATTTTATCCACACATATTAGGACTTTGGACTGTATGTTCCACTTTTGGTTTGGTTGATTTCGTGACAAATTTGATGTCAGTCATGTGATGTTATACCAGAGGAAAATTCCACTAACTCTGGCTAAAATTACTGGGTACCATTTAGTTATTTACAATATGGACACTCTAATTTGTAATAAGTTATGCATTCCCAAAACTACCTTTTATTTTAAAGAATACATACTGGGTGCAGCATTCACATTTGTCATAAAAGCAGCTGTGTAGATGGTGGTAACTTGTGTCCTGGTATAGCCCTCTTTGATTATGCCCATGACCCCTGACCCATGCTGTGCAGCCAGTGGTGACTTACGTCCTGGTTGGACATGTCCCAGTATGGCCGCTCCCCATACGACATGACCTCCCACATGACAATGCCGTAGCTCCACACGTCACTGGCCGAGGTGAACTTTCGGTACTGGATGGCCTCTGGAGCGGTCCATCGCACTGGGATCTTTCCTCCCTGTTCAGCAAAACGCAGGTCAGTGGCCGGAGCAAACAGCAAATTCAACACATCCTGCTTCTTGCCCTAAAACACCAATAAGAGAGAGGTGTGCACTTAGTCGAGACACAACACAGACAACAACACATACTGTATGACAAATGACACATTTACATCAAAACGTTGTGAGACAGACCCCCAAAGGACACCATCATAAAAAGCAGTGGCGCAGGCTGCTTAAGCTGGGGACACAGTACAGGATTTTTTGCCCAATTTTACGATTCACAGTCATGCCAAGTCCGTACCAGTCAGGAGGACTAGCTGCAGGGAGTCATCAGCCCAAAATACAGTTAGTGTGTGAGGTTTTAAGACTTAAATCGGCCTTGACAGGACCTCAGTCAAACATGTTTAAGTTTTAAAGACGATTCTCGCTGTTGAGTCGTTGTCGTGACCCTGACGTATGCGTAAAAAAAAAAGAAAAGAAAAAAAAAAGTTTGCTGAACTCAGCTCATTGTGAACTTTAAATAAAGCCCTATCAGACCTGGGTGGCATACACGTATGTATAGGCTAGATAATAAAACAATAATCTATGTTTTATATATATAATATAACAAATAATTATGATGTTAATGAATAGAAAGGACTGGATTATTGGTCTCATCCATACAAGCTAAGGTCAGCTAACATTGATGATATTACTGTGGCTGCTTTAGTAACAATTTATTCATTATTATGCCATGTAAAGAGTCTCAAAAGTTTATATTCACACATGTTGTGTAGAGTTTAAAAACCTGTCATGGCCCTGCTCTCCTCTGAAACTAGTTGATGGTTAGATCAGAGAAAGACACCTGAAGCTGTTTGATGTTGCTGTTTTTTGCAATATATGCAATATATTTGTTAATTATTTTATTAGAGTATATATTTATATCGTTTTTAGAGTATAGAGTTCCTAAATCAGCTGTTGCTGTTAGGGATGTGTCTGACTTTTTTTTAAAAGTCAACATTTGTCAATTTTTATGCTTAATTATTAGTGTTTTTATATTCCGCGTGTAGTGTGGTCAAGTGAATACTTCATCACAATCCTAGAGTATACAATACACAAAACAACTCATTTGTCAAAACGTTAAATTTGACTGAAATATAAATGGTATTAGTGGTAAAATGAAGAGCCATTTGGGACCCAAAAGAGAGAACTATTTTTGGTGAGCCGAGCCACATGATCTGGTTCACTGAAATGAGCCCAAATTCCCATCACTAGTATGATCCTCAGTCTTTCAGTCGTCAGAACAAAATCTGCTAAAACCAGTCGTTAGTGTGTGCTCCTAGTCTTCTCAAAATCAATAGTGACTGGAAAAGTTGTGTAGCGTGCGTTTGTGTAGGCTATAAGATCAACTTACCCTTACCACCCTTCATGTGTGGTGTTAGGCAAAAATCTTTTATTAATACTGTTTGGGAAACAGTAGGATAGTATGTATTTTATAGGTTGAGTGCATCATATGTCAAGATTCAAGTATAGGTATCACGATGTATTTTTTAGTCCTACGTTTAGATACAGCCAGCTCCTTCTTATCTGCGTGGATAATTCTCATTCCACTGTATCCCATTTCTCAGAGGTTGGTTGTAAACAGTGTCTGTGATGGATGACTCTCTCACATAAAGTGTTTCAGACTGAGGAGGTCTAATTTCAGCGGAGAATGCAGACGGCTGGGTCGGAGACAGAGCTTTAATTGACTCACAGTTGTTGTGTAGACAGCCTCGGGGTCGTCGTCCATCACGCGGGACAGCCCGAAGTCCGACACTTTACATACGAGATTGCTGTTGACAAGGATGTTGCGAGCAGCCAGATCTCGATGGACGTATCCCATATCGGAGAGGTATCTCATTCCAGCCGCGATGCCCCGCAGCATCCCCACCAGCTGGATGACAGTGAACTGGCCATCGTGCTTCTGCCGAGAAACACAAGCAGGTCATATCCACTGACCAGAGGAATGTAGGCCACTGCAGAGGGTCCCGGTTTATGCAACGCTCACTTCAGAAGCTGCACTGGCCTCATTACACTAAAGCAGTGGTTCCCAGCAGTTTTTGTCTTATTACCCCCTGGGTTTTTGTCATACACGAGTACCCCTCACTCACACCAGTTCACTCTCCTGCATTTCTCTTTAGAGTCAAATTTAAGAGAAAAAATAATCTGCCTGCCTTTAAAATAAAAACATCAAAAGATATAATATAAGCTTATCCTATTCACCTATTTAACTACATACAGTATATTATCTATATAAAATTGATACAAAGCTGAAACTCTCCATTTATTGTGGGATTGTCAGAAAATTAAAGAACTATGGCTGAAAACTACTAAGGAAGGAATCACTCACTTGAATATAGATATTCCTTTAACAACACAAACATTGCATTACATTGCTTAAGTATATTTTCATCAAAAATATATCAAATATGTATTCTTAACAGTTCCACCCCATTTTCATCAGTCATTGAGTCACTTGATCTTCTCATTCCTAAGTGTCAATAATTCAAAAGAATCCACACAATTTCTTATTATCTTGGAAATCAATGATGAAATAATTCCCAGTACTCTGCAAAGTGTTCGCATACCGCGTACTCCTACTTGGGAAACACTGCTCTAAATAATAACATTGTAAGTACAGCATGGTTTTCACTGTTATTGATGCTTTTGTGAGCTGTAAAAGGTATCAGTAGCACTGATTCATACCAGCTTTGGGACCTTCCAACAAGGCTAGAACAGATCAAACAAACTTTAAAAAAAACTTAGGTTGTGGACTAAATCAATACATTGTGTGATACAGACATGGATAAATTATGGCAAGAGAACTAAACACAGATACAAGCAACTAAGTAAAAAAAAAGCCTCTTCATGAATTATCCAGTTAGACCCAGTCTAACCTCCGCCGAGCCTAGTTTAAACAAGTTGTACTATTATAGCCTAATGGAGCACTTCGGGAGAGCACAGACCATCCCCATGACATTCGCCCTATACCGCAATAGCAAAGATACATTACCCAGAGTGGAACTCAAGCCATGATTCTTCTAATTGAGGAGTAAATACAACATTAAGCCACAAAGCTATTACACTACAGTGGTATAGAATCCACAGAGTCAGCCCTATGTTCGCCATTACCTATGTTTCCCAGGGAACATTACAGTTAAGATTAAGAACATCACATCATCAGATAAATAACATCAGAACTTACCAGAATGTGCAAGTGCCTACATTCTACAGCACTAATCTTCACTAGTTTCTATGGACCAGGGAACATAGGTACTGGAGAGCCCAGGTACTTGTGCACAGGTACTAAAGTTCCCCTGTCCATAGATACTGGGGAACATAGGTTCAGGGGAGCATAGGTACAGACCCAAAATCCTCCACCATTAAACAACCAACACTGGAGAAAACTGAACCTGCCTGACTGAGGTGGTGTATTTCTTGGTAGAATGGAGCATTTTGAGATAGTTTTAAAAGAAGTGAAAGTGAAAAAGTGAAGTGTTCTCACCCTGAGGAAGGCGTCTAATGAGCCGTTCTCCATGTACTCGATGACAATCATCACCGGTTTACCTGAGACAAGACACGCGCAGTGATTAATTGATTCCTAAATGGTGTTTGCTTACAATGCTGCTCCATAAACGCTGATCCTGCTTTCTAGATATTTTTAGCTGCTGTTTCATTGGCTTTTAATTAAAAGTTACCATCTGCTCTTTTTATTACAGTGTCTAAATTAGAAGAAGTTAAACAGGCAGCGCGGCTAATTTAATCAGAGATCACGTCACAATACTGCTTTGTCTTGGACCAAACTCAGAGATGTTTAGACTGTACCTTTGTCTAAGATAAAATGTGTATGATTTTGTTCCAGAAACTACTAATGCATGAAATAATAATGGTTCACATGTGCAAAGAAATTTTGGAGGAAGACCAAAACTGTCTTGACTACTGTCTGTGTTCAAAGGATTACATATTGCATATAACAAGAAGTGCTGAATATTAGAAAATTAGGTCTGAGGGACATTTAGTCTGTTATGCACGTTCTATGGCAGTGGTTCTCAAACTGTGGTACAGGTACCAATGGTGGTACACAGGCTTTTCTAGTACTCAGGAGTCGATAATTTAATTTATCCTGCTTTAGTTGGGGCTAGTCCTGGTTTAGTCTAGTTTAAACCTAATTCCTAGTTTAGTTTAAACTCGATTTAGTCCTGGAAAGCTCTTGGTTTTGCCTTATTTTTGTTTAAGCTTGTTTAAATTAGTGTTAGTCCTGGTTAAAAACTGGGTTAGCCAGATTTAGGCTTTTTCGTCCATTTAAGATGGACAGGGTTTCTACAGGGTCGAACAACTTAAATTTAGGCAACCATTTGAGACAGTGAATGCCACAAAGAATTTTGGTCTTGGTAAGAAAAGATCTGCTTCTCGTATCGGCGACAAGTTGCCATTTTGAAATAAGCTAGGTCAAATGTAGTGTAATGTGACATAGTTAAGACCTGTTTAAACAGATATAAGTCCTAATACTCTGCATCTTGGCAAATTTTTTTAGTTTAATATTTCTTTAAGACCCAGCTGAAACCCTGTCATTTCTGCATACATTTTGCTAATATTTACATCCAACAACAAAGGCAGGCATAGAGACTATAACAGGATTAATAGTGAAGAGTGTCTTTGTGTACCTCTGGTGACGACCCCCTCCAGGTGCACCACATTGGGGTGATCAAACTGGCCCATGATGCTGGCCTCGCACAGGAAGTCCCGCCTCTGCTTCTCGGTATACCCCACTTTCAGGGTCTTGATGGCGACCGCTACGTCCCGCTTCCCAGGCAGCTTCAGACGCCCGCTGCACACCTCCCCAAACTCCCCTGTGAGGGATGAGCCCAGTCAAAAAATCACGCGCCTCACAATGACAAATTTATCAGAGAAGACAAAGCAGCTGGAATACAAATTGGAGCGCGACATCCTGTTATCCCCAGGGGAGTGGAACCGGGACCTATAATAAGACATGCTCGAGATGCATAGATACTGTCATTGACCGCCTTTGGAAAAACCCATGTGGCAGCAATTTTTCAGCAGCGGAAACCCTCCACAAGACCACACATTAATTGCAATGAACCTTTTTTCCTACTTTGCGATTGTGCTATCAATATCCACTGCATAGAGCTGTGTACCCTACTCAAGGTGTAAATATTGCTGTCAGTGTGATGTATGGGGGAGCGCCGGGACGGGCTCACCTGCTCCGATCACCCGCTCAATTTTAATGCAAGAAGCGTCCAGTTCCTTGGCAAACTGGTGGACAGCTCTGTTGGGGTCCTCGTAGGTCTCGGGGTCGATGTACGTCTTTGTGCCTGGAAATTTGACTGCAGAAAAAAAAACAGAGAATTATTCAGTAAGTGTATGTCAGCAAAAATAATAATAATAATAATAATAATAATAATAATAATAATAATAGTAGAAAGATTTAAACTGGAAACATGGAGATAATCAGGACTGGTCCTATACTTTTGAGGGGCATGATAGGTTTGGGGGCCAAGCCTCTCGGTCATTTATTAGACCAGTTATTTTTTACTTTTATAACTTTTATTTCTTTAAAACACTGACCAACTATTTTTCTAGGGCGATAAATGTGTTGATACATTTTGGACTTGCAAACTCTCCAAAGGTGCCCCAGGTAAACAGGAAGTATAACAGAAACAGACCCACTCAAAAATGGCTAGCAATAACAAGCAGAATATTCATTAAATAGAGCTGACAAATCAATAAAACCAGCAAATGATGGATAAACTTTGGGGCCCTCAAATGTCTGTTGGGCCCTATGCAGCTGCTTAGTTTTCCTATAGGAAGAGTTGGCCCTGCAGATAATGAGTTTACAGTAGAAACAATGAAGAAATAGGACACATTTTGCTATATTAGCATCGGCATTTGAACAGCTCTGTCCTGACTTCAGCCACTGTTTTAGACCTCTACTGAAGATTTTTAGTTTTTAGGTCAGTGGGGAGAGAATTCCACAGTCTGGGCCCTCAGAAGAGAAGCTCTCCAAAAGATCTTTTAAACATTGGAACAATAGAGTCCCCACTGACAGAGGCTCAGGTGTTGGGTCTAAGCAAGCCCTGATGTAGTGACACGATTGTTCAAACATTTAAAGACCAATTTTAGATCTAAAATTCACAAGCTGGTGCTTCTTTATGATACCATGCCATCTCCTAGGATTCTTGTCCAACACCTTAACTGATGCTTATACAATGAAAAAATTGGCTTTAGCGCAAAGGGAGAAACGTGACCATGTATGAAAGATGTGAAAAAAAAAATAAATAAAAAAAATAAATAAATCTTTGCATGCATGTACTGTATAACAACGCGGCACAATGTAGTAACTCCCTGTAACAACGGATAATATATTAATGACCAATAATGTAATAATGGAATAACTTTCTAATAATGTAATAACAGACAGTTTTTGAGCCAATAATGCCAACTATGCAACATCCAACAGAGACACTGACAAGTCTCAACAAAACATCTAAAAACCCAGCTGATTTATTTTTAAATGTTTTTTTTTTTTTTTTTTTTTTTTTGTGATTGCCTACCTAAACAAATTAATAATAATAATATTCTAGAACACAAAAAATCTCAAACTCTTACAATCAAAATTAACTATGCCATCCACTATACTACTATGATGAGCAAACTGCAAAAAATAAAATAAATAAATTAAATAAAAAATAAAAAAAATGCAAAAAAACAAACAAACAAACAAATAAACTAAACAAACAAACAAACAAAAAATCCATCTAATTCCCAAGAAATGCAGTCCTACTGATGTATTATTACATTACAGGCTGCAGTTTTCAATAGTTTTTTTTTTAATGCCAGGTCAATAATGTAATAACTTATTACATTATAAGTTATTACCAAGCCAGTAAACAGTGTTATTGGCTTTATTACATTTAAAATTGCCAAAATTATTATGTTATTGGCCATTATTACATTATCAGTTGCTACTCCTCCTGTTAAAAGGGAAAGTTTCTTGCACATGTTTAACCCTCTCCAGGCAGGCGTTGCAGATTTGCAACAGCTAAATGGTCATTACCTAATTACAAAAAAAAAAAAAGAAAAAGTCAGAATTGTTTATTACTACCCCATATGATAATGATTTTTCCTGTTACTAAAACTTAATTTGAACCTGAGAGGGTTAACCTGACTGTGACCTGACCAGTGTTTATAAAGAATAATACTTCAGCATTTAGTGTCCTTTACTTCTTTGGGAGTTAAATTGTTTAAAGGTACTGCGAGAGGGCCTTTTATTGATAGAGAAGCACATGTTTTTCTTTAAAGTTAGATGAGATAGTTCAAGAAGTGCTAACACACACCAGAGCACTGCTGTGATTCAGAGGTGAGGCGTTACAGACAGGCAGTCCAGAGGGGAGTGGAGAGGCAGGATTTCTGTGACCTGTGTGGAGCGCTTTTGTGCGGCTGTCGCTCCACCTTTCATCTGGACCGGCCTGAGCGAACACGAATCGAACACCCCAGCCTAGTGCTCTTATCACCTACACCGCCTTTAGCTTTTCAATCACAAAGCGAGTGGTAATAACTGCTGCGGCGGGGAACATGTCTGCCTCTCACTTAACAACCCAGCAGTGTCTCAGCAGACGTTACACTTTAGTTTGATTCGCTCGATAAAACCCCTCAGAACCAGGGGCAGACTGCAAATGAGCTCTGGCTTCACGTATTACAAAGTGCTTAGACAAGAGCCGCTTATGAAGGTGTGGGAAAACATACTCAAGGCATAATGTAAGGTCATCTAAACGGGCATATATACTTTAATGCTCAGGTGACACCAAACATATCTGATTGTGGGACTCCTGATCCTTTTACTGTGATCTACTTTTACAAAATCAAAGTTAAGTTTCTAAGAAAGGGCAGAGTGGGGCTCCAAAATCCAGCAGGAGTGTTGTTACAGCACCGGCCCCCATCGCCACAACCAACCCCTTTGTTTGGTGCTGGCAGGGCACTGGTTAGAGCACAATCCACACAGTTAGCCTAATGATTGGACTATTATAAGGTGGGAGGTCTGGGTCCTCCCCCAGGTAAATGTCTTATAAAATAGATGTAAATTTCTGTATTCTGGTGCATTTTAGATGATGTTATGATATTTTCAGCAGGCTACTACATTGTAGCAAAAACATGGATACAGCTTATGTAGACAAAACAAAGTTTATTATAACAACTTATAAGCTGCCTCTATACTGCTACATAAAACTAGGCTTTATATTTAATTAACCTCTGTTTCCCGCGCTTCACGCACTCAGGACAGATACCATTCCGCTCCTGATGCAAAATAAATGCATCCCCACTGAAAGTAGGTCTATGTTGTGCATCAACCGGATTCCACACACTCTAAAGTGCAAAAGAGTTACAGCAGCCCCCCCGAGTCAGAGGCCACAGCAGGGTTTGTGCTTTTAAGACGTGTGACTATGACTCCCGTGTCTGCACTGTTAGGTCAGTTATAGGTATGGGCTGTAGGGCGGGCAGTGGCGGCCACTTCAGGGGCTCGCTGCTCTTTCTGTGGGCCGCCCCCCATCTCACATTCTGTGACGTCCACCACACCAGCCGACCAGGAAATGCCCCGGTTCTCCTGATTACCACTCCGCCTCTGTTTCGAAAGGATTTTATTATAACTTAAATGGGACTTGCATTTGTGTATTTATGCTTGTGTTTATGTTTGTGTGTTTGTTTTTATTATGTGTTTATTTTTTGTTTGTCTGATTGTAGGTTTATGTTTGATTGCATGTTTATGTTTTGATTGTGTGTTTATGTTTTGATTATGTGTTTGTTTTGATTGTGCTTATGTTTTGATTGTGTGTTTACGTTTTGATTATGTGTTTATGTTTTATGTGTTTGTTTTAATTGTGCTTATGTTTTGATTGTTTGTTTCTGTTTGATAGTTTGTTTATGTTTGTGCATTCATGTTCGTGTTTGCATTTGATTGTGTTTATTTTTTGTGTGGTTATGTTTTGTATCTAAATAAATAAAATAGATTTTTTTAATTGAAGAGGCAGTCTTATTAAATAAACTATCTTCTACTACCTTCTAATCTAATAATATTTTATACTCTGTTACTCATTTCAGATTCATTTTTTTATACTTTAAAATGAAGCATTAATTTTCTAAAACAACCAATTAAAAATGTTCTTGAATCCAGTTTGGTTTTATTATCACTCACTGTTCAAATACACATTTTCAAAATATGCCTTCATAAATCAGCTAGACGTGATTTTGCACACAGAGCTGCACACCTGGACTGCTATTAGACTAAATACATTCATACTGATGGATTTTAAAATCATTTCACACTGTTAACTTGTCAAGTTGGAAACTGCAGCAGTGTTTTAATGCTGGAATGTGTTTATTTGAAGATTATAATTGGGCGTGCTGCAGGTAATGGTGTCGCTCTGGGCTGACAAACACAAACAGAATGTAGCTTACTGCGTTACATGTTCATCTATAATTGGTTTGTGGCTGACAATGTGTAATTATTATATCTACCAGAGATTAGCCTGTACTTTCAGTCCGCTTGTAAAAACATTATGCCGTCTGTCCATAAATGAGATTTGGGTCGAAAGCAGCGTTTTTAATAGCTCCGGGGAAGTGGCTGGGGTTTTTAAAACGCTCCATGCTATTCCAAATAACAATGATATGACTTTATGAATATCCACAAGGTATGAGCCAGACATTTAAAAGGAAATAACCAAAACAAACGGGGTCACCCAGGGGCCAGGGCAGGGGTAGGGAGCCGCACCCCGAACGCGGCCCCGAATTAACAGCAATTTACCGCATTATGTGCGATTAAGTGAACACAGCACTCGTGGGGCCATTACGCGATGAATTTTAAATCCCACTGATAACAATATAAGCTGTCAGCATTAAAGTTTAATGAGCTCGCACACACTTCATAAAGTGCATAAAGGGACCGGGGCCACTGTACCGCGCACCGGCGTTCAAGGGACACTAACACAACAGCAGTTTGCACAATTCACAGACATACAGTGGACAATAAACCTTAAAGATAGAGCATGAGGAACTGTGGATATCAGGATGGGTTTATGAGGCCAGAGGTTATTTTATATGACATCAGACTGTGCAATATATTACTGATGGTGTATTGTTTACTGAATACGTGCAGTACCTGTGTGAATGTCAAAATAAATTGTGGTCTGTGTATCAATTTGTTAATGTTTAATTATGCTTTTAATCACATGGTCCTTGGACTTGTTTCTTCCAACGCAGACAATAATCGCTTATCTTATCTTAAGCTAATGCAGTCCAGGTCAAGCCAGGTTAGGGTCAAAAAGTATTACTTAAAAAAAAAAAACAGAACAGAACAAAACAAAACAACAAACCAAAAAAAAACATCTGAACTTAGTCGTATTATTAAAGAAAGAAAGAAAATTCTACAAAATCAGGTACAAGTAAGCAAATTGTACATAGATTCTAGAAAATGTAACACAAATGAGAGGGCAGAGCAGACAGGATGGTTTTGACAGTGATTTTGCATTTTATTACTAAATATCAAGTGTATGTTTTTAATAAATAAGAGACCACTGCAATGAATTCATAAGCAGTCTCGGTCTCTTGTCCTTAGACCCTCCTTCTGGATAAATAAAAAAAAAAAAAAAAAAACGCTATGGGAAAAAGGAAAACCTCAGGGAGAACCACATGAAGGAGGACTCCATTCTAAGGCTGGACAGGCTGTAGATGTGTGTGTGTCACTCAGCTTTATGAGCTCACAGACCATCAGACATAGCAGAGAGTACTATAAAGTTACCCAAAAGCAGTGTGAAAAACTGGTGGAGAGCAAGACGCCAAAAAGTTGCATGTTATTCCACCAAATACTGATTAATGAACGTTCTTTTGTCCAAACATTATCACAATTTAGTGAAATTTTCAATTATTCAAGTTCTGCAAACACGGCATACTTTTTTTTTTTTTTTTTTGATGTGCTGTAATTATGATTTTTTTTTTTATGAGAAATATTTTCAGCAGGCCACAAAAAATAACACATTATTCAATTCACCATATTGATCACGTTTTTATTATGATTTAAGAACTATTAGGACTAATGCCTGTTTCACCATCTTACATCTACATCAGACATTTATGGTCAGGGTCGGTAAAAATAAATATGAAAGTATTCCACTTATTTAAATATTCCCCTTATTTTACTGTAGCTAAATCTCATCACCACATATGCTCCAGTCTTACTAGACAGCTTTTTCTGTATTTTGTGAATTTACATGCTCATAGATAATATTGTTAACTGTTTTAGATCTTATGTGTTTTTGCATTTGTTTTACTACAACATAGTAAAAGTGTCCTGGTTCTTATTGCTTTCGCTGAACCTCATGGAAGTCATCTTACTTCTGAATAAATTGAAATTGCGTTCTGATCCTCGAGTACTCACTGAAGTGTGGGAGCAAAATGAGGACACACATTAGCCTGCAAATGTGGATACACAAAGTAATGGAGATGAAGATATCGGTGCCCAGCCATATATAGCGGCTGAGAGAATTTTAAAATGATGCACTGGTTGCAGTTTTCATAGAGGTAGGTTCCATTGCAATGTACAATGTGATGGATGTAGTGGAGCTATTACATAATGTGGCATTTATCCATAATGCATTGAGCAGTGTAAATATAGTGTTCAGCTGCCTCTCCTCCACTCTGTAATTGCCTTGTCCATGTAGCGGCAGTGGCTCTGACCAGAGGTGTCTTATCACCGCCTCCTCCTGCTCCACGCCGAGTGCACGCACTCCCGGCGTGGTGTTGTTACTGCAGTGGACGCCTCCGTTAAGCAGCGCCCAGCCTTGTTTGTGTTTTGTGTCTTTGCGTGCGGCAGGTGTGCATCTGTCAGACACTTAGCACCAGCCAAACCTGCGCCACCCGTGACCCCGCGTGTCCGTATCAGCAGTGTGCCTACAGCGTGGATCATTACGTCGGCTCTCGGGGAAGCTGGCGGCGCTTCGTTCTCCAGGGGCATCATTAGGGCCTGCACCGCTGCTCTGTGTACAGGCCGGTGTGTGTCGCTCTGTAAATGTCTGGCTTTTGCATTTTGTAAGAGAGTAATCCGCGCTTTTGGGTTGGATTGAGGATGAGTTTCCGACAGCTGTCACAGAACAGGGTTTGTAGTTTTCTGATTTCTTCATTTGGACTCACTTCAGCCAAACAGAAACAGATGTGGCCCTAAATCACATGGAGTGTCCATGATAATAATATAATAACATGATGATATTCAAATCATTAGTTTAGTTTTAATCTTTCGGGACTAACTTCCTAGGTTTATGAGGAATTTGATCATGAAATAGAGATATTGACATAAACTTGCACTGTAAGATAAGAGTCACAATACTGTGAGAATAAATTAGAAAAATATGGAGATAAAATTAAATGCCAATATTATTCCAAGATCAACTTTAAACTTATTAGTGTTTTGTTTTTTATTCTTTCACCTTGTGTGAATGATACCATAATAACATAATGTAAGTAAAATACATGTTAACTAAATGTTAGATCAACCATGTTTTTAATTATTCTAACTTAGCGGATGAAATGAATGATATTTATATAATATATAAATATAAATTAATTTATTTTATTCTATTATAGAAGAACATAATAATACAAGTAGTTATTAAATAATTAAAACAAGTTTACAGCTTCTTCTAACTGGTTTGGGAAAAATCACCACAGGGTCAGAGACAGATATTCTGTCTCCAAGAATTAGCTTTCACCAATTCATCCAGACAGGCCTTTGGACCAGAGGTCAACCAATATGGGTTTTTCTATTGCCAATTTTTAAAATCCAGAGCAGCTGCATGCATTGACAATTTATTTATTTTATTTTACATATACAGGGCTGATTTTCCCTTTTTTTAATCCAAATGATACAGTATGATAAAAGACTGTCACTATAACATCTTGTTTCTCAAGGTACTGTGCATCCATGGCTTTTCACCGCTGTCACTACAGGGAACTGCTCCTTGTTAGTAGAATCAAATTAAGAAACATTACATCCGTAGCAATGATTTTTACATGTCAGAACAAGCAGAATAAGTAGGTACAGAATGAAGATGTGACCCAGAGCAGTGAGACTTACACTGGAAGTAGAGCTCCTCGTCCCCCTCCTGGTCGGCTTTACTGTATCCACAATGTCTGCACACACACAAAAAAGAGAGCCACATGCAACAATCAGCTCACTGCAATAACTCTTCAAATACCACTTTTAATACCACAAAACTCTGCACATGACAAACGTAAAACCCACTGAGCCGCCTGGGAATGCAGCTCAGACTTCAGCGAATCAAAGAATACATGCACTGTACGAACGTTATTAATATTAAAGTGTTGAAGGTTGTCCCGAGCAGGTGAGGAGGATTTGGGCTGAGGGAGCGATGACATGGAGCGGTGAGTAATCCACTAATGATGGACATGCATTTACTCAACATGGATTTAAACTGCTCTCACTGATCCTCCTGAAAACCCTCACAAGGACGGTTTTGTATTATAAACCATTAAACGCTTGGATCATAAAGTTCCTCCATAAACTGGTTCAGTCAAACGGCTTCTCTTTAGTTTTGTATTTTTATCATTTCATAAGTTTATTTCTAGTACAATGGTCCTGGTCGCATAGCTACAGAAAAATATTTGGTAATACTTTATAATAAACTACATCTATAAAGCATTTACGAATATTTGCTAATCATAAACTAATCATCAACTAATTATTAATAAATGTTAGCAAGCAACTGTATATACTTTAAGCTGTTCACCGTTTGTAAACAATAAGTTAATAATGTACAAACATATGTGTAATCATGAACTAATAATGAACAAATTATTAGTAAATGTTAGCAAAGAAAGAGTTAATGATGTTGTTCACCATTTGTAAACATTAGTTAATAATGAAAAAGCACATTTGTAAGGATTTATTCAAGATTAGGTAATAATTAAGTAAATACAAACCTACATACCTACAAACTAGTAATAAGGTATATATATATAAAGTATTTACAAGCAATAGTTAATTATGAACTATTAATAAACATATAATTAATTAATGATTAATAAATATTATCAAGGGAAAAGATAATGTGCTTGTTCATTATTAACTTCTGGTTTATAATGTTATCAGTGGTTTTATAACAACTTGAAGTGTATATCATTAACTCTTTGCTTGCTAACATTTATTAATACAGAGTTCATGCTTAGTTCATGATTAACTAATGTTTGTAAATGCTTTAAAGATATAACTTATTATAAAGTGTTACCAACATGTTTGCACTGTGATATCAGTGGTGGTAGGGTTGTGGACATATGAGATGATATGTAGCTTTTGAAGCGTGCTGGTCCTGACTGTGCACTCCAACACCTGACACTGGAGCAAATGGAAGATTATGATATTGTATAATGGATGTTTGTATGCATATCTCTGGTTTCTCCATTTGGTCACATACTTCCTCGTGTGTTTCCTGCCTGTTTGATTACGTGCCCACCCCAATGTGTTTCACCTGTGTCCCATTCTTTTCTGTATTTATGCTGCGTTCATGATACATCGAATTTTGTTGTAAGTGTTGGACTCTAATTTCTCCAGTTGACATCACAATCATAGGGACTCCCTCTGTGAGAGGTGCACAGTGTGGTTACTAATGGAGATATAATTGTTTTTTAAGGAAGTGATCTCATACTTCTGCAAAAATGTACTTATCTTTCTATAATGAATGAAGTTATCAGTGCTACAGCTCTGCAAAAACATCTTTGACTGTTCATTTATCACAAAATGACTAAAGTAGATTCAGAAACATCCCCTGATATTACCTCTGTACCACTCCAAACAAGGTTTAACAAGGTATTTATTTGTTTCCTATAAAACAACATGGGAATGCAAAAATGTTTTTGTTGTTATTGTGGAGTTCCATGTGTGTTTTCTAAGCTGAACTTGTGAACTTTATGGAAGTCGGCTTTTTGAGTCGAGACTTCCGAGATGTATCATGAACGCGGCATTAGTCCCTGTGTTCTCCCCAGTGTCTGATGTTTCCTGAGTCCCCAGTGTCCTGTTACCTGTACGTTTTTGTATTTTGCTCTGCCTTTTGATTTGGGATTTTTAACATTTAGTTATTTAGTCATTCCTCGTGTTTTGACCTTTTTGAATTTTTGTGTTATACTGACTTTTTCCTTTCTTGTTTTTGGACAGGTTTCTTTGTTTTTCTCTGTTGATTTTTTCATCCATTATTTTATTAAAGTTGCACAACTACAGTCATGCTTTTTTGGGGCCTTTTTCCCCCTGTGTGTTGAACTCTCTGACAGAAAAGTAAATACATTATTACCTAATTCTTTGAATCTGTCATTACTTAGCAATTCATGTTAGGTAAAAAGAATACTTAATATTACTTCACTGTTGACATACGGCAACAGTAGCTCAGTTGGTAAAGACGTTTGCTCACTAACCCAAAGATTGGCAGTTTGAGCCCCCCTGCCAGCATTGCATATTATTGTTGTGTCCTTGGACAAGACACCTACCCACCTTGCCTGTATGAAAGTGTCAGTGTGATTGTGTGTTTGTGGTGGTTGGAGGGGCTGCAGGTGCAAAATGGCAGCCACACTTCCAGCACCAAGTGTGACTGAAGAATGAATGAATAACGCATCAAACTGTAAAGCGGCTATGAGTGTCTTGAAAAGCACTCTATGAATAATGCATTATTATTATTATTATTATTATTATTATTATTATTATTATTATTATTATTTATTTCATGGTCCTGTACTGCAGTGCATCATGAATTAGTGTTATCTGTCAGCCTCACCCATTAAAGCCATTAAAGCAGGCTCTAACACTTGATTAATAATAATAATAATAATAATAATAATAATAATAATAATAATAATATAATAATAATAATAATAATAATAATAGCTTGCATTTATACATGTACATAGTGGCTTTCATGACAGCCAAAGCGCTCACATTGATTGGTTACGTTACACAGTAAGCCGATACAGATCAATCCCTGATTTGACTAGATCAGCATTAGCCCCGCCCACTGACTTTGAAGGGTGAGGTTGACAGATCAAATTCAAGGTTAACGCTCTAAATAAGAATTTTTTCTAAATGTTCTACCTGGTAAAATAAAGGTTAATTGAAAAAAAAAAAAAAAAAGACATTACATGTATTATTTCTCTCATTACATCTATTATTTACGTATTTATTTCCAATATTAATTAATTATTTATTGATGTATTTTGATTGATGGTTAATTGTGGCAGTTTTCGCCATAATTCTGACACGGCAGTTCCTACTAAATGATATATTAAAAACAGATAAAGAGGCGAGTGCAAGTGAAGTGATGGGACAGTGGCTCTTTGGTGCTGCTCTGTGATGAAGATGATAATGATGATGATGATTACATAACCATAAAGGTGTGTGTGTGTGTGTGTGTGTGTGTGAGATGCATGAATCCAGCGCATGCACAGACGATGGTTGCGGGTTGTGTGGACGACTCCGGTGACAGAAAGCTGAAAGCTGAAGCGGAGACTCACAGAAGCGGAGAGTCAATGGGGCCCGCGAGAGCGTACCTTCTCCCGATGATGAAGCCGAACACCATGAAGACCAGGATGATGGTCCCCGCCACGGCCACCACCGCGATGATGATGACCGGGTTCTGCTCACTCGGCATCACCGTGTCTGAGGAGCAAAAGGACAAACCACCAGTCAGAGATCACATATACAGATTCAGCATGTGTACATCTGTTATACACACACTATGGCATACAAGGCAATGTAAATGTGGACTTTGACGGTAAAGCACAGCTACACAACGTTTTAACCTCAATTAAATCCAAATCCCCTTCATTTGTATAGCACATTTTACAAACAAGACAGTTTCCAAAGTGCTGCACATAAAACAATAAATAACTATTCCTCTATTAAGCGCTACTAGTCCCCATAAAAATAATAAGAACCAGTAAAACCAAATAAAAGCAATATAATAAAATAACAATAAATAAGTCAAAACAATGAAATCATAAAAACAAAACCATTACAGACAACAGAGGACCACACAATTCACACTGAGTTAAAACCCGGGGAATAAAAGTGGGACTTAAAAGACTTAAAAGTACTATAAGCAATGTTTACCTCATGTCTTAGGACACAAAGGTAATTTTAAAAAAATATAAAAAATATATACTGCTCATCAGTGGTGGAAAATAACAAAGTAAAAGTACTTAGTTAGTTTACTTAAGTACAATTTTCATGTATCTGTACTTGAGTAAATTTTGCAATTTTACTTTTACTTCACCACATTTTACAGCAAGTATCTGTACTTTTTACTCCCCTACTTTTTAAAATTTGTTTAAAATAATTATTAAAATAATAATTTGAGTTTGGTTGAAAATATTTTTTCTGATGTGTCGTCATTGCAGACACAGTACATAAGTATAAAAGAGGCAGTAAAGTAGTACTCTTCAGAAAAACCTCAGATTCAGTCTCTTCTGTTGCACTGTTAACTATTTGTTTTCAGCACAGTTTTTAAGCAAAATCCCTCACATTTAATTTGATTTGATTCATTTGATTCATTAGTTCTTGAATCTTTGCAAAATACCTTTTTACTCACAAGTACATTTAAAAGCGAGTACTTTTATACTTCTACTTAAATAGAAATTTTCATGTGGTTTTACTTTTACTTGAGTAAAATATTGCTCCTTTAGCTCTACTTAAGTATAAAATCAAGTACTTCTTCCACCACTGCTGCTCACTGCACCTTTAAGGCAGAACTATGCAATTTTTTTAAGCTTACTTAAACAGCTTCAGAATTAAAAAAGTTGTTGCAGAGTGGGAAAAAAAAAAAAAGAAAAAGAAAAAAACAAAACACTGCATCCCCTCGGTGTATCTTGGTAAAAGAAACAGAGGCAGAGGAAACCTTTGTACAGATATAAGGAGGGGAAAATGAAAGTTAAGCCAAGTGAGGGGGTCACACAAGGGTCACACAGGGGTCACACGAGGGTCACACAGGGGCGAAGGTTTGATGCTTTACTAAATGAAGAGGGAGGTCCATAGAGAAAAAAAAAAAGTGCCCAAAACAGCAAGAACAAAGTTGCATAGTCCTGCTTTAAGAACAGAAGACAGGTTTCACTGGGATGGACTGTATACAAGAGCAAAACAACTGCATAATCAAAGCCATAGTTTTTCCTCTGCTACATATAACACTGGTCAAAACATGAAGTGTATTTAAAAAAAAAAGTAAATACATTTTTCAAATTTGCATTGAATAACAATCACCAAATAGATCTAGACAACTCAGCACAGACATCCTACTGAACACATGTATCAGTATGGTTATATGGTATATAGTTATAGTTATTACATAGCAAAATTGATATTTATTGATTGCTTTTCTCATCTGACATTGTCTTTTGGGTTATATGCACTGTATAGTTTTTGGAACTAATATTACAGCTTCTATTTAAAGTTAGCTTGAAAACATAGCTCCACTATTTTATATACACTTGAGTCTTTTTTAACCCGAGTGTTTTCACAGATTTCATTTGTGCTAAAGTGGGCCTAATGAGCCTCTTCAGATTGATCGCCCTCCTCTTCCACAGTGGAGGGAGAAGGTGCTATTTTTGCGTTGTCCTCACACCGGCCCGCTCTCAGAAAGTGGGCTTAATAGTCCCAGACGGCGGCGCAGTGCCCTTCATCTCAACAAAGACACATTCAGGTTGGACTCAGACCTCGCACTCACCGTGTCCCGGTGACAAACTGCTGATCACTGACAACAGCAGCAAATACAGTCAAGAGGGGGACGGGACTGACCTCATACATTTCAAATCAACTGTATAAATACAGCAGTACTGAGGAAGGTGGAAGAGTACATAACTGCAATTCCATAAAGCCAGTATCTCACCAACTTCACTAGATCACAAAGAATCTGATTTTAAGAACAATATTTTTGGGTAAAGATTATTATTATTATTATTATTATTATTATTATTGACATTTTAATTTCCACATAGAACTTTAACAGTAAGCTTTTGGCCTGATCTTGTTCATCCCTGTCAAATATTACAGACAAATACTACTGCATCAGTACGTGCTCATGTGTAAGTAAAGCAGATAGCAGTACTTAAACAATACTGGTACCTGATTGATACTTTTTGTGATACCCATGGTGAGCTAATTCATCTTCTACAATCATAAAACACAATAATAATATTGAATAAAAGACCAATTTTTAGAGCAAATTTCTTAGTTGTAAGTTAAAACCAGTAGTTTGTATGATTTATGCTGTTTTATTTATTTGATTCATACAAAGGAACATTAAAGGTCCCACTAGGTATTAAAACTTGGTATCAAATAAAATATGTTTGACAATACCAGTAGTATCGTAACTTTTCTTTCAATACCACAAAGGTATCGTTTAATGGTACCCAGCCCTACTGCACATATACTGGACACAGCACAGCCCTGCTTTTACTCCAACATTGTAGCTACAGTTAGCCTGGATAACAGCCATTTACATGTGTGTATATCTCCAGCATTCATTACAGTTAGTAATGTAGTGTTCTGGTTTAAATAATAATAATAACTGTAACACAAAGCTTAGTTCTCACTGTTAACAAGAATTTGCTGAATATAATTAGCTGAATATCTCAGATTCAAGGGACTTTTTTTTTATTCTGTAAAAATGAGCGGTTCTAAAATATTGTAGATGAAACAGTCCATGTTTGAGCTCAGCCGACAGAAGTCCGTCAGTGATGGGCAGCTGTGTACTTGCTGTTCACTCAGACTCTGACACAGTACAGCAGCGTGACACCAGTACAGTGGCCTGTTCACCGCCACCTTCTGTCAGCAGAAACTTAAAGTAATTTGTGTTTGCTTTGCTCAAAAGCCATCATTTCCCAGGGCTATTACAGCGAGCGCAGCATTAACAGGGTGTGTATAACCAAATGTGCTTTTAAACTGATGCTGCTGATGCTCCTGCTCCTGTTTTCTCTAAACTCTCCTATAACAAACTACTGCATTTGGCTCCAAAATAAAAGTCATTACACTGATTAAATCGGGACTCAAAATAACATGAATTTGATATGAAGATCATATTAAATGATGAATGCGGCAAAAGGAAACTCATTAAGCTTAAGCAATTGCAATCAGTCTTAATCATGTTTGGAACTTACAGTACAAGGTTTGTGCTCTGGAGATGATAATAACAGGATTAGCACACGAATGGGATGATTTTAGGGTAACCAAATGTCTCCATTTCTCCTCGTGATGCAAACTGGCATAGACCTATTACCTGTTTAATAATAAGAAGCCTGCGTGGTCTAATCATCTACTTAGAAGGGCCCATACCCATACTTCATTCTTAGTATTGGGTCCAGAACCCTTTCCATTCAAACATTTCTCTGCTGAAATCCATGCTTCTAGACCAATCATCGCCTTTTATGTAAAATGGATGGGCTTCATTTCTTTTCTTCTGTCCTTTTAAAATCTGGAAGCAGACAAAAATGTGTCTGTCCAGGCGAATTCATTCATCTGAAGTACAATAAATGCATAATGTAACAGTCAGGGCTGGCCCTTCCTTTAAGCAAACTAAGCTGCCAGAGGTGGAATGTAACTAGGTAAAAGTACTCAGTTACTTTGCTTAAGTACAATTTTCATGTATCTGTACTTTGAGTAAGTTTTACAAGGAGTACTTTTACTTCACCACATTTTAGAGCAACTATCTCTACTTTTTACTCTACTACTTTTTTTTTAATTGGTTTGAAATAAAAAGTATATTCAGTTTGACTTTAGAATTGTTAGTAGTACTCTTCAGATAAAACTCACCTAAGTCTCTTCTATTACAACGTTAACCTTTAGTTTTCAGCAAAATCCCTCGTATTTAACACATTCATCAGTTCTTGAATCTGTGCAAAATACTTTTATTTTCTTACTCACAAGTACATTTGAAAGCAAGTATTTTTATATTTTTACTCAAGTAGAAATTTTCATGTGATTCTTTTACTTTTACTTGAGTAAATTATTACTCCTTTATTTCTACTTTTACTTAAAGGTGCTAGCAGTATATATATATATATTATATTTCATAAAAATTACCAACATATGTGCCAAGATAAGATGTACACTTGTTTAAATCAGATATTAGTTTACTGATAACAACGGTACAGTTGAATTATTAACAACTAAACATAAGTTTTACATAATGGCCAAGTTGTTTTTGTTTACATTTTTTGTTTTGGTTCTAAAACTGCATTGCCAATTGTCCAATCAGAAAACAGACCATTGCTTTGATTTAGACTGCAGTACCATTTTCAAACAGTACCTTTAAGCAAAAAAAAAAAAAAAAAAGAGTACTTCTTCCACCACTGGCAGCTGCATAGGGCCCCACAGACATTAGAGGGCCCCAAAGTATACCCATTATTTAATTCATGATAAAAAAAATATATATATATATATAATAAAATATATATATAAATAAAAGTGTTATAGTAAAATTGATGTGGTCTCAAAAAATGACTTGTCTTTGTCTTGGCCCCCAAATGTACAGGATCGGCACTGGTACTAGTCCCTGTTTTGCATTAACAGTACTTCTGTCCTGTGCTTGTGCCTCTGCCTGTGTGTTTGTGTACAGCAGCTGAAGCCCACCCTTGCTGTGTGTCCCTACCTAAATTCTCCATTTTCGTGGTGATCTCCACTCGGGGCCCGTAGGTGCCGTAGCCCGCCTCGGTGAAGGCTCGGATCTGGAACACGTAGGCCGTACTGGGCTTCAGGTTGTTCACTGTGGCCGTGGTGGACCGGGACCTCACCGTAGAGATCTTGTCCTTCTGATCCTGGAAGAAAAAGGGAACATTATTTTCAGCACGCAGCTTTGTAAAAAGAGCTGGTGGCGTAATGTGAGAATCCAGCTCATAATTGAGTCCTATTGAAGTGTGGTTATCTTAATGGCTGCTGCTAAAATACTGCCGATAGACTTCACAGGGTGTAATTACCTGCACTTTGTGAAGAGACTGAATGGATTTAACCACTTTACAGCAAACGCACACAAAGGCGGGAGATAAAAAAGCATTCAAGTGTCATTTTAATATTCAGACCATGTGTTATACTCTTTACAGCAGTGGTCAGGAAAATTTTACCTCTGTTTACCTAAAGTGAGGAGAGGTGAGAACATTTCCTGTTTGCCCAGTGCCAGTTTGATGTGAGTGGCTGCTGTAGTATTGTTCTGTGTATGGTTAATGTGCAGCAGTTTGACCACAATTTCTAAAAAAAATATATATTATATTATAGATTATATTGAGATACATCTGAAAATTTCATCAGGACATACAGTGTAAATCAGAAAGATTGAACCCTGCTCACCCTCAAAGACATTATATTTCAATTCAATTTTATTTCTATAGTCCAGTATCACAACAACAGTTACCTCAAAGGGCTTCACAAACAGTTAATCAAACATAAACACACAATCAAACAAACACACCATCTACACAAACAATAACTACATTAAACTAAACAGACCCAGGGCATCCCGCACTTAGACCCTCCTTCTTGGTAAGGAAAAACCCAGCTGTGGGGAAAAAAAAAAAAAAAGAGAAACCTTATGGAGCCCATATTGAAGGTAAGATCCTCTCCCAGGACAGACATTATAATGATGTGAATGAAAGATAATAAGAAAAAATGACAAGAAACTCATTTTAAACAACAAAACTCTTACATATCTTCACTTTGAAGTTCAAATGAAAAACGTGACTCTTTCAACACAGGCCCATGGGCAGCAATATTCATCCCTGAGCTTCAGGACTTTGTGGAGCAAACTTTCAATTGTATAACTTCTAACAGACATTTTGGGTCACTGCTAACAAGCTTCTACAGCGCTCGACTGGAATCCTTGCCCAATCATCACCTGCAAAAACCTGTAGCTCAATAATGTTTGATGGCCTCTGTGCTGCAGCTGCTTTCTTAAAATTCCACCAAAGATTTTCAGTGGGATTTAAAAAAGGAGACTGAGAAGGACACACCAGGACGTCCAAGGATCTTTTGGTCTTCTGGAAAAATCTTTAAAGCGGAACTTAGCAACTTTTCTCATTTCTTTTCTGTTTTTGGCTAATTTTCCTCTTTGGAGCTACCCCTACTTTTGAAAAGCACTATCAAAAATACTCACAAGTCCAGGTGACTTACTCCTGTGTGACTTCTAGCTTGGCTTTACTTTCGTTTTCCCCTCCTCGAATTTGTACACATTTTTTTTTTCTGCCATTTGACGGATGTGCAGCTTTTTTGCGATACTTGAGACTTCCGTCACACCAGATTGGCGATGCTCGCTAGGGTAAGTCTCGTTTTTTGCCCAGAGACACCAGGGGGGACTGCAGGCCCGGAGGCTTGCTCCAGACACAATTTCACTGTATTTTTTGTGCATGTGACAAAAAACGTATCTATCTACCATTCACACCACAACTCATTTAACCATCACACAGACTCCCAGACAGTTTATATAAGGTAAAAACATTACTGAGTATCACTTTAATTGATAAAGCCTTCTTTTCTGATTGCAAAAGGATAACCATTTTAAATTCTAATTCAGGTGCTTAAACAGTTGAAGGCTGTAATTTCTACCACTAATGAGACGTCTTCCTATTTGTATATCCAGTACATGCAGTAAATATTTATTTATGTATTGGTTTTAGTTTACCCTCCAGTCACAAACTGGCTCTAACAGCCAAGCAGCTTGTGATGTTGGTATAGAAAGCCCCAGCTCAGTCAGTTCCCCCTTGGTTAAGCAGTTCATTGTGATGCACGGGCTGCATACATTGTGTACTTTGTTGTCGACATGAGAGCGCTGGCCAGCCCAGGCCAAATGGAATGCCAGAGACTGTTAGTGAAGTCATCGTTGTTTCCAATTTTCCACTTTTACAGCTGGCCAGAGTAGAGCCACAATACGTGACAGAGGAGCCCGATGTGGCGCGGTGCCCTGGAGGCTGAGGCTGGCATCACAGTTCCCCGCCTTTGATTCGCCAGCTCCAGCTCGTTCCATTAAAGCCCCCCCCCCCCCCCCCCCCCCCCGACGTGAAGAGCAGGGAGACGGTGGTGTGGAGGCGGAGGCAGATAGTGCTAACAGACTGCTTGCTGGTGGTGCTGCGGCGGTGGAGGAGGTTGGTGTGTATGCTTACGTGCGTGGGGGTGGCCGAGTAGCACTGATTAAAATCTTATGAGCCTCTCATTCATTATTGCAATTATGAGACAAAGTAGGTACTTGCAGAATTGCGTGGCTCCCACTTTGCAGCATGCACTCTGAATACCAAATGAAGAAGAATTGGCAACTTGAAATGGAAAGACTGTGGTTTTCAGAAAATAGAGAGAAAAACAGCTTGAAATGTAGCAATCAGCAAAGTCCTTCCAACACATGCCACTCAGACTTGGGCAGTAATAAGAGTTTGATTTGAGGTTGAACTATTCCAATTTGAAGTGTATGGACAGAAAAGCAATGCCATTTCCAGGGATATAGTTTTAAAGGTCCCCTGTTGTGCTAAATTGACCTTTAACCATGTTATAATGTTGTGTCCTCCTCAAAAACATACTTGACGTAGTATTTTGCGTCGTTAACATGTTTGAGTAATCCTGTATGCTGAACCTGTCCTCTTCTAACGATCTGAAAACACTTGGTCTCAGGGTTCTACAGGACTAACTTAAAAAACAGGCATGGGGCTACGACATCCTACATCACACACTCGGCTGGTGACTGTTAAAGTCAACTTATCTTGGCTAAACAAGTAATAAATGATAAATAAAGAGTTTATTTGGTAACAGATTAAGGAATAAGGCTAGGGTTGGATTATTGTTGTGTAAAAGAGGAAAAAATTACTAATAACATAAAATAAACTAATCTTAACCATATTCGTAACCCTAACCTTAACCAGTTTGACAAATATTTAAAAATTGGCATAAATGCTCCATGAGTCAGGGACATGTACTTGGGTTTCCATGGCAACGTCCTCACTAAACCACACTCATCAAATTTCCTGTTTTTTAGTGTGTCCCATAACGTCTACGTACACACATGAAACCAGGGAATGCAGGAAATACGAATTTCTAAAACCCATAAATCATCATCAGACTCATTCTGATAATTTCAGTGCCTAAATGGTTGTCACTATGTAGCAGTCAGCTCATTTGTCTATCTGTTAGCATCATGTTGCTAATAGCAATGCGGAATAGACATTTTATGCTCTGTCCATTCCCCATTGTTGCCAGCAGGGGGCAATAGACACCTAATCTAAGCGTTCTCTGCAAAGTCAAAGTGCCAGCTTCCCTAAAGTCTTTTTCCATACATACATACATACATACATACATACATACATACATACATCCATACTGTCTTAAAGTTAAAATGTGAAAAAGTAGTGCAGAGGTGTCTAAAACTATTTCAAAAAGCCTGGAAAAAGCAGAATATAGAAGCTTTATACAAGCCAAGGCCTAACATCAGTAGATGAGGATGACTGATGGATATGTGTTTAGCCTCTCCCGCTATGTTGCATCGTACTATTACCATAAACCACAATTGCTTATTTCCTCTACATTTATCTCTACATTTATCTGATCTTGGGACTGACTCATAAGGCACACTGGTTCGTCACTCTCTGTTGCTGTCATGTCTGGTTGTGTTGATTGTTTATGTGATTTTGAAACTGTGGTAAATTATGTAACCCAGAAGCATGCCAGTGCAAGCTCACCTTCTCGTAATACTTGATCTCGTACTCGGTGATGACTCCGTTGGGGTGGTGAGGCTCCTGCCAGGACAGCTGCACACTTCGCTGCTGGATCTTCTCCTTGACGACCTCACCAACCTGGGACGGCGCTGTTTGGACAAGAACACATCAATAAGCACGGGAGGGTCACGTACAAGCACACACCCCAGGAGAAACCCACCACAGCTATCACCACCCGTCTGAGAGGCCCTGATGAATATTCACAGGGACGCCTCCAAATGTTTACACCGCATGATCAAAATTCCAATTACAGTCAAACAGTGGAAGATGGTGAAAAGTGAAGATTAGGAAAGACAATCCAGTTTAATGAATTCTAACGTGTCCTGGGAGCTCCTCAAAAAGCCTCCTGTGTCAGAACGCCTGTACCTGTGCCCCCTGGACTCCTCACACACACAGACACAGCACTTATCTCTCCTCTTTCCATCACTCCCTTAAGTGTCTGGAGCCGGGATTAGGTGCTGCTACACGGCACAAAAACAGGGATGAACACTTTTTCATATTTATTTATTTATTTCTTGCCTCTGATGCCTGTAAAAAAAAAAAAAACGAACAAAAACAATCATGTTCAAACTGAGGGGCAGCAAATTAGGCAAGACTGGGTTGGGTCACCATATTCTTATACGTTCTTTTATTCATCTTCTTTCACTTATTCCCATCGGAAGCCTATCCAAGTAACTTTGGGCGTACCTGGCCTGAACCACTAACCCTTACCCTAACCCGATCCTTACTTCTTTCCCTTAGTATGATCCTAGTCTGTTCTCACATGTGATCAGAATAAAATTCTACTTTGCTTGTGTGGATTGTAATCAGAGCTGAGCAGGATTAGTTGAAGATTCTACTCTCATCTACAGGAGCCAGGCAACAACCATCACTAGTAAGAACTGTGACCCCTATTTTGTATACAAGAATATCTTTTTTTAATGCTTCAAAACTTCCAGGACGAAAAAAAAAAAAAAAAAAAAGCTCATTCATGTTGGCATTTGAGAAGTGCCTGTACCCACACTGCAGAAAAACCTCATTGGGCCTGGACTCAGCTGTATATCTACATATGACTGAGACATGGCGCACCTTTGACAATAGAGACACCATCATACTGGACCAGGACTCAAGGTGGTTTGAAAGGGGAATAAAGGAGTCCATATGATAGATTAGAGGGGGCGGCTCTAAATAGACATGGAGCACTATGCTAGGTTGATCTTGTTTGTTTGTTTGTTTGTTTGTTTCAACAATTATACAAAGTTTTGCATATGTATGTGTTGCATACTTGTTAGCCAATGAGAACAGGGTCATGCATTAAACATTTTCAACTAACAAAATCATCCAGTGAGGTGTTTTTGAAAGTTCTGATTGCACTGTCCCTGGGTGGTTTTGAATGAGTCCTCAGCTAATACTTCAGCATTTATTCTGCTTACTTTCGATCATCATCATATAATCACCGTCATTAGAGCTTTTTCCTAAAGCCTTAAACCAGACAGTGCCTCGCCCAGAGATCAGAGCCCACAGCCAGCTCTCAAAACCTGCTTACCACAGGCCTGAGCTATCCCCTCTACCTGTAAACATGTGGTGAGAAGTGATGACTCACGTGCTGTGGGAGCACAACATATTCATTAACACGCCTTAGCAAGTCTGAAAGGCCGACCTGGGAATGGATTCAGATCTCCAGGTAATGGCATATGCCACGGGCTTTGCCTGCTCAGAGTTCAGAAAATGAAAGAAACTTAAAATAGGGCTCTTATTATCTTTTAACATGATATTTTGTAGATGAGATGAAGTCTTTAACGCATCTCTTAGGTAAATTTCAGATACAGTTTTTAACTTTATCTGTCCCTCCAAACAACAGCCTAGTTTCCTGCTATTATTTTATGAAAACTGTCTGGAGCTTAACCTGTTATGTTTTTCATTTTGTGCTGTTCCTCTGCGTAAGAAGACATAGAACTTTTTTGTTGTAGGGCCACATACAGAAAAATATAGACGAGTGTAGCGAAGTATCACATAGAACCAGTGTTGGACAATGGCTAGATACCTTTACTCAAGTAACCTACTTTTTTATTTATTTTTTTTAAGAAAAAGTACTTTCTGAATACATTTTGTAGACCATACTAAAACTTTAAATTGTCTGAGGAGTTAAAAGTCATTTTTGTCCTTTGTGATTTAGTGGGTAGCACATATGACGTGCAATCAGAAGGTTCTGGGTTCAAAACTCGGGGAAGAAGAAGAAGGAAGGAGTGGAAGAAGAAAAAGAAGAAGTAGAAGGAAGAAGAAGAAGAAGAAGAAGAAGAAGAAGGAAGCATTCAAATGTACTTTCTACTTAAGGTAATTTTATACTCAATGCTTTTTTACTTTTACTGAAGTACAATTTGTGTTGGGTGCTTTCACTTCTGTTTGAGTAATATTATTTTTGAAGTAACAGTACTTTTACTTGAGTACACTACCACTGTATAGGACATACTACAAAAGAAGGTGAATCATTTAGTACACTGGAATAGATTTAACTACACACGCCCATCTGCAAGCCTAAATTTATCCAGGCTTGGTGCTGGCACATAGTAAGGCTTCAATTTTGTGCACATCACCAACCACTACTTTTTTTTTTCCAATTGTTTCTTGTTTCATGCAAGATCTCACACAAAAGTGCTTGTCATTTTCTAAACACTCTACCCCTATCTGCTGTGTGAATATATCCCCTGTAAAAATATAACATGCGTTCCCCTCAGATGGTCCTTCTGCAGTGGTGACGTGGCGTGCTCACTGACCCAGTGGCAGCGCACCTCTCCAGCCGCACACTGACCCTGACCCGCCATTGTTTTTCCTGACCTGCCGCTAATGGCCGTGGCTGGATTAAAAGCTCATTAGGCCTCATCGGCATTCCCCTCGGTGCTGCTCACGACAGCGGCCGGCCCGGCCAGACCTGCTGTGGTGACATGTCTCTCATAATCCGACCCCAAACATGCAACAATGAGGCCTTTCTCCGCCACTGAAAGGACGATTGAGTTTTCTCTCCCGAGTCACAACAAGCAGTTAGTGCAGCTTAACTTCATCCAATTTGGCTGCTTTCTCTGCCCCCATCCAGACGGCCGCCGTGATATGCAGACCTCTTTTTCCTAGAAGCCATTTGGTTGGCATTCACAATCGCTAAATGATGCTTCTGCTCTGTGCTTTGGCCAGTTTTTTTTTTTTTTTTTTTTTTTTTTTGCTTTCATCCTCTGCAGATGTCTCTTTCTAACTGACACATGTTGAGACAAGCTCTTTGGTGAGGCAGGCTGTTCGTCGAAATGGTTTAGCATCATGAAAATACTGACACTTTTTCTTCAATATTAATGACACACACTTTCAATCTTTATTTTCACATAATAGATACCAGTGTAGTGTGGCAACGGAAATGGACCACAAGACTGAGCATTCCCAGGATTATGTAAAAGACCATATTCATAAAATATTGCATAATTTTTTTCTGTTGACACATCAAGTAACCACAAAGCTGCTGTGTGGCTGCTGCACACCCTTTTTTCCATGAGGATCAGTCCAAAAAATAACTAACTTTAAAATCAACAATAAAAAAATATAAAAACAAACAGCATCTCATTGGTTTCTAAAAATTAGGCTCTGTTTCCGAAATCAATCCATCATAACAGCGTTACGTCACTGTACTAATTACAAACGAGCTCTCACTGAGAGGGGAAGAGCTCTCCACTTGTTGCGCCAGACTTATCAGAGATCTGTTTGAAGTGGCAGATATTTCCTGTCGGGAGCCAGAGTGATGAGCACTTTCCCACACAGCGCTCTCTGAGGGTGGAGTGTCTGGAGTGGTACAAGCCTCATGGACAGCGCAACAGTAAGTCACGTGGCACAAGTGACAGAGCCTGGTCTCATCATGAAATCAGTGTGTACTGAAAGCAGACAGGTTAAAGGAATTCAGAATGTAATTAAGTGTGATTCCTTTGTTAGTCTAAGCCAGGGGTCAGCAACCTTTTTGATCCAGAGAGCTAACTGTTCCCAAAAAAAGAATCTGTAAAGAGCCGCAGCCAATTTTAATGCACAAAGCCCCCCCCCCCCCCCCCCCCCAAAAAAAAAAAAGAGCCTATAACTACACTAACTAGATACAGCTTATGGGTGGTCATAATAAATGCAAACTAACAAAGAACTGTGTTACTGTGCATACAAATGCATACAACTGAGGCTAAAACAGTTAATTATACCAGTTCAACAGTTTAGTCTACAATATATACTGGAAAACAGGGAGAAAGTTTCATTTTAAATTGACAAGATGATGCAGATGCAGGTTGTTTTTTTACTAGTCAACTTATTTCTTTATTGAGCTAAACATGATGCCAGATGCCCAAAGAGCCACGAGAGCAGGTTTAAAGAGCCACATGCAGCCGGCTCTTAAACCATAGGTGGCAGATGTCTGGTCTAAGCATTAAAAAAGAACAAAAGATCATGCTTAGAGAGTCACCATCTCGGCTCAGTCGTAGTGCATTGGTGCATGGTAGTAAAGCGGCTTGCAGTTTTGACTCACAGTAGAAAGGTCCCATGTTTGATTTCTTGACTAGGCATGGCCTTTTTATGTGTTTGTATGTTCTTCCAGAGTTTGCATGGTTTCCTCTGGGTGCTCTGGTTTCCCCTACCACTAAAAAACGTGGGTCAGGTCGACCCATAGTGGTGATGCGACCAGGACGTCCCTCCATCTGACCATCTATGCAATTTTGTTGTACACCTTGTATGTATAATGACAAATAAAGTACTTTACTGTATTTATGATTTTGACTCTAAATTGTACAGCCTCACAACAGCAAACAGCAGTTGTGATTTCAGACACAGAGAGAATTCTGAGGTCTTCTGCACAAACATTTTTGGTGCACTGTATTGTATCTTCTTCTTAGTATTACACTGTATTAAAAAGCTCTCATTTATTAATATTAAAAAACTGCATTGACCTCAAACACCTCCTATACTAACAGCTGAGGCCCACCCGCCTACACATGCCTGGAATATCTCCAAAATGCATTACAGCCTGGTTTTAATATCCTCCTTCACTCATCTGATCAGGTTTGCAAGACATACTACATTATATTCACATCTTCCTCTGCTGATATATAAATGACTGCTGTTTTCAGGATGTGCTCACGGACCTCGATGCCTTCATTATCATCTGTGTGGAGACAGAGCGGATTGCTAGTGCCTGGCAGTGTATTAGCAGTTTGTTTTTTTTTTAATTTGGAATTACAATATTTTCATGAAAGAATGCTCTCAAGTGCTGTGGTACAGTATCTTGTGTTTTCCTGTAAAGTACGCTGCAGTCAGGTGAAGACATCTGCTATAGTAAACAGGCATCCTATAGTGATCAATCATCATCATTAATTAGTTAATTAGTCTCCATTAATTAATTAAACCCCACCACCCCTTTCCTCTTCATACCTCCCTTAGTGTTCACTTTCTCCTTTTCAGCCTCCTCTCTCCAACAACTAGACCAGGGAGGGGGTCCGTAGTCTACCGAGGCGAAACCCCCACACAGAATCATCATCTCCTGCAGGCCAACTCCTCTCCCTGCATCTCTAATTCCACATTCAGCATCCTGCATTCAGCATCCTGTGTTTATCATCCTTCATCCTGTATTCACCATCCTGCATCCCTCATCATCCATTCATCAATCCTTCAAGACATATTTCAAATCTACTCTTTTGTGTGACATGGTCGTAGTTAGTGAACATGCAAATAGTATGTGATAAACAAAGTGCATTTAAAACATTTGCAAAAAGTGTAAGACTGCCATTATCTAAGACCAATGGGACAGTGCAGTATGGTCAGTGATTAGAAGTAATGACTGGACACTGTAAAATGGTGGTGGTAAGATGATATTATTGTGTACAGTAAACACGCTGATCAAAGTACATGTGGAGGCTTTGTGTGCCTCGATGGGCCGTAGGCAACAGTGATAAACCCAGAACAACAAACTTTTTTGCTCTATAATCCGACATCATTTCCTTTTATCAACAGAACTTTAGATAACAGTAATATTGCTGTGGGTCTGCAGTGTGCCCATTGTAACTCAGACCCCCCCCCCCACCCCCCCCACCCCCCCCCCCCCACTCTGCAGAAAGGAATAAACCAAGAAAATATGTTATAAATTAATTTACAGCTATTTGATTCATAGTGTGTTTACTGTAATAATATATATATAATTGGATGGAAATTAACAGACATACAAGACAAAATACATTTCTTCCAATGTCTTCCAATTGTATTTCCCCATACTACATATATACTTTGTCTGATGCTTGCAGACTGCTAGGGTATAACTATATCATTTGACCAGAAGCCATAGTTTGATCTGAAGGTCATAAATCCATAATGGGCTATGCACTTTGAGCAGGCTCTCTTTCATATTCAGTAAAGGTGTTTTCATGGGTTGAGCAGGTCCAGTGTGTCCAGAATGAAGGGCAGAGGGTGAGAACAGACCACAGTTCTACACCTTTCAGTCTGCGTGTCAGCTCCTCTCACTAATGCACTCACAACATACAGCTGCTCCACTGGGGCAGACAGCCACTCATAACAACACCAACATATGGATGTGGGGTCAGTGAAGGCACGCCCCCGAAAACACAGGTCTGAGATGGAAAGATGGATCAGACGACATTTCATCTAGGTCACCAAAACCTTTTAACAGACAGTTTTACACCATGTCTGTTTATAAAGGAGTAAAAGCTCTTTCTGTGGTTAACCTTTTAGTGTCATGTTATGCTGTATCTAAAGTTAAAAAATAATTAGAGGTTGTGAGATCAATGGCCAGTAACACGGAAGTTAACCTTCCCGTGTTACTGTGGGTTCCCTCCAGGTACTCCAGCTTCCTCCCACTGACCAAAGACATGCATGTGTTAGGTGAATTGGTGACTCTAAAAATGTATTATTTCGCTACTCAGTCACACTTGGCCATTGTAAGCTACTTCTGTCCACAGCTGCCCTGGGGCAGACTGACAGTGACGTGCTGCCATTCTGTGCCTACGACCTCTTCAACCACCACCTAACACACAACTGTCATTCATATGCACATAGGCAAGGTGGGTGAAGTGTATTGCCCAAAGACACCAAGACAGTATGCAATGCTGGTAGCGGTTAGTGGGCATATGGCCCTACTGAGCTACTGCCAAACCAAGGTAGGCTACTGACATAACTAGGGCTGGGCAATATGACAAAAAATAAAATCTTGACTTTTCCATCTCTCAGTTGATTTTAATAGATTTTTTTGACAAAACATGTAGATTTTCTGTTAGTATGTTGGTAAAATATCCTGATGTTAAATAATGAATAAAATTCACATTACCTGCAGTCTTAGTTCAGCTAAAACCACTGACAGACAAATAATTGTATGGGCTGAACAGTGCTGAAGGTGTTCATTCTCTGACTTTGCCTCATCTGTCCCCCTGACTAAAACCCTGAGACTAGCGTTATCCACCCCAGCGCTTTAATTCCTCCACCTCTCTATTAGGAAGAGCAGTGGGCCCCGGTCTGACATTGTGGCTGAAGCCACTGCATGTCCTCCATCAAAGCTATCATTTCTGCAACATTTTCATAGTGCAACCATTCCTATTCAGTGCCAACAGCAGCTGCAGCTCGAGGTGTGCAGAATACCCTTGAACCAAGTGCGTTTGAAAATAGAGTTTTTAAAAGTGAGCGGCAGAGGACGGAGTGCTGGCGGAATAACAATAATGGCCGCCCGGACATGGGCACCTTTAGTGACCATGTGGAGAGGTCAGAGGATGCCGCGATTCAAAGCAATTAGCCTGCCCCGAGTTAAAGAGGAGGGCCTGACTCTTTTATGCATGGGCTGACGGCTGCACTGCTGATGGAATAATTATTAATACATATGTGACAGCTGACAGCTCCGCACCTTTCAGGTTCCTCCTCATTATTCTATCGTCGTACACTGTGTCACCTCAGTGGATCAATAGAGAAGTGTCAAAACTCATATGGCTTCCCCTACCACCACTTTATAATGATGTGTGACTGGGAAATCATATCTGGCAGCAGGATGTGGCCATATAAATAGTGCATTATAGGGTGATCTCTAAATGGTAAAGCGATATTTAATTCAGTGTGTCCAGTGGCTGAAAACCATTAGAGTGGCCCTGTTCAGAGCTGGAATTAACAAGACTGATGTTCAGAGGGACCACAGGTGGAACTGGCCAAGGGATGGTAGAGCCAGATTTTTGTATTTTATTTTGGAGATAAATGAGCAATGGGAGCAAAAGCAGAGTGAGATTTTAGCAGTGAGAGGCCTGTCTTTTAGAAGTTCCCACACTCCAGTATTACAAGTCATCACTGACGTTCAGACTTATCCCATCCCACAGTTATTTGACATTGTGTGCACATGGGTTAGGATCATACTCCCCATTGTCATTATTTAGCTTTAGTAGAATAATAATCACTTAAGAGTTCACCTCTGTCACTGCTGATCAATACTTTTGCAGTACTGGCCATTAGTCCTCTAACTATTATGGACGAGACGTTTTTGTTATGCGATTACCTACAAAGTGCCTCAATGCAAGACTTTTATTAACTCTGCCAAAGTTTGCCCATAAAGAATAACTGAAAAAAACTGTTTGGTTGGACTTTGATTATATCTGACAAAAAAAGAGTAGTATTTGGCATGGAAATGAAAGACAGTTCAGCCATGCAATTGCAATTTAAGGCTAATTTATGTCTGAGTTTAAAAAAAAAAAGTGCTGTGGATCCTGTTCAAGGAGGAACTGTAATGCCTTGATGAAGATCTTTGAGTTTACATTGTTAAAACAAATTTAACCAGAAAAACAGATTTCTTTACCCCATCTATATTGTATCACCTGTCTGTCACTGTCAGCCTATCACATTTATATTTATATATTAGGACAATGTACAATTTTACATTAAGCTCAAGAGCAAAGATGTTTTTACCAGATTCTAGCTTACAAAGCCAATTTCTATCTGCAGTTCTTAAGCAGGGTGGTAGAAGGTGACAGTGCATAATATGCCGTGCAAGATTACTCATTCATAACATATAGATTCCCTCAAGTTATCACATAACCTTGTAAAGGGTTTATACTCATTCATCCCAAAAGTTGTCCTCCTCCTCACCGCAGCAGCAGAACCAACCTCCTCCTCAGTCTCTCCATCTTCTCCTCTTCACCTGCACCAGTGTTTAGGCCCCCGTGGATAAAATTTCCCTAACTAATCTATCAATCTCTCCCTCCATCTCATCACTGACGTTTCTACCTGCAGAGCTCTAAGCGCCAAAGTTATTCCTTCAATAAATCATCTGTTACCCTTCACTCATTTGTCTGTGTTTGCTTCAGGTTTCTCCTGGTTGCTCTAAATGTAAAAAAATAAAATAAATAAATAATAATAATAATAATAATAATAATAATAATATATTAGAATAACAGATTGTCTACTAGAGAAATTTTTATATGGAATTCACTATTGGCAGATATTAATTGGAATATGTGGCTTATGCATATGCTCATGTTTAAAATATGGTAGTTAATATATATCCCTCAAATTATTTATTATCAAAATATACAGATATAGATCCCAAACATAGTTTTTGGGAAAGAGAAAATGAGACTTTAATATATTTACTTTACGGTTGTACCTTCTCACTGAAAATATGGATGGATTTAGAAGAATTGTTATAAAAATAAAAATAAAAAAAATAAAAAAAACATGTTAAAATTGACTGCAAAATGGTGATAGTTGGGTCAGATATAAAAAAAAATATATATATATTTAATTAATAAAGTAACAACTCTAATGATTAGGAACATTTCATATTTACAAATCAAAAATACAAAAATCTAAACCCTGCTTTAAATCTTTATTAGCCTATGAATATTATCCCTACTCTAACAATTTGCAATATAATAGCCAAAAATCTTTGTATGTGTTAAATATACATGAAATGTTACACTGTAGACTTTGAAATGTTGAAATTTGAAATGTTATGTGAACTTATAAGGAAATAAGATGTATTATATTATATTATTGGTAATATCTCTTATTAATATTTTAATGTTTATTGTTTAATTGTTATGACTGTTGCATATTTTTTTTTAAAAATATAATAAAACTCTTTCCTGGTTGAAATATCTTTCAGCAGTTTCATCTCATCACCATATAACGTGTGATGTTTTAAACATAAACCCCTCCTGAGCACTGATGAGATACCCCACGCAGAAACACAGAACAACATTATTCTTGTGTCCTGTGGTTGGTCCCATGCAGATTTGTGCAGATACGTGCTGTTTTGCTAAATGCGTAAGTACAGGCCTGTGTGGGACTGAGGAGAGGTATGAGCATCTCATTGGAAGGTCACTGGGGGAAATTGCTTCATGCTCGTGACACGCTCACAGCCGGGCTCCTGACAGGACTCCATTTTAGCCCGCGGAGCCGTACACTGCAGCTCCTGCAGCCTTGTATCAAAATGCCATTCAGCGCCAGGCAGATGCACAAATCACGGGTCAGCTCTGTTACATAATTGTTAGAGCAGCAGGGACCCACTTACGGAGTGGCGCTGGGCCCTTCCTGTGTCAGTGTCCAAATGAGGGCTGGCGCTGGCAGCCTGTCATCAGCAGCTCTTAGCACATTGCTGCACCTCTCCAAGTCTGCTGCAGTTGTCTTCTGTGATTGCCGTATTTATTTTACCTCACATCGGTGGATTAAAGCCTCCACCACTCAGATTTAAATAATGATACACCTCTAATGTTTATACAGCGATAGGAAATGGTGGGCTTTTAAAGGGGGGCTGCTCAGAATACAGAGCCACTGCTCTCAAAATACCACTGACACAACCTCCCAACAGAAATGTTTTATGAGTTTAAGAAAGTCTTTTACCATATTAGAATTCCCAACTTAAGTTACTCCTTTGCTGTCTCATCATGACACAGCTAATTCTCAAAGCTTTTGTTGTGTGCAAGGACAAAGTCTTTGTTTCAGATGAATGGGGTTCCATTTCTGATTCCTTATGAAATCATTTAAAGTAGGGCTGCACAATATATCGCTAAATTATTGGTATCGCAATATCCGTATCGCAAGAATTTAAAGATATCGCAACACTAAGGTCTTCCCCCTGACAGAGAATCACTTTCCTACCAGAGCCTTAAAAGAAAATGTGTTGTGACTAAATAAAAATCTTTAAAAAGTTTTAGTGGTAATTAATTAAGCACAACTTAGCCTTGTTTTATTATTTGTTTCAAGTGAATTTAACTTACTACATCAGAAAAGTAGGCCATATTTTAAAATATCACAATAATATCATTATTGCAATTTAATATAGTTATTGATTATTGCATGATTTTCCATATGGCGCAGCGCTAATTTAAATAACATTGCTTTGTTTTGAAATAAAATAATTATCTGATGACAAGTTTTCCAGACCTCTTTCAAAATGTGGCTTGTGTAATCTGATCTAAAGACACATTCAAGACCCTGACCCCACGCTCGACACCATTTTATTCATCAGATGGACCCGCCACAGTTAGTCACTGCTGATGTGATGTGAAGCCAGTTAAATCTCATCCAGTCTCTATGATCTAAGGCCTGGTATACAGATGTTAATTGCAGAATTTCCCGACATCTGCACATTTGATTACTCGGGCCTGTTCGCACCATAAGAATAATGTTACACTTGTCCAAAAGCTGCTGCTGCTGAGTGCTGGTGTAATGGCCTTATTACTGCCCTGTCACAGAGAGTCGGCGGGGAGACTAACAGGCCGAGCTCAGACGAGTAACGAAGCACTGGTACTTGTTAGAATGCACACGCTCGGATTTGCTTATGCGCTTGCCTCACTGACCTTTCTGTTAGAGGCAGCTGTGAGGCATGTCTGTTCAGATCTGCAGCCGAGCTAAGCACAGAAACAACAGCACAGACACACTGTTTACCATCTATCTTCATAAAAGCAAAAAGAAAAGCCAGTGAGTCATTAGTATGCAACACAAGGTCCACAGGCTAACGATGCACCACAAGTATGTTTGGGAGTTTCCCCATGTCAAATCTGCTCAGCAAAACACTCAACAGCTCTTTGAACTTTTTATGAACAGCTAAAATATACAAAACAAACAACTCTTACCCTGTTGCATACACAAACTTTGATTAAGTTGCACTAGAGAACTGTCAATGACGTGAGGTTCCCAGAGGTCATTCTCAGGAAAAAGCTGTAATAAAGCTCGTCAGCTGTCAACATTAATGACCCACTATTATTATTTTTTATTATTATTTTAAATTAGTTACTGTTTGTTTATGGATGCTCCTCAAAAATTCATATTTCTCTGTGTAGTTGAATAACCCAGTGTAAAGGCTGGGGCTGACGCTGGACAGTGGTCACTCAGAGGACGCACAGTGAAGGTGCACACAGAGCCACACTCTGAGGCCCAGGACCCTCACTCACACTTATCAGCAGTGTCACACAGCCAGACGCTCTCATTGCCTTATCATCCGCACATCTCTGCTCAATATTTGGCATCAGAAATATAATTCAGAGTGGAGCAGCAGCAGTGTTTATGCAGAAAACAGATATCTAGCATTATTCTCCAGTCCTATAATGATACCAGTGCAGTTCTGTAGCGTCACTGTATTTGCTTTCTCTCAGATGCAGTTGTGATTTTTTCTGTTATTTAATGTCAATGATGCAGATCTTGCTGATTTGAATCCATGTAGCTATTAGCACAGTATAACTTGTATAAATGGACGTACTTTAAACACATGTAGATTTTACAGAATTACAATATGTAAGTCAAGAAAGGTTTTTGGTCTCTAAAAGTTCACATTTGTGACAAACCACAACGTATCACTTTTCTATGCAAAGCTGCATATGTTTCATATCTGAGACTAGCACCATTTAATTTATTGACATAAATATTAATGATAAGAACCTCATATGTTTCACTGTTGTGCTGGGCTGTTGGCCCGAGCTGGCTCATGCACACTCATTTATGAAGGAAGTGTGTGTCATCAACAGATAATTTTAATAAACAGAGCTCATATGCTCTTTAATCACAGACTGGACAGGAGCCATCTCCAGCAGAGAGCTGCAGATCTGAACAGAGCTGTATCCAGCACTCTGAAGCTGCGTCTCAGGAACATGACAGACACAGAGTTCTCATCTGAGGACCACAGTCGACTAAACACTCGGTTTACTCAAATCTCTCACATTGATTATTACAACAGAAAATTACAGTTGTCTGTCTCTAAAGTGTTCAGTAGCTCAACTGAATTCATGACTCCTCTAGAACAGTGGTTTTCATCTGTTCTGATTTCGGGGTCAAAAGTTATCATTTCACTGTGACCTACTTTTTATGAGCCAATGTTCATTTTCTAAAATATATTACTACAACCTTTGATGCACATAAAGGATAGGCACTTTTCCTGAGTTTCTTCACTCAGGCAATGCTCTTAATATCACATATGAGGTTAAATACTGTACCTTGGTCATATATGCAGTGCCTTTATAGATGATAGAGACCTGTACCTGTGTAAATTATATGGACAAGCAAATATGTTGGTTTGAAAGTTTAACATATGCTCAGAAAGTTAAACCTCATTTAAAGCATTCTGTTCTCCTTTGTACACTGCACAACTGTGGCGTAGCTTCAAAAAGTCCAGTCAGCAGAGATTAACTGTTGCATACAATAACTGTGTGAGACTGCTACTGAAGATCCGAGACACTGTAGTGCCAGTCAGATGTTTGGGGTACATTCCTGTGCAGCTGCAATACACCATTTTTGTTATAAATTAAGGTGTTGAACTATGATGTGTGTCCTGAGATCAGCTCTGGGAGATTTACATAAAAAAAATGAGTCACTGGCAATCCTGCATCTACACTGTATAGAATTATGAGCTGAATATGCTCTACTATTTCTCTTTCTTATTGTAATTTTAATAATGTGCTGAATTTACTATTTTTTCTTTATATTTCGCTATGGCCCATTTGATCTCTGTGTCTTTAATAAAGATTGAATGACTGGATGAATAAAGGCTTCATTAAGCTAACAACTGACACTAAACTGAACCTTCTTGAGACCAATCTTTGAGTCCTGACCCACTAGTTGTGAATCTTTATTCACATGTTAATGCTTTGTTTTCACATATGCATGATTCTCTTCAGATTAAAGATAATGTTCTGAAACTGTTCAGAGCTGGGGCTGTGGTGTGTTCATTGACAGTAGGGACAATTGTAAAAACAGCATGTGGTTTTTCAACTTGCTAACTGAAAAACTTAAATATCTGAGCATATTATTATTTATGGAGCTATTGTCCACAGTGTGAGCAGTGTTTGAGGCGACTAACCCTGGTGAGGCCTCAGACATTTGGGATGGGGGTTGGTGCAGGGGGATAGAACAGTGAACAAAAGCCCCTGAGTGTCTGACTGTAGTTTTGGGGATAGTCTTTTCACGTCTGTCATCGTGGCTGAGCTCCCCCATCACTCATCTGTCTGCTTCATGTGAACGCGACGTGAAGTGGAGCAGACAGGCTACTTTGGGCGTGCCACCGCGTCATGTCGGGAAATGTTTCACTAAAGACAGACCTCGGCAGCCACCTCAGAGTGCTTTGTTTGGTTAACTCACTCAGACGGATAAATGATTAAGATGAATGAGGCCGAGGACGCAGACAGACAAGCAGCGACTGGATCTGAAGAGCTCTGAAGGACTTCTTACAGAAAACATTTAGTGCCTTTGAGTGTATTTCGGTATGCAGTGGCTCATTGTGTGATTAAATAATGTCTGTACAAATAATGGAGAACACAGCTGATGAGGGAACTCCCACTGAGCCTGCCATGAATTCACTTGAGTGTCGCTGCATTATTATAAATAGAAACAGTATGTAGTCTAACTCTTGGCATCACTAGCTACATTATGTTCAGATGACCTTTGGCAAATCTAGTACAATTTCCACTAGGGCTGTAGTCGACCAAAGAAATGGTTACTCAACCAGAGTAATTCCTAGCACAGCCATCAATCCACCAAGGGCGTAAGGAGGACTTACCAGTGTGTTGCACAAACAGGTAACGTCTTATTATTTTAGGGGTGGGAATCACAGATTACCTCATGATATGATACAATACGTGATACATGGCTCACAATACCAACAATATCATGATATATTAAAATGGCAATTATCAATATATTGCACAATATGACCAACAATACATCATCAAACTAATGTATTTTCTTGTCTAATTGAGGTTTTATTAATTATAAAAGGCTATATTCATACATGTTACATATTATGACTAATTTATGCCACTGGAGCAGCATAACATTATTTGGAAATATTTTCATTTGTGTGACAGTATTTGGCAGACCAAGCGTTCAGTGCAGTGCTGCCCACTACAGGCCTGGCAGAATTCTTCATCACTTTTGTCCCAGATTTGACTGTGAAAGCAGGGCACCACTGTAGCACCATTATAACCTGGCAAAAGTCAGATTGTGATAACATTCGCACAGAGTTGCTAAGATTATATCAATTTGCAATGGCTCCCGTTGAAAACGTTTGTGAAGGGGCGAGACCTTTAGTAGATTACTTGGAGGTGAGGATAAAGTGCCAGCTCTATAGCTAAAGAACAAACCACTACGGCAGTAAAACAACACAATAAAGATGTTGTTAGAAGATTTTTGCTATTTTTGTAAATGTCGCGCAGCATACCTTACAATTTTCCATGTCGCCATGTTCTACCACAAGTATCACAAAAAGTTCTAGTTGTTGTGAGCAAACCTAAAACCCACCCACTCGCAGCAGTACTGCCACACCATTGGCCCAGCCACCATAGATCCGGACCCAAATGGATCAGCGGGAGCCTGACAAGATGAATTTTGTGAGTTTGTGAACTCACAAATTTCATGACAATCCAACTGCTGTGCAAGGTAACCATTAATATGCATAACGTTGCAAAAATATCAAAAGTATTGATATCAGTAACATATTATTGATATCTGTATCGCATCACAAGATATCACTTAGCTATTAACTATTTATTGCAAAAATGTATTTTCATGGGTTAGGGTTATATTTTTGAATGATTTTTACATTGTGTATGCTACCAGACCCCTGTGTACTTTTTAACAATTTAAGAGTGACCCTAACCCAGTGTCAAAGTTGCATCTCGTACTATTGGCTTTACTTCCCACAGTGGGTTAGACCAGGCCTGAAACAGCAGTAAAGTGAGTGTCATTTGAAAGTGAACACTAGGCAGGTATCAGGTTGCCCAGCTGAATTTAGTACGCAACAAACTTGTCTACAGTACTCTCTGGAGACTCATCTCATCTACTCATGTACTTTCAGCTTTGACTAAAGGAGCCTGTATTTTAAAATTTAAATAAAAAGTACAAATGTTAAGTGTTGAGAATCATCCCATGTTGGAGCATTTATTAAATAGAGTACATTTTTATTAACCATCCACACCGCTACACTTCCCAAACTTTACCACACCTTTAAAGCCACATCTGCCTCTTTTGTTTTAGTAAAAAAGAAAAACGGTGGATCAAATTTTTCAAGCTGACCTTCATTGTATACATGCATCATTGCCTTTTTTTCCAGGTTCAAATTCAGAAAATGTTATTTCTCCCCATAGTGCAATTCAGTTTGTAGTCATGTGCAGCAAAACAAGACCTGCACAACATTTGTCAGCAACTTATCAACAACTATCTAAGATCTGTCAGTGCCAGTGCAGCACATTACAGCATCAACAGCAGAGCAGCCCACAACATTTGCCTGATAAGCCTTTACACAAATATAAGTGCAGAACAGATACAGCAGCAGATAAAGTGCAGCGACAATCATAAATAAATACATGAAATAAATAGCTTCTCTATAATTCCATGTTGAGAAGTGGTGTAGATGAGAAAATGTTACAATATATCACTGGTATTCCTATGGTGGTCGATCCACAGCCTGTCCCACACTGAGGTCTAAGGCTGTCCCTGGCTGTATGTCTGACTGACCTGCCCTGGTAAACACCAGCCCCCAGTGAACAGAGCTCATCCTATTTCACCTCTCTCCTCTGTCCATTCTGTAAGAGGGAGGACAATGAGGCCAGTGTGAGAACGGAAACAAGGCTGACCTCTGGCTCGGGACAGAGCTGCAGGCCGCCCCGGTGTGGAGGGACAGGGGGCTTGTTATGAAATGATGAATTTATCTCAACTAAAATGTTGAACCTGGAGTGTGTGTGTCCACATCTGAGCCACTAATGCTGACGACTGGACTCTCTAGAAGTTTTTGTCTCTGATAATTGAATTCTACATTTGGCAGTCGTAGGCTATGTTCACACTGCAGGTCTTAATGCTCAATTTAGATTTTTTTGCTGGAATCTAATTTTTTTGCATGACCTCCATGCGTCTCGGGAGTGAACTGTTTCCGGCCCTGAAGTGACCTGCATACAGCAAAAAAGAGCCTGGAGTGGTGGGATTGTGATGTCAGGGGCTTAACTGACAGTTTATCCATAATTTTAGGATATTGTGGAAGATGTCTTAATAACAAGCAACACTCATCAATTCTAATTTCTTTATATTTCTTAATATCTTAAAGCTACTATGAGCAGTATATATTTTTTAATAATTCATTAAAATTACCCACCTGTCCCAAGATATGATGTAAACATGTTCAAATGAAATTAGTTTTACTGATAAAAATGGTACAGCAAGGACATATGTTCTGGTCCTGCCATTGCCTGTTTAATTTTTGGGTATTTATATTTAAATGTTTGTCATCCATCTCTGGCAGGGAGTTGGAAGCAAACTCTATTACAGCTATTTTCGGTGTTGTGCTGCTTGAGAAGGGTGTATCTAATTTACAAAAAAGTGCAGTTGCCTTTGCCACTTTGTTGGCACAGCACTGTATTTTGCGCAATTGGAAAGTCAAAGATCCCCCCTCTGTCAAGCAGTGGCTTCTAGAAGTTTTTTCCTCTGCTGAAAATGGAAAAAATTAAATATGATCTGCAGGGGTCTTCTAAAAAATTTGAGGTTTGGTGTCCATTTATGCAATATGTGGAGGGCCTTTCACCCAACTTGATTTGATGGTATTTAGATTAATGTATATTTTGGAATCAAGTGCATGTATGATGGCATCTCCTGCGAGGTATACATGCTCATATTTTTATGCATACTGATGAATATGATAAAATGTGGTTGGAACTTTGTTTGGATGGACTGTATATTTACTTACTATATATATTTTTTGGTATTAGCAATAGTACTATTATTATGGAAACGATGTTTTTTATTATCATTGCTATTATTATTATTATTATTATTATATATTTTTTATAACCCGGATGGGAGCGGGGGGTCGGGTTTTTTTTGCAATAAAAAGAAAAGAATAAAAATGGTACAGCAGATTTATTCACAAATATTTTACATAATGGCCAAGTTGTTTGTTTACATTTTTGTTTAGGTTCTAAACTCTTGCAGTGACTACTGTTATGATTTAAACTGCAGCACCATTTTTAAACCGGTATGAGAGCATGCTGCTTACAGTACCTTTAATATATATTTTCTCTTCTCATTTCTCTTCAATACAGTTACAATATGACCCTCAAGTTTAGCTTCAACAGGACTGTCACCAAAATACATATTAGATTTAAAACCTCACTTTTTATCACTGACCAGCTCTGTCGGCCCTTGTTATCATTAGACTGGTCCAGTTCTCACCTCTTCCAGCACAGAATCAGGCTGTTTGTTGCATTTCTGTAACGTAAAAGTCAGAGGAAATGCGACTTGGCCGTTTAGACTGCAGTCACATTGAAAAAAGCAGATGCATATGATTTAGGAGCACATGTGAAAGTGGCCTAATTCGCATTTGACAAAATCAGATTTGTGCTGTTCACACGGTCACAAACAAATCAGATATGGGTTACATATGGGCAAAAAAGTTGGATTTTGGGTCACGTTTTGCATGCAGTTTTAACATAGCCTTAGCCTTTTTGAATCCACATTTACACTGTAAATTTGTAGCTTTGCAGCTGCTGGAGATCCTGTCTCCAATCACCAGGGACCAGAGTATTAATTGTGCATCAGTTGGATGGCTGACCCTCTGTGCGCACACTGGGATGTGACTCATGTCTGTGACTTACACTGCAGTTCTATATCCAGAGTGCTGTTTGGTGAGTGACACCTGTCTGAGCAGAGCTGCAGGAGGCTGGATGAGTTTGGATCGTGACCCCCCCACAGCACCACCGCTGCCACAGTCCCCTCTTAGTTGTCTTCACCTGCTTCTCTCTGCACCCACCACTGACAGTTCACAGGACCCCGCTGTGACCTGTCAAAAACCTGGGAGATGGAGGAGCCTATAGCATCCAGACAACAACTGCAGTATCTCACTATGTTTACATGCAGGCTGAAAAAACTGGCTTAGTCCAACAGGAGTTTTAAAATGCAGGACAACAACTGAGGGTGTAGTCATTTGAATTTACTGTTGTACTGACTCCTCTGGATAATGTGGTTCATTGTGGGATACTGCTGCATGCGTACACCGTACTCCGTTTAAGCTAGGAGAGGTGTTCACCTGCACTCGGGACGAAACAGCCAGAAAAAATATTAGTCCAAGACATACTTGTACATTTTCACATCAGAAAAGATCCCACAGCTGCTGGCTAGCTTGTGTTCTTTGTCCATTGTGTCGTAAAAGTTTGAAAGCTTGATTGATGTATCTACATATGTTTTTAATTAGAGGTCGAAAGATATGGGTTTTTCTATGGCCAATGCCGATTTTTAAAATTCAGAGCTGGCAATGGCCAATAAACACAGTGATTTCTTGGACCAATATGCAGGTCAGATTTTCTTAATTTTATGAAAGAAGTTAATACAATACAGCCTTTTTTTTTTAAGAAAACCAATAAGGTAGTCTCGAGGCTTTTTTTTTTTTTTTTTTTTTTTTTTTTTTTCAGGCCCAGATAAAAAGATGGTTGAGGATGCTCTGAGCTTGCTTCCCAGGACTTCTCGAGGCATGTTAGGGCTAAATGTCATTGATTTGTATCAGGGCTGCCACAGTAGCCTCTAATGAATTGACAGAAAGAACAGTTAAAGATGAGTTTTTTTGAGAAAACCAATACGGCAATCTCAATCAAACTGGAAAGTTACATATTGCATTTGGATTTTTTCGCTTTGCAAGGTTCTATGCCAGAGATGTGAGCAAAATCTTTTTATTGCCGTTTTGAGCTTTTCAGGCCGAGATTAAATGATTTTGGATGTTTCCTATGAGCTGCAGAGTAAAGACCCCAAACTGCTACAAGATGGTTAGGGAAGCTGGGGTCCTTTATTTACGTTATCAGTACATGGGCCTGACCAAAAAATCGGCATTTAAGGGCCAGAATCGTACGATTGACTAAAAAATGCAAACAAATTCTATTCAAATCTATTTATAACGTATGTGTTCATGAGGCTGCATGAAGTGTTTACCAAGTAAGGGGCACATTATTCTCACTTTATTGGGTTTCATTTCATTCATTCATTGTTATCGCTAATATTTATTATTAGCAAAACTATAATTATTGTAAAATAATGATTTTTGACCACTATATCCATGTTTATTAGCATTTAGAGAGAAACTTTTACTGCCAATGGTAGTTCGGCCCTCCGCTGTTCAAGTAGATTGAGACAAGATTGGTCAGACCAGTTCTCTGGAGAAATTGGACTGAAGACGGACTATGAGCAGAGTCACGGTGCTCTGCATGTGAACATAGTGACTGCTAGAACAACCATGGACTCAGGTTTCTGTATTTGCATCTATAAATATTTATTCCCCACTCAAATGTTGCTTCATTAATTATCCACATACTGTAGGCCTGAAGCTTTTAAATCAAGACATTCAAAACCAATGCAAAATGAATATAAACAAATCTATAATTCATATTTTCTGTAAATCTCCTCATGATTTATATGGTTACATTTTGCATAAATTAGATAAGAAATATGTTAAATTGCCTATACACACAGGCAAATTTATAGCAAAAGCTCACTTATTCATTTCCTACATCACTTAATTAGTTAACATACATGCTTTTTTCTTGATTTCTAATTTTACTAAATTACATATATGCTACACTACAGAATTTCCACTTGGATGAATACTGTATTATTATAAGTTGTATGCATGCGTTTTTGGCAATTTAAATAGCTGATTATTATATAGGAGGGAAAAAATTAGACCTTATATAGTTTAGTTTTATACAGGGGGGCCTCCATTTAAGAGATTTTGTCCTGTGCCCCTTCAAGTCTGTCAGTGTGCCTTAATATTACGGTACTGGTATCTGCTATATAATCTTGCTTTTACAGTATTGTGTTATGTATGAATAATTACATTAAAATAGCACATTAGATTTCTGGGCTCTTACTGAATGTGCAGGTGGTACGGTGGTGGAATCTTGGCAGAACCAGACTTTAAATGTGTTTATTTTAGTTGAACAAAGCCGCTCCGCCTGTCATACTGTACGCCTCGAAGAGAAACTGGAGAAGTGTGGTGTGAACAGCGTTGCAGCCCTGGCTCTGTCTTTATAATGATGTCATTATTGGGAGATAATTAGCCTTGAAAATGTATCTCGGGAAACAATCTTCGAGTCTCTCCCGTGAGCAAAGTCTATGTTTTTTTTTTGTTTTTTTTTGCCATGTATTGGACTTGATAATGACTCTTTTCTTCTTGGGCTAGTTACAGGAATTTGCTCCACAATATCCAGCATGATCACAAGCTCGGAGCGGGTAATACGGATAACAGACGCCCTAATAAGGTGTCAGAAAGCATCAGCCGAGCCACACTGAAGAATAGCAGCGAATATCGCAAAGGACATGAAAAACGGTGTGTGTGGTGCGCAACATAATAACAGCCGCGGCTCTCAGAACGGGGCCCGGTAATGCTCTAATGTTTACTGCTCACCCCGATGGCTGTGTGTGGAGTTTATAACAGGGCTTTTTAAGACGACAACGGTCCAATAAAAGTGCGGCGTGCCTTGGGTAAGTGAGACAGCAGACTGTGGAGCACACTGCCTCTGCTTAAACTCCAGCAGTGATTATAGTCAGACAAACTGTACTAAACCATTTTAAATGAAGCTAACAATGGTACTTTAATGTTCAGGAAAAAACAGCTACAATTGAAAGGTAGATATTGTGATGTCCTTGATACAAATGTTTCACCTTGGAGTATGTCGCTGTGTAAAAAATAGCCTTTTATCAAAAGTTTTATGGTAGAATGCAGTGTGGGTGGTTATAAAAATGTGAAAAACATGTAGCGCAAGGCATTGACCTTCTTGTTAAGCTTTTAAAAGTGTTGTAATATTTACAAGATGTGTTCTTTAGCAGTAGTTTTTTTTTTTTTTTTTTTTTTTTTTAACAAACCACTGAAATGTAAACAAGGATGTAGCCAGAATATTTGTTCTCCTAATAGCTCATTTTTAGCATACAGTGAAGCTCAACAGTGCCTGGTCCCCTCTGGTGCCAGAAGTAAATTTCATAGACTTGTAGAAAAATCTAGTTTAAAAGCTCTGCAAATCATCTTTCAAGTTGAAGATAATATTTCTGATTGAAATGAATGGTGTTAAGGTCATAAGTTAGGCTCCACCAAGCTTTTAAACTCTTAATATATAGATTTTTGTGAAAAGTCTATGGGAAAAAAAAATAAAAATCAATGGGAAATTTAGGCTTCCACTGGTCTGACTGTGGGATCCAAGTTTACTCCTCAACAATTAATGTGACACTGCAATACTATAAAACATAGTATACCTTCTAACTATGTAGGCTCTTCCCTTTTATGGGTTCCTGAACTCATCAAAAAATTATACCTACAACCCTATAAAACACAAAATGACTGTCACTCCAGTGTTCTAATAATCCTCCCTACAAATCCATAAACTATAAATATTTAGACTATGATGTAGAACCGCCAATACCAATTTAATATGTTAAATTAATATTAATATGATTCCTGTCTCACTATACCCTAGTCTACGCTGGCACTATAGTAGAACAGAGAATAAAAAAGGTCAGAGTCCTGCTGCATCGCTCACTAAACTCAAACTGAGAGCTGATGGTAGTTGAGCAAATTCTATCCAAAGTCACAGAAAGGAGATTAAAAAGTCCTTGTAGTGAACCTCACATGCAAGGTACTGCTATTTTAATGCAACAAAAGAATTCTGACACCTCCCGCAGTGAAGCCCCCACCCCCCTGGTCCGATCAGCAGGGGGGTACAGTACAGGCTGATGTACGAATGTGAGCGCTGGCCAATCCACTGATAAAGCATGTGTTTGTGTGTCGGGATGTTCTCTGCTGGTGGTCCTACTGCTCTGAGGGAATCTGCATTACAAACCCCCCAACACACACACACACACACCCTCATCCCCTCACAGTCACCCTCAGAGACACCCCCTGCTGCGCCAGTGCTCTGAGGCACACTATACTTCAGCCCACAGCAGCGGTGCCTATAGAAATGAATGGGCTCTGCAATTTAATAGTGAGGGATTAGGCAATTCTCAGAGATTTACAAAAGACAGGCCCGGGACAGAAGGTTTTAATTGTCTGGGTGAGTAATGGCCACCGTGACCTGACAACACAATGCTTACCCAATGTGTGGACCCACAGATTTCCTGATCAGCTGTTTGTGGACAGACAGAGGCAGGTGTGGGACATGAACCCAGGACCTTCTCAAGTCTTACATCCTGTAAACACTTTCTGGTATGATGGAGATTTTGTTTAGTATTCTATTATGCTTTTGTGCATGTGAACAACCAGTGCATACTTTTACTCAAGTAATTTACTTAGGTATTTTTTTAAAGAAGCAGAAGAAGCAGCAGAAGCAGAAGAAGAAGAAGAAGCAGAAAAAGAAGAAGCAGAAAAAGAAAAAGAAGCAGAAGAAGAAGAAGAAGAAGAAGCAGACAGAAGAAGAAGAAGAAGAAGAAGAAGAAGAAGAAGAAGAAGAAGAAGCAGAAGAAGAAGAAGAAGCAGAAGAAGAAGAAGAAGAAGCAGACAGAAGAAGAAGAAGAATGAAGAAGAAGAAGAAGAAGAAGAAGAAGAAGAAGAAGAAGAAGAAGAAGAAGAAGAAGAAGAAGAAGAAGAAGACGCTGCACTGGACTACAAGTCACATTTATTAAAAAAAAAAAAAAAATCACAAAATCCAAGACCAAGAACAGACATTTAATCTGGAAAGGCAAGTTATTCAACTACACAATAACACACAGGCTGAAGAGGCTAAATTAACATAACAAGCCAGCGAGTCTGAAGAAAATGACTGGTAAGGAAGTTCCCCGAGCTCTCCATCTTATTCTCCCTCACTATTGACAGTAGTTGTCACAAGGCCATACCGCCTTGTGGATGCCTGATCCCGTCAGACCTCGGAAGCTAAGCAGGGTAGGGCCTGGTCAGTACCTGGATGGAAGAGACCGCTGGGGAACACCAGGAAGCCGGTGTGAATGTGAGTGAGTGGGGACTACGGATGGAAATTAGCTCTGAGCTATTATCTGGTGTATTTATGGCACTAGCCATTCATTAATACACGCTGCCCCATATAAATAAATAAATAAATAAAATAAAAAAAGCCTAGAGCGCCCTCCGGCTGTAGATGCACCTGACTATAGTCGCAGGACCAGCGAAACTATGAAAAAAAGTGAATTATAGTCGAGAAAATATAGTAATACTATTTGTGAAGTAGCATTACCTTTACTTGAGTACGGCTTTTGACTATTTTAACCACCACTGTAAATGACATATTTTTGGATAAGCCAGTAGGATTTGGAAAAATCCCATTATGCTACCAGAAAAACTCAAAAAGAAAGCAGAATAATGTGGCATGTATCTGTGATTTTTCTACTGTTTCTTTATTGTGGCACATGTTCTGAATAAGCCATGCCAATATTGCTTTCTATGGTCTGAGTGAGGTAATCCTGGGTACTACAACTTCTTATGTATACTGGGATATGTGTGTGTGTATTAAACATCATATCTCAAATACTGTCATCAGTGGTATAAGGCTAAACTGAATTGGGAAATGTATATAAAAGACACTGGAAGGCAGAGGTTGTGGCAATTTGCAGATCCGGAGCACTCAGGTTGGCCTTAACTCCATACAAAAGGACAGACACAATGCGAGGTGGGCCCACACAGACTGCTGCTGAGACAAAGAGACTTTTCACCCGTGACAGGCCACTCGTATTTGTGTGTCCTGTCTGAGTATGCTGAAGGTAGGCTGCCTTGAACCACGTCTGGCATTAGCATCAGAATACGTCAGCGCTCTCCAATTAACTCCTGACAAAGTGGATGGAGATACACCAAGTAAACAGCAGCAGCGCGGGACAAAAAGCCACAAGCCGTCGTTGTGTCATTGTTCCAGAGGTAATTGGGAGCAGAGTCGCAGAAACGCACTGAAGTCATGTCCAGCTGCACTCCTACTGACTCTTCACACAAATCACCAATTACTGTAATGGCAAATCCAGCGACAATGGCTCCCGATGATGGGAACAGTGCTGCTGGTAATCAGGACGTCAGCCCTCATCTCTGTATTTGTCACCGGCTTTGCTTTAAGCTTCTTTGGTCCAATTTGACAAGTGTTTGTTAGCACACACGTTCATTAGATTTACACATCCTCTGACTTGTCGTGCTATACTCCTTCCACTATATTGGACTTGTTTTAATGAAAAGTTTGACAAGTTTTGGGACTGGAGTGAATGAAGAAGTCATTTGAATAATTCAGTGAAATGGAGTCAGTGGTGACAATGTCAAATGAACTTTTTGGTCTCTGTGTCTTGATTAGCATTTGGATATTGTGCCAGTCAAAGGACTCTACCTACTGGCTTGCACATGACACAAATCCCACGAGACAAGAGAAGACATGAGACTGGGTTAACGAGATGAGATTTTTACACTACAGAAATGTTTTTTACACAAATGAAAAATGTATTTTATTCACCTGAAAATAATAAAATGCAAAACTATTTAGGTGCATTTTTTAAATCAGCTTGTAATGAATGGTATTCACTTCTATTATTTGAATTATATGCAATAGCAGAACATATATACTGCCAAATGACTTGCCAAAAGCTCCAGTGACTCACTTGAAAACACACAGAACCTGATCCTGAGAACAATTTTTACCTTCACTGGAATATTGTGAGATTTTGATCTTGCAAGATCACAAAATTGCGAGATCCTGTCACACCCCTATCTGACATTTCGGGTTTAGTGCACCTGTTGGTTCTGCTGAAGTCCACGTTGTTGTTCAGTTCTATGTGGGATTTTTTTCTTTGTCCTGTTTCCATTTTAAAAACAGTAAAGTCTCCACAAGTCTTCGTACAACTGACTTCTGCTGCTGTCCCTGTTCAGAAATAAGTACAGAGCTGCTCATAATATGGCATATTCTGGCTTTTTATGGCAAAACCGGCAACAATAAGCCATGCTTGTTTTGGATACAGGTCAGCGGTGCACTACTTACTATTTGTCCTACCCTTCAATTTGCTGATTGGTTAGTCTGTCTGTGATTGTTCCGCCCATAGAAACAAAACTTGTGCGAAGGGATACCCACCAGGGAAACAAACTTATGTAATAGGAAAGTTGTTTGTCCAGCCAGCCAACGCTACTCCTGACCAGGATCCTGGCTTAGATCTGCTCCTGACAGGTTTAACCCCAGTTGCAGTAAAGGATGGGTCAAATGCTGAGAACAAATTTCCCTAAAGTCTACCTTACCAAAAGTATCTACCATATTTAAAACCTAAATAAGTTAGTAACTTTAAAACTGAAATCAAATCACTCGATATCAGAAACCAGAACTACAGACAGTTGTCTGGCTCCAGTTGAAGGAGGCTCTTCCTGCCGTCGCTGTCACTGTCTCCTCTCCCTGGACTCCGCTGAATCCCTCTGGTCTTATCTGCCTCTATTTCATTTGAGCCAAAGGATCTTATCAGTAATATGTCAGATTAACATAGCACTGAAATACATCCAGCTGCCGCCGCACTAAACTCAAAGCAAGATGTAATTTAATTTTCGGAGCAAATCAAATAACGTCATGACATTAATAAGCGATTATCTCCTCTCCTCAAACTGGAGGCTGTTTTTACTTGGATAAAAAGCGGCTGCAAAGTGCCTGGACGTCCGTTTCTTCCATCAGCACAGCTACTGCCAAAGTATACTGGTCTAAGCGCGTTGTGACATACTTTCAGGCAGCACATTGACGCCAAGTTCCCAGTGAAAGGGAAACGATTTGGGAGGAATTTACAGATTTAATTAGCCAGGTCTCTGAGGATCTGCGCTCGTCCAACTTTCATTTAGGTGTAATCTTACTTCAGAGAATACTTTTGGCTCGACGCGCGGTGACGTGTTTGTGGACAGTGCACGTAGGCTCCAAAAAAGTCCTGGGAATGACATCAGACAGGGTTTTATAAAAGTAATATCCACATTTCAATCAGAACGGGCTTCACTGATAAAGTGGAAAAATATGGATGATAATGGTTTTTTGTATTAGCATTATACAAGACAAGTTGCTGACCTTATCTCTCTAATAATAATGGAAGCAATGTATTTCCATTTCTATTTCTCATGATTTGACCATAAGCAACAATAACTCAGACATGTGGAAAAGGAAAATTCAATATAATCGTAACTATCTCATTGAGGAAGTATTGTACTGTTGTTCAGCCAGTCAACCAGTAGGTCTGAACTGGTCTGACTGTGGGAGCCATTCTTAAGCCTCATTATTTTATTGTGACCCACTTTTTGCAGAACCTTTTTTTTTTTGTTTACTACAACCATCATGAGAAATATTCACTATTTCATGTTTTCAAACAATATTTGGTATTCAAATAAGCTTTAAGACTATATTCAACTGCTTCAAAACTTATGTTTAAGTCCTGCCCATTGAATGCATGCATTTTATTTTGCATTATTTAGGAGGTAACTGGCCCCTGTCCAGGATGTACCCCGCCTAAGTCCCATAGTTACTGGGAAACAGTAACTATGGGCCTTACTCCAGTATCCACGGCCCCTAATGGTAATAAGCAGAGGAAGATGCATTAAAGGTCCCCTGGTCTGATAAATCCTCTTTTTTTTAAACCTTTTAACCAATGTCATGTAATGTCATACTTGGAGTAGTATTTTGTTTAGTACACACATTTGAGTAATCCTATATGCTGAGGCACTGCCCTTCTCTAGAGCTGAAAATGCTTGGTCTCATGGCTCTACATAGACACATAAAACCCGGAAGTGCTCCTGTGGGTTTAAAGCCCCTACATTGTCACTAATCATTTCAGTGCTTAAACTGCCGTCACTACAATGCAGTCAGCTCATTTATCTATCTGTTAGCCTCATGTTGCTATTAGCCATGTTAAATGGCCATTTTATGCTTTGCCCAGTCCCCAATGTCCAAGCGTTTTCTGCAAAGTCAATGTAACAGCTCCATAAAAAAGAGGTTTTACATATATATATTATATAACCCAAAATACTAATGCCAAAGAGTCCAACACCATTTCAAAAAGCCTGAAAAAAGGAGGATATAGGGCCTTTAAAAAAACGTTGTTATTACTAAATTGCATTGGAACAGATAATTTTATAACAGCACTAAGTTGTCGGTTCAATAGCATTAATATGTCTCTACACCTCTCTAAACTACTCTATCTCTAACCCAACAGTCTTTGGCATTAATACTTCTTTGCAGCAGGACCAGATACTTCATTCATCATCATCATAGTATATTGCAGTTATCTTAGCATGCTTCACAATCACAGACCAGAGAATGAAACGGCAATAAAGCCTTGTTCCACCGGCCCAGTGGCTTCACTAACTCCCCCTGTCCCAGATGAGGAGCCCATCTGCTGCAGCGGCGCTCACGTCCCGTCCAGGGCCCCAAATCCTCACTGCTGCTTTAGACCCAAACATTAAAGTGTCGCTCCAGATGGTGGTACACTGTCCCTGCTTTGAAAACTAAAAAACTCTGGGTTTGAACACAACAAGTGTGGCAGGTGTGACTGTTCTCGGTTTGGATTCGCAACAACAGCTTTCAAGGGTCAAAGGTCGGCTGTAATTGCCAGCCGCCATTTAACAAGTGGACTTTCAGCTTTTTTTTTTCCTTAGCTTTTTCTCGAGAGCCAAAGCGGTGTGCACCGAACTCATTCAGATTTCCCCATGTGATGATCTGAATAAAATGGAGGGGGCGGAGGCGGGGGGCTGAAGACATAATTACTTTGCCTCACTGCAGGAGTCAGTATGTTGATGAGACAAAGAGCCAAGCTGTCAATCTCTCACCGCTCTTTTATCTCTCACAGCTCCGGTGCGTAATGCTAAGAGGCGCAGAAATCCCCACACGCAGCCAGCATCGCCCCGAACGCCTCGCCCAGCCTCTGCCAATCCGCTCTCACCACCATCGCACCACCATCGCACCACCATCGCACCACCATCGCACCACCACTGCACCCACCTCTGCGCCGAACAGCACGCTTTGTGCTAACACAATCCAGGTCAGGTTTCTTTCCAAATATCTGCTTGGTGTTACTGAGAGCTGCTTCTACACTCAAGAGCACACTTCGGCTTTGAAAATACACTGAAGTGAAGCCATTTTTTATGTTAAAAAATAACACCACTTACACTTTTCTAGCCCTGGCAACAACTGGCTTTAAACTAAAATGTAGCAATTTATCTAATATGCAATAAATAATGTACAATATTAAACATGAGCACTTCTTCCCATCATAAATATATGGGGCTATTTTGTAGCAAAACTATTTGTTTGTGTGTAATTAGATTTGTCTGTAATAAGATGTGTGTGAATCAAGTTGTGTGCGTAATAAGATTTGTGCGTGCATAATAAGATTTGGGTGTGCAATACAATTTGTGTCTGTTTTAAGATTTGTGTCTGTATTGCAATTTATAATACATAAGTACATAATACATAATAATAATCTTACATAAGATTTGTGTGTGTGTAATACGATTTGCGTGTGCATAATATGATTTGTGTGTCTGTATTGCGATTTGTGGGTGTGCAATATGGTTTGTGCGTGCATAATAGAATTTGTGTGTCTGTACTACAATTTGTGCATGCGTAATAAGATTTGTGTGTGCGTAAAATGATCCGTAAATGCAAAGTGCTAAAAGTTTCAAGTCTTTTACGGACAATGCTCTAATTACACACAAATCTTTTTGCTACAGTCCTGCCATGTCAGATATGTGTGCTTTTTACCCTGAGTTTAGACTTACAGACTGTGGATTTGCTGACACACCAATGGATCTTCATAGACACACAAAACTTGATATAAACACTATCTTATTTCAGACAAATCTATTTACAGACACACACACACACACACATATTTGTGCATTCAGGTGTCTACATTAAGTACATAAAAATATATATTCTGTTTGTTTCTTTAGAAAAAAAAACATAAGTGAGATTATTGACTGAGATTTATTGTTTGGGTCCATATTGAATTTTTTAATTTTAAAATGGCTGCAGTACAATAAAGAAGAATTATGTCAAATATTCCTGCAATTATACAATGATTTGCATCCACAAAAAAAAAAAAAAAAAAAAAAAAAAACACAAGAAAGTCCATTACTTCAGTACGCACTGCATCAAATTCCAATTTCTCACACCTCTCCAGGATCTCTTATTTTCTCACTATGCATTTAGCATGTATTCGCCAATGCCCTAAAACATATGCATTATAAAGATATACCACATCCACAGTTTGAGAAAGTACATGCACTTATGCTGACTGAAACATTTCTCTTTGCACCTCCACTCCCCCGGCGGACGAAGTATTTTATAGCCATCTGTACTTTTTCTGTTTATAGCATTTGGTGCAGGCTGGGACTGTGCTAGCTGCTCCCTCGAGTGTTAAAGATGAAATGTGCCCTCTGCTGCTAGCATGCTAATACTCTGTGGACTCCCAACAATCCCCACACACCCCCTCAAACAAAATACCAGCCAGCGCCTTCAGGAAGCGGCAATCAAACTTCTGCTATTGACTGGGGAATGCTGTGTGTGTCCGGCGGGGGGAATTCAGTGCCGTTTGGGCAGCTACGGCATGCACTGCTCAGCTTTTATTACCCTTGGAAGTCCTTTTAACTCCTTGGGCAGGAAATGAAACACTGGGCTGGCTCTGAGGCGGGCGCGGGGGCCATTTGCAGCCGGGGCTGTGACACCGGCGAGCATGTGTTGGGTATAAAAGAGGGGCTGCCGGGGCACAGGTGCACTCGGGATGGATATGAGTGAAGTGGAGAAAGTGTTTTGGTGTTTACGGGGGCCATACAATCACCCAGCGGCAGTAAAGCAGCAGACTGCATTCCACTGAGCGGTCAGTGCATGAAAATACATGAGGCACATTTAAACTTGGAAGTTTGAGGTGAGCTAAAACTTTCCAGGTATTTAATCTTTTAAATATGAGCTAGGGCTATTATTCAGATTTTTCAATAGATGAAAAACGTCAATGCAATATTAGGTTAGTTAGCTTTTTTTCCTGTTAAAGCTGCATTCTGACAATGTTGAAAACCCATTGTAACCCATCATTCAGCTTCTAGTAAGCAAGTGTTAATTATAATTATACTGTGCTCATAAACAGACAAAAAAATAAAGGTATACAAATAGCTTTAAAGGTCCCCAATTTTGCTAAGCTATTTTTTTTTCTTTAGCTATTAAAACATGTTATATTGTTTCCACCTTAAAAATATACCTGGAGTTGTGTTTTGTTTCATTCAGACATATTTGAGCCAATGCTGAGCCCATACTCTTCTGAAGAGCTGAAAACACTCAGTCCCACCTAATAGGTTTAATAAATTAAATTATATTTATGTAATAATATATTGCTATTATGTTCATTTATCAATAAACAAACAATTGTAGGAGATGCTCCCTCATCTTGATTCATGGTGTGTGCAACCCTAACCCACCAGCGCGTGGCAGGGGGCGTGGCCAGTTTGATCGACCTGTCAGGTCCGTCATGCTGGCCATGCCTGGGAAGTACAGTTGATTATATGACACAGCAGCCAGGTGACGCTTCTGACAAAGACGCCGGGCGCCATTGGAAATGTGTTAAGTTAAAAACAACATCTCCTACAAATCTCTGTTTGAGATAAATACACATAATAGCAATATACTAAGCATTACCGCTTGACAAGTGGAACCAGGAAGTGCTCCTGTGGGTTTCTACAACCCATACACCATCACCAGACTCATTTTGAGTCATTCGCTGGAATTATTGTCACTAGGAAGCAGTCATTTATTTTTCTGTTACCGTCATGTTGCTAATACCTGTACTAAATAGCCATGTTTATGCTCTGTCCAATCCCCACCGTTGGCAGCAGGGGGCGACAGACACCTAATCCAAACATTCTCTGTTTTTCACATATACATTATTTCAAGTTACAAAATGTGAAATACTAATGCAAAGGGGTCCAAATGTACTTAAAAAAGCCTGAATAGAACATAATACGACCCATCTAACCAACAATGTACCAACTGCATAAGCATTTATATATATGGTGATCAAAATTTTGACCTTATGTCACTAGTTGACCTTTCACCTGGGTATGACTTCTAAGGTTCTAAGTTCTAACAACTATTACAGCTCGATCCCAATGAGCTTGTCCCTCATAAACAAAATCATAACCCATAATCCGTACCTGATCCACGCACAGCCTCTGATTCAGTTTATGATAAATAACTCCAACACTTCCCAAATTAGTGACACATTTTCTGCACATTAACTGCTGGATTAATTACATAGTGTCAGACTGATTTATAGCAGGTTCTCAGCGTGTCGTGCCTGTCAAAGCCGCAGCTGATTACTACACAAACAGGCGCAGCGCTGCAAACACAAGTGTACCCTGTGTTAGAGGAACAGAGCTGCACAGTCTATCAATAACTCACATTCTGCGACAGAGACTTGTCACCATTATGGGCAATTAGGAAAGAAAATGATTTGCAAATGTGTTGGCTATTGTAAAAAAAAAAAAAAAAGTTCTCAAATGCAAGCAGAAATCAAATATTCTTCTATTCTAGAGCTGAGACATCTTTGGAGTGAGTGATTAGGAAGCTGCTCATTTCTGCTCATACTTATCTAATACATACAATTATTCATTCATTCATTCATTCATCATCTACTCCCATTAAGGGTCACAGGTACTGGAGCCTATCCCAGTAACTATGGGCCTATGGCAGGGTACGCCCTGAACAGTGGCCAGTTCATCACAGAACTGTTACAGAGACACACAGACAGACAACCATTCACTCTCACATTCATTCACTCTGGGCAATTTAGAGTAGAATATATTGGGTCAATTTTTTGCAATTATTAGTCAAAAGGCAATCGGCCGATTCTTGCACTTTATTCCAATTTTTGGTCAGGCACATGTCGGGGCAATTATGTGACTGAAGGATCCCAGCTTCCCCAACCATCTTGTAGCAGTTTGGGATCTTACTCTGCAGTTCTTAGGAAACATCCAAAGATCACATGATGGCTAGCTCAAGGATCAAACCCACAACCTCTTTTCTGCGAAGCAAGAGCACTTACCGCTCTTCCAGGGCAGTGCCCCAGTGCATTCAGTAATAGCCATATTCAAGTCAGTAGCCAGGTCAAAAATGATTCACAATAGTTTCTGCATAGCTCAATAAAAAACTTGCTTCTGAAAGGTCACGAGGTCAAACCAACTCCACTTGGACTCTTTCCTTTTGCTCTTGTTCTTAAAGTGTCTAACTCCTCTTGTTTGCTATTTTAGAATTTGGTAAAAGAAAATGGGGCTCGCTTGAAACAAAAGGCAGCAGCGGCAGCAGCTTTTAAAGACAGATTAGGAGTAATCTGGGGCATGTGTACTCCAGCGAGTGTGTCTGTGGGCAGGAGAACAGCGAGTGTGTCTGTGGGCTAGAGAACAGCGTGTGCTGCACAGTGCTAAATCTGGACAGTCTCTTTTGTTCCCTGGTCTGCTCCTCGCTGACGGCCTTCATTAGCGCCTCTCAATCCACATTAGGAAGTGTGGGACAGTCCTGAGTAGAGTATGACACTTCCATTTGGGCCGCCCTCAGGTGTGTCTGTGTGTGAGGGAGGGCTCTGTCAGCGTGGCCCGGGCTGAGGCTATATCTACATGAACTGCTTTCAAATGGTTATGAAGTCTTCATCTGACCTAATGCTTTCAAAACAAGAGGTAGACAGTACATTAGTAGTGTTTTACAGCTTTAAACACTCCTTGAATAAATATAGAAATGTAGAACAGGACAAAGTCTACTCTGTGCCACCGGAGATGTACTGCAGCAGCCGCAGTGTAATGCAGCTGCAATAAACATTACAGGATTCTTTATTTGGTCTCAAAATGTCTCAACGCCAAACCATGGCAACTCTTCACTCTTCATAGCACCTGTGGTCGTGCCAAACGTATATGACCTGCATCAAGTGGCTGTAACACAAGAAGTACACAGATGCACAGCAGAGGAGTATTCAGGAGGTCACAGAGGGGTAGACCTTACCTCAGTCCATTTCTAATACAAGTAAAACCAATGTTATTAAGGTTAACAAAGTGTTAGAGCTGTTTTTTCACCTGGCTGAAGCTTTCACATTGATATTAAAATGGAATTATATATATAAGCTTAGTCTGAGGGTGTCCAAACTATGGACCGTGGGCCATATGTGGCCATTTTTTATTTATTTTTTAATTCAAAAAGGCCTTGAGCCTCCTGCAATTGGCTGAATTTGCCACAGGTTTTTACTGCAAGGTAAAAAGCTTAATGTGGCTGAGTCTCTATGCTGTGAAAAGTGACTTTATAATCCAATTTCTTAAGAAGCAGTCTTTGTTATTATTACAATATATATTCCCACAGCAGTTGTGTATGGAAATATTTCTAGACATCAATAGCTTCATAACAAACAATTTTGTGTGAGATGGACCTGGCATTGGGGGAAAAAAGGAAATGTGCCTGTCTCAAGCCTGGATAAATGTGTGGACCTATGGGAATGGTTCAGTGTAAGGGTAGGAGAGCAGCTCAGTGAGACGTGCTATTATGGTGAAATATGTAATCTCTAGTCATTGGCAGTAAATGGCCCTCAATGAAAAAAGTTTGTACGCCCCTGGCTTAGTCAGTCTGCTGACTTAGTCAGAGCTGGACGAGGCCTCCATACATGATTCACCATATTTTACTGCATGGGGCAGCAAACAAGAACACAGAGAAACTGTAAAATAATCTTTTTTCAGCAACATTGTCCCAGCAACATCCCGAGCTTCGGATAGTTCTCCCTGAGGGTCTCTTTTTGTCTGTTTTGAGCTTTTCCTCTGATGGAGGATCAAGGAACCCTTTGAGGCCAGTGTGGTATTTTATTAATTATAGCTGCAACATATCTGTGTACATAATTGTTTTAAGTAACTGTCTGTGTATGGAGTGCTCACGTGGTCAGGATCCATTTCTAAACTGACAATTAGTTTATGGATTGAGTTAATAAAAGAATAAATATACAACACATTCCTTTGGCACAAATCTAAGTTTTAGTCCCTAAGAACTCATCTTCATAGCGACAGTGGCGTAAACTACTGTTCAAAAGTTTCTTTTAGTCAGACAGGAGTGTTTGTTTACCTGCTTTACTAGTGTCGGCTACTTCCTGTAGCCTTCGTCAGAAGCGTCACGTGATGTCGCTGTGACGTGTCTTGTAGGCTGCTTATGTTGTTTTGTCAGACAGTAGGGAAAGCTTGCGCCCCCTACTGACACCCTCTCCAGGACCGCATCCCAGGTGTGGGATAAGGTGTAAGCTCCCTCGTCCCAGTTCATAGTCCCTGGTGGTACTTGCAACAAGAACCACCGCTGGATCAGGGAGGCCATTGAAATTAGGAAACGGGCACCAGCGCAAGCTTTCCCTACTGTCTGACAAAACAACATAAGCAGCCTACAAGACACGTCACAGCGACATCACGTGACGCTTCTGACGAAGGCTACAGGAAGTAGCCGAAACTAGTAAAGCAGGTAAACAAACACTCCTGTCTGACTAAAAGAAACTTTTGAACAGTAGTTTACTTAAGAAGACAGTATGAATTTCCACAAAAAAAAGTGGCGTAAACTCTTCCTCATTGTACAGTCTCTTTATGCACTGATCGCCAACATGTAAATATGCTTCCACAACCCTCCCAGCCTCACTTCCTGTTTACATGCCTCTATTTATTTACAGATAGCAGTAGATGTCATACACTGCATATTAATAAATCCAAGAACATGTTGATAAGTGCAGCAGCGCTTGAGGAAACACTGCTTTTGGGGCCAAATTCTGGTTAAAATGAGTTGTCAAATGCGGCTGCTGATAAATGAGCTCTGCTGACGTCTGTGGAGCATGATGTGATTCCTGAAAGGTCTAAAGCCGAGGTAAACAGCGGCTGACTGACTGCCAAAAGAATCTGGCCTCAATCTTTTTCTGCGCCGCGCCGAGGTGTGAATAATTAAAGCCCGTCGGTGGGGAGCGCCTAGGAACACGGCCCATCGCAATCTCCGCGCTTTCAACTTTCACAAATTCTATACATGCCGCAGCCTCAATGCATCAAAACGCCCCGACAGCGGTCCACAATGGAGTAATATGTTCCAGATTAATAAGACGGGAGCAAACAGGGCTGCAGCAGAGCGACTGTGGAAATCATTGTTTGTTGTCTGTTAGAGAAAGGACAGATGATAACAGCTGCCTCTACTGCAGAGACTCACCAATGCACACAATTAAAATGACGTCTAATAGTTTGTATGCTATTAAAAAGGAAGCCAGAAATAAAGCTTGTTCAAAATACAACGCACATGAATATTTACACATTCTCTACTTGCCAAGTGCTGACTTAAAAGACAGAAATGGCAAATTCTTGTGGTGCTAATAAAAGCTATTGTTTATTAAAGGGGCTATATTCTGCAAAATCAAACTTTCTGAGCTTTATCCTATGTTATATTGTTTCCTCATCAAAAACAGACCTGGAGTTCTGTTTTACTTCATTCATGCCTGTTTAAGTACTCCTGTATTCTCTGGCACAGCCTTACTGAGGGCTCAGAATGCTTGGTTCCCTGCCCACTTCAGGAAGCACTGCCCAATCAACAAACCCTCTAGTCTGCTCTCATTCATTTATCCATAAAAAAACTGTGTACAGCTATGTTTCCCCTGCTTCCTCACAGAAATTTTTTTTTTTTTTTTTTTTTTTTTTTTGGGGGGGGGGGGCAGGGGGGGGGTTAAAATGGCATCATGGCAGTTTAAGGAACTTGAAAAGATTTTATTTTTATTTTTTTTCTGATTCTGTTCAAAAGAGCGCAACAGTTCTGCCCTCTGTTTAGGGCTGCTCGGTTATGGGAAAAATTCATAATCATGATTATTTGTGTCATAACTAAAATCACAATTATTTAAATTAGTTATTTATGAACACAGTTTTGTAGATTGGACAGCACAAGGACACAGATTCACTTTTACCCCATAACAGCAGGTAAGCGTTAGTTCTGTTAAGTGTTTGAATAAATAAACACACTCTCCCCAGGAAGCTCTGCTGCAGGTTTTGGGAGGGCAGAGCGAGCATGCATGTCATTCAGAGCCCAATTTAATTAATTGTTGCTTTTTTCTCTATTATATAGATTTTGTAATCGTTGGGAGCCAAAATTGTCATCACAATTAAAATTGAGTAATTGCACAGCACTAACCCTGCTGCCCACTGCTGGTTTCTTCACCTCTTCACCTGGTTTCTTTATTGTTAAAAAGTTTTCTTTTAGTCACATGATGATTTTAAAGGTTGTAAAACATGCTGCTGTTCTAGAGGTGACCAAAACTGGTTTAAGCAGGTTTAAGCAGAATATAGACACTTATTTAGATAGAGACTTTTGTATTTAGCAACATGTCTGCACTGAGAAAAATAGTAAATTGATTGCAATATTATATGCCTATACCTATAAAAGAATTTTCTTATTAATTAGCAAAACATCCAATTCTTCACATGTTGCATCACTGTTTATGTAGCAGAGGTTGCTCTCCTAAACACACTCTGACTCAAACTGTACCACTCCTGTGGAACCCAGGCTTTGGTGTCACCAGATAAGTTCAAACAAGACACAATATACTCCTCTACTTAAATTTAACAAGTTAAATACATTTGAATTCCAACTGCTGGAAATATGCAAATGTGTAACAACACCTAACCTCCAAGTGCTCTCATATTTACTCTGATACTTAAGCACATTTTCTTAGAGACTTGGATCAGAAAGTTCCTGATCGATAACTCCAGTAAAAATAACTGCTGTGTATTGATGCTGATCCCGGAGTTTTCCTTTGAAGACTCCTGATACGAGCTCTCCACAGCCGCACTGTGAGCCGGCTTCCTTTCCAAAAGCACTGAAACACACTGCTGCTCAGACACACTGCACCCACAGACAGCCCGGGCCAAGCACTGCTATTGGGACCAAGTGAAGGAGAAAAAGCCAGCTCCTTTTCCGCCGAGGGGGGGGGGGGCACTCAGGCACGGCCATTCAGGGGGATTTAGGAGCTCGTCTGCCAGCAATAAAAGGCTGAAACAGGATACTTGGTGAGATTAATTACCTCGATAGGCCACGATAATGCCATTTAAATGGGAAAGTAATTAAAGTGCACCTTCCATGAAAATTATTCATTGCTGACGGATTGGGTGACAGACAAATCAGGAGGCATTTACAGAAAGCTACAGGTTAAGTGCTCTGAGAACACTTTTACCGCAGCTGTTGGATCATCCTGCTCTGCCCAGTTCTCATCTGAAGTGGCGGTGGGGGTGGGGGGGTGGGGGGGTGCACAGGAGGAGAGGGCTCCCAGGTAACGTAACACCACAGCTAGAAAAGAGGATCCGCTTAACTAGAAAACGACACTGGGGCCGCTGAGCTGGGCCCGAATCAATCGCTCCTTTCTGTCCTGGGGCCACCAAGGCAGAGGAGGACACAAGTATTAGTTTCACAAACGCACAATACCCATTTAGCAAAGACAACGTGTCAATAAAGTGTCTTTATGGATTAGAGCACACAGGCTTAAATTGTAAACAGTAAAGTTGTACTGCTCCAGAGTACTACAGAGCAGAATGAGTCTCAGTTTAGCAGAAGTCAGATGCAGCAGGGTTTTATAAAGGAAGTCAGCTGGGTCTCCACAGGAAATGGGTTTAGATTTAGTTCCGCATGAGGATTTAATATTCACCTAAAAACAAGTCCTGGATTAAGGGGTAGTGCTAAGAGGAACTCTGGGTGGGCCTGGCTTGTTTGCTGGTTCCGGGATTAAGACTTACTACAATAATAATGCAAAATGTTACTTTTATTTTATTGTGTCTGCACAGCAGTGCGCAAAGCACACTGCCCCGAAGTGTGCGAAGCACACAAAAATAAAGCACGAAGCGCTTTATTTTAAAACACATATACCTCAGGTATGGAAGCCACATACTTGAATTTGCTCACATGGAGGACCATAGCGCCAATGGGAGTTGGCCCAAAATTAAATTTGTCGTAGACCCACCAAATTCGGTACACACATTGCTAATGTGGAGCCAAACAAAAAATATTATTATGCCCCCTGACAAACTGGAAGTCGGCAATTTTGGATTGAAATCTGCAAAGTGCTGAGTCAGCAATTTTGCACACATCGTACTTTTTCTAACTCCTCCTTGGGTGTTTAACTGAATGAGCTCAAAATCGCTGTATATCATTTAGAGAAGTGGGGCATCAAATGTTATCCAAATTCTTTGCAAAAGTTTTATGATTTTCATGTGGCCCAGCCGCAAACTTTATACAAAAAATGGATTTCTCCATACTTGCAATTTGCTACAGAATTTGCTACAGTTCACAGATATTAACTCCCATTTGCCTCAAATTTTAAACACTCATAAACCCCCTAAGCCTAAACCCATTAAATGACAAAGAATGAAATTTGCCACGATAGCGCCTCCTACAGAATGAGACAGAATATTTATATGGTGAGTAAAAAATTTTGTTTTTCAAAAATGTACTAAACTTGGCAGAGGAATACTTTATGTGATGCCGATCACAAAAGCCAATAAGACCCATGTCATATTTTAAACTGTGTTGTCATGGCGATGACTAAAACCTTCTATTTTATTCCAATGGGATTACGACAAAAATCTCTATGGACAGAAAAAACAATACTTCAACGAAAATTTCTCAAATTAGGCACAAGCATCCTTTATGTCATCCTGATCAAAAATTCCAATTGTACCCAAGTCGTATTTTAGTCGGTGTTTCCATGGTGATGGTCGAATTCTGCCATTTTATTCCTATGGGAATTCCATTCAATGCAAGTTCTTTGGGTATTAGGACGCTTTTGGCAGTTTATTTATTTATTTATTTTTTATCAAAAGGCACCAACTAAATATTTGGCAAAATGGTTTTGCCACTGCTCCAGCTCCGGTTGTGGCCGGCGAGGGCCTATCAATGCCTATCAATTTAATTATTTTTTTTTTTATTATTATTTTTTTTACTTTTAGTTTACTGGAATTTCCCCCCAAAATTTTAATAATTGTTAACCCTTTTTAACTGCCAGGCCCTCCTTTTAAGCAATCACGTTCTTCCTCTTACAGCCATTTTAGGTCACTGGGTCACATTTAAAAATATAAACATGGAGTGATAAATAATTATGTGAGCTGTTGCTGTCGGTGTGAATCTAGACTGTTTTGCTGTCGGACACAGCGGCTGACTCTGACTCCGGCAAAACGACAATATTTGCTTCTCACGCAACGCTGAGGACAGAGGCTTTCAGATCAAAGTCACTGCTTAGCTCACATTCCTGGCTCCCTCCATGCATTATGCTTTTTTTTTTTTTTTTTTCACAGAGAGATCGCACACAAAAGGGAAAAGCCTGTTGTTCTCTTTGAATGTTTAAGTAGGTTTGGACTTGAGGGGGACCATAACAGCATCCCACTCTTGCACAGCGCAGCACGACAAATGAAGCCGACAATGACTAAAAATAAACTCTGCAGTATAGCTTTGTGTGCTGGAGTCGTAAGGCCTGATGTAAAACTGTGAAACCAGTATCTGACAAACGGTGACATCTCTGTCTCAGTCTGATCTGATGATTCATGGCGACGCCCCCGGACTCAAGGGATGCCATTTGCAGAAATCACTTGTATTTAAGGCTTATGTCAGTAAACGCAGCGGGTCCCATCCAAATCCATAGGCAGTTCATATTGTCAACATGAAAAATCCTTTGCATCTTTAACAAGGTTTATGGAGGAATAAATGTCACTGCATTTAGTGGTGGGGGGGAAAAATGAGAAGTGGCAGCTGGAGATCTACAGCCACTAACTGTATTTGTCTTACTGTTTCCTTTCCAGAGAAGCCCCAAGGTCTAAAAATCTAAGGTTGGTATTAAATTTGATGTTGACAAAATCAAGTTCTTAAAAGTATTAAATCGTATGGGCAGGTATTCAAATTTTGTTTATGGAGGTCTTAAATTGCCAAACTGGGACATCTACATTTTTTAGTGTTGTACTTGAAAAAATATATATATTTTAGATTAATACTTTGTAAGTAACAACAGAGAAGTATGTCTTTTTTGCAAGTTGGATGTGGATTTGGCAACAAATTGTATCATTGGTGGTTTTATGAATATCCTAAAGTGATTCACTTGAATGTGCCTTTATTTGGTATGTTCTTGAAAGTCTACTGTTTATATGGGCTGAGTAATGTTGCAGGCATATCTGTTGCAAAAAAAAAGTGAGTTTGAGAGTAATACTGATATTTTATTGGTGTAAAATGTATAGAGATTACTGTTCTTTTGGTGGCAATCTTGGCATTAAAGTCTTAAAAAGGTCCTAAATTTTACAAGAAAAAACCTGGAGCTACCCTGCTTTCTCTCCTCTTGACACATGTCTGGCCATTATCCTCCAGAGGTCAAACTGCCAACTATACGCAATATTTTCAGCTGCGTCATAATCCCAGTAGATTAGCAATTTTTTAAACTGAGAGCAGCCCGTCTGGTACCAACAACCATGTTCCAAATCTTTATTCTGATACTTACTTTGTCCATAACGTATCTGCATGCATAAATGAGGTGCTGCATGTGTTGTGTTTAGAGAAATTCAAAGAACAGGTTCATGTGCTGTATATTTTATTATGAATTTCTACCTTTTATTCATGGCACTCGCAGCACTGACTCCTGTATCTCACAATGCTTCTGTTTGGACTAGCATTATTGAGGTGAGTATCCAATAAGTGAAATAATGTCTGTATCAAATGTTTGGCCTGACATTCCCAGCATCCCGCCACATCCTCGTCTGCCTCACCACAGTCTAAATAAATAATGCCACTGTCACAGCCCTGTTCCTGGCCTGGCTCTCCAGTATGTCCTGGGAATCCTTGGGCTCAGCTCGACTTTTGTGCAGGAGCTATCTGCTGTTCCACCAATCTGAGGCTCAGAATGAACTTCACCTTTCCCATTTGTGTGCCCTTCGCCACAGCGTCTGCAGACTGTGGCACGTCACACTTGAAGAAATACTAACGATCATTCCATAAACAGAAGCGTTCTGGGACAAAACCAAAAGACTTTGTTTATTATCAAGCAAATGAAAGGTTCACAATAGTCTTGATGTAAGCATAAGCTTAACTCTAAGCCAAAGACATGACATTTATGTACTGTTAAAACCAAAATCAGCTGCTGATAAAAACATATAAGTTTATGAAGTAAAAAGGGACAGTGATTTCTCAGTGCGGCAGAGCAGGATCTGACGCTTAATTAGCGTGGCTGTTAGCAACAAAAAGCTAACCGATAAATGAGTCCTTCACAGATTTAAGTGCTGATATTATACCTACACTTACTCTTTCTGGACATGGCACTCATTAGACCACTTTTACTGAGGCACATGCCCCAGTATGAATCAGCTGTGCCCCAGTAAATAAATCCTTAATAAAACAACATTATTTGTCTTTCATCAGACCAAGCTCCTGCAACAGACGGACCCCAATTTGAATCTAGACCCTGAGAAGCTTTGATTCAAACTGAAAAGCTATAACAGGCATGAGTAGGGCAGCCGTACACAGTACATTGTGCAGCGCATACTTTTAAGATAAAAGTGATAAGAGTGGGTCCTGTGCCCCAGTAAAGCTTCAGGTCTAGAAACACCTTTTGAGCTGTCCAAGGATCACATCTGGGGGTGAAACGTGTGGAGAGAACAAACGGTGCATGTGAGGAAAGGGCTTTTGTGGGGAAATATTAACCCCAGACCCCCAACACCAAAGATGTAGGAACTAACCACTTTACTAATGGGGAGCAAAGATGCAATGAATAAAAATAAGCCAAAAAGGACAAGCCATGCTTAAAAGTCTGAACCTGTTTCAATAGTTCCTAAGATAAGAACATTATTATTATTTTCACTTCTTTATTACTTTTCCATGAGTGGATATCTGATCATATCGTGGACCTTCTTGGATGCGTGGGAACTCTGTCCGTTTCCATTAGTGACTAAACTCTTCCTGACATCACAGCCTCATCGCTGCCAGCTAAGTCCAGTCACTGATTGGTCATTAGCCGCTGGACTCCATGACTCTGTCCTCTTCGGCTCGGCAGGATGTAACGGGACGCTTCAGCGCTTTGTAATTGGACCTTCCTAAAACAATTTCTGAGCCGGCCGCTCATTAGAGAGGGCCTGCATTATTAAAGCTTTTATGGCTCATCATTCAGAATTGATTAACCTTTTGGTGGCAAACCGGCAGAGCCCCAAAGCACTCAAAGAACCTTAAAAAGCAGGCAGCCTCTCCATCTCCATCTCCGCCCCTCCTTCTCCTCGGAACATGGTAATGAGCGTGTGCGAGGGGCTTTGGGAACCGAGGACCAGCCTGTGAATGCAGATGGTGATCCGTGTGATGAGGAATTCACACCTCCACTAATTACACCAAAGGAACTGTCTGTAGTGAGGCGGGAGCTGCAAGGTGCCGAGCGGTTATTGTTCCAGGAAATCTAATTACCTCTCAGCTATGTCTTAAATGAGTCTAAGTACAGACTGCAGTGGGAACATGAGTTCTTTGGGCAAGACCAAGACCAGAGCCTGATACATGGGAACAGATAGTGTGCAGCAGTAGAAATCTAATGAAGCAAGTGCACAGCAAACAAGGAACAAGCCATCTTCCTTGTTGTAAAGCTAGGGGATTGTATAATATTTACCATAATGTTAACCCTAAAAGGCACTAAGCTATTGCAGCCATTATATTTAATTTATAACCAACATGCACCTGCTGTGGTCCTGGAAAACATGGTGAATACTGAACCCATGTGACAACCAGCCATGGAATCAAAACAGATATACATTTTTTTTATCTTAAATATCTTAATTTACTCCTTCATTAATAAATTAGTTGTTGTTATGATTTGAATCTAAAATAATGTATTTCCTACACATCACAAATGGCCTATTCTCCATAGAGACATTTAAAAAATAATTTTAAATCCTGTCGCAGAACCACTAACCCAAAATAAGACAGAACTACAATAAAAATGTAATATCATATCAAAGCATTATTTAGAATTTTTTATTATTTTTTTTTCAATTGAAATGAATAAAAATGCCCTTCTTTGGGTTTTACAGAAGTATTGACTAAAACAAAATACAACAAACAAAATATTTTTGTAAAAATGCACCTCCAGTTCAACTTCTGGAGTTTTACTTCAAAAATACAAATGTTATTTAATGATAAAAAAAACTTCAAACCTCAAACAACTATGTGAAAACTATAGATCTGCATAAAATAATTCAATACATTTCCATGTTTATTTTTATCATAGTTCCTTAAGGAGATAGAGGTCAACTCAACTTACCGCAGCATCTGGCTCAATTTACTCCATAGCCACCACTTTGGATAAAAGAAGCTACCTTGTTTATAAGGAATACAAATTACCAGAACTCTCTAGCTATGATTTTATACCTTATACCACATAAACAACCCACAATATAATGTGGACCTGAATATTTTTTTTTTTTTTTTTTTTTTTTTTTTTTGTGATAGTCATCTTATTGACTTTACTTTGAGTAGTTTTTTTTTTTTTTTTCTCTTCAATATACCCAATCTTTTTTCAGGCATGTGGAAAAAAGGCTTTTAATTTGTAAAGTCACATGAGAATTAAAATGTGTCACTATATACCCTACATGCATTAACATGATTTCACCTCTCTATGTAATATGACTACATAAAGCAGTGTTAGATGATAAGTTTAATTGCTGTTTGTGGCAAATTGTACATACAGAAACAGTTGAGAATGTACTTGTATTGAACAAGTTATTAGACGTGTGTTGTTGCAATGTGTCTTCTGACTCCACTATAAGCCATGTGCACATAAGCCTAGATCCCAGTTCAGATTCAGATCCAGTCTGTGTTTGCACGTGTGAGTCTGTCTCGAGCCTGAACAGATGGAACTGGTTTCCTTGTCTCAAAGAGTGGCTAACCCCTGAGGAGTTTCATTAGAATGGCTTCAGTGTCGCACAACAGCCTTAAAACACAGCTCAGATGATTTTGTCGAGTGCTTAAGTTAAATTGCACAAAGGCTGGTGCAATAAACAAATTCATCTACTTTGCTTATTTATCAAAACTCATGTAACCACTGCCACAGACTAGAGCTAGAAAACCATGACACTTTCTTGGCTGAGAGTGCCATTTTCTACCACAGCAACTAATGGCTAATTATCCTGCCAGGTTAACTGACTAACTGCGCATGTCACCATCTCTGACATTATTATTAGTGAGTCCAAAATAACACAGTTAATAGTTTGTTTTGTTCTGCAGGTCAACGCAGTTTTGTCCTTGGCCAACAGCGACGGACAGATTCCAGCACTTTTCTCTGTCAAGGACCTGACCACTCTATACATCATTCTGTGAGCCATGTGCTCCGCCTGACGTATTGTCTTCCACTGCAGTTCGGAGCACACACAGAAGTGTTTTTGTGCTGCACTAAGCAGAAAAAAATAGAGAAAGCTACTGTGGGACTTTTCGAACTCTGGAGAGAAAAACTATATTGTTTAAAACTGTACAAAAAGTGACTGGAGAAGTAGAGATTTCAATGGTTCAACTGCTTAGGTAATAACTGTCGAGTTTACTTGTAGCAAAAATACACCGTATCTTGCATATTTAGTTTGTCTGAGAGATTCTATATCTCATATTAAATAAGTTAAGGTGAATTTGCTATCTGTTAAAAGAAAGCTGATGTATGCAAGACAGCAAAAAATGACACTAAACCTAGATCCAGAGGTGGCTAGTATGAATTACATTTACTCTGTTACATTTACTGGAGTAACTTTTAGAATAAATTGTATTTCTATGTCTTCCATGTCTATATGTTACCGATAGTCTTTATTTTATTTTTATATAAAGCAATGGTTTAAATTGGAACAGAGCTGTACACATGAGAATTTGAATAATTAAAAATATGTCTTGTTTCTAATTTCTCTTTAATGTTTAGATATTGTTAAAAAAAAAAAAAAAAAACTTGGGATTGATGTTCAGAATTAACACGTGTGCTATGAGACCTAAATGCATCTGCATATGGTTTGTCCAATGTAATTGTGATGTCCTTATCAAATAAAAAAGATAAATAAATATAGTATGTTAGTCTCAGTGTGTGGATTTTACTCCAGATGCCCTTCCTGTCACTAGATGGTGGGCAAAAGCTGCACCCACCTCGCCACTGTTGCCCCATTACATTATCTCTGCATTGATTCCAAATGTTCTATGTGTTTCTTGTGCCTTACTTCTTCTTTTTTTTTTTTTTTGTTATAAAAAAAAATATATTGTATTTAACACTACACTTGATGCCATGCAACTACCATGTAACACACAGTGTATCAAACTGTAATAACTTGTACTTATGTTACTTACATAGTGGAATTTTGTGTACCTACAGTTTGTAGGGAAAAAAAAAGTCCTAATGTAAGTACTGTATTTTCCAGACTATAAGGGTGTGTTCACACTTGCCATGTTTGGTTGGCTTCAGTCAAACTCTGGTGTGCTTCCTGGACAGTCTGGTTCATTTGAGCAGGTGTGAATGCGCAATCAGGCTCAGGTGCACACCAAACAAGTGGTCTGCATGAAATCAGTCTTGGTGCGGTGCACTTTGAGCCCTGGTGCGCTCCTGGTGTGGTCCTGGTGAAGTGCGAACGCAATGAAGACCAAACTACTAACTACCGCCAGGGAGTGGACTACACCACTGTTTACTAAGGGCATAGAAACATATGTACATCTAACGTCACTAAAATACAAATATAAATATATAAAATATAAATATATAAAGTGTGCCGTATGATATTATTGGGATATATGGGGATGAAGAGGCAGACTTTTGGCCAATAGAAGAGCAGGGTTTCTTCTTCCCAAGTTTCTCTCAGTAAAAACTGACACACTGCCTACTACAGGCAAGGTTTGTTACTGCTCCCTCAGTCAGTCCAGTTCGTTTGACAGAGCTCAGTGTGAACTCAAACCATGACATCATCAACACAGGTGCGGACTTTCGCAATGAAGCGAACCAAGTCTTGAGGCCCAATAAGTGTGAACACACCCTAAGTTGCAATTTTTTTTCATAGTTTGGCTGCTCCTGCGACTTATCGTCAGGTGTGAATTATATATCAAAATATTTGACTGACTGACATAAACAAGGAGTAAACATTACCATCTACAGCCGCAAGAGGGCGCTCTAGGATTGTGACAACTACTGTCAATAGTATTCAGTGATGTGGAATGAGATCGGGAGCTTGGTGAACTTGCTTAAAGGTAACTTGCTTGGACTCGCTGGCTTGTTATGCTAATTTAGCCCATTAAGCCTCCCAGGTATGTTCTTTATGCTGTTGTGTAGCTGAATAATTGTTAATATGTTATGTTAACATACAGGACACTTATTTAGCCTGTTGTTCTGTGTGCTATTGTGTAGTTGAATAACTTGCCTTTCCAGTTTAAATGTCTGTTGGTCTTGGATTTTGTGAAATTAAATTTAAAATAAATGTGACTTATAGTCCAGTGCGACTTATATATGTTTTTTTTTCCTCTTCATGATGCATTTTTTGACCTATATATATATATATACTCCGGAGTGGATTTATATTCCAAAAAATAAGATATATATTTACATGATATTACAGTTTATTACAACATGTATTACATAGTAGTTACAGTGTAGTTACACAGTATCAAGCGTAGTATAAAATAAAGTCTATCTTTTTTTTTTCTTTTTTTTTTCTTTTTTTTTTACTGTTTGGAAATATCAGAATTTGAAATATCAGAATTGTCATATTATATGATTACATCAAAACTAACCTTTGTTTTGTTTTTTTTCTCCCACCTAATACTTTACTTTTACTTTGAGCAGGATTTGCTTCCGATATTCCAGAAGCACTTAGGATTGGTCTGGGAGTCACAAGATTATGGTCTTTACTTTACTTTACTTTACTTTACTTTTTACTTTACTTTCTTTACTTTACTGTAGATGTGCATAGTATAAATCTAGCATACAATATACAAACTAACAGCACAGATCACAGGGTCCCAGTCCTTCATGTGCGGGGGTCTACAGATGTTTTTCACACACACAAAAAAACACACAAAAAAGTTGTGTTATCCCTATTTCCAGTTAGACTAAAACAAAATGGAGACATTGTTTTCAGCAAGATTATGAAGCTCACCAAATTTCAAGTTACAGAGGCAAAGACACCACCAAGAGCCAGACAAAGGCTACAAACTCTTTCATGGAGAATTTATTCACCATTATCAAGAAAAGTAAAATAGATGTCTTAAATGTGATCAACCATAAGCATCAGCTAACTAATGATGACCCTGTAATAGTTTATGTCAGTTAGATGGAAAATGTCTCAAATGAATTGTAGCCCAGCACACACCTGTAGTTTATATATTTACAGCTGATTCTGACTCAATGGTGATGTGCTGTTAATGAAAACATGATCTTTGTGTAAACAGGGAGAACCTATTTTACGTCATATTCAGTAATAAACTGTATCTGTTGTCTCTCAATCTGTTTAGTGTCAAATGCTGTCGAAGGGAAGGTAGCTGTCGGAACTAAAACTTTTATTTTTGGACCATTTTACACCACTTGCTACAACTACGCTAAAATAACCAAAAGTATTGCAACATGACTTCCGGTTGAAAGTGTGAAAGTATGAAAAAGGCCTCGTACCTCAGACAGCGTCTGTTATCAGGGACATGTTTGATCTACATGAGCTACTGCTTTCTTCTAATACTTGAAAACAATTATTTCTAGTCGACTCAAAACAACACCCTTTTTCAGTCTTACTCCACAGCAGAACCAGTACACTACACAAACCCTGCCTGCAGTTTTGACCAATCACCATCCACAATTCATCTAAAAAGATACACAACTAGACATGTGCTCATACTTCCTGATTTTTCATCTGAAGTAAGGCTGGGCAATATGGAAAAAAAATTAAATCTAGAATTTTTATTTATTATTTATTTTTTCTCAGCCAATTTACGATTATGATTATTTTTGCTTTTTTTTTTTTTTTTTTTTTTTTTTTTTTTGTCTTATTAGCATAAAAAAAGCTATTCAAATGCTTTTTTAAAGGAGATTTTTGCATGGAATTTTTATTTTATTTTAGCTAGGCCTGTATATTCTAAATGTATTAATATGTCTTAATTTTAACAATCTCTGGTTATAAAGACCAGGTCTTTACACCATAAGTACGCAAGTTACAGCTGCTGCTGTACTTCGCACTATGTTTTGGCCAAACTGCTGCTACATCTAAAAGAAGGCATTACTAAGGTAAATTTCTCTCTGAATATTAGTGTTTTTAGTGTCTGCAGAGTCTCCACAGTCAGTATTTAAGCTGCTCTGGAGCTCGCAGCAGCATTAGCCACAACACAGGAAACAGTGCTGGCACTTGGAGGATGTAATTTCCTTTGCCTATTTTTGACATTGTCAAATATTGCCAAGCCCTAATCTAAACATACTCACATTGGAAAATAATAGTAGAAGAAATTGCTTAAATTTTACTGTATGCACTTTTCAAACAGCAGTTATATGTTCCATAGAGGTAAATGACACGTGTAGAGATGAATGGGTGTTCCTACCTGCTTGCCCAGTGGCGATGCTGACTGCAGCGAACAGCCTCTGCGTGCGACTCAGGTCCGACACTCCGTTAACCGCCTCCACCTCGAATGTGTAGTTAGCGTGCGCCAGCAGGTCTATGATGCTCACGTATGTGTCCACTAGTCCGGACTGGCCTGGGGAGTAGCCCACGTTGGGTCCGCAGGGGACGCACTCCTCGGGCTCCCAGCTGCAGCGGCGGCAGATCACCCGGTATGTGACATCGTTCCGCCCCCCGGTGTCCGCCGGCGGGCTCCACTCCAGGCTCACCGTGGTCTGGTTGATGTTGTAGACCAGGTTCTGCGGTGCCGAGGGAGGTCCTGTCAGAGGTGGACACAGAGTTAGGGATGTCACAATATCAAAGTTTTGTTTCAGGATTACTGTCAGATGAAATGTTGCAATTATACAATTCTCACGATCATTGATCCATATTTTTCATTAAATGCTACTAAACCTGTCTGACCCATTCTTTAGATGTTTTAATTTCTTCAATATTTTATTGATTAGCTAAAGAAACCATATAAATATGTAACAACTGTGGACCAATTTGTAGCATGCTTTTGTTCAATTCAATTTTCTAATTCAATTCAGTTTTATTTGTATAGCCCAGTATCACAACAACAGTCACCTCAAAGGGCTTCACAAACAGTTGATCAAACATAAACACACAATCAGACATAACACACAATCAACACAAACAATAACTACACTAAACTAAACAGACCAGGACATCCCTGTCCCTGCTTCTTGGTAAAGAAAAACTCTGTGTGAAAAAAAAGAAGAAACTTATGGAGACCATAATGAAGGAGTGATCCTGTCCCAGGACAGACAGGCAAAATGTGTCTAGGACTGTTAAATAAAGTACAGTATATGGCCAAGTACAGTATATGGCCATTACTACAACTTACCTAGATTATTTTTTCTGACGGTAACAAGCTTAAAAAACAGTGAAATCCATAGACACTATACACACAGCCTCACCAGGAGTCATCAGCGGGGGAGCTGCTCCTTTCTTTGCTTTTTTGCCTCAATTTCCTCTATGGAGCTCCCCCTACATTTCAGAGTAAACACTCACAAATCCAGTTGACTCCTATTGTGACACCGTTGCTCGGCTTTACTTTCGTTTTTTCCCTCTTCGTATCCATACAAAGTTTAAGTTTTTGCTATAAAGTTTCTGTCATGATGAAAATGAAAAAATAAAGCCATCGCTGGCTTGTTGTTTTGCTAACCACAATGTGCCGCTTTCTCGTGAGACCTGAGACTTGGGTTGACAGTGCTCACTGTTGCAACTGACACTTTCAGCCCAGAGACAGCAAGGGGGAGATGAAGGGCGCCTCATTTGCTCCACAACAACTTATTTAACCATCACAGAGACTCCAAAACAGTTTATTTAAGGTAAATGAGTTCTGCTTTAAAGCACCGAATAGAATGTACCGGCGGCTCCAAGAAGGGGCACACAAGAGCTCAAGGTTTCAAAATATCTTTCAGGTTATTCTAAGGTAGCATTTATATTTGTAAATAACAATAGTATAATCGGTTAATCCGGACATCCCTACACAGAGGAAGTGGGAATTACATAAGCAGTGCCGAGGAAAGTGACAGCCAAGAGTGCGCATTGACTGGATCTGTGCTTTCACTGTTCTCCCATGAAAAAAAAAAAAAAAAAAAAGGAACACTGTGGGACAAGCGAGCTCCAGCCTAGAGCCAAACACTGACACTCAATTATAATAAGATTCAGGTCCGGGGAAAGAAAAAAAAAGGCGGAACATGGAAAAAGGGAAGCCAGTTCTGGCAGGTAGCAAGGTCAGACTCAGAGGCTGTGAATGGAGAATGGGCAGCTTTTCAAAGGGACAATGTCAGAGCAGAACACAGGTTTACAGCAGTCATTAAAAGGACAGGCTGCACTTCGCACCTCAGCAGCTCCTCCAATCACACCGCGTTACTTTTACTGTTAATGAGGTTTTTACCACTGCTGTATAGTTTCAGGTAAGGCTGCTTTCACTTTGGGCTTTGGGAGAGCATGCATATACACCATATGAATCATTTTTAATGTTAAGTGCTAGGGCTGGCAGTATATTCATATATTTGTTTTAATGTTTTTAACAAAATATTACAATACATTATTCATTCCATCCATTACAATCCACTTACAATAATGTGCCCTGTTATTCTGCACAGTTGGGCCATTTTATTTATTATTCATTTAGGTCTTTTATAATTTATACAGTCTATAAACAGTCATTGGAAATTAAAACAGTGAATTAATTTATTTATTCCTAAATGCATATAAGGGACAATGTGAAAAAAAAAAATCCTATTGAAACATGCATTTATCTGGATGGAGGAAGGAAACTGGAGGGTAGGGCTGGGCCAAAAATCTCATTTAATGAACCGCAAAAGGGTCTCATATAGGTTGTAGAATAGGGTCAATTTTTATTGGATATGGACTAACAGCCAAGATAGGCTAGGGAGCACACACATGTTTATGGTTACTCACCAGTGGGATATCGCTGGAAGCTGGTTGAACAAACTCAGAGTTGTAGAGTAACTTCTGGGTTGATAAAACTAAACAAATTCAAACAAGTAACTTTGCTTGAAGCTGGTTCTGAACTCTCTCTGTTAACTCAGAGTTAAACCCTCAACCACTGATGCTACCACAGTAAGCTGATTACAGTAAGACCTCAGTCTCTAAACCAGAGCCTACCCTGCTCCACACCAGGGCAGCTGTGTGGAGTCTGTTACCAAGACGATTAACACTGTTGTAAACTAAACCTCTTTCTGGAGACAGAAAACTCTGAGTTTCATCAAAGTTAACCTGATCTAAAACTAAACCAGCTTCTGGCAACAGGCCTCTTTTACAGCATGAGCCAGTGATAATAAGAGAGGAGTTCAGAGGAGCAATCACCTTAAAAAGTACTACCCATTACACTCCAAGTAGTAAAAGTGAGCATGAAAAAACAAACAATGACTGTCTGCAGCAACAGCACTAGCAGCAGAGCTAACGTTACCATTGATGTGCTGTGCAACAACAACACTCCACAGAGTCCTTTTTTCTTGCATTTAGCCTACTTCATATGACAAACGGTCCAAAACTGTCCAAAAATATTCCAAGCATCATTACACTGTGGAAACGACAACCTTCGAAAATGGGGCATGCACGTCTTGGTGTGCGATAGAACCAAAGGAGCCGCAGCTGTGGTGCGTCAGGTCTCCTCACTTGTCAAAACTTTATGACCGGATAAAATGTGAGAACTATATCCAGGCTGTATGGAGAGGCAGGGCTGTTAGCAGCAGACACTGATTAGTGAGAGTGGAGCTGGAGTCCAAACTTACCTACAACTTACTTCTGTAACTTTCCTCTCTTAGTTTAGTTTAAACTTAAACATGTAAGATTCTACATTTAAACTAAATCGCTCACCTTTTAATTAAATTAACATAAGGGTGAATCATATTAAATGAGCCATGTTTTTTTTTTTTTTTTTTTTTTTGGGTGGTCAAAATTATTGTCATCACCACCACCATTCCATCTTTTATATTAAGATTTGGTATAAATTGATTTGTTGCATAATACTACTTTAATAAAAATACTATCTTTATATATTAAAGATATAATATAATAATATCCATACTAATACCAAAAATGATTGCAATAACAACAGCAATAATAATGATTAAAGAGGAGGATGGAAAGAAGAAAGTGGAAAAAAAAATTGAAAAAAAAAAAGAATAAATACAATTTAAAAAATAAAGAGAAAAAATAATAATAATAACAATTAAGAAAATGGAAAAGGGTTATTTAAGGTTTAATTAGTAGCAGTGGTTTGTAGGAATGTAATGAATGGTGGCCAAATGGAGAGGGGCTCTTTTTCAGATTGTTACATAGTGTTTTGAAGATTTTCAGTTGAGATATGGTCGGAGAGAATCCGTGTTTATTTTATTTTAATTTGAAAACATGAAATTGAATATACAAAATCAAGCTTGACCAATATAGGATAAAAAATCATGATTATATTTGTTTCCATATCGCACAGACCTGCTGTGTCCTGAGAGAACCCACAATGAGAAAGCCATTGTGTAACGATAAAAAGTGTCACTTCATTTGAAAACCATAACTAAAATCTTACTGTGTGACATTGCAGACCACATTGTCATTCTGAAGGTGAGGTGCTAAAAGCCCTCTGTCCTGATGCCAGTATTTACTACAGGCTCCAGTGTTAAGCCACGAGTGCTGCTGCTGGTTACACAGAGCCAGACACATTCTCTGATTTAAGAGGACATAGGTTAGCACAGGGATACATCAAATCCTGGAGTTTTCTTTTCTGTGCTCGCTTATGGTTTTAAAGTGACAATTTATGGACACTTTGCCCCTCACTCAGAGATAATACACAGTAGAGTTATATGAACAATAATGACTGTTTGGTCTGCATTTATCAACAGCAAAATGAGCAGCACATTGCATTACAGAATTTACTTTCAGAGTGAACATGCCAGAAAGAACGACAAATATGGTACAGTTTTGAAATTTGATATCATCATATTATAGTAGGGCTATGCAATAGAGGTGAATGATATTGACAAAAATGAATATCTCAATATTTTTTGGGAATATCTTGATCCAATAATTAGACACTATCTTGGAAAATGCCCACACAACTAAAACAAGCTCTAATGAAAGAAGTGTCATTTTTTCATCTGTGACTGTGATATCTCAGACAGATACATGTTTATATTGTTCCTACAGAAATAATATTGTTAAATATTGTTCAGAAAGGGTCCAGTTCAGTTACACCTTATTTACTGTATCTCTAATTGTTAAATATGTTTTATATTGTTGATATTTAGTTTGACAATGATAGTGTTTTCATAAAATTTCATTTTCTACTTAAAAATGTTTCTTTATTTTTAATTTCTGGTTGTAATCTAAAGAGAGAATGTCCTAAGGGCGGCCAGGAGCCTATTTTAAAATTTGGAGACTGGGTAATGCAGGTTCACAGTGGAGGAAAACTGAACAATTATTAAGTCAAAGACTGAAAGAGCCATTCATATGAATATGTGAACCTATTATCTCGGACACAGACAGACAGTTTGAGAGTGTGATATGCATACCTACGGCTAAATTTGCTAAAGAAAATTGTATTTTGTATTTACATTGATTTCAGATTAAGAAATAACAAGAGTTAAATAAATATCCATATATTGACAGGTTATTCAATAAATTTTATGTCAACCCCTGTATTATACCATCAACTATCATTATCGTGATAAATACCAAAATATATCGGGATATTATTTTAGGCCCATAACGCTCATCCCTAATGCTTATGGACCAAACACTACTGAGTAAAAATGAAAGTAAAAACATAAAGCATGTCCTTGTGTTTTCTAAAGACAGACTTGTCAGAGCTACACGCGCGCTTGTCTTTGTTCAAAACCTTAAACAGCTCACAGGCTGCATGGTCTGTCTCTGTCATTGTTGTGTTGTGTTGTGCACACACTCACACACAGACCAGAACAGCCAAGTCACACTTGCAGCGCTCAATTTAAGAGGCTATATTATGCAAAATCTGATTCTCTCTGATCTTTCTGAACCATGTTATAATGTCGTTTCCTCATCAAAGGCATACCTAGAGTTGTATGTTTTGCTTTATTCATGCCTGAGTAATGTCCTGTATTCTCTGGCATGGACACTCTGAGGTCTCAAAACACAACAAGCCCTCTAAATCCAGTCTGCTCTCATTAATTTATCCAAAAAAACAGTATACAGCTCTTTTTCCACTCATTCCTCAAAGACAGTTTACATTCTGTAGTAAAATGGTGTCATACAAAAACTAAAAGCGTTTTTTTCTTCAATTATGTTCAAAAGACTGCAGCACTCTGCCCTCTGCTGGTTGCTTTGCCTGTTTCTTTATGGCACCAGTAGGGTACTTAATAAAAACTCTTTAAGTCAGAGGTTGTAAAACATCCAATGCTGTTCTAGAGGTGACCAAGATGGGTTTAAAAACAAAAAAAATAAAAGCACACATTCCCTTCAAGTTCAGCTGTCTATTTAAATGGACCTATCCTCACGCATACAGTATCACTGTGTGGAGTGTTATTACAGCAGGTTGTGGTTGTACTGGGCTCTATGAATAAAAAAAAAAACAACACAAATACTACTCCTTCTCTAAAGGTTATTTATTCTGGCATTAGTCATTATGGCATGCAAAATTAAACACATTTTCAGTCCATGAATTATCATTTAAAGTAATTGTGATTTCAGCTATGACCACACTTGAAATGATTGAAAGAACTTTGTGAGTGGTACGCTCTTGAACTTTGCCAGGGTTTGTGGCTGCATGGTCCACTCATTTTTACGAGCTAATGTTTTACAGTCTACACCGGCAGAGCAAATATAACTGCTGATTCATCCAGCCTGACTCTGTTGACACTGCGTTTGTGGAGAGTGTGAACGTGCAGCTGTTATGGACATGATTGAGATGTGGTTACATGGGCCACACATTCTCACTGTCTTCCCAAAATAATCCACTATCCCAACTGGAGACGGCAGCTTCAGCCCGTCTCTCTCTCTCAGTCTGGATGTATATCATAGAGACAGCAGAATGTTAAAGTTAATGTCGGCTAAAAACGGCCTCTCGCGATTTACGAGCCAGATTTAAGGCCGGATTATCACAGCGCTGTAACTGCTATATACAATAAGACTTGACAAAGTAGTTTCAGGTTTCCAGTGTGCACGGGGCCACAGGCCATTTCCCTTTAGACCCAACTTAATGGCAAACAGATTAGCGCACCTCATAAAAGAATGAGTAACAAATGGCTGCTGTAATCCTTCAAACTTCAGACCGCTGGCTTTTATGAACCAGCTGTTGATATAAATAAACTCCCTCAAATGCAGTAAAGATTATAAGACTTATATTCTTTTGTTTATGGAAGTTTTCAAAGTGAGACTTGAGCTGATAACATGAGAGGATCTGCAGGATCTCGTTAAATTTGTCAAACATAACGGGTCATTCATATGCCTCAAACTCCCGTCATTTTCTGCAGGTTCATTAGGAGCACTTTTTGGCAGGCGCTGGGAGTGCAGGCATCCATATTCATGACTGAAGAGTGCGGAGATGAAAGGACCACCTGTGGCCGCTGAAGTGGAGACAACTGACTGACGACCAGCGCCGACACTGACCAACAGGCTCCAACCTGCTGGAGGAAGGAAAACGGCCTAATACAAACATATCCCTTTATCTCTGCCCACATGAGGAGCACAGGCAGAAAAGAGGGCACAATAACTGACTATAAAGGGACACAACTGAGACATACAGCAACATTGGAAAACACGTTTCAGATGCAAAACATGCTTTCCATAATAAATAAAGGACAAGTTTAGCACAAGAAATGTGAAATGTGACACAAGTGTATCTGGTCTCTCCTTACAAAGCACAAACAGGGAAATATATAACTGACGTACACAGCCCGGTTTCCTAAATTCTGAGGTAAAAGGGGAGCAACTAACAGTTCACACCAAAAAGCATATCTGTAACAGTTTATTTTACACAATGTAACTACTATGTAACACACTGTAACAAACTGTAATAACATGCAACTATGTTGTACTCACTAGGGACATTTACGAGCTAATGTAACAGTTTCTAGGTAAAAATGTAATAAAAGTACTTACTACACTATTCTAAAATAATAATAATAATAATAATAATAATAAAGTGCGTCTTCAAAAGTAGTTTACGAAGTAGTATGCACTTTCCCAGAGTAAACAACTGAAATACACAGACTTATAAAAGATTAAACAAAGATTAAACCAACTCAAAACTAAGACCAAACTAGGACTAAACCAGGGCAAAACGAAGGTCAAACCAGAACTATAACAGGACTAAACAAAGATTAAACCAGGTCTAAACCACGACCAAACTAGGACAAAACTAGGTCTAAACCAGAACTAAACTAGGACTAAACCAAGTGTACACCAGGACATAACCAGGTCTAAACCAGATTTAAACCACAGTTTGAGAACCACTTTTCTAATGTATTAGAATGCACCTGTAATGAGGGCAATGGGCTCCACTGGGTCTCACAGCAAAAGCTGCTGTTTCAGAATCAGCATCACCTACAAATCACAACACAAACCTCAGTACAAGTCTGAATAAAATATTAAAAGAATTACACAACTTTACGTAACTAATTTCTATTTAATTTTGTTCCGAATTAGAAAATCTCTATTGGTTGAACAAATAGCAGCTTTCCCATATGTGCACATCAGTGGTTCCAGTGTTTCTGTGTAAGTGCTGCTAACATCTCATTTGCTTGTGCCACTCTCGCTGGGTCCCAGGTGCTGCAGATCAAAGTCAGAGGTTCTTGGCAGGGAAGGTGTAAGGAAATGAGATTAGAGCCACCCTCATGTCTGACCCGCGTCTTGTCAATGCTGCGTCGCTTGTCTCTCTCAAAATGGGGCTAATGCATCATCTGCTAGATTGCTATTAATGTTATATTGAAATTCTATAGCAGTAGTGGCTGGGCATCAGAAAATAGGATGTGATCCAACACAATACAGCAGACATAATGATGGTTATATACAGAGTCCAAGTGCTTTCCTCAATGCAGGTATGGTGGTTATAGTCATGGTTTAATGTATTTGTATATGCAGTATTACATAGTAACTTTTATATTTCTTAAATACACCTTTCGAACCACTAATGCTACAGACCCTCCTAGCATGTGTAAACAGAACGGCTGCAGTGCAGAGAATGGTAGGCTGGCCGCCCAGACAAACTCTTTTTCCTATTCTATACAAAGAAGTTAGTCTGGTATCCTTTCACACAAATTTGGCTTCTATAGGTAGAACAATCTCAGGCAGACTAACCAGTTAGAGAAACGAACGGCGGGACGTAAGCGGTGACCTGTAGGCCTATCCTAAACAACCATGGCTGTTTCTTTTTTCCATAAGACACCAGAATATGCTGTATTATTAGCAGCTCTGTGCTTATTTCTGAATGGGAACAGCAGCAGAAGCCAATTATACAACGACTTGCGGAAAAAGTGGGTTTGTTTGAATGTGGGCAGCAGGACTTTACTGTTGTTAAGATGAAAACAGGACGAAGAAAGAAATCCCACAGAGGACCGAACAACAATGCAGACTTCAGCAGAACCATCAGGTGACGAAGGAAAGCACTAAATGTATTACAAAGGTATTACATTTGATTGGTAGTCAGATCTACCTTGGTTAGCTTCCCCATTCATAAGATGTGCTGCAGATAAACGGCTGTGATAGCCCAATTACAAATGGACCGGAGAAAAACACTTCCCTCCAAGAGAGGAACCAAAAAAGAAAAGAAAAGTAAGAGATTCTGGGTCGCTAGGCTAAGAGAATGGTGCCACATAATACATTTTCAATGAAGCATTAGCATTAGCCACAAAATATCGCAAATTATGAATAATAAAGTTGATTTTGGTAAATGGCAACTAATTGACCGCATGTGAATAATATCAGAGCCTGGGTAGAGAACATTAGCAAGTTAGTCCACATTCAGCAGTTTTATTGAACGTATCAGCTAGCATAGCAGAGTAGCATATAAGCTAAGGCGGTGTTTCTCAATTTCAATGTTACACTGGACAAGTAGTTACAGAAATGTGTCAGACCAGAAAATGTTTGTCAGTGTTTGCTCAGATTTAATTCATCAGGCACCACTAATCCTACTGTAATGAGTTCACTGTACTGAATGGAAGTGACTCAGAACTGGGTGTTATTATTTCAAAATAAGTCATCTAAAAACGTCAAATTTAATGTTTTTAATTTGCTTCCTCAAAAAAAAAAAAAAAAAAAATGAATGGGGAAGAACTCCTCCAAACTCTGTTGCATATTTATGAGTAAGACACTTGTGGAAAGGTCTATAGGTGGATATGTGGAAGGCGACATAGACAAAGGGCTGTAGCTGTAAAGAAAGACTGAGCCTAGGTGAACATACACTTTGCTTTACAGTATGCTATACTCTGCAGTCAGTGGAATGAACAGTTTTAGCTCATCTTTAAAGGAACTAGTCCACTGTTTTTCCATACTAAACTAAAATCTTCACTCCTAAAAAATACTCTCCCCCTCCCACTTCCGTCAACAGAACCAATCACTGGAGAGAATTTTTTTAGGAGTGAAGATATCACTGCGCGGACGCCGAAGTGCTCCTAAAGTGTTATTACGCCTTACATGCTAGTACCCATTTTTATCCACTTAGAAAACTTGCCATTTTTCATTTTTGTGTAACTGTACTTGGGTCATGTAACTAGTCACGTAACTGTATTTAAATAATGTGGAAGAGCTTGGTTGCTTCTAACTTGAGCCGCATTTGGACCGATAGTAATAAGCTAAGTGCTAACAAATTAGCGTCGCTCAACAGGCCCGCAAAGGGCACACAGTGCACGCACAAAGACCAGAAAGGTACGCATCAACTCGTCTATCAGGGCAGAACATAGTTTAGTATGGAAAAACGGTGGACTGTTCCTTTAAGAGAAAATAATAATTGCTTACAGCAGTACTTCTGCACTTGAATCATTCTTATTCAGTGGTTACCATAGGGAGAACTGGGACCCAGAAGGGGTCCTGGGCAGGTTGGATGAAGTTTGAATGTTCATGTTATTTGAAGTCTAAATATTTTGTTAACACTTTGAACGCCAATCCCGGAACATTGTGTCATTTGTGACATCGCGCTTCACCGACAATCACAGGGACTTCCAGCAAATCATGTTTTCATTGGTACCGGATACAGATGTTTGTTGTGCACATTGTCTACTTAGTACAGTACAAGCTACATACAAAACAAGTGAAGAAGAAGCTTCTGGCAACAGGACAGAATGCAACATTTTACACGTATGGACTTTGCGGGACAACATGAAGCAGACAGGACATGGTCTTAGCTCAAGTTAGTGAGCCGAAAATATACCAATCCCCAGAAGGTTTACCCCTGAGGAAGTTCCGGACCAGACCGAACATTTCAAATGAAGAGGACAACAAAATCTGGGCCAGAACCAGGGGAGGATGAGGAGGAAGACCACAGACAGCACCCCCAGCAGGACAAGCTGAGCAGTGCAGCACCAAGAGGCTAAGGCTCATTTATACTGTAGTGTCATGTTTGTCAGTCTGTGGTAAGTGTGATGCATCTGATAACTTTATTTAACCTAGACCCCAAAACTGACAGCACAGCACCTGCTCTCATAATGCCAGAAATACATCTGTAAAAAGGAAAGAAAGGGAAAAAAATTTTAAAAAGGAGTGCCCAGTGGCTAAAAATGTAAAAGAAAAAAAAAAGTTTTGTATTCTAAATGTTATTTATTGTCAAATTAAATATATTAAAGTGCCTTTACCTAAATATCAGTCTTAAAGGCCTAAAAAAAAAAAAATCAAAATTTTACCAACATTTTTTTTTTTTTTACAAAAAATAAAATTTTTTCAGCTTTTTGTCTGAAAATGTCTGTTTTTTGGTGAAAACTACCATTGTTCAACTGTGGGAAAAATATAAATAAATAAAAAAATAAAAAAAGTGTAGGTGAAAATTTACTTTGTTTAAATGAGAGAAGAGACTCTCTTCATTCTTTTGGTATTTAAACTTTAAGTAAAACTATAGCACAACATTTTCTGCAGGACAGCAAAGATTGTTGAAAGTGACCAAAAATGCAAGAAATAGCTGGCAACTTTTTTGAGAAAACGGTGGCAGGCAAAGAGTCAACAGTAAAGATTGTAAAAATGAAAATGAAGGCAGAAGTTTGTGATCAAATAAAATAATTTGGTTCTGTAAAAGTAGGTCACAATAGAAAGATCAGGAGAATGACTGATGCCCACAGTCAGACCGTTTGAGAACAGTGCATGTTAGGGATACATTATGTTGTTAAGGTTAGATGTACACTGAAAGGAGCTGACAGGTGGAGAGAGGAAAGCCCTCTTTTTCTTGTTTGGGTTTAAACCTCTGTCCCCGTTCACCTGGTCCTGCTCTGTCTGTCTGCTGCCTGCTCATCCCTGCAGCTCTTCGTGTCTTGTCTCTCTTCCTGTGTACCCCCCCACCTTCCACCCCCCCAGAACCACCCCCACCAGCCTGCCTTATCTCCCTGCTCCTCACCCCTCCTCCCAGTTTCATTTCACGGATTAGTCTGGCCCGTGCCCCACAGCCTCAAACGTCTCAATCACTCCCGACTCAGAGCGTACTCTCTGTGTGAGGGAATTTGGCTGCGGATAAATATTCAATATATGCATGCACACTTTGTTTCCTGATGAAATACTGTGTGTGCTTATGTAAGGCCGCCTCTTTACATGACACCGACACAACTTGTAATTTCATGGACTAAACCGAGGCATTCTTATTCCCAACATGTAACAATGCTTTTCCATCTCATCTTCAGAACAGAGTCTTTGTTGAAGCTGCATGTTTGGAGGATAGATGAAAATCACAGCTCTTGGGCACAAACCTTGGATCTTCAAACTTGAATATTACAAATGCAATATTTTTACATTACCTGAACATCACTTTATTAAGGTTTAGGAGCAGTTCTATACAAGACCTAAATCTAGAATTTTACAACAATTTAATTTTGTAATGTACATATAACCCTAATTCTAAAATTTGTTGTTTTTTTTGGGTTTTTTTTTTTTTTCTTAAAGCTTCACTGTTGTGAGGAGTGCCTTTAGGAGTCAAGTCATCTGGCACTAGGGCGGGGAAATAATATAAGTTTTTTGATAAACTGAGATATCTTGCAACACGATACTGAGTATTGATACTTATATTCGATTCATTTTTAAAAAATTTTATAGCTCAGTTTCACAATAACAATCGCCTCATAGCACTTCACAAAAGTTAATCAAGCATAAATACACAATACACACACATAACACACAATCAAACATAAACAATAACTACATTAAACTAAACACACCCAGGACATCCCTGTCCTTAGACCCTCATTCTCAGTAAGGAAATACTGCTAAAAGAAACCCAGCAGTGTGTGTGTGTGTGTGTGGGGGGGGGGGCTGTTAAATAATAATAATAATAATAATAATAATAATAATAATAATAATAATACTTCAATACCAATACTGATACTTCTAATATTTTTGTAACATCATGGGTAGTAATAGTTGCTACAGTGCTGCACTGCTTTCACAGTCAAATGTAGCCAAAAGTGGTCCAGAATTTTGCCAGGATTGTAGAGGACAGCTTGTGGTTTCTTATTAATTTAGGCCTATTAATTAGTGGTGTGTGAATTGATGCCAAAATATTGATACTTTTGATACTGACACATTTACTGTAATCCTTGTTTTGATACCCATAGAAAAGTGTTCTGCTCCAATGCCATAAATTAGCCATAATGTCACATACATGTATGTCAAAAGCTCTTTATAATTCACAAAAACTCAATTAATACAGACAAGAAAAAACAACGTTTCTTTCTTTCTTTCTTTCTTTTTTTTCTTCCTAAAAAATAGAAATATATGTCATTGGTTATCTGCAATATATCGATGATATATCACAATATTGTGATATTATTGGTATTGGGAGGCATATATCGCATATTGTATCTTGAGGTACCCTGTGATATCCAGCTCTGCCTGGCACCATGGAATAAGTCCATTTATGCTGCTCTCTTCCCTTCAGAGTTTGCCACAACATATTATGTGCATGTATACTGAGGTAGTTTTTTTTTTTTTTTTTTTTTTTTTTTTTTACACTAGATGGCCTTCCTGTTGCAAACATCTCCATTTAATGGTGCACAAATGTGTGGCAACCTTGTTGAGTCAATACAAAGTAAAGCCTAAAGGTACTGAAGAGAGATACTAAGAGATGCCATCTGGACACAGCATTCTGGTAACTGCAGTGTCTTTAGACTGTGCACAGGTTTTTGGTTAAGCACATTAGTGGAGTAGTAAAGGAGGTGTGTGAAGGAACACAGCACATTCAATAATCTGCTATCACACACAATATAGGGGCTGATCATTTTAGGTCATGTTTCAAAGCCCGTCTCAAGTCGGAGCGGAGTTGTGAGACCTGAGTAAATCCGAGCTTAGAGGAGAGGAATCCAGCGCTTATCGGCCTGAGAGCAGCTCACGGTGGACGGACCCCTGGCTGCCTATTAGCTGCTGCCCTAATTGGGGAGCTGTGGGGAGAGGGGCATCGGGGGTGAGTGCTATTCAAATGGTCTATATGAGGTAATCCTCACTCTACAAATGTGTGGAGTGACCCCGCGACCCCTGCCTCTAATGATGTGGCCACGGCAAAAACCTGTGAGAGCCAATCTGAGCTGGGAAAGAGGAGCAGAGCTTGTGTGGCTCAAGGGCTCTTGGCTGCTGCTGCTGTAGCAATAACCACATTTTCAATACTACTTCAATACTACACTGAATTCAATATTGGATTTGCTACTTGCAGAAAATGTGTGCTGCAAGCTAAAATTCCACTTGAGTCGCATCTCTGGAGAGAGTGAGACGGCAAGTGGACAGGAATAAAACATTGCAGGAGAGAAGCGCCAAGACAGCATAAGGACAATATAATACAGCGTTTTTCTGCGCAGCTGTTAATGCTTTCACTCACAGATTTATGCAAAAAATATACACAAAGGGAGGGATGGGGCTAAGAAGATTTTAGCACAAGCCCAGAGGACTTCCCGAGGCACTCCTATCTGCCAAACATCTAAAACTGCGACAGTGACAATTTTATGTAAGTTTAATGCAAATTTTTCCTTTATTATTTGTCCAGAGCTGTCCACACAAATCCATTATGGGCAGGCAGTATGTGTAGCCCCAGTATTAGTTGCCAATAAATAAATATGTGGCTATCCTTAAAACAATGTACATCCTGGTCTGAGAGTTGCTGGAGACTTCGGTCCTTCACGTAGTCACACATTATCACAGGAAGCAGACTGTGTTTAGCACAGAGTATAAAGGGTTGCAGATACACTGGAGGTAAATGTGGAAGCTGCAACATAATTACTATTGTGATCATACATTTAAAGCGGAACTCAGTAACTCAGTAGCTCTTTTTGCCTCATTTTCCTCTCTCACTGGGTCCCCTACATTTGGGAGTAAAGCACTATCGTAAATACTCACAAGCCCAGTTGACTCCTGTGTGATCCCTTGCTTGGTTTAACTTTCGTTTTCCCCTCCATACAAAGCTTTTTATAGCATTTGGCAGCTCTGGTACGGCAAAAATCTAGAAATAAAGCCATTGTTGGCTAGCCTGACAAGCCAGACTATATAACATTTAATGTATAGTCTGGGGACGGTCCATAGACAGCGCTGAAGCCTAGGCGTGGAATCAACGGATGTCATTCAAACTGCTTCTGCACATAATAGGTCAGTGCTATGACCAATCAGAGCAACGGACAAAGTGAGCTTTTTTAGCTACCAGCGGAGCCAGATGGTATATCATTTTGCCATAGCCGGTCAGCAAAACTGGTTAGCAAATACATCCTTCTTTAAGATGAATGATTTGAGTGCTTCTTTCTGCTCCACTTTCAAAGAAAAACCCAAATCTAACTCTTCCAAAATTGATGTCAAGGCCGATTCAAACGACCGCTGTTTGTTAGCCACAGCCATCATAGTTGTTCTCCTCTCTGCACCGTCGCCCAACCCTGTCGTCATCATGCTAAGCCCGCCTACTCGACTCTCTACACACTCGCTACACAGATAGAGCGTTGTGATTGGTCCGACGAAGCCCTGGACAGGAGCCAAGATTGGCCGCTATGGTGTGTTACTAGGCAAAAAATATTTTCTGCCGCTAGGGTGCGTCTAGATTTCTAGGCTAATTGTTGGCTTGTTGTTTTGCTAACCGCGATGTGCCACTTTCTCATGTGACCCTGAGACTTCCATGACACCGGGTCGGCAACACTTATTCTTGCAAGTGTCATTTTCAGCCCAGAGACAGCAGAGGGAGATGCTGGATGTTTCATTTACCCCACCACAACTCATTTAACCATCACACGGACTCTGAAACTGTTTATTTAAGGTAAAAAAAGTTACTGAGTTCTGCTCTAATGCCCGAAATTATTTGGTGTATATCATGGCAAACACAATGCACATAATGTAATTAATATACAAGTGTGTAAGCAATACAAGAGTTTAGTGCCACTAAAATTTTTCACTTTGTTCTACACTAATTTAAAGCTCTACTGACTTGAAAAACCATTGGCAGGAGGACTGCATATAGCCAGTAGATTGCTAGTCTATGGATATAGAGACATTTCAGAGGTTGATAATTTGTAAGCCTCACTTGCTAAAGAGACTTTATTATTATGTATGTTCTAAACTGTTCTCCAGCTAAGCACAAATCCTTCTTTTGGAACTATTAAGAAAGTGGTTTGTTTGTTTGTTGGTTGGTTGTTTTTTTTTTTTTTTTTCTAAAATTATAAATGTAAAAGGTAGTCAGATGTACATATTAGTTCTGATATTGCTGGCTAGATTGTGAGAAGTAGTGTTGCGGCTCCAAACCCCTTGGACTATCAAAGCATCAAGGTAAATGTGGGATATTGGACAGTCTCAATAAAATGAACTTCCCTAGTCTGATAACTCATTCTGGTCAAACAAACGGGAGCTCCCCTCGCTCAGATGTGTGCCATGTGTGGTGTCAGCCCAGTCTCACAGCAAAATGTAAAATAGATATGTTATAGATATAGCATGTCATGACGTCATCTGAAACCCAGCAATATCAAATTATTTTGGTGTCAAAACCACATGTCCAATAATATATATCATACTTACTGTTTTTATTTTGGCTGATTCGGGTGACATATTTTAACACAATCACATGTTTTTATATTTAGGTAAATAAGTTTAAAAACACCCAGGTATTGACAACAAAGAAAACAATTTTTGCCACCCTCTAGTGTTTTTTTTATTTTGTTTTTTTTTTTGCATAATGTGAAATAGAGACATTGGTCCACATGGTAAAATGTATACGGTTCACAATTTCAGATCTTGTTGGGTTGCTTGCTGTTATGCAGTGGGAACATGTAATAGATACATTCATGCATTGTAGCAACAGCTAAACATTTATGCAATAAACACACTTTACAAAAGAAACTGCTGCACAGCATTACAGCAACATTTAACTGCACCGGGAGTACATACACCACATTACAGCAACATTAGCCGCATGACATTAACATTAGCCACTCATTCACTTAAGCCATAAAAAAAAAAAAAGTGTCTCAAAATGAATTCATTTTAGGGCACTTTTTTAAATAGAAAAGTGCTCCAAATTGAAATCAAGTACTAACACTGATTAACTCTTTTTCTTCACTTTGGGGCACTTTGGTCCCAAATGACTGCTAATGGTCACGGGTCAACAAGGGGTACGTCCCCTTCACTTAGGGACACTTTGGTCCACAATGGTGGGTAAAAATAAAAGAAATGACTTGAATCTTGGGTCAGCACCTCAGCTGACACCCTTAAACATGATTCTGAAGTCTCATCTCTGTAGGCCTTAGGAAAGCTAGTTAGCTTTGGGAGGGTTCTAATGAGTCGGGAGAAAAACAGCCAGATAGAAGGCAGTGTTTTGTGCAACATATTTAAATATCAAGTGTATACTCTATTGGGAACATTTGAAAAAAAAATCACTATTCTACCCTGACCGTTTGACCCTTTGGCAGGTCACAGAAGTCTGATATTCATCTTACTGATTTGACACAGGGCCACTATTAACATACTCAATTTTCAGCCACCTAGCTCAAAGCAAATTTAAATGAGAAAGAAAAAGTGATTTCCCTGCCATTTTTAATTTTAGTATTTGTTTGGCTCCTGCGCAGCCTCTGTTGACCCTAGAAACCCCCAAATTGACACAGGGGATGGGTTGAGGACCCTCTACATGAATCTAAAAAATGTCCATGTCCTTTAGGAAAGATTTTGGCCTGTTTCACAAGTCATTCTGAAGATGAACTGAGGGCCTATGATCCTGAGACCATCCTCCATCCTTAGGCCTGAGTGTCGCACAAACGCTTGCAGATGGCCTACAAGTCTGAAATTTTAGTATGTTGTCAAGAGGCCCGAGACAAGCACAGGTGTGTTAGTTGGGTGCCAATCGGACCCCTAATTTTTAAACAGCGTGTCCTAGAAAATTAGACTTTTACCAACACTATGGTCTGTTTAGGTGGGCAAAAATAAACCAAATGACTTGAATCTTGGGTCAGCACCTCAGCTGACACCCCTAAATCAGATTGTCAAGTCTCATCTCTCTAGGCCTAAAGGAAAGCTAGTTAGCTTTGGGAGGGTCCTAATGAGTTGGGACAAAAAAGCTGCATAGAAATTAGTGTTTTGTGTAACATGTTCAAATCTCATGTGTATACTATTTTGGAAACCTTTGAAAAAAAAAAAAATCTACTGTGCAAGAAACTTCACCCTCACCTTTGACCCTTTGCAATTTTAAATGAGAAAGAAAAAGGGATTTTCCTGCCATTTTTAACTTCAAATTAGGGGAATCGTTTTTCAAAAAGGGCACTTTTCATAAACTGCCTTTTGCCTCCTGCGCGGCCCCACCACTAATAAAGTTTAAACTGCTTCAAAAATTATTATTGAGAGTAAAGCTCTTTTCTTATGGCCAAAACAAAAATTGAATTATGTACTGTATATATGTAAGTCCAAGAAATGACAATAGGTGACGCTGTAAATACATATTCTTTTTGTTAATACATTTTTTGACATGTTACAGTAACAAATAGCATTATGTAAATTGCATTAGTTATAGTAAATAGTAGTAAGTTAGTAAGTCTAGTAAGTCTATAATAGTAAGTTTTGTAAGTCTTGCCAGAAATGACGTATTTCTCTAATATTGCATTTTGTCACAAAAAAAATCTGTAATTCTTTCCTACCGTAGGCAAAAAGTCAAATGTCACCTGATTGCAATAGAAAAGAACAGGACATTACGTAAGAGTAAAACAATTTGATAGCTCAAATTGTAAAATGTAAGCATTTTACCATGTGAAAGAATCTATCTAATTTACATTTTTCCACTGCGTTAAAGTAAGCAACCAAACCTGAAATTGTAAAATGCATACATTTTCCTATGTAAAAGAATGTATCATTTCACATTTTGTTGGGATTTGGACCTGCAAACAAAATAATACTAGAGGACGCTGAAAATTGTTCTCTTTGTTGTCAATACCTGGGTGTTTTTAAACTCATTTACCTAAATATAAAATATGTGATTGTGTTTAAATAGGTCAAAAGAAAACTGTTTCAATACATGAAGAATAAGAAATTAAGCCCTATATTTCTGGCTAGAAATGTAATAAAATATGGTTTTAAGCCCCAAAATAGGCTGTGATGTTGCATTTTATCTCAAAAAGTCGAGCAAATTTGGCCATTTTTTGTCCCCCTAACACCGGAGAAACTCTGAAGTCACATGACTCCAATAAAAATGAATGGGACATATATTATGTAACAGTGTCACAATTTGAGAGCTCAAATTGTAAAATGTACATGTTCTGCAATGTGGACCAACATATCTATTTTACATTTTGCTGTGAGACTGGGTTGGTGTCATTCTCTAAACTGAAGCCTTCTCCGGTCCCTTAGCGACTCCCAGCACAGTGTCTCTGACAGCAGGACTTGTTGAGGTGGCACATTTCTGCCGGGGTCAGTGGGGGCCGGAGAGGAGCCCACTCCTCCCTGCACTACAGTGCAGCGCTCACAGCTGTTGTGTGATTGATGGCCAGTTCCCGAGCTGTCAACAGCTCTGCTTTCTGCCAGGCCTCCAGAGTCTGCTCTGCTCAGAATGTATATTTCATCTCTCTCCAAACTTGCATATGTCAAGTCTGGACAAACAAAAACAAGAGTGTCTTTTACATTAACAGGAGGACAACTAGTGGATGGAAGGTTCTGTAACTGACACAGCTGTGAGGGAACATTCTTCTCTCATTCACAAACATGTCAATGTTTGTTCCAGGAGCTTAAAGGGTTATTTTAGGAGCTTTACTCTTTATCATAATATGTCCTACTGCACTTTATCCCTCCAAGATCTGCTGCAGCATTGTGTCATGAATTGTTCTTCCGTGCCACCATCAACTAAAAGCAACATTTTCAGTTACGCTGGGAGTCAGACCCCTCCATAGGGATTTTTTTTTTTAACTATTATTTTATGTTAGGGTATACCATGGACCATTACCAGTTTGTGGTCTTTTGTTTCAAGCCCCATTTGGTTCCAGGACCCCAAAAAACACGTTTTCGGTATAAGCCTCAGCTGTATTTTTCTGAGTAAAAAGTAGGGCTACAGTTTTATACAGAGTCACAGAGTCATGAAATTAGGAACAAAAAATGCTGACATTATGAGAAGCATAGCAAAATAACATTATCTTTAGCTTTATCTTTTTCTCTTTCCAAATATTGAACAATTTATTGGCAAAAATATCAAAAAATGGCCACCTCGATGACAAATTCTCTTTACAAACTGTTAAATTGTGACACTGTGTCTTTGGAATTACGGACTCATTAGTAAATATAAAACTTCTAAAATTCATTAGCTACTGAATAAGCCCAAGATGAGCTCTTTAAACAAGTCTCCTGTTTTAGCAGAAAATATGTTCCATACCCCCAGACTGAGGATAGAATTCTTATTCATTTGCCCATAGAATGCCTATTAGGGCATTCCACAGGACATTACAGATTTCAAGAAAAAAATACCACTTAACCTTTTTTGGATTTGCTTCAAACTTAGCCTAAATTCTATTTATAGAACAGAAGTTACACCACACATCCAGCATTCAATAGACTCCATGACACAAGCTAAAATAAAATGTTTTAGAATTGTTCGTAGTTTCATACAGACATTATAAAAGTGATCAGAGAATGCTATATGGTAGAAGTGCCAATAAAGTACAGAAGGTGGTTGGTGCAGGTGAAATGGCTAAGAATGCACCTGTTTTTTCCCTAAATAATATTGTTTACAGATAATATTATGAGCTGGCATCAATCACAATTTACAGTGGGGGTTTTGTGCATTATTAAACTTTGTAAGCACTAAGTAAATATTGTAAAAAAAAAAAATGTGTATATCAAACATTTAGATTTTTTTTTTCATCAAAAGAAAAACTCATTCCAAAATGGAGTCGTGCCTGGGGGCGTAACATCAGGCAGCTTCACTGGCTGCACTGCCTGATGTTACGCTGCTGGTCAGTGAGGTCTTAGTAAACTACATGTTTTTGGTCGATTAGTTGCTTGCGGTCTTTTAATCAATAAAGATCAAGATAACAACACTTTTTTTAGATAAAAATATTTTATTTACAGCCAACTTTTCTCAATATGTTTTATTACCTAGTTAATGCTTGTTTGTGTAACACTCTGCCGTTGGTCAATTAATCGCTGTGCTGCATGAATTTTTATTTGGTCACCTACAGCCTGAGAAATTGTGTCTCAGATAATAAAATATGGATGCCTCTGTGTCTTTTTGTAAGCTTTGTCAGTATGGGCCATGTCACATTTTCAAAGATTACTATCTCTGTATGCTCTGTGGTTCCTCCAAAAACAGAAAACTTCTATCTTCAGTTTAGTTTTGTCTTTTTGTGTGTCTCTGCATTACATTTTCATTTCTTCCACTCTCAAATCCTCTCCAACACTCTCCTAATCTCTACGTGCCAGAGATCCATCTCAATGTTTTGCTAAAGCCTACAATATGGTCTCTTAAAAAAAAAAAAAAAAAAAAACTATTGAAAAAAGTGTCAATCAAGTTATTTATTCAGCCAGCACAAATTCATTTTCAATTACTATTCACTCCTGCTCTGCATATGACTCCAAAGAAAAAAAATCACAGTCACTATTGGTCACACGGACTTAATCCAGCGCTGACTGAGGGAATGCACGTACAGAGGAGCCGTGCACAAATTGAGCTTACAGATAGAGGAGGTGGAAGCCATTCACACAAGTTAAAAATACATATTTACATATAACAGTATAGGGGTTCATCAAGTGGAGACCTCCAGTTAATAAGAAGGAATAATGAAAAGTGTGCATTGGGCTACTTTAGCAATTACTCTGCAACTTTGGCCAAGGTGATAATGAGAGCGGAGCAGCCAGAGGACGACAGAGGAGCGGGTTTGAGCTTCTCTCCCGCCCTTGATCAGCGGACCTGGATCCTTGAGTTACCATCCGATTAGGCTGCTTGGAGATGTGAGTAATGGCACTGTCAGAGGGAACAGGTTCCGTGTGGCTGCCTCTGCGCTGAGCTGAAGGAGGGCTGGTTTGTGGTCATTGGCTGCTCTCACATTTGCTTAGTTCAGTCAGTCCTGTTAGCCAGAACGGGGTGGAGTTTAAGAGGTGGACAGGACAATTGTGTTTCAATAAGATGTAGAGCTAATTTTTAACTTCATGTAATATCAGCCAAACATGGCTCCAATTATCCTCATCTGTGCATGTGTTCATAGCTGATGTTACTGAGGCGTAAGTGTAACAGTTTGAACCAATCCACAAGCTGATTCAGTACAGTAAGAACACATGCTCGATGTTCACTATGTTCAATTTGTTTTGATCAAAGGATCGCAGAGAGTTGTGTGTTGATTGTTCTGTCATATTGACTGTATTGTATGTATGTTTTTATCTGTTTTGTGGCCTCTTGGCCAGGATGCTCTTGAAAAAGAGATTTTTAATCTCAATGAGACTTTTTCCTGGTTAAATGAAGGATAAATAAAATAAAAATAAAAAAGAGAGAGAAACAAAAATGAACTGCAGAACAGAGCAAATATGTTTCAGTTTTATGTACCAATGGAAGTACAATAGCCATATGTGCTACTGGGTAAACAGGACACATATAATACATACATACATAAACATACATACATACTCACACACATACATACATACATACATACATACATACATACACACACACTAACATACACACTAACATGTATACATACATACACACACACATACACACTAACATACACACTAATATACATACATACACACTAACATACACACTAATATACATACATACACACTAACATACATACATACATACATACATACATACATACACACACATACACACTAACATACATACACACACAAACACACTAACATACATACATACATACATACATACATACATACATACATACATACACACACATACACACTAACATACATACATACATACATACACACATACATACACACTAACATACATACATACATACATACATACATACATACATACATACATACACACACACATACACACTAACATACATACATACATACATACATACATACATACATACATACATGCTGCTTGACAAAAAAAGCCTCAATAACTTATTTATCAGCAGCAAGACAGGGGTTTGATTCCCTAATCAGGACCCAAAAGATCAAGCCCCTAATTGTGTCATCCCAAGCCCAGATAAATGGAGAGGGTTGTTTTGGGAATGGCATCAGGTGTAAAAAAAAAAAAAAAAAAAATGCCCAAAATATCTGTGTAAAAGATTTGTTGTATCAACCCCTATAGGAAAGGGACATTCTTATTCCCATCACACAACAGTATACACTTATCATTAACCACTGACTATCAAGAGAGGAGTTTTTGTTTTAATTTCTGATGTCCCCCATCCAGTCTTGTGCACCAAACACCAAACACCAAAATGTACTGGTGGCTTGAAATTTAGAATAGTTTTTTTAGGATCTTTTCCCATACATCATGCCCTGATTTAGTCCTGGTGTGGTCTCTGCGCTGTGCTTTAGCTGTTCTTGAAATCTTCCTGGAGTCTACAAACAGAATTAATGTGAGTACAGGAAAAGCCATGGAGTTCAGAACTTAGCAGGAGACTGTTGTTGGTAATTAATCCAGGCCTATTCTCTGATAAATGGCCCACACTTTAGCCTTAGTCTTTGACTATATATTATGCACCACACTTATGCTTTGACAAGCTAAACACGAGCACAAGAACGGCAAGTCTGCGACCGTACTGTCATCAGCATTTATCTACACTTAGATAAAAATAACTAGCAATAGCACTGCGTTCTGCTGATGGCTTTGTGCCGAACTGCAGCTCCACCAATAATCTATTTTGCACTCAATAGCTCTATTATTTGTTTAATAAACATTAATCCAGTAATGCAATACATTATGAGTAATGTTTGTGTAAAATAATATTCCATCACTACCAATAACAGCTGCTCAGAGTTATGTGCAGAGAGCTGGAATCTACAGAAGAGGCAAACTTTCCAGACTGCCGCCAAATTATTCATGAGTGCAGCTGGTGGCAGCAGTGAAACACACCCACACAGGTAAAAAGAGCAGATTTGAAAATAAAGGCAGAGAAAGTTTGGGGCAGGCACAGACAGAGCCGTGTTAGCAGCCTCATAAATGACAAAGTAGCATATCTCATCTGAAACGTACAGCAGTAAATCCAAACGCCAATCCGCATAATGCTGTTTTTGATTCTCTGATTTAATGCAAAGACAAGCCGGAGCAGCACTATCAATTCCATTATTTGCATAATATCACTTTCTCTGCACACTCACACATGAGAGATTCTGACTTGGCCTACTTTGCGTGTACAGGGAACAGCACCTCTGCAACAGACGGCAAATACTGTAAATATCGCAGAAAGCATATGCATATACTGTATGTGGGCGATCATTTAAACTAATGCAAATTTTGCAAAATGAATAATGGAAATTGAAAAGTTTAATGATCTGTGGAGTTGAATAGATCACTCTGTAGAATGACAGAGGCTTGGTGCACTGGAGCTCAAAGTTAAGTGGGAAAGACCAAAAATATCTTCAAAATGTAAAATATCCAGATACTGTTTTCAAGTATGGAATGAAATACGCTAGAAAACTTCATCCAATTAATCAGATTTAGTATTTATGTATTTGCACTTTTGTTTAACTAAAAACAGTTTATCAGAATCTAAAACACTCTCCATTTAAAGTCAGTGTAGGGTTCTTGTGAAATATTATTATTATTATTATTATTAAACTGTTGGGGCTTTGTCTCCCCAGAAATATAATATTCCACAAATTTTACTGACTTATAGCCTATACACCAATAATTAAAAGATAATTATGCTTGGTAAGTAAACTAAGATATGAATTAAACAGCGGTCTCTCTCTCTCTCTTTCTTTGAGCTCACTCTGATTTTGACATGAACAGAAAATAAAATCCATCTTCAGTGCAGGAGACAGAGGTCTGTGCTTTAGTGAATGCTTTTAACAAAGTTAGTAAAAATATGTAAAGGGCGTTATTATTATCTGAACTGTGCTATTTTAAATATAACTAGTCTTTTTTAGCTGGCACAGTTTTAACTAGTAGTGGCTGAATGTTACTCAGACTGTTAAAATTTCCAAACTTAGCACCAAAATATAAAATTTCAAACTTTTCCAGGGCCTGAAAATTGCAATTTAAAATTCACTGACTTTTCCCGGTTTTCCATGAGTGTATGAACCCTTTTAAGCAGTAAAGTTTAACAGTACAATATAACAGTACAGTCTAACAAGTGGCTGCTACTGGGTTGAATTGAAAGTCCACACATGGAATCGGAGTCCAGAAGTGTCCTCTGTGCCCCACACATGTTCCACTGCTGCCCTTTTGCCCCGCCACTCTAATTATGTTTGCAGCCTGCGTGTCTGCTTTCTGTCTTAGCATTTTTTTTCTTAATGATGAGAGTAACAATTTGCCTTTTCCATCTGAACGACTGGAATCCCAACAGCAGCGGCCTGCCACTGCCCTGGCCAGTGTAACTCTGCTGTCACGACCGCTGACGGCTCATTTAGTCAGGCCAAAGGCATCGGGCTCAGGGTGGGGCTGCTTCTCTCCCAAAATCCATTTCAAACATGTTTATTTTGAGGCGCTCGTCGTGCCTGCAGCTACTGTGCAGCGGGAGTGGCGCACCCTCCAGGAGCTCAGCGCTGATGTAAACAGGACTCTTTCCCAAAACTGTCACTATTAGTCACTATTATTTTACATTTCCAGTAATTCCCAGGTCATGAAAGCATCATATTAGCACAGATAAGTAGCCAACAATGACAAATTTGTATCACAAGATCACATATTTTTTGAAGTAAACCAAGCTTTTTTAAGTAGAGGGTGTTGGACAGAGACTTACGGGTGCAGGCGACAGAGGGCGGGTCGGACAGCGCGCGGTAGTAGCCATCCTCACAGTCACACCTCCAGGAGCCCTCCCGGTCGTTAAAGCTGTGGGCGGGACAGCGAGAGCACTGCAGGTCCTGGGACGATGACTTGTAGAATCCACGGCCGCACGCTGAGCACAAGAGGGACAGAGGATAGGCGTCAGTGTTTCTTTGTCACTTTTTTATTTATTTTTTTACCATTCTTTAACCAGATAGTACCACTGAGATTAACCTTCAGCCCCCTGGGACCCTTTTAGGGATTTTCAAATGTATTTTTTGGCATTTCTTATGCTAGGGTGATAATATTTGACAAAGAGCTTTATGCTTTAAAGCTTTATGCTAAGAGCTTTAAGAAAAAATCACCACCAGACCATTTTCTGATTGTATTGTGGAAAATAATTCCCTTATAATTCCAATTAGATAACAGTGAGTGTAGACCAGCCTTTTAGAGCTTTAAGAGAAGGAGAGAGTTTCAGCCCCCCTTTTTTGTATTGGCACAAAAAGTTCAAATGTATTAAAATTAGTTTTAAGGACTGGTAATTCTAGTACATGCACACACACACACACACACACACACGCACACACAAAACAACAACAACAACAACAACAACTTTGCATTCATGCTTTATTTACAAATATGTGGGAATTATGTGAACTGGCATATATAGGGTTAAAAATATTAAAATGAATTCCCTTTTGCTATGTATGATGAGAACAGGGGTTAATGATCAAAAACAAAAACAATTGTTTTTCTTCATGTTTTATATTTTTAAATGTGACCCAGTGACCGAAAAGAGCTTTAAGAGGTTGATTTTTCAGGAGGGCCTGGGGGTTAAAAATCTCTTTTGCAGGGTAGTCCTGGCTCCATTGGGGATACTGTACATGTTTTTGGTGGTGGGGGAAACGGAAGCAACCTGAAAAAAACTACTCAGACACAGAGAGAACATGCACACTCCACACAAAAAGGCCCCACATGGTCCAGGAATCAAACCTGTGACTTTCTTGCTGTTAAAGCCGGAGTGCTAAAAGTTTAAGCCCTGCTAGAGCTTTTCAGCAAGGGTAACACTAGTCATATGCATAATTTAGCTGGACCCAAAAATACTAACCACAATATTTAAATGATAACAAATACAGCTCGCATTTAACCTGTGCTCTCAGAGAAAATGAACACAACATTGCTGACCAACTACTTTACTCTGAGGCTCCAGCATGCATCACAGAAATTCATTGCAACCTGCTAAACCAAGTCACCTTTACCACGCTGAAGTCACAAGTCATGAAAATTGGGAAAAGAAACAGTACCACACAGGTCGATCAGTGTGATGATTACTGCAGCATTTTCTCAAAAGCCTGCTTCCCTGTGTGCTTTGGTTTTGGCTTTGATTTGGCCCGGTTCATTCAGGTTGGCTCCATTCCGCAGATGATCTGAGCTGCAGTCATTCGCACAGAGTGAAGCACCGCTGGCGCTGTAACCCTGTGCAAACACGGGCTGCACTCCACACCTGAGTTCCCATCACAAGGAGGGCAAGACTCAACAAACGCTCCATCTCTGAAGCTGCCGCTGCTCCTTACAAAAGAAATGAACCTCCCGCGGCACCTAAGGCTCTATCAGCAGGTCTAAACCACACTGAAAATCTTACCTCCGGAAAAAAAAAAAAAAAAAAAAAAACATGCTCCTATACTATTCTCTGATAAAGCATACATATCTTTAGTTTTCTATCTTTGATAAGCAGCTAAACAAAGCCCCGAGTATTTCATCAAAAAGGACTTATCTCTCCCTGTGTGGCGGTGTGCAGAGCCACAGAGCAGAGAATGACACTGACAGCAAACAGAGCCTCTGAAGTGGAGTGAAAGTTTAAACACCAGCGGTAAATGTCTGTTCTGGGCTGTCGTCTTTTAGATTCAAGTCGACTAATCCGCAATGACCGGCTGTGTGTGCAAACCAAGACTAAGCCTGCGCAAAGCAGCAATCTAGGCCATAGTTTTTACACCAATCTGAGGGAAGTGTAAAATAATACCAAAAATACATTTTTCATGAACCATAGGAGAGAGAACAAGCAATCGGTATCACAGACATATAGGTTCTGTCAAACAAATGGGCCTCCCAGGTTGAAATGTTTTTCTGGTTCTTCAACAAAGCACATTCAATATTATCTTGAGCCAGTTTTCACCTGAATTGTATAAATAACACACATTCTATGGTCATATTTCCATTAAGCAATGTGCAGTATTATGGCAATGTACTACATGTATTGTGAGGCTCTATGGTATAGTCAGAACTCAACAATTAATCCAAGATATCTGCATTAGAACCAATGACTCCCAGTCTATGCTGCATTCATCCAGGGTTGCCAGATCTCGCTGACAGTTTCCAGCCCAGACAGAACTTCTCAACCATTGCAAAAGTTAAAACTGTTAAACTTAAGGAAAAAAACAAAATTTAACAGCAGCACCAAAAAAGTAACATGAACAGGTTCTCCACTAAGAGTACAATCAGACTACCAAATTATGAAAAGTGAGCACCCAAACATGAATCAATAATGTTGAATTAATAGAACTGATATATGAGTGGGAGGCCACAGCAGTTTATTGAAATATGTATTTCTATTTTGTTTGACGTCAAATGTTTTCAAGAACAGCACCGATTTTTTAAACCAGCTCGATGCCTTTTTTTTCCAACCCAAGGTGTTCAAAAAAAGCCCAACTGGGTGAAAACCAGCCCAATCTGGCAACACTGCATTCATCTGGTTCTTGAATACTTGTTTCTCTGAGAAATAATTTTTAAAACTTTTTGTCAGGATATCTCCATCCCTGTTTATAGACAAACAGTTATTGGTGAGTAGTGGGGCTGCAGGTAACTAACTTCCTCTGCTCCTGTATGCTCATTATGCAGATGACATGAAGTGTGAAAGTCAGGCAGCAGGTTTTGACCCAAGTTCTCAGGTTCTTTTTCTGACTTGTGCAGACGTTTATGTGCATGCACATAATAATAACAATGCTTCTATGACAGCACTAAACTGCTTGAAAATACTTACATTTCAGTCCCAGGATTTTTCAGTATGGGGATGCATGTTTGCTTCACAACAACCATGCAGTACAGTTTAATATTTTTTACAGCTTTTATGTGGCATTATGTCATTAACAACACTACAGTCATTTACCAATAGACTGCGCTGAACAGCAACTATTTGTAATAATATTTTGCACAGGTCTGACCAGGAAGTTATTCAGTACAGTCTCTCACACAGGTCTGTTGTTGACAACTGAAGAGTCTGGAAAATACAGAGCACTGGAGAACAGACAGGTCTCAACAGAAACAGCAACAATCCAATCCAGTCCAATTTTATTATTTGCTCTAATCCTCTTTGTGCTCGACTCTGTATGAAGTCATACACATTTTGATGGGATTATTACTTGATTTATGATATGGCTTGTACTATGGCAAAAGAAAATCAATAAAGTTAGCTTATAGGTTTTTTGTTTGTTGTTTGTTTGTTGTTTGTTTGTTTGTTTATATGTTGCTATCTAAATGTATTGAGCCATGTTCAGTGTCCAGTTAGAGACATTCCCAGTGGTAGAGGAAGCAGTAAAAGAGAGCTGTCTGTGAGGGCTTCTGTCTTTATTATTCTGATGTTTCTAAGGAGGTACTTTACTGCATCTTTTATATTCAAGTACTGTGTCTACAATGATGGTAAATGGTAAAAACACATGGTTTTAAACCAAAAACTCAAAATACTTTGTACTTCAAACCAACTCATAAATGTAGTGGAGTAAAAAGTACCAATAGTAAAGTAAAAGTAAAAGCACCCCTTGTAAAATGCACTCAAGTAAAGTACAGATACATGGAAATTGTACTTAAGTAAAGTAACTATTTTTACCTTGTTACATTCCACCACTGGACATCCTACACTGTTCATTTAATCTCCCCAAATGCCTTTTCCATCTCTAGGAATCCCAGAAAAAGGAGGTGTGGGCTTTCCCGGTTTCTGCGACATCAAAGCTCTGTCATGTTCCATTCATCACAAAGCTCCAGACTCGCACAACTACAGCTATTTTTCACAAGGGAATGATTTTATCACCAGTTGTGCTTTACGTTTTTCCAGATGGTCATTGAGAACATAGCTGAGAGGAGCTGGCGGAACGACCGGCCTTATCCTATCTCCTGCACATGCATGTATACACAGACAGGCTGCTGCTGATAGCATTAACCAAACCTCAGTATCTCTGAGGCTGTGTACACACTCCCATCATGTCTGCAGTGGAACCGGAGCAGCCTCTGTGTCAGTTAAAGATTGGACAGGTCACGTCTAAACCATGGCAGATCCAGACTGGTTAAACATTCTGATAAGCCAGACTGTGTTTGACTAAGGGCTGGGAGGACTCCTGTCCAGGACGGTCACTGTGAATGGGGGTAGTCTATGGAAGCAAACTTGTCTCATCACATTTTGAATTTTAAATGCCTTTGAATTTCTACCATTGATTTATTTAACACTGAAATAGTTATACATTTTTTAACACTTTTCCTCAGAGAACATGTTTGGAGCTGTGGGGCAGAAGCAGCTGTCCCTGACCACAGTGCTGTTTGCTACCACAATAGACTAATGAAGTTATGAAAAAATCAAAATACTCACATTTTGTCTTTCTCCCAAAAACACTTTACTGGTTCAGTAGCTCCTGTGGGGCAACTGAACAAAATAACAAAATACCTTGCCGAAAACATTTCTGTTTGCGCATGTGCACATGAATGGTAACTAGTGCTTCCGGTGCAAATGGGGCAAGTCACACAGATGTTTCATGCACATTTTTTGACAGCGTATTAGACTCTTTTTGGCCAATCAATTTTGAGGACTCAAAAATATATGCATTGAATTTTTATTTTATTTTATTTATTTTTTTATGAATTTTTAACACTAAAAAAATAGATACTGACATTTCAGTGACCGAAATTCAGACACAAAATAATTCAGACTTCTATTTCAGTGTTAAAAAAATTAATGGTAGAAATTCAAAGGCATTTAAATTCAAAATGGGATGAGACAAGTTTGCTTCCATAGTAGTCCCCTGGTGGCTCAGTTTATCTCCTGCCACTTCCAGACAAGTGTGTATAAAGTGATCCTTACTGGAACACATGCGTAACAACTGCATTTAAATATTTTGTCATATATGCGTATGTGCTCTGCTATTATGACTAAAGAACCCTGTCACACTAACATCCAGGAAATGTTTTTTAAGAGCAATAAAGACATTCATTTTCAACATAAAACAATGTGGAAATGTCTTAATGATTCAGGGAGACATGTCCCGACAAACACTATCTACGCACTCTGGAGGCCATCACCATTTGTTCTTTCTTCCACAGAAAACATTGGTGTGTCATACGCACATCATCTCCACTTTACACAATTTGGTTTTTTCTTCTCCATAAAATAAAAATCTTTTTTATGCTTTTCTTTTGTGCCAGATGCACTGTGGAAACAGAATATTTCAAATGTACCCCTTTACAATTGTGTTTGACTTATTTTACACAAAAAAGAGAATGTTTACCAGTGCAAGAGAGGCTGTGAGGTATAAGATGATTTAATGTAGTCTGATTAGAGCTGAAGCTGGGGCCTGCTCGGGGCTCACTGTCCCGCAGCAGGACTGGAGGATGGGTTAGTGTACCAGAAAAATGAACAAATATTCTCCATTCTCATAAGTCTTTAGAAATGGTTGTTCATTGCTCATAACCGCTAGCCAGTTTTGCAAAGAGAAGAAGCACGTTTTCTCTTGTAATATGATCAGCCATGAAGCCACCGATAACTTCAGTAAAAAAGGTGAGAACAAGCAATATTGTGCTTGTGTCTACATGCCTCAGTGATGTGAATAAGATCAGGTGTCTTATTTCGATGAAGGGTTATTCTGAATATGACCAATCTTATTCAGGTTATTCTAAAATCAAGTTTACATGACAGTATTTTATTCGTTGTATGCTTATAGTCACATTAATTTTGGAAGCATTCTAGTGCATGTAAACACACTCATTGATATAAAGTGTTTCTCAAATTTGTTTTCATAGGAGCCAAATTTACATTTTTTGAACTTATTCAAATAAAACCTTTGGAGACCCACTTTTGGCTCCAAACCCACCATTGCAAAATCCAGTAATGCCATAGGAGCAAACTGTTCAGCATTTAAACAGTAACACAGATAATTCATTACATATGTATCTGTTTTCAGTCATTTTGCAATTAGGATGGTTAATAGCCCCTTTAGCAACCAAACATGATGGACCAGTACTGCATGAGGGGATTCAGATTCATCTCAGTTTTCTGTGCACGCTAGATAAAAAAAAAAAAAAAAAAAACATGCTAAAGTGGAGCAAACCCAGCTACGGCTGAGGTTAGCGTCCCTCACAGGAGCTAAAAAAAACACAGCACAGATTTTGCACCAGCAAATTCAATGAATGAATGGATAAATGTAGAATGGGGCATTTTCACCAGAATGTGCAATATTCAAGGTGGAAAAAATGCAAATGACATCACTTTGCAGTCGCTATTTATCATGACTACAGGAGCAAAATTTAGCATGTTGGAGAAGCAGCTGCAAAGTTTTGCAGAGGAAAGAGTGCTGTTATTGATGCACAGAAGGGGCGCTGAAAATAAGATAAAGAGCTTTAAAAGGGCTCATTTACAAGATACATCAATACTATGTTGATTTGAAGGCAGTAGCAACCAAGACACAGACTTTACCTGTGACACTTTCTTTTAGTTTCTTTCGTATTCCACTGAACTGCAGCTGTTTTTTTTTGTTTTTTTTTGTTTTTTGTTTTTTTACTTTTCCCTTTTAAAGTCCGTTCTCCTGACTTACAAGGCTGTAAATGGTACGGCCCCATCCTACATTAATGATGTTATAGAGCCATACCAACCAAGCAGAGTACTGCGCTCACAAAATGCAGGGCTATTAGTGGTTCCCAGGGTTTCTAAAAGTACAGTTGGAGGTAGAGCCTTTAGTTACCAAGCTCCTGTTTTATGGAATCAGCTTCCAGCTCATGTTAGAGAGGCAGACACAGTCTCTACATTTAAGGTTAGGCTTAAAATGTTCCTCTTCAAAAAAGCTTATGGTCAGGGCAGCTAGGAACAGGGTCAACTCCACAGCTGAAGATAGGCTGCTCTAGGAGCTAGAAGCTGGGGGAAGTATGGTGCACTGAGCCTCTGTCCTCTGGTTTCATCTGCTGCTCCTCTTCTATCACTGTCATTAATATTATGTAATATTCTATATCTCCAATCAGTTCATTGCTATTCACAAGTTGTCCCTCTCTCCCGCTCCCCTCTGGGGAGTGGGGACTGTTTCAGATGCCTGGCTGCCGGCAGGTGTCCCAGTGATGATTGAATCTTAGCTGACCCCATCTGTGCTCCTGTCCCGACCTGTGGGCCCTCAACCTCACCTCTAAGGATTTCCCGGCTCTACCTCACCCCACTCACCTGTCTGGATGAGGCCCACCTGCTGCATCCTATGGACTTCCTCAACCTACCTCACCCCACTCCCTGGATGAATCCTGACAGAGCTGAATCTATGATCCTATAGATGAGCTAATGAACTAACAGTCCTAGACGCATTGCCTGTCCGTCCTGGGAGAGGATCTCTCCTTCAGTTGGGCTCCATAAGGTTTCTTCTTTTTTCCCACAGCTGTTTTTTTTAGGAGTTTTTCCTTACCGAGAAGGAGGGTCTAAGGACAGGAGTGTCCTGGGTCTGTTTAGTGTAGTTATTGTTTGTGTTGATTGTGTGTTAAGTCTGATTGTGTGTTTATGTTTGATCAAGTGTTGTGAAGCCCCTTGAGGTGACTTTTGTTGTGATACTGGGCTATACAAATAAAACTGAATTGAATTGAATTGGGCACATGGCATACGTGTGATGGCGTCGCAGTTAGTCCTCTTGTGAAATTCTGTTGTCTCCACAGTGCACACTGAGTTGTGTGTGCTCGGATGCAAGTCTGACCCTCTTAAAGTTGCGTTGTCCCACTTCAGACTGTAGGCTTATCACCTCTATAGAAAACACAACATGCTCTTTTTGTTCTCTCTGTCTTTCCCTGATACAGCACATCACTGTTGAAACTCCAGTGTCTCTGTCAAGTCTCTCTCACATGCATCTCTTCATTTGCTCTAGGCCTAACTGATACTTCCAAGTGACAGTTCTTGACCTGAATTTTAAATTCAGTAATTTATCATTACAATAAGACCCAGCCAATCCTCAAATTAGCTACTCTGCCACAGAACACGCTTCATTTTCCATTCTGTTTTTAGCGACAGGCTTGTGTTTATCAGTGCGCCTGACGGTGTTTACAGAGGCAACAAGGCGTCAAACATAGCCCAAAATCCGCTGGCTCCAGACGCAGCGAGAGTGGAGCAGCTCCCCACAGCTCCGGCAGAGCACTGAGTGACAAGTGAAAACACAGGCATCCCGGGCCAGTGTTCCCGTCCTGCAGCAGTAGCACCAGCAGCCCAGGGCTAGCACTGCACCAGATCATACAGACACACTTCCTGCAATACGCGAAAGTCAATACGTTTACAAAGCACTGGTGGTGGAGATTTTGATTTACTGCCTGAGACTCCACTAGACCAACATGTAGCCTAATGTACTTAATGAACTTAAACCACACACACTCACACTGAATTACTCTGGCATCTATAGACCTCTAACACACTGACTGCACCAATCCCATGAATAAAAACAAGAAAAAGCCAAAGCATTTTATTTGTTCAGCTAGAAACACTATTAAAATAAATAGTAAGTGGCTAATTCTACTGCTACTCTGCCACTTTAGTCTGTAATGTTAAATGGTCCAAAGCATCAGGTCTCTTTGTTCTAACCTGGTCTTACTGTGGAGTAGGGCTGGGTATCGAAAGATATGAAGTGGGACCTTTATTGTTTCTGTGCATGTATGAATGAAATACCACTGAATAAATCAAACAAATGACTGGTTTTAACTTAGAGCTCAGAATTTTGCTCCAAAAATTGATCTTTTATTTAGTATTATTGTGTTTTATGATTGTAGAAGATGAATTAGCTCACCAAAGGTAACAGAAAAAGTATTGCTCAGGTGCCAGTATCAAAAACCGGTTATCGTTTAAGTACTGGTATCAAAAAATCTGAAAGCTACCCAGCCCTTCTATGAACCCCAATTTTATCAATTTATCATAACCAACATTTTACTGAGTTAAAATTCAGGGTTTCTGCACGGTCTTAGGGTTAGTCTAAAAAAGTCTTAAATGTAAAAATCTAAATTTAAGCTCATAAAAAGTCTTATGTTTGCCTGAAATGCTGAGTACTATGTCTTAAATATTAGGGGTGTATCAATACAGTAACTATATTGATATATCAGTTTTGTTTTTTTGTTTTTTTTACCTATAATACAACTATATCAATACACATTACCTTGTATCGAATCATACCAGTTTTCTAGGAAGTGTGTATCGATATACAAGAAATATCAATCAATATTATTGGAAATATTGATATTAGAAATTTGCATGTTAGAATAAAACCAGATATGGCTTTTTGAATGTAAGTGTGTTTTTTTAATGAAATAAAATGTTATATTCAACTTTTCTTCGCTCTCTGTCTGCTGGACATACTCTTGGCCGCGATGCTACATTTGAGAGTAAACTTTAATGATTTCTGGCAAAAAAAATTGGTGTATCGATTATCAATATGAGGCGTTGAATAGTATTGGATTGTACTGTTCCAAATTAGCCAATATTGTTCTTGAATAGTATTAAAACAATTCTATCAGTATGTAATCTATCATTGCAAAACATATCATTATACCCCTATTAAATATGTTTAAACAGGTCTTAAATATTTCACATACATTTGATGTAACTATGCACTCACAGCTTATTATAAAATGCTTACTTAAATGCTCAAAAAATATTACTGCTGCAGATACGAGAACTCATATCTTCTCTTACCAAAGACGAAATACTTTGTGCCTGTTGCCAATAACCGCAATTAAGTGACACAGCCATGTTTCCGATTCACCTTTTTGTGAAATACGTCTTCATTTTCTTCAACAATGGTCCCTAAAAAGGTCTAAATAAGTCCTAAATTGGACATTGGTCACCTCCACAAATACACCAGCAGCATCGCCATAGACCACATATATAAATAATTTCAGTTCTTAATATTCTGATAATTATGGCTCATGGTTATTGGCTCACAAAATGGAAATATTGTGAAAAAGTTGAACATTGTAAACTATTGGTGTCACACTCCAACTCTAAATGAACTGGAAACATTTCCAAAGGTTTCCTGAGCCTTTAAATTAGTCTGGTTTAGACTGGCTACACAATCATTTATTTATCTGTAACTTACTGAATTCAAAATATTGTAATTTTGTGAATAACTGAATTTAGGGTCTTCTGTAACTGTGAGCCGATAATTATCAAATTAAGAAAGCAATGCTTGAAATGATATGTTTCTCTCTGTCTGTACTCAAACTATAAATATGTGTTTCACTTTTTGAATTAAACCTCTGAGAGAAAAATGCAGTTTTACATGATATTCTCATTTATTGGATAGCACATGTACATAATTTTCCTATGACCTTTATGGCACCTATGTTTTACTGTTAATCTTAAAACTCAGCCTTTCCTGCACACCAATGATGGGCTTCCACCAGTGGAGAATCACTGGTTTAAGGTCAAACCATCTATGAACATAGTAAAGCAATCAATAAATCCATCTCCACCCGTTCATGTGATGGGAACAAGGACAGTTAAATGGCCTAATGAGCTCTCGGGGTGACTGGACTCAGCAGTGCGTTTTAATGCAGAGTGACACAGGAGGTTAAAAATAAAAACCTCTGTATTGTCACCCATTGTGGCTAACCCTGACACACATTGTTAGGTCAATAATCAATAAAGAAATCCATTCTTCTTCTTTTATTTATTTATTTTTTCTTATGCATGGAGCCAAGGAGAAATATAACACACTTTGGACAAAAACTTTATCTGAAACAGACAATCTCAAAGAGAACTAAACTAAGTGTGTACTAACACCTAAGCTTAAACATCTACTAATAATAACAATTGTATTATTATATATTAACATGGCATTTTAATAACAAATAACAAATGTGACTCACAACAAAATCATCTGAGAAACACAGGACTACATATATTGTCTTCCAAATAAATTGTCTCAAACTACTGCAAAAACTACTGCATTACAGTTCACATTATATAATGAATAAATCATTACATCAAACATTTAGCTAAAGGCACAAATCTAGGTCATTGTCTATTTGTTGTCTGTGCTCCAGCAGGTGAACCACAAACTCAGCTTCAGGAGGAAAAATCTGAGTAAGTTCAAACTCTGCATAAAAACATCCCCAGTTCAACTTTGATGAGACAACTTACAGCTGCACAGATAAGCACTTCCTAATGGTCTGACACAGGGCCCGCCACAGAAAGAGCTCACAAAGGCAGGTTTATTTACAATGCTGAGGAATTAGTCAGTTCTCAGACAAGCGGCTTGAGGTTAAAGAGAGGGAAAAAACACGAGCGTGACATTCCGGCAGCTCCTCAGTGGTGCTACAGCGCTGCCATTTGTAATTTCCCCTTCCACCGGTCCAGCACTTTCAACTGCAGTCAGCATTTTGCACAGAGGTCCCTGTCTAACATAACATATCCGTGCTTCTACAGTACAAACGATGCACAAATAAGTTCACTGAAGTCCAATGTTTTAAGCATTTGTAAGAGAAGATTTGATGAGCTTGTAACTCGTGCTGTGAATTGATGGCAGAAGCTGCATGGGCAATATTCAGATCTCAAAAGGCCATTTTTCAAAGCAATGCTTAGATTTTCATGCAACTCCACAAACACAAGGAGATATAAAAGTCATGGCCTAAATTCTACCAAAGTATCTGTGAACACTGGAAAACATACCTGCTCCATTTTGGAGTAAAATGGTATCATATTAAACCTTTAGAACAAATCCCATGCAAGGGCAATAAAGTCTAACTTTAATGGCTTGGACCCAATTTAATTTACATATAGTCATGTGATCATGTTTGCTGCATCCCAAATCTTAATACAGACACTCTCATAAAATAACATAAACATAAATGTCACAATATTAGATAATATTAATGAATTAAATGTAACTGAACCACGGATAGATATGACAAGAAATATGATGAATTACGAGTTGTCTGTGTTATGTCTTCTTCATTTGCCAGCCAGAAAAGCCTCTTCAATCAGCTGATCTGAGAGGGAACAGAGGACACCAGAGAGCACAGAGAGCAGGCTTTTGTTGCAGAGAGAGAGAGAGAGACACGGTCCACAGAGGAGTGGGACGGAGATAATCAACAGCCCTCTGCCCTAAACTCCGCCTCCTTATCTCACACAGACACACACGCACAATGAGCAAAGAGATTTCTCCGTTTTTACAAGAACATGGCTTATTTCTGTTTTCTCTGAGCGGAGCGTTTTAACATTCTTGAATGACATCCAGCTCCTCTCAGCGTCTGAAGGAGGGAGAGGGAGAAGGAGAGACTTCTACTTTGACAAATGACAAATCCCCTATTGGTCAATAATTATTCTCTTTGTGTTGGTTTTCCTTCACTTCTGCACTTTCTCTCCGTGTTAATCTGGTCGTTTCTGCTGACAGGCGGGATTCTGGATTTGACCTTTTCCTTTCTGTGTAATCTGTTTCTTCTGTGGGAGATGATATATTGTTGTCTTATTATCTCTGACTAATGATGTTAATATGCCAAACCCAGCAAATGTGGCTGGCTCCAGTTCCACAGATCTAAGACATCTGTGTGTTTGTAATGCAACACTAAAAAAGAATAAAGAGAACATATACTTTAAGACATACTGTAAAACCTTGACACTAGACTCCAGATACTTCACTGGATGTGTTCAAATAACCTTCCTCAGCCCCTTGCGCCCAACCCTCAAATCCACTCAAGGACACTGTCCTCATTAAAGGCCTTTAAGCCATAGACCGGTCCAGAAAGAGCAGAACTGACTTTCTGTATATGAGTATATACACCACTGCATCAAGGTAACATCCCAGTTCAAGCACTCTGCAGTATTCCTGCCTTGGGGAAGCTTTTGAAGTAAAAAAAAAAAAAAAAAATCCCAAAGTAATAATCCTATAATTATGACTTCACAGGAGAAATATGTTTACAGTCTACTATGCAGTACATCTACTGCAAAATGTGCTCTTGGTCTCTCTGACTCTAACATTATTTGCATATTTTACAAAGACAAAATGCTGTAACTATTTTGTGAGTAGGGATTTATAAATCACTGCAAATACAGCGCCTAGCCAAAAAAAAAAAAAAGTCACAATCTGGATTTAACTAAGCAAACAGGTAAGATCCTCCTTCTGGATAATTACTGCATGAGTGAATATGTTTCAGCTGACAAAAAGTTATTTAACCCTAACTGATGCAGTGACCATGGTTATTCCATAAGTGGATTTTTTCTTCCCTGGTGGTATGGGCAGATTCTAAGATGACAATGCCAGGATTCATCGAGCTCAAATTGTGAAAGAGTGGTTCAGGGAGCATGAGACATCATTTTCACACATGGACTGGCCATCAGAGTCCAGACCTTAACCCCACTGAGAATCTTTGGGATGTGCTGGAGAAGAATTTGTGCAGTGGTCCAATTTTTCCAGCATCAATAAAAAATCTTGGCAAAAAATGTGTGCAACGCTAAATGGAAATAAATGTTGAAACTTTGCAGAAGCTTATCAAAATGATGCCACATCGAATGTGGCCATAATCAAAGCTAAAGGCGGTCCGACAAAATATTAGTTTGTGACTTTTTTTTTTGAACAGGCAGCGTATAAAAGCTCTGTTTAGGTAGCATTCACATTTTAGAAATCATATGGTGTAAAAATCTCTGATGGAGCAGGGGCCAGTATTACAGTATCACTTTGTATGACTTTAATTTCAGTTTTGCCCCATCATGTTTTGTAATTGAAAACTTGTGTTTTCAAATGAACATTGTTGTACTTTTCTGTTATTTTATTTGCAAAAAAAAAAAAAAAAAAAAAAAAAAGCAGAAGTAAAGTCCACAACTTCACCATATTAATCTTGTGGCTAAATGCCCAAATAATATTAATAATATCATAGCTTTGCGAGGCTATAGTGAAAAAAATCCTTCCACTTAGTCAATTTGTGCATGACAGAGTGCTGAAAGCCAGTGTTGAACTTTGTGCCTGTTTTTCTTTCATGGTGATAAGCCCAGTAATTACTTAGATATTAACCATTACTGTGCAAAAACATCAGCATTTTGAATCTTCAGCAGCAGATTCTACCATGGAATTCTTCACCTTTTGCATATGCTCATGTCACAATGTCAAATTTTTGTCACGATTATTGTGACATGAAATATTGCGATTTTACGATTTTCACGATTATTGGCATCACCAAACAAAACATTTTATTAAATACTTTATTCGCACTTTTACCAAACATTTAATGACTAGATGTTTACTTTTTCTCAACTATCAACTATTTTCATTCCTTTTTAATTGTATTGATTAGCCTGAAAAAACTTATAAACATGTACTAAGGACTGGAGAAAAACCTTAACTTAAATTTGTCTGTGAAGACTCTCACTCGTCCAGGGTAAATGCATCGCAACAAAAGTTTAAAAAGCAGTCATCTGGATAGATTTTTCAAGTAGAAGACGTTTCACCTCTTATCCAAGAGGCTTAACTTAAATTATTCTACCGTACCATTTATTGTCAGGAATAATTGTAAAATCTGTTAATTCTGACATCCTTAGCTCAGTATAACTTCACCTATACCTGAATGCTGAAAATGTGACTCCATAGTATAAGTCAAACACCCAATTTTACCATCAGACTGTTTTTTAATAAAAATGTCTATGGCAGAGCTAAAGTAAAAAAAAATAAAATAAAATAAACACTAAATATAAATTACAAAATAATCGACCTGTGCATCTCTCTTCGTGTGGTACAAGCGGAGGAGATGCCCTGTGAGCGGTTCATTCTGTCCCACCATGACGTGTCGGGTCAGAGCTGGGACTCCTCCTCTCCTCCCCTACGCTCTGATGAGGTGTTGAATCCGCCCCATGCCGCTGGATGAGGAAAGAATGCTGGCTGGTGGGAGCAGAGCGGGCTGTGGAGAATTGGGGAGGGCAGGCTGGAGATAGCACCCCATTAGAGTGATAAAGCAGCAGAGGGAGGAGTGCCAAGGACAGGGCCAGCGCTTAGGGTGGGCCCGGGTCAACCCCTATAACCAAACTGTTTATTTTTTGTATCCCAGTGCCTTCTGTGAGGCTTCAGCCGCTGCCCCAGTACTGTCCCGTCTGTCCAAATATGATCTAAACACTGAGGGCTGAGACGAGGAGCCTGTCTCTGTGGTTTACATCTGCAGGTCCACTCCCAGACCATAAACTGGACTTTGGGAGAGCATTCATTTAGAGCCAGAAATCCCATCTCTGAATCCTGACTGTAAATACAACAATAACTAAAAAAAAAAAAAAAAAAAGTCAGTCATAATAGCAATGCCAAATAAGGAAAGCAATGCAAATGCAAAATGGATCCAATTTACTTTTTTTTTTAGTGACGTATATACAGTGTTTGTCCCATATTTTATTTGTCATAAAAAAATAAAATATTACTTTTAGTCTGTAGGGGGCACTGTGGCGTTCACTGCTGATTAAAATTTGAGCTAAATAGGACGATGCATGTGCATGTGAGGTTTTGTTAAAGATAAATAGCGTGTTTTTTTGCCGCTGTGCTACAGGAAAACCATAACAATTTTGATAAAATTAGATCGCTTTTGGTACCCCTGTGTTTCTAGATAACACTGACCAATTTTTAGCATAAAATATAATAAGAAACCGGACAAAAATAATAAAGGAGGAATTAGAAGCATAAATATAACCTAACTAGTCAACTGGCCCATCAAAATCTGTGTAACCCATATGGCAGATACTTTTAAAACGATCTATAGTTGGTAATTTGATCACCTGTCAACAATTAGTAACTGAAAATTGTCTCTTCAGCATCAAATCTAACACACCCCTAACTGCCAGCGCTGCCACACCATTGGTCCGAACCACCGGAAGGCAACTGCAGACACATTGCCCTGAGAAATATTTGTGGACTCACAAATCTCACAAGATCATAGCTCAAAATTCAATGTATGAAAATGTAAATGACATCGTTGTTTTTCAGCCTCAGAGCAGACACATCAAAATAACTGCAGGAAGTGGCTCAAATCCCAAAAACCTGTAAATATGTAGTAGTATGAGTAATTTTACACACAGAAACTGACAAAAGGCATTTGTATACAAGGTTATTGTGCATTAAATGTTAATGCATCTATATAAACAATTGTATGGCAAACTGCACAATCCAATAAATAGTTGATCAGAAAAAAAGGAATTGTTTATTTTTATTCTATATTAAATACATCTACCTTTAATCAGGTGGACTGCTACACTTGTGGGCATAAAACTGTGTGAAGGTTCTAGACACTTAATAATAAATTTACTGGATAGTTCCGTACACTTTCACTTCATTTTACAAAATGAAGTTCCCAAAATAATAAATCCATATAAGGCTGGATGTGAGGCCAAGGACAGACAGCTTTAGTACACAAAGAGTCCTTGGAACAAGCCAACAAGCTTTCTATTGCAGTTATAAACACTGCAGTTGTAACTCCTATTGTAGAGTACAGTTTAGAGGTCAGCTGATATATTGGGTAGGTTTTTGCATTTTCAGACAATCCATCAGGCAATTCTTGCACTGTATTGCCAATTTTTGGTCAGGAAAGCCCCAGCTTCCCAAACCGTCTTGTGGCAGTTTGGGCATCTTACCAAAATTGCTTTATCTCAGCCTGAAAAGCTCAAAACGGACAAAAAGAAAAAGACATTTGTGGTAGAACAAAAAATCCAAATGCGTTTTGTAGTTTTCCCCAAGCGCTTTTTGCACTTTGAGTATGACTTAATGGTTTTCTCAAAAAAACTCATCTTTTCTCAATATCCATTTCTAATTTAAATTTCAAAATTAAGAAAGTCGGCCCAACATATTGGTCCAAAAAATCAGCAGTGTTTGTCAGCCATCAGCTGCTCTGAATTATAAAAAAATTAGTATCTGCATCGACCATAGAAAAACCCATATCGGTTGAGCTCGAGTACAGTTATTATGACACTCTGTGCACACTGACAATGGAAATACAAACAGAAGCGTATCCTTAGGATCATTTGGTCACATCAACAAAAGCATCAGATAAAGAAGAAATGACACATCTCTCTATAACGCTCCCCTGCACAGCCTCACTGAATACTAATATGGGCACAGTCATTCTGCGCCAGCCGTTGTAAAGGCAGTGTGCCTTGGATGTTTCGACAGCCATGAAATTGTATTTAAAGAGCCCACTCCTGCTTTATATTTGTGGGGCTTCACTTTGGGGAAGGGGGCGTGCAGCGCGGACCATGACGCTGTGTTATGACTATAAAGGAGAATGTCAATAGCTAACGCGCAGTCTATTTCTTGAGCATTATTGTGCCCAGGGCTGGAGTGTGCAGCGCTGATTAGATGTGACTTATGTTCTTTGCCTCAGTGCCGACATTCATCAGGCTGCACCGACTGATGCTTGTGTAATGTGCCGAACTTTCTCATGGACTAAAGGACTAGTGTTAAATGTAAAAGGCCATTGGTATCTAAAAAAGTGTTATTGACTGATGAGTATTGCGTTACCATTGCACAAACAGCACAGAAAACAGCTGTCAGGAGGCACTGTGTTGGACTACGCAGCAAAAGCTTTATAGCCTGAAGACAAAGTTGTTCTGTTGTTGTTTGTACAAGTAAAGTATATTCACAGGTTTTACTTTAGAGGACTTTTACACAGAAATTGACAAAACCTATTTTTTTTTCTGCCTTTAACCAGGTGGACTGCTACACTTGAGCATAAATCTGTCTACAAAATGAAGTTCCCATACTGCTTCATAATGATAAAAAGTCAAGTCGTGTTTAAAAGGGTATATACTGTGCAGCAGTGCTTCTGAAACTGTGGTATAGGTACCACTGATGGTACGCAGGTTTATTCTACTGGTACTCGGGAGTGGTTTTTATTTTATTTTATTTTTTTCTAATTCAGTTTAATTTAAAGCTTGTTTTGTTCCTATTATAGTCATGCTCTTGTTCGTTAGTCCTGGTTTAGTCCTGGTTTAGTACCTGGTTTAGACCTGCTTTAGTCCTGGTTTGGTCCTAGATTAGTCCTGGTTTATACTTGGTTTAGTCCTAGGTTAGTCCAGCTTTAATCCAGACCTAGCCCAAATTCAGACTTAGTCCCTGTTTAGTCCTAGATTAATTTTTGTTTAGTCCCAGAGTAGTCCTGGTTTATTCCAGATTGTGTCCCTCTTTTGTCTGTATTTAATAACTCTTTTTTTTTCTTCTCCTAATTCAGTTTAATTTAGAGCTACTTTTGTTCCTATTGTAGTCATACTCTAGTTGCTTAGTCCTGGTTTAGACCTGGTTTAGACCTGCTTTGGTCCTAGTTTAAACCTGCTTTAGTCCTGGTTTGGTCCTAGTCTAGTCCAGGTTTAGTCCAGGTTTATCCTAGTTCAGACTTTGTCCTTGTTTGGCCTAGAATAATTTTTGTTTAGTCCTGGTTTACTCCTAGAGTACTCGTGATTTATTCCTGGCTGTGTCCCTCTTTTGTCTGTATTTACTAACACTCTTTTAGTCCTTTATAGATAGGACTTTGAAAGCCAAATATTTTCTGAAGTGGTACTTTGTGTTTGAAACTCCCTGCTACAGTATACTTGTGAGTATGCAGACGCAAGGCATTTACAACAATGCATTATTACCTGATCAAAATACAAATGATTACATAAATAAATTGGGCACGTGCATGACATAGAACTGACATATTACTCTGCCATTTTAGCAGCCATGACACAAATATGGCAACATCAGAGCACATTTACAAATGAGGCAGGTACATCATTATACCCCCCCATAACACCATACATCAACACTTTTCTTCTTTTTTTTCCTGTTGGGTGGTTGACATGACGCCAATTTTTTCCGTAATCAATCAAAATTTTTTGCTAAATAATGTTTTTCCTCCACCAAAATTCTATCAGCAGTGCAACACAGGGCCTACTACAAAACCTTTGTAGTTTTAGAAAGACTCATTTTCTTAAAATAAAGTCATGCAGTGAGACTAACTTTCAAATTACAAAATACAAACATTTCCAAATTAAGTCACTAGTGTCTGGGACACTTCAAAAAGTTTTTGCCATTATATCAAATATGTGTACTTTACTAAAATAGCACTGTACCTGAATCCTACAGTAAAAATGTAAATAAGTTTAATCTTGTAATCAAAATGTGTCCTGCGTTGTGACATGAAAAAACAGGTTTTTCAACAGGCAGTTGCAATAAAACCTACAGGACCCATCTGTCTTTTATAGACAAAAAGGAACTTTTATTATTTTATTATTTTAGTAAAATCAAAATTTTCTCAAAAACTGTTAAAGTGTGCCTGTTTGGTGTCCTGTGGGGTGACAGCTGTATTTTTTACAAAATATGATAAATGTTTTTTTTTTTTTTTTTTTTTTTTTTTTTGGGGGGGGGGGGGTGTATTAAGTTAGCACCACAGGCATTGACATGTTGAATAATTTATGATGATAACTCAAAATAGCTAAATTGTAGTGAATGTCCTGCAGCGTGACAGAAAAAGTCACACTGCAGGACATCGTTAAAACGTGTAGAAGTAACAGAGTTATGCCTAAGATTATAAACTTCTTATGAAAAGCATTCTTTACACCATATGAAACTAATTTATACTTGAAAGTATTATTCATTTTCTTTGTATTCAACTTCAAAGCTATGTTACACCACAGGACAAAAAAAAAAAAAAAAAAAAAAAAAGGGTGTTACCCCTCCAAACGTCACTACACTGTTATATAAGTATTAGTCCAGTCTCTGTCAGTCTGAGTTTCATTTACAGGCTCCTGAACAAAGGTAGACAGCAAAAAACAAGCAGCACTGATTAAATTTAAAAGATAGTCAACTAATCAGAAAAAAAAAAAAAAAAAACAAGCATTAAACAAAGCCCATTTTAGAAAGACATTTTAGTTTTTTGGTAGACAACGACTGCCATCTCCAACCACAGCAGAGTGTGATGGTCTGCAGATAAACACAGACTAACAGACAGTACATGTTGCATCACAGACAGATACATCCTTGGCCTAACATTACCAACATCTCTGACCCCTGCTATATTTTATCAGTTATTCTCAGCCTGCTGTGGTTGGAGCCTGGAGTGTTTTTCTCCGAGAGCCCGTACACTGTGTGGATCATTTCGGAGCAGTGAGAAAAAGTCGAGCGGAGTGTATTTTTCAAAGCCAAAGGACAGCTCAATTGATCTCATCTCACGGCTCAATGTGGACTATTGTTGCTGCGAAGGTTCAGACAAATCAAGTGCACCCTGAAGGAAGAGCCCTAAGTTATTTATGAGGCTGCTGCAGTGCGCTGGAACAGTTTGTTTCGAGTGTTGCGTCATGTAAAGATTTTTTCTCCAACACAGATAAAGTAATCCTTATTGTGGATTATATTTTCATATGCCTTTTTAGTCTGACCTCCAGAGCAACAAAGGAAGCGGCGGGTGAAATCTTCACTTTAGGGCACACCAGACCCCAAGCCCCTTCAGTGAAGAGGAGAGCAGCTGGGTTTATGCTCGTAGTCATGTTCATCTTCAACACAAAGCGAAGAGGTGAGGACCAGAGATACAGATTTGGAAAAAGGCTCCCATGCACAGAAAGAGGGCAGATTTAACTCTTTTATATGTAAAGTATGTGTAGGTCAAAAATGTGTCCTCTCTTTGCCTTTTTGTCAGTTCTTGTCATTTATGAGCATTAATGACAGAGTAGGGATGCACATTTGGATAATTTTCTTGAATAAATTAATTGGTAAGTCTTAAAAAATGATTAACAGTTACCCACCAGCTTGACATTACCTATCATTAAAATAAAAAAATAAAAAAAACACTTCTTTCTTTATTAAATTCAAAGCCATGAACAATAATAATAATAATAATAATAATAATAATACTAATAATACTAATAATAATTCTGTAGGGGGCGCTATTGTGTGAAACATGAATATTTGTCATTACATGTGTATAAGGCAGTGGTGTTAATAAGTGTTTAAAATGGGAGTTGGCATGCGGGAACTGTAGCAATTAGCGCGTACGTGAAAATCAATGAAATTTTGTGAAGTTGTGAAAAACCGTCAAAGATTCTACACAAATTTGGATAATTTTTGATGTCCTATTGTGTAGATGATTTTCACCAAATTTTAGCTCACTGGGATAAACCTGATGTACCTTTACTCTACAGCAGAACCATTAATTGTTATGCTGTACATTGTATTTCTTTCAGTTGATTATGGCCATAATGCCAATTAATCAATTAACCGATTAACCACAAACACCCCTATGACATAGACAGAACTTCAGTTAGGGTGGTGGATGGGACATCAATGAAAGGTCTTGTTTGTGGTGGCTCATGATTTTTAAGACGCACTGGGCTGTCGATCCACTCCTGAGCAGGTGATAAAGGTTAGAACCATCAACTCGTTGTGGTGGCTCATAATTGATGTTTTGACACATTTTAGTCACTATCTTGTTTCTTTCAATGAAGATTTTGCTTAAGTTCAGGAAATGATACATGGAGGTTGTACATCGACAGTATACAGCAGAGCCGACTTTCACTTACTCAGCCACAGCACACACAGACACCTGAAGACATTCTCACTACCCATCAGATAAAAGGGGGATGGGATACCTGGAAACACCCCGGCAGTTGTGTGAGTGGGGCAGCCATTGTTCTGTCAGTCCTCAACTACAGTGGTTCTTAAACTGTGGTGCGAGTAGGGCGGGGGGGGACTTTAGGCATCTTACGATTCAATTCGATTTTTGATTCAGAAGCCCATTCGATTAAAAAAAAATGATTCATCAATGCATCAGACACCTTTCTTGTTCATGTCAGCATTAATTCTTAAACAATAATTCATTTTTATTGTATATTTTATATCAGTAATTTAAACACTTTCTACTCAAAAAAAAAAAAAAAAAAAAAAAAAAGAAAAACTAGGGAACTAATCACTGATATGTTGCAGCAGCAAATTCTGTAAGCATGTGCCAGAGCTGACTCTTTGCAACCCAGATTGTATTGCAAGATTTACTAATCATTTGTAGTCCTTATCAAATTCTGATTCTTTTTAGAATCTTTTTAAATAAACAAATGATGCATCAGAAAAAAATATTATTTTTCCCACCTCTAGGTGTGAGCACCATTAGTGATTTACATTTAGTTTTATTCCTTTTTGGTTTTGTCTTGATTTAGACCTAGTTAAGACCTGGTATGGTCCTGAATTCAGTCCTGGATTCAGTCCTTGATTTTTTCTGTTGTATTCCCAGTTTTAGGCCCAGTTTCAGTCCTGATTTAGACCTGTTTTAGTCCATTTTGTCCTTAATAAGCATTTTTGTGTTAATCCCTTTTGTATGCATGCCATATTTTCAGTGGTAATACTTGGTGTGAAAAATTATACAGCCACTTCTCTACAACAAAGAGAAATACATTCACCTACAGCTAAACAGGTATTATTGCATCTATAATTTACTTTCACCCTTCTCCACACACAGTAGGAGGTGTGAGTCTAACAGACCAGATAACACAATAATCTTCAGCCTGTGCTTCATAAAACTCAAAGGCAGCCGGCCCTTGGTGGTGCCCGCTCACACCAACTGGGCCACTTAAGGCCCTGATCTGCCGGGCCCACCCCGCACACATATTTGGAATGGCTGTGTCTGGCTGCCGCTGCACTCGGCACACACAGAGACAAGCGCCCTATTCATGCGAGGTACCTGTGCTTAGCGGGAGATAAGTAGCTTTCCAGCCGAAACAAAGAGAAGATTAGCATTCCCTTCCAGAGTGTTGGAGGGCACGGCTCTGCCCCGGGAGCTGGAGGAGCCCAGAGGAACCCAGAGGAAGAGCTGCTCCCTTCACCAGTGCCACGCAGATCAAAGCAGCCTCTGATTAAGTTATACTCACTCTAAATGTTGGCGCTGAATGTACAGATGCAGCCAGGGTACAAAGTGGGACAGAGCAGTGGGACAGTGGTCTGTCTGTCTGTCCTGAGCAGGTGATTGAAGTAGGGACCATTGTACCATCAAGTGTAAATAATACTAGGATCCCACCAAAAGTGGAGCTCAGATTAAAGATGACCTGTCCTGTTTTGAACTCTTTAACTTTCTTTAGCGAGGTTTGTTCAAGTAAAATTCTGTCAGCCCTGTGACATATAATCTGATAATGTAATAATGGCCAGTAATGTATTATCTGCCAATAACGTAATAATTTTCACAATTTTAAATGTAGTAGAGCCAATAACAAAATAACTTTCCAATAATATAATAACATTTTTGAGCCATTAACATTGACTGTGCAACATCCAACAGAGACACTGACAAAACAAAAAAAGTCTCTTGGATTAGGGACAAAACATCTAAAATTCTAAAAACTAAATCCAGCTGATTTAGTTTTAAACATTTTATGTTTTGGTTTAAATTTAGATTTTCACACACATAAGCAAATTAATATTATTCTAAACAGAACATTTTGTACAAGAAAAAAATCTCAAACTGGCTCTTACAATCATAATTCACTACGCCAATCACTAAACCTATTTCTGATGAACAAACTGCACAAAACTGTAAACTATTGCATTATGCATTAAAATGTTATAATGTCATTGGCTCAAAAATTTTATTACATTATTGGCAAGTTTTTTGCATTATTGGCTCTATTACATTTAAAATTGCCAAAATGATTACGTTATTGGCAGGTATTAGGTTACTATTCAGTGTCAGACTGATCCACCCTCGCTGTGTGAGGAGAGATACTGCAGGACTTTCCTCTCTGCTGCTGTCAGACTCTACAATGAACACATGTAAACTGTTCAAATTACACCTGTTCAATATCTCTATAACTGTCATCACCTTTTGGAAAACTCTGCAATATTTATTATTATGTGCAATAATTATTTTTATGCAATTTCACAATGCACACTTTTGCTTCTGTTATTTATGAATAACCATATACTGTACATATTTATTATAGTGTATTTACATTTTTCAGTCTATTTTAGCTTATTTAGCTTAACTTGATGTAGTTTAGTTTAATCTTTTATTTAATTCTCCTAAGCCGGACTGGTCTCTGATACTCTCTTGTGTTTTTGTGTGATACCCCACAGCATGTTGCAACAATGCAATTTCTCCACTGAGCGACTAATACAGGTTTACCTATTTCTTATTATTTTTTATTATTACATTATTGGCCATTATTACATTATCGGTTGCCACAACTGGCCCCTGCCCAGGCTGTACCCCGCCTAAGGCCCATAGTTACTGGGATAGGCTCCAGTATCTGCGACCCCTAACAAGAACAAGTGGAAGAAAATTAATGAAATAAATGGCAAATTGGTCTTTCATTGTAGTAATGTACTTCAGCCTATTTTTGCTTTCAATTATCATTTAATGTTAAAAACAAGAAATGCTCATTTCTTTATACATATATATATCACAATATTCACCTACTTGTGAACAACTAATCTAAAAAGCCCAGATACTCGCATAAGCCCATTATTTGAGCATGGTAAGCACCTGGGTGGTATGAAGAATGAGATGTTTATTGGCTGCATGTGAAAGGTGTGAATCAGTGGAACATTGTCAGGAGATGAGCCGTGTTCTGGCAAAGAAACAGCTTGGCTCTTCAAAAAGATCCCACACAAGCGTGCAGGTTGGAGGATTGCACCATCCAACACTTTGTCATGACTTGTGTATCTACAAGCAGCTGCGGGCCTAAAAGTTTTGTATTTTATTCTGGGAATTTTGGAGGTAAGGAGAATAAAAGCCAATAAAAGTGCTCTTCATTTAGCAGGCTCTGCAAAACAGACTCATGGTCATGGACACAGCAAAGTTCAATGAGTCTTTCTCAGTATTTGTCCATTGCAACTTGTCCCTCTCTTTCCATTTGGCGCTGGCTAATAAATTGGCCAGATGGTGAGTTTTTATTTACAATGTAACAACAAAATATGATTAGCCTCACATATTAACTTTAATTCAGAATTTTAATTACAACTAATGAGAAAGCTTAGAGACAAACTGTGCTAGCATTCAGGCCACATTAAGTATGTTTGTTGCATACATGAATACCCAGGATGCATTAGGGCTGTATAAATGAGTAACAACATCTTAAACAGCTGTTTGGTCCCCATCCCTCTCGCTGATTTACAGCAGAGTTTTAATGCAGGGAAGTGAAGGGCATTTTAAGATTAAATATATTCCTTTAGAGAATGGATCACCTCAGAGTGCACTGGGGAGGGCTGGGCAGAGTTTTCTAGGAGCTCTGGCTCCTGGAGCTTGTGGAGGATGCTTTTTGTAATAGATTCCCAGTGACATGGAAAATGTTGTTAATGGTCTTTTGTTTAGTTCAGGGGTCTCCTACCTGTAGCTCTCAACCACTTTCCAAGTAGCTCCCCACAGGCTTTATGAATCCCACATTAGCTTAATTAGTCAAATTTAATCTATCACTTGAATAACCAACCTGTGTATCTATGTGAGATTGGCAGCAATGACCGCAGCTAAAAGGCTAAAAAACTACTATTTTTATGAAGAACTATTATTTTTTATGAACATTAGTTATTGAGTCAAGGCAATGGAAGACACAAGTTTTAACAATAAATGTGTGTCAGATCTGCATTGAGTTGTGGACACCAATATTTTGAAAAGGTAAAATAAAATTAATTTACTTTGGGTTGAATGTATCAGCTCTGTGGCTAACTAGCTAGACTTGCCTTAGGTCCATAGTTATTGGGATAGGCTCCAGTACCTGCAACCCATAACGGTAATAAGTGGAAGAAGATGAATAAGTAGCTGTCTGCCATTTTAGTTTTGTAGTTCTCAGGGACAAAATAGGTTAGAGACCGCTGGTTTAGTTGATTTAACTTGCTGCACGTAAAGACCTGCAGTTACCTTTAAGGCAGACTCTGGTCAACTTTTGTCCCTGGTCAGAAGAATACTTTTTATTATGATTTTTATGAATATATTGTATTTGTATAATTTCAAATTTTTAGGCATGAATACAGGTAGCCATGAACACATTGTGGGCACAGTAAGGCAGGGTACCATTAAAATATACCTTTGTGGAACCTTTAATGTCCCTTTGCATGAATCAAATAAATAGCACACAATAAATCATACAAACTACTGTTTTTAACTCACAGCTACAAATTTTGCTCCCAAAATTGGTCTTTTATTCAATATTATTGTGTTTTATGATTGTAGAAGATGAAGTACCACACCGTAGGTGTCAGAAAAAAGTATTGCTCAGGTACCAGTATCAAAAACCAGGTATCGTTTAAGTACTGGTATCAAAAAAATCTGAATGGTACCTAGCCCTAGTGCACAGAGAATACTGCTGTATTTATATTGTTGAAACTTAAAAACTAGTCTGAGAGTAACAGCTGAAAGTCCAAAGGTCATTCTGATTCCGAAGCCCTCACTGGTCAAACCCCTGCCACTGAACAAGTCCAGACTCAACAGCAGAACACCATCTGTAAACACAGCTCCACCTGGCCCATCAGAGGCACTTGTGCCACCAGAGACACCTATCACAGCCCCCATATCCCACCAGAGGCACCTGTCCCAGCTCCACCAGAAGCACCTGTTTAAAGGCACCTGTCCCAGATCCTGGCTAAAATAGAACAATGTCCCAGGCAAAACCAGACCAATCAAACACAAAAAACAAGATCTACTGCTATCATGCACGTCATCTTAAACTACTGATGGGACCAGCAGCAATATTCAGTCTTTGACACGCTACTGTAACACATGTGACTACATGTCTAGAACAACAATACTGTACAATAATAATACTTAGGAGATGACAGGAGTTGGAGAAAACCATTGATTTTCCTTTTAAAGATAAAAGTGTGTTTTTGCCTTCAACACACAAGCACTATCAGTTGTATGAAAAACACATTACCGATATTGTAGTAGATATAGTGTATGGGTATTAGGGCTGCTCAGTATTGGAAAAAAACATGTGATATTTGATAACTATGTTGAATATTGTGATAAAGATATGACTGGAGATGATGATAAATGTGTGTGGCTAAATCTGGACTTTCATGTGTTTTTTTCCTCACAGCACATTTTCATTCAAGGCTCTGATGGAAAATAATTCTGACAATGTAACTTTACTGCAATACATTCAGTTTCTTATAATACAGAATTTGTGTTTGAAGATATGACGATAATGATAAATTCTGAATATATTGTGCAGCCTTAATGAGTATTATGCCACAATGCTAAGAAGTATAACCCACTGGAACTTAATGGTCATTTATGCTTTTTCAAACAGTGTTGGACACCTGATGGCAACAGTGGGAACTGGACAGAGAATAAAATGGCTATTTAGCACGGCTATTAGCAACATGATGCTAACAAATAGATAAAAGAGCTTCATAAATGTGCAGGAGCACTTCCTGGTTTTGCGTGTCTATGTAGAGCAATGAGACCAAACGTTTTGAGCTTTTGAGAAGTGGACAGGTTCAGCATACAGAATTACTCAAACATTAATGAATGAAACAAAATACAACTCCATGTCTGTTTTTGAGGAGGAGAGGCCATTATAACATGGTTAAAAGAAAAGTTGATTTTGCAGAATAAGGGACCTTTAGGAATCAACTTTTTACTGCTTACTCCTCAACACCCCACATGGCTGTAATCAAAGGGCTTTAGGCTGGGCTTGTCTCATCACATCTCTCTTGACCAACTGGACAATCACAAAAAACATTTGTGCCACCGTTTGGATATCTAAAAAAGACCAAGAAGCTTAGAATAGGTTTAGCCCCAGAAGCAGATATAGAAGGGGGCCATCTGAACCTGTTAGTGAGAGTGGTTCTGAGGGCCAGCGCACTGCACGAGAGGGGGGCCTTTTGTCATGCGGGATCGGGGGCCGGAGAGGTGACTCTGCAGCGATCAGAGGTCAACTGCCGCGATCATCCATCTTCCATGTTGACAGTGTCTTGTCAGGCGGGCAGCTCATGTTCCTAAACACAACAGGCAGGCCTCCATTGTGGGCCCCGCGCTGCACCGCAGCCATGTGTAAATGAAGTTAATATTGAGTGACCTCCAACCCGCAGCCACCGTCACCTTGGAAATAACGCTATGTGACAGAGGGTTTTTTAGAGCCCCCAACAAAGTGTCTTTAAGATAGAGCTGACCATATGCCTTTGTTTGCATGAGAAAGAGAATGTTTACTGGGATTGTGACCATTCACTGGGTGCAGCGGCAGGGCTCAAATTCAGCCTGGCAGGTCAGATTCCCCAAACCTGGAAACTGATAAGTCATCACTTCATTTTGTTCCTTTTGACCTAAGGCAGCATTAACCCCGTCTTCAGTAACCGCTGTTTTTTTTGCACCAACTCAAGCTTGAATGCAATGATGTTTCAGTGACTCACATGAAAAGTCTGGCTGTTTCCCACCCAAATATATTTCACTTGATAAAACCTTGCATTTCTTTGGTTAACAATACGGTGACCAGACATCCCTATTTAACTGGGACAGTCCCAGTTTTAGGCTCCTTGTCCCATGTCCCAAGACATATATCTGTAAAAATACTCATGTCCCAGTTTTCAACAAAACATGTCCGTTTAACCATTTTAGCTAATAGAAAGACATGGGAAACTTAAAATTAGTCCAAAAACTGTTGTCACTAAAATTATTTATATTATTTTTTATCAATAAATGTCTATCATATTTCAAAGTTAAGCCCTAGTGACATGTACTCTGAATGACATGACATAAAATTGCATTGAATTCTGAAGCTTTTTTGTCAGTTGGTCAGTTCAAATGCACCATGATTTGTGGAAAAATAACTGTCCCAGTTTTTGGGTCAAAAAATCATCATCCTAGTTAACAAGCTTCTAAAGACTCAGCACAAGAAAAGCACATCTATTAATGTGAAATTTAAAATAACTTATTTGGTATATTTATGATTTAGTCCCTATAACTCAACTGTAACATGTGCTTGTTCTCAAGTATAGCCCCAGATTTTAATCCTCATGCAAAAGTTTAACAACGGCCACATAACCTCAGATTCACACACACAAGTTTAACTGTGCACAGTCTAATAAAAAGGCCTGATATTAGAAAGGATAGTAGTTAATATTTGGTCATAAACAGGGCGATAAAATACTATAATAGGATGTAGCTGAAGAGCAGAGTGGCCTGAACTTTCCCTGCTGCTGCTTGGTATTCATGTATGCATGAGTCAGCGCTGTAGCTTATCAGCAGAGGTGAGAGACAAACCTATTACACAGACGAGACACTGCCAGCCCAGGCCTTCCCAAATCAACTTTGTTTGCTCAGAATGCCTTTTTTAGAGATGCCAAAAACACCTGAATCTATCAGGAGCTACTTTTTCTTTCTGGTAAATTAAAATGCTTTAAATCAAATATTTAGGACCCAGTGTGTACACCTCAGTGTGTGCACTGGGCTGTGCGTGTTTAATCTGAAGTGTTGACAGGGAAACTGGAGTCCACAGACAGCACTCAGATGACTGTTCTTAGATCCACGGAAACAGCACATGACTTCCCATTTAGTTTGGCTATATTTGTAATTAGGCATCAACTTTCTACTTCTGTGAAGTCTAAACTAACATGTTGGAATCGGTCTGAAACTTCAACAAGAATATTCTGTCTAAGGCAATAAGCTCTTCATAAAGTACACTCAATTTGCTAAAATTTGCTAAAAACCAAAAGCACTGTTTTTACTGCAGTTGGTCCTTTATGCAGGTTATGCCTGAAGACTGTACTAGTCGATACCGAGACCAGTCCAAGTCCAGAATGAACCAAGACCAAGACAAGGTTAAGATTTTCAGGATACAAGACCTAGTGGAGACTGAGACATTTAAGGACCGAGACTAGACAAACCTAGGCAAACTGAGACCAGGTCAAGACCCATCCCAGTGAACACTAAAACAAGTGGAAAAGTAAAAAAATAAATAAATAAAAAAAGGTTCAAATACATTAATGATTATTTTAATTATTTAATGCCATGTTCTCCAGAAACAGAAACATCATTTTCCTAGTTCTTCTAATGCTGAAAACTCATTACTCCAAAATTATGGAGTAATCAGTAATTATAAAATAATTTCTTATAAATGCTTGGTAAATCAAAGCTCTGAGTCTGCCACATCCTAGACTGAGACAAGACTGACTAAAATTTGATTTGAGACCAAGACCGAGTAAAACTGCAGCTGAGATCAAGACGAGACCAAGACCGTAAAAAAAAAATGGTCTCAAGCCCGGTCTCCGGACCAAGACCAGTCTTGTGTGCCACAACATTTCCTAAAGGTAACTTTTCTATTTGCCCTTTAACCTTTTTATTGTCCTTTACATAAAGAAATTATCTACTGTGTACCAAATAATATTAATCATCTCAGTGCCAATGTAACTGTGTTAGGTGTCCACTTAGCCTAGGCACAGTCTATGCAATGCACTGAGCACAAAACTTGAGGATACAAATTGAAATGGAGCTAGATTTTAAAGAACAGAAATCATAAATCTTAATACAGATGCAGTGGACATCTTTGTACATGACAAATGACTTAATCAACTAAAGTGTTCCAACTTTTAAATTCCTCTACAAAGTCTTCCACCATGTCATGATTTTCTTATCAGTACCAGTGGCACCGACAGTAGCCCGCTGTGCACAGACACTGCTACCTGCCACACCAAGACTGAAGGGCCCTGATCTGAGGCAGAATGCTGCTATTTACAGGGCCCCGCTCCATCCATCACCAATTCACTTCACAATCCGGAGTGATTTACCTCCATCAGGCTCAGTGTGTTTCTGGGCACACCTGTCATTTGCATAATAATTCTATATTCCTGCAGTAAAAAAGAGTGCCATTTGGAGCATTAAATCCACACCTTATCAATCACACCTCCGTCACTTTGTATGACGACCCGCTGACACTCCTGCTTCCTGGATTTATTTGAAATGCTAAGTCCAGGGCTCGGAGCGGGCCTGGTGGCTTTAAAGCCGAGGTGGTCAGATCCAAGCTGCTCAGCCCTCTTTCCCTCGGGGGCTCCACCATCAATCAGTCTCCAACTAACTGGTGTCCAACTCCCTGACAGCTAAGATGGATGGTGCCAGTGTTTACAAGATCCTGTATCCTCATTAATTCTCTTGTTAGCATAGGCTGATAGCGCCTAGATGCTGTCTGGGTTTATCGCCTATACATAGGGCCCTGGTGGGTGAGGGTCAACAGTTAATCATTTCTCAGACTGGTTACTTAGTCCCACAATGACGCGATGTGTCAAAAACAGGACAACATCCATTCGCCGGGGATTGAACGGGACAAAGACCGCACTGTCCACCCACAAGGGCCCTCTCTCTGGCTAAACGACTCGGTGGCTCCATTGCAGCCAGCGGCCAGTGCTAAACAGCCACCGAGAATGAATGGCCACTATTTTCTCAACGTGCACTTCGCCCCAAAATGATGCCCGGTCCGCGGCGGGAACACTTCAGCTCAGCACTTTTTTTCAGCAGCCATTACAACTAAGTGACATTTAGACAGAGACACAAAGAGTTAATGCAGGAGGGGGGGTGGGGGGTTGGGGGGGGGGGGGTTGGGGGGGGGGAAAGACAAGGGGTCCCTGGTCGCTGACGGTGATGAATGAGTGGATCACAACACAGTTTGTTGTCCACAGAAGGCAGCGCTTGGATGACATGACTGACAGCCCCCGAGCTAACTCCACCTGTACCCAGCACAGAGCGAGCAAGTCAGCACAAAGTTTGGTTAAGAACATATCACACTAACAAAGAAATAAGAGCATTCAAAGCCTTGACTGAATATACTCTAATTTGCCATGTTCTAATGCAAATATTTTAATATGGCCATTTTAACATGTGCAATATCCACTTTGCAAATGTAACTCCAGCATAAGAAATACTGTGTCATATGCATATCAATATAACAGCTCAGTGAGATGGTATTTAAACTGTGATTTCTTACATTTAATTTAATCCATGGAAGTTATAGTGTAATTGTGATATTTAACTAACTTCTCTTTATTAGGTGCGTTTTTATTAAGTTTGGGAATTTACTTTGAAATAGATCGAATTAAAAATTGTTGAATAATGTAGCTTTACCACAGAGACAATAAAATGGAAAAAGTATAATAAAATTATATGCTTGTCCAAAAAAACAAAACAAACAAATGAAAAAAACTGGACACAAGGATGTCAGTATTAACCCTTTATTCTATTATTGGCAATTATAAATCCCACTGTAGAACCATAAAAATTTTAGAAGCTATGGTATCGTCACACCTTAGAGCCCCCAATACACTTCTAGAAACCCCTCTAGCATTGTGCTGCTCCTTCACATCTCAAAGTACTAAACGCTCTCCCCACTTCATCCCACCGTGAGTCAAAGTAAAGTCTAACTCTGCATTCTTCATCACCGTTTCAGAAAAATGTGTTGTTTCACAGCCGCCACTGCTCCTTTCCTTTCATCTTCCTCACTCGCCTCATACCTCTCCACCACTCTGCTGTGCGCTAAATATATGGGCGAACTCTGAGCTAAACTGTTCATCAAAATGTTCATCACAGTTGCCACACTGCACAGAAATTCTACTGTGAAAGAAATGAGCTAAAGCCCAAATGTGAATGTGAATAATGTTAGCTCCACTGTCCCAAACTCATATCTCACACTATGATCGATCCAAGTATTCATTAGCAGTTGTAGTACTATTATCCTACAGTACTAGGGGTGTGACGAGACACAAATCACACAAGACGAGACTGGGTTAACGAGAGCGAGACAAGGTTTTTACACTATTGAGATTTGTATTTAATACAATTAAAATATAAAGTTGATTCACCTGAAAATTATAAAATGCAAAACTATTTAGACGCATTCGTAATGACTGATATTTACTTCTATTATCTGAATTATATGCAACAGCAGAAAACAGCAGAACAGAGAATAGGTTTCAGTACCTAGTGGGATCTTTAATGTTTGTTTGCATGTATGAATCAAATAAATAACACAGAATAAATCATACAAACTACTGGTTTCACCTCTTCACAGCTAAGAAATTTGCTATAAAAATTGGTCTTTAATTCAGTATTATTGTGTTTTATGATTGTAGGAGATGAATTAGCTCACCATAGGTATTAGAAAAAGTATTGCTCAGGTACCAGTATTGAAATCTAAACAGTACCCAGCCCTACCCCTAGTACCATACATCATTATTTTCAATAGAACTAGTACTAGAATGTTGCATATTATGTACGTGCAATCTGAAAGATGTACCTTGAGACTGAACACATATAATTAGTCACATTCCTTCCTGCCCACAGCGCTATAGAAATCCACACCATCCTTTGATCATGGCTATAGCATTAAAACCACTACCTCCAGGAGCAGCTCTGTTTGTGACTCTCCTTTTCATGTCTGTCCTGAAAACCCTTTTCTATCATCACTGAGCCTCTATTACAACAAATAGCCTCACCTAAAGATTATGTACTGACCAGAGACTAGATCCAGAGGGCTGAATCCACTTTCTTTTTTTTTATTAGCAGTCACATCCACTTGGACTCTGATAGAAACACTCTCAATAGCTCTTAAGACTGTTCTTGGGGAAAACTCCTGAATGGACAATTTAATGTCAGTGGAGCGGCTGGAGGAAGGAAGTGCTGATGGTGCACCGTGTTCTCATTTTATTTAGATTAACTACCCCTTAATACAAAGGCCTCTCAAGCCTCGGTGGAGACGGAGCTCATAAAGGCGCTGGTGTCAAAGCCTGTGATGTAGATTGGCTGCAGCGGAGCGGCCTTATCCACAGGTATTTGTACAAGTCGACACATGAACAATTAATTAATAGAAGTCGTGTGCGTGTGTGTGCCGACAATAAGGAATAGATGGAGGCATTAGTTTGAGGAGAAAAGCTGGCTGCTGTTGTTCTGCACTGGGCCCTCCCTGTGGAAATAAACAACGGTGCGCCTGTCTTCTACCTGAGGGCATCTGTGCATATTAAAACAACAATAAAAGTAACTCGGTGGGTTTGAATGAGTGATCGCGGCTAACATTAGCGCGACTTGAGGCGAGGCGGGCCGCGTTGCTGTAAATTACATGGCCTAATTTATTTCATTAACACACCTCCCTCAGCGGTGTCCCTAATGGAAGACAGCGTGGCATAAAAGCCTCCGCCGCCGTTTGTTCTTAGATGCATTCTGCTCAGTTATTACTGACTACTGCTGCTCATAAGCTGCTTAGATTTGCGGTTGCCCACTTTGCAAATAAGGAGGAAGAAGGAAAAAAAATAAATCTGGGCTGACGAGGCCCAGCCACTTAAGTTGTGTGACCCCCTGACCCCTGTTTAATCCACAGAGGGTTGTATCTTTCAAGTCAGGTGGCCACTGAAAATAATCCTCAGAGCATTAGAGCGGAGTCAAACAGGAACTGATGACAGAGCAGATTGGTAAATAAGAATGACATGAGTTAAAAATAGTAACTGATCAGAGGCATGATACAGTGTGCAGGATTGACATTGAAATGCATGTCATTAAAACAATATTTGATACCTCCTAACCCATTGCACACTGTATCCACTTCAGTTCATTCTTACTGCAATGCAAGTGTGCAACATACCAAAACCACTCACACACACGCACCGCCATCCGTCATCCGGAACCCCTCCTGAAATCTTGAGGAGTGGCTGGTTGTTTGTACACCCACACACACTTTTCACACTTGGAGGTGATCCTTGGGTGGCCCTAGTGCTGTGTTGGAGTGCTCAGATGTTTGTATGTGTGAGGAGATGATCTGGAGGTCAGCTGATGACGCATATGCCATATTTTTCTCTGTGTAGTTAAGTTGTGCGTTCAGATCAAGTAAACAATAATATCAGCGCTTAAACCACCGTCACTGCGAAGGACTCGGCTCATTTACGTATCTGTTAGCTTTGTGTTGCTAACACAGCCACGCTAATTAACCTCGCTCACATGCTCCTCTCGTGTGTTCTCAAATCCTACAGACATCCTGCCGACTCCATTCACCTATGTGTACGCACAGGTCAAGAGAAGATCGGGAGGCACTCCTCCTGAGATAGTCCAGAGGCGCTGTTTGTTTATATAGTTACATAGTTACTTCTATTCTTATTTTCTGTTGATTTGAAAATATGCAAATATTGTATATTTTTTCATATATTCTGTTGTATTCTATTCATAGTATTTTATTGTTTATAACTACTCTATACATGTTTTACCTTTTAGTAGTGTTTTTTTTTTTTTTTTTGTGAAAAAAAGTGAGCTACTGTGACCTGAGTCTAAGTCTAAGTCTATGCAATGCCCACCACTACACTGAGCACAAAACTGTAAGATTCAAATTTAAATACCGAGGTTTAAACTGTAAAGGCCACTCTTAAGCAATAATATTCCATCTACAAGCAGACAGTATATCAATTCACTATACATGCTTGCATTATTACCAAAGGAAAATATGCTTGTTGCATGAAATACCATTATTGCATCACTCACAAAATCTCAATATAACTATCTGCATTTAGTGCTAGCCACAGCAATAAAGCAAAGCGATAAAGGCACAATCTAAGATATTTCAAGCATTTTATCAGTTTACGTGGCTAGACTGATAAGTTGGTCATGTGGCCTTTTCACAACTAATTAAGTAAAGCAGCTTATTGTTAAGTGTAGCACCAAAACAATAACATGCACAACAATGAATCAAGGGCAAGCCGCGGGTCGAGCCCTTCCTCTGGACTCCTGCATGAGTTTCCTGAGGCCAAATGCCACGCTGTGTGTTTTCCTGCTCCGTCAGGGACACTGAATGCAACACACTAAATCGGACAGACTCCAGACAGGTCTATTCTGAATGCACAGACACTGAACGCAGCTTTGACTCCAGACCCATGTGCCTGAATGCACAGACCCTGAACGCAGCTCTGACCGGGCTGACTCCAGAGCAGCCTGTGTCCTGGACCCACAGAGCCGGGGTATTCTGCGGCTGATTGTCTTGGCACGCAGCCAGCTCACGACCAGAGGCTAAACTCCAGTTATTATTTAATCCCAGTGTCAACAGTATCAGGGCTGGAAATGAAGAGTCCAGCAATCAATTAACAGGGATTTTAATTACGGCGCTGAGAAAGCCATGCCGCCGTACTTCAGCCATCTTTGTGCTGTCAGATCATCAGCTTTAATCCCATTTACCAACAACACCAGAGCCAATGGCGTTTAATCATCATCAAGATGTTTTGCATAATCAGCTCAGAAGTACATCCCACTTACGCTCATCAATACTTTAGGAAACACTGTTTCTTTAGTTAGTAGATATTTGATCAGTTTATATCCAATTAATATTTAATCTTCATCTGCTTATTCCCATTAGCAGTCATGGGTACTAGAGCCTATCCTAGTAACTCTGGGCCTTAAGCTGGGTAGACCCTGGAGAGTGGCATGCACAGACAGACACATTTATATACATACCATTTAAAATAAATCAAATCACTAGTTACTTATTTACTTTGGATATTTGTCATCAATCAGTAGTATAAAAAGTTTAAAGAGTGTTTTTTTTTGTAAGGAATTCATAATTTTAATTGTAACTCTACAATTTTGTGACAAGCTGGCCCCTGTCCAGGGTGTACCCCGCCTACGGCCCAAAGTTACTGGGATAGGCTCCAGTCACCCGCGACCCCTAACGGGAATAAGCGGTAGAAAATGAATGAATGAATGAATGAACTCTACAATTTCTATAGAGGTGAATGTCCTGCAGTGTGGCTTTTTTGCCTCACCAAAGGACATTTTGCAGTTTAAAGTTAAAATAATAAAAAAAATGTCACATGACATATTTTTAAAACTTCAAAGGTTTTGTAGTAGGTCCTGTGTTGAACTGCTGACAGAATATTGGTGGAGAAAACATTAATGAGTAAAACTTTTCAGCTGTTTACAGAAAAAGTGGGCGCCATGCTGGAAGGCTCTATTGGACTTTTTTTTATGTTAAAAATATGAATGTTGAATGTATTTACTTGGTAATGGTAAAACAACTAGAGCTCAGTACCATTAAATGATACCTTTGTGGTATCATAAGAAAAGTTAAAATACTAATATATATATATATATATATATATATATATATATATATATATATATATATATATATATATATATATATATATATATATTAGTATTTTAACTTTATCTATATATATATATATATATATATTAGTATAGTATAGTACCAAGTTTCAATCTAGTGGGACCTTTAATGTTCCTTTGCAAGAATCAAATAAGATAGAAAAGGTATCATTCAGGTACCGGCACCAAAAACCAGGTATTGTTTAAGTACTGGTATTGAAAAAATCTGAACAAAACCCAGCCCTAAAAACAACTAAATAACTCTGCTTTAAAGTCACTAACCCAACTGTTTAAAGGTTGAAGTCCTATTACCACATTTGTCTTTTGTAACACTGATCAAAGGGATTCTCCTATTGTGAGTCACTAAAAGTAAATTCAAAGGGAAGCAGAGACTGACAGAGCAGAAAAGAAAACGGTAATCTGAGACACTCACGTTCACACGCGTCCCCCTTCTGATGAAATCCAGCTCTGCAAATACATTTCCCAATGGGCACCAGCCACTCCCCTTCAGCGCTGCAGTGCATCTTGGGAGAGTTATCGGCCTCCTCCTCAGCGTCACTCACACACACGCCCTCCACCTCCACCAGTGAGCTGAACTCCGAGCCCGTCACCGTGTCCGGGAAGGTGGCCAGGTTCTCGATGATGGACCAGCACTTTTTGTAGTAGACCTTAACCGAAACCAGAGCGATACAAGCGCCCACATCCTGGAAGGCCAAGTAGAATCCTCGACGGGACAGAGGGCCGATGATACGCACCTCCGTGTTCAGCTTCATCTTCCTCTCCCCCAAGTCGCCCTGAGTAAAACTTTCGTCCGCTGCGATGGTGTCTATTTTGACGTACTGGGTCTCCCGTAAACCCCTTCCCACCTCCGAGTCAGTTTCTTGGTAATACAAGTTGAAAGTTTCCTTGCAGGAGCCTACCACTCCAGGCAGGCTGTTACAATCCCTCAAGGTGAACTTCAACTCCACAAATATTCTCTGCGCATCGCCCTTCTCTATCCAGTTAGTCCGCAGCCAGTTGTTCTGATTGGGCTCCATGACTTTGCACACCTGGTACGTGCGGATGGGGGTGTAGTTCTCGTCCAGACCACTGATCTCTTCCCACTGCAGCAGCAACAACAACAACAACACACAGACACAGTTTAGGACTTGTTTAAAGGAATGGGATTGAGCAGAAATATGAGAACACTGCTGTATCTCTGCTGTCAATCATGATGTTAGGTAAACCTGGAACTAGAGAATGAAAATACAAGCTGGACAGTAAAATAACAGTATCAATAATAGATCACGCAGGAGTTTGACATTCTCTGCAAGACGGTTTAAGAAAAGTTCAGGGTTTACAGAGTTTTTATTTTATTTTGAAATACATGTTTAAAAATTGGCAATGGCATAAATATAAAGAAATAACTAATTTGTGATAAATTTGGGCAAATGCAAAAATGTCTATTTTATGCTAAATCGACTTTTCCTCTCTTGCTCCCATGTTACAATGTTGACATAGATATAGATATATTTATGGGCATAAAAAAAGAGAATGAAAAGATAGTTCATTAACACTTACTCTGTGTTAGCCAGTGTTGTAAAAGTTTGACATGAAAATAATTAGCTACACTAAGAATCCCTTTTTGCTGCAGATCTGAATATGGATCTCCCACATTGCAGGGGGTATGTGGAGTTATATGATAATGTATACCTTTATAAATTTGGTATTCAAAGACTGAAATAAACCTAAATCAGGACTAAGACTAGAGAGGAATGTGACACTAAAGAGAGACAAACAGGGACTAAACCAGCACTAAATCAGGTCTAAAACCAGGACTAAACTAGGTCAAAAACCCAAACTCAACCAGGAATAAACCAGGACAAAACCATGAACAAACCAGAACTAAATTAGGTCTAAACCAAGACTCAACCATGCCTACAACCGGAACAAAACTAAGACTAAATCAGGACTAAACCGGCAATAAACCAGGTCAAACCAGGAATAAGCTGTATCTAAACCAGGACTAAACTTAAACAAATCAGGACTAAACCAGGACAAACCCAGGTCAAACCAAGACTAAACCAGGACTATAGAGAGGAAGGTGACACTAAAGGACAAAACAGGGACTATACCAGGACTAAACTAGGTCTGAAACTAGGACTTAACCAGGTCTAAAACCAGCACTAAACTAGGTCAAAAACCGGAACTCTACCAGGACAAAACCATGAATAAATCAGGTCTAAACCAGAACCAAATTAAGTCTAAACCAAATCTAAACCACAACTAAATTAAGACTAAACCAGGACTCCAAAATGCCTAAAACCAGAAGAAAACTAAAACTAAATTCGGACTAAACCAGGACTAAACCAGCAACAAACCAGGTCACACCAGCACTAAACTAAGGCTAAACCAGGACTATAGAGAGAAACATGACACTAAAGGAGGACAAAACAGGGCCTAAACCCGGACTTAGCCGGGTCCAAACCAGGACTAAATAAGGTCCAAGGAGTACACAGAACCACAAAGGACGGGAAACATTGGTCTACAGGACCCGTGACATTGGTCCAATGGTGGTTTGCGCGAGTATCCATTATGGTTGCCACTAAATATCCAATTCCATGAGTTGCAAAGACATGGTTATATTACAATGGCAATACTACAACTTCCATAAAATGGTTGGAGGGAAGTGTGTACAAATATATACTGTATGTGAAAAATATGTACTGGGAGAACACAGGCCATGATATTCTCTGGGCATTTATATCTTTTGACCTAACACTGTTGAGTCTAAAGTGAACACTGTCAACGTAAGGTGTCCAATCAGAGTAATGGCAGCAGGCTGAGAGCTTTAATGAACACATGAAGTGCAGCCATTGCAGTGAGAGCGCTACATAATAATCCAGTGCGGCGCAGCAGTGAATGGAGGGAGATTAGACGCCGTTATCGCGCACAAACATCTTTAAGGATGATTGTGCGGCCTTTATCTGCTCCTGCTCACATAATTTATTTAAAAACTTTACTGGGGCTTGCTTTTAATGAGTGGAGCAAGTGGTTTCGCTGCAGGCCCTTGCCTTTGTGCTAGAGAATGTTCAAACACCCAAACGTGCCTTATTAAACTGTGTTTCCTGAGATGTGGGCCAGGAAGAGACGGCCCGGGACAGCACTTACCCCATTGGGAGGATAGGAGATCCACTCCAGTTCTGTCTGCTGAGCCTTGGAGTCCAGCAAAATCACTGGTGACAGGAAGGCGAGCGGGGGAACAGAGAGAGGCAGGTGGTTAAATCTCACAGGGACACTGACACATTTAGGTAGCACTTTAAATGAGACACTTTCAGGAGAATCTGCAATTAGGTTATCAATGAAGCATGGTCTAACTCATCTGATACCAATAAAATTGTGTTAAAACAGTTTTTTTAGACCTGCTGACCAAGATCAACTCTACACGCCGACTGTATTTTTAGATGTTTGTAGGCTGTACTTCATTCCTGCTAACACGGTATGAAAATACAGAAGCACATTTTCTGTGGTGGTTTCTGAGAACGAAAAAAAGGAACAACATTTTTATCCTGCAGATTTTTAAAGTCATGTACTGAGACTTCAAATAGGTATTACTTTTTTATAACAAGTACCTTATGATTTGTATGCACTTTAGGTTAGGATAGCTTTCTCTGAGCTGTCTCTGCCGTATTGTATTGTTCTTTGTTGTATTGTTTTGTTATTCTGTACTGTCTATGTCTGTAGTGCTGTGTGTATATTTTCTTCTATGTCTGGAGCTATGGACGGAAATTTGCATTGTGGTAAATCCAGCGTATTTACGGCAGTTTAGTGTGAACGCATACAGAAATTATACTGTACATTCATTAATATGCACTGCCCCATCCAAATAAATCAATAAAAGAAATGAAACTGTAACGCAATCCATATGACAGTAGTTCTCAAACTTTTTTCAGTTACGTACCTTGTGATATACATGTTTTACAGCAAAGTATCCCCCAGGTATAGCTTAAGCATTTTTGAAAAGTATACATTTTATTCTATGTATAAAAATCTTAGCATTAATGTTATTTTTATAATGATGTTTACTTATTCTTGGGGTTATCATATCCCTGGTTGCGAAATAAGACTATATGAGACCAAAAGGTTGCATTCATGTGATGTCACAACATTCAGGGTGTATAATATGAGACTGATGTAGAGGCAAGTAAGAATTCTATGATAGAATTTACTACAAATGATTGAAAATCCAAATCTCTTGGTGTGGTTTATACACAATATCTCTGCAAATACAGGTCTTATCCACAAAAACTGGAATTAAGTTTAACATCTTGTCTGTCAGCACACAAGTAAGTGAAATGATTTTTTTTTACTATAGCGTCAAAAAGTGGTCATATTAGTCCATCACACAGGCCTGATTGGTGTAAGCAGACAGGCCATACAGTGAGCTTGTAGACCCATACAGAAAATTATTTTTGTGGACATTTGTGGATTTTCTGTTCAGTTATTTCTTTTAAAATAGTGTTCTATAACCTCTTCTGGTCTTTGCTCCATCTGAGTTTTAGACATCATCAACCTCTAGAACATGAACGCAACCTATTGCTGACCAAAATGTAATAGTCATTGCTTCAAACATAATTTCATCAGACTTTTTTTCTCCCAAACTTCATGTAGCCTATTTTAATAAATGTAATTAATGGTTTATGGCCAAAGTAGGCTGTCTCCTGCCAAACTGTGAGCTTGGCCTCCTTTCTTATTTTTCAATACTCCTAAAATAAAGCTCACTTTGTTTGTTGCAGTACATTTTTTAAACACATAAATACAAAGAACATCACTGATTGTAACTGTGTTATAGTGACTTGCTACGGTAAAAGTAAGCACCAAAGGCTGTAGAGGCTTTGTCATTTGTCACCAATAAAACTGGAAAATAGGATTTCACTTGGAGTTTAGTGCGAGTGGGTCTCAAGTCTCTACTGCGTGTGGCTTTCCCAAAGTTACACAATACATCCAGAGACATTATTTAAACATGGAAATAATTTATAGGTGCCACTTTTTATTTATATCTAAATATGAGCGTGGGAGCAGCCTGGTGAATAATCAGTTTAAAGCAGTAATAGCCTTGTTGTAAAGTGGTAGCCACATGGGTACAGTATATATATCCGTGACCTCGTTTCCGCGGCTGCAAACACGCAATAAGTAATGCACTGCAGCACAGGGGCAACTTTGACTGACGTTTACGCATCGCTCTCGCTTTTATTCAACTCGTAGCAGAGGACGCACGGCGCGGTTAAGGTCAAAGAGAATTTGGGTTAAAAATGTGGCACAAGACTGATAATGAAAATGAAAAAAGAAACGATGAAGAAGCGGCTGAAATGTGGGGTTTGTAGCAAAAACGTAGCAGGTTGTTTCAGACGGAAGCCCAGTACGGCGTCTGGAATGAAGTTGTTTTGTGTCAGCAGCCCTTTCTCTCGCGCGGAGACGTGGACTGCGCGGTGCAGAAATAATTAAAAAAAAAAACGCTCAAATGTATGAATTATGTGTAGATGTAAAAAGTATTCACAACTGACAGCGGATTCCCCTGTCGTAACGTAGTAATAAATCAATCGAGAGCGCGTCCCCTCGCTTTATCCATAAAATGATAAATAAGTGAAGTGAAATAACGACGAGATGGGACATGAGTAAAAAAGTGTCTGCTTAAACAAATGAAAAAATGGCTCAAATGAATAATAGCAGCCGCAGCTACATTTGTCTGACAAAGCTCCGTGTCCTCGCTTATGTTCGAGCCCGGCCAGTACGCTTCCAATCCCGGGACACCCCAAGGCAGGCAGTGAACCCCGTGCAGTGCGCTCTCACACGCGGGGCTCCAGTCTCCAGGAGCCAATGCCGCTGACGCCGATGCTGCCTCGCTATCGATCCCTTGATGGACTGTTAATCTATACAAAAGCAGGGTAGTTACGCGGAGTGACTTGGGGAAGAAACGCTGCCTTTGACGTGCGTAAATCCGAACGAAACATACTGTGCGTAATCCCAGTCAAATGCGAAGTAAAATAGCCACCGTCCTCTGCCACGGAGAGACAATAATCCAGGTCCAAGTGACACCTCGTCGAACTCGGACACCTCGCCGTTCCAAAACTTTCGGAACTTACCTTCCTTGGGGTTCTGTGCTTCCCCGCATCGGACGTGACAACACGCGTAAAGGCATAGTGTTATAATCCACAAACACGGCTTGGACGCAGACAGCATGGTGGCCATTCGAGGAGGCTTTTTTTTTTTTTTTTTTTTTTTATCGTAGAGCGTGCGTCGCGTTGCCACCGTCTCGTGTGCTTCCCATTGACGACTGTACAGCGGCTCTCTGTACAACACTGTGCTGCTGCTCCACTCAAATAGCGACTGTGCACAGAGGAGGGCACTTCCAACCGTGCTGTGTCAGTCAAACGGAGGGGCACGGGGCGGGGCCAATCGGAGCAGGGCAGAGGGACACGTCACAGAAGCGCAGGGGCCAATGGGAGGAGAGCAAGGTGGATGAGGATTTTTTTTTTCTTTCTTTTTTTTTTTTTTGGTTTTAGGGCAGCTAGGAAGCGTTGGCACAAGTTGGAGCAGATATTTCTGGTTTGTTTAGAGAAAGGGTAAGAGGTGCTCCAGTAGAGTTTGGATAAACACACATCTCCCACAGCGAAGGGGCCAGCAGACTGTGGTCCGAGGGTCTCCTCAGGAAACTAACGCAGCTGCACACTTCAGTTTTCTCTGTATGTTTTTATGTATGTGGCTCTTATGAAGAATGGGTTCATTTAGACATGGAAGAGGAGTTTTATAATAACCACCTCTGTCCTCAGTGTGTGAGTCCTGACCGTGAGGAAGCGTCAGGATTAATGCCACAGAATAAGCAGCACATTTAATTTGCCCTAAAAATTACAGGCTAAAAATACAGAGGATCGGCCTCTTCTCAAGTGACCCATAATGCAAAGCTGCGCAAGTTTTACAAAGACAGTGTCCAAGGCTCAGATCTGACCACAGGGTAGCCCAAAATATGTACCTGGCCTTGAACATAAAATGTAATAGAACAGAAAAAATTAACAAAATATAAGATTCCTTCCACAGACTAAAGACACACATGCATAGGTGAAATCGCCCTAAATCTAGGCCAAATCAGTGTGTCACTCCTGTGACTGTCAAGTGTGTACACTGCCTCAGGCCCATAGTTACTGGGACAGTCTACAGCCACCATAGACTCAAACAAAATATTGAATACACAATACCTTAATCAAAGTATGTTGTTGTTGTTGTTGTTGTAAATAATGTTTGAAATAATAATATTACAGTAGGTGCACGGTGGCAGAGCGGTTAGCGTTCTAGCCTCCCAGCAAGGAGGTCGTGGGTTCGAGCCCTGGGCGGACCAATACACACCATTGTCTGTCTGTGTTCGTCTCTGTGTCAGCCCTGCGACAAGCTGGCCCCTGTCCAGGGTGGACCCCGCCTTCGGCCCCAAAGTTACTGGGATAGGCTCCAGTCACCCGCGACCCCTAACGGGAAAAAGCGGTAGAAAATGAATGAATGAATGAATATTACAGTAATAATCAGTAAATGCAGCTATCATAATATTAACAATAATAGTCTAATAATGTTTATCTGTTTTTGTTTTATTTATTTATTTTAGAACCCAAATCTCAGAAATGTTAGGATGTTTTTAAAATTTGCAGTAGCAGGCATCAAATTTGAAATAAGCTCATTTTGTGCATAAAAGTGTAAACATCTGTTATGTTATCTTTGTTCTATTGTGAATAAAATATTGGCTTATCTGATTTCAAAGTCTTTAAGTTTTCATTTTATTCAAATTTAAAAAACATCCCAACATTTCTGGAATTTGGGTTGAATGTAAATCAGAAGACTCAACATAAAATCACACAGTAGAACTCTGAAAGGCAGAACATGTTACTATCTTATGAGAACACAAAACTTGAATATCTGGGATATTTATTTGAGAAAAGGTCCATAAAGTGAATTCATTAAATATAACCAGTTTATTAATGAGTCATGACTTGTTAAATACAAAAAGCTTACATTTCATGATGACAGAAGTGTTGTCTATAATAGATGAGTAATGAGACAATGTCGAACTATTACTTCATATACAAAAATTTACAAATTCTAAAGCTCTATCATCTCACGTCCATACCTCTGTGCATTAATGTTTATATGGTTCTGTATCTGACACTTGCTACATGCAGAGCAGACTTCCTCTATGCTTATAGTCTGTCTTCAGTCCAACTTCTCTAGAGAACTGGCCAGACCACTTTAGTCTCCATCTGAATGCAGAGCAGAGAGCAGAATTACTGAGCCCACTGCGCTGTGAGGCATTCAGATCGTCTGGGGATTTAGAAGTAGGGCTAAAAGTTAAGCTAAATGCTAATAAACACTGCTTAATATAATGAAGCTACATAAAAGTATCAGGTTTCTTACAGTCAAGGAAAACCTGGAAAAGTCATGGAATTTTAAAATCAGTGGCGTGTAGGCTATAGGTCAGTAAAATTTGTTGATTTTTTTTTTTTTTTTTTTTTTTTTTTTTTTTTTTTTTCCCCAACTCACTGATTTCCAATTTTACCAAATGAAATTGCAGCAGAAGTTTCTATTGCACCACACTGGAAAGTCAAAGTCATTTCAATCGGTTCAATCGGTCAATTCGGTTCTTTAGTCAAAAGTTTTGGAAAAGTCATGGAAAATTCTTGGTGTAGTCAAGTTTTTCACAACTTTTCCAACATGATAGACCTAAACAATAAGAAAAAGAAGGTAGCCAGTGACAGATAGACCATAAGGTGTCTTTGCTGGTCTAAAATATCTAACTCCAAACACTGGACTGATCTCCCGCTTTATCAGAGTATGCTGTATACATTCAGCAGTAGTCGCAAAATTAAACAACAAAAGACAGTGAAGTTCTCGCTCATTCTCAAGAGCCACAGCTGTAACTATGGCCCACAAATACAGATGATGAAGAGTGAACACGCAGGCAGGCCCTCACCTCAGGCTCTGTGCACTCCGCTGCCGGTGCTCTGTGTTTGTTTGTTACCTGTTTATTATGCAGATTGGTGCTAATCCGCGGTGCCCTTGATGCACAGTGTGTCAGTGACTGGTCTGCATGCTCTGGATGGATGCTACCTCCTGAGAGTCTGTCTGAGTCACTCCAGTTACCTGAAGTCTCTACTCTGAACAAAACATTAACCCTCATAGTACTAAGACTACTGATCATTTTATTTGTACCTAAATTAGGAGAGGAAAGAGAGTTTAGAAATATATTTATACATGCACACGCTTAAGCATAGGCTGAATATAAAAATATTAATATTTGCATAGTTTTACAAACACCAGCTATTTTGAGACCAACATGAAGAACAAAACATTTCCCAGAACATGTTTTATTTGCCATATAGTAGAGGATTATTAGCCTGGTGAGCCAGTCCCTCCTACTTTATTTTCAAAAGCAAGAGTCTGGTTCCTCATGCAGAGGGAACTGTTTCTCTCCGGTCGATTTGGAACTGGCCTATCACAACTGCTTATCTGCAGCATGTCTTATGAATGCGGAAGATAATCTCCTCTCAGCAATAACCAAAATGGCGCCAGAGTGAATTTAATAACTTCTTTGACCTAATTAACAGCGTTTTGTGCTTTTCTTTATCACTTGATCATTCTGCTGAAGTCCTCATTGTTGTTCAGTCCTCTGTGAGATTATTTTATTTGTCTTGTTTCCATTTTAACAACAGTAAAGTCCTGTTGACGTCCAATGTATGTAGCCACATTCAAACAAACCCAACTGGCTTCTGCTGCTGTTTCCATTCAGAAATAAGGACAGAGCTCTTCATACTACGCCATATTCTGGTGTTTTATGGCAAAAAACAGCAAACTGCCATGTTTGTTTAGGTCAGTGGTGCACTGCTTATGTCCTGCCCTTTGTTTCTCTGATTGGCTACTCTAGCTGTGAAAGTTCCGCCCATAGAAACGAGACATATGCGAATGGATACCAGACTAACTTCATTGTATAAATTAGGAAAAGAGTTTGTCTGGCCGGCCAGGCAAGAAGACTAACGCATGATTTTCTTTTCTATTTTATTCTCTACTGATCTTCAATAACTACAGTGAACATTTACACAACTTCTAACATAGTGAGTTTGACATTGTGTGAAATGTAATATGACCTACATAAGCAAAGCTAATGACAATGCTAATCAGTTTTAGTAGACATAATTTATTCCTGATATTTTTCAGTGATATTCAAACAGCCCTATTCTCCAACATGTCAAAGATTTTTGTCCAGTAAGTGTTGCATGTTTAATCCTAACCGTAACCCTAAATCTAAAAGTCTAAAAGTGAATGAAGCAGGTTCATCCAAGCTGAAAGATAGGGCTGTAGTAGTAACAACAACAACAACAACAACAACAATAATAATAATAATAATAATAATAATAACTGTTTTGGAATTATAGCATTGAAACTCTCTCTAAACACTGACAGAGAGTCATTTGCATCAAAGTTTACACCAACCTGAATCCAGGAAGTGCTCCTGCATGTTTCTAAAGCCCACACACTGTCATCAGACTCATTCTGATCATTTCAGCGTTTAAACCTCTGTCACTACAAAGCAGTCAGCTCATTTATCTATGTTAGCCTAATGTCGCTCATAGCTGTGCTAATTAACCATTTTTTGCTCTGTCCATTCCCCACCGTTGCCAGCAGGGGGTGAGAGACACCTAATCCAAGCGTTTTCTGCAAAGTAATAGCTCCCAAAAAGAAGATATTTTCCACATATACATGATTTTAAAATATAAAATGTGACATACTATAATGCATAGGTGTCCAACAGTATTTCAAAAAGCCTAAAAGTATAATAATGGGCCCTTAAAATGAACCATGATTGAACATAAATCTGTATTTTTGGCACAGTCCTATGTAAGATTGAAGCACGCTTAGCCCCTGCTATGCACTTCCAGACATACTAGTTCACTCTGAATGTTAAATGACAATAGTCCACTCCACAAATGCAGCAACCTGCATCAACAGCTACTTAATAACATCTCGAAGAGCACTTTTCATTTTTCCATTTCAAATTCCACTGAGTCAAGTGTTGCCACCAGGAGCACAGGGGCCACCAACCTGTGGCTGTGGGAAATTACAAACTCTCTCTCAAATCAATAACCACTGTCCACAAGGATTTACAGCTCTGTACAGGCCTGAAGACGGAGATGATCAGACCTACTGCTGCACAGAAGCCTGGAGTTCTAACAATGTAATACATTTTAAAAGATACTGGTGCATGTTTAAAGGGGATATATTCTGCTTTTATTCATAATTTTAAACCAATCTTTTAAACCAATTTTACAGCCTTTAACCCTTGTGCCCCAATTTTAAAAAGTTGCATTGTTACTGTTAAGTGACAAAAGTATCCCCCATCACAAAACATCATAAAAAATATGTATATTCATATATTTTCTCTACTTGTTTTTTGCAAAAATCTTGTGCCCTGACCATAAATACCAAATATTAAATTATTTTCAGAATTTTAACCCAAGTTATGCCAGTGTATGTAATACCATCTTAAAAAAATAAAATAAAATAAATAAATATTTTTAAAACTTAATTATTTTTAATGTTCTCAATATAAAGTGGATTTTTTTAGGTGGGGTTATTACAGCCATGGGTATGTCAAAAATTACCAACATTTATTTTTATACAATCAAAAAACTAACTCCCATAAAAACCCATTAAAACTAGTTGTAACTTTTGGTTACTACAAAAAAATCCCAAAAATGTATATATTTTTATGATGTTTTGTTGATGAGGACACTTTTTTATCACTTAACAAACTGTCACCACTGTAACAAATTAAATTAGAGAGTGTAAGTTTTATATATATATATATATATATATATATATATATATATATATATATATATATATATATATATATATATATATATATATATATATATATATAACAACTTTGAAAAGGGCACTTTTGTCTTCACTGGGACTAACACTATTATCAGATCAGCAAAAGGCAGCAGAGTGCAGAGTGTTGTGGTCTTTTGAACATGATCAAAGGAAAAAAAGCACTTCACTTCCTTAAACTTTGTGTTTCCATGATGCCATTACTGAATAAGTGGAAAATGTCTACGAGGAATTAGTAGAAACAGAGCTGTACACCTTTCTTTTTCTTTTTTTTTTTTTTTTTTTTTGATAAATGAATGAGGACACACTGGATGTAGAGGGCTTGTTGATTGGTCAGTGCTTCCTGGGGTGGGCAGGGGTGGAGGTTCATGGACCAAGCATTCTTAGGCCTCAGGAACTCAGCACCAGAGAATACAGGATTACTCAGACAGGTGTGAATGAAACAAGACACAACTCCGGGTATGTTATTGGTGAGAGAAGAATATTATAACATGGGAGAAAGAGAAAAAAAAAAATCATAATCACCTTCTACGTGTATTATTTTTTTTCTTCTGAGTAGCATTTCCTGTGTCTGGGCTTCTCTTGCTTGTTTAAAAGAATCCCACTGAACATCCTGACTGTCACTGTCAACCTAATATATGTCTCCAAAGCGGCTCTAACACTTAGCTAATGAGAAGTATGCTGCTAAACTGGGAGCTGTCTGATTCTGCTCTTTGAGGGCAACCTAAACACGCTGATTGTTGCCATGGATCGGGCTAATTAAAGCCATCCTGTTCTCCTCATGCGGACTGACACTGAGCATTAGCCGTATTATGTCTGACAGTAATGAAGCTGCCACCGTCTCTTGCCTTGTTGTGACCAAATTGAGTTGCTAACTGAGCAAAGTGCAAGACAGCCATGTGTCAAAGGGTCATTACAGCCACTTAGACACCGCTGCATATGTCGGCGTGTACAAGTGTGCGTCTGGGGAGGCCCTTTCAGGATTATTCTGCTCCTACGTGCTGCCTGCCATGACTGCATCACATTAACCTGTATCAACAAGACCTGAGCTGTTTATGAAGAATGCGTACTCCACCGCCTGTCAGCAAGAACATACTGTGTATAATTTCATAATTCCTTACACACAAAGTACAGTTGGCCATTCCCTGGTCTTTGGCGTATGTGGTGGGCCCTCCGGTGAGTGAGGAAACATGTCCAAATGTTCACATATCTGCACTGTCTGACTGAAGTTACTAATTATGCTGTTGATGGGCAGGCTGTTTGTCAGTTTTTCATTTGAATATGAATTTATCTTAATAAACAGAGGGATCAGTGGCAGAGAGCTTAGTGCTCTTGCTTCCTTAATATTAAATGTGAGATTGATCATGCAGCTGGCCGTTACACAAACTCTCTAGCTGGAATCTGCATGTCCTCCCTGTGTTACTGGTGGCTGTGTTATTAATGACTCGAAATTGCCTCTAGTAAATTAATGTGGGAGTGAATGGTTGTCTGTCTATGTCTCTGGGTGTACCCCTCCTAAGGCCCAAAGTTACTTGTATAGGCTCCAATACCAGCGACACTTAATGGGAATAAATGGAATAAAATGAATGAATGAATAACAGAGAGGCATGTAACAACCAATAATGTAATAATGGCCCATAATGCAATAACTTGCCAATATTGTAATACCATTTTTGAGCCAATAACATTGACTATGTAACATCCAACTGAGATACTAACAAAACATGAAAAATCTCTTGGATAAGAGACAAAACATTAAAACTCTAAAAACTAAGTCCAGATGATTTATTTTTAAATGTTTTTGTTGTGATTTAGACAGGTTAATAACTAAGGGTTTTCACACCAGACCTAAGCACATTAAAAATATTCTGAATAGAAGATTTTGTACAAGGAACAATTCTTAAACTGGCTTTCACAATTAAATTAACAATGCCATCCAATAAACCTATTTCTGATGAGAAAACTCCGCAAAACTGCAAATAAAGTAAAAAAGAAAAGAAAAGAAAAAAGAAAAGAAAAAAGAAAACATCTTATTTCCAAGAAATGCAGTCCTATTGATGTAATAATACAATATAGGCTGCCGTTATTACATTTTCAAAGGATTTTTAAATACTAGGCCAGTAATGTAATAACTTATTAAATTATGAGCAAGTTTTTACGTTATTGGCTTTATTACATTGCCAAAATTATTACATTAATGGGCAGGTATTACATTATTGTCCATTATTACATTGTCGGTTACTACAAGGCGCCAGCAGGCACATTACTGTATATGTAAATTTATTGGCAACAACACTACAAAAGGCAGCTGGACGTGTGGTTTATGTATGTGCATGTGCCTATGTTCTTCATTAACTTTCACCATAAAAAAGAATGACATATGCTGCTTTGATTGGGTTTACAGTTGGTCAATATTCATGTTCCACACTTCACAGACTGAGCCCAGGTTCTAACCTTGTCTCTGGTCTGGTCTGTTGGTGTCAGACAGAAGCAGCAGGACACCCCTCCTCCCAGGCCTCTGTCCGTCACAGATTAGAGACCAAAGACCTGCTGCTGCCAAACAATGTACTGTGCTTATGAATGCTGAGGATTACTGATTTTTTTTAAATGCATACAGACACACATAGTGAAGGCAATTTGATGACACGGCAGTATAGTGGTGCATAATAGTAATATTAATAATTTGTTGCACTTTTTCCCTGTGTAACTAGAGCTGTCATTTTCTCTATTAAGCTGTTAATTAAAGTTCAATAAGGTGTGTAGTGCAAGCTGTAGGAGCTTGATGATAAAGCCGATATTACAATATTAAGGATGTCTTAATTTTGTTAATGTTTAGACTTGTAAAATTAATTTTGTTAATGTTTAGACTTAGAAAAAAAATATTTCTATTCCTTCTTAATATTGTAGACAAATGAGCAGCAGAGACTTTACCTGCTACACAAACTCCAGTCATTTGGTGTCAATGAGAAGATCCTAAATGTTTGTTATTGTTCATTTACTGAAAGTATTTTCACTTTTTCCTTTACTTGTTGGTTTGGTGGTCTGTCAGTGAGAGATAAGAACAGCCTGAATTGTCAAAGCGTGTTCAAAGATCACTGATGTCCAGTAGAAAGACCTGGCTTCACTGTGGGAGAGTCAGGTCATCAGAAAAGCTGGACCATAGACCAAAAAATAGCTGTACTTTAATGTCCTCAGGCCGGAGTTATCACATAGCATACCAAAACAAGTCGTTATTCCAAGTCCTGTATTCCATCTGCAATCTGATTACTGATTCTAGAAATAATTCTAAATCCTTTAACTTTTATTGATCTGTTATTTCATTTTAACTGTTTTATTGTTTCTAATTCGCTAAAGTCAACTCCTATCTGGTTTTATTCTATTGATAATTCTTAGGAGCACATTCATTTTTGTGAACTTTACACCTACACAGCTTTGGCTCTGCTTTGTAAGATATGTGTGAAGTGCATGGCATATGCTTTTGATTCTGATTCTTTTTCCTTTCTTTTTTCACAGTAACTGGTTCAGTTTGAGGGAGTGCACCTCCTAAACTGACCTTTGAAACCAACCTCTGAAATCTAAAGAGGGAAGCGGTCCTTAAAGGTTGATATAAGACCCAACATCCTTGTCCTGGATGAAAATGGGAATCAAAAGCATGTCTTGTTGTCTGTTCTTCACATGCTAAGCTAAGCTAATTTGGTAACATTTGCATTAGGTCCATTTACAAAACAGTGTTGTAGCTTCAGACTGGGCTAGAAAAACGAGCCACGTGACGATGCTGGCTGTAGAAGGGAATATAGATCTTCTTACAGTGGAGCTCTGAGGTTGAAGCTTGTTATATCTTCCCTTACTTGACTCATGTTGAATGTTTAAGTGGTACCGTAGCTGCTATGATCGAATAAAGATTTTCTTAGGCCCTTTCAGTGGAAACAATGGAACAATGGAAACCGCCAGTTTCCTGAGCTAATGTTATGCAGTACTCCGTCTTGTCTGCTGCGTTCTTTGATTTCCTTTCTCTAAATGAGCTCCTCATCTGTGCTCTCTGCTGTGGATAATGGAACAAGCCAAATGATGAGCGGTGCTCACCATCCACAGGATAAAATAACATTTTACTGAGTGTTTTCAATTTAAAACAAGCTGCACAACTGCACCTCACATCTGAACCAGCTGAAGACCACTGGCCTGTTCCATGTTCTCTAATGATTCCTCCAGTGATCTACAGCACAAAACCAGTCCTCTTTGTTGGATATATATGGATACATATGGATACAGTTCTTAGTACAATATACATATTTTATTACCAATATTTACATTTATATTTGGTGTATGAAAACGTATACAATGCACCAATAAAGTGTCTGTGATGACAGACTAATTTCTGCTGGATTTGTCATTTGTAAAGTCACAAACAGTAACTAAAATCTATGTCTTGCTCAGGGCAATGCATTGGCTTCTGATTGTCTGCACATTCTGACCAATGACGTTGCACTACTCACAGTTATGGGTGTATTTCAGGTTTTATAGCAACTATGGTTAACAATATTGTGTTCCTCTGATTGGACAAATGTATCTTGATGAGCAATATGGTCATTCAATGTCCTTGAAGCCAAAGTACTAATTAAGCTTGATAATATAACTGAGTAATGATAAGAAAATCCCGGGGGAGAGAGCAGGGAAAGACATACGGCAAAATGTCGGAGCCTGGAGTCAAGTGTCATTAATACAGGTTAAACAAGGTCATTTGGACAAGGTTTGTTTTAAGAAGACGTTTGACCCTTACTCCAAAGGGCTTAATCATTTCTGAGGTTAATATACTACAATATCAATCTTAGTATTGTGTTTGATTTTATGAAATGGGAGGCACTTTTTAAAATCAAGCTGTCTATCCACAACATGTACATGTCTATAATGACGACTTTATGTGTGTATAATGATGACTACATGTGTGTATAATGATGACTACATGTGTGTATAATGATGACTACATGTGTGTATAATGGCATCTTGATTGGGTTCCGTCTTGCAGTGGGTCGTCTTGATTCACAGCCCGTCTTACTGCCCTAATAAAACTCATTCCTGTCCACTGTCTTATGTCCACAATAATCTTGGTCTCCCCTGTCTCACTTTGCCTTCATGTAGAACTCTTTGCAAGGTGTTGTGGAGGGCAGCGTGTCCAAAATAACTTTCTTGAATGCTCTTGAACATAATTATGTGGTGCCAATTCTTCTTCGGGCTTCCTTGTTGGTAACTTTGTCCAACCATGTGATCTTTTGCATCTTTCTATAAGACCACATCTCAAATCTCAAATGCTTTTCAACGATCTTTCATTTTTTTTGAAATAGTCCATGTTTCTAAGCCATATGGTAATGTTGACCATACTTAACAGTGTAGAATTCTTGCCCTGGTCTTTAATAGAATTTGTGCATGGCAGTTCCGAGCCATAGAACAATCTAAATCTTGGCAAAAAAAAAAAAAAAAAAAAAAAAACACAAATAAAAACTTATGGGTCAGTTTTTTTTTTTTTTTTTTTTTTTTTCTTTCTTTGTACTCCCTGAACTGAATGGTGAGCTGGTAGTACTTTTTTTTTTTTCTCTTTATTCCCTGGAGAAAGGTTTGCTTATCCTTTGGACTTTGAACTAAACTACAGATCAACAAATAAAACTGAACTATAAAGAATCTTGAACTAAACAACCAGAGTTATTTGTGTATTCCTATTTACCTTAACCCAATTATTATTTAATATATTTTTTGCATCAAATTCTGTTCATTCACCCACAAGCTCCATTAAGAACTAAATTTTCTGAGTTCTAATCATCCAACTGTCATAGCCTACTCTCATTCCTTATTAATAAAATAAGCATTACAACTGACTCGTTATGCACTATTTTTGTACATTTCTCGCTATGATCCACACCAATGGACTCTTTCCATGACATTGCTTTCTGAAGTCCCCTTTTCATTGTTCTGTTCTTGAGTATCCTCCGCCCTGGCGTTTCTCTTGCAGCGTGAGTGATGTCAGTGCCTAATTAGACACTTAGCTCCATGATACAAACCATATTTTCGGTTCAGAAACATACTTGTGGTTGGCTGAAACATGCTGCGGCGACATTTCCTTGTGGTGACTGGCCGTCTAATTAGACTTCCCCGAGAGCCTGACATACAATTTGTCTTGTGTTCAGAGGAGAACAGCTGCGTGAGCGCTCCCAAGAGTTTATGACCCGACGATATGTATACATGACACCACCACATGGAAGAAACACAGCTCTGTAAGGAAAATTTAAAGCTCTTTTATTGTCTATAGAAGACAGTAAGTCAGAAAACATATGGGTATAGGACTCACAGTGAGAAGGTGCATGTCGTTCAGTATTCTGGCGCTGTCCTCGTGAGCAGCAGTTAGCTCCTGTCCCAGCGTCGCTCCTCTTCCCTCTGGGCTCAGATTACACATCTTCCACAGTCCCACACACAGCGCAGAGATGTTGGAGGAGCTGGAAGTGCCCAGCGCTGTAGAAATCTCAGGTTGTGGCAGGAACAAGTGGTCCGCAGTCGGGGGTCTGGGCTGAGCTCATGGTCTGCTGCGGACAGAGCTGGAATTATAATACAAAGTGAAGAATACACCAGAATATTAACACAGGTATGGACTCTACTCTTAAGGCATTCATAACAGAACCACTTAAATTAGAGCTCAAATACCAGGACAAAAGCCAGGGCTAGATTTAGGCAACCTGACCAGCCAAACTACTGAAGTTGTGCTACTTATCTGACCTTTTTGGAGCAAATGTGTAGTTTGTTAAAATAAATAGTCTTCATGCAATGTTTAGTTTATTTTCTAATGTATATTTTTCAAAAGCTGTTGTTTCAGAGGCGTATTGTTGATTTTCCATTTACCTCATGCCCCTCTTCTTGTGAAAGCAGATGAGAGTCAGGACATTTATTTATTTATTTATTTATTTATTTTTATTTATTTATTTAAAAGGGACAATGCACATTAATGAACACCAGTAAAAAAAATACATGTGTAAATGCGCTGAAGTTAGCGTACAGCTAATTTTCATTCGTAGTCCCTTGACATTTAAAACAGGACAAGACAAACAACAATTAAACAAAATTCAACAAATCATAAAAATTTCACATTCTAAACACTATGGTTAGGTGCTATCAAAATGCCCAAGTTTTGTGCGGCTTACAGCTGTTGCCACTGGTGGAAGTAAAAACTAGGGTGACCAGACGTCGTCCTCCTGTCCTCTTTTTGAGACCTTAAAAAAACATCCGTCTGGAATTTATAAATCACCCCAATATGTCTGGGATTTTCAGTCTACCATAGTCAAACAGCATTGTTGCACACCCAGTAGGCCTATGTTTGCCCCGGAATGCACCACGCCACTTCTGCGCATCCTTCCAGCATTTTGCGACTCATCACTTCATAGAGCACCCGACACACTTTCCCCCTTCATCCCGCCATGAGCCATGGTCGTGTTTTTGGAGAAACAAATGTGCTGCTTGGCTCCTTTCATTTCTGTCTCGCTTTTGTATGCATTGCGCACCTCTTGTTGCGTGCAGATTAAAGAAGGAAACTCTAAGCTAAACTCAAACAGAAACTGAACTAAATTAACAACAAAAAGAAGATGTGAGCTATAGTGTGCTCAGTAAAAGAAAGTAAAGCAGCTGTAAACAAACAGAGACTAAGGCACTCAATGGGATCAATTTGCGCTTAGTCCTTCCAATGTAGAAGCATCCACATGGGCACTCCAACCTGTAGATTACATAGGAGGTGTTGAAGTTAATGATTTGATATCATATTTTCAATCTGTGTTTATATGTGTAAAATGATTTGTATCCATCATATTGTCACAGTGGTTGCAGCTGCCACACTTAAAGCTTCCAGTTTTGGGCCCAAGCCATGTTTTTTGCTGTAAAGGAATAAGATGACTTTTTACCAGCTTATCACTCAGAGTAAAGCAGCTGTAATTGTCCCTGGTGCTGCTGATGCCTGGAGAGGCTGCATCAGTGCAACCTGCCCATTTAAAGCACTGCTCAAGACAAAATATTCATGTTTCCATCTTGGTCAGAACCCATTTGTGGCAGTATGCAGAGGCACTTGGGTCGCATGTGTCCAATAAAGGTGCAGGTGATTTAGAAGTCCATTTAAGTTCAGCACAACACATTACCACTGCCAAAAGTGAAAGTAAAAATACAATGCCGTTAGATACAAACATGGAGACATGCAGTCAAAAGAGGCCATTCAGGCTTAAAAATGAAGGCGTATAGTGCTGACGTTCAACCCTAATCTGTAACTGGACAGAGCTGACACCATTGATATAAAATTTGAAAAAAAAAAACAGAACAATGTACTAAACCAACTCTAAACCAACATTAAAATAAAACTAACCCAGAACTTTTATTTTGGCTCACATACAGAGAAACCTCCAGCAGGATTCCCCAGCCGTATCTGTAGGATGTGGGTCTCTTAATAGCGGTCCTGAGAGCCCGCCCAGACCCGGTCCGATGGCGCTGTGGCTACGGATGCAATTTGCTTCTTTTTATAGCTGTTAATGTGGCCGGCCGCTCCCAGAGGAAATCTGGAGTGTGGAAAATTCGACTGGTATTGTTGTGGGGCAGCTCACAGCTATTTGCACCTGACACCGTTTTGTTGGTATAATCACATTCCTGATGGAGACTGTCTGCGACGCTGGAGAAGTTGGAAAATGCAAAGCAGCAGAGAAAGAGTAATCATTCCATCCCAGATTTCCCCTGTGCTTAAACTCACACAGGCCTAGGGCTACAATTATGAAGATTGGTTCGTCTAGAGAGAAAGAAGTACAGTCAGAATCTACATTTCTGTGTGATCCAATTAGGCTTTTTAAAGAAGAACATTTCCTGATGTTTCTGCAGAGTTCTGTTGAGGACCACACTAAAGCACAGCACACAATAGCTGGGTCAATTTAGTTACAACTCTCCACTTGCACAGACCCTTGTACTGCTCTGATTATCACAAGGGTTCTACACGAGGCTGGTGTAGTCTGTCTTCTGACTCCTGTCACTTCATTATTAAACTGTCAGTACACATGATTTAGGAACTCTATCCAGTAGCAGCTTGGTCAGCCATCCTGATTCTTTTTATTCACTATACTGGTCCCTTGTGATTTATTTTTGGGGAGTAACAGAAATGGACAACCAAGAAAACAGGATGTATGTGAAGACTCTCACTCATCCAAGCTAATTGAATCACAACAAATGGTTAAAAAGAAGCCTCCTGGATTTAAAGTAGAAGATGTTTCACCTCTTATCCAAGATGCTTTCTCAATTCTGAAGATTAGACCTTAAAATAAATTCTATAGGTTCAGAAGATTTAAAAGACTTGCGGCGCACCTGGTCCAAATTAATTCTCCCCAATGGTGCAGGACTTGGTCTAAAGAGGCTGGACTTGGGGCTGGCACAAGTTCAAAGGTGGTGTCTGCTCTAAACTCTAAACCAATCACAGCAGCTCTGTCCCAGCTCCACTCGCAAACACTTTCATAAAATTTCACAGGCCATTCATTAATGGCCTGTGAAATTTTGTGTTTAATGTTTAAATATCAGATAAAAATATTTATTTTTTGTTTTCTAGGAAAAACTTAACTAATTTATTGATCCATTGTTTTAGAGATAAAAAAAAAAAAAAACAGTTGCTTAATATCCTATTAAAATATGAATAAATACTTACATTGCCATTTCTTATTGCCTATATTTTAAGAATGTAGCCTAATTTTAAATACACGCAGAAAAAAATACATGAATTTGTTATATTTTTTTCTCGGAATTCCTTTTTTCCAACGCCATCTTTCCTGCGTAATAGTGACCCAAAATAAACAGCAGCCTCTGCTGCACATTAGGCCTTTTCTAAACAAGAGCAAACACGGAGCCATTTTATGCAAACTGAACACATTTATCTGTCTTATAGATTTGGTTTACAAATGGGATAATGAAACAAGAAACCACAAGAGCTCAGTTATTTACATCGGGTTTTAGCTCTCGTCTCTGTATTCTGTCTTCAGCCCGTGTCTCTGTCTCCTTCATTAATTATCCTCGTGAACAGGGCATGATCCATACATTGCGGATGCGGAGGCTTTGCCTAATAATAATAATAATAATAATAATAATAATAATAATAATAATAATAATAATAACAAATCACTGCTTATGAGGGGGTTTCTCATGCTGCACACCATGCCCTAGATTTAGACCAAGTCGCCTCCTGACACACCTCACCTGTACAGCACCACGCCCTGCTCCGCTGGCGGTGAACTGGGCAGAGAGAGTCCACAATAATGTCAGATTACCTCTGTCTGCGTCAGGATCAGGCGTGCACCAGTTGGCAAGATAGGACATTTGATCTTCAAGTCTGATTTCTTTTTAACTGTTTGTTGTGATGCAAGAAAACAGGACAAAAACCCAACATACATACAATTAATTGACTAATTATGGAGCAACACAATGTGAAAAACATATAAATGCTTACATAAAACATTGCACAAAGACTAAAAGTTTATGATTATAAAGTGATTTCAGTGGAATGGGGTAGCCGCTGGGTAGGCTGCTGAAATCTGAGGACAGACCTAAACAATGGATTTTTGGATGTAGCATCAGTTGTAATATAGACCACAACGAATAAGGTTATATGCTGCTCCTTATTATTCTTAATATTTTAAACACAGACTTGACCATAAATGAACACCCTGAGCGACCTGCTTAACCTCCTACACCGCTGTTGCCTCAACTGCAATTACAACAATATCTTATAGAAAATTAGTTAACTGCATAACTCTAAATCTCCTTCTCCAGTGAGTCCGCTCTAACCTCCCTCTCCTCTGAGTGGCTTTAGGATGTTTTGCATTTGTCTTCCTTACAAAAAAAAAAATAGTTATTTAATACTAGAGATTATAAAACTCAGTAAGAGCTTTATTACTTAATTTCTCTGTGTAACATGAAGATGAATACTAACACATTTTGCCACTGCCCATGCATCTTATAGTCATTTGACATGTTACTTTTGTTGTGTTCTCATTTTGTTTGTCTGATTTCTGATAAACAACTTCGCAGGGAACGGCACTGAAACTAACAGGTTTTCGCTGCAGCTCAAAGAGAAAAGTGTTTGTCAGTTGTAATTCCAGGAGGGGCAGCTGCCAGACTCCAAACAGAGGGATCCAGCGTCTCCACTCACTGTTCACTGTGTCCTCACTGAAGTGGAAAGACCAAACACATGTGAAGACAGCGCTCCCAGTCCCAGTTTGATTTTTCTGTGCACATGAATATGAATTAACGCTGATGAGTTGTGTGTGCCCCAAACTGGACTGCTTTTATCAATTCATTTTGCATTAGTATAGGATAATTTCTGTTCATATAGTTCATTCACTAATAGTACAAGTCATATAGCAAACTTGTCTCAATAGATTTTGAAATTTAAATGCCTTTGAATTTTCACCACTGAATTGTTTAACACTGAAAAAGAATCAGAATTTTTTTGCCTCTGAATTTCAGTCACTGAAAATTCAGCATCTAATTTTCACTGTATTTTTTTTTTAGTGATCAAAATTTCAGAATAAAAAAAAGCCTTTAAAAAATGTGATGCATATATTTTCAAGTCCTCATATTGGATTGGCCAAATTCAGTTTAAAATACACCATAAAAAATTTGCATGAAACGTCTGTGTCATTTGCCCCATTTGTACTGGAAGCACTAGTTGCCATTCATGTGCACAACGCAAACAGAAATGTTTTTGGCAAGGTATTTTTGTTATTGTATTATTTAACTAATTTAAATAAGCTGTACTTGATTTTAACAAGCGAGACAATAAAAATACATATTTTTTTTAGTCTTAAAAAAATCTGTGATATAAATTCAAAGGCATTTAAAAATCAAAATCTGATGAGACAAGTTTGTTTCCCTACATGTATGTTAGTTGCACTTGAATATACTTATATATATATATCTTAATGCAAAAAGAAATCCATATACCGTATATGTTTAAATAAAGAATGTCACTTAATGCCAATTTATTCAAGTACCATATTTTGTGAGCTTTAATTGTTTTACAATTGCAATTTGAATACTTTTAAAGACAAATTGGAACTAACGATAGAAACATGGAAACACTTTTTTAACAATTATATTTATGTATAAACACAAAATCAAAAGTAATTTAGAAAGTAGAGAAATAACTTAAAACAACAACACTTTTCTTCAGCACACTCTAATAGCTTTTTAAATTTAGACTAAGCTGTAAAAACAAAAACAAGACTTTGAAATGTCACCAAGTCTTTCTGGTGGGTCTAGATGCAAATATCCAGCATGTACCAACAACGTCTATGCTTGCATAGAATGTGCTCTCAAACAGCACCATTGGCTGTTGATTGACACAAACTGTCAACACTGAATAAAGAAATGGAAATTGTGCAGAGAAAGTGACCTGCACTGTCTATGTCTGGATCTTTGGGGTAACAACAAAACAGAGCGAGACAATACAGATGGCCAAAGAGGAGGTGATATATATGCTCAGTCCATATCCATCCTCTAACTTCATTCTATTGATTATCAGCGGTGGAAAGTAACTAGATACTTTTACTCCAGTTTACTCATTTACTTAGGTACATTTTTAGAATATAAAGTATTTTCTGGGTACATTTTGTAGAACATTTATATAACAAAAAAATGTTTACTTAACTAAAACTTTAAATAGTCTAAAGCAGTAAAAAAAAGTGTCCTATGCAGCGATGGATCTAGAGAAAAAAAATGACATGGTGGAAAGGAGGTTAATGGATAATTTAAGAGGTGGCAACAGAATTAATACAGTGCATTATATTTACTGCTAACATTTGAACTACAGTTTGACAGGATCAACAGAGAATGTGCATGAAAAATTCGGATAATTGGGCTATAAAAGCAATTAGGAAAACATGTTGTTTATAGAGCATAACATCAGTTATGCTCTATAACATTTAATTTCCTTGATTTTAACAGTCTCTCAAGAATGTAAAAAAATATGCCAATGTCTCAAATGGCAGTTTCATCCATTGCAGCTAATTACATTGATTAACATGTTGTTCAGCAGAACGCCTCACAAACTTGTCCAGAGCTAAAGCTGTAGAGCACTTACAGTATATTCAACATTAAGTATAAAGCCAAACCTGATAAGATGCCCACTGTTACAGTGGAGTATAAATAATAATTATTAAAGACATTAAGTTGCACTACTTACTGGTAATAAAACAACTATTTTGTATAACCTGAAAAACTGTCAAATATATTTAGTTCAGAAACTGCGTCCATCAGGGTAGTAGCAGGTGTAATTTTTTTTGTTCATTCTTTTTGTCTGAAGTTCATGTTTAACATCTTTAATATTTGAAGATACTTGAAAATCTGATTTTTCCTCATGTCTGACCTATCACAAAAGTGTGTTTTCATGTATTCTGTCTCCAGGTGGTATGTCATCTACACTATGCCACTCCAGATCTGTCCCTGCCCCTAAGTGGTGTAGCAGGTAGCAAGCGGTGCTGGTCTTGTACATTTGGGAGCCCTGAGCAAAATAGGTTTGGGAGCCAATCCTCTTATTAATTTTGTATACCAAGTAAAACTGAACACAGTATGGTTTTCATTTCTTTTACACACAGACATCTGGGTTCATGAATGCTTTCATATTTGACAAACTTCACATCCTCAGAAGAGGGGCCCCGGGTGAAGAGGTGGCATCCACATTGGTCCCCAGTTTTAGATTAACCCTATAAAATAACCCATGGAAATGCATACATGGCAAAAATGACATAACCTACATAGACAACTATAAAATAAAAATAATGGAGTTGTGAGTCAGTCAGTAAACAATGCTAAAGATTAGGGGGCCCTGTAAAGTCTGTGGGGCCCTTTGCAGCCGCTTACTTTGCCTATAAGAAGGGTAGCGCGTTTGACTTGTGATTCCAAAAGGTGGGAAGGTAGGTCCAAAACCATCTGAAAAAGGAGAATTAGAAAAAAACAAAAACAAACAAGCAAAAAAACAAAACATTCAAATGCATTTTCTGCTTCATTCAATGTTATACTTGAAGCTTTATTACTTACACCCAAGTAATATTCATTTCTTTGAAGTAACAGTACTTTTACAGTACATATTTTGAATACATTGTACACCACTGCTGTGTATTGACACTTTACAGATCTTTCCTTCAGTTAACATTTCTAGATTGACTTAAATGGTATGGAAGTGCAACTGCTGTCCTCACAATAGTCCCTTGTACTGAGCCAAACGTCAGCTACTTTCAAAGCGCTGATTTGACAACTGCTTCCTGGCCTGTTCAAGATGTCTGTGGGATCGCTCAAATCACTGTTGACAAATGATGGGAAACATGCGCCACCCATTTGCCCCCCCACCCCCCTCGGTGTTGACTGTGCGCGTCCAGGCTCCTCCACTGTTGCTCTGTTTGTTTACAGCCTTCAGAAGCTCACAGACCAGAGAGCGAAACCCGAGCCGTGGAGGGAGGAAGTTCTGGGCTTTAATGCAAACATGTCAGCCACAATCAGCCGGCGACAAGGAGCGACAAGGAGCAACACAGAGCGACACAGAGCGGACTCTGGGAGTGATGGGATGGGAAGAACAAACAGCAGGACAGAGAGCGTGCAGAGGCTGGGGCAGGGAGGTGTTAGGGATATGAACATAGCGTACATAGAACATGTCACCAGAGCTTTTCAGTGAGCTGTATAATAACATGAGCTAGACATGTTTAGGGAGTTCACAGGGAACTTAAAGGTGACCTATTGTGCAAACTGAAGTTTTCTTTTTTTTTCTTTTTTATAATATATAATATATAATATTGCTTTCTCCCCAAAAAATAGCCAAAGTTTTATTTTGTTTCATTCATGCTTATTTAGGTAATTCTGTTTACTGAGACAGTGCCCTCCTCAGAGGCTGAAAACGTTTGGTCAGCAGATGCTCAAAAACACTGAATTTCAGCGCCGTCATGCAATTTATCTATCTGTTAGCCTCATGTTGCTAATAGCTGTGTTAAATAGCCATCATACCCTGTTCTGTCCACCCCCACCATTCAATAAAGGCACTTGAAGTCTTATAAAGTGTAAAAAATATTTTATGTTATTCTTTAGCCTGGCTTGCCAGACAAACTCTTTTCCTATTCTATACAATGAAGTTAGACTGGCACCCCTTCACACAGATTTCATTTCTACAGTAAGAAGAATCACAGGCAGAGTAACAAATCAACAAAACAAATGGCAGGACATAAGGAGTGCACCACTGACCTGTATCCTATTGCCAGTTTTGCCATAAAACACCAGAGTACGACATATTTTTAGCAGCTCTGTGCTTATTTCTGAACAGGGACAGCAGCAAAAGCCAGTTGTACACAGAGTTGTGGAAAATGTGTTTGTTTGAATGTGGTTGTTATGTCAGGCATCAGCAGGACTTTACTGTTGTTAAAATGTAAACAGGACACAGACAGAAATCCCACAGAAAACTGAACAACAACAAGGGCTTCAGCAGGACCAACAGGTGACGAAGAGAAGCATTTAATAGCATTAATCAGGTCAGAGAAGTTATAACATTAACTGGGTAACCAGCACTAAACTTAGTTAGCATTCATAAGACGTGCTGCAGATAAAAGTCTGTGATAGGCCAGTTCCATATTGAACTGAAGAGAAACGCTTCCCTCCGAGTGGGGAACCAGACTGTCCTTTTCTGGGAAAAACTTCAGAACCCATGATTTCTAACAGGAATAAGCTGAAGAAGATGGATGATTTTATATTTTATAGATTAAATATCAGTGGTAACAATTGGCACTTTAGTTGACCTTATGCAGCTTGGCTCTTCTGGATGTTTGTGAATCTATCCCATGTTTTCAGGATGATCTATGGTTAAGTCCGCGCATGTCGAGATAAGCCTGAGAACATACGTCAGTGTCAGTGCTGGGCATCTCAGCTGCTGCTCAGGCTGTAAATCTCTGAATGAAGTGGCATCAGCAGGCTCCCATCAGTTACTGCACTTCAGCTCTGCACACGTCAGCGGGGTCCAGTTACACGGTGGTCTCCATAAAGGCCCCAGTGAGAGGAGCTCAAGCTGAGGGCCAGGGGTGAACACGGGGGTTTTAATGTCACGGAAAAGAAGAGGGTGCCTCCTGAATCTGAAAGATGCCTCTCAGAAAGGGGTTTGATTTCAGAGTTTCTGCAGCTGCTGGCACTGAAACGCTGACAACATCCATTTGTGTAAAGTTTGGCTTCTGCTCAGAACACTGACAGTAAAGGAATGAGGAAGGGAACCAGTTAGCTGTGGATTGTATAGGGTTTTAGAGATAGTCAGAGGTACAAAATAAAAGTTTGATTGGTTCCACTGGTTCAGGGTGGAGCTATGGTTTTAGTAGTCAGTGTCCTAATAATGATACTATAGACATGTTTTTGGACATATGCACTAGTGTAGTGCCCAGTATTGGTCTTGAGACCGGTCTTGAGACCATTTTTTTATGGTCTTGGTCTTGTCTTGGTCTCTGCAGCAGTTTAACTTGGTCTTGAGTTAATTTTTTTCTTTGGTCAGTCTCCAATGTGGCAGACTCAGAGACTGTATTTACCAAACATTTATAGGAAAATGCCATTCTTCATAATCTTGGAGTAAAGAGTTTCCAGATTTAGAAGAACCAGTAACATGATATGTCTCTGTTTGTGGAGTCTGTTGCATTGGATCATTAAAAAAAAAAAATTATTTATGTATTTGAACCACTTTTTTGTCTCCTTTTCCCCTTGATTTACTGTTAGTTCACAGGGTTTGGTCTTGACCTGGTCTCGATTTGCCTTAGTCTTGGGCTCGACCTGGTCTCAGTCCTTAAAAGTCTCAGTCTCGACTCAGTCTCGAACCTTGAAAGTCTTGGCCTAGTCTTGGTCTTGGTTCTCTCTGGACTCAGACTGGTCTTGGTCTCGAATGGTACGGTCTTGACTACAACACTATTATGTACAATGTGCCTAAACAGTACTCGATTTTATACACAAGCAGTAGAGCGTACAGGGGTGCAATCTCTGTTCTATCTGCTAGTTACATGATGCAAACGCCACTAACACACAGGATCTGCAGAGGTCTTTACATGAAACAGAATTGGTGTTATTACAGGATCCTCACCAGGACGTCCTCTGGCCTCTAGGGAACTACAGAAAGAGGACTGTCTTATAAACAAATAAAATCATGGGTATCTATTGTATCTCTACACTAAAATAACCACATGCTTTCTGAAATTGACAGTCTTGACTGACATGAATTCAGATTATTAATTTTGATTTGAGCAATTTTTACTAGATTGGATTTTTTTTTACTTATTAGGTTACTTATAACTATATTATTTGACTAGTTTCAAGTTATTTTGTTACTGTTTCAAGCTTTTTTCTTATTGCAAGCAAAATGTTCTGTCTGTGGGGTAAGAAAATTCCATTTACCCCACTAACAAATATTTTGCTTGATATAAGTAAAAATACTTGAAACAAGTCAAATTATCTAAATAAATAAATTCAATCTAGTGAAAATTCCATAATGTTTTAACAAAATTATATATCTAATATCTATATCACTTGCTAATGTAGATCATTTTTTTGCAGTGTAGTCTATGAAATCTGTGAGAGGCAGGGATCTTTTGAATGGAACATGTCAGACATTTATATAGAGACCTCCAGGTAGACTACAAGGTCCCAGTGTTTCTGATGTTTGCTGGTTTCCTTTAGGCCTAAATAGGAGATAAGTGGGATGAAATTGTGCTTTTGAGCATGTGGTTTAAAAGACCATTTACATGTGCTGACTTATGAACTTGGTTCATATTAGTATTAATGCTGAACTTTAGTAGTGCCATCATGGACTTAATGATAAAATCTAAAATTTTGAGCCCATAAGCTTCTATGGCTCTGTTTAACACAATGGACACTGCCATGCTTTATTAGTTCATACTCCTGTTTCCTGGCAGTGCTCCAGTGGCCGTCCTTGGACCAGCCCGGCCCTCGGTCCCGGAACCCTCCCGGCCCCTGAGAAATAGATGTCCTCTTTTCACAATGGCTTTTTAATCAGCAGACTGCACAATGGCTGCACATTTTAACATGCAGCTGGAGTAGCAGGTAAGGGAAAATTAAATTCTGTGTTTGGATACCCACCTCCAGTGTGCCACCAGAGAGAATAAGTTCATTTAGGCCTATTTGTCTACTCTGTGACAACATCCAGCGGCCAAAGGTTACTTTCAAATAACTTCATTGCAGTAAGGCACATAAATTATCATTGCTAACAGTAAATAGGAAAGTGCCCTTGTAGCAAAACCAGAACTGCTGCCCATTTGTCTCCTTCTGTGTTAGATTTGCTTTTATTACTAAACCTACATTCATTTCATTGAGATCTCTGCACCCTCTGCCTCCCTGTCCAGGGCTGGACTGATAATCTGGCATACTGGGCAAAATCCCGGTGGCCTGATGGCCCGGTGGCTCGGTGGCCTGTCCATCTTTTTTTTAATTATTATTTTTTTTTTATTTTAACTTAGACCAGGCGGGCAATTGGCCCATCTTCAATATAGACAGAGGACTGTACCAATTAGAGGCCCAGCCCCACCCCTTCCCTGGCCTGCACTGACTCCCACCAGTTTCCATAGTGTTGAGTGTGGAAAGATGGAGAAATCAAAGTGGAAAGAGGGTGCGGAGAGGTTGCGAGAAAAGAAGTTAAAGAATCTTGCAGCGGACGCTGCAAAATGTGCCAAAATCACAGACTTATTCACTGGAGGGGCTGCTGTAGCCCCCACGTCCTCTGTGACGGTGCAGGTTGAAGGTGAAGCCAGCAGCAGCGGACAGGGAGAGGAGCAGCCAGGGATTTTTGAAAGGGAACCCGGGGGACAGAGTGAGCAGGGAAGTGTAGCACAGCAGGTAAGCACATAGTAACATTAGGTTAGGATAATATAGGAACTTTGAGGTGATGGAAGTAACGTTAGCTTTACATGACAATGATGAGCAAATGTTTTTATTTCCTGTTGCAGGAGTTGCCTTAAATTGTGCTTTGCTTTTGTTTTTGTTCCATGCGAGTTGCAGAACAGAGGCAGCATTTCCCCTAGGCCAGGACGTAACAATAGTAAAATACATTGCTTCAGGGAAGACATACATAAATTACTAGTCGGTTGTGCTCCCGTAATTATGAGTGGCCTGTCTAAGCCAAAAATGCCCGGCCCGTTTTTTTGTCCCAGTCCAGCCCTGTCCCTGTCTGAGCAGATCTTCTCCCTATGGGCAACATAAAGGTAGGTTACTTGAGTATTTTTACTTGGAACTGTTTAGACCACAACAGTTCGGTCTAAAAGTGCAAAACTCAGCACTTAAGATGTGTAAGGTGTGTAATCATATATAGTCATATTTGTGTAATCAGTTATAAAACACAGGATTTTTTGCTGCCATTGATTCAATGTTGACAAGCTACAAAGAGCAGATATTCACACATTGAGGGTCAGGACAGGGGCACCTACAGGATTTTTCTTGAAGGTATCCACAGAGCTACTACGACCCCTGACCCACACACAAACTTTGGTTCAACATGCACACACATACACACAGAAGAAATAACATTAATAATTAATGAAAGATAAATCTCGCCTACCTTTTACATGCTGTGTTTAAGCCATGGTAACTTCAGGGTGATTAAGGGTGAGTCTAGTTTGCCTGGTGTTTGTCAGTGTGTTGTATATTAATAAATAATCAGCCTACAGTAAATTATAACATGTGATTTCCTCAAAGGGTTGTTTACAGTTAGGCTCGTAACTGTCACAAGCCTGATTCCATGTAATGTGTCAGTCTGTGTATGTTCATTTGATTGCTCAGCTGATTGAGAAATCATGTGCTAAGCTTAATTAGTGTTCTTTTGCAGACTCACTTGTACCTTACAGTGGCCTGTGTTTGGCCCACAATCTGAACCACGCTAAAACACCCCTAAAACACAGTGGGCAGAGTCAGTCCTGTAGCCTGTGACCTGTTTTTTAAAAAGTCTGGACTAAAGTTTCAGTTATAGTCCCTGTAGAATAAAAAAAAAAAAAAAATCAAAAACATAAATATATCCAAAAACAAGGAGCAGACGAGAGAGAGTCCAGCAAAAAAAAGTTTATTGCATGACACAATAAACTGAGCTCATGTCCCCCCAGAAAAGCCCCAAACTCATCCAAACATGATCTTTTATACTTTTCTGATAACACAAATTTTCATATCTCCTTGAAAATAACAAGTTATTATTCATCAAGACAGTTGCTACTCAAATTTGATTTGTAAACATACATATTGGACCATCCCAACTGGTGCCAACCCCTGCACCTGCTGCCAACACTCAGTTTGTCATGTCCACTAAAGTTCATAGAGGTCATTATTATGGAGTTATATAAACCATTAAGTAGTGGAAATTTACAACGCATGATGTAATGTAGATAGCCTGTGACACGCCCATGTTATGTTATGTTCCCCTTTATTCTGATGCCATCAACATTTAACCACACCCACTAAACTGCATCCCCTAGTGGCAGTTACACTAAACTACAATCAGGAATCAGGAAATTGGCTCTGAGCTATAATCCGGTGTATTTACGGCACTAGCCGTTCATTAATACACGCTGTCCCATTCAAATAAAAACAAACAAAAAAATCCCTCTTTGTGTGTTTTATCTTATCTACAGTGAGGCCCAGTGTGTTTCCCTCACAGTTACAAAGTCGCACATTTCTCAAAGAATACATGAAGATGAACACATTTCATGATCATGACACTGCAAACACTCACAGCACTGAAGTTTGTTTTTTTTTACTATAATGAATATATAAAGATTATATGAAGCTTGATTATACGTATAACCAGCAAAATATGAATAACATACATAGATTACTCACAGCTTTAGTGTACCTTTAATACTTAGCATAAAAGCGTAAGAAAACCAACCCTTGGTGTTACCAGTCTTACAGTGACCTAAAGTAACAACAATTATAGCTTTTTAACTCATTAACCTCTACATCCCATTTTGTACGTAAATAGATCTGTCCATTCCAAGCATTGCTGGCATCACAGCATTTATATTTCACACCATTTTCTATGTCAACGTGTGTATGTTACATAATCAGTAGGGGGTGATTGCCAAAAGAAAAAAAAGATTTTACCACAACGGAAGAAAAAGAACAGCAGTAACAACAAACATGGTGACACTGACTGAGGTTTTTATGTGACATTTATTGAAACAGCGCCAAGGAAATGAGGCAAAATAGCAGTGGTCTGTTTATTCTTTGAATAAACTGTGACTAATCACTCCTTAAAAAGTTCAACTGTTCTTCTGCTGTGACTGTTGAGCTATCTTCAATAGCTCCCCCAGCAGTCAACACGTACAGTATAATGCTAATTATACTGTAATATGAAATGTAATTATTGTTTTGATTGTGTGCAATGAAATAAAACAAATATTAAAATACATCAGCCACAAGGACTAAGGTAAAAAAATCACTCTGATTTGGTAAAAGAATGTTTTACAGTAAAATGATAAGGGATAAATAATACATATACCAGACAAAAAGGGAATCAGGTTATACTATTCCCCTGCACAATGTCGACTCTGTAACAAAAAGTACTACAAAAAACAAGATCAATACCAATATCCTGAATGTCACTCATCACATTTTCATTTCATGCTTCAGCCAGTGCAATCAAAGTCGCATACACTAATTACCCATTGTTTTACAGTCATATTATTAAAGGCTCCTAACACACTTGTTCATTTCAGTTTGATTTGACCTCATTTCCAGCAGTTGTTGTACAATCAGAGCTGTAGAAATACTCAGAGAAAGCACAGACAGATGCAAGAACAAGTGGGAACAAAAGCCTGAGCACTTGGCCTAAATGCACTTTGTCAACATAACTGCCACTAACAACCTGAGTCACACACACACACACCACACACACACACACACACACACACACACACACACACACACACACACACACACACACACACACACACACACACACACACACACACACCGGCCACCATATTAGGTACACCTTGCTAGTACCGGGTTGGACCCCCTTTTGCCTTCAGAACTGCCTTAATCCTTCGTGGCATAGATTCAACAAGGTACTGGAAACATTCCTCAGAGAGTTTTGTCCATATTGACATGATAGCATCATGCAGTTGCTGCAGATTTGTCAGCTGCACATCCATGATGCGAATCTCCCGTTCCACCACATCCCAAAGGTGCTCTATTGGATTGAGATCTGGTGACTGTGGAGGCCATTTGAGTACAGTGAACTCATGGTCATGTTCAAGAAACCAATCTGAGATGATTTGAGCTTTATGACATGGTGCGTTATCCTGCTGGAAGTAGCCATCAGAAGATGGGTACACTGTGGTCATAAAGGGATGGACATGGTCAGCAACAATACTCAGGTAGGCTGTGGCGTTGCAACGATGCTCAATTGGTACTAAGGGGCCCAAAGTATGCCAAGAAAATATCCCCCACACCATTACACCACCGCCACCAGCCTGAACCGTTGATACAAGGCAGGATGGTTCCATGCTTTCATGTTGTTGATGCCAAATTCTGACCCTACCATCTGAATGTCACAGCAGAAATCGACACTCATCAGACCAGGCAACTTTTTTCCAATCTTTTATCGTCCAATTTTCATGAGCCTGTGCAAATTGTAGCCTCAGTTTCCTGTTCTTAGCTGACAGGAGTGGCACCCGGTGTGGTCTTCTGCTGCTGTAGCCCATCTTCCTCAAGGTTGGACGTGTTGTACGTTCAGAGATGCTCTTCTGCATACCTCAGTTGTAACAAGTGGTTATTTGAGTTACTGTTGCCTTTCTATCAGCTTGAACCAGTCTGGCCATTCTCCTCTGACCTCTGGCATCAACAAGGCATTTTCGCCCACAGAACTGCCGCTCACTGGATATTTTCTCTTTTTCAGACCATCTCTGTAAACCCTAGAGATGGTTGTGCATGAAAATTCCAGTAGATCAGCAGTTTCTCAAATACTCAGACCAGCCCGTCTGGCACCAACAACCATGCCACGTTCAAAGTCACTTAAATCACCTTTCTTCCCCATTGCTCGGTTTGAACTGCAGCAGATCGTCTTGACCATATCTACATGCCTAAATGCATTGAGTTGCTGCCATGTGATTGGCTGATTAGAAATTTGCGTTAACGAGCAGTTGGACAGGTGTGCCTAATAAAGTGGCCGCTGAGTGTGTATATATATATAGATATATAGATATATACACAAACACAAAAAACAACACACTTCCAATTGCATCTATGCTCCTCACCGCTGCCTGCTATCAACAAGGGTTACACATGCTACGTTAATACATCATTTATTGCAGACTGTGATGTTTGGGAACCTAAAACCCCGTTTTCCTATGTACACACAACGCAAAGACGGAGTTTCACAAAATCTTCACTTTATTCTGAGTTTTCAGAAATAATCATTTTTGATGATGCAATACTGTGTTTTTGTGTGGATGAAAGACAGTTTTCCCAGATACCTGGCTACACGTGAACTAGGCCTAAAATGTCATAAAGAAGACATTCATGCAAAACCTTTTATGTTTCTCCATTTTATTTAGAAAAACAAATTTGCATGTTAGGACGATGTGGACCCCCTCCCCCCACCCCCCAGACTCCTGCAGGGTGAAGGTGTACAGCAGTCAGAGGGGTCAGCTCAGGGTCCAGCAGTGGTCAGTGGAGATGCACTGTTGGGAGTGTGAGGTGACTTGGTGAGAGAGATATCAGATCTCCCTGAGGCACACTCTTTAAAGCTGTCAGATACAAACAACTGTGTCAGCGTCACATCTGAGTTAAAGGTGATAATCTGTGGAGATCATTTTAACCCATCAATTAACGAGTAATGGTTTTGACACTGCACCATTTGTCGGAGCAGATGGCAGCAACATGAAAATCTATATCCCCAAAGTGAGTTGGGGATCCCCTGATAACAGCACAGCCAGTACAGTCGAAAGTCGAAGCTGAGCCAAATTTCTTCTACAGTGCATTAAGGGGCTGTTTGTTCTGAGCGTTCTCAGAACTTCTCTGAAGTCTACAAAGCTAATAATAAACACATATTCATTAGTAATTACAAAAGTGGTTACTGACTTTGGTGGTGGCTTATAGAGTATAAATCAAATAAAATGTTTCAGTTCAGTTTTATTTATAAAGCTCAGTATCACAACAACAAAGCAGCCTCAAAGGGCTTCACAATAAACAATCAGACATAACACACATTCAAACATAAACAATAACTACACTAAACTAACAGACCCAGGATATCCCTGTCCTTAGACACTCCTCTCAGCAAGGAACAACTCCTAAAAAACCCAGCTGTGGGGACAAAAAAAGAATTACAGTCCACAAAATTCATACAAACATAAAAAAGTGATTAAAAGTGAAGTATTTCTATGATGGAATACACAAAAATACTACAATTCATTCAATGGACTACACTTATGAGTTACTTAATTGAGAGTTAGCACTGGGTTTAAACTCTGCTCACAAGGCAACAATGGGAAGATGGCTAATCATTGCTGTGTGCGGCAACACTTCTGTCAGTGCATTGATGTCCATTGTCCTGCTGTGCCCATAGATAGATACTCGTGCAGACTTGGTGGCAGTATTTTATATTTGAAATCAAAGAGAACAAACAAAACAAGTCTCTCACAAACCTGTGCATTTATAATAAATGAGGCAGTGCTTGTGTGCGTGCAGTTAATTTGCATAATAAATTCAAACTGTGCAAACAACCCAAGAACTGAAGAAAGGGATGTTTGAAACTTGTACAAATATCTGCTGTGTGCTGTTAGATTTTCCCCTGTTTTTTGCCTCCCGGTTCAGGAACCATCCATCCATTTTCCTCCAGCAGCAGTCTAACCAGAGATGCCCAAACTTTCCTCTCCCTGGACACTTCCTCCAGCTCTCCCAGGTGGATCCCATGGCGTTCCCAGGCCAGCCGAGAGACATAGTCTTTCCAGAATGTCCTCTTCCCTGAGGTCTTAGCCTGGTGGGACATGCCCAGAACACCTCAGCAGGGAGGCATCAAGGAAGCAGCCGTAACAGATCCCCGAGCCACCTCAGCTGACGCCTCTCGTTGTGGAGGAGCAGCAGCTCTACTCTGAGCTCTTCCTGGGTGACCGAGCTTCTCACCCTATCTTTAAGGGAGTGCCCAGCCATCCTACAGAGGAAACTCATTTTGGCCACTGGTATAGTTCTTGGGCCCTTTCCAATGCGAGCGTTGCCAAGCACATTAAATAAATGCAACACACTACATTAGAGCAGTCTGTTCAGTGGAGGACAGCGAATCCTTCCTCAGGTAAAAATCAAAGACAAACAGCAGCCAGTGATACTTCTCTGAAATCAAAAATACTTTCCCAAAGTGAAGTGGGTCTGGAGCAGTGGTGGACAGTAACTCGATTATTTTTACTTTTACTTGAGCAAAACTTTAAATTGTCTCAGGAGTTAAAAGTAGTTATTGCCGTCTGTGGTGTAGTGGGCAGCACATTTGACTTGCAATCATAAGGTTCAGGGTTTGAAACTTGGGAAAGAAGAAGATGATGCAAAAACATTCAAATGTACTTTCTACAAAACAAAATTTTATACTCAATACTTATTTACTTTTACTGCAGTTTTTTTTCTTCTTTTACTTCTACTTGAGTAATATTATTTTTGAAGTAACTACTATTACTCGTGTACTGCTTTTGAGTACGCCGTCCCGTCCACCACTGATCTGGAGCACCTACCACTGAACCAAGTTTCATTTGATAGAAATGGCGTATAGATGGGCAGTACATCGTTAGCATTTTTCACCCAGGAATATGATTGTTTATCACAAGAGGAAAGAGTGAATGGACTGGCCAAACTGCCACTATTGAAACTTGACAATGAACTCGAGAAAATTCAGTATCCAGAATCTGTAACAGAAGTGGAACCCTCAGTATATCTGAAAAATGTCTTCATCAGTCAGTGAGGTGGCTCTGAGAGTCAGTGTAAGTCCTGGTCAGATTTGAGTGGGCCGTGCAGTTCTCCAGCAGCGAGGCAGCAGCCGCGGAGGAGCTGCTATCATTAGAACATCAATGGCCCGCTCAGAAAGTCCCTCCTCATCAGCAGCACTCCTCCACAGGCGCAGGGCCCAGGCAAATCCAGAGCAGGCAGATCCAACAGCTGTGGGCCCCCCTGCATGTATTAATGAGAGCAGCCCGCACCAAATTTTTCAGCCCGGATCGTCATTATAACAGCCCTCTGACTCAGGATCCAGTCCGGTCGCTCCAGGGAAAGAAAAGGATTATGTAAGATTGGAGGGATCGGCCCACATCTCGCTGACCCGATGCTCCTTTTATCTGCTGATTGAGACACAAGCTACAGGCTTTGAGCATTCAGCCAGTCAAGAGTCTGATACGCTGAGCTGTGCTAATTAGCACTAGGAGTGGAAGCGGGACAACTGCTGGTGGAAGTGAAAATATTCTGCACCATTTTGTCATAAATAAAGCCATATTTAGCTTGTTAATTTAACTCAGTTACTTAAGTCCTTCACTTAAGTCCTTACACTGTTGAGAAAAGCCTGCTTTCATTCATTATCTTTCACATTTTTATGATTTTTTTTTTCTTTTTTCTTTACTTTCGGCAATTCCCTTTTATTTGGGGTTGCCACAGCAAACCAGTCGCATGGTGATTTGGCGGAGTTTTTATGCTGGATGCCCTTCCTGTCACAACCAGCCACATACAGTGATTGGAGAAGGCAATTTGAGTGTCTTGCCCATGGACACAATGACAGAATGCCCAACCCACTGCACCACTATCGCCCGATTTCCATGCTTTTACAATACCCTAAATTATAAAAAACAAATATAAAAAACATAAAAATTGTTGTCACCAGATCAAGGCCAACAATAAGAAAAACAGGTTTTTTAAATTATTATTCATTCATTCATTCATTCATTCATCTTCTTCTACTGGAGCTTATCCTAGTAACTGTGCCAGCTTGTTGCAGGGCTGACACACAGACATTCACTCTCACATTAATTCATTCGGGGCAATTTAGTTTTACCAATTCACCTAACACCAGATTCACACTGAATGCGTTGCGTGTGCAGTACGTCTCTGGTGCAGTTTTTTTGACAGACCCCAATTCACACCGAGTGTGTTGCGTGTGCGGCACGTCTCTGGCACGCCTCCGACCAGAGCCAGCTGGGAGACCATGAGTTGGGAGAGGGAGCGAGCATGCTGGAACTTATGAGTTCACGCAATAATAACCATGTATACAGAGAACTGCATGTAAAAAGTATGGTAAAATGTCACGTTTGCCTCTGACCATTATCTCTTGTTGATTTAAAGATTATTTGGCGATTTAACCACGGTTGAAGCCCAAAAGTCACAAAAAATATATACTTCAACACTGGGTAAGGATGCTACTTATATAAATACTTTAATTTTACTCACGTTTAATGCTGTCCAATGTCGTCTGTGACCCCGTGTCCTCAGTTAAGACGTAATGTTTACAGCGATGTGAGTGAGGCTGCACAAGCGATTTTATTTTGAAATTTACCAGATCCTTTTCACTGGATCCGAGTGTGACTTCCTGTCTGGCTCGATCTGCTCTGTTCAACTTTATACCTGACGGATCTGGCATCTGGCAAAAATAGACTTGATACCTATTTCTGATGGAGCACTGGACACGGAGACGTACTGCAACACAGCCGGTGTGAACTCACGCATTGACTTGCATTGCGACTATTTCTTGCGGGAGTCGTATGGGACACGCAACAGATTCAGTATGAATTGGGCTTAACGATGGGAGAAAGCCGGAGCACCCGGAGAGAACCTATAGTAACAAAGGGAGGACACGCCGACTCCACTCAGAGGGTTTGTGTGTTGGCCGGCTGAGGATCATACCCACAAGAGAGCACTAACCACTCTGCCACCGTGCCCTTCCACCTCCGTGTTTACATTTTAAATAATTTTATATAAACTTCAAAGGCATGGGATGGCTTAGTGGGTTAGTCATCTTTGGGTCAGCTGTGCCCACTAACCGGAGGGTTGTCAATTCTATTTCCGCTCTGACCAATGCATACTGATAGATATTTTATTGTCTTTCACATAAGAAAACAGTGCACTTAATATGTATTGTAGAAGTATTTAGTTAAAAGTATAAGCAATGAAAGTAGTTAAAGTAATGAAAGTGCCCATGCAATTAGAGGTATTAAAAACAATAATAAATATATGAAAAACTAGCGTAATAAAGTTTCGGCAGCAAAAGGCAAAAACCCAGTCCAGTTATGTATCTACAGTATGTGAGAGAAACACAGTTCAGCAGTCTTACAGCCTGTGGAATGAAGCTGTTGTAAAACCTGGTTGTTCTGCTCCTCACACTGCGGTACCTCCCCCCAGAGTTTAGCAATTCAGTTCAATTCAATTCATTTATTTATTTATTTTTTTCTATAGCCCAATATCACAACAGCAATTGCCTCAAAGGGCTTTAGAAACAATTAGTCACACAACAATAGACACACATTCAAACAAACAATAATTACACTAAATAGACCCGCAACACCCCCGTCTAAGGACAGGGGGTGTTGCACCAAAAACCCAGCTGAGGGCAACAAAAGAAGAAACCTTATGGGGACCACATTGAAGGAAAGATAAAGGAGATAAAGGAGACTGGCTATAAATGTGTCTAGGACTGTTAAATAAAGTCCATTAGCTCATCTATAGTATCATAGTTCAGGTCTGTAAAGATGAAGTTGGTGTGCTTCATCCAGACAGGGGAGTGGGGATAAGCTAGGGGTCCGGGAAGTCTGTAGGAGGTGAAGTTTAAGGCCCACAGTTCGGGACAGGAGCACAGAGAGCAGTGACAACAGTCCATGGTGTGGTTGTGTACAGTCTCTGATAAAACTGTTGTTGTGTCCTTGGGCACATTTGGTAGTGGAGCGCTACTTCTGTAGCCACATCTGCCCTGGGGAGGTCTGACAGAGATGTATGGGTGCCATTCTGCGCCTACAGCCCCTCCAACCACCACCAAACACAATCACTCACACATTCATACAGGAAAGGTGGGTGAAGTGTCTATGTTATGCCAGTAGCGGAGCTTGAACCTCCAACCTTCTGGTTATTGGACAAACAACTCTACCTTCTGAGCACTGCTGCCCCACATTACCTACTCCTGTCACAGGGCTTGGCTGGAGGAAGGGCATCCGGCATAAAAACCTGCCAAATTACAGCATTTGATAATCTGTGGGGTAAATGATTCATGATTCATATATTGTATATAGTCAATTTCTGACATGCAATTTATTATTAATAATATGACATCTTCTTTGAATGTGACCAGTTATGTGGATAAGTGGGACTTGACTGTGAGATGTGGTGAACAAAAACTCCTCACTGTGTTTTACATTATGTTTTGTAATATTGCTTTCCATTGAGTAATACAGCGTTATGTATGCTCTCCTCAGTTTAGCATTTATCATTGCACTTACACAATGCTAAACATTTCTGACAGATGAATAAAAAGCGCCCTTAAGCGTCTTTTGCAATTATAGCTCGGGTTGACCACTCTGACCTTTGGGATTGGGGAAAACGCTGGGGTGAAAACAACTGGAGCCTGGTGACACTATATCATTTAGATTCAGATGTGGAGGATGTGGCCGGCGGCAGTAATTTAGCCCACAGTATGTTTACCGTGCATTAATATGCGGGTGGTGTGCAGCGGCTCACAGAGGTCAGTGTTGCGTGGCTACTTCTCAAAGTGGCGGCATTAGCATGAGGAAATCTGCTTCTCTGCTGTGACTTTGGGGTTTGTAACGCCGTCACAGGCACAAGAATGGCTTTGAGGCTGCTCTCTGATGTAGACACAAGAGTGTGTGAACAGAATAAGGATATGGCCACAGTTAGTAAAAAGGTTATCCAAAGTGAATTAGTCAACACTGCTCTTTCACTTATCTCTGTGGCTGGGTTTATAACAGCAGCCCTGATCTGACCTGTGTTTTCACAGTCAGGGGTTAGGTTAGTGAGGATACAGGTGGAACAAAGAGTAGTCTCACTCTCTGATACTCAACCAACTTCTTACTTTGGACTTTTCCCTTCTGGGGTCACAGCTAATAATAGGTCCTTTGTAGACACTTTTTGCAGTTCCTAACAGTCTACATAGTTTTTTTTTGTTTTGTTTTGTTTTGTTTGTTTGTTTGTTTGTTTTTTAAGTAGCCTTTTTAGAAAGAAAGAAAAAAAAATGTTTAAAGAAACTCACTGAGAACATGTGTAAGAGTTTTTAAGGGCCACTAAACCCCCTGGGCCCCAGAACACTAGCACTGGCTGCATGGTGCTACACCACTGACTTGAATGCTCCGCTGATGTAAAAATCAGCTGTTCTTAATTGGTGCCTTTAATGCGGGTCTGGGGATGCAGCGGCCGCATCCGGGTAACGTGCAGCCAAACCTTGTTGAAGCACAGTGGACTTATAAGCAGACAGCTCCTGCAGCCAGTTTTAACAATGACTGAATGAAGAAAACGTACCCAAGAGAGCAGAGAAGATGACGATGAAAGGTGCTCCTCTCAAACACACGGACACATGGGCTGCCTTTTTACTTTCGCTTTACATTAGCAGCCATTTGGTGCTGTTTAAGCCACAAAATGCAGTTTTTTCTGTGCAACGAGACACAGATGTATTTTGTGGGCTCCTGGTTCTTATCCTTCAGAGCACATTTGAAATTAATTAATTTAGCGTGTTATCTCGAGCTCATACATAGCCTGCCTACGCTGTGGCACTGTTACGTCCTGTGCTGTGTGCTCTGGGAGTGCAGTGGGAAATAAGCACAACCAGAGCATGTCACGTCTTCTTTTAAAGCTTTTAACTTAAATGTTAGCGTGTCAGGTGTAGCTCCATTTGCAGGCAGGGACACAGTGGAGACATAAAGCATCACCTCCAGGGCAAGTGTGTGTTAGCTATAACCAGGGCTTAACTTAATAACACTACTAGAATAACGCCACTGCTGTTTAATAAAACCGGAGTTGCAGGACAGTAGATGTGAGAACCTTGCGTGTTTAATGTAATTTGCTCGGCGCTTCTGATCGGCCCATTTTACCGATCACCAATCACACCTTTACATTTTAGTGTCTTTTGCTAATGCCTACAGCATTTTTTCTTAATTTTAAGTGACCCTAATAAGATCTTTTGGGTCAACAAAGAGTAAGTCAAGTCATAAGTGTGCTGACTGAGGATGTGTTCACTTTTGCTGTGTTTGATCGGCTTGAAGTGAACTCGGGTGCGATTCTTGGGAAAGTGTGAATGCACAATCAAATGCGAATGTGAGTGAGTGGGGACTATGGATGGAAATTAGCTCTGAGCTATAATCCGGTGTATTTACGCACTAGCCGTTCATTAATACACACTGTCCCATATATATATATATATATATATATAAAAAAACTCTAGTGTGCATCAAACTAATGAACTCTGGTCTGTCTGAAATTTGTGGCCACACTTTGGACCAAACTATGAACTAAAAGCAGGGTGTGGACTAAAGCATTGTTAACCAATAAAACACAAGATAAAAATAACAGATAAATTCATACAAAATGTTGCTAACATGGCAAGAAATTTAACAACAAATAACAAGAAATGTAAAGAACACTGCCAGAACAATACAGATTTCATATAAATGATCACATTTCATACATCTGATCATACTATCCACAGTTCTATTCAGCTGATATCACTGCTCTAAACTAATACTTTATGAAATATTTATAAAACGTGGATTGTAGAAATATACTAAGCTGAAGAGGTAGACTTTTGACAAGTAGATAAGCAGGATTTCATCTTTTTTAGTTTCTCAAAAAACATTTTAACTATATTTTAGACATTGTCAAGTAACTTTGAATGAAATGACAATAAAAGTGTTTTTGTAAAAGGTGGGATCTGGAAAATAAACAGGTAAAAATGTAACCTGTGTCTCCGTTTGCACAAAGCTAAAAAAACTTCACTTCTGAAGTGTGGGGCGGCTCACCCTCCCACACCTCACACTTCCAGCAGCTTTCATTAGCTCCCCACAGAACAGCCATACGGATCACACCTCACAATCCATTACAGGGCTGTCACCAAACATCTCCAGTGGAAACAGTGTGATGCCTGCAGAACTACAGCTACAGGCCAATCAGAGCCACAGACAGCACGCCGTTATGGCTTTATTAACATCTGAGAAAAGCACTGAGGAGAAGAGACGGGTGGAGGCAGTGCCAAATGGAAATCTTCTGTCGTTCTGTATGTGGGCCATAGTTCCAATAGCTTTAATAAGGGACTGCTCAGATTAAATCCCACAGTATTCTGTGAACTCTGTTGACCTCAACTGAAAAGAAAAAAAAATGTATCAGGTGTGAATGTTGAAATGTATTCATTCATTCTTTTTTTAAAGAGGTTTAAAGGGTCTAAGGAAAGGAGTGTCCTGGGTCTGTTTAGTTTAGTGTAGTTATTGTTTGTGCTGATTGTGTGTTAAGTCTAATTGTGTGTTTATGTTTGATCAACTGTTGTGAAGCCCTTTGAGGCAACTTTTGTTGTGATACCGGGCTATACAAATAAAACTGAATTGAACTGAATTGAAGATATTTTGGGCCATTTTTGATTTATTTGAACAGTTATCATCAAGTGGTGAAGTGGTGAAGTGACTGAGTTATACTACAGAGCAGCTTTAATCCAGAAGAATAGGGCAGAGATAGACTGGTAAATTATAACCAATCATTGTTTCACAACAGAGAAGTTTATAGACTGCTTCACAACTAAAAGAGTCTTTTAGAGTATCACCTTTTCACAAACAAAAACCTAGATAAAAAAGAGAAAAAAAAGTAACCGGTTGCTCTTGGTGTTCAAACAAACAAAAACAATGGAGGGTGGTCTTGGGAATGTGGGACGTGTACTGCAAAACAAAACTGGAACACAGGCACTCCAAAAAACTGATGACAGCTTGAGGAAGTATACTTTAAAAGGTCTTTATTTTGTTGGCCAAAATTAAAAAAGCCAACATGTTTCTACTTACTAAAGGTCTTTGTAAAGGCTCACATAACTTTAGTAGCTCAGAAGAAGCTAGCTTTTTAACGATTTGGCCATTAGAATAAAGGCAAAGACCTAGATAACTTGTCTATCTGTACCAGTGTTTGTTAAGAATGTACTACGCTACCTACAATAATTGTGCAAATTGTACACATTATGCACAGTGCCACAGCGGTTCTTGACTCCCAGTAGGGAGATGTGGATCGATCCTCGGCTGTCACATGATCCCTCTGAGTGTAATGTGCATGCCCTCCCTGTGTTACAGTGGGTCCTCTCTGGGTACTCCGGCTTCCTCCCACCATCTAAAAACATACATGTGTTAAGATAATTAATGACTTTAAATTGCTCCTCGGGAATGGGGCAATTCTGTGTCAGCTCTGCGACCATTCAAGAATTATTTATATAAAGTAGCAGTGTTGCAGTAGCCAACGGAGTGTTCATTATTCTAACAGGAGCAGACTTTTTGTATGCAAGAACATGATTTTTATGATTTATCGGTCAACATCATGAGTTATAAGAAATAAGTCTTTGGAGAAAAGGTTTCTGTTTCAATTTTATTGAATGGTTTCTCATTACCAGGATTTCTCGTGAGGCATTAAAAAGCATTAAAAGTCATTTAATTGAATTTACCAAAGGCTTTAAATGGCATTAAAAAGCATTAAATTAGATTTCAACAGGTATTAAAATTCAGAATAGATTTGAAGTAAAATTGCTGACATTATTAGTTTTATTCGTGGAAATAAATATGTCTTTATAAATAATTTACTATTTTCATAGCCTACACGAGCGTGATAGACGAGCGGAACAAGTTTGCTTCCAGCGACACCAAATTATACAAACATCTGATGTTTGGCTTTCAACATCCGATGTTTGGGTAATTTTAATGAACTTATTTTTCAATACCTGCAAAGAAATTTTGACAATTTAAGCTGTCACAATTGTATGTTTGTGGCATTAAAAATGTTAAAAATGGCATTAAAAAGAATTAAATTAGACTTGCTCATACCTGCAGGAACCCTAATTACAGTGTCAGGTACTAACGTCTATATTACTGATGGCAACGCTCCAAAATATTATAAATAGCCCAGCAGCAGCACTTATGTTGACTGTAAAAACACTTGTGCAGACATGAACAGCTTCTCTCAGAGCAGACCCCAGGGCAGCTGACCGGCACAATCAAACAGCTCAGAGATGAAATATAGAAGTGACAGTATGATTAGTGACTGAGGGGATAAACAGAGGGAAGCTCTGATAATGTCAGCCATCCTTTTATGATCTATGTGATTCTCCCAGAGCTGTGATCAGAGTCTATATCGACACAACAGGTCACATATGAATTTACACTCATTGCAAAAGCCATACTTCATTCAATGTTATCAGATAATTAAATCTCAAAACAATTGCGGCTCCAATGGCAGATAGAGCTGGTGGAATGGGAAATTCTCCGCCAATCGGTGACACGGCTTTGTGTCCACAACATGAGAGAGCATTACAGAACATAAGCAGCATTTATGACTCAGTTTTAAAGGCAGGTTTAATAACTGCTGCTATATAACAAAGGGAGTGTGAAAACATGGTTTATGAGGTGGGGCATTGTAAAGTTATATTTGCCGTTAAATTGAAATCCTGTCCCTTGACATAATAGATAAGCCTTCTGAAATCATAATCAGTCACTTTAACAGCTCAGGAGTTTTACTGTAGCCACAGACCAGTGCCCTTCTGCAGGTTTTCAGGATTTTCTGGAAAACATTTTCCAGGGCAAAAACATGCAGGCGAGAGGAGGGCTGCCACGCTGAAAGAATTTCCACTGCGCCAATGTTATCTGACTCAATACTGCGGTATATAAGTGGTATAAGGTAACAATAACAACTGATGAAAATGACATGTTCACTACCAAAAACCTGAGAGTCAGGCATGAGTGACAATGTCCTTGTTATGTGTTAGAGAAAAACCCACATTTACAGATGAGCTAAGGAGGCAAGCAGCGTCTCTCTCTCTCTCTCTCTCTGACGGAGCACCTGTGGCACAAATACACAGGTAACTGCTGCAGGTTCAGTTTGTCAGCACTTCTCCCATTCTCCACTCCCAGCATCTCCAAGTGCATAGACTTCTAATGGGCTCAGAGTTGTGGCCTGGTATTGCAATAATGCAGTTACTGTGGCAGCCTTAGATGAAAGCAATCTGTCCTTATTGTGAGCCATCTTGGTTGTTGTTGTTTTTTTTTGTTGTTGTTGTTTTCTATGGTGTTTGTGTATGAATTCTTCTGGTTATGATTTGTCAGTTGGAATGAATTCAGTGAAAGATGGCTTTAGTGAAAGGAGTTTCAGACCCACTTCTTCTAAAGCGTGGTGAATGGGGCTGGATGGTTTGTGACACTTTGCCCAATGGCTTTATCAAGACTGCACTGATGACTGAAATTAAACCTCATCCAACCTGGGGTCACCTTGTATCCCACAGACAAAAACAAAAACAAAAAACGAAAACAATTAAAAAGAAAAATACTGAGATTATTTGTCTTTGGTCATTAGTGATGAGTTCTCTGTCATTTCAGGTAAAAAAATAAATATCATTGTGCATTATTAATTTAATCAAATTACAATTCAAACACCCAAAATGATAGACTTTAATAAAAATTGCATGCTTCATGTCAAGAACAGTGCGCAATAACACAAACAAAGCTTCACTGCTCTTCATTCAAATGTGGTTTAATTTAGAATAACTTAAAAGAAACTTAATTTTTTTTAAGTTTTCTGCCTCAATAAGAGCCCAGAGTGAGCCTTGTATTGTGACCACAGGCTCCTCTCTGCTGTGTGTGGACAGTGTGCTCCTGAGGGCCTCAGTAAATCTGGACAAACTTAAAAAAAGACAGACAGTAAGCCCTTGATGTCCCCTAGTGTGCTGTAGATGAAATCTTAATGTTTTGTAAAAAAAAAAAAAAAAAAAAAAAAAGTGATAAAACATTAAAAATAAACCAAAAACAGCCGTATGAAATCGTAGACAAGTCGCCCAACAAAGTCAGGAAAATCAGAGCTATAAAATAAAGCATCTCTGAAAATGACAAAAAAATATACACCTGGGGTCATGTTTTACCCCACTTGGATGGTTGGTTGGATGAGGGTTAAGAACATGGCCTAACCCTAACCCACCTGCTGTGAAGGAATATGACAGGCAGATGAAGATGATGCTAATATCAGATGTGCAGGTGTCAATGTTTGAGAATAAAATTGTTTACAGTTGAGTTGTAATGATATTCCAAATTCAAACCACATTATGAAACTATGGAAGTTATGCTGCAGAAATGTGATGATGTGATACTAAATTTTCAATCTAATGATAAAAAGGAGCGCCAGGATGTGTGAGTATTCAGGTGCTGTATCATTATTAGTGTTGTAACAATACAGTTAAAAAAATAAAAGTTAACAAAACTATATTGATAAGCATCACCTTGTATCGAACTGTATAATTTTCTTGGTAGTGTAAAAGGATGGAAAAAAATGAATAATAAGGGAATAATTCATATTAAAAATTTGCATGTTAAAATAAAACTAGATATGTCTTTCTGAATGTAATTTGAGTGTTTTTAGTGAAATAAACTGTTATAATCAGTTGTGATTCGCTCTTTGTCTGCTAGACATAATTAACCCCAGGCTCGATGCTGGATTTGAGAGTGAACTTTTATGATTTTTGGCAAAAAGTTGCTGTATCAATTGTAATCAGTATGAAGGTTGAAGGATGAATTGTTATGTCCCCAAAGTAGGGAAATCCTCCACAGCAGGAGGAACAAAATGGAGCCCGTGATTAAGGAAAAGCAGGATAAGGAAAAGCCCATGATACGCTGGCCACCTGCCTTCAGCCGCAGCCTTTCATACATGGAGCCAAAATGAAATGTGTGAATGTTTGTTTTGTGGACAAAGGGACCATAAGCCCTCAGGATGTACAGAATTTACAGTCGAAGCCAGAAGGGAAAAATTCAAACAAACCTGGTCGGTTTTGTGTGTCTAGGTTCCAGACATCTTGTGCGTAATTGCAGAGTACAAGGTATAAAATATGAAAATTGTGGTCAAAAACACTACAAATCTGTCAATGCGCCAATCACACACGAATAAGAAAAAAAAGAAAGACACGTGCCAACCCATGACCGATACTGTTGAATCAGGATTTTCAAGCAGCTTTGAAGGAAAATACTGTATTGCTCCAGACTGCTACTGTTTGGGTGGATGCACCATGACAAAGTCAACTCATTAAGTGTTTATTGGATGAAGGAAGTCAGCGCAGTTTCATCCGCAAATATTTAGAACCTTAAATTTGCCTGTTGTGGGGTCAGAAATAATAATGTTGCATGTATTTGGATCTGTGACACATAAAAGAGTTACAGCAAGAAAAGTAAAGGCAACCTTGCGCAATTTGAAAATGAATGAAATAGTAAATGTTGACTTATTAGAGACACCCACTGTGTGCTCATCAAAATTAAAGGCAGTCGATGAAAAATTAAGACAACGCCTGGAGGACAAAGGATTACAAGTGGCTGACACACCGGTATGTGGCATGGAAACGGAAGAGTTCAGAATTTTGATTGGAGGAGACCATTACTGGGACATAGTAACAGGACACACGGAAAGATTGGAAAAGGGACTAGTGGCTGTGGAGAGCAAGTTTGGATGGCTCATTCAAGGAGTTGTGAGTGTCCCTGTCATGAATGTCACTACTGAACCTGTTGAAGTGGATGCTTTATATTTAAGTGTTGGAGAAGAAAAAATGCTCACAGACCAGCTATGCAGTTTTTGGGAGAGTCACTGGTAATTAATTTGGACACATAAAAATCCTGAGCTGGACTCCATTAAAATTATTTGAGGAATCTGTTAAATACAAACAAAGCAGATATGAAGTTAGTTTACCTTGGAAGGATAGTGTGTCCAATTTGTCCAATAATTACAGCACCGCTTTAAATCGCTTGAATAATTTGGTTCAAAGAGTTCAGAGAAATGATAAATTGTATAAGCAGTATAATATCCTGGTGAATGAATATTTGGCTGAAGGCATTACTGAAAAAGTGAATAATATGGCTACTGAAAGCCCAGTCTGTTATTTGCCACATCATCCAGTGATAAAGGAAAATAGAAGTACAACAAAATTGCGTTTTGTGTTCGATGCCTCTTCACATGAAAAGGACAAACCTCTGTTAAATGTCTGCTTGTTCACCTGACCAAATTTAAAAGTAGTTTGATCAAATTCAGACAACACAAGATTGCAATGATGGCAGACGTGACCAAGGCGTTTTTACAATGGAAAATGGAGCAAACAGGTATGTGCTGCCTAAATAATACCTTTAGAGGTGTCTCTCTGTCTGCACTGGGCTTGTTGTTGTTCCCCTGTGAATGAGGGCACAGTGCGCCTCTGTGTGAGACGTACTGAGGAGAGAAAGTACACTCCCAAGTCACTCCGAGTAATTAGTAAAAAGTACTGCCTTTTCACGTCAGGCTAGTGGGGCTAGTTGCCTCAAAAACTAAAGTCGCACCTCTAAAGAAATTGACCTTACCTAGATTGGAATTAATAGGTGCATTAATTGGAGCTAGACAGGGAACAAATATAAGGACAAATTTGAATATGAAAGAAAATGAAGTGTATTTTTGGACCGAAGCAGTTCCACTCAATGGAAACAGTTTGTAGCGTACAGAGTAACAGAAATTCAAAATCTGATCTTACCTGAAAACTGAAGACATTGTGCTGGAAAAGACAACCCTGCGGACCGTGAGTGCCCAGGCTTTAAAGGAAGACGCACTGTAGTGGCTGTTGCAAGAATGCCGGGATGTTCAAACAGTTGACAACGAGGAGGATATTCCTAAATGTGTGATTGAAAATGTAGTCACTGAACCCCATTGCTTTAATCAGCCCATTTGATGCCTCAAAATACAGTCAATAAAGTTTTGAGAATAACTGTGTGGAAGCTGCACTTTATAGGGAACACTCAAAAACAGAAAAAATCCAGCGGTAAACTGTACACGGAGGAAATCCACAAGGCAGAGGAGTATTGGATACGTTTGACTCAACATGTCAGTTTCCTACAAGAAATAAAGAATTTGTCCAGTAACACAGAGCTAGACAGACGTTCAAAAATTCTGTCATTAAGACCATTTCTGGATGCTAATGGGCTTTTACGTGTAGAAGGGAGGCTGCAGGAGGCAAACTGGTCATATTCACAAAAACATCCTATTATCCTCCCCGAAAATGACAGGTTTTCAGAACTTTTGATCTGCAAAGCCCATGAAGATGTGATACATTCAGGTTTGCAAGCTACATTGAGTAAAATTAGAGAAAAAATTCTGGATTTTGAAAGGTAGACAGATGACCAAAAATTGTGTTAAAAATGTTTAATTTGTAGGCAGACTCGTGTTAGAGCTGCGCAGCAAATAAGTGCACCACTGCCACAAGAGCATGTTAACTACATGCAACCATTTCAAACTACAGGCGTGGATTTTGCTGAACCTCTTTATATTAAACCAAACAATGAGAAAACATATATTGCTTTATTCACATGTGCGGTGATGAGAGCCGTTCATTTGGAGTTAGTTTCATGTATGTCCACAGATGCATTTCTGTTAGCCTTTAGGAGATTTATTTCCAGACGTGGAGTGTGCAGTGTGATTTACAGTGATAATGCAAGAACGTTTAAAAGAGCAGAGAGTGATTTGAAGGCTCTCTGGAAGATGATGAAAGTGAGTGAGATGCAAAATTTGTTTGCAGAAAAGTGCATCTCTTGGAGATACATTGTGGAGTGAGCTGCCTGGTGGGGCAGCATGTGGGAGCGCTTGGTGAGATCAGTCAGGACGTGTCTCCGAATGGTCCTGGGCAAGGCGGCGCTCAAGTTTGAGGAGCTTCAGACTTTAATCTGCAAAGTTGAGGTAGTTATAAAGAGTCCACTCACCTATGTTCATGCCGAGAGCAGTGAGCCTTCCTCTCTCACTCCTGCTCATTTTCTAATGGGACAAAGAATAACAGCACTGCCTTCTTACCCACTCTGTGTAGTTGAGGTGGAGAAATTGAACACTTCTCATTTAAAAGGGAGATGGAGATATCAAGAAAGACTAATAAATCATTTTTGGAATCGTTGGAGGAGAGAGTATATGATGGAGCTTCGTTCAGCACATTGTGTGAGTTCTCAGAGCCAGTCGGTGGCGTTCAAGGTTGGATAGGTTGTATAGTTTTATTGTTTGAAGATAAGCAACCAAAACATATGTGGAAAATGGGACATATTGAAGAGACGTTGGTTGGGAGAGATGTGCTATCCGTCTATCATTTAGGACTGTCATTAAGTGACTTGTCCACTTGCTATACCTTTTGGAGATGGATGAATAATGCCTCTGGAGGAGGCAAATTCATTGGGCCTTGAGTCTGTTATGTCCCCAAAGTAGCGCCGCCTGAGCAGTGGCACACCAGTGATGCTCCTTACCATATTTGGACAGAACGTCAGGTGGGGCGTTTCCCGCTCCGTTTATAGGTCAGCCCACAGGCGCGTCCTCGTGTGCGCTCTAGAGACTCAAGCTTTTAACCCAAATTCCCACTTCCCTTTTCCCCTTAATATTTGATAATGAATTAATAAGGTAAACGTAAACTTTGCTCTGCCTATGAAGTTCCTTTTGCACATCACTACATGAATCATATTGAATCACTCTAAAACAGCCAATATCATTTTTGAATCGAAATACTTCTAATCAATACGGATTATATTGTTGCAAAAAAACGTACTGGTACACCTTTAATTATTATGTAATCATTCAAAAACACTTGTAAATAAATGTTATAATCCATAATCCTTTCACACAAAAAAAAAAAAAAAAAAAAAAAAAAAAATAGGGCACCTCTAATATCAACCCACACTGCACTTACACATTTAACACTATTTTGATGAATTTAATTTAAAAACGAGCAGCTGTGATAAAAGGGAATTAGGGAATCTCTCAGCTCTTAATCTGTACAGAAATTTAGATGTCAAAAAAATAGGTCCAAGAACAGTTTTCTCCCATGTCATAATGTTGTTCCCTTATCAAAACCATACCTGGAATTGTGTTTTGTTTCATTCACGCCTGTTTGAGTAATTCTGTATTCCCTGGCGCTGAGTTTCTGAGGCCCCATGACCTCCCGCCCACTTCACAAAGCACTGACCAATCAACAAGCCCTCTACATGAAGTAGTCTGCTCTCATTTATTTATCCAAAAAGTGGTGTACAGCTCTGTTTCCACTGATTCCTCACAGACATTTTTACTTTAGGAGTAAAATGTCATCATACAAAATGTCTGCTAAAAATAAAAGCATAAAAAAGTATAAATAAAAGCCCCTTAAACAAGATTTTTCCAGGACTGCTGGACTGTGTCAGAAGTGCCCTGACATGACTCTGATTCTCAATGACAGATATTAAAACACATTATCCCACGCTGGTTATAAAAATAAGAAGCAGAGAAATACTTGTCTTCTCTGTTCCCCACAGTGGTTTTGCCCAATAATTGTTTCTCCACTGGACCCTCGGGCGAGTCGTCAGTGTCACTGCCACATTAGCACATTCATGATAAACACATTAATACAAACTTGACAGTGTTGTTGAAAGTGTGATCGGTGCAGCAGACACTTGTGGAGGCCTGGAGATCTTCTTCTCTTTCGCTATCTGATGACTTTAGGGGAGAAAACAAGGCGTGAGTGTCCCAGCCTGCACAGACATGCTGATGTGGGATGGGAGTAAGCTCGGCTGGCCTAACATGTTTCAGTTTGTTTGTATGCAGCTCACATCCATGCACTCATAGTCCCACACAGCAGCCCCACTCAGCAGCCCCACACTGCCCCACTCAGCAGCCCGACACAGCCCTACTCCATGCTCACTGCCAGGGCCACAGGATTTTAGAAGGTCTGAGGTTTTACTGAGGTCCATCATGTTGACAGTCTGTCTAGTCCTTGTTTAGACCTGATTTGGTCATAGCTTTGACTTGTTTTAGTCCTGTCTTGTCCCTGGGGAGTTCTGGTTTAGGATGTTTTTTTTGTTTTGTTTTGTTTTTGTCCTGGTTTAGCCCTGGTTTGGTCTTGGTTTAGGCCTACTTAAGTCCTGGTTTAGACCTGGTTTAGTCCTGGTTTAGATCTGGTTTAGTCTAGTATTAGTAAAACACCGAGGTCTGGACGTCTGTGACCTGTATGGTGTGTATGGCCATGCTCACTACAGTCACATGCAGCAGGCTCATGGAGATGTAGCAGGACAGAGAGTACTTAATAGGACACAAGTGAATGCACTGTTGGGGTTTGTTACCATAGGTGGACAAAGTACTTAGAAATAATATTGATATTGAAATAATATAGCTCTAAAATAATATTTCTCAAGTCAAAGTAAAAATTCTTACATGGGCAAAACAATTTTAAAAGTACAAACAACAAAGATAATTGAGGGTTCTCTTAGGAACGTGGGGCAGGTACTGCAAAAGAAACTGGAGACCCAGGCACAGCAAAAAAGTAATCACAGCACAGCAAAGCATACTTTACCTTTATTTTAATGGCCAATTCACGAGAGAGGACCACTACACAGATTGATGCGAAAGATTTTTTAATAAATTGAATGAGAAGTTGCATAGAGGAGAGTGATTTGGGGCTTCAGAAGGGAAGGCCAGCTCCCGGGCTTGGGCATCCCCCTGCAGAGAAGTGATGAAAGGAGGGTGGGAGGGAGGGGCACGGAACTAGAACAAAGGGAAATGGGCCAGGCGGTATAAATAAGCTTGGAGGCGGAAGGGGTGTAGACTGGGTGTAGACTGGGTGTAGACAAGGTGTAGACGGGGAGTGGTCCTGCTCGTGAACTTCAGATAATGACCTTATCTCCAGGGAAGGCCAGCTCCCGGGATCGGGCATCCCCCAAAGAAGCCTTAGACGAGAAGACGAGACTGAGCCTGCTGGAGATCTTGAAGATTGAGGTGGATGTAGCTTTTATATGCTCGGATGACCAGCGGCCCATGGTCTTAATGAGGCGGTCAGGAACTCCTCTAGTGGAGGCGGAGGTTCTGGCGCCTATCTGGAAAGAATCACTGGAGAAGAAGTCTGGAGAAATGTGGGATCTGGATAGAACCTCTCGGAAGAGGGGCATAAACCAAAAGCGAGTATTGGTTTGGCCTGACTCTGTGGTGAATAGAGGGTCGTGAGGTGAGGCCCCTTTGGAAAATCTATACAGTACATAGGTGGCTAGAGGATCGAAGGGGCTTATGTATGAGTTAAGTTTGAAGAAGAAGATGGGAACAGCTTGGCCGGCCTGGTTGGTTTTGCTACATCTTAGACGATAGGATAAGCAGTCGTAGGCGACCTGTTGGATGTCACCTAAGCAGGGATGACGAGCCGGATCATAAACTGAAGAAGAGGGAGCAAACTCTGAACAATGCAAGAAGCCGAAAAAAGCTAGCAAGAACATGAATTGGAGAGTGCAAGCCACATGGTTGTTTGCGAAGAGTCCAGAGCGAATGGTGATTAAGCACCAAACAAGGAGGTCTGAGGTGAGAGGGAGGAAAGCCAGAGCAAGTATGATAGGAGTGGTAGGAGTTCCAAGCAGTCCAGTATCAGGACAGCGTTCTGGGGGCAAGACTGTCGATGGCAGCGAGCTGCAAGACATGGATGAGGTCAGCGACAAAAGGGTTCAAATGTCAAACGTTGTAGCTGAGAAGGGAGGAACAGGAGTTGGTTCTGGGTCCGTACGTAGGTCCAAGGTTCTGAATTTCTGTAAAGAAAAATGAGAGAGGTAATCAGCTATGGAGTTGTCATGACCTGGGATGAATTTTGCACGTAGAAGGAACTGGTGAGTGACAGACAGCCAGGTAAGGCGGCGCATGAAGAGCATGATAGCAGGGGAGTCGCTTCTGCCTTTGTTTAAGATGTCTACTATGGCTAGGTTATCAGAGTGGATGAGAATGCACCTCCCAGACCATTCATGAACCCACAGAAGGGCCGCAACGACTTCGGGGTACATTTCAAATAATGTGGAGGAGAACTAGCCGGAGTCTTGGATGAAGTGAACAAACTCCCTTGGCCAGGGGGCAGAGAACTATCGGCCGTGATAGAAACCCCCAAAATCAGCAGAAGGTGCTGTGTTGGTGAACAGCTCGACGTCGTCTGGGTCGGACTCCAGGTCATCGTAGAAGAAAGTGATACCGTTCCAACGATCCAGCAGCAGGAGCCAGAGTTGCATTTCCGTCCTGGAGGAGCTGTCGAGAGGGACAACGCCAAAAAGAGCCGGAACCGAAGAAGCCAGGGACAGAAAATGTGATATGAAGGCCCTTCCCTGAGGGACAATGCGAAAAGCGAAGCTCAGGTGACCCAGGAGAGAAATGAGTTGCTGCTTAGTGCATGATGTAGCCGCAAGGAAATTCTGAAGCAGAAGTCTGATGCAGTGCAATTTCTCTATTGGGAGAGAGGCCTGAAAAGAGACAGTATTGAGTGTGATACCAAGGAACTCCAGGGAGGTAGAGGGGCCCAGAGTCTTCTCCTCCGACAAGGGAACACCCAGCCTTGAGAAGACCGGCTTTAGGGTCAGCAAATCCTGAGCTGGTGGTGAGAAATGGGGGGAAATAGCCAAGAAGTCATCGAGGAGGTGCACCAGATATGGCAACTTGAACTCTTTCAAAAGGATCCAGCACAGAGCTTCGGACAGGGAGTCGAACAACTTGGGGCTACTCTTGCAGTCAAACATCAGCCTCACTGCAAAGTAGTATGCCCCCTTCCAGAAGACCCCGAAAAAACACCAGTAGTCCGGATGAATGGGGAGAACCTTGAAGGCGCTTGTGATGTCAGCCTTGGAAAGCCACGCCCCAGGACCGCCCAGTTTGATGAGGGAGATGGCATGGTTAACTGTAGCATAGTGGAGGGAAAAATTGTCGCTAGGAATGAGGCTATTGATACTGGGGATGAGGCTGCCATGAGGCGTTTTTTTACCGGAGTACTTCCTAGTGGCAATGCCTAGGGGGCTGATGCAGAACCTAACCCTAACCCTGGTACATGATTGGCCGGCCTTTCTTATCGACGCCCTGAGGTAGAGGCATTTTGGCAGAAAACGAGGGGTGAGAGGCGGAAGGCGGTCCGGTGCGGGCAGGGGCAGATAGTCTCGTTGCAGGGGCGATGCAGGAGGATGCAGGGTGGGCAGGCACATTGCAGGAACTATAGGGAACAGCGGGGCAAGAAGCAAAAACTTGGCAATACAATTCCTGATCGAGGGTGACCCAGAAGGTGTCCTGATTAAGTTGCTGAAGACGGGCAGCAGCTTCGGAAGCAAAGAGAACATGATACTGGTAGAAGTGGGTCCCGCTCTGGCTCCGGCCTCTGGCACCAGGGTCCTAGCCCCTGTTCCGGCCTCTAGCATCAGGATGCTAGGAGGGCTAGGTCGAGAACGAGGGTGAGGTATGAATCAAGCTCGAGCCGTCGATTTCGGTAGACTGAGCACAGGACATCCCTGTAGAGGGTGAAGGCGAAAGCGAGGAGGAGGAATGGACAGGGAGAAGGATAAGCTTGGCCAGATCAACATATTTACCTGTCGCAGACATGCGGGAACTAGAGAAGTCTTCGGAGCCGGAATGACAGGAGGAGGAGTGGCGGTGGCCAAGGAATAAATCGTACTGCTGGGACCCGGAACACTGGGAGTTGATGTACACGCCAACCCCGGGAACCCAAAACTGGGCGGCTGTTGGAGTGGGTTCAAATCAGAAATGGAAAGGAACACGAAGGGTAAATAGAAGGGATCCCAATGCTGGGAGGAACGGGAGGGGAGAGAGAGATTGGAGGGACCGGCGCCGGAGTCGGCAAGTCAGCGATAGAGGTGCGAGGAGGGGCCAGCAACGAATCACCAGAACTGTGTAAAAAGACTGGCATCACAGAGCTGGAGGCAGACAGGAAGTCAGCGGTCACTACTGAAGTTGGGGCAAGCATCCTAGTGCTAGAGGCAGGAGCTGAAGCTTGCGACCCGGTGCTAGAGGCTGAAACTGGAGCTAGCGCGGAATCGCTGGAGCGGACAGAACGAGATGGAGAAGGGTTCGGAAAAGACACAACTGACCAAGGCCGCGGGCGGAGACTGTGAGGAGGTTCATCAGTGTGGGCGGCAGAGAGGCGGCCCTCTCGGGTATGGCATCCACTCCTCAACGGTGCAGAAATAATCCGGAGAAACGCCAATAAACTTGTCATCAGAAGGTCTAAGAGAAAGGTGATCCATGGCTTAACTATGTTAAGGTAAGGAACAACGTTTTTCAGCATCCAACGAGACGCAGAGTTCAAACGAACCTGCATGGAATGAGAACAAAGGGAAATAGGCCAGGTGGTAGAAATAACCTTGGAGGCGGAAGGGATGTAGTCTGGGGGTAGACGAGGTGTAGACGGGGAGTGGTCCTGCTCTTGAAATTCAGATAATGACCTTATCTCCATAACAAAAAAATAAATAAAAAAAATAACAAAAAACAAAAAAAAAATGTTTTGGCCTAACACAGATCTTTGTCAGGGCTTAACTTTAGCCCTATTTGCACAGGATTAGTATTACCTAGGGACCTCCTATCATTTATAATAATTGCAGAGGTCATCTATGATTTTTATCCTGTGCAAATCTGCCATGTCTGTGACTTGTTAAGTAAAAATTCCCCCGAAAATTACCAACCATTTTTTGGCCAATGCACCTGTGATGATACTAGTACCTTGAGAATTCCCATATCTGTGATTCAAGCTGTTTTTGTCAGCAGATTGTTTCCTAAAGATCCTAATAGCAATCCAAAATAGCTTTTAACACTCTATTTTAAGTCTGTGTCTAAACTATAAATATAATAATATATAATAATAACATATCTCTATTAGTCCTACTAACACAATCCCTGTCATCATGGAAATGTTAAACTTTTAAGCATTTGGAACAACATGAGGCATTTTTGGACACCGTTTGTGCTACCGTTAGATAAGTATTGCAGTGACTGGATTAAGAGAGAGGGGTGCCGACTATTCATAAAAAGAGCAAAATCTCGAGCGATGGAAAAAAATGGATGACATGCGTTGTAGCAGACGAGCTTTTTTTTTTTTTTTTTTTTGTCAGTACAGTAAAGCAAATATCGATAGTAGCTTGAAATTAGTGCTAGCAAAATAAACAAAATAGGGGATTTTGAGCGAAGCGGCTGGGATGACAATCAGCACCTCCAAGTCCGAAGCCATGGTTCTCGACCGGAAAAGGGTGGTTTGCCCTCTCCAGGTTGGAGGAGAGTTCCTGCCTCAAGTGGAGGAGTTCAAGTATCTCGGGGTCTTGTTCATGAGTGAGGGGAGGATGGAGCGTGAGATTGACAGGAGGATCGGTGCAGCGTCTGCAGTAATGCGGTCGTTGTATCGGTCTGTTGTGGTGAAGAAGGAGCTGAGCCGAAAGGTGAAGCTTTCGATTTACCGGTCGATCTACGTTTCTACTCTCACCTATGGACGAGATCCCGGATACAAGCAGCCGAAATAAGTTTCCTCTGCAGGGTGGCTGGGCGCTCCCTTAGAGATAGGGTGAGGAGCTCAGTTACCCGGGAGGAGCTCGGAGTAGAGCCGCTGCTCCTCCACATCGAGAGGAGCCAGCTGAGGTGGCTTTGATTATAAATCAGTGTGATTGTGCATCCATTATATCCGAAATAAAGTCTGTAAAATTGAGTAAACCACGGACATCTCTATTCCTGTTGAATGCCCTCCTAAAAATATTGCCATCGGGGGGTAATTCCCGAAATACAGAGGTTCAGGGGTAATTCTTATCCCATGCGCATAGGGCTTTAGAGAGTTAAGTACAGAGCAAAATTTACTACTACTGCTACTAAACCTATACTTTACTACTACTCAGTGCCCAAACCTGAGTTCAAGACCGGGGCACCTGGCTTTTGAGGTGAATAGACTATGGCACTGAGGTCAAAAATACTTTTACTTATTTCACTTATTTAGCATTTATTTTGATTATTATTAAGTACAAGTACTGAAGTAAATTACAAAAAAGCCTCACACAGACACACACTAGATTCAAAAAGACACACACCAGCCTCAAAAAGACATACACCAGCCTCACACAGACACACACCAGTTTCAAAAAGTCACACACCAGCCTCACACAAAACACACACCAGGATTTACTCTTTTTATTCAATATTGTCTCTGCCTTCATGTTTTAAAAGTCAGCTTCAGACACGTTTTTATCTCATTTATTAACACAACTTTTGTTACTCTTGTGTGACGTCGTTTTTCTATAACAGAGTCTAGTCTCCTGGACTACCTGCATCAAACTGTCCCGTCCATGCATGTTCTGATCCTATTCTTGTGCCGAAGTGAAAATCTAAACTAGTACAATCAGAAACTTCATGCAGGAAATGTGAATGTGAATGTGAGTGAGTGAGTGAGTGAGTGGGGACTATGGATGGAAATTAGCTCTTCAGGTTTCAGTTCAGGTTTATTTGTATAGCCCAGTATCAGTAGCTCTGAGCTATAATCCGGTGTATTTACGGCACTAGCCGTTCATTAATACATTAATACCCATTCAAATAAAAAATAAAATAAAATAAAATTATGACAGCTGCAACAACCATCTCTAAACGTGGTCAACTTTAACTTTTTACCAAATCAGACCTATTGCAGTGCACTAGGGCTGCACAATATTGGAAAAACATGTGATATTCAATAACTATGTTGAATATTGCATCATGATATTATTGTGATATTTTAAATCTACTACTACTTTTACTATTCTGACATACTAAGTTAAATTAACTTAAAACTAAAATGTAAGTCTGTATTCACAAGTCAAAACAACATCAAAATCAAAAACTTAACACAGACCAAGCCAGGAATAAAATAAGACTAAACTGTGACTAAATTAAGGAAGTTACTACTAAAACTGGACTTTTTAAACATTTTTATTTGGTCACAACACATTTTCATTTTAGGCCCTGGTAAGAAAATTCTTCTCTGTCAGGTGGAAGACCATAGCGTTATTGTGATATTGTGATATTGTGATAATAATTTCCCGATATATTGTGCAGCTCTACCGCGCACCAATATATTAACAATATCCTAATGCAGATTTCTGAGCAGGCCACTCGATGCAGAGCAAACAGAGTCATGCATACACAACGTAAGCTAATGTTCAGTTTGTCATATGTTGTAAACTTCTATCTCTCTAAAGTAATCAAGTAACAATAGCTGCTCTTTATTAGCCAGGCCACAGAGGACTGTTTAAGGACGTCAGTAGAAAAGAGCAGGAGCCCGGGAACCGTACGCCACCCAGACAGCTCAGCTCTAAGTGATAGTAGAAAGAGTGCAGTGGGGTCAGAGGTCAGGGCCATCATTAGTACGGGCCCTCGGGGGACTGTTAAAAGCATGATTAGATTTCACACCAATCTGTTAGCTCTGAAGAACTGTCCCGGCGGCCCGAGCCTTGTCCCAGAGCAGTGGCCTTTTAAACAGCATCTCCAAGATATTTTTATTAGACACTTTCTACTTTGAAAGTTTTGCAAAGAAATGGAAATAGGGCAGAAAGGTTGGAATATGAGTTTATATCTGTGACATTTATGATAATTGTCTTGGAGAGGGTTGGGTTTTAAGAAAATATATTTCAACACCTAACCCATTTTTTTGGGTTCATACATCTATAGAAAATTGAAATATGCCAAAGTAGTGCTGGTTATATAACTGGTCCCTATAATTTCATTTTTTAAGGCCGAGCATCATTAAAAAGATGGTTCGGCATCAAGACCAAGTACTGGCTCAGATCTGTTCTGTTCTGACCTTGGAATGATTGTCAACACAGCAGTTAAATGCGGGGGAAAACAAAAAACAAAAAACAAAAAAAAACCAAAAAAGTGCAAATTTTGCCTCGGGGCACATGGCCTTGGTGAGACACAAATACACAAACTGCTACTACTACTTTGGCTGGATTTTTTGCATACCAGTATCTTAACTTCAGATTTTGGCCTGAATTTATGTTGCTCTGAGTATATGAGTATATGCAATTTAGTACAAAGTAATTCATATAAGTAAAGAAACAAAAATGTTAAGTTAAATAAGATTTATAGATAGATTTATATATATATATATATATATATATATATATATATATATATATATATATATATATATATATATATATATATATGTATTTTTTTATATTTTTAATTTTTTTTTAATTTAAATTTAAATTTTTAAATCTGCCACTTCTTTAAGCTTATTGAATACTATAAAATATAGAGAAAACTATTTTAATAACTAATTTAATTATGGCTATTAAAAACTGTAATTTAACAAAGACTAACCACAGTGGCCAATGAGCAAAAATTAAAATGTCAAGTGCTGGAAACCAGTCATGTGTTGGTGAAGTGTCTTGCTCAGGGACAACAACAACAACAACTATAACAACAACAACAACAACAGTAAGGTAAGGTATACTTTACTGTCCGGCGAGGAAATTTGTTCTCCGCAATTGATCCATCCTTCCTGTGCCGCTAGGGCAATCTGGTGGGAGCAGTGGACGACTGTTGTTCATCCGCTCTCTCTATACAAAAATACAACAGCACTTTTTATAATTTGTTGCGTGGTTAGCAGATGAACCTTTATACAGCCCTTCTGCAACATGGAATCGGACTCAAGTGGATTTGAGTTCGAGGCCCCTGCTGTGATTGAAGCATGCACTGGACTGAGTTTAATCAGCTGGACTTTATGTCTACCTCATCCCTCTGAACAGAAACAATGTTGTTTTTTGATCACGCCAACAAAAATAATTTAGGCTGTAACACTGATACACTTTTATAATATTCACTCAGACAGTGTACGTTGGTGTCAGGAAGTTGGGCAGAGAAACAATTCCAAATGAGAAACGAAGCCATCTCCTTACGTTTCTTCATACCATTACAGATATGTACCAGCCTGTTGCTGCTTGCAGGTTAACACCATGAGTGGGATGTGTGTGCTTGGCCAACTGATGCTGACAACTGATCAGCTCTAAATTGTTCTTCTCATGTTTCCTACACAGATACTGCACATGATGACATTCAATCTAACATTGCTATCCACTCTCAACAGAAATTTATTTTAACTTGGGTCTGGTTTACTTTTTTGTTTTCTTGGATTAAGTCATACTTCATGTCTGCTTAAGCTCAGATAAAGTCTAGCCTCAGCTGCTGGATTGGGTTTTAGTTTTAGACTAGCCAGTAACCCCCAGTTTCTACTGCAGGCACAGGCGCTGTGCACTGAGCTTCAAATACACCTCTGTTGTAGTAAATGAGAGCATTTCCACTGCCAGTGCAGTGTTTCTGTAGTGAGAGTGCACGGTGCTTCGTTGGAGATATGCCTCAGTTCTATTTCTTGTGACAAATGGGGCTCCCAGTTCATGTCCATCTACACAGATCAGATCCCACTAAACCAGGTACTGAACAAGCACAACATCCAGATTTAAAACCAGAACAGAAAACACAAGATGTGGGGTGAAACTGTAATTCTCATGCATGCTCGTCCCAGCTGCTTGGAGCTCTGTAGTGCTGCGCAGTCCTTTCAAAACACTTCCTGTGGACAAGGGTCATACTTGCAATGGAAATCAAGGGTTAGACCCATCAACTTTTTATGAAAGTGAAATGGGTTTGACCCAATGCCATTAAAACCCATTTCTACTGAGACATTTATGTAAAATGGAGCAATGTGAATCTTTGTTTCTCTTGAATTGTTTAGTGCTAGTACAGTTACAGTTCTGTTTATGTTGGTTTGTTTAGAATAAGTGTGGCTGATCAGGCCACTATCCACCTTCTACTGAGCTGTACACAACTGACTAAGTCATTCTCAAAATACTATATGAAGTTTATGCTACACTATAATCAGGGCAGCCCCAAAGTCTTAAAAGCATTAAAAATGTATTAAATTTGATGTTGTCAGCATCAAGGCCTTAAAAGTATTAAATCTTATGGGCAGGTCTGGATCTTAAATTTACAAAAGGTCTTTTCAGTGTTGTTGGGAATAAATATACCAGGGAGTATATGCTTGCAAACTTTGACATTTATCAAATTAATCACACAAATCAATGTTATTAACATGAAAAGTAACTTTCATGTTCAAGCTTGTACTCTCAAAAACTATTCTATATTTCAAAGTAATACATCATAACTAAACAGACAAGAACAGTATCTTATTTGTGAGTTGGAATTAGTCATTCAGTTCTATCATAAATATTTTTTTAAATGTTTTAAGTCACCCATTTGAATGTGTCTTTAGTTTGTATATTTCCGAAAGCTTTTGTTACAGGTCTACTGTATATCACATTACACTTAATGAAGAACCTTTATCAGTGAAATGTATGATACATTTAAAAAAAAATTAAAAAAAAATACGCAGAAGTGGTATTTCATCTATATTAGGGTTTTAAAATAAAGGCCTTGAGTGGCAGAGTAATATGATTATTTAATTAGTGTAAAATTCATAAACATTACTATTTTTTTTTTGTTTTTTTGCTGGTAATCCTGGCATTAAATTAAATTGTAAGTGGCATTGAAATGTCTTAAACTTCACAAGACAAAACCTGACAATACACCCTTTCTGTTCTGTAAAGAGAGCTGACCTAGACTCACCCGTGTGTGCATGTGGTCCAACAGACAAACAACTCTGTACTTTTTACAGACAATGGGAAGAAGATGAAAGCAGGCCTTCCTGAACTGCACCACGTGATGAAACCAGCTCTTTATTGTTGGAATAAAAACCTTACAGGGTAGACAGGTAGATCCTATTTGACAGTAAAGTGATGAGACGTCAGTGCTGCTTAGTTCTGTTGCTCCTCAGACAGACAGAGATTGTGTGTGACAGGCGTCGGCGCACAATCCGCACCGTTCCAAACAAATGAACATGAACCGCGGACAGACCGGCCCGGGACACACAAGAAGCTCACGTCTCAGTGACAAGCTCTGAAAAGAAAGAATGCAGCAGAGATAGTCATCACCGTTTGAAAGAGACGAGAAGCAACAGGAATCACAGGTTAGGGATGGGGCCGGCCTGGTGAAAGCTCCCTGACACAGTGTGCTTACACCCCTGACCTGGATGAGCTGACTGTATAAATATGACAACATAAGGTACAGGAATAAAGCCTTTTCAGAAATGTTTACAGGAGAATGTCAGGAAAATCATGTTTGGACTTTGATAACTAATAAGTGTGTAATAAGTGTGTAGCAGGTCTCAGGAGTAAATCAGGAAAAAAAAAAAAAAAAAAAAACATTTTGGACGCAAGTTTTAAATGTTACCATCACACCAACAACAGGCACCGATGAAAAATCTGGACTGGGACAAGCACCTGATCAAAGTGAAAGTAATAGCTCCCCAAAAGAATACGTTCTCAATAAAAAAACTAATTATTTTAAATATTAAAATGTGAAATGCTAATGCTTTATTAGATAATACCCTTGAGAAGCGACAGGAAAGCATGGGGGAGAGCAGGGAGAGACATTCTGCAAAGTGTCTGAGTCCGACCTTGAATCGACAATGCTGAGGCAGGCTGTAGTTGCCCTGCATATGTGCCACAGCTCAACCAACAGAGCTATACTGCAGCTCAAAAGTTGTGAAAACATTTTGGCAGTGACTGGAGGCCGACCTTTGATTGGTTCTTTAAGATTTGCCCCAGGACACTAGGAGCTGTGTCTCTGGCCAACTTAACAATTTGATGTTTTACACCCGTTGTAAGGGATTCACTCGATGACTGATTGTTGTTTCTTTCCAAAACAACCCTTCCACGAGGTGTTTCCATAAAGATCAGTGCAGAGTAATGGAGCTGTAATAAACCAACCCCACTGACACATCCAGCAGCAGACACGTGAGTGAGCAGGTACGCACAGGGTTTTTCCAACTCATGTTACGCCTCTCCAGGGCTGGCCCTTCCTACAGGCAATACAGGCAAACTAAGCAGCTGCACAGGGCCCCACAGACATTAGAGGGCCCCCAGGTTTATCTGTAATTTGCTAATTTGATTAATTTGTTAACTCTATCTGATGAATATTCTGGTTATGATATTCTGTTTGCTATTGCCAGCCATTTTTGGGAGGTCTATATGAAAAGGGGGGGGGGGGGGGGGGGGCACATTGCTATACATTAATGTGTTTTACTTTATGGTTTATCTGGTCCCCATTTTCATTCATAGAAAAATAGTATGTCAGTGTTTCAAAGAAATTAAAATGTTGAATGCTTTGAGACATTTTTTTTTTTAAATTTGCATCTTTGCAACAGCAAAGGGGGCCCAGATAAAGAGGAAGTAAAACACATTCATGTATATAGATTGCAATGGCCCCCATTTTCAGATAGATCTTCTCAAAAATGAGTTATTCATCGAATAACAACCCACCCACTCCAAAATGTTTTTGTCTCTAAAACACTGAGCCTCTCCCAGATAAGTAGTAACGTAAGTAGTAAATAAGTAGTAGATAAGTAATCACCAGTACATTTCCAAAACTCACAGACATTAACTCATTACTGTCTTTCTTTCATGTTGACAAAACCATGATGACCCTCTGTTATCGTGCTTTTATTGAATCCGTTTTATCATTTTCGTTGGTCTCATGGTTTGGGAGTATCTCTGTAAAAAACAAGAACTCCCTGAGTCAAGTGGTTGAATGGTCTATAGTAAATTGATTGGTCAGCCTGGATGTCCTGTTCACTGAGCAGTTACAGCAGATGTCACAGAGTATTTTAAATGTCACACAGCACACTTTGCACTTTTAGTTCCAAGGTAAAAAAAAAAAAAAAAAAAAAAACTTTTAAGAAAAGCTTTGTTCCTGCTGCCATCACACTGATGAACAAGCAGTGACGTTTGCACATTTATTTTTTGAAATTAGTCCATTTGGTTTTATTGTTTTTATTGTTTTTGCCTATTGCATTTCTCTTTCTATCTCGTCCTGTCAGTGTTTGTGGCCGAAAATCCATTTTGTACTGGAGCACTTTTATTTTATTTAGTTTTTACTTAATTTTATAATTTTTAGTACTTCTCAAGTTGTATTGTATGGCATGGTTGTCTGTGAATGATGGACCACCACTCTCAAAACTGCAAAACAAAGCCAAGTTTAGCACCTGAACCTGAACCTGACACATTCACTTGCATATGATCAAATATGGCCATTACAGCATCGGTAAATCCTATTATCAGTATGCCATTGTGGGCAATACAGCTTTATTTTTAAATATCCTTTATCTGTTTTATGATCCCCTGTATGTCTGTGTGGTGTGTGCGTGTGTGTGTGTGTGTGTGTGTGTGTGTGTGTGTGTGTGTGTGTGTGGGAGTGCGACACAGATGGCGCAGCAGAGACAGTATCTGCTCTTCATAAAGTACATCATTAGGAACACAAGGGAGATTTCTCACTGTCATATCAGCAATAACACATCACTGCACGCAATAATAGGCAGTAATATTACACCATTATTTTAAACCTAATACAGAGCTCACTTTCGACTCAGATAATTGCGAATCACAAGCAATAATTGTATTCTCTTTATTGCTGGCAGCTGGCACAAATCAGCATTTCACTCACATTCAGCTAATTTTGTGGATGTGATTAGAATGAATAAGCTTTGCCCAAAATGACAATGCTCATAATTCACAGAGGAATGGGCCGTTCCTCAGAGATCCCCATGTGAATATGAATATGAATATGAATATGGAGATGGGATTTTATTAAAACTCTTACTGACTGTGTTTTTGACAATAACCAACTCCCAAAGAACCTCCTGTGTTTTTCAGCAAAACATTTCAAGACCAGGCCTGCACTATGAATATCAGATTACTGAGATATACTATAAATGTTGTTAAAGTTGATATAATATACAGATCATTTAAAGCAGCCTTTCCCAAAGTCAGTAGCATGGCAGCCCCCTTAAAAAATCAGATAATCACGCGTGGACCTCCAACAATGAAACTTTACTGTATTCAAAAGTTGTTATGTTATGTTTTTCTCCATAGATTTCTTAAAAAAAAAAAAAAAAGAAAGAAAAAAAAAAAGAAAGACAGCTGAAAATTGTACTGTATTGTATTTTAAAATAAATTCTTCATTATAATTTATTTTAAACTAAATGTATGTACTTAATGTAGACAACCTCTGGTGGTCCCCCTCAGTATCTTTGCGGCCCACCATTTGGGAATCACTGATTTACAGTTTGGGTATTAGTATTGTTTTTTGCTATGCTGATGTTCATTTCTCAATCATCAGCATTATTCTTATGGATCTTGTCCTCTGGCCTCCTTTCTTGTAAAGTGAAGGCAAGAGCTCTTCTACACCAGGTGGACGTCTTTGGAGTGACCAGTCATGTCTTTTTCCAAAATAAATATTTATAAGATTTATGTTTTTCTCTTCTAAAGCATTTCTGTTTAATTGAGCCCACTAACTGGATGGTTGGCGATTTGAATCCTGCTGGCCCCATTGCATACTGCTGTTGTGTCCTTGAGCAAGACACTTCACCATCTTCCTTCCAGTGTTTGTGTGTGTATAAATGTGTTAGTATGCGTGTGTGTTGGGTGGTATGGCATATAAACATGGAGTGGCAATTTGAGTTTTAAATATTTAAATAGAAACAGAATAGTAGGTATACCAGTGTTGTCAATAAGTCTTAAATATATGATGCAACTCTAGCTGGGACGACAGTAGTAAAATTAGGTAGTAGTAGTAGGTACTGCTTAAAAACTAGCCTGGCCAGCCAGACCAACTCTTTACTTTCTCTATACAAAGAACTTAGGTACCCCTTCACTTGAAATTCATTTTTATGGGAGGAACATTTACAGGTGAAGCAACCAATCACAGAAATGAAGGGCGGGACGCAGTGCACCGCTGACCCAAACAAACATGGCGGTTTGATGGTTTTGCCATAAAACACCAGATTACGGTGTATTATAAGCAGCTCTTTCCTTGTTTCTGAACGGGGACAGCAGCAAAAGCCAGCTGTACAAAGACTTGTGGAAAAATAGGGTTTGTTTGAATGTGGTTTACTGTTGGTAAAATGGAAACAAGACAAAAGGAGGACTCACAGGACTGAACAACATAGACTTAAGCACCAACAGGTGACGAGGGAAAGCACTAAATGCATATAATCAGGTCAGAAGAGTTTTTAAAATTAGTTAAATAGGCCAGTTTCAAATCGACCGGAGAGAAACGCTTCCCTCCGAGTGAGGAACCAGACTGTCCTGCTTTCCAGAAGAAAGTAGGAGAGGCTGGCTCACCAGGGTACTTTAAAACTAAAAAAAAAATATATAAGTGCCAATAGATTTGAAAGGCAGTTGGAACAATGGCTTAAATCACGCAATTACATATGTTAATCTCTCTCTAACATGTCTCTTTATTTGTAGTTTTAATAATTTTAAAATTTTTAATATTTGGTGTGTTTTTAAATTGTTGTTGTATTTTATTATAATCTCTTTTACATTCTATAGACTGTTGAAAAGTAGCACTTGCGATAACATACATTTATATACAGTATGTGGCCTAGCAGTTTGGGTTCTGACACATTACACATGGAGCAGAGTAGATTCATGCTTCTCTCCAACTAAAGCCTAACCTGCTATTGGTGGTTAATTCCATGCTGACAAGCCTGTAACCTCATACAGACTTGAAAATGTTTGACCATGAACTGGATACAGCATGGCATCACTAATATTCTTTGCCTCTAAAACAGTTGAACATGTTTGATTTAGCAATTTTTGTTGCTGCCATAATTTGCATGTTGTTTTATTGAGGAGTAAAGCATTGCAACTGAATCCAGTGTTGCCAAATGTTGCTGGTTTCCACCCAATTGGGCTTCTTTTGAACATGATGGGGCTGGGAAAAAATGCATTTGGCTGCTTTTCACAACTTTTGGCAGATTTTTAGAAAATATTCTTGAGGAAATACTAACAAAATTGTTTTAATTTTATGGCAGTAAACTGCTGTGTCTTATCTCTCATATCATTGGTTTATTTGTTTGAGAGGTTCTGCTCAACCTAACATCATCAAGAGTCATAATCATCTGTGTTTCTGTGTGGAGTTTGCATGTTCTCCCTGTGTCTGGGTGGGTTTTCTCTGGTTGTTCTTTTTTCTCCCGGCAACCAAAAACATGTACTAGGCTAGTCCTAAAGCTAGGTTCTCCTGAGCAAGAAAGAATACTTTACCTTACCTTTTGTGGGAATCCTATTTGTGTTACTTTTCCCCTTTGGTTATGCAGCTGTTTTGTGTGCTTATGACATGTTCTTTCTTACATATTACAGATGTAACATTGAGATTCTAGAGAAGCTGTGATTTGGCCCCCTTGAGTTGGGCTTGGCAGCTTTTATGTCCTGTTTGGGCTGGAAACTGTTAGTCAGATCTAGCAACCCTGACTGCATCATTTCCATTATTCATCAGTAAAAATCAACAATAACTATATTTTAATTAGTGCTGGCAAAATAATCTAGAAAACTACAAACCACTGTGTAGCTAAAGATTTAACCGGCATCCATGGGGCGTTATTTGGAGCAGTAGTAGCTCAGGTGGTTTCGCCATTCGTCACTAACCAGAAGGTTGGCAGTTCAAACCCTGCTCCGTCATTGTGTTCTTGGGCAAGACTCTTAACTCACATTACCTCAGGTGTCTAGTACACTATAAATTTGTGAGTGTAAATGGGTGAATGGTTCCTTGATGTAAAGCGCTTTGGTGCCCATGGAGGTAGAAATGCACTGTATAAATGACCATTTATGTACTGCTGTTAAACAGTAATATTATCTAACTGTAAATTAAGGGTACTTAAAATGTACCTTTAAACAACATGCGAATAACTGGAGAACATAGCCATTAAGTACAAACCCAACTCCAAAAACCCTAACATTTTGAGAAGTGATGTTTGACAAAATGCTCCTCCTGATGAGCTTTTTATTAGTACTATTTTAGCATCTGCTATCAAAATCTAAATGAGACATTTTTTTTTTAAACGCTGCTGTATATACAGTAGATTTGACACACTTTTTTAGCCCCAACAGACAAGCTACTATGGCGACCTTAATAAAGACTTTAAAATAAAGAGGATGTTTTTTTTTTCCCTTTAATGAAGTCAGCTACCTCTGTTACTACAGGATACTACACTGAGTTGGCTGAGAGCTCAGACATGTGCGTTGACTTCCCTCAACATCTCGTCACTTGTTCCATGAGCTGAGCCCGTGTGATGCGCTGTGATGACTGGTCGGCTGAAGGGCTGCTGGGACGGTGTGTGTGTGGTGAACAGTGATGACTCAGAGTATTTTGAGAGGCTGCATTTTGTGAACAGCTGTGAGGAGGCACGTTCACCCACACAGCTCTGCACCAGTGCTGACATGTTCACAGTGACAGATAACATCTCCAGCAGTTTACTGACGCTTTAATTGAAGACTTTCTCCTCCCTTCCCCCTTCAGCTTTCCATTCCATTATTCATTACTCTCTAACCAGTGCTTCTGATGTGGAGATGAACATTCAGCATAGAATGGATCATACAGACTTGAGTCACGTACACATACCGACTTATGTTGCAATCACACTTTTTTTAAACCCAATTGGGACATACACACTAACTCCAGCCACAAGAAGCCACAAGCTATTTGCCATTTCCAAGCCTGGAACAGCCTGGAGCTCAACATGCCTCTGGAGTTCAAAAGCTCAACAGAGGCTAATCAGCAATGGAATATCTCATGACCTTAGCGCAATTCACACAAAAAAAAAAAAAAAAAAAAATTACTGGGATAGGCTCCAGTCACCCATGACCCCTAACGGGAATAAGCAGTATATATATATGCTTCATCATCAGATGAGTAATGATAGGAGATAGTCCAAACTTACTTGAACCCACAATGCAGAGGCAGTCTGTCGATGACCAGATAAGCTATACTGTGGCACAGTTAAACTTTATTTAATGTAATACTGTCATCATTCCAACTGTAGTGCTAAACACCTGCTGGCTCCCAAAACCTGTCTGCAGAGCTGCTACACAGCACTTGTCTGTGGTGTTTAAAAAGATGTTTGTAAACACAACTCTCATCATCCACTTGTACTCCATATTGGCTGAGTGCCACAGCCTCTTATCCACTGTGGAGATCCAGGGAGACCTATGCTTTTACATTTCATAATTCTTTGTACAAAGATGTTGCTGGTTTTAATCAGATAAAATAAGGAGAGACTGTTACATGGGAGTTACATCATATCAGTGTTTTTTCTACATCATGTTTATACAGGCCACGCTAAAGTGTCTTGGACTAAGAAACTGCAGACTCAAGTCCCATTGGTTCCACTGCACTTATCTGGAAGAGGATTATCATTAACCTCTGCATACCGGACAAATCCCCCACCGTCTCCCCCCTTATTATCCCCAACTTTAATTAGCTGCATAAATCACTGCTTTGGCCTCACATCTCTGGGCTGGACGTCTTCATCGGGATAATCAGGATATTGGAGGGTGAACTCATCTGTTGGAAGTTAGTTGTTGTGTTAAGTTAGAACTTGCCACGACTCTTGTTCTCAAGTCCCCGCTGAACTTCTTGGATCTGTTTCAGGCTGCATCAAGAATATAAGAGCCAACAGATAAATGTTTAACAGTTAAGGTATTGACAACACAATACGACCGGGAACAGACTAAAGAGGAGATTTTTTTTTAAGGAAACCAAATATAGAGTGCTTGCTGTACAGTTGCCCATTTTTTCAGAGATTACAGCCAGTCTGTCTAAACTAACACACAGCCTATGATGTCTGTTGTAGAGCATTAGAGCTGTGGTTCTTAATCTAAACCATTTGTATTAATGGCAAATTTTGAGTGTATCATTTCACCAGTGATGTTAGCAATAATATAGTTTTAGTATTTGATCTCAAATACCTCCAGATGAAGCTGACACATAAATTCAACCTGGAAGACTTGTCTCTCCTGCCACTCTATGTCCTCTCAACTGACTCCTTCTCTTAGTCAATATCATCCTACTTCCGTCTTCTTCAGATCCATCACACTCTCCTCCATCACCTCCTCAGCATCTCATTCTCTTCCATCACCTCCTCAGCATCAGAACCATCTCATTCTCCTCCATCACCTCCTCTGCAACAGAACCGTCTCACTCTCCTTCATCACCTCCTCTGCAACAGAACCATCGCACTCTCTTTCATCACCACCTCCATCAAATATTGGCATGAAGCTATACTGCAGCGTGAGTATGTGATGTGAAACCATGTCCAGGTCCAGTATGAATGTGTTCTGTACAGTCAGCTCATGACCAGAGAGCACTTTCACACCACTCTGGCTCATCCAGGGGGAATTTCCCTTCTATGCATCTGCTTAAGATTCCCTTCATGATATGATTCTCTTTTTTCTCCTCCTTTTATGACTCAGGAAGTCCAGTATAGGTCTTGTTTGGTGTGGGTAAATGTTAAGGAGTAAATTGCTTTGACACATTCTTTACCAACTATTTCTTTGTGATAGAAAGCCATGAATAAAAATCAGAAGCTATTTGCTGTCCAGGAGCAAGGAGCGACGGACAGAAGAGCCTCTTTTAATCCATGTAATGGCTTATTGACTCCGACCCCAGGGGGAATATATTTGCAGACGGAGGATGACACTCTGTTACTTACACTACACTCGCAGCAATGGAAGAATCAAATGGATCTACAGCTCTATTTTCTCACCTTTGCTCTCATTCACTTAGCGCTCTGACACCAGGGCAGATAAGCTTTCTTGGAGCAGGCCAAAGTCTGTTCTACAGTTCAGCCGAGATATATCGCTCTGACGCTTTAACCAGCAATACCATTTATATTTATTTTGGGGTTATTTTGGGGGTTTTGTGTACCTGCTGTTACAACAGTCTGTTTTTGTGTAACTGTTCTCTTTTTCTAGTGTATGGTGAGGGATGAGGGTTGGTGTAACCTTTCTCCAAATCTGATGCTTTAATACGTCTTGTTTCATTGAGTGTGAAAACAATTGCTGGCAGAAATTTTAGATGCAAAAAAATTAAAAAATGGCCATATCCCTTTAGAGGATACTTACATTACCAACAGTGTAAAATTTACATTTGCGACAGAAGTAGCTTAGTAGGTAGAGCTGTCCATCCACTAAACAGAAGTTTGGCAATTTGATCCCCACTACCAATAATGCACATTGCTGTTGTGTCCTTGGGCAAGACACTTCACCCATGTTTGTATCAATGTGTCAGGGTGATTGTGTGTTTGTGTCAGCTGTGTCAGTGAATGGATAATGCACCCAACTGTAAAGACTTTGAGTGTCCAGAAAACTGCTACATAAGCTAATGCAGTAGCTCAGGTTGTAGTAGTCGGTAGTTGCTCAGTTGAAGGTTGGCAGTTCAAGCCCCACAACAGGCCATGCATACTGATGTTGTGTCCTTGGGCAAAACACTTCACCCACCTTACCTGTACGAATGTGTCAGTGTGACTGTGTTTGGTGGTGTTTGTCAGAGGGGCCATAGGCCCAAAATAGCAGCCATGCTATTTTCAGTCTGCCCCAGGGCAGCTGTGGCTACAGAAGTAGCTCACCACCACTGAGAGTGACTGAGGAGTGAATGAATAATGCACCAAATTGTAAAGCGATTTTGAGTGTCTAGAAAAGTGCTATGTAAGACTAATGCATTTTTATTATTAATTATGTATTCCTTTATCCTACATAGGCAGGAATGACATATATTGACCTTTATTTAAACAAAATCCCACTGAGATTAACGATCTCTTCTACAGGATGGTCCTGCAAACCCCACACAGAAAGGTTCCACAGGTTCTCTTGCTGTGAGGCAGGAGTGCTAACCTCTATGCCACCTTCCCGCTGAGTAACTTTGGGAATACATTTTATTTCTAAAAGTTGTTTTATCACCCATAATTTTTATTTTTTTATTTTTTATTTTTACTTATACTTGAGTAATATTATTTTGCAGTAACAGTACTCTTACTTGAGAACAGGGGACTCTACGCATGTCTTTATGTTCCCTGTGGATTAGTTTTATGTAGTTAAAAAGTGAGTAGATTTTGAAATGTGCCACATTTGAGGTTTCATTTTTATTTTTATTTTTTTAAAACATTTATTCTTTTATTTATTTTTTGGAAATAGCAGAATTTGCTAAATATTTTTTTTTTTTCTAAATGCATCAATACTAACAAGATAAATCAAACATTTTATCCAAACTGTTTATAACTGTTTGTACTGTTTATACTGTTTTAATATTTACCATTGTTCTTCTTCTTCTTCTTCTTCTTCTTCTTATTATTATTATTATTATTATTATTATTAATATTATCATTTGGATGACTACTTTTTACTTCTACTTGGGTAATATTATTTTGAAGTAACAATACTGTACAGTATTTGGTTACTTTACACACCTCTGCTAACATACTGGTGCATACAAATGCATTATATATATATATAAACTTGTAGCTTTTACAATTCACCCAACGTGCAGTTTTGGCTTGGTTGCCTATAGTGTATATAGTACCATTTCAAACATGCTTGACACCCAAATAATAATAATAATATAAAAAAAAAACATTATTTTGCATTATTTTGCATTATTATTTTTTTTTTACCTTTGGACTTACTTTTTTCAATTCCAAAGTCTCCCCTCCTGCCTCTCCTGCTGTCCACCTGCTGCTGCTGCTCACTTCTCTCTCCCTCATATGACCATCAAAAAAGTTATGGGAAGTAAATGACAAATATTTGCTCATTTTTCAAGTAAAACATCACTGATACGATTTGAATACACTGGGTGTTGTTGCCGTTAGCATAAATTAGCCGCACCTATATTTAACAGGCTATATTTAACATCATTAACATTCAGACTTTAACGGTTTGTATCTCATTGACTCCAGGAAGCTAAAAGTATGCTCTGTCAGGACCATCAGGTCTCTGTACTCTTCCTCTGTCCTGGTGCCCCACCCCCTGCCTGGAGTCACAGAGAGAGAGAAAAAGAGACAGAAAAACGCATGGCTGCTGACGAGACCCGGCTCTGTGAACTGAACTGACTCTTTTGTGACTGACTGAGCCTGAATTATTGGGCAGCATATTGGCCAACACATACTCCAGGCACCACAAAAAGTACATGTGCACTCTATGGGGGGTTGGTCTTTATTCTATGCCTTGCCATCAGAGACAGGACTACCACACAAAAAAACAAACAAACAAACACCTACATTACATCTTTATATTTAGCATTTCTATTTCCACACGATTTACTACTTATGGGACATTATAGGTTGTAGTTATAGTTTACTAATCTTGGTTTACTATGTACTGTATTTCCACTAATTTATTATTTTCTGAAAAACAAACACCGTATACAGTAATACTTTACTGAAAATAACAATCCAGAATGTCCACCAGACAATGATGTCATAATCTGCTAATTTTATGCACATAATTATTTCATGCATAGAAAGATCTGACAATTTTCTAATTCAGAGCAGGACTCTATCTCTAATCATTTTCAAGCCACAGCTGAATTTTGAAAACCAAAACTCTCATAAATTTTGAATATTACATAATTATCACTATTATCATCAAAATGAAGATAAAAAGATGAGCAGATGACCTTTTGCTATGCTTGGAGTATATAGCAGTAACATCAGAAGGGAGGGGATGCCACCAGAGGAGAGTAGATATCCCTTCAGCATCTGCAGCGAAACAGCACCAAGACTCCTCAGATGTGGCTTTTTGTAACTAAAGATGGTTTTACGTCATCCAATCAGGCAGTAATCAGCAGAGCCAGCTTTTACACTGATAGACAAGTACTATTGAACTTAAATGAATAGGATTTATATGACCATCAGCTGTGAGAGGCTCTGATCATCACTACAACAGAGGTATTTCATGTACAACAACATTTCTGCAAAGTCTCTTATTCTCAGTGCAAATGCTCAGTATCAGTGAAACTGTATGTTACTTGTCAGCACCAAATGTAAATGCCACATGATGATACTAATGTCCACTCACTTGCATTACACAGCTCCATTAGTAGATGTGGAGACGAGCCCGCTGCACACAAAGCTACAATATGGCTGCATGTCTACAGCTGTTGTCCATCTGCAAATACAGCCTCTGCTTTCTGTCACTTCCAACATACCATACCAAATCCAATAACATCACTACCCCGCTTTCTAAAATCATGTGTTCCTATTTTTATTGGTATGTGTCAAGATAAGGCCTCAAAAGGGAAGGTCTATTTTGTGAAATTTTCTGAAAATTGTTTTCTGGCCCCAGATTTCTGCTCATGCTCATGCAATGGTTTCATCAGATTTTGAAGAAAAGTAATGAACTTAGTCAGGCAGAAGGAAACAAATGATCCGTTAATGGGGGGGTGTGTGATACTGCAAAATTTTTACCAATCCGATACCAGGTCAGTATTGCAATACCGATACTGATACGGTTGTTTTGTACAAACTAGTCACATGTAAGGGCTCGCAGTGCGTCATCATGTTACCTCTGAACACATTTTTGACAACTAACTGACTTTGTTAATGTTGCTTTCCACTCTTAGGTGACAGTTAAAACCCTGATCTGATTTTAAGCAAAGTTAATCAAATTAAAAAATGTATTTCGTATCAATATCCTCATGCTAGTATTGATTAACCTTCTGGGCATGTCTCCTGTAGGTTCAGGGTTTGTCACACCTATCCATTTACCACAGATCTTAGATCAGGTATGTAAATGAAACAACAAATGGTATAATGGCATTCCTGCGTGAATATCAGTAAGAACAAATATTGATGTTTACAGTGACTCTTAATGAGATGACAGTAAAAACTTAAACTAAATGGACAAATTCCATTACAGGTTGTTACTATTACTATTTTAATAAAGCTGTGGACACTAACCTGTTCTCCAAATAGAGACTGATGTGTTGACTGTCTTGGGCACAAATGTCAAACTTTATTTTAATTATTCCAAACAGGTGCTGGCCAGTCACAGACACATAACACAATCATCAGCTGCATTTGCAAAACAATGAATATAATGTGAGGGATTTGTCTGCCTTTTGAAAGACTTTGCATAATTAGGCTGCTGTTGAATAATTCTCCACAATTACTCATGCACTATTGCTCACCAAGAATAGAGCTCACTGCTGAAAGCGTCAGTGAGAAATCATATTTAGTGTAACGGTGCTCTGCTGTTTTAACCTCTGATATGAGAGGCCAAGTGCATTTACAGTCTATTGTATCTGCTGATTCTCATTTGAACGTCATGTTGTTTGGCAAAATGAAAATGGGCCTAATGAAAGAGCCATCCACAAAAGGTGAGGTATTTTCATATTTGACTATTAATGGGACATAGAGGGTTATGCTTCAGATGACCTCACACCAGTCATTAACATTAGTATGTATTCTACTGGTTTTTTGTGGGAATAAGTAATCACAGTTTTCCTTACACCGGAATGAATTCATTTTCACCCCTTTGTCAGATGCAGTCAAGCTACTTTCTTTACATTGCTCTGTATCAATGTTTTCATTTTCCAAGCCACTAGATGACTGTCAACAAGTGCACTGCTTTCACTTAAAGCCTAGTTTTGTGTAATATTGTTTCTTTTGTTTTTTTGCTTTTTGTTTTTTTGTAATTATTATTATTACTTTAGCCTGAGATCTTTCTTAATCTTCTTAATCTGACTAATACATTCTCAAAAAAAAAATACCAAGGCTGGGAAAATTTATTGATTTAATCGCGTTAATTCAAATTGACGCATTTGATCACAACAAAAATATTATGACACTGACAGAGGCAGCAACGCGCCGCCGTGCTTCAGGCGCATTCGAGATGAGCCAGAGATGCGCAGTTTCGATCAGTGTCGGTCTGTGCGCTGTGCACGGCAGTTAGATTTGTGTCTGACTTGCTATCAACTTGTTCTGATGTCACAAGTGCGACGGTCACCGAAAGCTCGTGAGATCCAAACGAGACCAGCCATCTGAGCAGCCACCGCAGTTCATCAGGAGCAACTGCGGAAGCTGCTTGGCTCAGTGCATGATGGGAAAACACCCACCTGTCAGCGGTAAACGGACAGGGGATTGGATCTGAATTTAGTGCTAATCAGAAACGTAACGCACCGACACAAACTGTCCGACTTCAGTACAGGTGTATTTCCCCTCCTCCTGTTGCAGCTGTGCACTCTCGTTCACAATCCAGGCGAGGGACAGCGCTGTTTAAAAAGTATGATCAGACCTCGTCACTCGACTCAGGTGAAAACAAATTCCCACGTTTAATTGAACCCCAACAGTGATGTACATCGTTCATCTCACATAATCTGAACAAATTCACGTTCAAGTTCTTGATTTACAAATGTGTTGCGTTCAATTCTAAGTTCACAGAAAAATGAACATGTTCAGTGAGCGCGTTCATTTGAACTCGTTCATGCTCAACACTGCAACCTTCACTATTTACGCTAGAGACTGGCACAAGTTGTGGCTGGAGATTTTTCAACCCTTGCCCTCCTGCTCCAAAGGCTGGGGAAGCAAGCCCTTTAATAATGGAGAGACTCAATAAATAATAAATCAAAAGAATAGCTAGATCTAATAGAACATTGTTTCCCAACCAGGGGTATGCAGGCACTTTGTAGGGGGTACATGGAATTATTTCATAATCTATTTCCTGGAGCATAAGACAATATTTGCAATCTTTTCACAAGTTCTTCTTTGAGGCCTTGGTATTTCTCTAGTTTCTCATGTTCCTTTTTCCTGATGTTGCAATCGCTCGGTATTGCGATGTCAACCACAACATCTTTCCTCTGCTGTTTGTCCATCACCACAATGTCCGGTTGGTTCACCATTTCCATTTTGTCTGTCTGGATCTGAAAGTCCCACAGGATCATTAGCTCGGTCGTTCTCTATCACCTTTGGAAGTGTTTCCCACCTTGACCTGGGGACTTCCAGTCTGTACTCTGCACGCGCACACACACACACACACACACACACACACACACACACACACACACACACACACGCACACACACAAACTGGCCAGACAGAGAAAAGGTATAATGCAGCCTTCTCCCACTGTCCCAGGACATTCCTCTTTTTTCACTTATTCCCAGTTGCTGGTACAGGAGCCTAACTCAGGGGTACACCTCGGACAGGGGCCAGTTAGTCACAGGGCTGACACAGAGACATGCACAGCCAGACAACTATTCACTCTCGCATTCATTCACTATGGGTGATTTAGCGTCACCAATTCTCCAACACGTTTTTGGACAGTGGGAGGAAGTCAGAGTTCCAGGGGAGGACATGAAAACGCCACCCTGAGAGAGTTTGTGTGAAGACTGGCGAAGAGTTAATGGCTGTTTAAGTATATATGTGTTTGTTCTTCCGTTATTGTCCCCAAAGTCTTTTTCCTCTCTTTTTTGTTTTTTCGTTACCTGGATTGAGCGTGTAAGAACAGTTCTATCCTATCCTATGTTGTCTAGTACAGTCTGTAAAGCCCCTCGAGGCAACTACTAATATAATACTTAGATAGTAAATAGGAAATATGCTCTAACAATAAATGGATGAATGAATAAATCATTCAACTGCTGCAACAAAAAGACTGATTAGACTGTGCTTCTCTTGTCATATCACAGACTGTAGTCCATTTGGCCCTGAGACCTGCTTAAGTCCTGGTCAGGCTCTAGTTGGTTTGTGGCAGCCTCTCTGGGCCCCATCCAGTCCATCCGGTCCAGGCTCTAAGTGTCAGCCTGCGATCGGAGGCAGGTGCTGCGGCTGAAGGTAAACAAACGTGAGGAGGGCAGAGAGGTCAGTGTGTCCCCACAGACCGGCCTGTCAGACCGGGGGCCCGGGCAGACACCGCGGGGCACTCACTGTCATACCGAGGGCTCCTGGATCCATGGAAGCGCTTTAACATGCACGCCCCGTATAGGAGAGCCAGTGTTTTCAAAGCCCTTCCAGTCAAAGGCCGGCAGCAGTCAGACAGGTTAAAGAGTGCAGCCAGAGTCATCAACCATCTGAAGAGGTCCAGAGTTAGAGAGGATCACAGATCAGGACTAATGATGGGAAAGAGAATGAACCAGAGCTCTCCAGGTTTGGAGTTTATGGCATTTGTTGCACAGGTACAGCTCGGATGGTTTTTGTTCCCACTGTTGTTCAGGATAGGCATCATCAGAACACACACAGTGAAGCTGTACAGTAAATTGATTGCAGGGCGCCCTGTTGATTTTGACAACATATTTTAATTTAGTTTTAGTCTTAGTTTTTTAACTAAAATGCTATTGAGTTTTAGTAAACATTTAGTCATGCAATTATTTTTAGTTTTAGTCTAGTTTTAGTTGACTAAATCTCATACAGTTTACTCATACAAAATCTATAATAGATTTAAGTTTTAGTTAAAATTGTATTTGTCTTTTATTTAACAATATTTATATATTTAATATAATAGATTGTTTTATAATGGTACTGGCCTACTTTAATGACGTTATACCACAGTTTGCACATATATGGCCATTGCTTCAGCATAAATCCTAACTTCTGATGATAAGCAGCAAGCAGCAGGTAAACATTCAGATGGATTATCATTACTCAAGCGCACATACACAGAACTGGAGCTGCATCCAGTTACTTTACGCATACATGTGCAGGTGTCAACAGCACCTCGGAACATATACAGCCAGTTTGCTAACTTTTAAAGCTGCCTGATGTCTACATCTCTCTGTCCGCTCTGTGTGGCGTACATAATGGAGAGCAAGATGCACATCGTGAGAGGAGGAGATGAAAGGAGAAGAGTGGGCTCACAAAACAACAAACTTTTCCAAAAATAGGAACAGAGAACCTCAAGGTACTCTCACTGCAGGATGAAATGGGGAGAGGGAACAGGGTGGTCTGAGGTGGTGGAGCTGCGTTTTTGGCATGCTGTGGTCAGGAAAGCCAACATCATAACCCTTGGTAGAGTGTGGCTGACACTATGAATCGAGAAGGTACACATGTTGTGACTCACTTAAAGCCCCGGATAGAAAATATGAACATTAACAGTGGTCTTTGATTGAAGGAGTATCAATTTATTCATTAGGCTATGAGCATCATTGTCATAGTTTTAGTTCTCACTAATTACTTTTTATTTTGTTTTGTTTGTGACAAAAACTTTGATGAAATACACTATATTCATCAACAAAATGAACACTGGCGGGGTGATCAGTAGAGACGTTTGCCCTTTAACCCAAAGGCTGGTGATTTGAACATCACTACCAGGACTGCATACTACAGCAAACTGAGCAATAATCTCCTCCATACCCTGGCATGGCTCAGATATAAGTTAATATCTTATTCTGTAATTACCAGATATCTTCATGTTATTGTGAGATCTTTCATTGTTAGGGAGAAAGTTGCTCATAAACACTGGTAATGACTAATTTCTTGTACGTACTATAAATTACCACAAACTATATTTTTACTGGTGAATCAGTGTCCTGTAACGTAACCTGGTGTTGGATGATCGCCACATGAACCTTGTATTTGCAGAAAGTTGAGATGTCCCAGCTTTATACTGGCCCTGAATGCACCATCTCTGTGTGGATCAAAGCAGCGTGAAATAACTCTCCTATAGATTTGAGCGACTTGTGCACATGTAATAACAGTTTTGTGTGGGTGCAAAGACTGTTTTGTGTGTATAATTTAATCATCTGTATGTATGAATTCAAATGTGCGTATGTGACTACACTAAATTACACACAAATCAAAAATGTGCGCGTGCAACTAGGCAAAGTAACCCACATCATTTTGCACCCATACAAATCATTTTGATAGTAAATTAACTCCATATAAGTCGACTGTGGTAAAGCAGGAACAGTTGGTAATAGGAGTCAGTTTGTTCAGACAGACTGCAGTGTTCAGCTCCACTTGTTACTGATTGTTCTGCTGTCATGGTCTCATAATGCACATCAGCCAAATGAGCTGCACAACACTGGCATAAGCAAGAAATTATAAACAAGAAATGAACCAATGAGGAACAATTATGGGAAATCAACCACACTTCCCTCAGTGTAATGGACTGGGTGGATTAATAGAATAAAATCACTTTGCAATGTTGAGGTTATGAATCCAGACATTTCCATATGATAAGGTCAAAGTTCAAGAAATGCAAAGTAAGAGACAGAAGGATATCATCAGAGAGAAATGTGATAAGGACTAATTATGTCAAACTTAACTGCAGGTTATTAAAAAAAAGTATTTGTTTTTAATGATGCAACGTGGTGCAAAATAACTTCTTGGTAAATAAATATGTTTTGCAAATCCACCCATTCTGCCTGTGGCTGTGAAAACTAATGTTTACAAATCTATTGACAAAACTATGACTCTAAAGGCAGAGGAATGGGTCAGAGGAACTGAATATGTCATGCCCCAAGGTTAGGACATGTTAGTTGTGTCTTTACCATTATATCCAATAGGTAGACGATAATGTACACTTTAGACGGTAATGTATACTTTACTGTACCCCTTGGGAAATTTGTTCTCTTCATTTGACCCATCCAAGGCTTCATGGGGCAACCTGTCAGGAGCAGAGACCCTTCTCCAGATCTGAGCCTGGTCAGGAATACCTAGCTGGAGGATTAGCTTAATGTGTATGTTCTAGATTAAGGGGAGACTATTCTGAGACATAGTTACATAGTTAGAGACAGGCACATTACCCTTTAATGCCATTCACCTGAAATATGTACAATGTACAAGTAAATCTAGACTTACCCATAGTATCTTTTGTTCTAGGCACTCGCCTTTCCGTAATATCTTCACACTCAGGTGAGCACTGCTGCGAGCTGATTGGACGAGAGAGAATCCTCACTCAGGCAAAAACAATAAGCCATAAGCTTGTGACAAACAGCCATATTCCTAGAAAGAACGAGCTAATGTTGAGGCCACTTTTTCCCAAAATAAAGCTAGCCTACATTAGCAACAGCTGTTTCTGGTTTAGCGAAGTATGACTCTCGCTCTCAGAATTTAAACGTTTGTGTTGTTATTAAATGTTGCCAGCACCTTAAGTGAGTTTCAAACACATTTTTATCTCATTTAATAACACAATTACACAGAGTAATGGAAACACCAGCAGGTTTTGGGGCTACACATTGTAAAGCTGACATGTTCTGCAAGTGAAAAAGCACCTTAAGAGACCCTAAAGGGGCTGGTGGGTCAGGATTCTCAGAGGCAACATCACTTAAGCCGCTGCAAAATCAGCTCTCTCCTTAATGTCAGTATATACATTTTTTTTTTTTCCTCCAGGTTCATCAGAGGGTCTCATATACAAACATGCAGGACTGAAACGACAGTGGCAGACTTTCAAAACAAAGTATCCTGGCATGGTTGTATCTGTCAGAGTTACGGCTCTCCATAAAACATATGCAGAGGGAAGTGACTGCGGCACATCCTCCTCTGAACAGACGACAGCAGTGGAATAAAAATCAGAAGGATGTTTACTTTGATCGCTTCACACTACATCACCTGCAAACAGCCCTGAACGCTGCCATCCTTCACACGGCTCATCTGTGTGAAGAGGATATTTATCACATTTCTGCCTTCTTAGAATATCCATGTTTTCATCCAGCTTTTCTGTTTATTATAACCACTACTATTAGAGTCCTCTAGAGAGCAGATAATGGAATGCACCAGTTTTTTTCTGAATTGCCATTTGAGCTTTTAATAACCTGTTATACTAGTCAAGGCAAACATTTTTTTCACAGCACGTTACAGAAAATAACTCAGTTAAACCATGTGTCACATCACATGTAATACTAGAACACTATGTATTTTTCTGGATTTTTTTTGTCTCATTTTGTCTCTCATAGTTGAGGTATAACTATAATGACAATTACAGGCCTCTCTCATCTTTTTAAGTGGGAGAACTTGCACAATTGGTGGCTGACTAAATACTTTTTTGCCCCACTGTAGCTATATGAAGCCTTCTAGGATATATGTTTTTTTACACTTGGTCATGATCAAAGTGTCACTTGCATACCTGTACATAGAACTTAGCGCATGCTGTCAATTTGCATAACAAATTAGATGCAAATGGTCTAAAGCGAACTATAGACATTGTGGCTGAGCTATTAGCTTTTGTTTAGGTGGTTTCATCCTTAAAATAACAAATATGTAGAAAGTAGTGGAGAAGAATATCTGCTCTGTCTGCCCTCTGTTGCTTATGGCTCCCTGCCTTATCGCTGTGCACCCCAGTCCCACAGGAGACAGAGAGAGGGGGACAAGACGCAGCCCAAATGAGTTCATTTACAAGTTACAAAAGGCAAATAAAGGGCAAATGAATTCTATACACATTTTTATGTTAACTCAAACAGAGAGTCGGAGTTTGCCCTAAGTAGTGACAGTCTGTTAGTGTGACTTCTTCATACACCTTGATGTCCAATCACACCCATACAAATCTGCCACTGGTTGGTTGGTTGATTGGTTGTCTGGAGCCTGGACATTACACAGCACATTTCCTACTTTGTTTTGGTTTGTTGTGGCTGCAGGATGTCGCGCTTATGCTACGTCTCACACTGTCGCGGTGAATACGCGGAAAATATGGATCAGCAGTGCAAAAGCAAGTTGACAAAATATTCCTAGGGCTTCGGAGTTCATTGAAATAAGATAAGATTCATAGAATACAGGGTGGGCAGTTCAGAAAAAAAGTTTCTATATCTGTTCCATATGAAATTACCTTTAGTTACTAGACTGCCATCGGTCTTCCCTGGGTCTCCTCTCTATGGGACATGAACAGCTCTCCAGGGATGTGTCCAGGAGGATGGTTTTGTATCCAGGACTTTTCTTTCTCTCATGACCTCGAGTGGATTAAGTGCTGTTTCTGACTGAGAAGCATTGCCTTGGACTTTGAGGCTCCCTAGAGCTTTGCTTCATCTGCTCCAGTACACATTAGACCTGTGCTTTTTACACCAAGTACCACCTCAGAAAATATTAGTCAGAGGACTAAAATGTGCCTAAATCAGGCCTAAACCAGGTCTAAACCAAGGAGTCAAATAGGACTCAACCCAGAAAAATGTGTTACTAAATAAAGTCAAATCAGGGACTAAACTGAACCAGGACTAAAACCAGGACAAAACCAGGTCTTAACCAGATCTAAACTAGGACTAAATCATGTCTAAACCAGTATGAAACCAGGACTAAACCAGGTCCAAACCAGGACTAAATCAAGGCTAAACCAGAACTAAACTAGGACAAAACCAGATCTAAACCAGGACTAATCCAGGTCTAAACCTGGACTAAAGCAGTATGGAACCAGGACGAAATCAGGACTAAATCTGGTCTAAACTAGGGCAAAACCAGGGCTAAATCATGTCTAAACCAGTACTAAATCAGGTCTAAACTAAGACTAAATCAATACAAAAACAGGACTAAACCAGGTCTAAACCAGGACTAAACCTGTATGGAACCAGAACTAAGTCAGGTCAAAACCAGGACAACACTAGGACTAAACCAGGTCTAAACCAGCAGTAAACCTAGGACTAAACCCAGACAAAGCAAATTTAGGCCCAAAGAGAGCAGGAGTAAGACTGCAATAAAACTGTTTCTAAATTAAATAAAATCAGGAATTCAACTGCAAAAAACTCCTGAATACTACCTGAAGACGTCTGAGTACTGCCAGTTGTACCTGTACCACAGTTTGAGAACCACTGTACGTGACTATGACTAAATGGCGATCATACAGCATGTCCTCCTACCTCACACTCAAATCAGCCAGAATCTGCTCCAGCCCCGTAGTGGGTGGAGAACCATGTTTGTAAAGCTGTAGTTAAAGATTAGTGCACGGAAATACATTGGAATTAGTTTGTAACAGTCTTTGTTTGGCCCTCTTGCTGAATGTGATATACAGTAATGCACTTACACTTAATATGAGCACTAATCTGCTGTATTCACTTCAGAGGAGACATTTATAGTCTGTGATATCAAACGGAGTATAATTTGTTTCCTGGCTCGGGGCGCTGCACTGTTCTGAGAGACAAACTCCGGTGTATAATCGAATCAAATTACTGGTAATCTTCTGGATTTGTATTCTGAGAAACAGTTCTGGACTTGTGCTGCCCAGACAGGAACCAAAGAGTCCCTCAGAGTGCGGACTTCAGGCTGGTGTCCGTTCCACATCACTCCACTCAGCCACACATCAATACTTGAGTGAAGAAACGTCAGATGGTTATTTCCCATGATTATAAGATCCTTGTCTTGTAATTACCAGATGTGTTTTCTTGTAAGTACAGGTTAGTACATTGTAATCAGGAGACGTTATCTACTTTTTTAAATCTTTTTGAAGCATCTGTCTTTAGTATATTGATTTAATACTGTGTTTCTGCAAACCATGGAAACCATTCCCAAGCAAAAACAATTCATCCAACATCCAATACTTGAAATGGATAGTGCAGATGGCTGCTCAGCTTTTAACTGAAACTTGCAAACATCTTACCAGTTTTAACGTTGTTTCAGTGGCCAATGTTTTTTTTTTTTTTTTAGAATTGATTATAGGATTATTTCATGAACTGAAAAGTTTATTCTGAGCTAGTAGTCCTCAAAACAACTAAATTAAAACATGGGGATTGGAGATTGACTTTCTCTTTAGATCTTAGTGAGGGTTTTTCACTGCCTAATTCAGCTTTTAGTGCCTTTGTGTGTGTATTGTCAGTTAATACGTATTTATTTGATGTTTTTATGTAATTTTAAAGTGCAGCCCTTCATCAAGGCACAATGGTAAAGATATAATGCCCAGGCACCTGGCCCATTTCTTTTATTTGGGTAAAAGTAATAATTATGTCAACAGCAGTATAAAATAAGTCATCTCTGGAAAAAAAAAAAAAAAAAAAAATCTGTTAAATCAGATGCAAGGATTCACTTTGACAAAACCTTCAATGTTAATTTGAATAAACCTAATTCAGTCAGGTGTTAACATATGAAGAAATTCAGATTTTTGGGGGAAATATCAACTTAACCATAACATTTGTTAACAATGCCACATATGAGCTCATCTCTTTAAAATAAAAAGGACTGCATTTCAATGTTTAATCTGCTTTTAGCATTATATTTAGCATTGCTTTTAGTAATACTCCAGCAATGCAATGTTCAATGAAGTCATTCAAAGAAGTAACGTTCTTAACCACTGCCCATTCAGTGATGGGGGTGAGTGCATTAAAATACAGTGCTTTTTATCTTAAAGTGATGTGATCATGTATGTAGAGACCTGCAGCGGGCGGTATTGACATGGTCTCATTTGGGAGGCGGTCAAGCAAAAACATGCCAGGTCCCGAGCATCCTGAGAATTTTGAGTGCACGATTATACTCGTCTTTATGGTAGCAGTCACATCCGATGTGAGCAGGTGTGCAGCTTACATGGGGCATTACGGTAACATGCCGCTGTGAAAAGCAGCAAAGAAAGTTTACAAACAGAACAGAGCATAAAGAGCAACACTGGGAACCATGCTTTTTATCCTCCCCGCTCTGAAACACAGGATCTATAGCTCAATAACAAACACAGCACATGAACCCAGAGCTTTAGCAGAACATTAAACATGAGTTACCCCCAATTTCCACTGCCACACTGCGCCGCGGTTCTGGCTTGAGAGTGCATGATGCTTTGTTGGAGATACGCAGCAGTTCTATTTTACTGCGATGGCACTCCCAGTTCTCGTCACACCAAACTGGAGACTGAATGAGTGCAACATCCGGATTTTCAAAGTAAAAACCGAAACTGTACACGGACTATCACATTTTTATAATAACAGGCTATATATTCACATATGAGATTGTTTAAATACTTATTTTTGTATTTTTCTCATAAAAATATGCACATGCAATTTGACTCAAACCCGATGAACTGTGGAGGGAAAGTCCATGAAATGATGCAACAACAACAACAACAAAGCCATCTCAAGTTACACTCTTGCTTTCTGTCCTTCCTCTTGTGATTAAAGATTGTTTTGGTCTTATTCCTGTCTTTATCGATGGCTTTTATCAAGCAATCTCGCCATTTCCCCCATGCCTCCCCCAGCTACTCAGAGCTCTGCGGTGCTGCGCTGCTGTTACAAAACACTTCCAGTGAGCAAGTGTCGGCCACTGGCGCTTCACAGCACTGCGCCCATGCTTGCAGTGAAAATCCGGAGTTAGCTTTCTACTCTGGTCCTGAACGCTGTGTGTGACTGTGGCGTGTGTCAGTACAAGCGGACATGCTAGTGCCCCATGGAAAACCCTGTCATATTAATATTTCTCGGGACCCGTCGGGACCCATTAGAATCCCTCAAGCTTTCAGACCATGGTAAACATCGGAACTGGGATGGGAGCGGTCAGAGAGGCTTTGGGAGCGGGCGGGAGAGGGATTGAAAAGTCAGTCCCATGCAGGTCTCTAATGTGTGGCATTGTTCACCAGTACCTAGGTTAAGTTGATTTTTACCAAAAATTGAGTTCCACTAAAGTAGCTTGTTAGTTTGAGTTAAAGTAATATTTCCATTCAATCTGATTAAAAGAGTCATTTTGACAAAACTTTTAAAGTTAATTTGAGTAAACCTAATTCAATCAGGTGTTTATTGAAGCAACTCAATAAAGTTGGTTAACAAAACTCTTTTTTTCTCTGTAGATTTTTTTACATTTACTTTTGTCAGTGTATAAAGTGTTTTGACAGCTGGGGAACTAGAGCGGGGACTGATTTATTTGACCTATCACAGAGAGGGGTTGACCCATTTGGATCAGGGACGCTCTCATTGGTTGAGTCCAAGCTTGCTCATATCTTTATACACTGGAAAAATGGCAGTGGCAAGTCCAACAGAGATATACCAATTCCAGTGCATTCTCAAAAAACTCAGGTTGTGGGTCTAGTTCAGGGATAAATGCTCTAGCTATCAAGCCACAAAGGCCTTGTTCCTAAAAATTTTATCCAAATCTTGCTAATAAACCCTCTTACCTACTAACCAACCATAAACCAGCACTCACCTTAACCTTCTTGCAAGATACAGTTGTGTACTTTATCTTGGTGTTCCCCAGCCAGGGGTACAGGGACCCCCAAGAGGTATGTGAGCACTTTGCAGGGGGTACATGGGATTCTTTCATAATTTAGTTCCAAGATGAAATTATTTGTGATTTTTTTTATACCATAAACAGTATAGCTCCAGTGTCTCATTGACTGATTAAAAAATAATATTATTTGAATATATTATTTTGGTTAACTATTGTTTGGGTTTAAAATGTGTTTCATAGGGAAGTTATTCAAATAAAGTTATATTAATTTAATAATGAACTTTTTTTTGTAGTAAATGTAGGGTTTGAGAGTATTTTTTTTTAAGTTTATTCTAAACATAAAATATATATTAAAGGTGCAAAGAGCAGTAGATTTTTTTAGGTTTCCCATATGTGTGCCAAGAAATGATACATATATATATATATATATATATATATATATATATATATATATATATATAGACCAGTACGAGCACATGCTGCCTACAGTACCTTTAATATAAGTGTATTTTTTTTTTTTTTTTTATTAAGCTATTTAGTATTATTATTATTATTATTAGTATTATTAGTAGTAGTAGTAGTAGTAGTATTAGGATTATTATTAGTATTATTATTAATTAATGTATTTATTTATTCAATCTTGAATTTCAGTTCAAAAGAAAAACACCTGAAGAAGAAAGTAATTGTAAAATGTCTTTGTACAAATAAAGACTGATGTTTTGTATGACCACTTTTTGAAGAATTATCAACATTTATGGGGTGCACATGGCCATGGACAAAAAGCCCAGGGGGTACACAAGACAAAAAAGGTTAGGGACCACTGCTTTATCTGTCCAGAAGTAAAAGTTTAACATACAGACTGGTTTTGAGTAACATCTCAATCACAGTTTGACACAAATGAAATTCACCAGTCCTTTTCAGAGAAGGAGAAAGTGTAGTTCTGGTTCCCAGATAGGCACCGGTGCTACGAGTGTCTGAGAGATTAGCTCTGCTTGTGTATCAGCTTTAACATGGGGGCCCGGACAAGCACCTCGGGCTGACCTTTGACCTCCCTAGTGGGCCAATTGTCCTGCAAATCACCAACATGGCCCCCGATCATGTTTGAGCAAGGGCTTAAGGGCTCAGGAGCCTCCACAGCGCCACTTGACAACTTATTAGACCCAGAACGGAGTCGCAGGATGGAATTGTTTGGCTGGCGCTCGCAGATGGCTCCCACACACACCGCCTCGTTCCCATGGCATTTGATTAGTTTGTCATGTTGTAATGCAGCCGTGTGGGAATGCTGACAGCTAAAGAGTGTAAATGAGACCGGAGAATAGATCGAATAGAGAGTCAGAGAGTGTTTGCTCCCAGCTTTGGCTTGTTCTATAAACCTTTCTCTCATTTATACAGATTAGAACAATGCAATTTGAACTCGCGGCTTGCAGATGTTACCTGAGAGAATTGTCTGATACCAAAGCAACTTTACTCCACACTTTTCCTCAACTATTTGACTTTTGGTTCACATCGTTAGAGGTGGAGGCATTTATCAAGACTTAAAAAAAGAACAGTTTGAAATAGCCATTGGAGACAACACAGAGCTGCTTGTTGTAATGCTGCCTGTCAAATTTGCACTGAATGATTTGGCAGAAGTTTCTATAATTGTGAGGTGAGAACAAGGCCGTGGCAGCACATGTGAGCAGTGATGTAAAAAGTCCAGACTGTTCCAAACTAGTGCTGGCAAAGAAGGGAAAAGCATCTCTGACTTTTCTCTCAACTCCAAGTGCCAAATATCTGTTTCATAGACATATCTTTGCCTAAATGTACCAGCCAATGTAAAAAATGAAAAATGTACTTCTGCACACATACTCGGGTTAAACACAAATCTAAGCAAAGGGAAATGGAGAGATACACAACTTGAACCACTCCAGGAAGAATGCAAAAACAACAACAAAAGACAGCAACGCAATGTTCAAGTCATTGGACACCACTCTGTATTTTTTCAAAGTGCATTCTTGCAGCTACAAATTCTTTTACTGTTCATGTGTTTCAGTTTCAGTGATTACCATGCACACTATGTTTCCAAAAAGTATTTGCTCACCTGCCTTTACACGCATATGAACTTGGTTCTTAATCCATAGGGTACAATATGACGTTGGCCCACCCTTTGCAGCTATAACAGCTTCAACTCTTCTGGGAAGGCTTTCCCCAAGGTTTATGGGAATTTTTGACGATTCTTCCAGAAGCGCATTTGTGAGGTTAGACACTGATGTTGGACGAGAAGGCCTGGCTTGCAGTCTTTGCTCTAATTCATCCCAGAGGTGTTCTGTCAGGTTGAGGTCAGTTCTTCCACACCAAACTCACTCATCCATGTCTTTATGGACCGTGCTTTGTGCACTGGTGCAGTCATGTTGGAACAGGAAGTGGCCTTTTCCACAAAGTTTGGCACAAAGCTGCAGAACACCTGAATTTAGTTTTTTGGGTGGGTGAGCAAATACTTTTGGCAATATAGTGTGCCAAGATTTATGTAGTTATGTTAAGGTGATATATTTTGTATAGTTGTTTGCTTTTGTAAGATGGTAGCATGCACTTCCTTGCCACACACAGCATCATACAAGGCATACTTCATCTATAAAAGTGGTGAGTGTAATTTAAACCATCAAAATCCACTGGATGGATTTATTATGCTAAATTGTATGGGGCATTTCAAGACAAGTATTATAGCAGTCAAACCTTGTTTTTATTCATTTGATAATCATAATTGTTGTGATGGGCAGATCAAAACTCGAATAATTATAGGCGGAAATTAGTTTGTTTTTTTGCTATAATCTGGCACCAAGCAACTTTCCTTGTTTTTTTTTTTGTTTTTTGTTTTTTTTGTGGTCTTTTCAATGTTAATGTATTGCTGTGTATTGTCTCTGTACAAATAAACCATATACCATTCCATACCATACCATACTGCAGCATTTATATATCAATACTTACACAATACTCATTTGGGTATTGATTAATTGAATAAATTATTAATACTAATTGATACATGCTTTGGGATAACTTACTCCAGTGTCATTTGCAAAAACATTCATTTTGTCTGTCTATCCATGTCCTGTGACAGGAAGTTAGTGGTTCTGTTTGTCCTACTAGCAACAATGTGATTTGCAATGTGATTTATTTGAAAATAAATAAATAAATAAATAAATAAATAAATAAATAAATAATCACTCATATGAAAATATCAGTATCAGTATCAGTATTGGTATCAGATAAACTTCCCCCAAAAGTCAGAACTATATGGAATCTTAAAAGTTTGGTATCACCCATCACAATAATCATCATTTAGGACAGACACATTGTGTGGAGCAAATTGGTTTACATCTACATTTCAAACTCATAAAGAATTTTTTTTTTTTTTCCCTTGGTCCACTGTAGATTCTTTCTTCTTCCTCCCACTCTCCAGATAGAGGTATGCACTGGCTGGATGTGCAGATATAAAAAGAAGAGAGTCAGACTCATTGACAGTGTGTTTTTGTTAACCCTTCACATGACCGAATGGAGTGTACCCGCCTCATGCCCAAATCAAAAAAAAGGAGAGGCGGTAAAGTGAATGATTTTCCTCTTAATTAGGCTATGTTCAGACTGCAGGGAAAAGTGGCCCAAATATGACTTTTTTGCCCATCTGTCACCTGTATCAGATTTTTTTTTTTTTTTTTTTTTCAAATCTCATGTGCTCCTAAATCAGATACTGTATGTATCTGATCTTTTACAATGGGTCACATTTCACCTGACTCTTGCCACATTATTATGGAGGTGGAACTGGTCAGTGGAAAAGTGAGGTTTTGAACTTAATTAGTATTTTGAGTAAAAGTAAAATAAAAAAAATAAATATTCAGAAATTTAATTTGAGGAGGTGCTCTAACAGATGTGTAATGTAGTATACAGTATATCTGCCTTGACATTCTAAAATTGTGTCAAGTGAGGCCCGTCATGGCACAATCCCTTAACTTTTGGTGCCGTCATGTCTTCTTTTGCACATGTGAATCACTTTAGTACTGTAGACAGTTCACACACAAGACTGATGGAAGTCACATTTATAATGTAATGTGAACAACCACCACACTAAAAAAAAAAAAAAAAAAAAAAAAAAAATCAGGTTTCAGCAAAAAAATCTGAACTGACCATTAAGACCTGCAGTGTAAACATAGCCTTAGTCTCAGAAGTGCTTTGGTTTATAAAGTGTTTGGCTAAGCAGTCTAGCCTGATCTGGACAAGGGTCTTAAACTAAAAGCTGGATAAGAGAGGTAGTGAGGTAACTTTGGGGTTAGCCCTGGGTTTTTAGTACTACAAAACTGGTTCACTTCCTATCATCTCAATTTAAACTTGTGCTGAATGGTTAATCTGGTCTAGGTTTAGTTCCAGTATAAGATAAGACCAATCAGAAATGAGACTGTGAAAGAGGAGAAGAAAACTGCAGTGGAGAGATTTGAGAGACACTACAACAGAACATATTATCACGTTGTAACTTTTAAGAGCCTAAATTAAATATATTTTGCTCAGAATGACTAATTTCTTTGCGTTATATTAAAACCTCCTAAACTGGTTGGTCTGTTCTAGTTGTTGGTCATATAATCTTTGTGAGTTTAGTGAATGGATAGGGTTCAGAGTAGTTTCAAGTTTGTATTCAGATTAACCAAATAAGGCTCATTATCATTTTAACTCATTTGAAAGAACAGCCCTCAGAATTGTCCACAGACAGGGCTTTTGATATTTTAATATTGTTATTATTCTGAATACAGAGCATATCTATCGAAAGTAGTGATAAAGCTAGTTATTTCTTCTGTTTTTGAACATGTAAAAGCTTCGCCCAGACGCCCACATGGTTGGCCTTCAGACTGTAGTGCCCTCATATGGCTCTCAGTGAAACACACAGGAACTCATGTTCTGCATGGTCCAGGGCAGGGGTCAGACATGTTTTCTCAGAACAATGCTGTAAACAGAGGATCCACACTGTTTGCGAAAAAAAGAAGTCTGTTTCTGCATCAACTTGTGCTGAATGTGTTACAGCCAGGGGTCAATACTTTCACTATTACAAATACGGAGCTGCAGTTAGTATAACAAAATATAAAATCTCATCTTTATACATTTCCATGACTTAATGACTTCATCATATTACACTCCAGACATATCTATCCAATATTGTGCTAACCAAGGTGTTCACAGTGTATACCAGGCTCAAGTGACTGCCCACACTGCTGTCATGAGTAAGATGTGCAGAATACAGGCTGGCCTTATGTCAACAGCCTAGAAACACAACTACACAGAGAGTCAGGGGGTATTTCTGTGTATAAAATGTATCCAAAACCCAAGACATTCTAGCTTAAAAATGAACATGCTGTGGATCATGTCTTACTGGTTTGTAAACAAAAACCTATGAGAACATAAAGAAAGGGTTTATGATTATAGTGCTGTTTTAGTTATAGATCAATTGTAAATATCACATTTAGCATAGGGTCATTTATCCTAAAGCTAATAGACTAAAATGCATCAACAGTGCAGTCTTAGTCTCTCCAGTTTGTAGCTTTTCATTCCATTTCACAAACACTTTCATATTTATTTTTTAAATGACCCACATGTGCCCCAAGATATGAGGTAAACATGTTTAAATCAAATATTAGTTTTACTGATACTGAACGTAATGCCCAAATTGTTTTAGTTCTAAACCCTGCATTGCTGATCGTCCAGGGGAAAGACTGGCAACCCACAGACCATTGTTTTGATTTAGACTGCAGTACTGTTTTCAGACCAGTACTGTGCATGCTGCTTCTAGTGCCTTGAAAGAACTAGAAGGATTTTAAGTTCCAAATACTAGTGTTACTTTAATAATATCCAATAAAATCCAGTCTCTGGACTGGTCCCTGTCATGACTGTTTGAGTTTCACTGAATTCTGTGGTTTCACAAAATTCATATTTTTGGTGCAAATGATGTGCATTCTCCTGTGCACAGAATATAAGTTAAGTTCTTGAATGTCTTGAATGTAAACCTGGCCATGATGATAACAGGATGTTCCGTATGCATGGTTCAGAACATAGGTCCTCTTGTGTAAAGCCAGTGGTGTGCTCTGAGGTCAGAGAGGCAGTGTGACCTGGAAAAGGCCTGGGGCTGATCCATGCTGGTATTCAGAACCAGCCTCACAGATTTAACCGTGTTTAACCACACTGCACACATCTGAACCTGCTGACCTCCTGATCTCCATGACTTAAATATGAGCTGACCTATAATCCATAATGCACAAGCAGTGCAGCTTATATATAATGCACCTTTACTGTTGCATAACACTGAGTGGTTACACGCAAGTGGAGACATTTAAACTCTTGTCTTCGTCTGATTATAACGACCTTTACATTACAGTCATTTTATTGGCATTGTGGGACTTTAGGTACATGTGTACAGTTTACTTAGGTTAGACTAAGAACTCTGAACATGCTCCAGACCCAGACAGCAGATAACACATTGGAAACCCCATTGTTTAAAAATATATATTTGGGCTCAAGGATCTTAAATGATACATTTACATGCTTCAGATGGTGCAGCTGTCATATGGACAATGTGCTGTAAACGCAGACAAACAGTTTGACATCTGAATCAAGCAATGAGCAGTCTGAGTGAGCTCTGCAGGTGGTGTGTGTCTATAACCCAATCTGACTATGGTCAGACCTGAAGTATGATACAATAAGCTAATAGATTTTATTTAACCGTCCTAGACACATTTTGCCTGTCCATCCTGGGAGAGGATCTCTCCTTCAATATGGGCTCCATAAGGTTTCTTCTTTTTTTCCCACAACTGCGTGAATAACTGTTTGTGTAGCCCTTTGAGGCGACTGTTGCGATAGTGGGCTATTTATATAAAATAAAATTGAATTGAATTGAAAGATATACCATACCCAATGTCTTTTGAAATAGATGGAATGGAAATCTATGGTTCCAACATTAGCAACTTTTGTGGACTGTGACGTTAGACATGTCTCATCAGCTGGACACTACAGAGGACGTTCTCAGGAAGCACACTTTTAAGAATGCAAACTGAGAGTCCCATAAAGATTGTCACTGTAGCTCACTTGAAAGACCAGGACAACTGCTGAAGGCCAACCACTGATCCCTGGTGTCCACAGTGAGACCATGGTCCAGACCAGTAGCTGTCCGCTGATACTGTTAAATGTTAAAAATATAGATTAATCCTAAAGTGACTATTTCTAACAGCCTCTTCTGCACACATGACAAAAGACGAGTCCATGCTTGTGTTTGCTTCTGCAGTCACCTCACTTCCTGGCATAATTTTGTTGCACGACAGGATGAGCTAAAATCAAACAAAACTAAATGTACACTAAATTAATCATTCATTTTTCCATCATAGTTAATTTTGGCAGAGATATCAATTTTTAATTTAGCCGTTGCATTGGCACTGAATCAAATGCAGTCACACAATTCAGGCCTCTGAAAATAGCAGTGATTGGAAGAGGATGTGCTGAGAGTAGAAACAGCACTGGGATACAAATATAGAAGTATCTTCTGTACATGCTGAAAGGTGCAACACTTCATTTTATCTGTCCAGAGACTCATTTACTTCACTGTACTTATAACTCACTTTCTCTTTTACTTGTTAACTCTACTAAAATAAATGGCATCTGTGACAGAGTAGTAGCATCAGTAGAAACAGTTGCAGTAATAGTAGCAGTATTAGCAGTCTTATTAACTGTAGTACACAGTAGTAGTCATTTCTTTTTTCCTTGTCTATTCCTTTCAGGGGTCACCACTGCTAACTATCTGCCTCCATCTATCTTTATCCTCTATGTCCTCCTCTTTCACACCAACTCCTTGCTGAAAACCACACACTACTCTTCCTTTTTCAGCTTCCACCTCCTGGTCCTCTGCTGAGCCTTTGCCCTCGTCCTCATCCTACACAGCACCATCCCCTGCTGTCTGGTTATACTTTCTACTACCACTACTCTGCAGTCACTGACTTCCTTCAGATTACATCGTCTACGCAAGCTGTATCTCATTCTGCCTGGTTCTACCTGCACTCTCACTATGTTCCTGCCTCTTAGAGAAAGTGTTGACTCCAGCCATTTTCTATTCTGCATAGTCCACTATCTGTTTGCATTCTAAGGAAGTGTATTGCGTTCAAAAAAAGTTTCTGTTTTTATGAGCAAAGTTAGTTCTATTTTTGTAAGATAAAAAAATGTATGAGTCAAATGCTTTTCTGTTTTTTTTAAAGAAAAGTTTTGTTTTGATGAGCAAAATAACTTTATAACTGTTTTATGACAAAAATAAGTCCTTGTTAATGTTTATTTCAAACAGAAGCTTTTTGAATGGCTAGAGAGCTGTTGTATACAGAAGTGCATAAATGCTCCAATTTTTCAGTTTAATAGGTTTTATTTTAATGTAGGCCTGACACATTGGGAGATTCTGTAGTCATTAAATAATAACAATAATTGATGGCATGATCTTTAGTTTGTCCACTTGGCCCAGGTATCTGAGCTCTTTGTCCTGCACTTTTCCGCTCCTGTTGACTGCTGCTCACTGCAACCATAGGCTTGTTCAAGATCTGTGCATGTGCAGTGCAGTGTCTGAGTTTCGTCCAACCTGGATGCATAATAAGAGCTCGAACGAGCAATTTGTTCTGTGTGCTTCTTAAGATGTGATGCTGTGTGATCTGAGCCACAGTTCGACTTCACAGACCTCTCCTCCTCCTCCTGCTGCAGCCGTATCTCGTTCACAATCCACGGTGCAGTTCATCCAGAATGCACCTATTCAGTAGCCTGGCAAGCCAGACTCTCCTACTTGCTTTTTGCAAGCAGGACAGTCTGGTTCCTCTCTTAGAGCGGAGCATTTCGTCGGTTCAATTTCGAACTGGCCTCTCACAGCCGTTTATCTGCAGCGTGTCTTATGAAAGTGGAAAAGCTAACCAAGGTAGCACTAGCTACTGAGCTAATTTAATCACTTCTCTGACCTGATTAACAGCGTTTAAAGCTTTTCTTTGGTGGTTTCTTTCTGTGGTTTTGCTGAAGTCCTCATTGTTGCTCAGTCCTCTGTGTAATTTTTTTGTTCGTCTTGTTGCCATTTTAACAACAGTTAAGCCCAGGTGACATGCAATGTAGCTAATGAACGCATCAAAAAAAAAAAAACTTTGACAGTTTGCCATTTTCTTCAAAAAATGTCCTGTGTTTAGCCCCATCCTTCATTCCTTCAGTTCTGAGTTTCCGAGTCCCTGCCAATGACAAATATCCCCACAGCAGGACACTGCCATCACCAGGCTTCACTTTAGAGAGGGGCCACAGTCAGGTGCTAGGTTTGTGCTACACATAGCATCTTTCATTGATGGCTCATTTTAATTTTATCTGGACAGAGGACCTTCTCGTGTTTGATGAGTCTCCCACATGCCTTTTGGCAAACACAAAACATGTTTTGTTATTATTTTCTTCAAGCAATGGCCACTCTTCCACACAGCCCAGCTCTGTGGAGTGTATGGTTCAGAGTGGTCCTGTGGACAGATGCTTCTCTGATGAATGTACTCCTTGCCCGGTTTGTGATTTTTAGATGGTCATCTTTAAATGGGTTTGGTGTGGTTCCTTATCTTTTACATGTTGTAATGATGAAATAAATTGTATTTTGTGCAACAATGACAGTTGAATTACAGTCAGGCCAACCTTATCTAACTATTTCTGTGATTTCTGAGGGTGAGTAACACCGGGTCTCATTTAGGGGCGTCTTCACACCACAAGAAAAACGGCCACAGCCAAATATCTCCAACGAGTAAGGCAAGTCCTAAGGAGTCAGCTCAATGGCAAGAACAAAGTCCGGGCAATCAACAGTTATGCCCTGCCAGTCATCAGATGCCCTGCAGGAATAATAAGTTGGCAAAAGGAAGAGAATCAGACCACAGATGTGAAAACATGGAAGCTCCTGACCATGCATGGAGGGTTCCACCCCAAATCCAGCACCCTGAGACTGTACACTAAGTGCAAGGAAGGAGGCAGAGGACTAGTGATAGTGATATAATATATATATACAGTGAAGCCCGGAATTATTCATACCCCTGGCAAATTCTGACTTAAAGTTACTTTTATTCAACCAGCAAATTGATGTACAAGAGGTATCATTGTGGAAAAAAAAAAAAAAAAAAAAAATTCTCAGCTTTTATTTACATTTGAACAAGAAGTGGCATGTCCAAAATTATTTATACCCTTTGCAAACTGTCACAGTCTATGGGAAAATCCAAAGTTTTATACCATTCCAAATAGTCCATGCTCTTCTAAAGCATCCTAATTACTCTGATTCATTGGAAATAGCTGTTTTCATCAACACAACAGGTGAAAAACAGAAGCTCTCTGCTGTTGGTTTGTGGACAGTCATGGCTAAGACAAAGGAGCTCTCTAAGGACCTGCGGCTGCTCATTTTGGCTGCTCACAAGTCAGGAAAAGGCTACAAGATCATATCAAAATGTTTTGAGGATCCAGTGGCTACAGTGCAAAGTATTATTAAAAAATAAAAGACGTACTGCACTGTGACAAATCTCAGAGGATGTGGTCGGAAGCCAAAAGTGACTCCTGTGCTGGCCAGGAGGATAGTGAGAGAGGTAAAAAAAATAATCCAGGGATCACCACCAAGGCCATCTCAACATCTCAAGGCAGACAGTCCAATGCACACTGCACACCGCTGGGTTCCACGAGTGCAGACCAAGCAGGACACCACTTCTCCAGATAAGGCACAAAAAAGCCCGCTTGGCCTTTGCAAATGCTCATCTGGACAAAGGAGAAGACTTCTGGTCTTCTGTTTTATGGTCAGATGAAACAAAAATTGAATTGTTTGGCGACAATGATGTATCCTTCATTTGGCGTAAAAAAGGAGAAGCCTTCTACCCTAAGAACACCATCCCCACTGTCAAACCTGGCGGTGGGAACCTAATATTTTGGGGGTGTTTTTCAGCTGGTGGACCAGGGAACCTCAGTACCCCAGTAAACAGCACCATGAAAAAGGAGCAATACATCAAAATTCTCAACAACAACATCAGGCAGTCTGCAGAGAAACTTGGCCTCGGACACCAGTGGACATTTTAGCACGACAATGACCCGAAACAACCAGTAAAAGTGGTGAAGAAATGGCTAACAGACAAAAACATTAATGTTTTGCAGTGGCCCAGCCAGAGTCCTGACTTGAATCCAATTGAGAATCTGTGGAGGGAGATAAAGATCAGGGTGATGACAAAGAGACCCTCAACCCCAAAGAGTTGGAGCTCATTGCGAAAGATCAATAGAGAAAAATACCAAGGAGACATGCAAAAAGCTGGTCAGCAATTATAGGAAGTGTTTGATTGCTGAAATAGCCAATAAAGGCTTTTCTATTGATTATTGGGAAGGGTATGAATAATTTTGGACATGCCACTTTTTGTTCAAATGTAATTAAAAGCTGAGATTTTTTTTTCCACAATGATGATCATCTTATATATCTTTTTCTTTTCTTTTCTTTTTTTTTTTTTTTTGCATTTTCATAGTTGTTGTCATGTAATGTAAAGTGATTGACATGAACCTCTCAATGATCCATTTAAATTCCAGGTGGTAAGGCAACAATAAAGGAAAAATGCTAAGGGGGGTACTTTTTCATGCCACCATACAATACATGATATGGAGCACAAACAGTGATGAACAGCCTGAATAGTATTGTCAACGTGTGTTCAAAGATCATTGGTGTCCAGCAGAAAGACCTGGCCTCACTCTGGGAGAGCCAGGTCGTTAGGAAAGTGGGACGGATCATACCCAAAACCAGAGGCACATTTTATCTTCAAATTTTACTCTATTGCCCTCAGGTTGGCGTTATCTCATGCCTCTGACTAAAACAAATCGCTATTCAAAGTCCTTTATTCGATCTGCAATCAGACTACTGAACTCTGAACTATCTTTGAATTTTAATTGGTTTTATACTTCATCTAAATGGTTTTATTGTTTCTAATTGCCTTAGTACTCATATTTGGTCTTGTTTTTATTTGTAACAGGACAGGGTTTTGTAGACTTGCACCTGCGCAGCTCTGGCTCTGCTTGTAAGATCTGTGTGAACTGTCATGGCATGTACTTATATTTTTGTCTAACTGTTACTGCGTTGTTTTATCTGTGTTGGTCGGGTTTCTGCAGAGAATTGCCCCTTGGGGGACCAATAAAGTTTTCTGATTCTGATTCAAACATATTCATTAATAACAAAGTAGTATGAACTGGAAAATAACAATAATTCATTGAAATAAGGGAAGAACCTTTTGAAAAGACAAAAGGCGCCAAGCTTACAAATCATTTTTGTTGTTGAGCAACAGTACGAGCTTATACATTGATGGGTGCTTTAAGTAAAATTTTGACAAATATTTTCTCTACATTTCATCACCTCAAGATTTGTGCACTCAAATAAGACATGGAATTCATCTCCATCACTGTTGTTATCACACAAATGACAAATGTCTTTTGAAACATTTATACTGACTAATGACTTTAGGAGCTCTGGTGTTATTTGTTGTAAAACTGCAGATGGCCTGCCGATGACTAAGATTCTTACATAACACATAGGGCCATATTTACTAAGACGGGTGCTAAACTGCAAGTGCAGTGAGAAAATATGCGGCCGCTATTAATGGGCGTGTTGCGCGTGAATTACTAAGACAAATTGCGTGGCCGGTGACAGGTGCAAACAGATGGGAACTATTTAAACGGCATCATTGCGTGTATTGTTTTGCATCATGGAAGGTGCGGAAGTGGAACACAAACGGAAGCAAAATTTAACTAAGAATAGCTGAAAGTGCTGGTGAATAATTTTTTCATCCGTCATGGCAAATAGATCTGCACGCGTGGCAAACACTCTAACCCTACGTATTTCTTCATTTCTTCTCCTTCGTCTCACACGAATCACAGCAGCCATATCTATGCAAAAGATTAGCACGTCCTTCTCCAACGTTCTAAATGTATACGCTATTTTCGCACGCAAAGTCATGGTGAGCCTTGATAAATAATATTGCGGGCGGTAAATGAATGAATTTGCATTTTCTCCGCCTTCCATTTTGCGCACTCTGGGAAGAACGCCTCAGTTTACAGATTCATTAGGTCACAGGAGCAAAATCTGCATTGCGTTCGCTCTGCTCCTGTAAGACACGCAAATCTCAACTGCGTCTGGGTTTGCTCCAATTTTAGCGCACATTATTCACTTAGCATGCACGCAAACCTTTGATAAATCTGGCCCATAGTTCTTAAGCTTATATTCGTCTTTATTGCCTCTTTTGAATTATGCTGATCTTTTAGGATCTGTTCCACAGTTAGTTTAGGCCAGTTAACACTGATGAATGTCTGTGAGGTCCAGATGTAACTTGGCAAAAGCCAGATTGATAACGTTATTGGTTAAAGCGCCAGATTTGTAGCTAAACAACAAACCACATGGTTAGAAGATTTTTGCTGTTTTTGTAAATGTTGAGCAGCATACCTTAAGTTTTTCTGCATCACCATGTTGTTAACAAGTATCAACAACAAATTTCACATCAGTCCAGCTGCTGTGCAAGATATGTACAGATTTAGGACAGACCACAGTTGTCCAGTATGTGTTTTACTTGCTGAAGCCATGGGGAAATGGTCTCCACCCATTCCAACCTGCTGCACATGCCTCTTCACCTCTTTTACACACTCCCCATTGCTCTGGATTGTTGAAACGCAACTCCTACATGTTTTGTCTTGAAAAGATTTTGTGTAGACTTTGAACAGTGGAGGGTCTCTTCTGACATAATGCAATGCCATGCAATAATAATATAAAAATTACTCATTCAAAAGCCACAGTAAAGCAAATATTCAAAGCATCTAAACCTCTGATATCTTTATGAAAGTGGATGACTTCCCAGTGTTTACCAGAGTGTGAGGTAACAGGGCTCCAGCCTGTGTGGGTATAACATGTGGACGTCCGGGCTGCAGCATTGGCCAGCAACACTCATTGCTATCCACTGTTCTGTTGCTGTAGGAGGTCCACACTTGGCAGAAGATAAAAAGTCATTTTCCTCCCCCTGCAGTCTGAGATTAATTAAAATGCATACAAGCTGTGCCTGTTTCACTCCATAATTTATCCATAACCCAAGATTCTAAATAATAATAACAATCCTACTTTAAAGGGCTGTAATTTTGAAAAATTCATGATAGATTAATTAAATGTCTGTTTGCATCTTATTCCAAAGCCCAAGGCGCTCGTGTGCACTTTGGTCGAACCAAGAAGATCAGAATAATGAGGCGAGTTCCAGCTCCTGTGCTGGCATCCATGTTGTGTGAATTTGCATATGGCCGTGTTTCATGTGCATATGTGGGTGAAGATCTCTGTTTACAATTTAGATTAACCCTGCAATTAAAAGAACAAATACTCCTCTGATGGGGAAAGGCATGTGAGCATCTGCACATACTGTAAAGCATTCATGTTGTCCTTGAGTAAACTACAATAAGAATGACATCATGAGTTCTTGAGTATCCTGGTTATGAGCCTTATCCAGGTTATGACCATATTCAGGATATGACATTTACATGACTCAGAGAAACCTCATATCCATGTATACATGACACAGATATATTCCTCCAGAATTTTTGAGTGTGGACTCTTTTACATTCAACAATGTATGATACACTGTCAAGAAGTAGCTAAAATACATTATTTAACCATTGTCCAGCCCTTTAAAAAAACTTACTCTCAGAGCCTTTAGTATGAAAAGTGCTCACCTCCTTTTCATTTTCATTTTATTTCATTTCAATTTTATTTATATAGCCCCCTCAAAAACACCCGCAATCAGACATAACACACTTAACATAAACAATAACTACACTAAACTAAACAGACTCAGGACACTCCTGTCCTTAGACCCTCCTTCTCGGTAAGGAAAAACTCCTAAAAAAACCCATCTGTTGGGAAAAAAAAAAACCTTATGGAGACCATATTGAAGGAGAGCTCCTCTCAAAGGACAGACAGGGAAAATGTGTCCATAAAAATTATGAACAGAACCGGTGACAAAGGGCAGCCCTGCCGGAGTCCAACATGCGGTGCAGCGTCTGCAGTAATGCGGTCGTTGTATCGGTCTGTTGTGGTGAAGAAAGAGCTGAGTCAAAAGACGAAGCTCTCGATTTATCGGTCGATCTACGTTCCTACTCTCACCTATGGTCATGAGCTTTGGGTCATGACCAAAAGGACAAGATCCCGGATACAAGCGGCCGAAATGAATTTCCTCCGCAGGGTGGCTGGGCGCTCCCTTAGAGATAGGGTGAGGAGCTCGGTTACCCGGGAGGAGCTCAGAGTAGAGCCGCTGTTCCTCCACATCGAGAGGATAGCCAGCTAAGGTGACTTGGGCATCTGTTCCGGATGCCTCCTGGACGCCTCCCTGGGGAGGTGTTCCGGGCATGTCCCACTGGGAGGAGGCCCCGGTGAAGACCTAGGACCTGGCCTGGGAACGCCTTGGTGTTCCTCCAGAGGAGCTGGAGGAAGTGTCCGGGGAGAGGGATGTCTGGGTGTCCCTGCTTAGACTGCTGCCTCCGCGACCCAGCCCCAGATAAAGCGGAAGAAGATGGATGGATGGATAATATGGTCATATTTTTTGTCTTTTAAATGCCATTTTACTACTATAAACCACTATCTGAAAATCCACAAAATTTAAATCTTTTCAACATACTAAGTGCTATACAAAAATTTTAAAAACATATTTTTGTGGTTTTGGACATGTAAATGATTGACATCAATATTGATTTTGATTGATTGATTAATTTTTGGACAGGGGCCATTTAAAAAATAAATAAAAATAAAATTAAATAAAATTGCTTGTTGCCTTTAGTATCAAGAGTGCTCACCCTCAGTTCAGCTTAGAGTTTAAAAAAAAAAAAAAAAAAGTAATGGAAGTCAAAGGGACCAAAATGGTCCTACAGACCATGAGTATAACAATTGTTTGAACACAGTGCAAATAGACCTAAACTGACAAATAAGAATGAAATTTGTCACTTCCCATAAAAATTATAACCCTGGCCAAATCTGGTAAATTTGAAATGAATTAACACTGAAGAAATGAATCAGTATTTTCAATCATGAAGTACCAGAAAATTTTCCAGAAGTTTCCAACACATTTCCAGAGGAACATCTTTGACTGCAGTGAGCTGTCACTGTTGTGTTGCATAATAAAAGAGGGGAAAAAAATATGGCGATTCCAGCGGAGTCCCAACATAGTTTATTCTAGCGAGAGCAGCAGAGACATGGCCACTGTAACCAGCCCTGAGCATAGATGTGGCAACATCCAAGACTGTGCCACTTTTGTTTTTGTTACGAGATTAGGAGTACAAGCACTGGTACAAGTTACAGTCACTGTGGTAAAGTTGCTTCTCGATATGATATTTGCATGCACAAAGACCAAACCATAAATGCAAACATACTTACTGACTTCTGAGTTGATCAGTATCAAGAAACATGGAATAAAAAAAATAAAAAATTTAAGGCCAGCTACAGCCGTTGGTATCGTTGTATGTTGTCTTACAGTAAGGGCTTAAATTTGGAAAGGAAAGGATACAAAGACTGTAGAATTGCTTAATAACATCTTGTAATGTACAAAAAAAAAACAATATCTTAGATGGCATTTAGATTTTATTTGAGTATTCTCATACGCTAAGACATTTCAAGAAGAGACATTCCAATTAGCTGTTGGTCAACTTTTAATTAATGGCTGCCAGAGAAAGTGTTAATTCTTGTGCTGCCTACAAAAGTAATACTTGCTTTACCTGTTTCTTGAAAGTTATACAGTATGTGCAGAATTATTAGGCACCCCATGTCTTGTGCTCTTACCTTGCTGTAGCCACCTATTTAAATTGGTGAGACAGTCTAGTTTGTTCACAGATGTAACATGACTCTTCAGGCTGATTCACCTCTTTGTTAACCTACTAGCAAGTGTGATAACTCAAAGTCGTCACTTGTACCTGTGCAGAATTATTACACTGTAAAAAAAAAATCCTAATTTTACAGTAAAAAACGTAATTTTTTAAGGAAGTTTCCCATTTTTTGTGTGCAGTAAAAAACTTTAAATTTATGTCACATTACCTTCAAATTAACAGTCACTATTTAATTTTATGGGTTTATACCATAATAACAATTAACGTTTTTTTCTCATTTTTTTCTGGTAAATTTATAGTATTTTTATATGTGATTTTTCCTTTTTCTTGAATTACAGAAAAATGTATGTAAAATTATATTAACAGTATTTAAATGTGTGGCACATTGTTTATGAATTGTTGACCATACTAAACAACTAAAGTTTTTCTCCTTAATATTTGTACATATTTATACATCGATGTCAACATGTAAAGTTTTTCTCCCTAATTTTAAGGTAAATGTTATTAATTGTATATTTGTACATATTTATACATCGATGTCCATATAAAACATTTAAAGTTTTTCTCCCTAATTTTAAGGTAAATGTTATTAATTGCATATTTGTATATATTTATACATCAATGTTCATATAAAACATCTAAAGATTTTCTCCTTAATTTTAAAGTACATTAAATAAAGGTTTAACATTGTAAAGGAACATGCTTCTTTCAATCTACATTTGTCAGCGTGAGACCTCTACATCCACTGTCTGTCTCCTGTTTCTTCTCCCTGTGATTCAGGGCATACAGACCAATACAATACAGTCAACTGTAGATATTTTAATCCAAAATGTTGTGTATTTTACATTGGGTTCAGAAATATCAGAACTGGCCAGGGCAGGAGAGGAAGTAGACTACAGATTCAGAAGTTATGAACAAACAATAAGCTTCTCAGTCTGAAGATGACAGTTAACTGACTTTAAATAAATAAGGCTTATTTGTTTGTGTCGGCCTGATACTTTACTGCATTATGTCCCACGTTTGGTTTAAAATCATCTGATCACCCTAAAACTACCTGGACTTTCTTGTCTGATAATGATGTTCTGCTGCTGGGAGTGGCAAAAAAATTCAAGGGGCATGGGCATAACTGAAAAACTAGTCCCTAAGCATTTTTAGTTTTAACTACTTCTAGTACTAGATTTAACTACTTCTATTACATAGAACAAACATTTAAATCAATATCCACATTTTTATAAATAACTAGAAAACAAAAAAGAACTATTTAGCGTATGTGTGTCCTGAGTCGGACACTATGGCCCTGAGTCAGACATGCTCACCTTTTGCTATTTTTCAATCTTCTAACAGACGCTCGCAAAGATGTTAACTGGCTAACGGTTGATAAACAAAAACTCCACATATTGCTTTACCTCTGTGGTAATTTTTGTGTATTTATGCTAAGTGTTTATCAAATAATCATGATATGAAAATAATTTTGATAGGGAAATGCGCAGGGAACGCTCAGGTCACACTAGGGCGACGTTCTTTCAGTGATCTTAGCATTTTTGTAGCTAACTTTGTCCGTCTTATGATTTATGATTAACGTTAGCTTAGCCCACAATCTTATTTTGAAAGATGGAAACAATGTACCGGATGTGAAAATTTGTTAACGTAAATATCCCAGCCTTAAATTAGAGCCAAAAAATCCAATGAATAAGGCTGAAAAAGCCAGAAAGGTGAGCGTGTCCGATATTGGAACTTCCGTGTGTCCGACTCAGGGCCATAGCACTGCCGAGCTTAAACCTCGGACAAAAGCGCTCTTTCATACGGCCGCAATAAAATATTTGTAAAAGAAACTATCCAACCAATATATCGTTATAAACGTAAGAAAATGTACCATTATTTTATACAATTTTAATTAATGAAGATAATAAATGAGCGACTTTATGACTTGTTGAAGATAAAAAAGTAATAGAATTTTAGCTGAAAGTGTCCGACTCAGGACACACATACGTTACACACTCATCATAGATCAGCCTTTCTCCAGTAATGCACTACTGTTGTTATTGTCAAACTTGATTTATTGTTTACGTCAGTCACCCATGTACTCCCCATGCCAACCTGTAATCGGCCCAAAAATTGGATGTTAGCGCTAAGCTCCCGCCCCCTCAGCTCCTGACTATCTAAGGTTAACTCTCATGGATGTTTGGCAGAAGCAAAAAGAATGCGCTGGAGACCGCTATTGAATTTTACCGGAGAAAAAGTTAATTGCAAAATATCTGAAATCAGTTGAATTGAGCAAGAATCATCTCTGCCACTTGGAGGATGCCTATGGATGTTGTGAGCATTTTATTAAACTGTGTGAGTGGAAAAATGGAGCGGGCTACATGCTAAGCTAACAGAGCAAGAGAAACTAACGGAGCACTAATGGCTAAAATGACACTGTCTTAGATCCTCACGGCCACGGGTGGTACGGGACTGCACTTCTTCTCGAAGGTTGAGAGTTGACAAGCGTTTTGGTGAGTTTAACCGGGACTGGGGTGGTTAATGCTAATTTTAGCTGCCATGTTAGCCGCTAATGCTACCACGTTTCATGTCTGGGGAGAGCGCCCACGAGGTCTCCCCTGGAGTTTTTCAAGAGCACCTCCTTTGCCATACTATATGTTATCTTTGTGCCTCTGGTTGGATATCTATGTTAAAAAAAATGTATTTTATTTTTGGAGGTTAACGTGTAAAGTTATTTTAATTATTGTGTTAGTACTTGAAAAAAGAATAGTGGTAGTGTAAAGAAATGCATGTCACTGCAGCGCTGTAGTCTCTGCCACGCGCTGCTGTTGCAGTGTAAACTACACTACGGCATTGTGATGCTAAATTTGAAGTTTTATTTTGTTAAAATAATTTTAATACATCCGATATATAAAGTTATATTTTTATTTTTATTTTATTAATGTATTTTTATGTGTTAAGTATATTGCCTTTTTGGTACGCATTGAAAAACAATGGTGCAGCACTTAAAAAGGGTTTATTATTAATACATGATTATTGTTAAAATGTAAACCGATATACAATGGGATTAAGAAATGACATTCCATAATTTACACACTGTAAAAAGTGTTACAGTTAGAAAAGAGTGTTATTAATGTTCTGTGCTATTTTATTTTGGTTAAAGCAATTGCTATAATTCTACAATGGCCATATGAAGATATAGAAATGTGATCTCAATAGTAATAGCCGTGTTCTTCACAGGCTAGGTTTTTTGTTGGACAATTGGATCTGGAATTCTCCCTGGAGGGAGGTGGAGGGGCTCTTTTGAACGAAACCAGACATTTCTGGCCTTGGAGAGCACAAGGTTCTCCTCACATAAACAACTGTGCAGTAGGACCATTGCTGCATTGATACCATTGGATTTAACTCGACTTGACTCAAACAGACTATTAATCCGGCTGGACTATACATTGTCTGAGCTCAGATAGGACACAAGGGTTTTCTTTTAAATTTGTATTGTACTAAAGTGCTACTGTTATTGCTACATATGGTAATACCTTCAACAGCCAATTTAACATTGGTCTCCACTCATCTTTACCTTAGCCCTCCTAATCATTGGCCCAACCCCTTATTTCTAGTCTTTCCATCATAAGGGTCACACTGTCAATAAAGCTCATTTGAATTTGCCTTTCTCTTTTTTCTTCCTCACAGCTGCACAGAGCTGCGTTAGTGCGGGGGAGGGGTGTGCTCAGACTGGGACTGGAGCAGAGAGGAGCGAACACTGGAGAAATGCAGGTATCCAACAAACCATGAGCTCAGGCTCTGCACGAGCAGACAAAACTTTAACCACGAGCGAGAAGCTAATGGCACGTAGCAAACATGATCCTAGTTTAGGCTCCAGATGAACTAAATACGTTACTCCTGTACCTTTGTGCATCTCATAACAACCATATTCATTAAATGACTAAAACTTTGTGCTGTTGCAGGGTTTCAGGGATGTCTCAGTAGCACACTGGGTAAGGTTGGAAGTCCTGAACCAGCTGTGCCAAAACTGAGACTTGAGCTTAAACACTGGGTGGAAACTCAGCCTATTCCACTTTCTTCACACAGGCCAGAGAGAGACAGAAATCCAGGTACTCACTTAGGTTCATTCACAGTTACATGCAAAAGTACACTGATAATAAATAAATTAACATTTTATGTTCATAGATATACAGCAGGCAGAAGGAGCAGTAGCAGGACAAGGGACAGCTGTGACAACCTGAACTGTGAACTGCACCCTGAAGGTAAATACAGTTATCTTATACTGAGTTTTTACTAAATTGTATGACTATAGACCCTTTTAGAGTTTGTAAATAACAGGCAGCATACATTTTATTTCTAGCACTGTGCTATTACGCTGGTTATAATTACAGCCACCTTTTATTTTTAGGTCACAAACCGATCAAGGTGAAGAGCTGCATTCTCTACTTAATTGTGTGATGTAAGTCATACCATATACTCATCAGCAACATGCAGCATTTCTAACAATATCCCTAAGTCTGATGTGTTGTCATAGACAAATTGTCATATTTTTTTTTCTACCTCAGCTTAATTCACTTTAAAGAGGTGTATTGTGAAGTGATGTCTAGCTTTCTTGCCACTATCTTTCATAAAGTAAAGGTTATTATTTTGCACTGTAATGGAAAAGCCAGTACATGGTTCATAAAACAGTGGCATCTTCTGTAGTAAAGAGATTTTTTTGATGACAAAATGTGTGATTTGTTTTAGTATATTCCAATCATGGTGTTTTTATGTAAAGTTGCTAATTAGCACTTCTTTGTAAGCCAGTGGTTGATATTGCTAATGTATATTTTCCGCATGTTATGTTTTCCCAGGAACCAGGTTTTCCAGGTGCTCACGCTGCAGACAGTATTGTAAAGGTAACTGTGTTTACTTTACTATGACACATTGGTAATGTCTGGGTGAATACACGTCAGTTGTAAATCTGTGCCTTCATTCATTCATCATCTTCTGCTTATCCCCATTAGGGGTCATGGGTGACTGGAGCCTATCCCAGTAACTTTGGGCCTTAGGTGGGGACACCCTGGGCAGGGGCCAACTTGTCGCAGAATCTGTGCCTTATCAATAAAAAAATTATTATATTTAAAAGAACACTCTGTTAGCTCCCAGAATGTTTTATACTAGGGTAAATTATTCTTTTTTTTTATTATTTAATCTTTAACTTTTTTTATTTGTGAAGTGAACAAATTCTTTGAAATGGTTTACTGAGACTTTATACATAAAATGTTGCTTTTTAGGGATGTTTTAGTAAGTAATTCTGTCTTGCTTGTTTTTCCGCAGATGCACCAAAGATCTAGTGGATTACTGGAAATTTGGGGGAAGACTTCATCTGCTTCGGTGTCACCTCTGATAGAGATTTAATTCACTTTTGTGGTAGGGTTTGATTTGACTTTTTGTTTTTTGTTTACTGTATAGGTTAATTCAAAAAATGTTGGGATGTTATGCAAATCTTATCTACAGTATATGTTGTATATGAAGTGTAATATTTCTACTGTTAAATATTAAATGTATTGAATATAATTGATTGTGTAAACATTGTAATGTAGTGTTTTGCTTTAGAACATTTCACATTGTCCCTACATTTAATGAAGATGTGATCTGAATAATACATAAAAACAGCTTTTAAATAACGGTATATTCTTGTAGAAACTTAACTGGAAAATTCTGTAAATTTTATGTTTTTGCACATTATTTGAATTATGGAATTCTACTGTAATTTGTCATTTACTGGTTTTTTAGTTGTTTAACCCTAAAAAATTACGTAAATATCTGTAAAATAATGGTATTTTTCCTTTATAACTTTAAGCATTGTCACTTTATTAACGGTGTTTACTTCTAATTCCATGGTAAAAATCTGTAAAATGAATTTTATTTCTCATAAAACTCTGAATATTGTCACTTTTTAAGGGGTTACTCCTAATATTATGGTAAAAATATATAAAATAAAGTTGTTGTTTTTTTGTAAAACTCTGAATATTGTCACTTTATTGAAGGTGTTTACTCCTAATGATATGGTAAAAATCTGTAAAATAATGGTAATTCCCTCGCACTTTAATGAAGGTATTTAATCATAATAATACAGGGATTTCCTTTTTCCACGTCCGTAAAATTAGTGTTTTTGCACATTTTTTAAATTTACGGTATGTACTTTCATTTTAGGGTATTTGTTTGTCAGCCATAGCTGACAGTCAATTTTTTTTTTTTTTTTTTTTTTTTTTTACAGTGTAGATACTGGTGACTGAACACTAATATGGGTCGGAAAAAGGACTTAATTTCTACTGAAAAGGATAAAATAGTGAAACTACTGGCTGAAGGACTCAGTATAAGAGAAATTGCAAAAGATCTGAACAGAAACTGGAGGACTGTAAGGTGCTTTGTTAACAGTTCACAGAAGGGACGGAAGAAAAGAGTTGAGAAGAAAAGACGAAAGCTGAGTGAGAAGGATCTACGCAGAATAAGGCGAGAAGTCAAGAGAAAACCTCTACAGGCCAGTTCCGCCATTTTTTTACCAATTGTGGCTTACCAGATGTAGCTCGTAGTACAAGATGCAGTGTACTTCGTGATGTTTCTAAGGTGAAAAAAGCACAAACCCGGTCCCCTCTGAAAAAGGAACACAAAGTATAACGTCTGCAATGGGCCCAAAAATACATGAAGATGGATTTTAGCACAGTATTGTGGACGGACGAGATGAGGGTAACATTAGATGGTCCAGATGGGTGGGCTCGAGGTTGGATAGCTCAAGGACAGGATGCCTCAAGCAGGTTCAGAAGGCAGCAAGGTGGTGGCGGAATCATGGTATGGGTAGGAATCATCAACAGTGAGGTTGTTGGCCCCTTCAGAGTAGAGCAGGGTGTGAAAATCAACTCAGAGAATTACTGCAAGTTCCTTGAGAGCACCCTGTTCAAGCAGTGGTACAAGAAGAAACCTGCAGCTTTCAAGAAAAAGATGATCTTCATGCGCGACAATGCTCCTTCACATGCCTCTCACTACACCACTGCATGGCTACCACAGAAAGGGATTAAAGATGACCGCCTAATGTGTTGGCCACGAAAATCTCCCAATTTAAACCCCATCGAAAATCTTTGGGCTATACTCAAACGTGTTTTGTATGCTGAAGGAAAACAGTACACCAGTTTGGATACTGTCTGGGATGCAGTCGTCGCAGCAGCAAAGTCGCTGATCCTCAGCAGGTGAAAAGGCTAACCAGTTCAGTTGATGAAAGACTGTTGATGGTGATCGAAATGAAGGGAGGATATGTGATGTGAAAAAGTGAAGTGGATCGGACTGAACTTTAAGTTGTTATCTTGTTATTAAAGCTTAAACTGGATGCTTATTTTCAATTCTTATGTCATTGTATTGTTTTGATTTGGTTTTGAATAAAATTTTGTTGAAATTGTTGTGTTTCAAGCTGAGTACCTAATAATTCTGCACAGCCAATAGTGACAACTTGTGATTATTACACCTGTTAGTTGTCTACCAATGAGGTCTTGCAGCCAAATATGTTAAATCATATCCATAGGCACATTAGAATACCCAAAAGCTTTAAGTAAGTGATCACCCTAAGGGAAAAGCCTAAGACATGGGTGTACCTAATAATTCTGCACACACTGAAGAGTTAAGGTGATCACACACAAACAAAAGCCAACAAATACATCTTGGTGAATGTAAAAAAGAAAGAGCTGCGAAAACATAGGCGTGTGGGAACAGAGCTGTGGGAACATAGGGCTGTGGGAACATGGAGATGTGGTAACATAGAGTTATGGGAACATAGAGATGTGGGAACATAGGGCTATAGCCTTCTATGTTAAAGGTTTGACCTTAATGTGTCAGTCAGCTTTACACAGTTACTTTTGTGTGAGAATAAAGCAACAGCATAGTCACAGAAGAAAATCTGCAGATTACTGCGGCCTGTGAGACAAACTGAGCTGTGACTTTGTGTTATGGCAGTAATTCTGCTGCAGCTGCAGGACTCCACACTCTGAGCTGATGTGTTAGTAGAGGACTGACAGGAGGCTGTCCGGGCCCCGCCAGCCCCTGTCCCACTGTTTGTTAGTGTAAGGCATCTGCTCTGTTTGTCAGCGAGATGCCCCTGGCACAGCACAGCACTATCCAGCATGGCAGCAGGTCACCTCTACAGTGCCGACGGCATCCAGAGCTCACACAGCTAAACGCAGACAAAATGACAAACACAAACCAAAGACGTATAGAGCTAACAGCTGCACACACCTAGAGTGTCAGGGAGAGCTGTGATCACCAACCACCACCAGCCAGGGTTAGGACCAACGTCAACACAACAGCAGAGGAGTGTGTGTGGTGCGGGAGTCTGACACTAACATAGTTACACTTCATTAAACTGTTGTATTTTTTAGTAATGCTAATTGTACATATTTGTTGCTACTCACGACTCATATGATTACATGCATTTTGAATATTAACATCTAAGTGTGTCGTCCTGTTTCTTTCCATTTTTAGCTATCTAACACAATACAGTAGTTTGCAAAAGTATTAATCTCCCTCAGCATTTTTCCTTTATTGTTGCTTTACAACCTGTAATTAAACTAGATTATTGAGAGGTTTATGTCAGTCACTTTATATCACATGACAACTATGAAAATGCAAAAATGTATTTTTTTTCATTGTGAAGCAAATAAGAAATACTACAGAAAAACAGAAATCTTGAGCGTGCAGAAGTATTCATCCCTTGAAGTCAGTACTTTGTAGAAACACCTTCTGAAGAACTTCTAGCTCCAAGTCGTTAAGGTTGAGTGTTTATGGGCTTGGTTCATAAATCAGTAAGATTTGTGCCCATTCTCCATGATATCATGAATTTTTGAAGTCTCCTGCTCTCTTGACTTGTATGTAGCAGCTGTGACCTGTTGTTTTGACCTTTTCCATATTGGGACATAAGATGTTAGCTGACATGTGTCCACTGTCTCCTAGGCATGAAAGGTGAACCCTAACCTGCTAATCTTAGTCCATCCTTGACCAGTCTATATGTAAACCCAGGGACATTTACATCTCCTGTATCCTATATAAGCTGTTGGGACACAGACACTGAAAAAAGGAGAGAACACACAGACACTCGAGGAGGGGAACACACAGACACTCGAGGGGGCAGACTTGTAAACTACCTTCTTGTGTTTAGGGATTCTTCCACGTGCCTTTTAGCAAACACAAAACATGTTTTGTTATTATTTTCTTCAAGCAATGGCCACTCTTCCACACAGCCCAGCTCTGTGGAGTGTATGGTTCAGAGTGGTCCTGGGACAGATACAACAGTCTCTGCTCTGGAGGTCTGCAGCTGATTCAGGGTCACCTTTGGTCTTATTGTTGCCTCTCTGATGAATGCACTCCTTGCCTGGTTTGTGAGATTTAGATGGTCCTCTTTAGGCAGGTTTGGGGTGGATCCATTAAATTGTGTTTTGTGGCATAATGACAGTTGAGCTACACACTTGTCGACCTTATCTCACTGTTTCTGTGACTTCTGAGAGTAAGTACCAGAGAAAGTATCTTATTTAGGGGCCTCTTTAAAAAGGGGTGAATATTTTTGCACTCTCAAGTTTTTTTGTTTTTCTGTCATATTTCTTGTTGTTGCTTCACAATAAAAAAAACATATTTTGCATTTTCATAATTGTTGGCATGTGATGTAAAGTGACAACAATAAAAGAAAAATGCTAAGGGGATGAATACTTTTGGACGGCACTATATGTAGTGTTCTCATTATCTCAAATAACTTGTTTTCAGCAGCTAGGATTAACTACATCTGTCATCCTTTGCACAAACATGTTCTTTGCCCCGTTATGCCGCTTCATAAACTTGTCAGACCTGAAACATGAATCAACTTCCCATGCCTATTCCAGACTCAACTCTATACCACACTTTACTTTGGGAATAACAGTGATGTATCTGATCCGTGCCCGACTGGAGGGGCTTTGTAGGGGTTGTAAACATCTGCTTCCTGAGTGGGGCTGTGAGTCTGAGCGAGAAGGTCTCTGTGAAGAGGGGACACAGTGACAGGCGAAAGAAATGCTCTTCACATCAACAGTATCGGCTACAAAACATGACTGCGGCCCTCTCTCTCTCTGCAGACTGAGATGTTGGTGTTTCCTGCGGGCCCCGGTACATACACGCTCTTTCGCCCTCTCTCCGGAGCACACACACAGGAACTGTGGAGCGTGACCGACAGCGCAGACTTGTCTCAATCCTCCAGCGGGCGCAGGTTTGGAAGGCGCACTTTGTTTGGTATGCTGAGTTTGTCCCCCGGATGCCAGACAGACTCACTTTCTGACAAGCCGCCTCCAGCCTCCTTCCACTGAATAAACAAAGGCAAGACGAGCAGTGAAATGGGGCGTCAGGGCTTTAGCGTGGGGCCGTGACTGCACACAGGCCACTTCTAATAACTCTCTCTGATCAGAGCGCAGTACGTCAGGAGTCATCTGCAGCTCAGTCAGCCGCTCGTCACTCTAATCCCTGCCTCATGTTATTGTGCCACTTTCTCTTATTTACACAAAGCACTGGAACTTTCAGATTTATGTCACACAAAACTGATGATCTATAGAGAGAATGAACTAGGACAATGTAGCACAATTTTTTATTCTTTTAATTGATAATTTTTAGAAAGAATGGATTGATGTCTGTTGTGGGTTCAAATATGAAAGCAAACTTGTCTCAGGAGGTTTTGAATTTTAAATGTCTTTGAATTTCTACCACTGAATATTTTATCACTGACAAAGGGTCAGAATTTTTATCTCTCTGAATTTCAGTCACTGAAATCTCAGGATCTCATTTTCACTGTTTTTTTTTTTTTTTAGTGATAAATTTTTCTTAACAAAAAATTTGCCTTTAAATTTGATACATATATTTTCAGAGTCCTCAAATGCAACCAACAATGGCATTACTAAATGGGCTCAGGAATACTTCCAGAAACCACTGTGGGTAAACACAATCTGCTGTGCCATCTGCAGAGGCCAACTAAAGCTCTGTGATGCAAAAAGGAAGCCATATGTGAACATGGTCCAGAAGCACCGTCGTGTCCTGGGCCAAGGCTCATTTAAAATGGACTGTTTCAATGTGGGACAGTGTTCTATGATCAAACCAGTTCAAATTTGACATTCTTTTTGGAAATCTCGGACACCGTGTCCTCCGGGCTAAAGAGGAGGAAACCTTCCAGCGTGTTATCAGCATTTAGTTCAAAAGCAGCATCTTTGATGGAATAGGGGGCACGAGTGCATACGGGATGGGAAATGGATGGTGTTTTGGAAGGAACTATGAATGCTGAAAGGTATAGAAAGGTAAAGAGCAACATCTGCTCTAAAACCCAGCTGCACTTCAGCTTGAAGCCTATATCAGGCAAGCATGGGGCCAAATTCCAACACCAAAACTCCAGAAATGTATAACCTCAATGCCTGTTTTGAAAAGAAGAGGAGATACTACACCATGGTAAACCTGTCCCTGTCCCAACTATTGTGAGACCTGTAGCAAGTATTAGATTTGTAATGAGCTCATTGTGTGCATAAAACTGTAAAATTTATCATTGTAAACATTTGGTATGTTATTTATGTTCTATTGTGACAAAAATATTGGCTGATTTGAAAGTCTTTGTTTTTTTTATTTTATTTAAATAAATAAAAAAAAAACATTTTAATTATAACATTTAACATTTCCATAATTTGGGTTGTACCACTGCATTCAGTTGGGTTTTATAAATGTGATATTTAATCCATGCATGTAAATAACATGACTTGGAAAATAGATATATTAATTTTATTAGTTAACGTGAAAAAGAATGGTGGTGAATGATGCGCTCAATGAAGAACATCTGGTTGAAGATCATAAAACATTGTGTTGTCAAATAAAGACAAATAACTCCTCATATGTCCATAATTGTGTGGTGAATGGTGTGTTAAAGGCACTTGGAGGGGGCCGTCCCGCTGTCAGCAGACTTAGTGGGATTGGCACAAGGTCAGAGAGGCTCAGCTTTACATGGAGCAGGCCAGGGCAGGTTCAGCTGTGTGTAGTGCTAATGTACGGCCCTCCCTGTGGACAGGCGGGAACAGAGGTCAGCGTGGAGCCTTCAAGGACCTCTGCCGGTGACTTTGTGTTGAATGTGCTGCATTTGTGGACTGCAGTGACAGCTCCTCCTGCTGCTCTGTCACTTCTGTGTCAGCTCAGTGTGAGGTGACGAAAAGCTGGACAAAGACTTCAGAGCCGGGCGGTGCAAACAAACACATGACGAATAAGACTGACATTCTCTGATGCTAAATGTTTGTAATGCTTCTTTTTAGCCGACCCATATGTATGGACAGAATGCATTCTAATATATTTATGATACAGTGTGTGATTATTAATTAGAAGAGAGAAGATTCGGCCCGCAACAAGTCACTTTTTGCCCTAAAACAATCCAGAGGTGTAATGGTGGATGCCTTTTCTCATTTTGTCAGAGATAAGTGCTGTGCTATTGACTGAATAAATACACAGGTTTTCCAAAATACTAGGCAAATATCAGGTAGTGCATCTTTAACACTTCAACTTTACAAATGACATACAACAAATTCAGATAAATCCCAACTTTCTCCAAGACCAAAACAAACAGAAAAAGTGTTCAGTTGCTTTGCCTACAAATCATGGGCGTAGATTTGTGTATGGACCCTGGGTACATATCCCTACCAAAATTTCAGACTGACCAAATAATCCCTACCAATCACGAGCTGAGTGGGCAGAAAGGGGGCTGGTATGGTTGTGGGGCCGTAAAGGACTATTTACATTGAGTTTGTCTTACAGTGAGCCGCTGCGCCTTCAGCGTCAGCTGCTTCTTGCGTCTGCCTCTCTCTCCCCCTGCTGCTCTCTGCTCTGAACAGACTCTCTTGGTTAATTATGTTTATCAGGCAGTGGTCTGGTGATTGGATGCTCTTCTGTAAGTCCCGCCTGGTTGCGTTTGTTCAGCTCTCATATGATTGGCTTAGAGGGAAAAGAGGAAAGGCAGCACAGGGCTCTGCGCGCGACTTTCATGTGAGACGGAGACTGTGTCAGCAGAACGCAACATGAGTCTGACAGCTGTGAACATAATATACAAAGAAACTATAACCAGGCATTGGACGCTAACCTCTGAGTCTTGGAGAGCGCAGACAGAGTGGAAGTCTGTAGACAGGAGGTTGAAACAATGTGATGGAACATGGAACATGGAAATTGCCACTAAGTGTAATACAAAGAAGCAATATTAGAATATATATATATATATATATATATATATATATATATATATATATATATATATATATATATATATATATATAGGTTTATAAATGTAAGTTTTTGTGCTATGAGTGAGTGTAATTGTGCTTGTGTGCTATGGTCAAAAACTCTGACCAGCAAAAAAATATTACTTTCCCCAACCTATAGTTGTAGGCCTGACTTGCAGTGCGTTGAAAACGAGTGAGGGTGGCTGGGGTGTCCCTACCAAAAGCTGACACCAAATCTATGCGCTTGCTACAAATTGATGGGAATTGCTCTAAACACTGGACTTATTCACAGTGAGCCAAACATGCAGCAATAGTCCAACAATGAACTGCTAATGAATGCTTATACAGGTGTAGATGAATAAAAATACAATACTTTTTTATCCATTCATTCATTAATGCATCAGTGTACTCATTTTTGTGTGTTTACCCAGTCCAGACGTTAAGACTGCTTAGGAGAGCCTATCCAGCTGCCAGTGTGAACAGGGGTATGATGAATATGGAGTATGATAACTAATAGTATCAGGTTAACCCTCAGGCCTCCCTTAAAAAGTAAAATAAAATAAAATTAAAAAAAAATGTCCTCTTAAAGCCCTTTTAGGTTACTGGGTCACATTTTTAATATAACACAATGAAGAGAAAAACTTTAGTTTTTTGATCATTAACCCCCGTCCTCATCATACATAGCAAAAGTGAAATAATTTTCACATTTTTACCCCAAAATGCCAGTTTGTTTACATAATTCCACACATTTTTTAAATAACACATGAATTATTTACTATTTAAACATGCAAATTGTTACCAGTCCCAGATAGGTCTCTGATTAGCCCAAACACTGATTTAATACATTTTAAATTTTTGTGTCATTACAATAACGGGCTGAAACTTATGTTCTTCCTCTTAATGTCCTATGAGGGCTGAATCTGGTGTTGAGTTGTGTGTGTGTGTGTGTGTGTGTGTGTGTTTGTGACTAATAGGGTTACAGAGAAATTATTATGATTTAACATTTCTGTATTGCAATGGCAGTGGAGTGAAAAAGAGGGATTTTAATGGAGGGCTTTTAAAGTCAATGGGACCAAAAAAGTCTTTAATAGGAGTGTGAGTTACAGTAAAATATTTCTTTTTCTTTTTTTCTTTTTTTTTCTTTTTTTTTGCTAATTTATTAATAAACATCTTTATAAAATATCATCACCCTAGCATAAGAAATGTAAAAATAAGAGCCAAAAATATATTTGAAAAACCCTAAATGTGTGCCAGAGGGGCCTGAAGGTACATGCGTGAGTCTTGTATTCAAACACTTAAAAAATAAAAGTAATGTGCTTCTTTAGTGAGGTACCAGCACAAATTGAAAAAAAAAAAAAAAAAAAAAAATACTCAATTTAAATAATGGCTCCTTCTATGTGCATGTTTATACCAAAAAATTCTGTAAAGATTGTTAGATGTTAAAGGATTTCAAAGAAGTTAGTTCATGAATAGATACTGTGTTTTGAGATGCTCGTAATCTGAATGACACGTTCTGCCTCCCTCAGCTCATTTCTTCTGTGATATCACAAACTCGACCCCTGCGACCTGTCAATCAGCTCATAGTCAAAGTAAAGCTCATTTTCATAGCGCGGCAAAAGTCCCAACGCCAAAGCAGAATTAGGCTCCATCCACTCTGAGGTTTTATTTTAACTATGCCGTGTCATTGCTGTCTTTATTTAATTGCAATTTAAAGATCTTGAGCGACACACTTTTGTTCCACTGAAGTGTTGTGGAAATAAAAATTCTACAAAACTTTGCAGAAACATATAGTCTGGTTTTGTCTGACTTTCTCAAACTTTCTCCTTGACTTGTTCTGAGTTTGCTGTGAGCAACTTTTCCTCCCAACTCGTGGTCCAGACCATCAGAATGCCCTTTGGTTCTGGTCTAAAGAGCAGGGGGGACATTTACTTCAGAATTTGTGTGGCCTCAGTTTCTGCCCAGCGCTCCTCCATTATGTGGCGGCACTCACATCTGCCCTGTTAAGTGACTGGAACAAAACAATAGTGCAGCAAAGAAAAGGCCAAGTTTAGTGTTGTCACCAGCGGGGCCTCGACGCTGTATTTGATTTCAGCCTGATAGACGATCCCCCGAGGAACGCAATTAATATTTAACATGATCGGCGAGCTCCGAGCGAAGAAAGGACACATGACAATAGAAGCAATTCAGGGCCACCACAGAAAGAAGGAAACTATTCAAAAGTGTGATCATAACACGTCTTCAGGCGATGAAAACGAACCGTGTGCTGTGGTGCAAACTTCAGATTCCATTACTGTCTCCTCCTGCTGCCTCCTCCAATCAAGCAGCTCAGAGTATCCACAAATAAGTGTAGCTGTTGTAATTCAGCTTTAATTGATTATTCAGCTCTCGGTGACCTCTGACCCCGTCTTCTCTTTCAGACTCTACTCGGTGAAATCCTATCGTGTTCTTCAAATTATTCTTGGAGGCTCCCCTGGAGAGAGAGAGCATGTTTGGCCTTTCTGTGGACGCTCGTATCACGAAGCACACATTCCACTGCTTCCACTGAAGTGTGTACACAACACAACACACCACGACACACACCGCACAGGCCCCCACCAGCTTGGACTCATGGGTCACAACAAAGACACATGATGATGAGCCACAATTTTAGAAACACTTCAATAAAGATCCTCTATTCTGCTAAATCAACCTTTTGAACTTTTAACCATGTTATAATGTTGTTGTTTTTTTCCACCTCAAAAATATGCCTGCGGTAGCACTGTGTTTCATTCGCACATGTTTGAGTAATCCTGTATGCCCGGGCCGCAACTAGCCATTTGGGTGCCCTAAGCAGAAAAATTGCCCCCAATGGTACCAATTGCCTAGGGCTAAAAAAATGATAAACAACTATATAAGATCAAGCACACATATTAGCCAACATTAAGATTTGACAGGCACCAATTGTCAAGCAATAAATACTTATTATTTTCCCTAATATAAATAAAGTAGACTGTAAAAGTAGGGTGTAACATCAGGTTTTGCAGTCAGTGCTAGTGTTCTGGGGCCCAGGAGGTTTAGGGTTCTATAAAACCTATTTCCATTTTTGATCAAGTCTGAGTTCATAGTCATAGAAAACAAATGTGTGAACTCATTTCAAAATGTAAGAGCAGAACATGTCTTCTGTGAGTTTGTTTGAATGTGTCTCCAAAATGCTTTTTCTTTCTAAAAACAATAAATAAATAAATAAATAAATAAATAAATAAATAATAATAATAATAATAATAATAATAATAATAATATAGAAATCATTATGATTTTATAATTGGGATTTTTTGTAATATATAAAAGTCTAATGCCCCTGAGACGATGGTGCAACAGCATGCCTCCTCTCTCCCCACTGCCTTCTCATCCTTCATTTTATCCCACCATTAAAAGTCAGTACTACATAAGTAAATATGTCTTTTCTTTTAGTCAGATGTTATTAAAAGGTTCTGCTGTTTTGGAGGTGACCAAAATGGCTCTGAATATAAAGTGGGTTCAAAATTATAAGCACAATTATTCAAGATGCAGTATGTTATATTTTTGATAAAGGGTAATGCACATTTTGAAGTAGGAGCTGAGGAAAATACATACCTCCGAGTCAACGTGTCTGAAAGAATGGATTTAATTTTAGCCTTCTTTGTCCAACCGACTTAAACCTCTCTCCTGTGGACATATCAGCATATGGGATCAGCTGTAAGTGACACAGAGGTGGCTTTAGCATTCAGAGAAAGGCCGGCCTATCGACTGTTCAATCAGAGCAATGAAAAGCCATTACTCTCAGCAGATGTGTGCTTCAGAGGAATTCTGAGAATTAAACGTGGGATTAGTGAAATGAGCAGATTAGAGCCTGTCAGTCTCGTTGTGATTTTTGTGACTAATTTGCAATGGCAGTGTTGGGCCAATGTTTGCGTTGGCTGATATATTCTTTTCTCTCTCCAATTCTTTTGTGTTAAACTGTCAGCTGCTGATGTCTTTGTCATAGATGGTTCTAAAAACTGGGAAGTGTTCTCCTCACAAGACACGTTCAGGTCCAGCTCACGTAGAAAAACAGTACACACTCAAGTTTCATTTCAGTGCAGCAGTGATGAAGAAAAGCTTGAGGCAAACATGACACAACTAATTTTAAGTTAAATTAAAAAAAAAAAAAAAAAAAAAAAAAAAACAGTAGAAAAATATGGTGTGATTAGCACCCCGGCTCTCGGAAAGGAGGTTGTAGGTTTGATCCTCGAGCTACCTGATTTATATTCTCTCTGAAATAATCTGGAATCTGCATGTCCTCCCTGTGTTACTGCCAGTTCTCGCTTGGTTCCCTCTGGATTTTCCCCATTGTCCAAAGATATGCTTGGACAGTAAAGGTCCATGTGTCTCTCATGAGGCACATTTCTACTGCGTGGTGAGGCACAGGTCGTGTCAGTATGGCTCTTCTGTCACCGAGTGTGACTGAGGAGTGAATAAATAATGCACCAAATTGTAAAGCAACTGTGAGTATTGCTATTATTATTAGCACTAGTAGTACGGAACAGTTTGGTAGAGGTAGCCTCCTAAACCTGTTTGTGTTTCCATTACTTTGGGTCCAGGAGGCCGCCGTCTGTTACGTAAACACTGTCAGACAAGAGCAACAAAGATTGTGTTAATAAAAGAGATGAAAATGTGTTTGAAGCTGACTTTTAAAACATAAAGGCGGTGGCAATATTTATGAAAAAGAAGACCGTAAATCCTGGTGTGTGTCTGTATGAGGCTGGTGTGTGTCTGTGTGAGGCTGGTGTGTGTCTGTATGAGGCTGGTGTGTGTCTGTGTGAGGCTGGTGTGTGTTTGTGTGAGGCTGGTGTGTGTCTGTATGAGGCTGGTGTGTGTCTGTATGAGGCTGGTGTGTGTCTGTGTGAGGCTGGTGTGTGTCTGTATGAGGCTGGTGTGTGTCTGTGTGAGGCTGGTGTGTGTCTGTATGAGGCTGGTGTGTGTCTGTGTGAGGCTGGTGTGTGTCTGTGTGAGGCTGGTGTGTGTCTGTATGAGGCTGGTGTGTGTCTGTATGAGACTGGTGTGTGTCTGTATGAGGCTGGTGTGTGTCTGTATGAGGCTGGTTTGTGTCTGTGTGAGGCTGGTGTGTGTCTGTATGAGGCTGGTGTGTGTATGAGGCTGGTGTGTGTCTGTGTGAGGCTGGTGTGTGTCTGTGTGAGGCTGGTGTGTGTCTGTATGAGGCTGGTGTGTGTCTGTGTGAGGCTGGTGTGTGTCTGTGTGAGGCTGGTGTGTGTCTGTGTGAGGCTGGTGTGTGTCTGTATGAGGCTGGTGTGTGTCTGTGTGAGGCTGGTGTGTGTCTGTATGAGGCTGGTGTGTGTCTGTGTGAGGCTGGTGTGTGTCTGTGTGAGGCTGGTGTGTGTCTGTGTGAGGCTGGTGTGTCTGTGTGAGGCTGGTGTGTGTCTGTATGAGGCTGGTGTGTGTCTGTGTGAGGCTGGTGTGTGTCTGTATGAGGCTGGTGTGTGTCTGTGTGAGGCTGGTGTGTGTCTGTATGAGGCTGGAGCTAAAGCTGTATTAGCTTCAGTAAACAGGAGACTACGTCACGCTAAGTCCCAGCTTCTCCGCACCACTTGACCATATACCACCAAGCGTTAAACTAGTGTTTAATCTAACCCATAAATGAACTGTTCTGATTCTTGAAACAAGAGTTATATTTCACTAAACCAGAAACATCTGTTGCTAATATACAATAGCTTTGTTTTACTAAAAAGTCAGCACAAAATTGAATCTGAATACGGCTGTTTATCACAATGACAAGACAAGTTGGATTAAAGGTACTATGAGCAGTACATGTATTTTTATATTTCATAAAAATTACCCACATGTGTCCCAAGATATAAGGTAAACACGTTTAAATCTAATATTAGTGTTACTGATAACAATGGTACAGCTGAGTTAATAACAATTAAAAATATGTTTTACATAGAGGCTGAATTGCTTTTGTTTACATTTTTTGTTTTGGTTCTAAAACTGCATTTCAGATTGTCCAATCAGAAAAGAGACCATTGTTTTAATTTAGACTGCAGAACCATTTACAAGCCAGTATGAGCACATGCTGCTTACAGTATCCTTAAAAATAACATTTTAACTTTTATTTCTGTCCTTTGGCTTGTTGTTTTTACCCGAGTGTAGAGTCTCTCTTGTCCAATTAATTTGCAGCTGCGCGTACCTCCGCCTTTTTCAATGTGAACCGAGAGTTGGATCCCCCTTTACCAAAAGGTGCCAAAGGTAGCATGGTTTGGTAGGCTTTCTGGGGCAAACCGACTTGATCTTGTACCACGAAATACGCCTTTACTAACTGGCCAACTAATTTTAGGTACACCCCACAAAAGGCTCAGAGTTGCTGGGATGGACTTTTTTCTTCCGATCTGAGCCATGATCCATGTCAGGAGTACCTAGCTGGAGACATAGGCGATTGCATGTTTTAAGTTTCTGGGGGAAACCAGAGCACCCAGAGGAAACCCACCCAGACACAAGGACAAGATGGAAACTCGGCACAGAAATGCCCCACCTGGTGTGGGAATCAAACTTGGGACCTACTTGCTGTGAGGACTGCTAACCACTCTTTTTGTAAATGAGTCAGGATTCATAACAACTACAACATTAAACTTTTATTTTCAGCCTTAACAGTTAATCTCTTTCTGATACAGAATATATTGTGCAGCACAGTGGTAAAAACAGCTTCAATAGCAGACCACTTTTGAGAAATGATGGGCACTGTCCCAGAGGCATTATCTTGTCATTTGTGCCGAGCACCATTACTGTTTTAGTTCTCCAAATGGCAGCATACATGTATGTATTTACACTACACAGAAATCCCATTTCACCTCTCGCCTATAAATAATGGCTTTCTCCAGCAGACACATATATATACTTTTTTCAATTGTTTAAAATTCATAGGCTTTTACCAAAGGCAGAATTATGGGTTTGTGATGGATTCTGTCTTTATCTGCTGTGACTGGCTCCATGTCAGAGTCCGGCAGACCAGTCCACAGTGTGCAAAGAGACCATAAACATTTTCGCAGCCATTCCCCACTTTGGAGATGTCATCTTCTCCAGCTACATTTCTATTTTTGTGGCTTTAAAAATATCCTGCCAAGTCCTGCACTGTGGCTCAGAGAGGGACACGAAGGCTCCAAGATAAGTTTTAAGAAAGATGGATACAGGACCTAAGAGCACCAGGGCTGTCGACCACACCAGGTCTCCAGTCGTTGTAGAGGCATTTAAAAGAGCCTGTCAAAGGGAGGCCGAGCAGTACCCACACACCTGCGGGGGTGGGGCTGTGTAGGCAGGCGACAGTCTACAAGGCAGAAAGCTGCATGAATCACAGCACTGGGTAGAGAACATTTATTAAAAATAGACTTATTTTAATAAGGCAGCCAACACATTATATTGCAGCAGACAACATCCACTGCACTTTTAAAAGGGCTGGTGGCCTCTAAGTGGGATGCCATCTACTTTTTTGATATTTATTTTTCATATTTATTATTCAAAGATTTAACTTTTTTATGATTGGGGGACATACAGTAAAATGAATTGCTGCTTCTCTCACATCTAGTTTTAAATATGCTAAAAAAAGCAAAAAATAAAAAGCTAAAAGTAGAGTCAATAAAATAAACACTATAATATAAGAGAGTAACCAAACAGTGATGGTCAGAGTTCCTCACACATTCAAAAAGAGATGAAGGAAGACTTCAGAAAAGCTAGTTTCTTGGCCCAGTTGTAACTTTCTATGTTATGAACTTGGGGTAAGGCTAGGGTCATGTAAAGAGGGCTTTACTCTGATGCTGGAGTAGAATGCCATTTTAATTATACAGTATACAGTAGGATGCCATAGCAAGAGACTGCGCTGACTCTTGGGCCTGTTGTATCAAATCTAACAGCAAATGTTACAGCATATTCAATTCAATTCATTAAATTCAATTTTATTTATACAGCCTAGTCTCACAACAACAGTCACCTCAAAAGGCTTCACACACAGTTAATCAAACATAAACACTCACTCAAACATAACACACAATCAACACAATAACTACACTAAAAAAAACAAACCCAGGACATCCTTGTCCTTAGACCCTTGCCTGGGAATTCCAGCCTCACCGCTGTACCAGAGGATGAGTCTGGTCGCCATTGAATCAATTCGATTTCTCGAGTGGAGCAAACCCAAGTAAAGTGACAGCGGAGTAAGCCAATCAGAAAATGGCGGACGTGACGTTAACAAAGTGACAAGAAAGTGAGCAACACAAAAACATTTTTTTTTTTTTTTAAAAAAGGCTTCTAGTGCTGTAAGCTGCTGTGGTTTTAATGACTCGATATGATTTGGTCATTTAAAACGGAATTTACCGGTGAATGAAACAAACTCTCGGCTCCTCAGTGCGCCACCTTGATTGTTGTTGTTGAGGATGCTGCTTGCAAAGAACACGTAACTTAAATAAACAAATATAAATGCATGATATGGTTGGGATTTGAATCCACGGCGTGGTGACCAGACTGATTTTTCTCTGTATAATAATACAGAGACATATCATTCTGGATTTTGCAGGCAACTTAGAGCCTCCTTCTTGGTAAGGAAAAACCCCTAAAAACAACAACAACAAAAAACAAACAAACAAACAAACTGGGCAAAAAATAGAAGAAGTTCAGGTTCAGGTGCTATCTTAGCCATTACTCATCTGCTGTGAGAGAAAGATCAGATGTGGGGTACTCCTTCACATCCCTGTTTACACGGCAGGTGTTGGAGGTTTGCTCACTCCACAGTTCTCTTGACACTAGGCTGGACAGCACTATTGTCTGCACAGGATGATTAAGGTCTTCTTTCCTTTTATTTTTATTATATTTTTTTTTCCTTTTTGGTGTCTCCTAGTATGCTTTGATTTGCACATTGGTATGGCATATCTACATCATGGGCAGAGGACTGGGTGACAGCAGTGTATGTCTGCAAGTAATTTTCTCCAACTTCTTGCTCATGAGGCGACTGCCTTAATTTTAGTGTAAACCATAGAGTTTCCATAGTATGGTAATGAAAAATCAAAAAGTTATGATTAGATTTGTTAAGTATCCTCCTGAATCTGGGTAATGCATTTTTCTCCTCTGTGGGGGACATGGGTTTTAGACATGTAAGTTAAGCATCATGCATGCAGTCTTTGTAAATGCCATTGTCCTGTCAAGAGGACATCATGGGTTTTCTAACAGTATCATTTGTTGGGTTGAGTCTATCAGAGCTCCTGAGCTTTCTTTTCAAAATGTCAGGAAATTCATCAGCCTCATTTTTTGTCACCTAGGTGTGAAAGTGATGTAGATTTTGTAGATGTCATTTTAATAACCACACAAATGTCATTTATTATTGTAGATGAGGGCCTTTATAATATCTTAACAAGTTTTTACTAATGTACTTACAATTTAGCCCCTTCAAAATACTTTTTTCTGTCTGTGTCCATTGTAATGGACATCAGGACCTAATGCATCTTTTGTATAACTACTCTACTGGAAACAAATGGGTGATTGAGGCTGAGAGGATTTTGTATGAAATTTTGGAAGAGGAGTCAGACTTAGAGCTGTCAGAAGACGAGGTGGAAGGTCTGTATTAGAACAGTGGAAGCTCAGAGGAGGATGTGTCAGCCCAGGACACAGTGCAGAATCAGTGTAAAAGCACTGTACGTCTATTATTGATGAAGAACTTTTGGGTACTTTTTAGTTTGAGCTGTATGTATATCTCTGTCTGAACAGACCCCCTCCACCACCACTACCCACACTCACACAGCCCTCACACATATGTTATTGCTCATGGATTTTGTGAGGTTATGTTACTTTATATTAACTTACATTGATTTTATGAATAATTAAAATATAATTGTAATATACCAGCCTAACTCTATGGTTAACTGTAACCTGAGCCCAAACTAAACCCTGTCTAACCCTAAAACCTGTTTATGATTCAGTATTGAATGATTTCTACAATATTTTTATATTTAAATATTATCACTTACATTTTCTATAATTACACTATATTATCGATTAAGACCCGATGTCCTCTATATGGGACATTTGATAAAAAAAAATAAATAATAATAATAAACAAGCTGTTTGAAAAAAAAAAGTTGCAAAAACATGTTTATAGCAACCATTATACATACATCCTCAAAGGGGAGTGGTACAGAGAGACAACTTGTGAACAAACATTGCACAGTCAGCAACCTGTGTACCTGGGGTTTACTTTCTACTCTACTAATATAAAACAAAAGACCACCTTTATGCACAGTGCTTGTTCCAGTGGCTGTCTCCGCTGCACTCGAGCAAAATTATTGCCACACTATAGTGCACTGCAGTCTTGCAGGTTTATTTGGATTCTTTATTTTTTTAACAAACCTTTTCCAGATGACCTTCTTGTTCAACCTTTTTTTACTGAAGATATTCACAGATATCATTAGTCATGTAAACAGGAATATGAGTATCCTTTGAGTGCATGTAAAGCTCATATCCAGAATACTGTCAAAACCTGGAGAAGGCTTTTAACTGGGACACTCAAGGACAAGTAAATGCACTCCGGGTTAGATAGACTGCAGTCAATTCCCATAGTGTCACATCTGTGGGGTCCAAGGTGCTTGCCACTCATTACTGACATAGATGACAGCGATCAAAACTACACAAAACTTAGAAATGTCACAGGAAAGATCCAGTTTGACTTATCTTCCAAACTCTGGGATGTGTTGATATCAGAATCTCTCCTTCTCTCTGAAGTGTTTTGTTGGCTCTGATGTTGGGAATGAAGACACAGGTGCACACATCAAAAAATAGAATCCTTTGTTGTTCTCACAAAGAACTGCTCTGACACCAGCTCATTTTGTCTCTGATGCTCCTTTTTAGAAGAATATGAACTTACATATTGTCTAGAATTGATACTAGTAACAAACTCACCACAGCCTGATGAAACTACGACTGCAAGTCATTCTGAATTTGAGAATCCTGTGTTTTTTTCTGGTCTGTCTGCATATGTTCCTCTCAGAGTGGAGAGGGATTTTTAGAGGCAGTGGCCAGCAGATGCTCTGTGAAGAGCCGGAAAAGCTTCTCTATCTCACACAAATAAGCACCACTCTAGTCTTTCTTGTTTTGGGGGATTAGAATGTAGATGAGCTCTGGTTCTCAGTAAGGGAACAGGCTGCAAAACTGGACTTTGTTCAGAGCTCAGCTGTCTTTCAATCTACTTTGAAGACGGAGTCCTAACAATACCACATCCTGGCCCTCCTTGATGGTATATAGATAGGCCTACTTAATGCAGGTAAGTGCTGTGAGTTATTTTGCACTTGAACAGAATGGCTATAAGACTTACAGAATACATAAATGCTAAAAATAACACTAATCAAGACAAAATCAGGATTGCTCAGTGTCAACTTTCTGTTTAACCAGTCTGACAATTCACACTAGTGATGGCACACGGGCATCACACGAAAGACTTGCTGCTCCGCTTCACTACAGATCGGATGGAGTTCTATTTTTCGAGCTGCTCCTCAGCCATCTGCAGAGTTATAGCAGTAGAAACACAGGAAACAGGCACTGAGTGTCAAAATAAAGGCTCACTGAAACAGAGGTAGTGTAAACATTGCAAATAGAGAAGGGCATTTTTGAGAGGGAGAAATGTACCGTAATTTGCGATTTGCCATTTTACAAGAACAATATGCAGAATTTGAATGCCTGGGGCTCCATGGCTGCAGCTTTGTGTTTAGACGGTTAAGTAGTCTATAAAACAGACAAACAAAAATACATGCGTAAATTGAGCTGCTTCCACAATACCCCAGGTGTAATTCAGAGTAAAAGCTGTTGGACACGCATAATTAAATAAACAAGGTCTAAAGTGAAGGCTTAACTAAGGACCATAACAGATAAAATCACCCTTCATGTGCAAGACAACTTACGGTGCTCTGCCCAATTACAGTCAGGTAAATACAACATTAAACATTCACAAGTGCATCCACAAAACATACATTAGCAACATTCTATAACAGAATGTTGTAGAATGTTGCTCCCGGACGAGACCCTCAACATTTCAATCAAAGAGGACAACGAAAACCAAACCAGAACCCTGGGAGGATGAAGAGGAAGACCACAGACAGCGGCCCCAGCAGGACGAGCGGAACAGTGCAATATTATTGTGTCGTGTTTGTCAGTTTGTGGTAGTGTGATGCATCTAATAACTTTAGTTAAGCTCACAACGCAGCACCTGCTCTCGTAACACCAGTAATGCATCTGTAAAAAAAACAAAAAACGTTTTACAAAAAATCGCAACAAAAGTTAAAAAAAGAGCAGTCATCTGGATTAGATTTTTCAAGTTGAAGACGTTTCACCTCTTATCCAAGAGGCTTTCTCAATTCTGAAATGAACTGGTAAGAGAGCTGGTTTATATTCTTCTAGGAAGGAGGAGTTTAGACCTGAAACTAAATTCTATTGGTCACTGTGACCATGAATATCCTAGTGGTTTCGGGTCATTAGGAGTCCTTTGTCCTCAGCTGGAGTGAGAGTCGGTTAACCCTCCCCAGCCTGGGCAGCTCCTTCAGATGTAAATGACCTGAGTGAAACTGGTTTGTTTTGTTTGGGTTTCAGGAGACTGTTGTAGACAGAAGGAAGGTTGTATTTGAGACCACCATTTCTGTTTAAAGAAGGTTTATCTTTTTTGACAAAGATTGCTTCTTTCACTCCTCGCTCAAACCATCCTTTCTCTCTGGCTAAGATTCGGACCTCACTGTCCTCAAAGCAGTGGTTTGTGTTCTTCAGGTGGAGGTGTACTGCAGATTCTGGTCCACTGGAGTTGGCCCTGCGGTGTTGGTATAAACGCTTGTGCAGAGGTTGTTTGGTTTCTCCAATGTACTGTTCATTACAGTTCTCACTGCAGTGGATGGAGTACACAACATTGCTCTGTTTGTAACTGGGAATTTTGTCCTTGGGGTGAACCAGTTTTTGTCTGAGAGTATTAACAGGTTTGAAATAAACCGGGATGTTGTGTTGGCTAAAAATCCTTTTAAGTTTCTCAGATAGGCCGGAGATGTACGGAATGACTACATTGCTCCTTTTTGGCTCTTGCTCCTGTTCTTTCCTGTCCTGTTTTCTTGTCATTCGGGATTTGGAGAATTGAGAAAGCCTCTTGGATAAGAGGTGAAACGTCTTCAACTTGAAAAATCTAATCCAGATGACTGCTCTTTTTTAACTTTTGTTGCGATGCATTTACCCTGGACGAGTGAGAGTCTTCACAGACATGTTTTACAAAAAATGCATTTTCTCAGCTTTTTTTCTGAAAATTTATTTTTTTGGTGAAGTCCGAAGAGACATATTTCTTTTGCTATTTAAACTTGAAATAAAGATATAGCACAACATTGTAAGTGGGACAGCAAAAATTTTCGACATACACAAGCAAAAAACACTGGCACTGGCTGGCAACTTTTTGAGAAAATGCTGGCAGGGTTATATGCTGCTTTTTACATAATTTGACAGTCTGTTCATTGTAAATTTTGATTGCAAAATTAATCAAATAATAAACGCAATAATAAATGTACCACAGTAAAGTACTTGTACAGTACTTAATGACTAAATCAATCCAAAAGCTTCAGCCACAACTACGAAACTTAATCAAACCAAATTATAAGGGTAGCCTCGCAATATGTCCCAAACTCATGACTTTAACAGTTTGTCCTTGTTAGTACTCTCTAGTCCTCTCCAGTGTGTTGGTGGCTAAAGACCAGCACTGTGTCCGTGTGGAAGCAGTCATTAGCAGGACAAGTGATTGGTCTTTGAGCGCAGTTCATGGGTCAATTGTTGTGAGTGTTGTGTTTGATGGCTGAGCTGGAGGGATTGCGGCTCCTCTCAGAGCTCGGCCCCTCATTCCCACGCATTCTCCAGGCCCTTCTCTACCCCCGGGGGAAACAGTTTGCACTTGTGCTTTCACGGCATTGTCTTTAACTTTATTGATCTGAGCATCATGTGGACATCCTAGAGCGTGTTTGTCCAGATTTATAAGGCCGCCTTTCTCAGTAAAATCTTTACGGGCCCTGGCTGTCCCCTTATTGAATAACTGTCAGCCGCTTTTGATGAGCCAGTTTAAGCTTTAGTCCTCTCTCCGGCCACACATCCGCTGCACACACAGACACACACAGAAGGAGCTATAAAATGCATGTTGGCAGTGGATGTAACACAATATAATGCTGCTATAATAAGGTCAGGCATTTTCTTTGGATGACTGTCATTTGAGTGATGGTTGATCTTATATATTTAGAAAAAACAGCTCATATCAAATACCCCAATTACTAGTTAAGTTCAAAACCTCACTTTTCCACTTACCAGCTCCACCACTCTTGTCTGTCATGCTTGTTGTTATTTGATCTGGCCAGTTTTCACCTCCTCCAGGGCAGAATTGTGGCATCTGTGGCATTATAATGTAGTAAAAGTCAGATGAAATGTGACTGTCAGATAAATCAGATAAATCAGATACACACATATGGGCAAAAAGTCAGATTTGGGCCACTTTTACCTGCAGTCTGAACGTAGCTTAAGACAAAGCCAAGTAAAATTGGATTCGAGACCAAGATCAAGATCGAGTAAAACTGCAGCCGAGACTGAGACAAGACCAAGACCATAAAAAATGGTCTCAAGACCAGTCTCGGGCACTACAACATTATAGTATCCAGTGTTAAGTGCCTCTTTTGGTGACCTTTCTTGGCTGACAAGGACCTCAGCACCCCAATATTTCTAATCCTAAAATCGCCCTTGGAACAGGATCCTGGCTCAGATCTGGAGAAGATTTCCCAGGTTCTGCACTGCAGTCGCCCACTGCTGCTGACAGCAAATTTCCCTACGGGGACAATAAAAGTATAACCTCATCTAACCCTAACATCTAAAAGGACACAGACAGAACAGAACCTGTCTGTGACGCCACCACAGACAGACAGCAGTGATGTGTCTGCACCATATTGTTCCTGTTTATCAACCATATTTCACTCATCACCAAGTAACACACATCTCAAATGAGACCCCCAAACCTCAGAGTTTTCATCTCGTCCTGTGTGTTATTTGGGTGGGGTCCGGGCTGAGATGACCTCATCGCAGCCTCTCGCTCTGTGGCCCTTCACTTTGGCCCTCACATCAGAAGGCATTTGTGTAAACACAGCTGCGTTGTTGACATTAAAGCTTGTGGCCTCTTTGAACCCCCGCTGACCCCCGGCCCCCTCTCTCCTCATGCACATGTAGATTCTGGCAAACAAAAGGAGGCCATTAGAGCTGCAACAGTGGCTGAAATGTAATCTGCTTCAAGTCGCACAGTGATTTAGCATTGGTGGACACCTTCACACACTGTCTCCGCTCATCCTGCTCCAGATCTGAGCCGACTTTGAGCTGTGGAGCAAGCCTGGAGGCTTCGAGAACTCTCACTCAAACACACCACTGTAAACCACTGCTCAAACACACCTGCTGTTTGATGTGGAATAAAAGGGAAACCTTAAAGGACCACTTTACTAAAAACCTTCTGAGCAGTGACAGGCAAGGGTGGCCTGGTCTGGTTTAGGCCACTTTGACCAAAACAGTGGCTAATCCTGTGAAAAGATGAAGATGTTAGGCTGGAGTACAATTTGGGTAAATGTATGTATGTATGTATGTATGTATGTATGTATGTAGGTATGTATGTATGTATGTATGTATGTATGTAGGTATGTATATGAGAATGCACTTGCACAACGCACAATGCTTTATTCATAATAATGTCAGATGGACATTATTATAAATAAAATGTTCATTTTTTATACTTACTATACTGAAAATACTTGGTGATGACTGCCTGAAGTCTGGAGCCCATGGACCTCACCAAACACTGCAGCTGTCTTCAGTTGTTGGTCATTTGTGAGTCTTTCTGCCTTAAGTTTTGTCTTAAACAATGAAATTCATGCTCAAATGCATGGGATGAGATCTGTTGACTGACCCCTGTCATTGCAGAATATTTCACTTATTTGCCTTAAAAAACTCCTGGATTGCTTTTGCAGTATGTTTGTCATTGTCCAGCTGTACTTTGAAGCACCGTCCATGAACTTTATGGCTTTTATCTGAATTTGAGCAGAAATGATATCCCTACACATATCGGAATTCATTTGAATTGTAAGTTATACATGAACATGCATCACACTGCTCCACCATGTTTTACAGAAGATGTGCTGTGCTTTGGATCATGAGATGTTCCAAGCCTTCTCCAGACTTTTCTCTGCTCATCATTTTGGTACAGGTTGGTCTGAGTCTCATCTGTCCAAGGAATACTGTTCCAGACCTGGGCTGGCTTCTTTAGGTGTTTTTTTTTTTTTTTGGCCAAGTCAAATGTGGCCTTTTTATTGTTGAGATTGATGAATGGTCTGCACCTTGTGGTGAACCCTCTGTATTTTCTCTCATGAAGTCTTCTCATTATGGTGGACCTAGACAGTGATTGACCTACTTCCTGTGTTCAACACTTAGGTGGATGTTGTGAAGGGGTTTTTCACCATTTTTCTTTCCAGCCTAAGAATGGTCTGGTTCACTTCCACTGAGAGACTGGATGTTGTGATTTCACGTAAACAGCTTTCAAATTCAAATGTAACACCTGGAATCAAGTCCAGACCTTTTACCTGCTCAGTTTGTGATGGATTAATGAGGCGAAAGCCCATGCAGCTCAAGAAATAGCTTTTGAAGCAACTGTCCAAATACCTTTCAGCCCCTGAAAAAAAGGCAGCTACACTTTAAAGCTGTCATTCCTAAACCCTTCATCCGATTTGGATGTGAATACACTCAAATTATAGCTGAGAGTCTGCACTTTAAGCACATATGAATTATATAATTGCATTTTGTTTTGGTTAAAAAGATAAAATAACAAAACTTGAGTCAGTGTCCAAATACTTATGGACCTAACTGTATGTATGTATGTGTGTGTTTATGTATGTATGTATGTATGCATATATGCATGTATGTATGTATGTATGTATGTATGTTCTGTATAACTGTCTCTCTCTTACAGTTTATCTAACTCTCATCCTGCCAACCTGTTTTACATACACAGATTACTGAGTGGGGTCACTTTGTACCCCACAGATAAAAATCTGTAAAAAACAAACAAAACAGCACAATGCTTAGTTTGTTTAGTCAGCATTAGTGATGTGTCATTATATGTGAAAATATTTTGTTTCTAAATTGTTATTTTGATATATTTGCATATTATTTACATATTTATACACCCAAAATTACAGACTTTCTTTATTAAAAATTGCATGCTTTATGTCAGGAACAATTCACAATAATATAAACAAAGCTCGTTCACCACTCTTTAATCTGATGTCGTTTAGTTTAAAGACACACATTTTTATGGTTAAAAGTGGGCGGGGCCATATTGACTCTAATATAGAATAATGCTAATAAATTCAGTAAAATCATGTAAAATTAAACTTTTTAAAATAAAATAAGTTTTTAAAATAAAACTCTTGCTTTAAATATGAATTTTATTAGTAATGAAGCTGCGGCTCAGTAAAATATTGATTTATCAGCTGAAGTCCCATTTGTAGGCCTCAAAAGGGAGAGTTAAGGCTCATTTATACTCCAATTTTGTACCTATATAGATATGTCCATGCCAAGCATTGTTGGCGTCACAGCATTTATACATCTAACCATTTTCTATGCCAGTCTGTGTGTTATGTTATTGATCAAAGAAAGAGGAAAAAAGCAACAGTACCAACAAACATGGCAACACTGACTAAGGTTTTTACAGCACATTTAATGGAAAAGAGCTAAGAAAATTATGCAAAAATAATGGTGGTCTCTTAAGCCTTTGAATATATTGTGACTAACTTTCTCTAGCCTCTGCTTAAAAAGTTCAGCTGTTTCTTCTGTTGTTGAACTGTGTTCTCTAGCGCCCCCAACGGTCAGCGCATGCACTGCTTTGTTCATCCATATCCACAAGCTCTGGGGAGCGCTCCGTCTGTATCCGAATGTGCATCTAACGTCGTAGAGGATAAATGAGCCTTTAGACTGTGTTATTGTCCTGGTGCTGAAACTCTGGACTTAATCTGAAATACTACAGTTTGTCTGAACAGGCTGCATGTGTTTTGCTGCTTGTGGCCCCAATAGGGGGCACTCTAATAATATGGTTCTTGACTGTCCAGTCTGTTTAAGATCAGAGCAGGCCCTGGGTGACTTCAGGTGTGTTCCTTGCTCGGTTAAGACTCTGTTAGGACTTTGTTTTTAGTGATTTTGTTTTTTTTTAAGAATAGCTTTCTGCCCCTGTCAGAGCCCAAAGTAAGGCCCGTACTGTGACCTTAGGACCATGTCTGCTGTGTGAGGACAGTGAGCCTCTAACCTCCCTCTAGTGCGTTACACATACACAAATATTGATGTTTTTTGTTTGTTTTTGTTTTTTAAGAAAAAGAAATTAAAGTGACAGCCACATTAAAAATGTTTAGACCAGAGGTGTCCAAACCTTTTTCAAAGAGGGCCTGATTTGAAAATGTGCAAATGTTCGAGTTTCGACAGTCCCTTCTGATGTTGTCAAGTAACTGAATGCTCATACAGTAGAAATTCAATGCAGTGTTTTATAAGTATTTTGTTTTCAAAAACCAAATAATTATAAATTATTTTCTCTGACAACACAATATAAGGTGGTGGCTGTAAGCACAACCCAACCCTTGCACAAGGGCGGAAATAGCGGTCCTGCTGCTGGGTTGTTGCCCTCCTACGGCCTCCTCCATGTCTCCTGATGTACTGGCCTGTCTCCTGGTAGCGCCTCCATGCTCTGGACACTACGCTGACAGACACAGCAAACCTTCTTGCCACAACTCGCATTGATGTGCCATCCTGGATGAGCTGCACTACCTTAGCCACTTGTGTCGGTTGTAGACTCCATCTCATGCTACCACTAGAGTGAAAGCACCGCCAGCATTCAAAAATGACAAAAACATCAGCCAGAAAGCATAGGAACTGAGAAGTGGTCTGTGGTCACCTCCTGCAGAACCACTCCTTTATTGGGGGAGTCTTGCTAATTGCCTATAATTTCCACCTGTTGTCTGTTCCATTTGCACAACAGCAGTGAAACTGATGTCAATCAGTGTTGCTTCCTAAGTGGACACAGTTTGATTTCACAGAAGTGGGATTGACTTGGAGTTACATTGTGTTGTTTAAGTGTTCCCTTGTTTTTTTGTGCAGTGTACTTAAAAAAAAAAAAAGTAACTTAACGTGCTGAACAAAACATAATAAGCCATTCATTTGTATACAGACTCAAATCCAATTCCAATTCTGTAGGAGAGACCGGGGGATGGTTGTCACAATTTTTACTCTAGTGATTATTCATCATCAAAAAATCTTTCAAGAGTTATTCATAATTTAAATGAAAGCCTAATGTCTTGGCTTCAAATGGGTATCCCTTTCTATTTTACACCTTATTTTAATAAAAAGATTTGACGTGCGCATGTGCTAACCATAGTGGCAGCAAGACTGAGTAGCTATGTTTATGTTGGGTAAATGCGTCAATATGATTTCTACACTGTTTGCTGTTTGTTGTATGCCACTGGACACTTAAATTTCTCTTTATGGAGATGAATAGAGTCTATCACTCTCTCTCTATCTAGATAGATAGATAGATAGATAGACAGAGACAGAGAGACAGGGTGACAGAGAGGGCGAGATGACATTTAAAAAAAAAAAAAAAATTGTCTTCTTGCCCTCCGTGAGCGGTCTCATCCATCCAAGCTCGGGTCCTCTACCAGAGCCCTGGGAGCTTGAGGGTTCTGCGCAGTATCTTTGCTGTTCCTAGGACTGTGCTCTTCTGGACTGAGATGTCTGATGTTTTTCCTGGGATCTGCTGTAGCCACTCTTCCAGTTTGGGGGTTACTGCCCCGAGTGCTTCGATGACCACAGGCACCACTGTTGCCTTCACTTTCCAGGCCTTCTCAAGTTCTTCTTTGAGGCCTTGGTACTTCTCCAGTTTCTCGTGTTCCTTTTTCCTGATGTTACAATCGCTTGGTATTGCGACATCAACCACAACATCTTTCCTCTGCTGTTTGTCCATCACCACAATGTCCGGTTGGTTCGCCATTTCCATTTTGTCTGTCTGGATCTGGAAGTCCCACAGGATCTTAGCTCGGTCGTTCTCTATCACCTTTAGAAGTGTTTCCCACCTTGACCTCGGGACTTCCAGACTGTACTCTGCACAGATGTTCCTGTACACTATACCAGCCACTTGGTTATGACGCTCCATGTATGCTTTCCCTGCCAGCATCTTACAACCTGCAGTTATGTGCTGGATTGTCTCAGGGGCCTCTTTGCACAGTCTGCACCTGGGATATATACCATCAAAGACACCCTGAACCTTATGTGAGGGTTGTTTGTAGAGATGGGATTTATAGCTCTTTAACGGGAGCTGAATCTTAGGGATTCATTGATCTCAAAAAGTCGTTCAAAAGACTGGCTCATTTTTATATTTATGTAATTTTAAGAAGCCAGTCATTTATTCAGAAAATAAATACTAGGGTGAGTGATTATATATATATATATATATATATATATATATATATATATATAAATATAATTTGTTTTTGTTTTTTTTCCAGAATAAAATGTATTCTGCCGGTGGGACATTATTATTGTTTTATTCATTAATGATGTAGACTAAATTCTCTAATAATGAAGGCATATACCTCTGCATAGAGTGAGACCACCATTTAGGATTTATTATGTTGAAAATGTGCAAAATATAGCTATCTTCACATTATGTTCGTGCCAAAAAATCTCAATCTCAATAAAAAAACTAAGCAGGCAACATAAACTTTCATGCACACCTGTGTAGGCACTGTGTAACACTCGAGACTTCTGACTGATTTGCGGCTGAGATTTTTTCATGGTTGGCAAACAAAAAAGCTTGTTCATTTTGATACAAGAGATTAAAAAAAAGAAAAGAAAAAAGACTAGCTCGTGCACCACTCTGACGTTCTTATTGTTAACGGTGAAGAGCTATTCAAAAGATTAGGATTGTTTGTGAATGTCACATCTCTAGTTGGTTGTCACGTGTGAGTTTGTTGTCCCTGTTGTTATCAAAAGAGTTCAGCACAAAAATTAATCTCAAAAATATGTGTAACTTTTTCATATTTTTTTTTAAATAAAATGACAAAATACATTTTGAAATACTTAATGATCAAAGCCCATTGTGTTCAAATAATGATTTTGGACAAGGCGATTGTTTATTAGAACTATATTCTGTGATGAGCTGTAAAATTAAGGAATTTACAAACACTTTCAGCTGCTAACACATAGTTTTAGCCTGCAAAATAAAAAAATTACTTTATTTAAAGCTATGATTTTGCTTTTTGCTAAATGTTAGATTTTTAGGAAGCTAGTATCTTACAAGCTTTTAAAACTAACACAAAACCAACATGAAAAAGCAGAATAAACAGGATGTCCAACCCAACAACATCAAATCCCAGCGCCCTCTAGTGTGGCTGTAATGAGACAAGCAGCCCTGGTGTCCACTACCTACTCCACTTTTTATTGGACCACGGTCAAAAACACACACAGGACACAGGCTTTTTTTTTCTGACTAATTGAATTAGATTTTCAGCAAATATTTCTAACTTCATAAAGCACAACATGATAGTTTTAGTCTCATGTGACTTGTGTACTCCATGTGTCAGTGTAGTCTTCTCTCTCCATTTCCACAGCAGCAGATCACAGAGGTGTTTTAAAGCCGATCCACGGCCCCAGAGCCTTAGTCTATGCCAGGATCGCTTTACCCACTCAGCCCTGTCACTGGATCCACTGCAGCCTCCAGCCCCTTAATGCAGGCAACATGTCCAATTAGCTGAGGCTGCGCGGTGCAGGGCCTGGGAGAACCCTGATCATCCCAGGACATGTTTCCCCTCCATCGTTCATTCGGCTCCGTTATTCATGCTGCAGGAAACACACAAAGACAGAGGTGGGCACTATACATCACAGTGAGGAAGCTAACACTGGACTTAGACATGAGCTTTGTGTAAATGGATATATGTGAAGCTGCCTCTGAAGTCAGGAGCACATTCATCTCACTCTCAAACAGGCTCTTTCAGGAGTTCTGGAACCTTAGTCTCATACTGCCCTCATTCCACTTGTTTCTATTTTGTCCATTCTTAGAGCACACTTGGCCAGAATATGCTCACAGCTCAACTTTTCTCTCTTTACATCAACAGAGGGAATCAATAACCAAGATTCCTACTAAGGCAGAATTCCTGTGTTTTTTGATTTTTTGGTATAAAAATGTACAGTCTACAGTAACCCCACTGTGGCTCTAAATGATTATAAATTGGGTATCTAAATCCTAAACTTACCTAAACCAAGAAAGGACTAAAACCAGGACTAAAACAGAATTAAACAGTACTACAGAGAACCACAGCAGTAGTACTGTATGTGTCAGTAGTTAATGCACAATTGTTTTACGCAAGCCTACGCTCTTTTGGAAGCACACTGCTCAGAGTCTCAGTGTAAGTGCCTTAGAGATGGGATTTATGGCTCTTTAACAGGAGACGAATCTTTGGGATCTGTTCATTTTAAAGAGCCCTTCAAAAGACTGGCTCATTTTTCGATTTACATAATTTTAAGGAGCCAGTCATTTTATTCAGAAAATAAACACTGGAATGAGTTATACATTATAATTTTAATCAGAATAAAATGTTGTCTATTGGTGGGACATTATTATTGTCTTTATCACTGATGATAAGACCTAGTTTCTGGCGCACTTTAAACAGGGCTGGACATCTGCACTGGCCAAAACACCAAACGTGAGTGGATTTCAGCTGTGAACAGATAATGTGCCTACACAAGTGTATGACAGGTAACTGTTGGGTCGAGGTCGGCCGCCTCCGCGCATCCAGCGCACGGCGTCACTTTTCTTTCACTTTCAGACGTGCGGCTTCAAGGCACCAGTCATCGTCTCTCTGATTGTTCTTACAGCTGACGGACGCACACAGAGGTCAATGCACAAACGCTAAATACTGCCCTTGAATGCTGTGTTAGTTTGAAGTTAAAATATGCCAGAACATACAAATAAGCTCCTATATTTTATTTCTGACATGAATATTGCTATTTGACATAAATGTGATTAATCGTGATTAATTAATTACAAAGCCAGTAATTAATTAGATTTTTTTTTTTTTTTTTTTTTTTTATTGAGTCCCACCACTAATGATAATAAAATGAGCATGTGTGGACTAAATTCACTAATGTAATGTATATAGCTCTGCATAGAGTGACACCACCATTTTGGATGTCCATGCAAAAAATAAATAAATAAATAAATAAAATGTCAAACTAAGCAGGCAACAATAAACGTTAACACTGTTTACAACTAGAGACTTCTGACTAATGTGTGTCTGAGCATGTGCCCTGTGCTCCTCTCCTCTCTCCCCTTGTCTCTTTCTGTATGACTCTCTCTTGAGCTTGTATTCTACTTTTTCGTATGAGTTTTTTTGAGGTCATCAGACATAAAAGCTTGTTAATTTTGATATGAGACTAAAAAAAAAGAAATAAAAAACGGCTCCTGAGCTACCATGACTCGGCTCTTATTGTTCACGGTGAAGCGCCATTCAAAAGATTCAGATTGTTCATGAACGTCACATCTCTAAAGTGCCCTGCACCTTTACTGTTCCTGTGGACTGTTGTGGGCTTTTATTGTGTTGGCAGACAACACTGTTGGCATATCATGGCCGAATGTTCTGTCCTTTCAGTTATTGTTCAGATTTTAGGTTTGGGACTATTTGGAGGATGTGACCCTTTACTCTTGCAACATTTGTTATATTCCAATGTGAATTCTTCATATATAAAATAGCTATAGCTGTCCCAGGAACCTCTCATAATATACATTTTGATGTTATGAGAGACTAAAACAACTAACAAACAAGTTCCGTCAGTGTGTTTGTCATCTGAAAATAACATTCTTATTTATTTTTTTTATTTTTTTCATTTGTTTACATATAATAGTTAGGCCTGCTCTAAAGCAGCCCTACGCATTTAGTTCAGCCGAGACCTCAAACACACTGTATGCTTCAGGTGAGGCTGCAAGTCTACTTACTTCAGAGCCACACCATGGAGACGCGAGGTTGTTCACACAAGATACGTTAGCAAGCGTGCTCCTGGCCGCTTCTTCTCTACAAAAAATTAATTCAGCAGGCAACAGCCACATATAACAGACATATGCTCATTAGGAGTGTTAACCATCTTTGTAGGCTATGCATTGCGTGAGAGGCGTGTTTCAGGTGTTGCTGAAGCCTCATGTCTCATGGGGCCACTATGGCCGCTTTAATCTGCTAAGCTGGGCACCAAGTGAAAACGGCACGTTCGCCACGCTCAGGTTATGCATCCAGTGTGTTTGAGGCCTTAGTTTGAGTTAACTGTTGACATGCAGCCATGTCCAACACAATGCTACACATATCATTGTATGTGTTAAGTCTAAGTTAACATTAACTCTTCTGTGATAATATGTAAACTGCTGGATGTATTGTACAGTTACCCTGGGTCTAATAATAAAATGATTAATAAAGAGATTAGACTGTTAAACTAAGCTGAATTTTCTCAATATTGTTTACTTACTGTTCATAAGCAAAATAAATAAATAAATACTTAAAATAAAATAATAATATTCCTGAAGTGAATGCTGAGGACAAAGTGAGTAGAATTTGAGTTTTCAATTGCAGTTTATTCTTCTGTTATGTCACTTGGGTGTATGATTAGGAATTGATTGAAGAAGGACAGAGTGGAGTGTCACAAAGCCCTAGAATGCGATGAGTGCTGCTTGGTCCAACTTTAGTTCAACTGTATGGAATACAAAGTAGTTACTTAACCCTTGGTATGTTTACATTGAACAAAGGGAGGAGTTGAGTTTCTCTGAATAGTGAACTTGAGTGTTATTAGTTGTGTTATGGGATGTTCCATGTACATCAGCATACAGTGCTCCTTTGATATAATGTGGCTTAAAAACACAGCAGCTTAGAAAATGGGCTGGATATTTGCTTTGCAGTATTTTTGACACTGTCCCACCTCTTTCCTTTGCAAAATGCATGATAAATAAAATAAAATATTAGTAGTAATATATTTTTACTGTGTCTGTATGCACACTGTGAACTTGAGTTGGGAATTATCCCCAGTAAAAACAGTGACAGAAGCTCCATTCTTCAGTGTCACTGGGGACATTCTGCACAGTCTGAGTCACCAGCCGCTCTCAACACAGCCATAACTACTGCCGCAACTACATTTCCCCCAAATGTGCCCACAGCCCTGAAAAACATATCATTCCATTACAATGTACGCCCGCAGAGCTACAGACCCAATTCCACATCAAATACATCTTTTCACAACTTCTCCACAGCTCCGCCACTTTCCCCAGACTCATTTGAATATTATAGACAGAGAATGAAGAGGACTTGACAGAATCTTGGGAGCGCGGTGTACTATGAGCAGCCAGGTAATCCGAAACAGTAGCAACGTCCCGGGAACATAAGAGGAGTGATGAGTCCCATGCATCCACAGCTGATTATGGAGTGAAGTGGACCATCAACGCAGCAGCCCCCCAAATCACCAGGCCAGTCCCAGAACACACAATACCTTCAAATTAGGGTTAGAGCTCCAACCCAGCCATCCAAGTGTGCCCAGATCCGGCTGATGGTCTGAGGTTACGTGCCCTGAATCTGCCTAATGCCCCTGGCCCCGTGGGATGTTATTAATTTTTACACCTTATAATCAGAGCTTGTTTCGGATTGGCTGAGCATTTCTGACATGCCCTCTATTTGAAGAACGTAAGTAACTGAACCACATGCAAATGTCAGGCTTGTTGTTGTGGTTGGTAAGAACACTGCATGACATGCAAAAACCAACAGTAAAAGTTTAATTACTCTCTAGGTGTTAAAATTACAATAGATGGTGTAAAATGCCCTCTAGAATGTAGTGCAAAGGGACTGAGTGTCAAAATACCCCAAGAAATCCCACCTATGGTCCCATCCCATCTGTGGTCAGACTTTTGAGTCTGTGGACCTCGCTGGACATGGGTAAGTGGCCAATCACATATCTTTTGGCTTTATTTGAGATATTTTAATTCACATTTCTGTGCAGTGTACAAAAGCAATTGAGAATGTGTTGTACCCCAGGGGTTCCCAAGCTTTTTTCCAAAATGACCCCCATTTTATTAGATGATATGTTGACGCCCCTCACCCTTCATCACAGAAGTAATATTAATCTATTTTTAAACATTTTCTGTGACCATTATAATGCATTTGTCAGTCTTCTTTGTATTTTCATTCAGCTAGCCTGGCAAGCTAGACTGTCCTACTTGATTTTTGCAAGCAGGACAGTCTGGTTCCCCTCTCGGAGCGAAGCATTTCTCTGGTTCAATTTGGAACTGGCAGCTTTTTATCTGCCGCACGTCTTTCAAAAGCAGAAGAGCTAACCAAGTTAGGGCTGGGTACCGACCTAATTTAATCATTTCTCTGAGCTGATTAATGGTGTTTAGTGCTTTTCTTTTCACCTGTTGGTTCTGCTGAAGTCTGCGTTATTGTCACACTTTTGCGTCAGAACCCACCAGTTGAGTGTGGACAATAAAACACAATCCATCAAGCAGAATGGCAAACATAAACATATTTTTAGTAAGAATTAGTAAGAAAAACCTAATTGTAAAACAAATTTGAGTGTCTAGAAAAGCACTATACAAGACCAGTGTATAATTATTAAGAAAGAATTAATGTTCTTTATTAAGGACAGGACTTTACACAACCCTGAATGCAAGTATGACAGAAATGAGCCACATCTGTACAATGAATTACAGCAGTTCCCAAACACTGGGTTGGGACCCATAAGTAGACGATCATGGATGTTTAGCTCAAATGAGGATATGGTTTGTCGTCGTCAGTAGTGGAATGAAACAAAGTAAAAGTACTTAGTTACTTTACTTCAGTACAGTTTTCATGTATCTGTACTTTACTTGAGCAAATTTTACAAAGGGTACTTTTACTTTTACATCACTACATTTTAGAGCAAGTATCTGTATTTTTTACTCCTCTACATTTATGAGTTGGTTTGAAGTACAAAGTATTTTGGGTTTTGGTTTAAAATCACATGTTTTTGCCGTGCCTTCATTGTACACACACTGTAAAGTAGTACTCTTTAAGAAATATCAGAATAATAAAGACAGATGACCTCAGAGACAGATTCGGTCTCTTCTGCTGCACCAGTTTGTTCATTTCACCTGGAATCAGCACAATTTTTCAGCAAAATCACTCACATTTAACTCATTGTTGAATCTGTGCAAAATACTTTTACTTTTTTTACTTGCAAGTATTGAAAGTATTTTTTATTTGACTTAAGTAGAAATTTTACTTTTGCTTGAGCAAATTTTTTGCACCTTTATCTGTACTTTTACTTAAGTAAAGAAATTGATTTCCCTGGCACACACTCAAAAAATAAACATGTTTCTTGTGAATTCTAAGAGCTGAGGATATTGATCGGAATGCTTTTATAATATTGTGAAAGTGAACTCAGACCGCTGGAGATCTATGCTGGTGCTAGTCTTTTTTTTTCCTGCCTTTGTGGGGCAGAATACATTGATTCACATGCTGGACAGCTTCTTATTAAAGTGGCAGTAATGAGCTTTTTAACAAAACACTAACAGGTTGTAAACCAACAGAGCATTTTTACTGTGGAAAATTACATGCAAAATGGAACTTTGAAGGATCTGTTGCGTACAAAAGCTAAATGACTTTAACTTAATCATAATGTTACTTTTAGATTTAGCAAGACTGCAGCCAAATAAAAACTATATTTAACACAAATGCCAGTGTTATTTTTACTCCTGTTGGGTTTCCTCAGGCTCTAACTTTGATCATAAAGGCTCATTTATCCTCTACGCTATATACACATTACAAGTATGATATATACGATACAGACAGAGTTGACCATTGGGGGGTGCTACTAAACACAGCTCAACAGTCACAGCAGAAGAAACAGCTGAACTTTTTAGGAGTGACTACTGTAAGTCGCACTTTTTTTCATAGTCTGCTAGGGGTGTGACGTATACTCAGGTGCGACTTATATATTAAAATATTTCAGGTGTTCATTAGATGGCACTCTAGGCTTGTGTACCAGCATCTGCTGCACCTGTACCACTGACAATTTAAAATGTAAACATTACCACTAACAACTTAGGCTAGAAAGACAACTGAGAAAGAGCAGAATAATTGGAAATGGAACTGATGCTGAGTCTGACGACAGCCACGCAGAGGAGGAAGCGGCGCTTCGTCTACCTCCGGAGTTGGCGGAGTTGTTCAGAAGCGACACCGAGGATGAAGAATTTAAAGGATTTAGCGATTAGGAGTGAGATGGTGAGTTTGGTGAACTTGTTATATTATGTTCTTTATGCTATAGTTATGTGAATAACTGTTAATATATTACGTGAACATACGACACCTATTCAGTTCATTGTTTATGCTTCATGTAGCTGAATAACCATCAGTGTGTTACGTTAGCATAGCGCACACCTATTCAGCTGTTGTTCTCTATTCTATTATTACTTTAACTTGCCTTTCAAGATGAAATGTCTGTTCTTGGTGTCGGATTTTGTAAAATAAATTTCCCCAAAAAAATGCTACTTATAGTCCAGTGCGACTTATATACAGTGTTTTCTTCTTCATTATGCATTTTTTGGCTAGTGCGACTTATACTCCGGAGCGACTTATAGTCCGGAAAATATGGTAAAGCTAGTCACGAGTTAGTCACGGTTTATTCAAAGACTGAACATTCTTTCACATTTTGAGCTCAATGAATCATGGCATTGTTATCATGGAATAGGCCTGTACCATCAGGGAAGAAAAAATCCATTGATGGAGTCACCTGGGCATTCAGTATATGCAGGTAGGCAGCTGACCTCATTCTTTGGGCAGGTAACATTGCTTAACCCAGACCTGACCAACTGCAGGGAGGCTCTTACCTATTTACTTAGTTAAATCCAGGTGGCAACTTTTTTTGGGCTAGGCAGTGTATACATTTCTGTGACAATAATAATGCTTGGATTGGAAAGATCTATTTATGTACAAGTTTAAATGAGCATTAACCCAACTCCAAATGTATGAATCTTTCTCATATGCCTTTATTTGTTTGTATATTTCTGTACACAAATGTGTGTTTTTACACTGTTCCAAAGTGATCACCCCTGGCCAGTGGCAAACACCCCCTGCCCCGGGCCTGAGCAGAAGCTGCAGATGGATCTTGCCATTACTGTTCTGCAAAAACAAAGCCCTGTCTTTTTATGGCTGTGCTTAGATCAGCCAGCAGCTCTTTGCTTCACATATATATCCACATTTTTACACTCAACATCATGTCACGCTGCTGCAACAGCAGCAAGGATTTACAGGGATGTACTTTATGCACGGCTGACGTGTGATGACATGCGTGGGAAAGACAAATGGTAGTCATACACTTCCCATTCACACACAAGGAGATGAGAGGAACATACAATGGCCATTAATTATCCAGAACACACTGGCAGATTGGAACAAAAGGTGAGATTTGTCTCTTGGCACAAGTTGACTTTTTTCAGAAGGTCTATTGTCTTAATGCAGAGACAGAGGGGGCTCTGGGGACCGGGCCCCACTCACATCCTCTTAAACACTTGAGTGAGGAGTAAGTGGTCCACTGCACCAACAGCAGCTCTTTCACACAAAGCATCTCTTGTGCATTCTCTTTTATGTCTGTCCTGCCAGAGCTAATGAAGTAATGGGGGTCTTTATTAAAGAGTTGGGAAAGACAAGCACGAGTGAAATGTTTAAGCTTTGTACAATGACCATTGTCAAACTGACCAATAAGAGAGCTCCACCAAGTGCTGCAGTAAACACCAGAGGTAAACACTCAACTGATGTAAGTAATATAACAGTGTAAGCAGTGTTTCATTCATTCATATTACTTTTGTCTAATGGATCAATGACATTATAGGTTTTGAGAATGACTCAGTTTCCAACACAAGTAAAGGTCTGTGTGCATGTGTGTGTGTGTGTGTGTGTGTGCGTTGAAACAATAACTACTTTTTTATGAGATACATGAGGATGCCTCAGTAGCTCAGTTGGAGCATGCAGTGCCTACTGTTAAGGTTAAAGTTAAGTTAAGGTAGAGTGACTCTGCTACAGCACCATAGGTTTAATAGTCCCCTAAGCTTAGTCTGGTTTGGGTCTGGACTGTCTCCCTCCATAATTTCCTGTTTTGTGACCACTGTCCTGTCACATAAGGCATACAAGCCCAAACATATCTTAATAAATAAGTAAATTAGCAAAGCAAGTTTTGTTATATTTCAATAAATTTGACTACAAAGAAGATTTTACAACAAGCCTTCATCCACCCCACGGCAAACAAGAAAGATATCTCCAGATCTGGTGAGGGAGCTTTTACTCATTGTGCCCCAATACTCTGGAACTCTTTGCCACCTGTAAAAAATGCTGGCACTGTGCCTGTTTTTAAAACTAGATTTAAAACATTCCTATTCTCACAAGCTTTTGGTTGATTTTAATTTTATTTTTATCTTGTTTTATTTATTTTTAGTTTTTGTGGTATATATATATTTTTTTTTAGAACCAGTGATTTATTTTTTCTTAAATATATTGCTGCTGAGTTGTTTTTATGTTTTTTTGGGTTTTTTTTTTTTGCACTTAAGCACATTGAGTCTATGTGTGTCCTATGAAATGTGCTATATAAATAAACACTGTTGTTGTTGTTGTTGTTGTTGTCTATTCAAAGTTTAATTTATTCAAGTGATTTATATCACTATTTAGTTATTGGAGCCAGGTTTGAACACAAAAGACATGAGATCTCCAGCCTGGTTATCCAACACACAAACTTCATTAAAGTAATGGAATGGACTTAAAGAACAACTCAGTAACTTTTTTTCCCCCTTAATTAATTTGTGATGTGTGATGGTTAAATGAGTTGTTGTGAGGTAAATGAAGCGTCCGAAAGTGACCGAAAGTGACACTTGGAACAGTGAGCGCCTCTGACCCAGAGTCACGGAAGTCTTGAAAACAACAAGCTAGCAATGGCTTTATTGCTTGATTTTCATCAAGGCAATTGGCCAAATGGAAGAAAAAAAACTATGTATGGATAAGAGGAGGGGAAAATGAAATCACAAACAGGATCACAATTAGGAGTCAAATGGACTTGTGAGTATTCACGATAGTGCTTTACTCTGAAATGTAGGGGGAGCTCTATAGAGGAAATGAGGCAAAACAGCAGCATGTTCATAGCCCATTCAGTTATTTACATTCAGTGAATCTGAAGTATTGCATTACATTTAATACACAAACATTTACTGAGGAACAGTAATGAGCTCTACTTTGTAAAAACAACAGAAGCTTTTCATTGTGCATTGTAGGATATGGTGGTTCATTATAGGAATGCCTTTCTATTGCTATAAGCAGCATCTGGATTTAGCACAAAATAACATGCTTTGCCACAATTTGAGACATAAACTGTGCATACTGTGAACTACTTCATGTGTACTGAAGCTGTGCAGTACAGATGATAGAGATAAAAATATTATCTCAAATGCTGAAGTGTCTGAGGTGACCCCTCCCATCCTGAGCCCCCTCTTGGACTGTTCCCCAGCCGTCTCATCCAAAGCAGGCCTGAATGAAAGAGAAAATAGAGAGCCCAAATGTCAGCGGGGAGTGAGTGCATTCCTCTCTCCGAGTCCCAGAGCGCTCACCCAGAACAAGTCGTGATCCCGGGACAAAGCTGACCCCAGCAGGTGGCCGTATAAAGACATTTTCCTCCAAGAATTAGATCTTATCCCGGGGAAGTGCCATTGAGTTCGAGATAATGCGCACCCAGACCAGCACAGCCCTGTCCTGCTGGGTCCACCAGGACTTTCATTTCAATTTCTTTGCACAAGCATGCTTTTCATCCAGCCTCTGAGTCCACAGCGCCACAGCCATGGAATAAATGGGAAGCAGTTGAAAGGCGGAATTATCCCCTGGACCTGAGCACTGCTGGAATGCCCAAATCAGGTCTGTTCATGGACATTCAGGACTGACTCAGATGCAATGAAAATACTCACTTGAAATACACAGGTACTGACAACTAGTCTTCCATGTCTAATGTATAAATATAACGTTTGTAGAAATTTGTCGAAAGTGTAAGTTTTTTTTTTTTTTTTTTTCTGGCACTGTGGTTAAGGCCAAACATCATCTTGGTGGGGGCCTTTTCTCCCTCATCTCCTAAAATGTATTAGTTTGGCAATTTGGAGTCATCAATTCACATAACACATCTTTGAAAAAGAGGTCAACTGATCTGGGATTTTCTGTGGCTGATGCCGATACCAGTTTTTAAAATTCAGAGCAGCCAATAAACACTGCTGATTTATTTTATTTTATTTTATTTTTTTTTTGATCGATATGTTTTAGTAATGTTTAGTAAAACGCTAACAAATGTTACAATTTAACAGTGAGAACAAAAGTTAAGTTTGAGATTAGTTTTTGGAGAAAACCAATGAGGTCAAACTCTCTGTGTAAGTAAAGCATGGGGAGGCCTACAAAATGCATTTGGATCTTTTGTTTTTCAAAGTTCTATGCCAGAAAAATTAGCAAAATGTTTTTATAGCTGTTTTGAGTTTTTAGGGCCAAGATAAAGTGATTTTGGATGTTTTCTATGAACAGCAGCGTAAGATGTTCAGACTGCTAAAAAGTTGGTTGGGGAAGCTGGGGTCATTCAGTCACATGGTTGCCTGACCAAAATTCTGTCTAAAAATGTATCAGGAGGACATGGAGACTCCCCCAGAGAGATTGAGCGATGGGCTGGCCAGAGAATCATTCTCATATCCTCCTTGCTGGCAGGCAAGAGCACTTAGCATTCTGCCATTGTGCTGCTCATCTCTAAACAATGATATCTTTGTGGTACTAACAATAAAGCTTCAGCACTTACAAAAGTAAAAAAAAATAAAAAATAAAAAATCTGTTGGTACCAAGTTTCAATACCTGCCAGGTCTTGAGACATTGTGTCACATTTAGCTCCATGTTTTGAGTTTTCAACTTGAGCATCGAAAGACAAGACCCTTGCTGTATTTAGCCTACCCCCAGAGAGCACACAGGACAGACATGTAGATCCTTTCAAGCTTTTATTTACTCAAACCACAGCTGAAGCGTAGCTGCCAGTCTGTGCCTATAGCCTCTCCAACCACCTCCAACCACCACCAAACAAAGTCACACTAACACATTCACAAATGGGCAAGGTGTATTGGATATAATGCAATCACAGACGAATAATGTAAAAGTGGCAGTGAGTTCTCCTCAATGGTTAAACTTGCTGCTTATTGAATGAATTTACCTTATGAAATTTAAAGCAACTATAATATAGCAAACAGCGACAAAGTTCTCTTGACAAACTAACAATCTATAAAACACAATGTTACAAAGAATGCATATGATATAATGAAGTTATAAATGCTTTTTAAAGTTTTGAGCAATGGATTAGCTACATTATAATGATAGAAGGTGACAGTTTATAATACGTTATAATGTATTGTACTAGAGTAAAAAGGCTTTGGTTATAAGGGAAAACACTTTGCAAATAATGCTGACCTGTCCAAAAAGAAATAATACAGGTCTTACCTTGCAAAATAACCAAAGGTGCATTTTTTTTTTTTTTTTTTTTTGTGTGAATTTTTCTCTCTCTGGCTGAGTGAAGTCTGTGTAGCAGCTCTACTTTGTCAGTGCAAATTTGGCAGAGATAGTAAAGAGTAGGAGGTGCTCTGATTGGTCGGTGGCCTTCTCACTAAGTGAAAATGGAAATGGGAAATGCTGGATAATGACTGAAAAATTGACAAAAATGGAAGTGAGAAGAAATGACTGGTTCAGAATTTTGGAGAAAAATGGAGATCTGGCGACATGATTGAATGTCAATAAATTATATTGACATATATATACACATATATACATATATACATATATATATATATATATATATATATATATATATATATATATATATATATATATATATATATATATATTAGGGCTGGGAATCAATAAAAAAAATGTACTAATTAATCACAAATCTGAAAAAAAAAATGTAATAACTACCAGTTATTAATCGCAATTAATCGTATTATGAATTCACGTACAAACACAAAATTGTAAATTTAGAACATTTATTTTGAATTAACCTTCACATACTTTCCTGTAAACTTGTGCAATGCAAACAAAACTTGCAAAGAAAATAAATGAATAGTCTCTTTGAGACCTGTAACTCAGACAAAGTTTGCCTAAATAAGGTACAACCAACAAATACACAAAACTTACCTAAAAAAGCATGTGTAATCTCTTTTAGAACTTTAACAAAAATAAGTTTAATTCTTCAATTAATAACAATTGTTGTGGTTCACAACAGTGTAAATACTATGAACTGTGTTACTCCAGTGGTAATTGAACTCATCCTTGCATAGACTGAACATAACTTTTGTTTTGTCTATATTGCTGTCTGGTGACTATTTGAAGCAGAATTTTCCATTTAGCAATGTGTCTTTTTGGTCACTCATGTTGCTTTAGCTCGTTCACTTGTTGCATTAGGCTCGTTCCAGATGAACTGCGCCTCGCCTGGATTGTGAACGAGAGTGCACGGCCGGAATGAGAGGAGGGGAAATACTCCTGTACTGAAGTCAGACAGTTTGTGGCTCAGATCACGCACCATCACGCCCCAAATCCACTTCTCGCGTGTGTTGGTTTATCCAGGTCAAAACTGTAACTTTAGTCTGTATTTTTTTTTTAAAAAGAGGCGGGAGAAGAAGGAGAGGAGAGGAGGGCAGTGAAGTGTCGTGCGTTACGTTTCTGATCAGCACTAAACTCAGATCCAATCACCTGTCTGTTCACCGCTGAGAGGTGGGCATTTTCCCATCATGCACTGAGCCGTGCAGCCTCCGCAGTTGCTCCTGATGAACTGTGGCGGCTCAGGCGCTGGTCTTGTTTGGATCTCACGGTGACCGTCGCACTTGTGGCATCAGAGCAAGTCAGGAACAAGTCGGACACAAATCTAACTGGCGTGCACTGTGCACAGACCGACACTGATCGAAACTGCGCAAGTCTGGCTCATCTCGAACGCGTCTGATGGATGGAAACGGAAATGTGTCGTCTTCTACGCTCGCACATTTCTGCCCCGCTGGAAGACCCGTGGCGTGTTGCTGCCTCTGTCAGTGTCGTCATAATATTTTTGTTGTGATCAATTAATTTTGATCTCGTTTTAGGTAATACAATGAACGACCTCTGCTTACACAGTGATATTCCTGAAGACTGATGATTCATCAGATTCTATAGGTGTGGGAGAAGTTGCCTCACATGTTTGCCTCTGGTCTGACTTTAGGACAAGCCCACTGCTTTGGTTAATGATCAACAGCCCTCTACCCTCACAAGTCTCATATAACATAACATAAAACTTAACAAAAGCATGTTTGACTAATTGTGTTATGCATTCCTTTCACTATTTCTATCCGTGCGTGTTCCTGGGAGCTGTGCACATGGGCGCAGTGGTGCTTTCCGTGTATCGTGGTGAGAGCGGGATTGATCTGTGGTTGAACTTATGGAGCCCCAAGCCCGCCAACTCCTACAAACAGTTCATCCACGGTTGTGTTTATTCTTAAAGCGCCGGTTCTCAACAAGTGATGGGTCTCAATGAGAGCACCTTTTAATTTAAGGTAATGATATATGAAAAAAATGCAATTTCTTATACAGGTATTTATGCCAACTAAGTTATGAGCCACTATGCATTTATTATTTTATTAAGTATGCATTATTTTCTTTTGGAGGATGGTGGTGGGACCTGGAATTATTTTTCTTTGCTCAAAGGGGGCTTGCCAAAAAAAGTCTGAGAAACACTGAGTTAGTGTATTCATTGGGTACAAAGTGTAATCATGATGACCAAAGTAAAACTAAGGGGCTTGAAATTGTGAGGGGTTGCAAACTACAAAGTCCATTCTGTAGACACATTACATACTGTAGACTGTTGTTTTTTTTTAATGTAAAATCCGTTGGTCCCTACATACAGAAAAATAACTCAAAAAGAGTTATTTCAAGAGCTTTGCATCATAAAACAATGCATATTTACAGTCCATCATTCAGTCTGATTCCAACTGATTCCATTGCCCTTATACATGTCAGTATTTAATCATGCTGTTCATCTGTGATTTCATCTTCTCCTCTATTTTAGATGCATATGCACAGCTCTGATGGACAGGAGATTGTCGTCCTGCACAAATATGTACAGACAAAAAATTAGAACATTGTCAAGAATACATTTCCATATCACACACACACACACTACTCGCCTTATTAACTTCACCTTTACCATTTCCTTTCTCCCCTCAGTATGTGGGTTATAAGCCCAACCCTATGGATAATTTAAACATAATATTTAACATTTACTGCAGGGTGTTTTGCATTTCACAAATTAAACATCCTTCCATTTACTTTCTCCTTATAGTTTCAAGTTTCCATTGTGGCCTTTGTCATTTTGTTGTTCTATTAAGCGACAATAGACGTAGCCAAATCCTGTGCCATTTATATTATAGCTGCTACTCAATACATTTGAATATCATGTAAAAGTGCATTTCCTCTCAGTAGTTCAATTTTAAAAATGAAATGCAGATATTGATAGTTTCACTACATCCAAAGTGAAACATTTCAAGCATTGTTTTCTTATCAATTTGATAATTCAAGGTTTCTGCCAAAGAAAAAGAAAAATGTCCGTATTGGAGATGTTAATAAACATTGCGTGCGTAGCGCCCAATCCGAGGGCGTGAAGCCCCCTTGGCATCACCTCAGCATCACTGGGGGTATCCCTCTCCAGGGTGTGGAGGGGGATACAAAATTTGTGTATTTCCCTACCTGAAAACGGCCTTTCTGAGCATATCTGGGTGATATTTTGATGTATAAAACACCATGCTGTTGAGATACCTTAATCTGGTTATTCTCCGTAGTTTTTCATTATTATTATGCATTAAACTCAGATCCAATCACCTGTCCGTTCACCGCTGACAGGTGGGCGTTTTCCCATCATGCATTGAGCCAAGCAGCCTTCGCAGTTGCTCCAGTTGAACTGCGGCGGCTGGCTCAGACGGCTGGTCTTGTTTGGATCTCACAAGCTTTCGGTGACCGTCGCACTTCAGAGTAAGTTGGTAGCAAGTCGAACACAAATCTAACCGGGGTGCACTGCGCACAGACCGACACTGATCTGAACTGCACAAGTCTGGTTCATCTCAAACGCGCCTATAGTGACCTACTGTGCATAACATCGCGGAAGTTTACCTCTTTCGGGGGGCGGACTCTGATATATGACTGGCTAGATGTAATTTTACTAAACTTTACACATTCCACGCAACTGTAATCGTTAAATAACATTTGATTAGCTGGGGGAAAATGTCAGTTTACCAGTCGACAAAAGGGGGTCGTGAGAATCCTGTAATTATGGCTTCCACAAAGTTCTTCTCTGGGTTTTCTTGAAATTTGTCTCCAGGATGCAGCTGTCCATGCTGCTTGTGCATCTTTTTCCCCAACACTTTTTTCTTTCCACTCAAATTTCTAGTAATATGCTTTAATACCTCACTCTGTGAGCAGCAGCTTCGTTATCAATAACCTCTGGTCCTCTCTGTAGAGGAGTCAGTGACTGGGCAAGTGTCCGTAGCCCCCGCCATGACTGCCTAACTAACTGAAATAGACTAAGACCATTTAAAAGCTCAGGAAACTTTTACAAATGTTTCCAGTTCATTTAGAGTTTGAGTGTGAGACCAAGAGTTTAAAATATAAACTTAATAATAATTCTAATTTTGTGAATAATAGAAATTAAAATTTTCTTGTGAGCTGTGAACTGTGAGCAATAATAAATCAATGCTTGAAATGTTTCACTGCACTGAAACTATAAATATATATTTGGCTTTTTGAACTGAACCTCTGAGAAAAATGCACTTTAACATACAATTCTAATTTGTTGGATAGCACTTTTAAAACTGAGTGCAGCAAACATGTAATGACATAACGGACACACCATGCAGCAGACTTTAAAATAGCTGCTTTGCCTTCAAAATCATCACAAATGTATATTGTACAATCTCTGAGGTATAAAATGACATACATGTCCAACTTCAGCTTTATATATTACCCAAATAACTATCAATATTGAAAGATGTTGTGAAAAAATATTACTATACAGTTTTTCTACTTACCAATTCACGTTTGGTATTTCTCCAGTCTCCAGGGTAGAACAGTAAAAATAATCCTTAAAAGCTTGACTGAGGTCAGTGCCCATCCCCCGCTGATCTAGCTCTTGCTGTGACACCAACACAGATACTAGCTAGGTGCACATGTTTGCTAACAGACTAACTTTTCCATTTTTGCTCTGTTTTGCGTATTTCTTCTTTACTGAATAGATTTAAAGGTTAAACACCGCTGCACCGTTTTCCTGACAATAATTAAGTAACAGTAGTTAGGCAAATGTTACATTTTTTGCATTGTAGCAGTGCCAAATACTACTTCCGGTTCGATGCGTGCTACTTCCGGTTTTAGCTAGCAAACAAGAGTTCCATGTGCTTCCGTCCACCTATGAAAGTGACATGCAGTACAGTGAAATGTGACTGCAGTTCAATCTGATGCCATCCGTGGTGAAGCATCTACAGGGAGTAGAACATTCTCAAAACTTTACAGTGCAAATTCTTTAATTTTTTTCTGGATTATTAATTTTGACCCAATGTGTGACATTATTTTTATATGTGTATATATATATATATATATATATATATATATATATATATATATATATATATATATATATAATTTTTTATAGGAATAGAAGAAAGAGAACTCTGTCTGTTTATCTGATTTTCCACATCCTGTTTGAAAATTCTTTGCTGCTAGAAAAAATGTGGAAAAAAAGCTGAAGAAGGTCATCTTTAAATACTATGTATATTAATAGAGATTATCAAATCTGTTGCATGTAAAGATAAATGATATAAGCTAAAGATGCATTTTTTATTATGCAAAACTCCTTTTCTTTTTCTTACAAAGTCTATGCTGCAAAATTGGAAACTTGTGAAAATATGAATGGAGTTTTACTGGCTATACCAGAAACTAGGAAGATCTGTGGTCATTTTGTGTAATCTGAATTTTGGATGTGTGGCTGCTGTCTGGACCCATAGAGCTCCATAGTGCCACAAACCTAGGTGTCCTACCACTATAATTAAAGGGTAGTTATATGGTAAGTTCACAATTGTTCCACTTTGTACGCTCTTATTCCTCTCTGTTCATCCTTGTTCCTCTCTTTTTATCCTTGTTCCTCTCTGTACACCTTTATTCCCCTCTGTTCATTTTTGTTCCCCTCTTGTCATCTTTATCCCCATTATTTACAGGGAATCAGTGTCAAAGCTTGCTTTAGATTACAGCCCGCGTTCTTGTGTAATTACACATTAATTAAGGTGCAGCTTTAAGGTCTGTTCATCCTTGTTCCACTCTGTACGCTCTTATTCCACTCTGTTTATCCTCGTTCCTCTCTGTACAACCTTATTCCTCTCTGTTCATCTTTGTTCCACTCTGTACGCTCTTATTTCACTCTGTACAGCCTTATTCCCATCTGTTCATTATTCTTCCCCTCTGATCTCCCTTGTTTCCATTATTAACAGGGAATAAGTGTCAAAGTCTCGCTTTAGATTACAGCCTGCGCTCTTGTGTGATTACACATTAATTAAAGTGTAGTTATGTTGTAAATTCATCCTTGTTCCACTCTGTTTATCCTTGTTCCTCTCTGTACACCTTTATTCCCCTCTGTTCATTCTTGTTCCCCTCTTGTCATCCTTGTCCCCATTATTAACAGGGAATAAGTGTCAAAGTCTTGCTTTAGATTACAGCCCGCATTCTTGTGTAATTACACATTAATTAAAGTGTAGTTATAAGGTCTGTACACCCATGTGCCACTCTGTACGCTCTTATTCCACTCTGTTTATCCTCGTTCCACTCTGTTTATCCTTGTTCCTCTCTGTACACCTTTATTTCCCTCTGTTCATTCTTGTTCCCCTCTTGTCATCCTTGTCCCCATTATTTACAGGGAATAAGTGTCAAAGTCTGGCTTTAGATTACAGCCTGCGCTCTTATGTAATTACACATTATTAAAGTGTAGTTATGTTGTAAATTCAGTCTTGTTCCACTCTGTCCTTCCAGTCTGTTCTCTTCACGTTGAAAGTATTGCTCTATTAACACTATGTCTGTGGCAAAGTTGTAATTGGATGAAATGTTTGTGCTTGTGCCATAATCTTAATAAATTGAATAAAATCTACCAGACTTGTTTTCCTTTTTTGCATTATGATTTGAAATTATGCTTTCATATGAAACAGCTTGAGTAGATTTAATAACAACTCAGTAACTATTACATCTCTGTATATGACCACAAACATGTTTTATGGTCTTTTTTACACTTATTGCTCCTTTATTACAGTGTGTACTCATTTATTACAGTTAATACACGTTTATTACAGCTAGTACACCTTTATTACAGTTAGTAAATCTTTATTACAGCTGGAACACCTATATTACAGCTGGTACACCTTTGTCACAGTTGTTACGTCTTTCTTACAGTCTTTATTCCTTTATTAAAACTTTGTAAAAGCTAGTACACCTTTATTACAGCTGGTACACCTTTCTTACAGTTATTACACCATAATTACCGTCTGTACTCATTATTACTTGTAACCAGTACTTACATGTGTAATTATGTGTAATTACAATTTTAGTACCTCTTACTTACACGGGAACTTGTGGGCTGTAATCTAAAGCGTTACCGAATAGTCTGGGTTATTACCCAAATTTGGTGTGGTGACATCATTCATATGCAAATTACATAACGTGTGGGACATTTAGAGACTCTCTGAGCAGGATCTAACTAATTTACATTGAAAATAGTTGGCAACACTGAATTTGAAAAACATACAACCAATCAGAGAGACAAAGTGTAGCATAAAGAGAACAAATTCGGTCATAAAATATTGTGTATGCTTCTGAAAAGCGAAAGCCAATCAAAGAATGCAAGAAGTAGACATGGTTATTCCATAGTTGCACCACAGGTAAATACAGCAGGTATATGTCTACTAAATGTTAGAATCTGGACAATAGCAGAAGAAGCCACAACCAGGGAGCAGGGTTGTTTTTTACTCATGCATATTTGTGACTTTCTCCAATGCAACTGCAAATTGTCCCATAAATACCACACAGACAGAGATGGATGAGATGAGACAGGAGTGGTACCTATCGCCGACACAAAAACAATAGCTTTAATCCAAACAGCGGTGGATGTTATAATTTCATCTGTGTCCCTCATCCCCAGCCGCTGTTTTCCAGGGGCCACATAAATGATGCATGAGGACGAAAATGTCAGCGCCGAAATAAGCAGAAAGCAATTTTGTCACATGGAAAATGGCCTTTTTAACTTTAGCCGGAGTTTTTTTGCGCCTCATGTCAGAAGAGTTCTTATTGAGAAATGCCATCTTTGCAGCGGGCTAAACGCTCGGCTGCCCGTGAGTGTCCAATGAAGGCAGCGTTTACACAGATCACTGCTCAGAGTGTCCACTCGCTCATGTCTCAGTGTTAATAGAAGCTGTGGGACATCAGCACATAACAGCTCTGACACATGCATCAGAGAGCAGCCTTTAGCCGAGAGGGGACTCCGCATTTAGAATGACCAGAGAACAAACAGAAAACACTGACTAATCATGCCTCAGCACAGTCACACACAATGGTAGACATACTGCATATCATAGGACAGACTGTGGTCATGTTCTCACAGAAAAGTCTTACTTTTGAATTGGGGGCCAAGGTGTGCACCATTGTAGTGGTCTGATTCATAACACTGAGCTCTGTCAAATAAACGAAAGTCATTGGAAAATACAGTAACACCGTTTACCTGTTGGGGGCAGTGCATCAAGTAGGAGACTAGAAGAGGTAATCTTTATAATATCAGAATAGTAGGCAATTATTATTTGTTATTTTGCAATTTTCATATACAGACAACATATTTTTTATAACAACTGTTAATAGCATGTTAACGCTTTATCATTAGCGTGACCAGAGTACTCAAAGTGGGACAAACTGCATGATTTGGTGGCACAAGGTGGGACAGAAATCAAAACTTTGCTATTTGACTTTATTCAACTTACTAACTTAATGAGTCTAAACCTCATTTCCATAAAAGATACAGCTGCTAAAAACACACATTTCACAGTAGTTGTAAGTAATGTCTTTACTGAGGCTCTACTCATTAAAATAAAGAAACCCCATGGAGAGAGGTGTTTCCTGAAACACAGGGGCAACAAGGGCTAAGATCCAGTGAAAAAGTGAGACATTATCTTAATAAGTGGGGACGGTGGGGACAAATGTCTAAGTGGCTGTGCAGTATAACCAAAAGTGGGACAGATGGTCACTCTATTTATCTTATACAGAGGTTTGTCCACCTCAGGACGTGGAGGCCTGAGTTCACATGCTTCCTTCACACCAGAGTTCACTCAGTCCACAACAAACCAGACTCCAGAGGAGAGTACACTTCCATTCAGGAAGACTAACCAGGACTGGTGTGAACTGGAGATGTCTAATGTGTACAACAATGTCAACGTAAAATGTGCACTGACAGACAAAGATTAAAAGGGAACCATGCAACTTTGTTTTGTTTTGGTTGCATTTTTCTCTTTGGAGCGCCCACTACATTTTGGAGTACAACAGTATCTGGTTTTCTCCTCCTCACCTGCACACAAAGGTTTCCTATGCCTTTTAGATGCTCTGCCATGACCAACATCTAAGAAATAAAGCCATTGCTGGCTTGTTGTTATGTCTATCCAGGAAGTGTTGCGCTCTCTTGAGACCCGAGACTTCAGGTCTATTGTAGTGCTTCCCTTAAATGTAGTGCGACTGAAAGGTCTGTTTGGATGGTTGTGACCAGATAGTTTCTCCTGTGATTTCTTAAACTGATCTTAAATGCAGACAACCAGACTTCTAAGTATTAACCATTTTTACAAATCAACTTTAGGGAACATTTTCCTATTCACCCTTATTAATTTATTATCAGATATTATGTATCAAAAACCACTGCTGAGCTGCAGACAGATGATGATGGTTACAGATCCTAACTCACATCAGTATGAGTGTGATCCTGGGAGTAGCTCTCCTAAGTATTTCTGTGTAGAATCTTTTTGTCTTCTGTGGGTTCTCTTTGGAGACATTCAGGTACTGATGATGAATCCAGTCCTTATCCAGGTCGTCCCCACTTCACACTCCAAGCAGCCGGGACAGACTCCAGCATTCTGCAAGACTACTGAATGAATAACAATTAATTTAAACACGTACACGTACGACACAGTTAAGTATAAACAACTAGGCGCCCCTGAAGATTTCAGGAGGGTCCTGGTTATGGTGCATGTTTGTAAGGGGCTTTTGAATACGGCTGTTTACCACAAAAACAAGACACATGTTTCATTTTTCCTTTTCTTTTGTAGCTCTACCTTTTCTAAAAGGATACCAGAGCAAAACGGTATGCTTTCTGGGGACACTTCGCAAAGTGAAAACACCTTCAAAACTGTACCACCCCAGAGGAAATGAGCTCAAAATGTCATAAACATATAACATTATTCGGAGCCCAGACCGTGTAACACTAATGTTGAGCAACAAAGCAGAATGCTGATTATATCTAGACACTCAGTTGTACTGATATAACTTATAACTCTGGGGGTTTACGTGATGCCCAGTGGCGCTTTGTTAATATTCTTATCCATTATTAAAGAAGTCAATAAAAAGTTTTGAGCTCAAAGTCTGGCACTGTTTGTGGGTAGGACATTTTTATATAAGACGCAGTTTATACATTGCTTTCTTTATTGCAAAGTTAAGTTGATTATATGACCTGTTTCCACGCATCACTGTGTTCCGTAGCATATTTTTGACTCTAATGACAACTTCATGAGCTTTAGGTTGAAGCTGTATTGTTACCGACTCATGCGCCAAGCTGACTGATGTCCCAGAATGAAAACAGAGTGAAAGCCTATACGCCGCATCATCAGCGTGATTCTCCATGGTGCAGATATAGACAGCTCTCTCCGCAGTGTTTGGAGGATTGTTTTGACATCCCTGATTCCACAGAGAAGACATTCCATTTGCGCTCCATGCCAATTTTCCACTGTGACTTCCCAGTTTACACAAGCCTTAAACAACTTGTGACTTCACTCGGCAGAACAAGGGAGAGTTTGAACAGCTCTGAGTTTGCTTTCTTTGAGCGATAGATTTTACTGGCAACTGTAAACTGTGGTTTTTCAATCCCTTTATGCATATATCTGAAAATCGGCATGAGTCATAAATCTTGGATGTTTGGAGCAGAATTAAAGCAGTATATTTACACATACAGACTCATGCAGTGCCCTCGAGCTTGATGTGTTCTGTCCAAGAAAACGCTTTCCTGAGGTATCGTGGACTATGATTATTTGAACATCCTCAATGCAAAAACAGCTGACCAGCTTCAGATCTGCATGTGATAGATATTATGTGGTTCAACTCAGCTTCCACTTTAAGTGCAGCTAACCGCAGTATGAAAAAAAAATGTATGTGGCTACTGTATCTGGTTTAAATTACTGTCAGTCATCTGCACAATCAAAACCTTTTGCTATAATGTAGGTTCTATATAAAACATTGTGCATCAGCATCTTTGTAAAACTATATCAGAATCAACTATTCCTAACTTAGAGTTTAAACTAGCCCCATTGCATGCTGGGGGATAAAACTAGCTCTAGCTGCCCAGTAAACATTCTTCTGTGCTGTGAGTCTGCAGACCATATGTTGAAGCCATAAACTATATTTAAAATATGAATGATGTCATGTTCCGTGAAAGCCAAAATATTCAAATTGCCTTACAGTGGTATACGCAGACATATGTCAGCAAAAATAATTCACTCAATACTGACTGTGCTCACATCCTGCTTCTAAATGTTCTCTGTGCACAGGTTCGTGCAAATAGTAAAAAACTATTATAGAAATTTGGTATTGTCAAAAGTTTTGATGTTTTTACCTTTTATCCTTTTTTAGACAATGCAGCTTCTGTTTGTCTGTGATTTTATTTATTTTTTTCAGTGAATAAAAAGTAATACCTAATTATGGGTTAACACTTATACCCCAATTTTAAAAAGGAAGTAATATTACAGCCTTGGGTATGTCAAAGATTACCAACATTTATTTTTAGGGATATTTTTTTGCTGTGCTATGTAGAATCAAAAAAATAACTCCCATTAAAACTGGTTGTAACTTTTTGTTACCACCAAAAAGTTCCAAGTCCATCTAAATCAATGTTGTTGTTAATCAGATAGCCAAGGCTGTAATAACCCCCCTAAAAAAAAAAAAAAAAGAAAAAAAAAAAAGAAAAGAAAAGAAAGAAGAAGAAAAAGAAGAAAATATTTCATTTTTTGTGTTTTTTGACCAATAAAATGTAGATGCTATTATATACACTGGCATAAAAAGGGTTATAATTCTGAAAATAATTAAAGCTGCAATAACTGATTTCTTTTTCCTTGTATTTTGGAGAGAAAAAAAATTGTTATTAGTACAGCATAACAGAAGCCATCTGAGAAAAAAAAATGAGACTTTGAGGTCACCTGTGGGCTGTATTATAAGGGTTTTTGTTTTTCAGTAAGGGAAGGAACAGTTTAACCAATCACACGCTTTCATAGGACAGGAGCACTTGATTGGTCAATACATCCTTTATCTATCCAGAACTAGAATCTATCAGGAATAATGTGAAGGCGCTATTGTATTATTTCAAAATTTATAGCTTATTTACAGTATTTTTATGTTTTATTTTAAAGAATTCAAAGCAAACTCCAGATCTGTGCTGTTATTGTGACAGCTCCTGGCTGTGTACAGACTTCCAGGTTTGTGTGAGACTGTGATGAGAGGTGAAGGTGAAGGAGAGGAATTAGGAAAGGGGAGTGTATCATTCAAACTCAAATTTTTTTAGACACATCACTTTTACAGTCACAAAATCAGGTAGTGCAGCTTTAAGTATTTGGATTTTTCAATTATAGTGCTCATGAGCATCGCTTTTAGTACATCCAAAGGGAAATACAACAAACTTAGTGGTGCTCTAAACAAAACAAAGCTTATAGATTAAAGGGCATTCCCAAAATAAATGGAGATGGGTACCATCACAATAAATACTTGGAATTTATGATCAGGACACAAGTTGATTAAAAGATTTATGCTTATATATGTTTACAATTTTAATTATGTTTTGTTGACAAGGACACTTTGGTCACTTAACAGAAGCAATGTAACAGATTTAGTTAGAGAGTGTAAAAATGAAGTAATATGAGATTTGTGTTTAAAATATCAACATTAGTGATAAAATACACACCTGAGACACATTTTATAGAAAATATAAGAACCACTGCAAAGTTATCAAAAAAATAACATTTGCAAAGGTCCTCATTGGGGTACAAATGCATGCTTTTCCCACCAGATGCCCTTCCTGGTCAATGTTAGGTGTCTCAATTCCAAAAGGTAATTAGTTAACAAGTTACTTCTCCCAAAAAGTAACTCACTGCACTATAAAAATGACAAAGTAACTATGTTTATAATAGTAGAACAATAAAACCCAACCAAAGTTTTAATACCTTTAACATTACAAAAATATAAGCCTACTGTGGCCTTCTCTGGATTCTCTGTGCCTGTGTTCAGATATGAATAACTCTTATTGATGCTGATGACTGCCCCTGGGCTTGGGCTGCTAGCCACAAGTGTCGTAGAGGTGCTTTGTGTAAGAATGAAACAACAAGGGGCTGTGTGTGGTTTTAATGCACGACCCAGAGCTGTAGAACTACCCGACGCACCACTGAGCTACACAGAGAAAGTGAGAACGCTGCAGTGACATGCAGTCTCTGGCCCACAACCCCACTGGAGCACCACTGTGTTTTTGCTCTTTTCCTGGGCAAACTCTGAAGGAGTATGAGTCAGTGGGGGCATCCTCTACACTGTCCAAAAAGACGCAGACTGGGGAACAGGTTATTCCTGAGGACTGACGAACAGTGTGAGTCATCGAAGAGTGTGTTGAAAATAATAATCACTGTCTCTTCCCTCTCCCCACTTTAAAGTTATCTCTTAACTCTCTTCCACACTAAGCTCAGATCTTTCTGTTCTAGACCAACTGTATGTCTGGGGCTGCAGTAAACAGCCAACTGTCTGCTCTGATGGCAGCTTTACTGAAGTTGAGCGCTCATACTGCCGCTCCTCCTAAGCCAGTCATCATCTCTGATGCCTATAAATCACCCCTACCCTCCCTGTTCACCAAAGAATCAAAACGTTGCAGAAATGTTGTACCTGAGAGACTGAAATGAATTATAGTAACGCACCACGTTATAGTGACTATTTGTCAAAGAAAACTGAGCTTAGACTACATAACTCAAATAATCACTATGATGCACCATGGGTTTGTGGTTTACACAGCACAAAAGTCATTGTCCATACCGAGAAGTGCGGTTTTGGTTCTTTTATTGTATTTTTTGGCAGTCAAACAACAAACAAATTTGACAAAGGCCTATTGCTGCCTCTTCTGCTCGACTGCACGACTGGCAAAAAACCATAGGCCCACCCAGGTGCATGCTGGTCCACCCACACTGTGCGCATTTATCCCCTAGGTGCCCATGACCTATATCAATAGAAAAGAAATACTATAAAAATGTTAAATCCTAAACAATGCAATATAAACTAAACAAATTCCAAAAAAAGTATCAAATTAAGAAAACATTCAAAAAAACATAGAATAAACAAAATAGACAGTATCTATAACAATGTTGGAACAATGAGAAAATAAATTAGTTTGATTACTTTATTACTGAAAAAAAAAAAAAGAAAAAAAAAGCTTAAGGCCAGTATTCCCAGCACTGATTCTGACATAACCCTACCTGTGACTTCTGACTGGATTGGGATCCAGATGCAGCAGATGTTGGTGAAGGTGTTGGAGATGACGAGAAAGTAACAGGCAGGTTTGGTATTCAGGACAGAACACAGGTAAAGAAGGGGCAGGATTTTAGACACAGCATTGTAGAGCAACAGTGTGGTAAAGAGGTGAAGAGGTGTGTGCAGGTTGGAATGGGTGGCAGGTGTAGTGTGTGATAAAAGGGTTTTTGCTAGAATGAAAGGAAAGGTGTACAAGACAGTGATGAAACCATGTTGTAGTTTAGAAACTATGACAATGGGAAAAAGACAAGAGGTAGAGCTGGAGGTTCTTATTGGAAGTAATAAGCAGGGCTTGACATTAACCCTAGCTCACCAGCCAAATGCAGGTAGATTACCATTTACACAAATACTCCCACTAGCCACATTTTGTGAATACCTAATGTATAACTTAACTTTAAAGGTTAAGCCGGAATTTATGTTGCTCTGCTTGAGTGTACACCATTTAGTAGCAATGTAATATTTAAATTTCACAGTACAGTATTATCAGGATATTAATTTCACAGTACTGTATTTACTGTGATATTGTGGGGAGGCTCATGGTTTTGTGGAAAAGCTCAAGATAACAAAACATTCATTCATCTTCTTCCGCTTATTCCCTTTAGGGGTCACAGGTGATTGGACCCTATCCCAGTAACTTTGGGCCTCAGGTGGGGTACACCCTGGGCAGGGGCCAGCTTGCCCCAGGGCTGACACAGAGACAAACACAGACAGTCAACCACTCACCTGTCTGGATGAGGCCCACCTGCTGCATCCTATGGACTTCCTCAACCTACCTCACCCCACTCCCTGGATGAGTCCTTACAGAGCTGATCTATGATCCTATAGATGAGCTAATGAACTAACAGTCCTAGACGCATTGCCTGTCCGTCCTGGGAGAAGATCTCTCCTTCAGTTGGGCTCCATAAGGTTTCTTCTTTTTTCCCACAGCTGGTTTTTTTTAGCAGTTTTTCCTTACCGAGAAGGAGGGTCTAAGGACAGGAGTGTCCTGGGTCTGTTTAGTTTAGTGTAGTTATTGTTTGTGTTGTCTGATTGTGTGTTTATGTTTGATCAACTGTTTGTGAAGCCCTTTGAGGTGACTTTTGTTGTGATACTGGGCTATACAAATAAAACTGAATTGAATTGAATTAAAAATGCCCTGATGACCCTTTAGTGCATTCATTATTGTGATATTTCAAAAGATTAAGACTGAAAAATTGTTTAATAATTATTCCGTCATGCTGGCTGCAGTGAACAAAGGATCTATGGTCTATGTAGTTCACGTTGCTTTTTCACCATTCTGCTGCAACAAACAATGCATATTACCCACGGGAGCTTACCATTCAATACTGTAAAAGTCTATGACGATTTTGTGAGACTTTTGATATTGCGATATCAAGATATTGCCAACAGTGTACATTTTACATTTATTTAACTAATTAAATTGTGTCTAGTAAAGATACTAATTGGCTAACAACTTCTGACAAATAGCCACAGTGTTCAGTAAGCAACAAAGTAAATGTCAAGCTCTGGTAATAAAGACATAAGATTAGGAAGATAGGAGATGAAATCTGATTTTTCCGGACATGAAACCAGTGGAAAGCTGGTGGAACAATGCAATAATGTCTTTTTTTTTTATATCAAAAATGAAACAGAATATGCCTATGCCTGTTTCCTATAGTAAATAACCATTACTTCTGCATTATGGTAATGTCCGTTGTTGAGTTATTATTAATGAATAGGACCCTTGCCGTCCCAGCAGCAGTGCATCATGCCTGGTTAGCCTCTCTCTCTGCGGTCACTGGGGGCCCGAGCCAGCCAATCTGCTGTCCCCGCCTCACCTTCCCCGGATCATTTGCTGCTAACACCTGATACTTTCGTGTCGCTAACTCGGAGGCTGCCCACAATTGCCTTGCCAAATGGCCTGAGACCACCTATTCTGCTGCTCCCTATTGTAGATGAGCTGAAGCCAGTCCAGGAGCAAACTCGGCCTAATTGAGCCCATATGTTCAGAGAGAGTCCTCATCCGGCCGCTGGCACCGTCCATGCTTCACCTCCAGAGCTCTGTGCGACTCAGAGTGACTCAGCTGTCCCACTCTCAGACTTAACACAAGTCCACCGGGCTGGGAGAGCTGGAAGCATGTATGAAAACTACAGAGGCTACAATGTCTAAATGTTAATGGTATTTACATGATCCTTTACGGCAGTAGTTCCCAACCTTTTTTGTATTGTGCTCCTCCTAGTCTTTTTGCCATATCATGAGTGCCCCCACTTTCATTTACTGGTTAATTTTTAGCCATCTCTGCTTATTAGTACAAAGACATGTTATACTTACTTTTTATGCTTTTTTTATACTACTAAAAGGTAATTTTTTATGTATTTTTTTGCTTTGAAAATAAGATACAAATAAAATCCCTTTGAAATAACAAAACATTTATAATAAATATAAAAAAAAAATTATAAAAATATAACAAGATAAATTTCTATTACATTTAGTTATTTTTCTATAATAAAAAAAAAAAACTAAAGCTCATTATAAATTGACTAGAAAAATGTATGAAAAAAATCACCTTTGAAAAAAGCTTAAACCAGGCCTATTCAAATAATATTTCTAGTAGTTTCACCTCATTTTAATCAAGCATTTTTAATCAGTCAATCATCAGTGAGACACTTGAGCTTGTCTTTCACAAGTTTCAATAGTTTAATATGGAAAAATTGCAAATATTTTCTTATCGAATTCTGAAATAATTCCAAGGACCCCCTGTAAAATGCTTACATAGCGGGTCTCCGTATCCCGGGTTGAGAAACAATGCTTTATAGTAACCCACTTAAAAAAAATTGTCACATTGAAACAGAAAGTATGTTGATGTTGTACACGACATTGCAGTGCATGTGTCTTAGTAAAATGTGTCCACAACAAAACATTTCCAAATGTGCTTGCATAAGCATGGTACACTGCAGATATTAACATGTCCTGTCACAGTCACATGTAGACTGACAATAGAGGGGTTATTCCATTATACAGTAGTGTTAGCGTAATAACTTGTTCATTTAGTCACACTTGCTTATTAAAGGTCATACAGACCCAACCCTTTTAGTGTTTGTAAACAGAATGTTTGCATTCCAAAGACTGGTAAGTTAAAAAGACAGAATAATAATCATTTTTAATAGAGGATTTAGTGCTAGCCACCAAACATCGGAAATTATGAATAATCAAGACAGGTTTAGCAAAAAAAAAAAAAAAAAAAAGTGGTCCTGATGGAGACAAATAAATAAATTAATATAAATAATATTAATTTATAAATATTAAATAGAATAAAAAATAGATAGATAGATAGATATACATATATAGTAATGATGATGATGATAATGATGGTAGTGATGATGATAACAACACTAATGTTGACGATAGTGATAATAATAAATAACTAAAAAAAGGGCTAGGAAGGAGTGGGCCAGTTGCCAGGGGGAACTGCCCCTGGTGGCAGGCTCACCAAAACCTTGCCTCTTTTAATGCACAGTATAGGACATACACACATACATTATACATTTTAATGTAAATAACTAATATCACCCTTAGTATGGAGGACCGTGAGCGCCACGCAAAAAGGAATAATGCTTTTATTAAAAGAGTTTTTAAAAGTTTATTTAAAAAAAAGATTACTAAATACTTTTATTAAAAGAGTTTTTAAAAGAGCATTTAATAATTGGATTACTAAATGCTTTTATTAAAAGAGTTTTTAAAAGAGCCTTTAATAAACGGATTACTAAATGGTTTTATTAAATGAGTTTTTAAAAAAGGATTTAATCAATGGATTACTAAATGGTTTTAATAAAAGAAGGATTAATAGCGTTATTCATTAATCCATTTAGGAAAACGATTTCTAAATGTATTTACAAAACCTTTTCAGAAAAGCATTTGCAAAACATATTAGCTTCTCCGATCAGCTTCTCCTTTTAGCTTTTCCGTGGCGTTCCTGGTCCTCCTGGCTAAAGTTAAATAAAAGAAAAAGAAAAGCAATGTAACGAGCTCCGTGACTGGTCAGAGCTACTCGCGCTCTGATTGGCCAGACAATGGGGGTTATGCGCTAACTACTTCTGCATTCGGCTAAACAGAACGATCCACTTCCGGTCACAGCTTGTAAGCGAGCAGCTGGACAAGGGCAGCTTCAATAAACATATTTATGTCTTACACATCGCAAAATTAAATCACCAAACTAACGCTGCAATGGACTAACGCAGTTTTATCCTTCAAACAAGGGTTTTAGCATTTGTACGCTGAGCGCGGATGCAGGATATTGTTGTGTCAATTAACTAAAGCCGCCCCCCGGCGCACTTTATTTCAGCGGAATAAAGCACACAGGAACATTTCACTAAAGTATGCGGCCAAAAACAGCCACAGTGTGCACAAAAACATCTGAAAGCACCACAGAAGAGCTGTGAAAGCGGCTTCAAAACAACGTTTGAAGCCTAGGAGTGTAGAAATTAATAAATATGTCAAAGTGCCTTAATAGGTGTATAATAAATTAAGACTGTGCTAAAAGGGGTGGTTGTGTTGTTTGTGATTGTGTATCATGTAATTTAATTTCCTGTGTTTTATATCCGCTGAAATAAAGTGCGCCGGGTGACAGCTTTAGTTAACAATATCCCGCCTCTGCGCTCAGCGATTAGTTAAGTATATAAACACACAAATGCTAAAACCCTTGTTTGAAGAATAAAACCACGTTAGTCCATTGCAGCATTAGTTTGGTGATTTTATTTTGATTTTATGTGTACGACATAAATATGTTTTTTGAAGTTGCTCGCTTACAAGCTGTGACCGGAAGTGGATCATTCCGTTTAGCCGAATGCAGAAGTAGTTAGCGCATAACCCCTGTTTTCTGGCCAATCAGAGCGCGAGTAGCTCTGACCAATAATAATTTATTTTTTTTATGTTGCTCTCTTGTAGAAATGAATGGGATAGAACTTTAATCTTGATACTTGCATGCACAACTTTTCTAATAACATGACTCCAGGAAGGGTCAGTATTCTGCTTTGTAAGTGTTTTTGTAATAAAGATGGACACCTTTGCCCTTGTATTTCAGATTTATAACTTATAACTTAGTATATTTATGGAAAGCATCTTCTTTTAGAGAGCTGTTACTTTGCCTTTGCAGAGAACAGCCCCTGGCAACGGTGGGGAATGGACAGAACATGAAATAGATATTTAGCATGACTCTTAACAACATGACGCTAACAGAACAAATATGCTCACTGCTTTGTAGTGATGGCGGTTTAAGTGCTAAAATGATGAGAATGAGTCCAGTGACAGTGTGTGGGCTTTAGAAATGCGCAGGAGCACTTCCTGGTGTCTATGTAGAGCTGTGAGGCCAAGCGTTTTCATTTCTGGAGAAATAAGTGGCGTCAGCATACAGGATTACTCAAATGTGTGAATAAAAGAAAATACTAATCCAGGGGTGTTTTTAAGGAGAAAAATACTAATACTTTAATGAGCTTTTTCTCAGTTAGTTTAGTTAGTAGTTAAATATGGTTTGTTTGGTCATCCACAAAACCTCTAGACCTCTTGCCTAGGAGCATTAACCTCCTCCATACTGATGTAATCTGTAACATCTGATTTTAAAACATCTAACATGAGCTGTCCCTCTGAGGGATTCATTCCTGATGCTATCCATACTCGTAATGAACAAAGAGAACCTCAACATCTTCAACATCTTCAGCTCTGCTTCCTCCAGCTCTGCCTCTGGTTTCTTCCCCAGTGCCACCAACAGTCATTTATCAGAAATGTGCTAGGTTTTTTTAATAAACAAAGCATAACACATAATACATGGATGTACACTTGTGAGCTTTTAAAAGGTCGTGTGAGGTTTTCTGATAATGCAGACAGGAAGTTCTGTTTGTGTGTTCTTGGCTCCAGACATGGATTTTGCTTCAGGGATGCATTATCTGACATAGTTCCTGGAGCAGGGAAATCTGATTTTACAGGAAAAAAATGTGCCTGAGTCAATCTGAACTGTTTTTAATATATAGACCCATATCCATTACAATTCAAAATAACGCAAGTACATACGATTAGTGAGTTTATAATGACATTTCAGAAGATATTGTATTTATTATCATGGTGGGTGCAGCTCAGATTAAGATTATGGATACATATTTATACACGGACATACATATTGGCAGTGTTAGTACTCTTGCATTATAGCAAAGGGGGTTGAGCAAGGTTGCTCTTTGTAGAAAAGCAGACATTGTGTGTTGTCTATGCAGAAACAGTCTGGAAAGCCCCAGAAGCCAACTGCATATATATGTGTTGGATTAGCACAACCGGAGTTTTCTGCACATATCCAGAATTTACTAAAACAGTTTCTTTTGTGAGGCTTGAAGAGTTTCTTTTTTTTATTTCCAGACCAGCCCACATACTGTATGTGGCTGCCACTAAGAGACTTCAAAACTACCACAAGAGCATCCAAACAGCTCAGCTCTGCGGCCAACCTCCCAAAGAGCTGCAGCAACAAGTCAAAATAAAACTCCTGTAAGAGCTCCTCCAACACACAGCCGGACACAATCTGGAACAAATCCTGGTCCAACTCCAGCCGTGCTCACAAGAGGTGGCTTAGAATGTGTGATTTGAAACAGAACACTTTGGAACATGACTTTCAGTGTGGGAATAAAAGACAGAAACATCAGAATAAGAACTAGAAGCACTCAGATTTAACAGTGGCTCTATGGTGCAACGGAAAATATTTAGGGCCATATTTACTAAGACAAGTGCAAAATTGCGAGCGCAGCTTAAAAAATAGCGTCTGGTATTCATGGGCGTGTTGCGTGTGATATACAAAGAGAAACTGCGCAAGTAACTGCTGCCGCAAATCTGATATGTAAATGAGAATTTTGCGTCAGCATACAATGCACTGACAGCGAGAGCAACGCTGTTTGCCAGCTCTGACTGCATCTTTCCTACAGAGATGCAACACAAAACACAATCTGAGAGTCCAACAAATAACAGGACTGACTGTAGTAGAGCTGTGTTCGCTGTATCTGAGGGAGAATTATTTTATTGCATTTTACGTTCTTTTATTAACTTTGCGTAGTCCATCCTTGTTAAATGTCTCATGCGATTTTGGCGCTGACCAGAGTCGTGCCTTATTTCCCCTCTGTGTAAGACAGTGGAGGAAGAGGAAAGTCCTTTTCACTGTTAAACAGACTGAAAGCCCAGAGACAGGAGCTGTAAAAGGCTGAAGTTCAGGGAAACACGAGCGAGAATCAAGGAAAAAGTGCCGCAGGTACACATTACTGTTGTATCTTTGTAAATGAGCCCTGTTAAAGCATTAGAACTTATTTTCAACACCCCATCTGTGCACTAAAAGCTGCACTCTTACCTCCACAAAACCTTTGCACCTGCTTCTCCAACGTACAACATTTTCACAAAGATTTAGCTCCCGTACTCGTGATAAATCAAACAGTGACTGCAAAGCGACTTCATTTGCATTTTCCACGCCTTGATTTTTGCGCGTTTTGTCAAGAACGCCTTGTTTTACAGATTCATTGAATCACAGGAGCAAAATCTGCGCCGCACTGAATTTGCTCCTGTGAGAGATGCAAACCTCAGCTGCGCCTGGGTTTGCTCCATTTTTAGCACGTCTTTTTCATTTAGCGTGCACGCAAACCTTTGATAAATCTGGCCAATAGTTCCCTTTCCTGGCCTCAAACTGAGGATCTGCTAATGCAGCGACACACAGACAGCCAGACAGAGACTTTATTAATTCTGAAGAAAATTCAATTGTTCAGCTGCTCAGAGCACCACAATCACACAAAATGTATGAATACAACAGCTATTATAAAAGGTAGTAAAAACAGTATGTATGTAACTATACATAACTCTTTATGTATTAGGGATCACCTGTAAATATGCTACTCTCACTTGATTGACATTAATTAACTGTACTGGTTAGAAAACAGTACTGCAGTCTAAATCAAAACAATGGTCTGTTGGTTGCCAGTCTTTCTGTTTTTCTGATTGGATGATAGATGATGCAGGGTTTAGAAGCAAAACCAAAAATGTAAACACAAACAACTTGGCCATTATGTAAAATATATTTTTAATAGTTAATAAATAAGCTGTACCATAGTTATCAGTAAAACAAATATTTGATTTAAACATGTTTATATCTAAAAACATATGTGGGCATTAAAAAAATACTGTTCATTGTACCTTTAATAAAACTCTATCTACTAATATTTGAGGTATAATATTATTATTATTATTATTATTATTATTATTATTATTATTATTATTATTATTATATCCATCAGTGTTATATTCTCCATAATATGCTCCAGATAATTAGAGCTTATCACTAATAAACAGTAAAACATGGTGTAACAGGCTGGCTGTAGGAGGTGAGCAGAGATTGAGAGCTGTAGCCATCAGGTTTAATTTCTTTTCTTTACTGCACTGAGCTGAGATCTAATTGAATCACAATGCCCCACACAAGAAACAGTCCAAACTGTATCCAAATGAGCTGCAACATGACGCTGTGTTCTGTGAACGCTCCAGGAGAGGACCGGGGGAGGTGAGATTTCAGACACTAACCACAGAGTTTAACTAAAGGGCTGTTTGTTCTATCTGTGTTTGTGTAGATCCACTTTGTCCCAGGGCTGTGGTGTGTGCCAGGACAATAGTACAGTGGCCCTGAAGGGTAAGTCACAACAACAAATTTGGAAGCATGTACATAAATACCAAAAGATGCACAGAAATTTGGAAATACACACACAAATTTAGAAATGCACAGAAATTTGGAAATGCACACCCAAATATGAAAACACACACTTTAAAACACGCACCCAAATTTTGTAACACACACCTAAATTTGGAAGCACGCACTCAAATATAAAAACATGCACCCAAATTTGAAAACATGCACGCAAACTCTGAAACATTACTGCAAAAAGTAACTACTATGAATTTGTGTGTTTCCACATTTCTGTGCATAATTGTACATTTCTGTGCATGTTTTCGTGTTTCAGTTTTTGCTTGCGTGTTTTTGATATTGTTGGTGTGACTTGCCATTCAGTGCAACTGTACAATAGAGAACAGTAGAGTACAGAGGAAGTTGCCATGCCAAATCACATCTGATGTTTGGAGGTTTGATCAGATTCAATTACATCCATAACCAATCTGTAACCAATACTATGTGTTGTAGAGCATTTACCATTTAAAATGTTTAAGGCTCACACCAGGCCTGAGAAAGTGCACTATGTAACCGCAGGGAACCAGCTTAAAGTCACTATGTTCATTTGCAGTTCGAGAAAACAAAATTATACCCTTAGTCCCATTATAACAGGAATTTTAAACTGCTGTAAACCTGAGACTCTGATTGGGGGAGAAGTCAATTTCTCCTAATGGGAGTGGGGCATCTGGACTACTGCTGCATCTATACACTGTACTCTGATTAAACTGGAGAGGCATTCAACTAAACACAATACTAACACCAGTGTGTTTAGTGTGTAGAGACATACTCACACATTTTTAGACCAGACACATATCTCCCCACCGCTTGTCTTTCATTTTGTTCCATCATGTTTAAAAATGAAAACTAGACTGCATTAGATGCATTTATGCTGCGTGAGACAGATTTACCATGTGAGAAATGCTTTTTTCTAACTTTGTTAAGTTTAATATTTTGTAAGGGAAATGTGTGCTGTTTATATTTATTGATATAACTAAGATTAGAGTGTAAAATTAACGCTGCAGTTTTAGCATTTGAATGCCTCACAGTGATGTGGTCACAGTCATTTGTCTCTCTGCTCTGCATGTAGACTGAGACATGACATGGTTTGGCCAGTTCTCTGGAGAAATAAAACTGGAGAAAGAGCACAGTCGGAGTCTGCTCTGCATGTGAACATGTCACAAGTGTCACAAGGAATTATGATATATAGCACTTAATTTGACTTAGATGACCAAAAAATGTCTCAACTTGTAGTTTTATGTATTTTAAATCAGTGGTTAATCTACGTAAACTTGTTAATTATGATTCAGTTTCATAAAAATTATGAGTGGTGGCTGCAAAGAAACAAAACACAGAAACTGTGTTTCTCTATATAAAAGCACAAGCACCACTGTCCTATTATCAAAATCAAACATGAGTCCAGGAGCTGCCAGGAGAGACTTTTGCAGAACCTTACCTTACCGTACTCTAACCTGGGGGTGTTAGTATGATGAAACAACTATCCAACAGTCCTCAGTCAGTTTACTTCACTACCTTTAAGACTTCTGTATGTTTTTGTTAGATGGTTACAGAACTGTGTCTGATGCAAACCATGCAGCTGCTCAAGGCCAGGTCTTATGGACAGTAGAATGACAGCCTTTAGCGTTTAAAACAGATAAATTGTCAGTAAAGTGCTGAAGAGTGATGAGCAGGGAAAAGAGCTAAGCGGGGAGCCCCACACAAACAGGTGCTGTCCTCACTGTCCCATCAGAACTGTCCCATCCATCGAGTGATGGTGGTCTTAGAGGACTACTCCATCAGGCCCTGACAGTTTTTCCAGTGCACTGTTCTGAGACAGGACAGACCATCAGTCACTGCCCTAAACAGACCCATCAGGTGCTATTACCAGCTTTGATTCCCAGACCAGGTTGGGCCTTTCTCAGTGGAGTTTATCTGAGACCCGGGTGCTGCACTGTGGTCACCCACTGCTCCTGACAGGTCACCCCTGCAGCTTTGGAAGGATGGGTCAAATGAGAACAAATTTCAACCTTAAAACTTGGTGCTCAAAGAAAAACCGTTGCAGACAATCAGGCTGACACACTACACGATTTTTTTGCCCAATTTTATAACGATTCACAGTTGCGCCGAGTCTTTTCCAGTCAACACTAGTTGTAGGGAATCGTAATCACCAGTCGACCCTGAAATCCGTTAGTGTGTGATGTTCAAAGACTTAAATCGGTGCAAAAACCCGGCCTGACGTCAGTCGCAAGCAATGTTTGAATTTTAAAGCCGACTCTGGATGCACACTCCTGTAGTGTGGGCTGTCTACAGATCCAACTGGGAATTCATGGTGTCCAGCAGCCAATGAAAAACAGTTGATGGGACACAGGAAATAGCGTCAAAGAATGAAGACGAAGCAACAGGAAGCGGCAGGAAAATATACGTGGAAATTGGAAGAAGAAGAAGAAGAAGAAGAAGAAGAAGAAGAAGAAGAAAAAGAAGAAAACATAAACAACCATGACAAACACTGAAGAAAGTTGAGCGCTACCCAAGCGAAACTGGATACATTGCCGTTTTTTCTTTTTTCCTTTTTTCCAAACAGATAGCTGCGCACACAACGGCAACAGCGACCCAGGTAGCGTCCATGTTTGTTTACCATTTAGTTCTCGTAAGTTCCCTGTGAGAGTTTGCTGCGTTTGGTTGGCGTCAGTTGCAGCCTCAATAGATCAGTCTTTCAGTTGTCAGAACTAAATCTGCTGAAACCAGTCGGTTAGTGTGTGCTCCTAGTCTTTCCAGAATCTGTAACGACTGAGAAAATCGTGTAGTGTGCCCCCAGCTTAAGATTGAAGCTTCTCATTCATTTCTGATACTTGACTCTCACCAAAAATGTGATGATGATGAGATGCCTGGCCATTTTTAAGTTTTTAATCAAACCCCAGCATGTAGCATTGATCAGATCATTAAACTGTTGAGGTATTTTAATCAGGTAAGTAAGCTTCCAATTTGAAAACTCTGAGAAGCAAAAATATTGATATTTTAGAATTAGCTCATTGTTAATTGGCCCCTGTTATCAGACAGATTTAAGGTTAATGTATATGGTCTATTTTGTTAGACTTAAAAAGAACAGTAAAATGACTTTTTTTCCCCTCTTGACACTAAACAAAATCTCAGCAGTTAATGTGTAGTATTTTGGCCTAAAGTACACTCTCAGCAGTATCTCAATAATACATATTTTTCCCTCCTTTCAGTGTTGGTAAAAACTAATGAGTACATCCAATGTCAGCAACTGAGCTGACCAATGTCTTGTTTAAACAAGGAAAAAATTAAAATAGTAACTTTTGGGCTTCGGCCTTGGTTAAAATAATTTAAGATGAGTTATGAATAGGTCTATGAAAGTTTGTGGAATTATAGTTTGTTTTTGTTTTGTTTTGTTTTTTCTTTTGTCTTTTTCAGTAAATCATTTTGATTAAGGAAAAAAAGTATTATAACATGCAAGTTTGTTAAAATACAGATTTGTTTGTTATGTAACAAATATGGTATATGCTCAGAGCAGTTTAAAATAACCTCCTTTTTGAGTTAAGTTAAGTCACATTGTGTTAGTTAGGGTTAACATAACTTAGAAACTATATGCAATGTGTTCCCCTATAATTATAAGTACTATGAACTGAATAGAAATGAATAGTATATAGTGATGGTAAAGTAGGCCTTTTAGATTAATCATTTTAGAATAATGGCCTGTTTTGACTGAAGCATTAACAAAACATTTATAAAGTTATGATGAAGTTGTAAAGAATTCAAAGGGTCATTGGTAAATACTGTATATCTCAGTAAATTTTACAGTATCAGAGTATTGGTTAGTTTTGATTCTTCACAAACACGAAATTTTTACTAGTAAAAAAAATGCAAGAAAAACATACATTTGTGTAATTGCTATGTAAAAGTCCTGCAGTATAAAAAAAGAAGTCACAAGTTTAGGTTCTTGATAGCAGCTGTATGTTGAGTGGGTGATGTGGTCACTTCTGCATTGTTTAAAGCTTGTGTTGTCTAAAGTTGCCAAAAGACGTTTAGTGGAGCAGCTGCTTGTTGTTGAGTGTGTCGGGTCTTCTCTGGTCTACAGTATGACTCCTGCCTCTAACTGTTTGGCTCCATTCAGATCACCTCTCCATCTCTCTGGGAGTCCCTCTGAGGACAAAAGCCCAGGACCATGATAGACATTAGCATTTGTGGATTTGAATTCAGAACAGAGCTGCTCTGTCTAAACACTAAACGGATGAGTGTTTGTTTACTCTCCTGTTTCAATACTGATTAAAATAATAATGACCTGGAAGCTCTGCTGCAGCCGTGGGTTCCTGAGCGCTGAGTTAAGACCTGGGTAAGAGGGAGAACTCCAGACACATGGGTTTGGAGTCACTGTTTGAAAAGCTGCGTGCTTCTGGAATGGGGCCAATGCTGACAGTTACTGCTCCTCAAGCTGCTCTGGGGGCACTGGGACAGATACAGGAAAAAAAGATTAGGAGAGGACTTATTCTGCTGTGGATTTTAAAAGTAACCTAAATGTTAATACACAACCTATTCTTTTAAATCAAAACATACATTTATCCTGATGCATAATCATAATCACAGAATGTTGTGCTGCTTTACTGGCTGCATGTTAACATGGTTTTATTACCCAAAAAGTGTCAAGATTTACCATGCAGGTTTGGTTGTTTTAGCTTTAGAGCATCTTTAGGAATTTTCAAAGCTTCAGCCATTAAGTGTAAGGTTATTACCATCCCCATAGGGAAATTTGTTCTCTGCATTTGACCCATTTTTCATTGTTGCTGGGGCAACCTGTCAGGAGTAGTGAGCAACTCCTGGTCAGGAGTACCTATCTGGAGGATTAGCCTTTTGTGCATGTTTTATATTGACTGTGGAAACTGGGGAAAACCCACCCAGACATGGGGAGAACATGCAAATCTCACACAGAAAAGCCCCACATGGTCTCAGAATCGGACCATCTTGATGTGAGGCGACAGCGCTAACCACTTGGCCACCACGCCATGTGATTTAGACAGTTGCTAGAAAAAGTATGTGAACCCTTTGGAATTACTTAGATTTCTGCATTTGGTCATAAAATGTGATCTGATCTTCATCTAAGTCACAAGAATAGACAAAGACAGTCTGCTTAAACTAATGCTGCAAAAAAAATAAAATAAATAAATAAAAATAAAATTATATATATATATATATATATATATATATATATATATATATATATATATATATATATATAATTATATTTGTTTTCATGTTTTTTATTGAACATTTATGTAAACATTCACAATGGAGGATTGAACCTTTGGATTTAATAACTGGTTGATCCTCCTTTGGCGGCAATAACCTCAACCAAATGTTTTCTGTAGTGAAGATCAGACCTGCACAATGCATTCAGGGGGAATTTTGGACCATTCCTCTTTACAAAACTGTTCAGCAATATTCTTGGGATGTCTGGTGTGAATTGCTCTTCTGAGGTCATGCCACAGCATCTCAATTGGGTTGAGGTCAGGACTCTGACTGGGCCACTCCAGAAGGTGTATTTTCTTCTGTTAAAACCATTCAGTTGTTGATTTGCTTCTATGTTTTAGGTCAGTGTCCTGTTGCATCACCCATCCTCTGTTGAGCTTCAGTTGGTGGACAGGTTCTAGCTCTGGTTCCAGCTATGGTTCTAGCTCTGGCTCTAGCTCTGGTTCGAGCTCTGTTTCCAGCTTTGGTTCTAGCCCTGGTTGTAGCTCTGGTTCTAGCTTTGGTTCCAGCTCTGTTTCCAGCTTTGGTTCTAGCTCTGGTTCCAGCTCTGGCTTCAGCTCTGGTTCCAGATATGGTTCTAGCCCTGGTTTCAGCTCTGGTTCCAGCTCTGGCTCTAGCCCTGGTTCCAGCTCTGGTTCTAGCGCTGGTTCTAGCTCTGGTTCCAGCTATGGTTCCAGCTCTGGTTACAGCTATGGTTCTAGCTCTGGTTCTAGCGCTGGTTCTAGCTCTGGTTACAGCTATGGTTCCAGCTCTGGTTACAGCTATGGTTCTAGCTCTGGTTCTAGCGCTGGTTCTAGCTCTGGTTACAGCTATGGTTCCAGCTCTGGTTACAGCTATGGTGGCTCTGGTTCCAGATATGGTTCTAGCCCTGGTTTTGGCTCTGGTTGCAGATATGGTTCTAGCCCTGGTTTCAGTTTTGGTTTCAGACCAGGTCCTAGCTGTGGTTCTAGTCCTGGTTCCAGCTCTGGTTCCAGATATGGTTTGGGTTCATTTGTCATAAATGGAAGTCTCTGCTGTGCCATGCTGGCAAAAAACATTTTATTTTATTTTCAAATCTTTTCATTGAAGTTGAAAGAATATAGGGTAAGATGTCTCTGATGAACAATGATGAACTATCCATGGTATCTAAGTTTCAGGTTGTTTTTGGTTTTAGAACTGATCCCATTTAGACCCCACAGTGATCACAGTGCAAACTGGATCTTTCAGGCAACACCATTAGAAGAGAGCAGAAAAATAATTTTCATCAGCAAAATCCCAAGAACACAAAAGTCAACAAAAAAGCAAATATTATGTTGTTTATTTAGAACCTCTATCACATGAGGATAGTGTTCTCAAAAAAAAAAAAAAAAAAAAAAATTGAATCTTGCAGATGTGACAAAAGAGTCCTCAGTGAGGATCTCACAAGTCTGATGATGTTAACTACAGAGAGCAGGAATAACAATAATGGTAACATTGTGTGTGTTTTGTGCTTCTTTGCAGGATACTTTGTTTGTAATATATTCTGTATAGAGCCATGAGTTTATCAGCACAGCCTGAGGAAACCCCCAGGATTACAAAACACCTGACCTGCTGACAAACTGAAACTAAATCAGTTCTTTTTTGTTCATGTGGTGTATTTTGTGTTTTGTGTTGTGCCCAAGGCAGCTCCACCTGCTGTAGTGAGGGACCAAAGCTAGCAGTTAGCACACTTACAGATGGAGCAGGATCACACACTTCCACAGAGGAGGGTCTGGCTCTGGGACATCCTGGCCTCATCAGAGCAGTCTGAAGGAGAACACTGATAAACATACTGCTGTCCTGAGATGACAGGTGTCAGGGCACGCACCAGTGTTTCTGTGGGGCTCAGCCGTGTGCACAGTCTGGGTGTTTTTAGAGTTGTGTTTGAAGATGGAAAAAATCAATCATAACACATAAAAAATAAAAGAGGCTCTTAATTGTGTCTTTCTCTCAGTGCATTTCTGTTGTCAAGAGATGAGACACTTCATAAAAGATAAAAGATGCTCATATTTTTTAGTTATTTGTGGCTGTCACTGTCATGTGACATTCCCTTCTCAGCTGAGCAGTGAGAAACTTGGATTTCAAGGATTTCAAAGTGGACTGTATGGAGAAAGCAAAGCTGACTCTACATTCCACTCAACCAGACGTCCCATACGTTAGTCCGAAAACTTAGGCAGCTGTCCTTTTGTTGTCCTAATTGTCCCGAAAATGATACCAGTGCAGAGTCTGAAGCAGTTGTTGTTTGCTAAAATATAAGAATTACTGTTGCTAATTGTGTTAGCTGCTGTATGTCTTGATGAATCTCCACTGGTTATGCTCAGATGCTCAATCTGTCTTTAAGATTATTTTAGCAACGGAATAGTTGAGAATCTAAGCTTTCAAATGAGCTATATCATGCCCATATTGAGCACAGTTTAGCTGTGATTGTAAAAGATTGTAAAAATAACTTAGCAACGCATATTGGGGATAGATGGCAAAAATAAAAAAAAATATATAAAAAAAACGGCAAAAAGATGACACAGTATGGAATTAATGAGATTATTGTAACTGTATTAACTATAAAGTAACCCCTATATAAGTACATGTGCCGTCTCAAATGTAAGTACTCATACTCATATTGGTTTGAAAAAAAGTAGTATTGGTGCATCCCTAAATGGAATATTATCCTATTTAAAAATGACCAATTATTTTGGTATACAAATTTCTAAATGGCAATTATACAGCCAGTAGAAGTGCAAGTCCCGGCTGTTCTAATGCGTTAACCAAAGAAGTGGGAGACAGGGGGAGTATGATGCCTAACTAGCACTATAGTCGACTCCTTCACAGTGACAGAGGTTAATGCACTGAAATAGTAACATGAAATAATAAGCCCAACATATGTGAACCAAAAGCATTAAAGCAGAGAAAAAGTTGTGGAGGGTATGAGGCTCCAGCCCTGTGCACACTCCGCCTGTCTCCTGAAGAAACCACAGGTTCCTGAGAGCCTTGTTCTTTCAGGTTTCCAGAGTTTGATAGCATTCAATTTAACCTGCAATAGCTGTCTTTTGTTTCACAAGCCAAAAAGTCTGTATCGTATATTTTCTGTGATATTGTTGTTCGAGTATCAACTTTCAAACTGTATTGTTACATGCGAAGGCCTTGTTTAAAAGCCATTGCACTTAACCATGTGTTTGTGATAGCCTATTCCACTAACCCACAGAGGCGCACCTGAAGGTTACACAGGCCCACTGCATGCTCCGCACTGCATCCAAATCAATCAAAAAACAAAGGAAACCATCGAGCGTCACAGCATGAATACCAATTTTATCTCAACAAGCAGGAATTGGTATTGATGTGGGATGATAGCGTTTGTCGGAGATGCCCCAGTCCCAGAGAAAGATAGCCACCCACAGAATCCATGAGAGATGATCCAGGCTCTCCCAGGGAATCTGTCTTCTTTACTTCTTGAACACAAAACACCAGCAGAATACATCAGAGAGAAGGATGGGAGACGATGTAGGCCACAGGAGGCACAGCGCTTTATCAAAGAGCTGCACTCGCTTTGCTCCTGCGCTGATGAAGCTAATCTTAATGGACAACAAATGTCTTGTTTTTGTCATATGGTAGGAGACATTTTATCATAGACCAGACATTTTTCAACTGAATTACTTACAAGTATGCAGCAGCTACTACTTTTGTGAATGGGGTGTGTTGTGGTGAACACACTTGGTAGTATTGATAGCAGCATTAGTATATGTATTGGATCGATACTAGGGTGATGGAATCCATTCATGAATCCACTCTGCTGCTAACCCTCACAGCACACCCTGAAAGAAGACATATATACATGGAACATTTCTCAGTGACCTAGTGTCTGGCACACAGTAACCAGGGCTGGACATCCACACCTGTCAAAACGCTAAATGTGAGTGGATTTCAGCTGTAAACTGTTGGATAATGTGCCTATACGAGTGCACTACACGTAACTGTAGGGTCGAGGTCGGCTGCCTCCACGCATCCAGTGCACGGTGTCACTTTTCTTTCACAGAGAGAGGAGAGAGGCGCCACACATTACTGCACGGGAGACAGAGGTCCATGCACAAACGCTGTATACTGCCCTGTTTGAATGCTGTGTTAGTTTGAAGTTAAAATATGCCAGGACATACAAATAAGCTCCTATATTTTATTTCTGACATGAATATTGCTATTTGATAAAAAATTTATTATTTACAGAGCCTGCAATTAATTAGATTATTTTTTTTTTTGTAACATGGCACCAGAAATGGCATGGTTTAGGATGTGTCAGTACTCATATCAGTACTTGTTTTTAGTAAGTAAAGAGACAAAATTCATCCATCCATTTTCTTTCGCTTATCTGAGGTCAGACACTTCCTCCAGCTCTACTGGGGGAATCCCAAGGTATTTCTAGGCCGGCCAAGAGACATAGTCCTAGGTTTCCCCGAGGAGACAAAATACAAATTATAGCCTTAAAACATCAGCCAGGGTTTTATGCATAAAGTGATCATAAAATTAGCAAGTAGTTTGAGCAGGCTTTACTGCAGATGACTGTAGTATTAGGACTGTTTCTAAAGTCAGTTTGGACTAGGGAAGCTCTGTGGCAGTAGATTAGCAGCAGTTATGAGCAGTTTCTCAGTTTATTGAACAAACAGCCACATAAACAGCCAGTAGCAGTGTAATGACTAATGTCATTAAACGTTAGTCAAAGAAAGAGCTTGCATCATCGCAGGCAACCCAGCCTTTCACAGCCTCTCTAAATCCATAAAGTGTGGCATGAAGAGTGTGGTAATGGTGCTTCAAAAGATTTTCATTTTAAACACAATTGCAGAAATGTGAACTTTGTCGAGTCATCTACACGATCTGGCAACATTGTTCTGACCTTCTCTGATGCTCAGAAGCAGTAGCCCCAAGGTCTCAAAAGTATTAAAAAACTATTAAAAATGATGTTGCCAAAATCAAAGATTTAAAAGTATTAAATTGTATGGGCAAGTATTACATTTTGTTCATCTAGGTCTTAAATTATCAAATTGGAACCTCTAAGTCACGTTAGACAAGTGTTGTACTTGTCAAAAATATATTTTAGCTCAATTCTTTGCAAGTAACAGAAGTATGTCTTTTTTGTGAGTTGGAGGTGAATTTGGCAACAAATTCTATCAATAGTGGTTTTACAAATTTCTTAAAGTCACCCACTTGAATGTGTCTTTATTTAGCATGTTCTTGAAAGCTAAATCTGTTTCTATGGGCTGTGTAATGTTACAGGGCTAGGCATATTTGTTGCAAAAACCTTCCCTTTTTTTCCACCTTTTGATATGTTTAATGCAGAACTGGAGTTATTTCACCTGCATTACTAATTTATTAGTGTAAAATGTATACAGATTATTGTTCTTTTGCCAGCAATATTGGCATTCATTTTTATTCTTAGTGGCATTAAAAAGTCTTAAAAAGGTCTTAAATTTCAGAAAAAACCTGGAGCTACCCTGAGAAGTGTAATCGCTAGAGCACTACAATAGAGGAGAAAGAAAGAGTGGAGTCTTATCTGAGAATGTAAAAATAGCTTGGTGAATGTTTACACATGGCTATTGTGCAATCAATAAAACATTTCCCTACATTTACTGAGAATCAATGTGTGAGCTAGATGTAAAAGTGCCTTTTACAACTTTTATGATGGCAGCATTTGAAACCTCCTGTTCACACACTTAGGTCTCTAGAGTGGGCGGAAATTCACTTATGATAAGTCAACTGTAAATGTAATCTGATGGACTGATATGAGTTTGATTTATGCCTAGTAAAACTCAAAGGGAAGTTCATTAGAAACTAAACTGAAATGGTGAATTCATAAAAAAGAAAATGGATAGAAATGGCTAACACAACCCCTCACTCATATGTTAATGATTCTTCAAAAAGCTATGTAGGCTATGTAGAACATTGGTGTGTTTTAGTGTTTATGTGTGCTTTAGTTTTTTAACTAAAGGGTTTTGATAAAATGTAAAGAATTAAAGTTATTCTGAGCAAAATATTGTTAACAATATACTGTTATGACTTAAAAAGGTGTTACTTTAGTGTCACTGATTAGTTTACTGTCACAGGGATTAGTCTGACTCTTTACGGCACCAGTTGTTGAGCAGATTTGTTACTAATGATCATAACTCCAGACTATTTTCTGGAGTGTAAACATAGTAAAGCTGTGGTGCGTGGTTATGGCCTGCTGCCACCTCAGACTGCCCTGCCCCACATGCCACATATGGCTCTGGGCACCACCTGTTGAAATGGTTGGTGGCTAATTTCAGTGCTGATTTGGAAGAGCCCCCCCCTCCCCCCTACCCTCCCCCCATGAGGCCCCGCCATCCTCTTGCACTCCGCACGCCTGTTATGGCAGCTTGACTTGATTGATGGAGTATCCCCACTCAGGGTTAATTTCCACAGCTGCTGAATAATGCATGGCACTGTGTTCTCAGCTCCACATGGGGCGAGGCTCTGTTTGGGCCAATCAACATGTTTCTGCTCTGCTCCGACACAGACAGCCGGCTGACAGTCACTGTGGCCACTGTCTTCCCAGGATAGATGCATTATTCAGCTGTTGAAAATGGTGAGCTGTATGAATTAATAAAATTCCCCTCTTGGGGCATTTGACTAAAAATGGTGATTTTGAAGGTCCCCTGCAGTTTTTTTTTTTGCGACTACATAGTAATTCATATTTCTAAAACATATACAGTATATCAAATACATAGGGAGGCACGGTGGCAGAGCAGTTGGTGCTCTTGCCTCCCAGCAAGGAGGTCATGAGATCGATCTTCAGGCTGGCAGTTCCACTGGGTGGCATCTGCATTTTCTCTGGGTACTCCAGCTTTCTCCCACCATCCAAGATGCAAGACATGTATGTGATAGGTCAGAAATCTGCAACCTATGGTTTTAGTGCCACGTGTGATTTTTTTTATCCCTGCTCTTGCGTCTCCTTGTTATTATTAAAATGAACATGCAATACATGTAGAATACAGCATATGGGGGCACGGTGGCAGAATGGTTAGTGCTCTTGCCTTCTTGCAAGAAGATTGTGAGTTCAGCTGGCCAACATAAACTCTTTGGGTGGAGTCTACATGTCCTCCCTCCCTCTGAATGGTTGTCTGTCTGTTTATCTATGTCTCTGTGTCAGCCCTGCGACTAGCTGGCCCCTCTCCAAGGTGTACCTTACCTGGGTTAGGGTTAGCATGGCAGAGAGGCCAAAAGGAGGAACAAACCTTTGTACAGATTAGTGCTGTCAATCGATAAAAAAATAAATAAATCAGATTAATCACACTCTGTGATTAATCGCAATTAATCACAGTGTATAACTTGGTAGAGTTTCCATGACAATATGCAGCGTTTAAATAAAAAAAAAAAACAGAGAGGTTGAGGAGTGTGTTTTTACCGCAGTTTGTGGCTCCATAAGTTCAGGGATGGCCATGGATTGCCCCCCCGCTCGCACCACAGGTCCAGGACACACAGAAAGCACAGCTCCCAGGAACACGCACGGACAGAGGCAGTGAAAGGAAGCGATATAACAAGCACACGTAACATTACTAAAAAGTTTTACACAAGACTCGTGAGGGGAGGGAGAGGGCTGTAGTGCAGCGGCCAAAGCAGTGGACTCGTCCTGAAGTCAAACCTCGGGCAAACGTGAGGCAGGTGTTCTCTCTTCTCAGGACGCGCGCATCATTCACCATGAAAACAAGTCAATGTTGTGATATATGCACATTTCCAAGACCGTCACACGCCCCCCAACACTGCTTCACGCCCTCCAAAGTGCTTTGAGAAGCGCTGGTGTATGGCAAAACAGATCATGTGATTAATTTGCGTTAATACATTTTAACACATTAATTTTATTTAATTTTTTTTATTAATCACATGTGTTAATGCATTAACGTTGACAGCCTTAGTACAGATACAAGGAGATACTATGGACAGCAGTATCCTCCTACAGCTCTCCTCTTCTTCACCTCCTGTTCCTCCACAGTTCTGTCCCTGATGTCTCCTCCAGATCTCCTCCTGCTCCTCCACAGTCCTATCCCTGATGTCTTCACCAGTGCTCCTCCTCTTCACCTCCTGCTCCTCCACAGTCCTGTCCCTGATGTCTCCTCCAGCGCTCCTCCTCTTCACCTCCTGTTCCTCCACAGTCCTGTCTCTGATGTCTCCTCTCCTCTCCTACTCTTCACCTCTCCTTCTCCAGCTCCTCCTCCTCTATGTCTGTGTCCCACACTAAGAGGCTGGGGTCAGTGGTCAAAACAGTCCCTGACAAACAGGACGCCCTGGTGATTGATGGAATGTGTGCTGCCGGGGACACAGGACCAGCCCTCAGAGCCAACATGTGCCAGTCTCTCCACTGTCTCTTGGACCTCCCGCTGCTCCAGTCCCCTGTCCTCTGAGGCTCCATTTTTCATCAGTGACAATTGTACGGCTCAGCACTTTCCCAGGCCCGACTTGAGCTGTGGCCCATGGGGAGGGAGGAGCACAGCAAGTATCCACTGAAGGAGAATTTTTTTTGTGTGTGTTGCATTCAAATTTCAAGAGTAAATTTTACTCTATTACACATGAATATGGTCCTTATCTATATAGTGTTAACTTTAGATCAAATTTAGATTAAATTTTAGATGAGAGAATGATGGGAAGTGGGCTATGAACAAGATGGAAATCGACAAGATGCGAGAACAAGGCTCTGTTGGAAAGCTGCTACTCCAGTAACCCTAGTCAGGGGGGTTCCATGCAGAGAATGTGTGAAATATGGCAACTTAGAAACCCACAATCAACACTCACTGCTAAACAACTAGTAGCTCAGCATTCCAACATCCACAAATGCCACCTGCTTTCACAACTTGAGATTGACGAGGTACAACACAAATGCTACAGCAAGGGGGAGCCAGGACGCAAGGTCAGAGGGGAGTTAACAGCAACTTCCCATTCAGAGATTGGGTACAAAGCCCCAATAAGCACAATCACACTGAGTGAGGCAGCAACTGACCTGAGAGATAAGATCATGGCTAAAATGAAGACCAGGCAACCCCGACACCAGTTACAGAGGCTGAGTGAAGTACCATCAGAAAGTCTCCTGGAAGATGTGAATGCAGCTTTGAGAACGATACCTACTGAGACCAACACTGAAACCCATGAGCTGATCTACACTTCAGCAGCAGTGATCCTTGAGGAACTTGGCTATCGACCAAAGAGTAACCATATAGATCCATATCCACCATGGAACAGAAGGTTGGAGGCTAAAATCAACGCAACTCAGAGAGAAGTGAGACAATTGTCAGAGCTCCAGAAAGGTGCAATGAAAAAACAAGTACAAGTACCCAAGAGGTGCAGCCAGATGCCCATACCTGAAGCATTGGAAACTGCCAAACAAAGACTACAAGCCTTGGTCAGCTCATGTCAGCATCATAGTGGCTAAGATAAGTGAGCACATGGATCAATACATGAGCACAGCACAGAAGGGCATTGGTAAAAACACCAGTGGAGCTAAACACCAGCTGCTGGTAGATAGAACAGTCGCTCAGGATTGCAAAGCCAGACACACTAATCTGTGCACCGCCTGGATTGATTTCAAGAAAGCCTATGACTCAATGCCACACACATGGATCATGGAATGCTTGGAGATGTATAACATCAACAGGACTCTAAGAGCCCATCCATCTTCTTCCGCTTTATCCGGGACCGGGTCGCGGGGGCAGCAGTCTAAGCAGAGATGCCCAGACTTCCCTCTCCACAGACACTTCCTCCAGCTCTACCGGGGGGACCCCAAGGCGTTCCCAGGCCAGCCGAGAGACATAGTCCCTCCAGCGTGTCCTAGGTCTTCCCCGGGGCCTCCTCCCAGTGGGACATGCCCGGAACACCTCCCCAGGAAGGCCACCAGGAGGCATCCGGAACAGATGCCCGAGCCACCTCAGCTGACTCCTCTCAATGTGGAGGAGCAGCGGCTCTACTCTGAGCTCCTCCCGTGTAACTGAGCTCCTCACCTTATCTCTAAGGGAGCGCCCAGCCACCCTGCGGAGGAAACTCATTTCGGCCGCTTGTATCCGGGATCTTGTCCTTTCGGTCATGACTCAAAGCTCATGACCACAGGTGAGAGTAGGAACGTAGATCGACCGGTAAATCGAGAGCTTTGCCTTTCGGCTCAGCTCCTTCTTCACCACGACAGACCGATACAACGACCGCATTGCTGCAGACGCTGCACCGATCCGTCTGTCAATCTCACGCTCCATCCTCCCCTCACTCGTGAACAAGACCCCAAGATACTTGAACTCCTCCACTTGAGGCAGAAACTCCCCCCCAACCTGGAGAGGGCAAACCACCCTTTTCCGGTCGAGAACCATGGCCTCGGACTTGGAGGTGCTGATTCTCATCCCAGCCGCTTCACACTCGGCTGCAAACCGCCCCAGCACATGCTGAAGGTCTTGGCCTGATGAAGCCAACAGGACAACATCATCCGCAAAAAGCAGAGATGAAATCCTGTGGTTCCCAAACCTGACTCCCTCCGGCCCCTAGCTGCACCTAGAAATTCCGTCCATAAAAATTATGAACAGAACCGGTGACAAAGGGCAGCCCTGCTCTAAGAGCCTTCATTGCAAACTCGATGAGGCAGTGAAAGACCACCCTTGAGGCCAACTACAAGCCAATTGCACAAGTGTCCATCAAATGCGGCATATACCAAAGAGATGCTCTGTCCCTGCTGCTGTTCTGCATAGGTCTGAACCCCCTCAGCCAGATAATCACCAAGACTGGCTATGGATGCTAACTCAGGAATGGGTCCACCATCAGTCATGGATGACATCAAGCTGTACGCCAAGAGCGAGTGAGACACTGACTCACTCATACACACAAGCAGGATCTACAGCAATGACACTGGAATGTCATTTGGACTTGAGAAGTGTGGGCGGATGGTGACAAAGAGAGGGAAGGTAGTTCATACAGTAGGGGTCTCAGTCCCAGATGGCAGAATAGTGGACACTGAGGACAGCTACAAGTAGCTTGGAATTCAACTAGCAAATGGCAACCTCGAACAGACCACAAGAAAAGAAGCCACAGCCAAATACCTCCAATGAGTAAGGCAAGTCCTAACGAGTCAGCTCAATGGCAAGAACAAGGTCTGCAAAGCCCTGCCGGTCATCAGATACCCTGTGCGAATGATAAGCTGATCAAAGGAAGACATTCAGACCACAGATGTGAAAACACAGAAGCTCCTGGCCATGCATGGAGGGTTCCACCCCAAATCCAGCGCAATCCCTAAGCGCAAGGAAGGAGGCAGAGGACTAGTGAGTGTCATAACCACTGTCCAGGATGAAACATCCAAGATCCTTGAATACATCAGGAAGATGGCCTCAATGGACAAAGTGCTCAGTGATTGTCTCAGGCAGTGGAAAACAGAGGACGAGGTGCTGGAGGAACCATCATGGGAGGAAAAGCCCCTACATGGGATGTACCATCGACAGATAACTGAAGTGGCTGATATCCAGAAATCCTACCAATGGCTAGAAAGGGCTGGTCAAGGTGTTTCCCACCAGATGCAAAGTAGAGAGGACAGGTCCATGTGGAGGTCATGTGGAGCACAGAGGAGGAGAGAGACGTGGCGTGCACCAGAGGCAGAGGTTGATGCACAAACGCTGAATACTGCCCTGTTTGGCCATGGTGTTAGTTTGAAAATATGCCAGAACATACAAATAAGCTCCTATATTTTATTTTTGATAAAAATGCGATTATTCGCAATTGATTAATTATTTACAAAGCCTGTAATTAATTTGATGTTTTTTATCGAGTCCCACCACCAATATATATATATATATATATATATATATATATATATATATATATATATATATATATATATATATATATATATATATATTAGGGCCAGGAATCGATAAAAAAACAAAAAAAACAAATTAATCGCAAATCTGAAAAAAATTTATTGTATTATGAATTCACGTACAAACACAAAATTGTAGATTTAGAACATTTAGTTTGAATTTACTTTCACATACTTTCCTGTAAACTAAAGAAAACTGCAATGCAAACAAATCTTGCAAAGAAAATAAATGAATAGTCTCTTTGAGACCTGTAACTCAGACAAAGTTTGCCTAAATAAGGTACAACCAACAAATACACAAAACTTACCTAAAAAAGCATGTGTAATCTCTTTTAGAACTTTAACAAAAATAAGTTTAATTCTTCAATTAATAACAATTGTTGTGGTTCACAACTGTGTAAATACTATGAACTGTGTTACTCCAGTAACTCATCCTTGCATAGACTGCACATAACTTTTGTTTTGTCTATATTGCTGTCTGGTGACGATTTGAAGCAGAATTTTCCATTTAGCAATGTGTCTTTTTGGTCACTCATGTTGCTTTAGCTCGTTCACTTGTTGCATTAGGCTCGTTCCAGATGAACTGCGCCTCTCGTTCACAATCCAGGGATTGTGAACGAGAGGCGCACGGCTGCAATGAGAGGAGGGGAAATACACCTGTACTGAAGTCAGACAGTTTGTGGGTCAGATCACGCACCATCACGCCCCAAATCCACTTCTCACGTGTGTTGGTTTATCCAGGTCAAAACTGTAACTTTAGTCTGTATTTTTTTTTTTTAAAGAGGCGGGGGAAGAAGGAGAGGAGGGCAGTGAAGTGTCATGTGTTACATTTCTGATCAGCACTAAACTCAGATCCAATCATGCACTGAGCTGTGCAACCTCCTCAGTTGCTCCTGATGAACTGCGGCGGCTCAGGCGCTGGTCTTGTTTGGATCTCACGGTGACCGTCGCACTTGTGGCATCAGAGCAAGTCGGGAACAAGTCGGACACAAATCTAACTGGCGTGCACTGCGCACAGACCGACACTGATCGAAAGTGCACAAGTCTGGCTCACCTCGACGTCTTCTGCGCTCGCATGGTGCATTTCTGCCCCGCTGGAAGACCCGTGGCGTGTTGCTGCGTGTTGCTATATAGGGCTGGGAAAATTATTGCGGTAATTTTAATTGATGCATTGATTAATTTGATCACAACAAAAATATTACGACGACACTGACAGAGGCAGCAACGTGCAGCAGGTCTTCCTGTCTTCCAGAGCAGACATGCACCGCGCGAATGTAGAAGACACATTTCCATTTCCTGTGGGTAACAACAGTTCAACAAGCGAACGAGCTAAAGCAACATGAGTGACCAAAAAGACATGTTGCTAAATGTGGCAGACAGCAATATAGACAAAACAAAAGTTATTTGCAGTCTATGCAAGGATGAATTCAATTACCACCAGAGTAACTCATCCCTAACATATCAGCTCAAACTTTAACTTTTCATAGTATTTACACTGTTGTGAACCACAACAATTGTTGTTAATTGAAGAATTAAACTTATTTTTGGTAAAGTTCTAAAAGAGATTACACATGCTTTTTAGGTAAGTTTTGTGTATTTGTTGGTTGTACCTTATTTAGGCAAACTTTGTCTGAGTTACAGGTCTCAAAGAGACTATTCATTTATTTTCTTTGCGAGTTTTGTTTGCACATGCTCAGATGAGGAGACAAGGTCTGTATGGAATAGGCAGAGTTCATGCTCTAGCCCAGTGCCCCGAGCCCATGCTTGTTCCACTGGAGTATCGACCAGCTTCATAAATCAGAGCTATTGGATTGCCAGCTGCTATTTTTACAGAGATGGACATGACCTGCCTGCCAGGGGCTGCTTCCCGCTGTGAGTATTGACCTGACGCTGAGAGGCACAGAGGAGCCCAGAGAGAAACCAGCATGAAAGCAGGCAACTACTGCAAACATGCAACTAGCAAACACACACGTACATCACACACAGACAGACAAACAACTAGCCATTGGTATACAGTAGGGGCTTTCAGCTAATATTATAAGAAGTCTTTGGTCAGTTTCCCTCCAATCATGCTAGATAAGTTAGTCTTGAATTATTCCAGTGTTAACTGTAGTTTGAACTTGCTTTAAGCTGTATACACTGTGATTTTTTTTTTTTTTTTTTTAGTCTCTTGTGGAAGTCTCAATGCACAACTTGGAATGTGTACATCTACCACTTGTTCCCTTTGTGCGAGGTAGTGTTGTAGCGCCTGAGTCTGGTCTCGGTCTTGAGCTGTGGCGTAGCTATGTGGTGGCCTGGGGTGGCCACGGCCTCTGTTGGTCAGAGCTTGGCCAGATTGAAACAGATTTTCAGTCTTCTTATCTAAATCTCATCTCTCTTTTGGTTCTTTCTTTCATTTGGATTTTATTTTTATTTGAGATTAATAGTTATTGTATAGAGTAAAAAAAAATGTCTACATATTTGAATGTGCCATCTGTGTGTGGTTTGAGCAGATAGTTCTGCTGATGTGCAGACTGGACACAGAGTACCGACTGTAGACAAAGTTGTTAGTAAGTTGTTGTAGTATCTAACATTAAATAGCTAACACATTGGCTATTAAACAACAACATGCTTCCAGACAGTCGGGCTCTGCCATATACATAGGCCTACAGGCTATAGAAAACTGCAAATTGTTTTACTCATTCTATAGTCAGCTAAACCACTTAAAAATGCACCAGGATACAGCAGATATTGTCTATTATTTTTTTCCCAGGGGGGAGGACCCCAGACCCCCCTGTGGATTAGTCCCCTATATTTAATACCTCTGACTCATATTTTGCTCTGCCAACAAACTCCTGTGTCCTGCAGACATAAGGTTCAGCTCCTAACCTCCTCAAACCTCAAACCAAAAGATCACTGACTCCATCCAAAAAATCCAAATGGCTAAATTAAAACAGAGGACAATTCTTATTTATTTATTTTTTTAATTAGTCCTACTTTAAAAAAAAAATAAATAAAAATTTTAACTAGGCAAAAAAAAAAAAAAAAAAAAAAAAAAAAAAAACATTGCGCTCAGGATCTCTTTTACAAGGGTGACCTGGCCAAGAGGTCTAATCTATTATTATTATTATTTTTTAAATATTGTTATCATGTTTTGTGACATATAATAATGACCTATAAAATTCTGCCAGGTGCCACCTTAGAAAAATGACCCAGCACCAGGGGTGAAAGTAAGCCGGATTGTCCAATCAGATGATGGGCAACCCACAGACCATTGCTTTAATTTAGACTGCAGTACTGTATTCAATTTTGTTTCATTTTCAGTTCAAAATGTAAATATCCCTTCAAGGCTACCATAGATGTGTACATGCTTAAAAATGGTGTTTTTTGTCTTAGACACAAGCCCCTCAAGGCTTATGTCCAATTTGTATTTGTGTCCAATTTGTATTTGTAGGTTTGTAATTTATGTCCCATCTATAATTGGTTTGGGTCCAGGGTTTCCCGGAGTTAGTCTTAGATTTAATCATGGACAAAAAGTAAGGAATAACTCAAATTGACTGTATTGTATTAATGCAATAACTGCGTGACAAAACATAAGCAAAAGAAGGTAAAGAAACTAGGGCTGCACAATACGTCACAAAATTATTGTCATCGCAATATCGGCAAATACAATATCTGTACAACAAGAATCTAAAGATATCGCAATAACGCTGTGGTTGTCCATCTGACAGATATTTACACTGAAGAGTAATTTTCCTACCAGAGCCATAAAAGAAAATATCTTGTGACTAAATAAAAATGTAAAGCATAGTCCAGTTTTAGTGGTAATTTCCTTAATTTAGTCACAGTTTAGCCTTGTTTTATTCCTGCTTTGGACTGTGTTAAGTTTTGATTTTGACATTGCTTTGACTTGTGAATACAGGGACTTTCATTTTTCAGTCCCTCCAGGATTTCGCAGGCAAATTTTGTGATTTTGCGGGTGATTTTCTTAAAAGTTGTGCTAAAAGTTGCATTTTTTTTTTGTCTATAATTCACAGGTAAAAAGTATCAGAGGTGATAAAAATACACTGTTACTTGAGCTTTTTCTTAAAAATATTAGCTAGAACTATAAAAAGTAACAAAATCTGTTTTTAAACATATGTGAGGTGGTAATAATCTAATTCAAAATACCTGTATTTGAACAAGCCAAACATACACTTTTTTTTAAAAGATATTGCTGTGTTATTAGGCTGTTTTTTGGGGCTATTACACTGCCGCTGATTCTGATTCTGTTCCACTCAGATCTTCTCTGGTGATTCCTGTTGTGTGCTGTAGAACATCCAGTCATTAAAAAACAGAGGAAGTTTGCTGTGCTATAGGTTTTCAAGAAGGTTATTAGCCTGCAACATTAACGTTTAAAGAACAATGACCTCAAACTTCATTGTTGTCTAAATACGCTGCCCATTCAACTTAGGCAACTATATCACCATGGCAACGCAGATGGGCTTTTCAGAGTGACACCAGACAAAACTAGAAAGTACCGCATTCGTCTCCTCCTTCAGTTCCATCAGTACGCACTGCTGCTGGTGAGCACCTGCGACCTCTGTGCGCTCAAACTCCATGCAATAGCTCTGCGCTGCACCTCCTTGCCATTCTGTTTATGAGTGCACTCGACCTCGACGCCGCACCTCCATCCCCGCGCTGTACCCGACCACAGCACCGCACCTCCGCACCGCACCTCCACGCCGCTTTGTGGCTCAACTCAACCTCCGCCGCACATTACCGGTGCTCTGCTGCTGAGAGAGAGAAACTGCTCTGCTTGGAACAGGGGACAGCCCACAGACAGCGTTAAATGCATCAAAATTAAGTTTTAAAGGAAAATCTCAGCAATAATTGGCAAAGTTGCGGAAAAGATGCGGAGTTTTGACAAAGTTGCAGGATTGCACTGAATTCGCAGGGTTTGCTTGATTTTGCATTAATAGTTTCGATTGCAACATCGCAAAATCCTGGAGGGACTCATTTATGTTTATTTAAGTGAATTTAACTTACGTTGTCAGAAAAGTAGGCCCTATTTTAAAATATTGGAATAATATCATTATCGCAATTTTCAACATAGTTATTGAATTTTTTCCATATGATGCAGCATAAGAGAAACAGTCTCTTGGTTTATTGCCTCTGTCATATCCAGGCTGTGCAAAAAGAGTGATGCCCCAGTCCCACAGCTGTTTCACTCCCAGAGCAGTGCTGTATCTGAACAGGGGCTAAAGCCAGCGACCTCCATCTGTCCGCAGCCATTATGCCTCCCATTACACAGCACATCTTTATTTCCTGGTGGTGCGGCGGTGGAGGCCTGGTGGGGCTCTGATGGAGACACACTCAGGCCTGTCAGGTGTCTGCCCCAGCCCCGCTGCACACACATCCATTTTCATTAGCTCTGTCAAGAGACCCAGCACACGCTCTCTATTGGACTTCCACACATAATTTGTTCCCAATCCAAGGCTGCCCATCAGAATGTGACAGGCCAAATCACAGAGCAGCCCGGGACAGAGATGGAGTGGTGCATGGTCGCCTTTTTGGAAAAGTGCAATGACAAGCAGCAGAAGATGATTCTGTTAAATAATTTTTCATCTGCTGAGATTCATTATTGGCCTAGAAGTGTCACACTGCTCTGTTATACACATTTGTCATCTACTTAGAGAGGGGAAAGGAGAGCAAATACCATTTATTCATCAGTGTTGATGAAAATTAAAACACAGTCAGAGCAGAGAGACGGCTCGACCCAGCGATTCCTCTGATTAAAGAAAATATTCCCTGCCTCTAACATTAAAAGTGAAAAATGATTTCTTCCTGTTTGTTCCTCCTTCACAAAAACATCACTGGTGAAAACAATTATAGCTAATCTTACAACTCCAAAGCAAACAGATCCTCATTATGCGCTCATGTAACCATGAAATCTGACTAATCACAGCACACTGCTGCTGCAAATTCACACATCTGTACAGTAGAGCAGTCCACACTTCTCTTCTCTGTACATGTTAATATGCATCCTGTGCACTGTGCATGTGGTACAGTACAGGCCAGGCTGGAAGGCACATTTTGAGTGTTTTGCCTTGTCAAAAGTAGCACGTTGGTGACCCTGCAGTGGGAACAGTTTCTAAAAAGGCAAAGCAAACTGCATGCTGTGCTGTGGACTCAGTACAGTTTGAAGCAGTATGTCTGTACCTGCAGCCTCTCAATGATTCATTTGTTCCTTATATATAACTTGGCTTTTCCAGACCTTGGTGGATTAACATCATTTCTGACCAACTGTCAGAAATCTGGGGGTAATTTCTGATGATGGTTTTAAAGTCCAAAAACAAATTGACACTGTGGTAAATAGTTTTTTGTTTTTGTTTTTGTTTTGTTTTTTCAGTTATGACTTTTAGTTAAAGTAAAGCCATTTCTTGACTGCCCGGATCTTGAAAAGGCTATTCATGCTTTTATCAGCTCTAGGATTGACTCCTGCATTGCACTTTATGTTACTGCCTATTTCTCAGTCATGCAAAACGCTGCAGACCGATTTTTAAGCTGCACATCCAGACGTCAGCACATCACCCCAGTCTGGCTTCCAGTTTCTTTTAGAGTTGATTTTAAAATTTTATTGTTGAACAATCTTCACCCACCCTATCTAGCTGAGACATTAGCTATTCGCAACCCAAACAGGGCTTTGAGATCTTCAAAGCAACTCCTTTTGGAAGTCCTGAGAGCTAAATGCAAACACTAGAATGATCAGGCCTTCCCTGTGGCCAGGCCCAGGCTCTGGAACAAGCTGCCTCCTGATATGTGCACAATCACAGACTCTTTTTAAATCTAGTCTTAAAATGTATGTATTGAGATGTTTTAACATTTTGTAATGGTGTTCAATATTATAGACTGTAATGTATTTAAAATGTTTATTGTTTTATTAATTTCACTTTCATTTGATTGGAAAACACTTTGGTCACTTTGAGTGTTGTAAAGGGCTATATAAAAAACATTGCTTGTATTTAGATATAGCAATGTAACCCTCTGTTCCACTGGACAGAGCTGAGGTCCTGCTGTTCCACTGGACAGGGCTTTACTGGACAGAGCTGCAGTCTTGTGGTTCCATTGGACAGTGCTTCACTGGACAAAGCTATGGTCCCGTGGTTCCACATGCTGACACATTAGCTCCAGACATTTAGCACACAGCCCTGGGTCCAATGACTGGCTCCACTCGCTCTCCAACATGTGCACTCACACCAATTAATATGGTACTACGTCACATGACCCCCCACCCCCTTCCGACATGGAAATCAGATACAGCCCTGATAATTCCAACAATACACGCCCGCCGGTCCCCCCTGACAGCCGCTTCCAGTCGTGTCACCCGCATATCGACCGCCATCAAATAAAAATAGCTCAATATGAGGCCTGGCGTGCGAGGCACTTATTTCAGAGTTGTTTTTTGGGATAATTTTCAGTGACATTTCTGCTCGGCTGGACGGCGACAGTGGGGAGTGACAGCTGAGTCAAAGGATGACATGCAACAAAGGTCACGAGTAGGGGACTTGTCACGGACTTCAGCCGACTGTCACTCTGCCCTATTCAGACTCACTATAGGCTTCAGTTTGGATCACACTGGCAACTTCCACTGCACTTTTATTATCATTCTCTTCCTGTCTGCTGATTTTGAATTATAATCTTATTTGGCAGCAGTAACTGGTGAGGCTCCATGATCATAGAAGAAGATAAATGGTGACTGAGAAAGAGTTGAGAATGTTGTCAAGTAATAGAAAGGGCAGGTATGCATGGCTGTATGACAATGAAATTGAAGATAAAATAACAAGTTATTGTTGTTGTTAATGATCTTAAAGGGTCTATATTCTGCTTTTACTCATATTTTTGAAACAGTCTTGGTCATCTTTAAAACAGCAGCATGTTGTACATCTTTGAAAAACATGATGTGACTAAAAGAAATTGTTTTTAATAGGTGCTCTAATGATGCCATAAAAAAAACAGGTGAAGACACCAGCAGAGGGCAGAGTGTTGCGGTCTTTTGAACATAATTTAAAGAATAAAAGGAACTTCACTTCCTTAAACTTTTTGTATGATGCCATTTTACCACTAAATGAAAAATGGCTACAAGAAATTGGTGGAAACAATGCACTGTTTTTTTTTTTGTTTGTTTTTTTTGGGGGATAAATGAATGTGAGCAGACTGGATGTAGAGGGCTTGTTGATTGGTCAGTGCTTCCTGGAGTGGGCGGGGTTCGTGGGAGAGGTGGAGGTTTGTGGAGCCAAGTGTTCTGAGACCTCAGTAAGCCCATGACAAAGAATACACATTTACTCAAACAGGCAACAAAACACAACTCCAGGCATATTTTGATGGCGAGTGGAGCCAGTGGTGCAGTGAGTTAAGCGGTTCAAACTTGGCTTGAAGCACATACTGTTGTGTATGGGCAAGACCTTTGAATTAATTGTTATTTAAATCAAACAAGGTCAACAGATAACTTTTTTTTGTCTTGAAATTAAATAACCTCTTTGTTTCTTAGACATCTGAATTGGAGTGGGACATAACATTGTTTTAGTTCAGGATTCACACACTTACCCACATTGCCCACTCAAGTCAAATATGTGGCTTGTTGTGACAGGAAGGACAAAAAGTTGTAAAAGCTGCCAAAAGTCTGTGCGACTGGTTTGCTATGGTGATCCTGAATTTTAAACAAAAACAAACAAACAAACAACAACAACAAAAAATAACGTTTTGTTGGCAAACCGGTCCAGTTTTACTTGAAATAATAGCAGGGAAGGTAACATATCTTTCAGCTGTTCAGTTGCTGGTTGCATATCTTCTACTGATCACACAGTCCACTGTTTCTTCTGTCTATGAAAAGGACTTTTAATTTTCCATTGGCTGGTTCTAATTGTAAAAACCAATAAAATCCACTGTGATATACACTATTTCTGTTTTTCCAGTGTAGCTCATTACCACATCTACTCCTGAAAAACACCTAAACACATCGATAAAATAATTTAAATGCATAGCTCCTGGAAGCTGGCTCCAAAGTCATCAGAGTGGAATTATTAGAGCCTTTGTGAAGAACACCAATTTAAAACTCTGTAAGGTCAGGGAGTTTATTGCTTCCATATCATACAAACAAAACATCACAAAGGCTGTTGACATTGGCTTCTATTTATTCACAATTTTACAACCCATTTCTGCATGGACATGTTAAGGGTATTCAGTAGAGGGTGGGTTAGAAACGAGGCACAAATGTTTTAAACACAATTATGTCTCAGGCTCATAGACGCTAGAACACAGCTTTGATAAGACTGTATCAAAAGTTGTTTAGTTTTTGTTAAACCTATTCTAAAAAGACCCAGGTGGGGACATGGACATGGCTTGGAAATGGTCACCAATAAATAAAAGCAGCAAAGAAAGGTCTATAACAATCCTCAAGAGAACACTGAGAGGATGTAAAGTACTGGGGGCTGACAATTAAGAAGCTAGAGAGCAGGGCCCAGGATGCAGTGCTTTGTTTTTCTATTATCAGTTGTATGTTTTGAGTCACAAGCTAGTGTGCCAGTCCCAAGCCCAGTTAAATAAGGAGGGTTGTGTCAGAGGGCATTTTTTATTTTTTATTTTTTTTTTTTTTATGTGTCCTGATACCGTTCGTTCCTTGACCTTTCTTGGACATTTCCTGTTTAGGGAATCTAACCCAGGTCTCCAGTAAGACAGTCAAGAAACTCACCACCTATAGAGGAACTATTAAGATAATGGACAATTCAGATGCAAAAACAAAACTGTACTTTTAGAGTGAATAAATGAACCAGAGTTTGTTTCCCCCATTAATCCCGACCTTCTGTGTAGGTGTGAATACAAATCCTGGTCGGGACCAAACAATCGGACCGAGACTCATCTCTTCAGGTGGTCTTAGGTTGTTTTCACACGTTAGTGCGCTCTGTGGCGCGGCCTCAGGGTGCACTAGATGCAGTTGTGTTTACTTTTCTGTTAGTTTGGTTTGTGTTCACACGTGTTGTTTACCAGTCGTCCAAAACAGTGCACCATAAGCCACGTGATAACCGTCAGACGACTGATGAACTTGTTTTCATGACAACGGGCCTCAAGTGCTACATTTTAAAGTGTTATGAAGCGCACCTGACCACACCATCACGCACCATCATGCGCCTAATGTGTGGCTTCCCCTCTCTGTGATCTGTCAAACTATTTATAAGGATACATGCAGAGCCTTTGCAGAACAGCGCTCTCAAGAAAAGAGGAATTTTGCTCTGTGTGTTACACTGCAGAACTCAGTGCAGGACGTGGAAAGATTCTCCAACTATGCGCGATGACGGACGGACCACTCAGGTGATACTACTTCATACACAGTGTGTGTTTGGCTGGCACTTCTTATTATGCACGGTGAGAGGAATCGTGTACTGAGCCTACTAATCCAGGTGGGTTTACGTCCCACAAAATGACTGACAGTAATTATCTCTAGCAAAACAACTGGTGGGTTGGCCCAAAGTTGGCAACTTTCACACCACAGACACCGCTCCAGGGTGCGTCGAGAACTTCTGGTGCGCCGCTCTGAGAACTCCTGTTCAGAGCGATCTCAGAGCAGAAAGCTCTTTTATGCCAACCTAAACAGTGCCAGTGTAAAAACGCCCTTAGTCCGCTTCAGCCATGCATATCTGCCAAATAAATTCTGGTACAGTTCGCTTATGATCTGAATATAAATCAGTCTCAGTCAATGTCTGTGTCTTTGCTTTGGTCTGCCCTGTTATTTCTGGCCAATGGGTGCAGTCACACATGTGGGTTTGTTTACATGTTTTAGTACACAAGTGGACAAAAAATAATTAAATGAAGTCTGCATTTGATCCGGACCAAAGAAGCGACCAACACTTTTTCCTGGAGTGAATACACACTTAGAGTGTATGGGTCGGAAACAGGCATGCCTCGCATAAAAAGCACACCTGTTTCAAATAATTAAACAGAAAGATACCCTGTGCCTATGATCCATGTTAGCCTCCCAAATATGATTATAAATAGAACATGACTCATAACCAGGACTAGTGCAAGCAACTGAACTGGAGCTCACAGTGCCATCAGTAACATGGCGATCAGCAGACAGTTAAAAGTGCAGAGTCATGAAACGTGCACTCCAGGTGTGAGCAGAACACAAAAGGTTTCACGTGCACTGTCAGGGTTGCATCACGTTGGCGCAAACACTTTCACAACCAGTGTTCAGTGGGCTGAAAGTCTTCCGGTAGGGGAAAATAATTTGCTGGAGAAATGTACAAGTTCTTACAGCAGAAAAAACAAACATTCAGAGGTTGTCAGTTATGACTCTATTGGACAGTGGGGTCAGTTTTCTTACGGCTAACTTTTGTAAATACACTATTAAATCTCTTTCCAACTCTAAAACTAGAGACAGGCATTCATAAGAAACATTAGCTTTCTTTTAAAAAATTATAGCAAACATTCTTTGAATAATAAAAGAGACATGCTTGAGAAAAGGTCTGTTTCTCCATTACTTGTAAGTAAATGGAAAACATATAAAATTAATAAAAATTCACTATTGTCCAATACATCCAGTCTTTAGTTTTCCATTAGTCCATCACACATTTCACGGGCAAAAGGGGTACAAGTATTTCACAGTATGTCATGAAGGAAATAAAAAACAAAAAAGCAAAAAAACAAAACAAAACAACAACAACAACAAAAAAAAAACACTAAAAGAATATTAAAACATAGACATTGTGACATTCTTTTAAAACACAGCTAAATACAATTATTATGATAAGTTTTCTATCTATGTCTAACATTTTCATATATCACTGCTTCTGGTAGCACTTTTTGAAAATGTCACTTTTTTGTCTCTTTCATAGACATAATTTAAGTCCTGAAGCATTCTGTTGAGTTACAGAGGACACAGAATGTCTTCAGATGGACTTGTCCAGCTCAGGAGAAATTAGAACATCCACAGGTTATGACCAATCATCTCTGCCACAGCTCTACCAGCCAAACTGAACTTTAGCAGCATCAAGAGAAGACAGACGTTGATGTTCCAACAATGACACACCTGTGTGAGGGCCGCTGTTCACTGCTGGGCCCAGAGGTTGACAGAATAAGAGCTGACAGTACTGTCCCGGGATAAGCGAATGTTTGGGCTCCACAGTACTGAGAGCAGGACTCAGAGCAGCCCACAGCATGCAGCAGGCTGTTTGGGCGAGAGCAGCAGCCAGGATTCACTTGTCCTGGGACGCAGTGAGAGACTGGACTATGATGGTGGGTAATGTCAGTGTTTGTTCACATGCAGGCATAAAAGGCACCTTCACGACAAAAGTCTGTTTTTGATGTAGTTGGAGAAAGACAAATTAAATAATATCATTTAAGGGTTGATGGCAAACTATGAGGTTTGAAAGAGTTACATTACCTGAAAGTCAATTTGGACAGAAAGTATTATAATAATCCTCTGAATTTCTAAGAGGATAAAAGCAGAGGAAGTTGCCAGTTATTGCACCCATGACACGGTTGGATCATACTTTCTGAATCTAATTTTCAATGTTTACAATTTAGAACTGTTTGCACAATACCAAAACTGACACTTTGATCCTGTGTTATAGTGAAAACAATCAGAGATACAAGCAGCTGATGAAAACACTGCAGTATGTCTGCCAGGTCTGCGGGGGCGCTGTGATCATTAATGCTATACAGTGATTATACACAAGGGGTGAATAGACCTTTTTCACAAAGTAGTAACTCATCGCATCATCGCATATTTGCCTCTCTGTTGTGACAATAGTGGCTCTGTGCTCACTCGACAAAGGTTAGGCTTTCCAAAATGTTTGAGGATTGTGGATCCTTTTTGCTATCGTTGTGGTCAAGCCCCTGCAAATCATGCTCACATGCTATAGTCATGTCCCGTCTTAAAATCTTAAGGCCCTTTCATATAGGACGCGGCAGGTGCTCTACTCCCCCACTCCGTCGTGACAGCCGCGCAGTTCGTGGCGTGGGGATGGCAACCACACAAACCAGAACGTGTTGTTAGCACGTGGCAGTTGAGGCTAATTTTTAGAAAGGCAATTTATCTTCATATTCTTTTACCATCTCAGTGAAAGTAATGTTCTCTCATAATCACATCTTGATAGTTACACCGCTGTATGCTAGCCTAACTTTCAAATATGACAATAATAAACATCCCATTTCTAACGCTTTGTCTGAACAGACCTTTCAGGCTCTGTGATTGGGCGCACCGAGCTGACGTCACAGCACCCTGCACCCAAGTTGAACTTTTTTTAACGTCAGCGCACTGCTCAGCTTGGCGGCAGTGCTCTAGCGCTATGCTTTTACATACAAATGAAAGGAATTTGCCGCCACATTCGCCGCCCACTGCGTCCTATGTGGGCCTTTACTGGGGAGATATGTTTGGTTCATTATCTAAGGTTGCTGGGAAACAGGGTAAACCTTAAGCTAGCATTGCTTTATTTGGGGGATCACTGCCTTCTGCACCATTGTCTTCTTTGGGGAAAGCTTTTACAGCTTCGCCACCATCACATACACATTGGGTAAGAGACGTCCTTTATCTTGCCAGGCTGGAAATAATAAGATATATGTCAAAAGACTCTTCGGGCAAGTTCAGCATAATGTGAGGCTCTATATATGATCATGTAGGGAAGCTGGACTTCCCTGCCATTCCTAATCCTGAGAGACATATCTTATAGTCATTTTTATCTTATTCACTAATGGTAGACAGAATGGCAAGCTGCACATTACCTGTATTTTTTAGTACTTTTTTTTTTTCCTTAATTTTTCCTCATGGCTTTTCTTGAAAAAAAAAAAGAAACAACAGAATGGCTTTGAAAATAAAGAACCCAACTGGATGTTTTTTATTTTATTTATTTTTTTTTTTATTGGAAACAAACCTTCATGTCTAACAGTTTAGTAACCCACCTGATGTCACATGCTTTCAGATTCACTTTGGTATTTTTAAAGTTTGAACATGCGGATCATTAAACGTATGTTACCAGCTGGCTCAATTCAATTACATCAGTGGTAAACCCAGTGGAACCACAGGGACATGCTGCTGATACAAGCGTTCCTCCCTCTAACATGACTCAGTGAACTCTGCATCCAGCCAAGCTCAATTCAATTGTCTTTCCTCTGAGGCCTGGGGAGAAACAGGGGATTCCCGGAAAACATCTGCAGCACGTTAGTAACAGCACTAGCAACAGCCTGTTTACACAGTTACAACAATAGAAAACAGCTCTACATCAATAAGGTATAACACAGCAGAGTCATGTGACTGTCATAGGGTCAGCTCTGCCCATCAATACACCAAACTCAAACATCACATGGGTCACTAATGACAGCTCAGAGTATGGGTATGAAGAGGAGGAAGTACAAGAGTCATTTTATTAGGAATCCACACTTCAAGGTTCTGGATAACCAGCCTCTGCATATGTTCATTTGTTTAGTGCAGTTTTACACTATAACATGAGCTTTGATGAGCTAAGAAGATAGAGAGGTTCTACTAAATGTTAAAATCAGTTCATATAGGGTCTTAAGATATACATTCCTTCTGAGCAAAAATTATATGACAGGCCCTTTAAGTCATAAGTCAATATAATTTCACTTTATAAGTCAATTCAATTATATTATGTTTCTATATCTCATTATCACGACAACAGCCGCCTCAAAGGGCTTCACAAACAGTTTATTAACCATAGACACACAATCAACACAAACAATAACTACACTAAACTAAACAGACCCAGGACATCCCAGTCTTTAGACCCTCCTTCTCGATAAGAACCCCTCCCCCCCGAAAAAAAAAAAAAAACTTATGGAGACCATATTGAAGGAGAGATCCTCTCCCAGGACGGACAGGCTATAAATGTGTCTAGGACTGTTAAATAAAGTCCATAGGAAGTCAGGGGCAGACAGTGGAGCAGAACAGAGGGACAACAGTGTGTCTAGTCAGAGTCAGGCCTGTCAACAGACTTGCTGGGGCTTGGGCAGGACACACATGGGCCCATTATAATTATAAAATATAAAAACAGGGACCATTTTTGGGTCCCTCTGACTCTGAGGCTCAGGACTTTGCTCTGCAAACTTCTTCAGATTGCCATGTCACAGTTTAAATTATGCCAAAACAACCCAATAATACTATGGCAATAATCCTAAATAATCACAAGCCACATTTGAGCTTTTGAGTGTCTCTTGTACACCTCAGGTTCATCCATTAGGGATTGTGAATGAGACTGTCAGGGCTGTGAAGTGTTCCCACAAGGAGGAAGATCATGAGTGGTACCACAAACTCCAATAACAACTTGTAAACAGGAGCTGCAATTGCACAAACAGAAGTCAAAAAGACTACAATATATTTTCATCACATGCTAGGGCTTTAGTCAAAAATAATCCACAGGGGGCACCCACTGACTGTGTGTACCCATCATAAAGTTATACATTGATGAGTACATCTATGTGTCCCTGCTCATCAGACTTCAAGTAAACTAACACAAACACAGCCTGAGAGTTAAAGCAAACAAAATATGTTTCTACCCTGCTTTTGCCATTTCACCCAAGCATTTTGTCTCCATATGGAAATCCTTGAGAACTCAGCTTGACTAACAATCAAAGCTGACTGTGATGGGATATTGGTGAGAGAAAATTAGACCAGTATCATAGAAAAGTGCAAGGTATACAGTAGCTCCAGAGTAGAGCATCACATAGACCAGACTTTCCTGCAGTTCATGTTATTTCCACAGCCGTCACAGCTCCCGACCTGTTGATTGTGTTTATATCAGGATGACAATGAGACAGAGACAAGAGCGTGTGGAACAGAGGATAAAATTGGAGTGATGCGCGTGCAAGTTAAAAACGTGCAGGCGCATTTTGTACTAGCTGTAGTCAAGAAATGGGGGACTGACTTGCTCCGAAATAAAGTCCATTATAGTAATCCAGCCGGGTGGTAATGAAGGTGTGGATTACAGTTTCAAAGTGTCGCTGTGTCAGAAAGTGCTTAACTTTGGCTAGCTGCCTCAGTTGAAAGAAACTGGACTTGACCACAGATCTGATCTGGTTGTCAAGCTTGAAGTTCAAATCCATTTTAAACCCTAGGTTCAAAACTTCAGGTTTTGCATTATGTTTTAAAGAGCCCAGGTCTACAGGAGAGACACATGTAGTACTGGGTCTAAACTAGGGATGTCAGGATTAACAATTATACAATTATTCGTGATTATAAACGTCACGGTAGGATAACCGTATATTTTAGAAACCACAGTATCTCAGGTAAAGCTCTGGTGCGCCACCTCTTGGAGCCTTCATACCTGAAGTTGCATGATGGTGCTTTTTTTTTTTTTTTTTGGTGCTTAAAGTAAACACAGAGGCTCCTTTACGTCTCAGAGCACTGTAGTCTCTCCCAACTTCATCCATTGTGAGTCAAACTTCCTTTCCTTTTGTCTTCCTCCCTCTTGTACCTCCCGACCGCTCCGTTACGCGTTAAAAATATGCGCGAACTGAGCTAAACTCAAGCAGAAACTAACTGAGATGCTGGGGCGCTGTCCCCTGCTGGGACACTGCATGCGTGGACACTAGTCTGCCAAATAAAAGTTGTGCATGAGGGGAGGGGCTGATGACTCCTGGTGAGGCTGTGCTGTGTAAATGTAACTATGCATATGCTGTTATCTCACTGTTTTTGAAGCCTGTCACCATCAGAAAAAAAATTATCTAAAAAGTATTAGTTGTAGTAAGAGCCATATAAATACATGTCACTAACTGGCTCACAGTTGTTACAGGTTTATAATAGCTAATCAGTAAAATAAAAAAGAAATACAAATATCTTAAGAATGGGTCAGACAGAATGTTGAAAATTGTATAATTGAATATTTCATCTCACAATAATCGTGACACAAAAATTTGACATTGTGACATCCCTTGTCCAAACAGCAGCACCTCAGACTTAGCATCATTAACACAAAAAAAAGTTCAGAGCCATTCAGGCTTTAATGTTATTCAAACAGTTTTGAAGCTGACTGACAGAAAATCCATCCTTCTTTTTGAGAGGAACATAAACTTAGCAGTCATCTGCATAACAATGGAAGACACTGGCAGAAGCACAACTTTCTGGAAGTAGGTAATGAACCATTAAAGGGGATATAATATGCTTTATTTAAACAGCACTGCATGTTTTACAACTTTTAAAAACATCATATAACCGTAAAAGAAAGCTTTTCCAATAATTACTTTACTGCTGCCATAAAGAGAAAGGTGAAGAGACCAGCAGGGGCAGCAGAGTCCAGAGTTGTTATGGCCTTTTGTGCAAAAGCATAGAAAAAGAACCTTTTTATTTCCTTAAACTTTTGAGAGCAGACTGGATGTAAAGGGCTTGTTGATTGGTCAATGATTCCTGGAGTGGGCGTGATTTGTGCGAGAGGCGGAAGCTAGTGAAACCGAGCGTTCTGAGGCCTCAGAAACTTAGCGCCAGAGAATACAGGATTACTCGAACACGCGTGAATGAAACAAAACACAACTCTATTTTTTGATGAGAGAACATTATAAGTAAAAGAGAGGAAAAGTCCAATTTTACAGAATATAGCCACCTTAAACAAGTGAGTGAGATCAGAGCCATCTTTTATCCATTTTCCACATGCAATACTCCTGTGCTGCTTGAAACCCATACAGCTGGTTAAAACGTCTGTGTCTCCTTGTGCATTTGGCCGAAGGGTTAAAGGCACAGAGGCACACGTTCACAGTGCACTCAGATGAGTAGATGTGAATAAAGTGCAGTGGAGTGCATGTCCTTGGTCGGTATTTCTCACAGGGCACAGGCTAATCACTAACAGGCGCGGTGCAGAGGCTCGGGACTTTTATTCATGCAGTTCCTATCCAACAATGACACACCGTGCACTTCCACTTTTATTACAGATAAACACCTCGGCCTGACGCGGTTCATAAAAAGCACTCAGCCTGATGTGGCGGTGGAGGCGCTGAGTGGGCCGCATGTCAGGATGTTAGCACCTCGTTAAAAGTCCAGCGCTACATGGAGTACATGTGTTCGGGGCTATTGTTCAGGGCAGGGCTGTTCTGTGTAACATTACTCCACATTACTTAATAAACACTGGGAACATGTGTAACTTGGCTTTGACGTAGTAACAGAATACTTGTCAATACTTTTGCATCACTTATCGCATGTTGTAATAGGAATTTATTGTGAAGAAATAGCATTGAGGAAGATAATGTATAGCTTTTATTATTAATATGTAAAGATAGATTGCAATGTCATATGGCATGTCAAGGTAGATCCAGGAATCCTATGGTTAATGTCAATGCCTTTTTAAAGATACTGTGTTTATACTTTTTTTTTTTAAGTTTTCTACTGTTATTCTACTCTTTATCTTCCTATCCAGCCATTCCACAAATTCACATACTACGTGCATCACACACAGTGCTTTTTTAGGAAAAACACTTGACTATTTCCCATCTCTACTGTGAAACACCCTTTACTGCAGTGTGGAACCAGACACAACGTTTCTATGCAGCTTGATAAAACTGAATTATTGTCTGATTATAACAGGAGTTTTAAACTGCATGTAAACCTGGGACTCTTGGTCTACCATGTTTTTTTGTGAGGAAAGCTTTTGTCAAACTGCTTTAAGTTTCATTTTGTAAGGTAAAAATGTTACTGTTTATATTTATTAGCAAACTATGATTACTGTATAAATTAACCGTGTTTCTTAGCATTTAGCAAAACAAGTTCTCTGGTGTATATTGAGACAAAAGTGGTTTCCCCATTTCTCAGGAGAAATCAGACTGAAGATGGACTGGAGCATAGATGAATTATGCACTGTATGTTAAAAAAAAAAGGGAAATATTATGCTTTATTTATATTTTTAAATACATCTTGCTTGCCTCTAGAACAGCAGTGTGGTTTACAACCTTTAAAAACTTTGTGACCAAAAGAAAGCATTTTTCATAAGAACTCTACAGAGAAACAGGTGAAGCGACCAGCAGAGGGCAGCAGGGTGCAGCTCTGTTCCACTCTTTTGAACAAAAACAGTGAAAAAAAATCTTAACTTAAAATTTTTGTATTAAAAATGTCTGTGAGGAATCAGAGCTGCACACTGTTTTTTGCATAAATGAATGAGAGCAGACTGAATGTAGAGGGCTTGTTGACTGGAGGCATCAGTGCCAGAGAATACAGGATTACTCAAACAGGCATCAATGAAACAAAACTCTGTCTGTTTATGATGAGGGGACAACATTACAACATGGGAGAAACAGAGAAGTTGATTCTTCATAGTATAGCCTCTCTAAAAGAGTGAAGTAGACCTAAAAGGATGCAAGCGTGTGATTAACTTGAACATGCAGGGTGTCTGTAGGGTCTTAAAAAGTATTAAAAGTTAGTGAAAAAGTAAAAGTAAGTGATTTTATGAGGTTTTAAATTTTGTTATTAAAGTTTAGTCCAAAGAGAGTTCGACTGCCAAAAGTATGCATTAATTAATTAATTTTGTAATATATGTTCACACAAAAATCATAAAAAATAAATAAATAAAAAAGAAAAACATTTAGATTTTATGATAAACAGTGGTTTGAGACACACACACACACATATATATATATATATATTAGGACCAGGAATCGATAAAAAAAAAAAAAAACTAATCTCAAATCGGAAAAAAATTAATCGCGATTAATCACAATTAATCGTATTATGAATTCACATACAAACACAAAATTGTAAATTTAGGACATTTATTTTGAATTAACCTTCACATACTTTCCTGTAAACTTGTGCAATGCAAACAAAACTTGCAAAGAAAATAAATAAATAGTCTCTTTGAGACCTGTAACTCAGACAAAGTTTGCCTAAATAAGGTACAACCAACAAATACACAAAACGTACCTAAAAAATCATGTGTAATCTCTTTTAGAACTTTAACAAAAATAAGTTTAACTTAAAAATAAGTTTCACTCATGTTGCTTTAGCTCGTTCACTTGTTGCATTAGGCTCGTTCCAGATGAACTGTGCCTCGCCTGGATTGTGAACAAGGCGTGAATCATCACAAAGTACAACTGTTTTCTGTTTGCTTGAAGTGGCTTAAAATTGCAGACAAAAACAAAGAAAATAAACTAATTTAATGTATGCACATTATGTATTTGCTGTGCATGCACACGTCTTGTATGCATGGATGTATGCATGCATGTGTCCAATTGTATCTATTAGCAGAAACATTTTGAGCGCATTCCCCTAATGGAAAGAAATGATAAGAGATTGTTGATTACTGTTTTTACACTGTTTGTATAGTACTTATGTGCAGGTGTGTGCCTGCATGTATTACTCACTCTTATTAGATACAATAATTGACGCATATGTGCGCAGATGGCTGGGTGTGTGTTTCCATGCACAAATGAGTAATCAGTTATGTTGTTGTGATTATTATGTATATGTAAAATTACAAAGTTATTGGTGATTATATGGAGAATGGGGGTAGGAGTCTGTAAGTTTGTACTTCATCCTATTCCTTTTGGGCAATATTCCATGAGGGATTATGTTGTTGTTGGTATACTGAAAATATTGAAAATGTATATTTATCTGCCTGAATAAAATCAAATAAATAAACAAATAAATGAATGCACCCATTCACTAAACTTGTAACAATGGCAGCCAAAACATCTCCCCCTTTGTGAAGATTATAAAGAAAAAGCAAGCAAAAAAACATTAGCAATGCACTGACATATGTTTTTTAATAGGACTGAGATAACTGCAGGATTGCACAGGTCTGAGAATAAACTTAGAGCTTGAAGTGTAATGTCTTTAAGTAATCTGGCCTCACAGTCTGGGAGCTCTTTTATTTTATTTTGACAGTCTGTGCTCTGGTAACTATTTCTTGGATCAAATGAAGTCATCTATCAAAACTGGATTGTTAGTATAAATGAAACAGTTGTGGAACATCTGTGGCTCAGTGATGCAGACAGAGAACAGGCCGCGATGAGGATGAGTGAGCCTGAGTGAACATCTCCTCACACTGAGTAAATCATGTCGCTCAGACCTGGACCGAGCTGTACTCCGTAAATTAAAATCCCAGAGAGTGCTGAGTTCAGAGGTCACACAGAGGACTAGACCAACGCTGAGTAGGGTCAGACAGAGGGAAGTGTCTCTCATAAGGAGCCCTTTTGGGGATGTGACATTTTAATTTATAACCAAAAATTTAATGACAAAAGAGAATTATCATTACCACTTTGACTCAGTTCAGGGGTAAATGGTCTGTTCATTGAGCCATAAATCCCCTAAACAGTGTCATTATGTTAAGGAAGATGCCAAAAAACATCTAAATCTAGACAGTGATTGGCAGTGCGTACACAGTAGTGAAATGTAACTAAGAAAAGTGACTTTACTTAAGTACAATTTTCATGTATACTTTATTTTCATGTGTACTTTACTTGAGTAAATTTTACAAGTGGTATTTTTACTTTTACTTTACTACATTTTAAAGCAAGTATCTGTACTTTTTACTCCACTACATTTATGAGTTGGTTTGAAGTACAAAGTATTTTGAGTTTTGGTTTAAAATCATTAGTTTTTGTCATGCTCTCATTGTACACACACAGGACTTACAAAAAAATATATATATATATAAAGTAAAGATGCAGTAAAGTAGTACTCCTTTAGAAACATCAGAATAATAAAGACAGAAGACCTCAGCGACAGATTCAGTCTCTTCTACTGCAACAGTTTGTTCATTTCATCTGCAATCAGCAAAATCACTCACATTTAACTCATTCATGAGCTGTCCAGTCTGTGTGAAATACTTTTACTTTTTTACTTGCAAGTATATTTGAAAGTTAGTATTTTTATACTTTTACTTAAGTAGAAATGTTGAAGTTTTTAATTTTATTTTATTTAACCTTTATTTAACCAGGAAAGGTGATACTTTTACTTTTACTTGAGTACATTTTTGCTTCTTTATCTGTACTTTTACTCAAGTAAAGAAGTCAAGTACTTCCTCCACCACTGGCAGTACATTAGGTTGGATCACTATGGAAGTTTTTCTGCCCAAAGTGGTCTGAAGTGTCCCAGAAAAGTATCATTTTTGAGACCCCTCAACGAGCACTCTGTGGTCACTTTGGTCCTCAAAAGGTGGAGCTACACGCTGCTGCGTGTTGATTGGACAATAGTTAACCCTCACTTGAGTGAAAAGAAGAAGTAAGAGACCACATTAAAAAGAAAATTAAAAGTGTTTTGTCCAGGTAATAAACAGCAACAGCAATACAAAAGGAAAAGTGTAAAATGTGTTACTTTTTGAAAAATAAAACCAGGGTATCGCAACAGTCCTTTCCAGTTTAGCACCATACAGCATGAAACAAAACTGCATGTATAAGAATCTAAAGCCCAATTCACACTGAATCTGTTGCGTGTCCCGTACGACTCCCGCAAAAAATAGACGCAACGCAAGTCAATGCGTGAGTTCACACCGGCTGTGTTGCAGTACGTCTCCGTGTCCAGTGCTCCGTCAGAAATAGGTATCAAGTCTATTTTTGCCAGATGCCAGATCCGTCAGGTATAAAGTTGAACAGAGCAGATCGAGCCAGACAGGAAGTCACACTCGGATCCAGTGAAGAGGATCCGTTAAATTTCAAAATAAAATCGCTTGTGCAGCCTCTCACTCACATCTCTGTAAACATTACGTCTTAACTGAGGACACGGGGTCACAGACGACATTGGACAACATTAAACGTGAGTAAAATTAAAGTATTTATATAAGTAGCATCCTTACCCAGGGTTGAAGTATATATTTCTGTCACTTTTGGGCTTCAACCGTGGTTAAATCGCCAAATAATCTCTAAATGAACAAGAGATTTTTACATGCAGTTCTATTTTTATTTACATTCTTTTGACCCTGCTGTCCCTTTTTCTTTTTTTTTCTTTTTTTTGTCACACTGCATTTATAGTTGAGATTGTATTAAGTATTACTGAAGCTAATACAGCTTTACCTCCAGCCTCACACCGACAAACAGCAGCATTTACTCTCCTCTTTTTATTTAGTACTGGCATTCCCTTCATGTTTTAAAGTCAGCTTTGAACATATTGTATATCTCATTTATTAACACAACTTTTGTCAGTTTTTGTAACAGATGCTGGTCTCTTATACCCAGAATAATGGCAACATGTACCTGTTTTGGGGTTACCTGTCCTGAGCTGACACAGCCTGTACCATACCCCTAGTGAAAATGCACCTCATGTTCCCAAAGTACAGCTCACTGCAGATTCTGCTGCCGACACAGCCCACCAGATTGTCTGAGAGCAGCTAAGACGGTGCTTCTGCGCAGTAATGTCTGACACTATCAGCATGTCGACAGGCTAATCTCCTGAAGGGAGCCGCTCTGATCTGAAGGGCTGACCCACACAAGTGCTATCTGCCAGACAGTTTACAGCTATCACAGGTCTGCTCACTGATGGATGAGAAAATGCGTGTACATAAATGCAGCTGGAACTCAGAGCAATCATGGTGAAAGCTATTAAAATCCTGTTGAATCTGTTTGAATTTAGATTTTTACTCAAATTCCTGAACTACTGCTAAGCTTGACATGATAAGATAACTACTACTACCAGACTACACAACATGAGCACACAGGTGATAAAGCTTAGTGGTGTCACTGTGCTGCTGGGGGGGATGGAAATTGTATCTAAATAAATGAACACACAGCTTTAGTTGCGCTTTGAACAGTTAAGCCTAAAGAATGTGGCGGAGATCATGGAAGTGCTGTGAGATCACACCAGGGCTCTGGGTAACCTCTGGGTGCTGCATGAGGAATCTGCACCACAGACTTATCTGCTGTTCAGGACAAGTGTCACATGCTCAGAAAAGCACTTTATCAGTACCAATTTGTAACTGTTACATTTTATGGGTGCCAAGTTATGCAAAAAGATAAGATGCTAGTAGAACATTTCCCCAACACTGAGTGGATTTTGTTTCACCAGTCTAAGTGAATGAAAGTTAAGACCTCATGATATGATGAGACACTTTGCACAGCGCTTACATGTGATTGTGCTGTAGAATTTGAACACTGATCACACACTACAGAGTCAGACACCCCACATGCCTCTAGATTGGTAAATGTGAAATTGAGGATTTCACATGCAAGTGTGCAAAGCAGGCAGTCAGGCCAGAGCAGTCCAAACTATCTTTCTGGGTGGAAAATCATCTCACCTGAGCAAGAACTCACTAAGCCTGGCCAGCCAGACCCACCCACTTTCTTTGCAAAAGGCGAAGGGTCTCGATCCTCTGCACTAGCCTGGTCAGCCAGCCTCTCCTACTTTCTTTTCAAAAGCAATCCAGTCACAGCAAACCGTTTCCCTTGGTCAGAGCTAATTTAATTACTTCTCTCACCTAATTAATTGCGTTTATGCTTTTCTTCATCATCTATTGGTTCTGCTGAAGTCTGCGTGTTTGTTCCGTCCACTTTGAGTTTTTTTCTTCATCCTGTTTCCATTTCAACAACAATAAAGTCCCGTTGATATCCGATGTAATGACTACATTCAAACAAACTCACTGGCTTCTGCTGCTGTCCCTGTTTAGAAATGAGTAGATAGGTGCTAATAATATGATGTATTCTGGTGTTTCATGGCATGTTTGTTTAGGCTACAGGTCAGTGGTCTGCTGCCTGCATCCCGCCCTTTGTTTCTCTGATTGGTTACTCCGCCTGTGATAGTTCTGCCCATAGAAATAAAACTAAAGCAAAGAGACCAGACACTTCTTTGTATAGAATAGGAAGAGAGTTAGTCTGGCTGGCTAAATAAGGATATAAATGTATTACAGCCATTTATCTGCAGCATGTCTTACAAAAGTGGAAGGAAACCTCTATCAAAAAATAAGCAAGATGGCGCTGGCTAACGCAGAGATAATTTAATAACTTCTCTGAGCTGATTAACAGCGTTTTGTGCTTTCCTTCATCACCTGTTCTGGGTGAGTTCGGTTCTGTGGAAGTCTGCGTTGTTGTTTTGTCCTCTTTGAGGTTTTTTTTCTTCGTCTTGTTTCCATTTTAACAACAGGAAAGTCCTCTTGACAGGTGACGTAATGACCACATTTGAACAAACCTTTCCTCAAGTCTTTCAACAATTGGCTTTTGCTACTGTTTCTGTTCGGAAATAAGTACAGAGCTACTCATAATACAGCATATTCTGGTGTTTTTAATGCAAAAGCAACAACAGTCATTCATGCCCATCTCTACTGCACTGCCATGTTTGTTGTTGATGCTAGTGAGTGACAGGTACAAAGAGCAACAGAGAGACTGGTAATGGTTTAGCCAGATTTAAATCGTTGGGAAAATGTAAAGAAATGAGCAAAAACCTACATTGTATTGAGACAGCAAAGATGATTTCAGAATTTTGTCGATGTATTTTGTACTTGGAAAATGCATAAAGGTAAGGCTTTGACAAAAAAGAAAATAAATAAATAAACGGAAAAATTGTTTACCAACACATATTTCCATACAATAATTGCTAAATTAAATGACACTAAATGAGAAGTCATTTGGGAGCCATAAGGGTCTTTGAAAAGCGTCGGACTGCCCATCACTATCAGAAACATGGATACAAGATGGATCTGCTGTGGGATAAATGACACCAGAGAATGCTTCTGGCCTTCCCCGACCACATGATGTCTTCTGACCAACGAGATGCAGGAACACTATGTGACTTGTATGGTTCAGATAAAGCTTTCTGTTCTTGAAGTTTGCACTGTTACATGTCAGGTTTTAACTAGTTATAAAATCAAAAAGAAGATAGATATTGCTGAGTGTGATTTCTGAGAATGGAGCAGTCAGTAATGTAGAATATAAGTCTTCAGTACTGAGGATTTGAACATTAAATCAACTGCAGTTTTAGGAAAGTAAGTAAGTAAGGAAAGTAAAATCCTTGTTGTGGTTGTTGTATTTTCCCACAGAAGCAGTTCGCTGCATGTTACACGTGTGTTTGGTCATGTGCTGCATTTGTTGACTTTGCAGTGCTAAACGGAAAGATTGCTGGCGGTTCAGATGTGGGCCGGAGGTGGGAGGCCCCTCCTGTCAGCGCCCCCTAGCCCACAGCACATCTCCACAAATGGCTTGTGTCAGTCCAGGGAAGGAACGTGAGACTCTGTTGTGGTTTTGAAATGCAGATCAATGTCAGCCATGAAAGTCCTGGCTGACGGGGTTTGAGGGCCCCGGAATGTAAATGATGCTGACTGTTTTTAACTTGTTCTTAAGTAGACCTAGACCTCTGGAGCTGGGGCAGGTCAGAGGAGCTGAGATGGGGCCAAAGGGAGCGTGAACAGGGGTCAGGATTTTGAGAGGTTTGGAGCGTATGATTTAGGACCAGAGCCTGGTGGCCCCGAGAGAGCCCAGCTGATCGCCCCCTGCAGACACACTAGTCTACATGGTTCTGCAGCATGTGCCATGTAAATATCACCGTCATTTCAGTTTCTCTTTAACACTAACTTTTGGGCTCAAAACTTAAACTGCAATATTAAAAAGAAAGTGCATCTGTTTGAACATAGTTCACCTCACTGAAAACTCAGTAACACTTTAATTTAAGGTCCACCTATTAACCATTAACTAGGAGCTAATTAGCATGCTAGTTAGTGCTTAATAAGCGCCTAATTGGTAATTATAAAGCACCTATTAATTCCTTATTCTGGGTGACTATAGCCTACTACTAATTAACAATAACTAATATTTTCTACTTAATAAACTCATAATTACTGCTCATTGGTTGGAAGTAAGGAAGTTGTCGGACATAAATTATTACCTTCATAGGCTTTTTAGAGTATGAGCATTATTAGGGAATAATGCCACAAAAAGATCATAATTTGTGTCCATTAACTTTCTTACTTTCTACTAATGACAATTATTAGGATTTCATTGAGGGGAAAATGTTACTTGATTGCTAATTAGTTGTATATATGGTGACACAGAATAAGGATTTAATAAGGTGTTTTATAATTACCAATTAAGAGCTTATTAACCACTAACCAGCATGTTAATTAGCACCTACTTAATGGTGAATGGGTGGACTTTAAAATAAAGTGTTACCAAAAACTCAACTAACAGTTTCAGATGATTTTCCGTTTCAGAAGTACTCAAAAGTTAAAGTACAGATAAAGGAGCAAAAATTTACTCAAGTAAAAGTAAAAGTATAATAGTCTTAACTTTCAAATGTACTTGTGAGTAAATAAGTCAAAGTGATTTTGCTGAAAAAAATGTGCTGATTACTAATGAAATGAACAAACTGGTGCAGTAGAAGAGACTGAATCTGTCGCTGAGGTCATCTGTCTTTATTATTCTGATATTTCTAAAGAAGTACTACTTTACTGCATCTGTTATATTTAAGTACTGTGTGTCTATAATGACGACATAGCAAAAACTAATGATTTTAAACCAAAACTCAAAATACTTCAAGCCAATAAAAAAACTAGTGGAGTAAAAAGTACAGATATTTGCTCTAGTAGTCTAGTCTAATGTAATGAAGTAAAAGTAAAAGTATTGCTTGTAAAATTTAATCAAGTAAAGTACAGATACATGAAAATTATACTTAAGGAAACTTTCACTTTGTTAAATTCCACCACTGGATGATGGACTAATGTCTGGCCAAAGTGATGCACATGAACACACACACACACACACACACACACACACACACACACACACACACACACACACACACACATATATATACAGCTGACTGTAGATTTGGGTAACGGGGTGCCCTGACCAGCCGGTCTCAGAGCTGTCAGTCACAGGACACACTGGAGAACATAATGACTGACAGTGATTAGCTAATGTTGAAGGCAGCAGATTTAATGTGTCACTGCCTTCTTTCCCTTTCTATATGTGACTAAAGTTAGCAAATGTCAAACTTTCTATGTCATTTTATATAGCATAAATGGGTCTCCATGGCAACCTGCCTCATCTTGGCCCAGCAAACACAGGTAGGTGGTTCTGCACACAGACAAAGATGAGTTATGACTCACCCTGACTGCTTCGTACAAGGAGCTGTGTTTGCATATTTGTTAAATAAAGGCTAAATTTATCCTTATAAAACACAAGTAAATACAAAAATATGTATATGCATATATACTTATATAATATACTAATATATTTTTATTTAATCATTAATTCCATTAGGGGTGACAGCAGCTCAAAAGGTTAAGCAGGTCGCCTACTAGGGTTAGAGCCAATAACGTCAATACCAATTACTTTTGCTTACAATAAGTGTTTACTCACTGTTGTGTATTATGTGGTTATCAATAATAATATATGTGCTAAACTGCTCATTTTATTACACATAGTTCTTACTTACACACTAGTTTAGTAAATATTATGGGTGTATATATATATTACACTTTTTATTTGTAAAAAATATAAATTTTAGGGCCGGGAATCAATAAAAAAAAACAAAAAACTAATTAATCGCAAATCTGAAAAACTCGTAGTTACTGGTAGTTATTAATTGCAATTAATCGCGATTAATCACATTATGAATTCACGTACAAACACAAAATTGTAAATTTAGAACATTTATTTTGAATTAACCTTCACATACTTTCCTGTAAACTTGTGCAATGCAAACAAAACTTGCAAAGAAAATAAATGAATAGTCTCTTTGAGACCTGTAACTCAGACAAAGTTTGCCTAAATAAGGTACAACCAACAAATACACAAAACTTACCTAAAAAATCATGTGTAATCTCTTTTAGAACTTTGAAGCAGAATTGTCCATTTAGCAATGTGTCTTTTTGGTCACTCATGTTGCTTTAGCTCGTTCACTTGTTGCATTAGGCTCGTTCCAGATGAACTGCGCCTCGCCTGGATTGTGAACGAGAGTGCACGGCCACAATGAGAGGAGGGGAAATACACCTGTACTGAAGTCAGACAGTTTGTGGCTCAGATCACGCACCATCAGCCCGAAATCCACTTCTCGCGTGTGTTGGTTTATCCAGGTCAAAACTGTAACTTTAGTCTGTATTTTTTTTTTAAATAGGCGGGGGAAGAAGGAGAGGAGGGCAGTGAAGTGTCGTGCGTTACGTTTCTGGTCAGCACTAAACTCAGATCCAATCACCTGTCTGTTCACCGCTGACAGGTGGGCGTTTTCCCATCATGCACTGAGCCGTGCAGCCTCCGCAGTTGCTCCTGATGAACTGCGGCGGCTCAGGCGCTGGTCTTGTTTGGATCTCACGGTGACCGTCGCACTTGTGGCATCAGAGCAAGTCAGGAACAAGTCAGACACAAATCTAACTGGTGTGCACTGCGCACAGACCGACACTGATCGAAACTGCACAAGTCTGGCTCATCTCGAACACATCTGATGGATGGAAACAGAAATGTGTCGTCTTCTACACTTGCGCGGTGCATTTCTGCCCCGCTGGAAGACCTGTGACGTGTTGCTGCCTCTGTCAGTGTCGTCGTAATATTTTTGTTGTGATCAAATGAATTGATGCGTCAATTGAAATTAACGTGATTAAATCAATAAATTAACGCGTGTTAACGCAATAATTTTCCCAGTCCTAATACATTTCAATAGTGTAAATATCTTGTCTTGTTCTTGTTAACCCAGTTTTGTGCCTCGCCTCATGTGATTTGTGTCTTGTCACACCCCTAGTAAATATTTATAACTGGTTGCACAAGATTATGGACTGAATTTGAAAATTACTAAACAGCCTTTTGACTTGAGTCCGAGTAATTCATCTGCAGTGCTCTCAGGGCCGTTCAGGATTGGCTTGTAGGTGTTTCTTTTTTTGTTTACCTCTAAAGCACACATCTGCTGCAGACTGCAGCCAGTTTATCTGTTCTGTGCCAGGGCATGTGCCTCGCTCCCCCGCCACTCACTACTGACACAAGCCTGGCATGAGCTTGAGTTCACGTAAGTTTGATAATATTTAACAAATGGACTTTAGATGTTTCACTTTAATCACGTTTGCCATTTAAAACGAGTGGTACAGTCCACTTTATGCCTCTGTACACAGCATGTCGGAGTGTGCAGGGCAAGAGGCGGAGGTAAGCCTCTTTTCCCCAGGTTCATTATGACATACAAAGAAATTTTGAATGTGTTTAATCAAATTTTGGGTAGAACAAGGGAAAAGTATTTTTCTGAAATAATTACAAACTGCAGTAACAAATCACATGCCTGTTTGCTACAGTGAATGGGTTAACAAACCCCCTTGCCTTCAAAACTCATTTCCACATCTAAGTGCAATGAGTTTGCAATGTTTTTAATGACAAGGTTCAGAGTATTAAACATGCTATAAACGCCACAACACAGATAACAACTCTGCAGCCATCCAGACTCAGAGCTGACACACTTCACCTGTCACTGACAAAACACTCCAAGAGATTATCTCCAGTCTGAGTTCATCCACATGCTGCCTTGATGTGTTACCCACTAGATTTCTAAAATCTGTGCTGAGCACCTTGTTACCACAACTTTCTCATTTAGTTCATATCTCACTTCAGTCTGGGACATTTCCAAGGGCCTTGAAAACTGCGGTTATCAAGCCTCTCCTAAAGAAGAGCAGTCTTGATGCCACAGTACTGAACAACTATCGGCCCATATCAAACCTGCCGTTTTTAGGTAAAGTCCTTGAGAAAGTTGTATACCAACAACTTACTGACATTCTCCTGCTAAGGCAGTCTCTGTCTAAGTACTGCTGGACCTGAATGCTGTTTTTGATACAGTTGACCATGTGATCCTGTTACAGAGATTAGAGATCTGGGTAGGCATTTCTGGTACTGCCCTTAAATGGTGTAAATCAGTCAGTCTTGAAGACGGGAAGTACTTTGTTGTAATTGAAACTATGTCTCAAATCAAATGTCCCTGACCTGTGGGATGCCCCAGGGCTCCATCCTGGGACCTCTTTTGTTCAGTTTTGACATGCTCCCTTTGGGCCAATTAATAAGCAGCAATAACATATCCTACCACAATTATGCAGATCACACTCAGATTTACATCTCACTGACAGCAGGTGAATATGGACCTGTGGATTCACTCTGTCACTGCATCCAACAGATCAATGAGTGGATGAGAAACAACTTTCTCCAGCTAAACACAGACACGACTGAAATAATCATCTTTGGCCCACAGAAACAAAGAAAAAGTGTCCATAATTACCTTGAGTCTCTTTGCCTAAAGCTTACAAGTCAGGTTAGAAATCAGGGGTAATTATGGAGTACAATTTGAGCTTTAACAGACACATTACATGTATAATGTCATGAGCATTTTATCATCTCTAAAACATTGCCAGAATCAAAGGTATACTGTCTAAACCAGACCTAGAGAGACTTATTCACGCGTTTATCTCCAGCAGGTTAGACTACTGTAACAGTCTGCTCACTGGACTCACTAAACCAGGTGTAAGACAGCTGCAGTACATCCAGAACGCTGCTGCTCGGGTCCTGACTAAAACCAGGAAGTACGACCATATTAGTCCTGTCCTCAGGTCTCTGCACTGGCTTCCTGTTGCTCAGAGAATAGACTTTAAAACATCTCTGCTTGTGTACAAGTCTCTCCATGGCTTAGCACCAAGTACATCTCTGACCTGTTGGTCCCATATGAACCATCTCGGACTCTGAGAACCTCAGGGACAGGTCTCTGCTGGTGCCCAGAGTCAGGACTAAACTCGGTGAAGCAGTGTTTCAGTTTTATGCAGCTAAACTCTGGAACTGTCTTCCTGATGATAGTAGACAGGCCTCTACTCTGACAATGTTCAAGTCCAGACTTAAAACTGTTCTTTTTAGCTCTGTGTATGATGACTGAAAATATTGTATCTGCACTCTTTATTTGTCATTCTTATCTATGTACTTTTACCTTGTCCTTTTTTCTGTAAAGCAATTTGAATTTGACTTTGTATGGATTGTGCAATACAAATAAACTTGCCTTGCCTTGGCAAGTTTATTACAAATATTGAACTGTTTAATGTTAGAAGAAAGCTTCACGACCAACCTCACTCACTAGGTTACACACCTGAGTGCTCGCTACTTAGCTTGAGGCGGGGTACACTCTACGGGGTACGCCCTGGGACAGCTAGTCATTGTCTAGAGTCTAGACAATGACTAGTTGTCCCAGGGCTAACTCAGAGACAGATTATGTTACTTTTAATATTCAACAACTGTATAACAAAGACTTTTTTTGTTATATAACGCAATACATTCCCTATGGCATTTACAAATTTTAATGCTGTGGTAAAATGGAATGAGTCACTAAAACCCTTAAGCGGCACAGCTTTAATCACAAAGGGATTCATTCATGAACCATTCTTACGTGCAAATTTGTGCCTCCTACTGTAAGTCCTACTTAGGAGGATTTTTTTGGCATTCACCATTTTTTCCTTAACTGAAAAATGTACTTCTGGAAAAATAAATTACAAGAACAGGTGGGAGAACTCTTAAACACTGAAATTTGGCAGTTTTAGAAAATTATCAAACTCACAATGGAACAAAAAAATATTTTCAGTTTGACTGTAAATTGGATATTTTTACAAACAATTCCTTAAAAATACTTACTTCATAGAATAACACTGAGCAGTGGGGATATAGACCTGATATAAGCCTGAAACAGAAACTGGTATGCTGCTCTTTGACCTTAGCTGACCCCATCTGTGCTCCTGTCCCGACCTGTTGGCCCACCTCCTATGGACTTCCCGAACCCCTACCTCACCCCCCACTCCCCTGTCTGGATGAAGCCCACCTGCTGCATCCTCACAGACCTGAACTATGATCCTATAGATGAGCTAATGGACTAACAGTCCTAGACACATTTTGCCTGTCCGTCCTAGGAGAGGAGCTCTCCTTCAATATGGTTTCCATAAGGTTTGTTCTTTTTTTACCCACAGCTGTTTTTTTAGGAGTTTTTCCTTACCCAGAAGGAGGGTCTAAGGACAGGGGATGTTCTGGGTCTGTTTAGTTTAAAGCAGTTATTGTTTGATTGAGTGTTCATGTTTGATTAACCACTTGACGTGACTCTTGTTGTGATACTGTAAAAAATAATAATAAATAGAATTGAACTGAATTAAGCAGTGACTAGTCCTTGCATATGCCCCCTTCACCCTCATTACCAGGATGTACTTGTCTATGTGCAGTCACTGGAGTTGCTAGATGAGAAGAATCTGGCCGCTTTAGAACATCTCATGAATCTGACATAGTGTTCTCTTGAGCAGTTTTTAGAGGGTGTACTTAAGTAACTTTCTTTAGAGAACTTTCGTGAAATGAGGCCCAATGCCCTCCTCAGTCAGTAACAGCAGCTCTCTCTCATTTGGGGGAGAGACACTGAGAACAGCTCAGGTCCCTGCAGTTGCTCCCTGTGATCCTGCTGCTGCTCTTGGCCGTTAGCACAGCTCTTTGATCTGACGGAGCGTAATGAGCTTGTTTCATTTGTTAAGACAACAGTTTCTCTCCCGGTTCTGTTACGACAGTGCGTCTGTGCCTTTTATCAGCTTTCACTACAAGCCTATTTCAAGCCTCTAATGGCCCTGTTTGCCAATTAGGCCACAATTTAGTTCATCAAAGAAATATCCCAGAATTGCTCTTGTCATGCATTGTTTATTTCAAACAGTGTTCATTTGAGTTGCACGTTTTGCAAATGAAAGTGAGAAAAATGAAAGAGTCGCTTAGCTGAGGGCGCTCCGGTTTTTTGATGGGGCAGGGGAGTGGAGAGTTAGTTCAGATTGAGACACAAAATGCAGTTTTAGCAAAATGGAAATTCAATGCACTTTACTGGATTCAGTAAACTTGTGGATATTATTGCAATAATGCCGTAATCTAGGATTCAGTTTTCAAATGTCTTTAACTTTTGATTGTTCAGACAAGAACATTTCAGCACTAATTTAGAACGATGTAACCTTCCTAACTTTATTAACTGCTTCAGAATCTTGTGATGGTTAAATGAGTTGTTGCAGGGTGAATAAAGCCTGTACCTCCTTCTGGCATATTGTGGTCAAAAAAACAGCTTCAAAAATACAGAATCGTGCAAATTGTGATACAAGCATGAAATTTGGTACAGTGGTGGAGAATCTGTTTTGACCAAGATGGCAGCCATTTTTCAAGATAGCATCCATTGGGACCTGTAAAAATGTAATTTTTTTTTACCAAGATTTACCAATCTTCACGATATTGGTGTTGCCTATGGATTGCTGTAGGGTATTGTCTACCACCGTTTTTAATTTTCTGGCACCACCAGGCCACATTGGTGACATTTGCTGCTGTGGAACTCATAGGAATGGGGTTTAGTTTCATCAAAAGAGTTGCTGAAACTAAACCCCGTTTTGGGAGGGGAGTTCCTTCACTATTATATGTAGATTGGCAAATCACAATTGGCAATGTAGATGGCCACCATCTTGGATTTTTGTGTGGCAAATAGGGCAAAACTGATTGGTATCTAAATCTCTACCATGGTACCAAATTTCACTCTTGAATCACAATTTGCAATTTTTTTCCATTATATGCCCCGCTCTATTGTTGATTCTTGATCTTAGGTGGTTGTGGCAGAGCTCTGAGTGAATTATTACTAACTCAACTGAATTAGTTGCAGTCTCCTTTGTATTTTTTTTATTGTTATTACTTGCTATCTTGCTTGAGTGATTCAACTCAAGATGTTTAATGTTAATATAAGAGATTATCATGACTGTGTCCTGTTTTGCTTGTTTATTTATTACATCAAACAACAGTTATGGTTGGTTCAGTAATATTCATCTGAATGATTATTGAATAACAGTCCCACTTCACTTGAGCAGCTGAGGGAGTGAACACTGTAGGTTTAAGTGACCAGATTGGTAAAAGACAAATGGTTGTAAATAGTTTGAGCTGAACTTTGTGAACACAGCTTGTCTGGAGCTTCAGATGGAAGTGATTCTCTTGTTATGCAGTAAAGCTGGACTTCACAGTGTGCCTTCTGTGAATTATTAATGTACAGTGGGCTAACTGCTGGCCTAAATCTGAATTCTGCTTCCTGTGCGTGCACATCTGAATATTAATACAACACCACTTCTGCAAGGACATGAAGTTTTTCTTCTCTCACCATAATGAGCCAACAAAGCCAGTGTCATCGGAGGCGGCTGGAGGAGCTAAGGGTCACCATAAACAACAGAAGCACGACTTTACGAGCCCCTGGAGATGAATGAGAAGGGATTCTTGTTAGGGAACATATGTTTGTCTTACATCCCTGGTGGAAAGGTCACAGAGAGACAGAGTAATGGCTGCGGCGAATTCATGCCTTTGCATGTTCATCTGCGTCACCATCTATTAGCTGTAGATGAGCATCCGGGACCCCCACATCAGTTATGAAGCTGGAATTATGCACTGAGTTATGCGCTGTAGTGTTATGTCTTTCCTGGGGCTAATGAACACATCAGTTTGTGGTGGAACAGCCTAACCAGAGCCATATTTAAAGATATTATTGAGCATTTGGACAGCATTTCAGCACCAAGGCACTATCCAGCATCTTTTATAGGCTCGTTGTCACCATTAGGTGCACCCGCTGCAGCAGGAACCATGCTTTCTAAATGGATATTAATTATTATACAATCTTTCAGTGGGGTCCAGTAAAGAGAATTGGCAGTTTTTTGGCAGAACTCACATTGAGTGGTTTGCAATTCATAATAGACTGATTTTTATTTTTATTTTTTTCTTTCTTTCTGTAGAACAAGAATGTTGGTTAATTAGAAAAGAGAATTTAGCATTTGGGGTAATATAACTTTGTAACAATATTGTTTTGGGAGGGGAGTGAATACAGTAAATGAAAGAGTGAATCACTAGAGATGAATTTGAAAAAAGAACACTAAACCATCAAGTCTGAGCTCGTGTTTTTGTGCTTTACAGCCACACATTCGATTCCGTCCCATTTTATTAGAGTCCACTTTTGTGTTGAAGAATGACAGAGTGCTAAGTGTCAGGAAATTGCATGCTTTGACAAAACAGTGACTCATCAGAGAGTGAGAGCTCAAAATGTTGTTGTTGGCCGAGTCGCAGCAGAGCCAAGTCAATACCTAAGGCCAAAGGTTCAGAGGCAGCAGTGCAGCCCTCAGTCAGCAGGCTGCCTTCAAGAGAAACCTATACCGTTCTTCTCTGTGAGGTTTACATAAGTCCTGTTTGCAGGGTTTCCTCGGTGTCTTAAAAAGGCTAAAGAAGTCTTGAATTGTAAAGTCTGAAGGTCTTAAAACTGCATGCTTATGAAAAGGTCTTATTTTTCTTGAACAATGGTCTTAAATTAAACTTAAATTAAACTTATTGAAGCCTGCAGAAAGATTGTGTTTGTATGATACCAGGCCAGCCCTAGCTCTGTTGGCACCCTAGGCAAAATTTACACCACAACACCACAAAAAAAAAAAAAAAAAAGTAGGCTACATTTGTTAAGGCTTTACTACAAAATAACATACATTTTCCCTGAATGGTGCCACATGTATTTTGTAGTAGGTTTTTATAAAGTATAATAGAAGGCAGGGAGGTCTGGGGGCCATCCTCCAGGAAAATGTGAACAAAACAGATGTAATTTCCTGTAATCTTTCCTTTTTTGGTGATCAAATATGATTTTCAGCAGCTACTACACTGTCGTAAAAAAGACTTCTCATCAAGTTTCGACTCCCACATTTTAAACATGAGTTGCTTCTCTAAACAGACCGGCGCATAGTGTGATTTAGCTTTATTGTTTTTATGTTTTTTATACATTCCTTATGACTAGTGTTAAAATCATCTTTGGTTCCCCAGTGGAGCCCCCAGCTCTGCTTGGCCCTGCAGCACAGGGTCACAGAGTCTTCAGTCTCATCACTGAGACTGGACAGAGGCTCCAGAGAACACTACAGTCTACAGAAGCTTTTGTCAGGACGCCTGGACTTATGTTTTATGTTGTTTTTATACCACAGCTAAAATATTGTAAAAAAGGCATTGCATACCGCTGCGGTAACATGCTTTCTGGATCATGTCTTTCATGACTGCACGTATTATTTCACAAGCTGTGATCATATCTCCACAAGTAAGAGTTCCATTGTCATCAAACAAAAAGTGATTTAAACAAGGTTGACAAGTGTAGAATACATCTATAGACTCAAAACTCTCCCCAGTGTCCACAATTTCTGGATATATACTGTTATTGATCAGGCTCAGCGCCTTTAGCAATTGCTGTGAACATCATGTGACAGCACTGTAAAGGGGTATCCGTCCACTCTTATGAATATGAGTATGAGTACATGCACATGGTAACAGAGGTAGATACAGATAGGCAAGAGCCTGCACGACAAGCGTGAATCTGGCACAGTGAAACAGTTCTAGACAAAGACCTCACATATCTCTTGATGTGAGTGACCGACTGAAAGTATTACATCAGAGAGTGGCACAGACTGAGGCCGTGACATCTCAGCCCAGACTGTGGAGGAGACTGGACACCATCGGGGGTCAGACTGGTGAACTGTTACTGGACTGACCATGAAGCAAAGTCACTCCATCAACCGGATGTACGCCAGTGACGCTGAGGTCCAGAAAATGATTGACTGATTATGATCCGGACAAAATTAACTGAAGATCAGCTTAAATAGATTAAAAATTGTTTGCCCCCCTCACCTTCTCCCTATATCTCCTCCCTTGGTTTGGGAGGTCAGCTCAACAGCTGGGTCTTCTTATCTCTCCCTGTGCACTGCCATATCTCCCTTCAAGAACAAGCCACAGAACTGAACTTGTAAACATCTGAGTCGTGGCTCCAATTTCTCAAAACATAAGCTCAGACTCTTACTGCATCATACACACCCCTCCCCATCCCAGCCCCCCTCCATCCGTCTGCTCTTCTCCTTTTTTTTCCCTCTCTCCCTCACCCAAGTCCAAACGAAAATTCCATGTGACCACGTGTACTGTGTCTTGTTATGTTATATTACTGTTGTGTTTGTGGATGTATGCCTTTGCAAAACTGTATTTAACTTTCTGGAGAGCGTGTGGCGGCGCTGACAATAGCTGCGGCCCGGAGGCTTGCTCCAAACAGAATTTTGCCATACTTTTTTGTGCATGTGACAATAAACTTATCTATCTATCTGAGTGGCTGGCGTGAAGATGCTACCACGCAATCATTGCATGTCAAGTCCTTAAAAGGTTTTATGTTTGCATAGATAAGTGTGTCATTAAAGTTCTGTGTTAAATAGCTGCTAAGGGTCAAGGAAACTTAAGACACATTGGTTTATCTTGGGTATCTTCACAACAAATGTATCAGGGCAACCACCTTTGTCTTTTTTTTTAATCACTTGCATAATTGTGAATGAGTAGGGGCTACGGATGGAAATTAGCTCTGAGCTATAATCCAGTGTATTTACAGCACTAGCCGTTCATTAATACACGTGGTCGCATTCAAATAAATAAATAAAAAATAAATATTCATTATAGCATAAAGATCACAGATGATAGATACACAGATACTTTTTCATGACACCAGGGTGGTTTCTAATGTACTAACAGAGCCATTTCTAGACGCCATAGGGGACCTAGGCAAGAGAGACAACTCACCTCAAACAAAAAACATGGTAATAAGGGGAATTTGATGAAAAGATTTTACAAACCATTAATATAAGCTCCCCTTTTACTTTGTATCCTGAATTGTGACCTATATGGATAACAGACAGGGGAGTGTGTGGGACAGTATAAGGCGGGGGGGGGGGCAGGTGTCCTCCACCAGGAAACTCTGAACAAAACATATATGATTTCCTGTTTTTATGGTGCATTTTTGGTGGTAAATAATATTTTAGGTTGGCTACAATTTATGGTTTGACTTGACTCACCAGATGGTACGGAGGACCGTGAGCGCCATGCGAAAAGGAATAATGCTTTTATTAAAAGAGTTTTTAAAAGAGCCTTTAATAAAAGGATTACTAAATGCTTTTATTAAAATAGTTTTTTTCAAAGTTTATTTAATAAAGAGATTACTAAATACTTTTATTAAAAGAGTTTTTAAAGAGCATTTAATAAATAGATTACTAAATGGTTTTATTAAAAGAGTGTTTGAAAGAGCATTTAATAATTGGATTACTAAATGCTTTTATTAAAAGAGTTTTTAAAAGAGCCTTTAATAAACAGATTACTAAATGGTTTTATTAAATGAGTTTTTAACAGAGGATTTAATAAATGGATTACTTAATGGTTTTAATAAAAGAAGGATTAATAGTGTTATTCATTAATCCATTTAGGAAACTGATTTCTAAATGTATTTATTTTGCAAAACATATTAGCTTCTCCGATTAGCTTCTCCTTTTAGCTTTTCCATGGCGTTCCTGGTCCTCCTGGCTAAAGTTAAATAAAATAAAATGCAAAGCGATGTAACAAGCTCTGTGACTGGTCAGAGCTACTTGCGCTCTGATTGGCCAGAAAATTCGAAGGTTCTATCAAATATGTTGATAATATAAGCACGTTTTCATTTCAGATTATCTTTATTGTAACCAACTATATAATTATTCATAAAACCGGTTAAAATGAGCTACGTGCCCATAGCAAAGTAAAGTTGTGACTTATAATCACGTCTTCGTCTGTCATAAAGGGTTATGTGCTAACTACTTCCGCATTCGGGTTTTAGCATTTGTCTGTTAAATATTTCACTAATCGCGGAGGCGGGATATTGTTGTGTCAATTAACTAAAGCCGTCACCCGGCGCACTTTATTTCAGCGGATATAAAGCACACAGCAAGTTAAATTATGTGATACTCAATCACAAACAACACAACTGCCCATTTTAGCACAGTCTTAATTTATTATACACCTATTAAGGCACTTTGACGTATTTATTCATTTCTACACTCCGAGGCTACAACCGTTGTTTTGAAGCCGCTTTCACAGCTCTTCTGTGGCATTTTCAGATGTTTTTGTGCACACTGTGGCTGCTTTTGGTCGCATACTTTAGTAAAATGTTCCTGTGTGCTTTTTATCCACTTAAATAAAGTGCGCCGGGTGACGGCTTTAGTTAATTGACCATTTATTTATCCATTTATTAAATCCTATTTTAAAAACTCATTTAATAAAACTATTTAGTAATCCGTTTATTAAAGGCTCTTTTAAAAACTCTTTTAATAAAAGCATTTAGTAATCCAATTATTAAATGCTCTTTTAAACACTATTTTTTTAAATAAAACCATTTAGTAATCCAATTATTAAATGCTCTTTTAAACACTCTTTTAATAAAACCATTTAGTAATCCATTTATTAAAGGCTCTTTTAAAAAACTCTTTTAATAAAAGCATTATTCCTTTTCGCGTGGTGCTCATGGTCCTCCATAAGATGGGGCCCTTTTAGGAGAATTGTGAGGCAACATCACTTCAGTGGTTTGTTTTTTGCCGCTGAAACAGCTTGTTCACTATTGTACAGAAAAGTGACCATCCTTGGGGGCCCAATCAGCTCTGGGCCATAGGCAATTCCCTACCTTGCATGTTCTATTGTGACGGCTCTGTGTACTCCACTTCATAAATGTGACTCGCCAGGATTCACAGAAAGGTTATGTAAAAAAATACATATTCAAGCACTTTGTGCTTATGTTTGTGGGCGACACTGTTGCCCACAAACATATACACATGCATATGCACAACATGCTTTTTTCTACTTGCATAAAAAAATACTTAATTTGATTTAATTTTCCTTTTTTCAATTGTCAGTCTATTTGAAAAACTGTTTTTTGTTTTTTTGTTTTTTTTTTTTAGACCTAAGGCTAATTACTCCCACTCCATTTGTTACACTGATGTATGATTTTCTATTTAATTCTTTATATCTAAAGTATATTATGGTTGTTGAGTTTAGATTCTGTCTCCCCTCCTCCACGGTGCAGGGGTGCTGGGATCAGCTCTAAATCCAGTGTAATCTCCTGAAGCCGCTGGGCTCTGCAGTGGGCCCTGAGCAGGAGATGGTGCGTTATGACCGGCCTTTCATCTGGAAACAAGATCGCATCAGACCAACCTTCTACAGCCGCTGCGCAATCACTAATTCTGGACACATCCGCAGTGCCGAGCTTCAGAACCCGAGCTTATATAACTTTCTTTGAGCCACGCTTCCATCCAGGGCTTCTGTGACATGTTTACATCCCACATTCAGACACAAAGGCACTGCTGTTTTGGATGCTGGCTTTCCTGAGGGCTACACACTGTCACGGAGCATCTATGCAATGTTATAGAGGTATGGCAGCATATTCCAGACACTCAAATTGCTCAAAATGACATGAAAAGTCACACCAGCAAAATCAATAACACGCAAACAAAAACTGAAACAACCACAAATTCGGAAACACACACACAAGTTTGGAAACACTCTCACAAATACAGAAACATGCACAAAATTACGAAAACACGCACGCAAATTCTGAAAAAGACCTCCCTTTTGTTTGAACACAATCAAGCACAAAGGTCCTTCAATTTCTGTAATCTCATTTGCTGTAGTGTTTTAGTTTTTGCTGTAGTGTTCCCAAATTTGTTTGCGTTTTTTACAAATTTGTGTGCGTGTTTTTGAATTCGTGTGCATGATTCTGAATTTATCTCTGTTTTCAAAATTGCGTGTGTTTTCAAATTTGTGTGTGTTTTTAACATTTTTGGCGTTTGTGTGTGATCCTGAAGTTGTGTGTGCATTTTCAAATTGTGTGTGTGTGATTCTGAATTTGTGTGTATGTTTTCAAAAGTGTGTGCATTTTTAAATTTGGGTGTGTTTACAAATTTCTGCTCGCTTACAAGTTTGTGTGTTTTGAATCTGTGTGCATGTTTCTGAATTTGTGCGTGTGTTTTTGAATTTCTCTGCGTGTTTTTGAGTTTGCATGCATGATCCTGAATTTGTGTGCATGTTTTCAAAATCGTGTGAATTTTCAAATTTGTGTGCATGATTTATAATTTGTTTGCATGTTATTGAATTTGTGTGCGTGTTTTCAAAATTATGTGCGTTTTCAAAGTTGTGAGCGTGATTTTAAATGTTTACGTGTTTCTGAATTTATCTGCATGTTTTCAAATTTGTGTGTGTTTCAGTTTTTGTTTGCATGTTTTTAATTTTGTTGATGTGACTAGCTAGGTAGTTCTCAAACTGTTCACACCAGGTATCACCTCAGAAAATATTTGAGCAACTGATATCAAGTATGAGCAGGACTTTAAACTGTACACAACACATCTGAATGAAACCAGTTAGAAATGTTGTTTTTACCTCTGTTAGGTTGTATTTATGAATAAATAGCTCTTAAATAAACTGTTAAAATGGAAAAATGCTAACGTTAGCTTACCTTAGCCTGTAGTGGTGACAGCTTCCCCTCTTAAGGCACAGAGCTGCAATGATCCAGTCTGTTTTATTCATTAAAGTGATAATGCAAGTTAAATATCACACGTATGATTATTATTTATCTATAAATAACTAAAATATTGCTAAAGTCTGGTTGGGCTTTATCACAGAAGCCCTATTAGCAAAGCTCGCCAAACTTTTTTTTACACAGACACCAGAATCACTTGATCAACAGCGAGTTAAAAATTGTGAGCGAGTGTCCGAATCATTCACAAAATGAGTGCACTATAGGCTGCTATATAGTGCTGGACTATATAGGGTTTGAAGGGTTAGGGATGACATTCGGACACAGCCACTGTGTTTCAGTGGCCACATACCACTTCCTGTATCCAATATGCACTGCTGAATCATGTCCACTACTAATCAGTCTTTGCCAGTCATATAACAAATGCGTCCCCCACCACCGTATTGTTGTCTATAAATACTCAAATCACCCACAGTTTATTTACAGAAGGCCAGTTTCAGTGGAGTTGAGCAAACCTTTTCACCACAACCTTTTCTTCACACATACACTAGCATCACATGATTAAAAACAATGGAAAAAGTGTGCACTAGTGCTGCAGTAAACATTAAGTGGGAGGTCAGGGACTAAGGCCTTGTCCACTTGGAGACGGGCTTAGCCGTATCTGCAAAGGCTTTTTTTTTTATCTTATAGGCATTTCATCCACACAGATCCAGCGTTCTGGGAGGTCAAATACAAACATTTTTGAAACCGGGTCCCAGAGTGGTACGAAGAAGAAGGTCAAAATGCTGTATACATGTTTCTGCGATTACAGCCCATATGCATTTTTTCTGCATCAATAATGCAATAGCATTGTTGATTGAATGGGGCGGCAGTAGCTCAGTTGGTAGAGCCGCTTGTCCAATAGCCAGAAGGTTGGTGGTTCAAACCCCACTCCCACTGTTGCATACTGTCATTGTGTCCTTGGGCAAGACCCTTAACCCACCTTGCCACTGGTGTATGAGTGTGAATGGGTGAATGGTTCCTTGATGTAAAGCGCTTTGAGTACCCATGAAGGTAGAAAAGCACTATATAAATGTGACCTTTTAATAGCCCCACCTCTCCCTTAATCCACATGTGCTAAACTCCGTCAATAACAACAATGTTGTCCTATATCGCACAAGTTTTCTGCGCATACCCCGTGTGTTCTTGTCTGTCTTTGGTGTGTTTCCGTGTCAGCATTACAGCACCACTAACAGGCCTGGCATATGTATCATAGTGTTTTTAGTGGTTTTGTGTGGACTCTTGTGGAGACACATTTTCCAAGATGGTGCCATGTTTATGGAAAATGTTTTTGAAACAATAATGCGTGTGGATATAGCCTACGTCAGTGATTTAGGGCTTTCAGAACTAGTCAATATTATATGCTAAACATACATACTTCTCTTACTTCCTAAAAAGGTGCTAATACCCATGGTACAGCCATCTGATGTCACCTGGCATTAACCAATACTGTCATATTTTAACATAGACAAAACCTTGATGACTTTATTTTATTAAGCTTGTATCATATCTTTTTTTTTTTTTTTTTTTTTTTAATGGCATGGCAGTCTCTTCGTCAAAAACAAAAACTTGCTCTCCCAAAAAGTAAAATGGTCTAAAGCTGATTGGAGATTACAGCTGCATCCTGAGTCCCTGTGAGGCAGCTACAGCACTGGGCTATGGCCATTTTAAACCATCTTCCACACCCTTTGCACAGTGAGTTTCAACTGCTCCCATCTGGACAGAGATGCTTAGTTCCAAGCTTTAAAAACAGCTTCCTCCCAGCAGCAGCAGCAGTCTCTCTGGTGAATGAGCTGTAACTATTGCACCTTTAACTGTTTCTGGAGGCTTTTTGTTTTATTTTATTTTATTTTTAATTTGCTCATTTTTAACTTGTTGGTTTTGCTTATTCCTCCTTTAGTCATTGTTCTATTGGCTTTTGTTGTTGATGTGATACCTTCACATTTCTGAACAACACTTTGGAGAACTTTGATCTATTTTTTTCTGGGAGCCTGAACTCTACCTGCAAACACATTTTACCTATAGGGTTACACTCAGGTTCTTATAACAATAAAGTTATAAAGTCAATGTTCCTTCATTGCATAACTTTGCTGTTCATGTCCGGATGATGTGGAGGATTGGAGGAATGGATAAGTACAATCATTTCATATTAAGCAGGAAGCTAAAACAGTGGTCACAGTCACGATACAGCTGAACAGAAAGCTCCATAGGACAGGCACAAGAGGAGTTTTTCTGAAAAAAAAAAAAAAAACATAGCGACCCTGTCAGCGTCTCTAACCTCCATTTTTCTTCTGTCCATCACCTTACCAAGCCTGACAGGACTGAGACAGCCTCTGCTCTGGACTGTCCTTAATATTCATAGTTCTATCAAATTGTTTCCTTATCACATTAGTGACCCCTGACCCTCCTGTGGTGTACCGTCATGTCCAAATGAACATTAGTGTCCAGTTTGACTCAGATGTGTCGATAGTGTGACCTTGGAGGACAACATGTCTTCAGAGGTCACTGACCTTGACTCTGGAACCAGACTGTCACCTCAGCCAACGACAGAATATGAAGGAATATGAATGAGATTTTTTTATATGATTACATCTGCGTTCCACGTGGTGAAACAACAATGTCTAAGACTTCAACTATGTAGACTTTTAAGCTGAATATTGTCATAAAAATGGAATAAATATTCAGATTCCTCAGGGACTTTAGTGTCCTGATGTCCTCTGTGTGCCCTTGCCCTTGGACAATCAGCATTTAAAGGGGAACAATGCAACTTTGCTTTTTATAAACAGTTTCTGTGTGCCTAAACTAAAAAAGTTATTGGAGGGTGAATAAAGCCCCCTACACCTCTCCCTGGCGTATGTTGGTAAAAACCAACCTTGCCATAACAACAAGCCAGTGAGGGCTTTATTTTTATTTATTTATTTGTTATCCATCATTGCAGAGCAACCAAAAGGCAGAGTAAACTTTTGTACAGATACAAGGAGGACAAAATGAGAGTCCAAGCAAGGGGTAACACAGGGGTCAAACTGGACTGAGTTTTTACAATTAGCTTACTTTGAAATGGAGGGGGAGCTGTGTAGAGAAAAATGTGACAAGGTAGGTTGCATGGTTTCTCTTTAATAAGAACATCAAAACCTGGTTTCGGTTTTGTTTATCCAACGTTGAGAAAACTGATTAATATAAATGCATCTGGAATGTGCAGAAATGTATCATTTTATTACCTCAACCAAAGTGCTTTTTGTGTTAGTCTGTGAAGACCATAACTCAAGTAACTTTCACTCTCCAAGTGCTCTAAGCTGTGCAGAAAATGTTTGGATCCTCCAGTCAACCTTGGAACATATAGGGCCATTATTTTAGACAAAAGCTGCATTACAGAGTTGTCAGGATAACCGGGCAAGTTTATTTTACCATATTTTACACTATTTTTTCTCACTCTATCAAAATTAGCCATAGTGCGGGCCAGTACATTTATGCTGTAGGATGGTTGCAATGCTTCCCTGTTGCTGCTAAGGCCATAACTATCTCTGAGGACACTGACATCATGCTGTTGTTATTTTATCCATAATTTGGGACTTTGTTCAAGGATACCTCTGTGTTTTATGAAGTGTAAGTCAGGCCATGTGTTGTGTGACCTCAGGTTTCTCAGAACCTCGAACTTGTTTGGAAGATGAGTTTGTTTTGGGCCATTTCTGTCTCATACCTCTGAGTGTCTGGTGTCAAGATGTTTACCTGCAACCTTTGCATATCAAGTCTTCAAAAGGTCTTATGTTTGCACAAATTAGTATGTCCTTGAAGTTCTGTTTTAATTAGAGGCTAAGGATCAAGGAAACATCTTCTAAAGACACATTTGTTTGTATTCAGCATCTATATTATAAATGTATCATGGCAACCAAACTTGTCTCGCAACTATTTTTTCAGTGCAATGATGACATGAAGATTGAAGGTGATGAGGTACTTTTCATGACACCAGGGTGGTTTAATAAAATAATAATAATAATAAATAAAAATCCGATCAAGGGGAGGAAAACCTGACCCCAAGTGTATATTTTTTGGCTGTTCAGATTATATTTATATTTTAACAAAATACAAATACCTGTTTTAAAAACTTAAACATTACATTTTATGAATTTATTAGAATAAATATTGAAGAGTATATGGCCCCACCCACTTTTAGTTTCCTTAAAGTTTTTATTTTTTATTTTTTTAAGCTAAACAGCATGATGAGTGGAACGGAAGGGTGAGCTTTGTTTGTGTTATTGTAGATTGTTCCTGACATAAAGCATGCACTTTTTATTAAAAAAGGACAATAATTTGGAGTGTCTAAATATGCAAATAATATGAACATTTATAATAAATATTATAAGTAATAATTTACAAACAAAATCTTTTTACTTCAAATGAGGGTTAACACATTGCTAAGAAAAAATCTCAGTATTTTGTTGTTTTGTTTGTTTGTTTGTTTGTTTTACAGGTTTTTATCTGTGGGGTACAAGGTGACCCCACTCAGTAATCTATGTGTGTAAAACAGGTTGGTAGGATGAGGGTTATTGTGCTTTTCAACAAAATATAAGAGTAGTTATAGTTTATTATAATTTCTTCCTAAAGGTCATATTCTCAATGGGAATTAAGTTAAAAGAGGTATATTCTGCAAAATCAACGTTTCCTCTCTCCCATGTTATAATGCTGTCCTCTCATCAAAAACATACCTGGAGTTGTGTTTTGTTCCAGTCAAGCCTGTTTGAGTAATCCTGTATTCTCCGGCACTGAGTTTCTGAGGTCTCAAAACACTTGGTTTTATGAAGCTCTGCCTCCCCCACAATCCCTCAACCCCCGACCCCATCCCGCCCCAGGAAACACTGACCAATCAAAAGGCTTCTGCATCCAGTCTGCTCTCATTTATTTATCCCACAAAAATTATTTTGGAGTAAAATGGCATTGGACAAAAAGTCAAGGAAGGAAAAAGCTATTTTTCTATGTTTCTGTTCATGACTGGAAGTTCTGCCTTCTGCTGATCTCTTCACCTGTCTCTTTATGCCAGACATGAAGTAAAACACATTCTTTTAGTCACATAAAGTTTTTAAAGATTGTAAAATGTGCTGCTGTTCTAGAGGAGACCAAGATTGGTTTCAAAATATGAACAAAAGTATAATATAACCCCTTTAATTTAGCTCTATCTATACACAGCTATTCAGCCCCAGGCAAAAGAATGCTGATGAGTAGAACACATGAAATGATGGAGCAGTGTGCTGGATGATGGATGTGCTGGAGGTAGCGGTCAGCGTGGTTTGCCGCCTCACTGCTCGTCTGTCAGGACAGCTGTGGTGCGTCCTGTCACTGGAGGAGGGGGTCTGGGGGGTCACAGAGCTATTGAAAGAGTTCTGACACTGATACAAGCTGTTCCACACAACGCCTCTGGGGCTGCTGGAATTTCTGCCAAAGAGGCAGAATCAGAAAAATCACAAAAACTCTGTTGGCATCAAGAAACTACAACTAAAACACACACTTGGCAAAAACAGACTTCCAGCTGCTTCCTTTCTTTCAGAGGTCAACACAGCAAATAAACAGGTTTGAGAGTTTTGTCATTGGTTTTTGAGGCTGATGCACTTCCTGATACATTTGTTCAGGCTTTGGACCCATTTCCATTGGGGTGATACAGTGCAGGTTTTGTTGGTGCAGTGGCATTTTGAGCAGTCTGAAGTGTCCTCTAAAAGCATACCTTACCAATTATTTATTTACTTGTATATTTGAATAGGGACAGTATGCATTAATAAACATTTCTATAAATGTGTCAGTATCAGCGAAAGGGCAAGGTGTAAAATGCCAGCAATAGACAAAACAACAATTAGCAGCAAGAGTCAAGGTCAGTGAAAAAAGAAAAAAAAGAAATAGTAAGTTAAAGTTCTCTAAAAAAGCTCACACATGAAGACCAAGACAAAGAGAGAACAGAATGCCCAAAGGTGGTGTGTCTAGGGTAGCGATTCCCAACCTGGGCCCTGGGACCCTCACTAGGGGTCACCAAAGCTTTGGGGGCCTCTTAAAAAAGAGGTCCAAACTCTGGCTGAATGATAATGCAAGGAAGACTGGCTAATGCACTGCAATGGTCAAAGAAAATGTGTTTAGAAATTGTTGAAAATAGATTAACAATACTTCTAAAATTAAAAAAGGTTTGGAACCACTGGTCTAGGGCACCTCACAATCTCCTCTACCCAGAGCCGTGGTGGTTGCTCTGGGAGTGGATTTGTACTTTTTCTATTTTTATTTTTTTTTAAAAAGTAAGGCTAGGGTATATTGGCAGCAACAAAATATTAATTTTATGTCAGGTCCAATCCAAAATAACACATAGCTTCTTCGTACATTCTGGCTTTAAGGATACCTTAAAGGAAACTTTTTTACTCATGTATATGGTATAAATGGTCACGCAAATCATCCCATCCAATCAACCCAGGGCCACAATCTAAACAAACAAATCTCAAAGAATCCACAAACAAATCCAATAAACATTTTTAACACACTTTTGTCTTTTAAAACAAAATGTAACCAATAAAAAACAATGCTTACTGTTAATAAGTACACTTTAATTTAGCTTTGCACTTTAGACAGTAAAATATAACCTACAGTGTTCCAATTATACAGCAACAGATACAGCACATATGTGTTTTTATTGGATCGCTCAATAGTGTGTCGTCTACACTCTGTACTCCATGTACAAATTGCCGTACTTTAAAGTACAGCTTTACAATAACTGGTGGTTAATTCTCTTTCATAAAAAATAAATAAATAAATAAAATAAAAAATAAAAATATGTAAGTACTTAAAATAATATTCTGGAAAAAAAAAAAAAATTCCGCCCAGCAGCAACTCACTAGGGAGCGGATGTCCTTCTTACCTCTGTGGCTGCACTGCTTTAATTCAGAATTATTCTGTTATGTCCAATTAGCCGCTAATCATAGCGTGGTGATTGTGGTGGCGTCAGAGATTATGCTACAAAGCAGCGTTCATCACAACATATTGATTGCATCGAAGAATGTCCTAATCTCAGATCTCAGGCACTAAACTTCTCTCTGACCGTAAGAGTCCCCCAGCCCAGTCTGGCCAGCATTAGACGAATGGTCCAGGACATGCCTCAGATAAAACTAACCACAGCCAAATGGGAATAATGAGAAGCATGTGTCACAATGCTGTTGTTTATGATGCAGCCTTACACAACCATAGAGACTAATCCCAGCAGAAGATTCACTGGAGCATCCCACTAATTATGTATAAAATGAGCTGCACATTGGAAATCTCAGACTTTTCAGGATTTATGTTTGTCTGTATCATTTTTATCACAAAAAACAATAGACTCCAATAAACACTGTGGCAATGAGGAATTCCATTTGAGATGGGCTAGGTAATGTATGATATTGTAGTAGTCAACAACCCCACCTACTGATACAAAGTGGTACTACACATCCCAGCACAGCACTTTTTGAATCTTGTGTTTAAATATATATCCCATACATCTAATAATTATCATGTGTGTATATATATATATATAATTTGACATTGTCCTGCAGTGTGACTTTTTCTGTCACACTGCAAGAAATTCACTACAATTTGGCCATTTGACTTCTTGTCATTAAATATTGAACATATCAGTTGTGCTACCTTAATAGCTTAATATTTATACCCCTGTCCCATCCTAAAAAAAAAGAAAATTAATAATAATAATAATAATAATAATAATAATAATAATAATAATAATAATTAACATTCAGAATTTTATTTCGTGAAAAATACTGCTGTCACACCACAGGACACTGGACATGTTAACAGTTTTTATAAAACTGAAAATATAAGATTGGAAATGTTTGTATTTTATTTTGAAAATGTTAAAGTCACCCCACAGGACAGTTTAACAGGCAGTTTAACGTTAAAATACAAAAAAAAAAAAAAAAAAAATGTCACGCAACTTCTGAAACTTCAAAGGTTTTGTATAGGCCCTATGTTGCACTGCTGAAAGAATTTTGGAGGAGGAAAATCATTTTATAGCAATTCTTTTCAATTGATTACAGAAAAAATGGGCGTCTCATCTCAAACATATTCTCACTAATATAATCAGTAACACATCATTCATTTGTCTGAATAAAGATTTGTTGAAATCTATTTTGCCAAGACCAAAATGAGTTTCTTCATGAACTAAGCCTGTATTTTATAACTTGAAAACACTCCTTTTAAACAGTTTTAAAGTAGCACAATGTAACTGCAAATTAAACATAGTTGAACAATCAAGATGAGAGACAACATTTCTGCTCTGAACTCTTCTGCTTCTCTTCAGACACATAAATAAAGCTGCAGCAAAGTTCTTTAAATAAAACCTTGTGTTCACGTGCAGAATACAGACATCTTTTCTCCCTAAAACCCACTTTCCGAACCCTGCTCCCCTCTTTTTGTTTGGGTTCCTTGTGAAGTTGGCACACTTCAAAGCTCTGGGATTGACAGCACTGCCGACTGAAAGATCCCATTCATCTGCCAGCTGGAATTATACCGACATCTCTCTCGAGCACCACTTCACAACCGCGCACTCTTCGCTTTAAATATCTGGCCTCTGCGTGACACCCAGCGAAAGCGCACAAAAAAAAAAAAAAAAAAAAAAAAAAACGTTCAGAGAAGGAGAGCGCGGGGGAAAGGCTCTTGAAGAGTGAAAGAATGAGGTAGTTTAACACAATCCAATGGCACATCAGTTAAACTGCCTACAAGCTGTTAAATGGAGTGACACTGGCGAGGAGCACTCAGCGGGAGCACAGATTGTGTATTCACTGTACGAGCCGCGAGACAGAATGCGGAACGGCGGATGATGAAATGTATCAGCAAATATGTGAGAGGCAAAAGGCTGAAAATGAAGAGGTAGTCAGACAGCACAAAGCAGAGCAGGCGGGAGTGTCAGTGTTTGTGTGTGTGTGTGTGTGTGTGTGTGTGTGTGTGTGTGTGTGTGTGTGTGTGTGTGTGTGTGTGTGTGTGTGTGTGTGTGTGTGTGTGTGTGTGTGTGTGTGTGTGTGTGGGATGGGGCGGGGTGGGGGGATCAGACGGTTAACCTCAGAATCACCTGCTGCACAGTTAACTCGGGCCACAAAAGATGTCTGGATATTAACACTATAGCAGCATAGACTAAAAAAATCCACAGCATGCTAATTGCAGATCTATTACTGCATGCAGATTATGTGAATGATAGGCTATTTCTCCATGTTTTGAATGACAAACCTTTAAAACTCAAAGCCAATCACACTGAAGCCAGGCCAAATCAGCTCGCCACTGTTCCGTGGGTTTTGGGGGCTTTTTAAGTTGCTGTTGGGATTTTTACTTTCAGACCTGACCCTGAGGACCAGTCATATTTTGTCAAAGCCGGTGATTATGTATACGCGATTATATTTAAACAAAGTGTTTATGTTGGTACCAAACCTTGTGTCCATCCAGCCCTTGTAGCAGAACTACTGTCTCCCTATGAACCAGTGCGCAGCCTGAGGTCCTCGGGCAGAAACCTTCTGACTGGTCCCAGTTCTAGAGTCAAGACCAGGGGAGACCCCAGCTGTGGAACCACCTGTCTGAGGAGCTCGGGCTGGCAAGTATCGTTTAAATCACTTTTAAAGACGTATTTTTTTAGAAAAGCCTTTTTATAATGCTGTTCTTGCATTTATTTATTCATTTTTTGATAGTAATTTTTAAGTTTTAGCTGGCCCTTGACCATAGTGCTGTAAGTCTGACGTTAAGTTTGTTTTTATTTCATCTTGTGTGTTTTTATTTTTACCTGTCTCTGTATTTATTATTATTATTATTATTATTATTATTATTATTATTATTATTATTATGAAATGGCAGCAGCTCACCAAGCTTAGCACAACCACCTATAGAGTTAAATGGACTCAAGACACATATGAACAAGACTGGAATCATGCACAATTAATATTTTGACTTCCATATTTACCTGGATATGGATTTTATGTCTTCTTTAATGTGTGTGTGGAGGTGAGCTCAGACAGATCTCTGGCCTATAAGTGCTCTTCACCCCTGACCTCCTCATCACCAACGGACCCTGCCTCCACAGACCTGCTGTTGTGTCATCCATCACAGCTGTCATAACTTTGAAAGTGGAGCAGAAAGAAGCACTCAAATCATTCGTCTTAAAGAAGGATGTATTTGCTGTTTTGCCGACCGGCTATGGCAAAAGTCTAATATACCAGCTATGGAGGACCGTGAGCGCCACGCGAAAAGGAATAATGCTTTTATTAAAAGAGTTTTTAAAAGTTTATTTAATAAAGATATTACTAAATACTTTTATTAAAAGAGTGTTTAAAAGAGCATTTAATAACTGGATTACTAAATGCTTTTATTAAAAGAGTTTTTAAAAGAACCTTTAATAAACGGATTACTAAATGGTTTTATTAAAAGTGTTTTTAAAAGAGCCTTTAATAAACGGATTACTAAATGGTTTTATTAAATAAGTTTTTAAAAGAGGATTTAATAAATGGATTACTAAATGGTTTTAATAAAAGAAGGATTAATAGCGTTATTCATTAATGCATTTAGGAAACCGATTTCTAAATGTATTTACAAAACCTTTTCGGAAAAGCATTTGCAAAACGTATTAGCTTCTCTGATTAGCTTCTCCTTTTAGCTTTTCCGTGGCGTTCCTGGTCCTCCTGGCTAAAGTTAAATAAAAGAAAAAGCAAAGCGATGTAACGAGCTCTGTGATTGGTCAGAGCTATTCGCGCTCTGATTGGCCAGACAATAGGGGTTCTGCGCTAACTACTTCCGCATTCGGCTAAATGGAATGATCCACTTCCAGTGACAGCTTGTAAGCGAGCAGCTGGACAAGGACAGCTTCAAAAAGCATATTTACACATCGCAAAATAAAATCACCAAATTAAAGCTGCAATGGACTAACAGTTTTATCCTTCAAACAAGGGTTTTAGCATTTGTGTGTTAAATATTTAACTAATTGCTGAGCGCGGATGCGGGATATTGTTGTGTCAATTAACTAAAGCCGTCACCCGGCGCACTTTATTTAAGTGGATGAGCTCTGTCTGTGGACCGTCCCCAGACTATACATTTAATGTTATAGTCTGGCTTGTCAGGCTAGTGGATTTGGGTTTTAAAGATTTGTCATCCAAAAGAGAAACCTGTCATTCACATAATCTGCATGCAATAATAGCTCAGCAGACCCCCGCAGACTTTTTTTTTTTTCACCCACAGCAACACTTACAAATAGGTATGTCGATGAGTATGTGCTGCAACACAAGTGTTTACACATGACTTATATAAGGGCACACACACACATAAAGCAACAATATGAGTTTGCTCAGCCCCCTTCAGGTTGCTGATGAGGGTCAGGCGGTTTAAGATGCAAATTCTGTGCCTGGGCCTATACCCGTCGGGTGTCCATAAAATTGTGTTCTGTGATTGGTGGACGCTTTGGTGATGTCGCTCCACATTTGTATAATGCTTGTGTGCGTAGAAAATGAATGATCACCAGTCTCTTCAGTTGCTCATATGGCTTTATGTGTGAGAAAAAGGCTTCATCAATATGTGGTCCCTGAACTATTTCCATGACTTTTACCATAAGTAAGCATGCCAAAATACTTTCTTTTTATTCACATTTAATGATATCGTAAAAGATAGTGTACAGCTAGTGTAACCATGGGCACTTACAGTTGCTACCTGCCACTGAAGGCAGGGCACCATGTCTTTATCACTGTGAGTAAGGGGCAAGGCCTTGGCAGAGGACTGCAGGGCTTCTAGTTTAGGCTAGCTGTTCACTGGCCACTGTGGATAGTCCTTTTCAGAAGTTACTAGTTAATTAGTGTTTTCACTAGCCCAAGTGTTTACTATTTTATTTTATTGTATTTCATAACATATGATAGAGCTTGGTTTTATGTGTAGGATTAATCAAACATGAGAAAAACAGGTTTACCAAGGCAGAATAAATTTGAACATTTATGTGGTCATCCTTAATATGTGTGTTTTTTATGTTTGTTTGTTTGTTTTTTCTCTCAGATCAACATGAAATACTTTTTACTAAATTAGGTGGTCAATCAAACATAGCAAAAATTAATTAAGGACCTCTAAAGTTAAGATACAAGCATAAAATCAAACGAATAAGAGTGCTACTAGCTAAATTAAAAATCTACCAGCATTTGGCCAGTTGGCTAGTGCTGATGTCAAGCCCTGCAGGTGACATATGCAGAGAGCTGACTCAGAACTGGAGGATGTGGACCTTTACCAATGTTAATCTGCACAGTAATCCAGCACTCATTTTTTGTCACTCCCCTAAATCCCTCTGTGACATTCACTGCCCCGGACACAGAGGAAAGCTATGTGGTGCAGATTTATTGCGGACATGGGCTTTTGCATACAGAACAGCGTTTATGGTCTTGCTCCCATTTAGCTTGTTGTATTTTGTTTGGTTCTCTGAGGAATGGGAGACATTGAACCATTGTGTTAATTACAGCTGAGGAGCTGCAGCAAATGGGAAGTAAACAGTAAAAGCCTCAGCAAGCTCCACTCTTAAGGAAAGTAATTAAACAACACATTATTTCCAAAGAGCTGGACTCTCATTTTGGTTTGCTCTGGTTTTACTTCTGCCCCTCTGACCAGCCACACATGCAGAAGACTGTAGTATTCTGTTCAAACATGATTTAATGAGTTTTTATTGGAAGGTTAATCATTTTTATTAATGCCACCAAAGAGGTTAGTTTTTACCAACATTGGTTTGCAGGAGTGTGCAGTGTTAGCAAAGTAACTAAGCTGGTAATGGTTCGATTTGGATAACAATTTCAGGAAAGGTCAGTGATGTACAATGTAATAGGCCAAGGGAGATATAATTAGTTATAGGTTTGGATTCCCAATACTGTCTGGATCCAGGGATTTTGTAAAGGATTTTGCACCAGTGAGAGATAGGGCTATACACTTACTCCAGCCATAAGGGGTCAGAAAAGGAACAAGTTGATTCTTTACTGTGAGATATAAACACTTTGTGGCTGAATAGATAAAACATGTCCTGTTTATTCAGACAGCATGCTTACTGTATTCCAAGGCTAAACCTAGACATAAGTACTGTAGACATAAAGCCCAGGACCAAAACCAGCACCAAACCCTGGACTATTTCAGAGACTTGATGGTTTCACTGTGTCTATCTGGTGTTTCGCTCTTCTTTCTGACCCAGTTTTTAACTACTGTCTGAGTCAAATAAAGGTAAAAAGCCGTAAAAAACACATGCAAAAATATTAATAATATAGGGTTTTATTGTTTCCGTAGTAAAGGCACAACTGTATTGTCACATTGTTGTATGTTTTCTTGAAAAAATTGGACCAATTCACAGATTTCACCATCTTACCATCATTATTTGGGTAAGAAGATTAATGCACTTTTTATTTTCCGACCTATTCATGTTTATTTATTTGTTTATATTACCTAAAAATCAGGAGAAAATCATGTTATTATTATTATTATTATTATTATTATTATTATTATTATTATTATTATTATTATTATTATTATTATCCATGTGTATGAAAACAGTCCTGTAGTCTTAAAACCCATTTTGAAAAAGAAACTAACTAACTTAAAAATGTACATATAACATACAGCTGAATAATACTGCTTAGTGTAACAGTCTTTATTTATTTAAAAAGCAGCTGAAAGAAGCCCACTCTGAGATACTATATACTTATGAGTATTATATATTCATACCGAGGCCATTTATTATACAGAGAGCGGTTGCAGAATAAACAGCCTCCAGAATATTTATGATATTTGTTATTTTTATCCAAACTACAGCCACATTACAGCTCTTACAGGTCCTTTCTGCTCACTGTAGCCACCGGCAATTTATTCATCACCGCTCTTGTATTCAAGTGCTTCACAAGTCCTGGTCGCTGGGGTTAAAGTGGCCCTATTAAAGCTCATAACACATCCGTCTGCCTGTGCTGCATTTGTACCACACCACAAACCATGGGCAAATATAGGATGACACCGCGCAGCGTATGGAGCATCCTTCAGAGGTCACACTGCCTCGTTCAGCCGTGAAACTATTAAGTCTGGCGTTCTGAGAGCAGACGAGCACAGGCCACTGAGAGCAGTATACTTTATATCATCACTGATTGTGGAAATAGTGTTAGGTTTTACAGCAACAAAGGGAGAGATCAGAGGTCATGACACAGTGAACAGTTCACTTGTAGAGTCCAATTTAACTGGAGAGTATTTAAAATGAGAGATAATAGAAAATATCATGAGTCGTTCTTTTGCAGTGGCAGATCGGGAACACACTGCTCATTGAGTTGTGTATTGGGACACTTTCTGTATTTTTCATGTTTTATTGACTGTTCTTGTAATGCATTCATGGTCTATTTACTGTTTTTAACACATAAAGCGGTTTGGTCAACTCTGGTTGTTGTAAAGCACTATAGAAATAAGTTGATTGATTGCTGTATACAGATTAGATCACACAAAATATACAATAGATAGCAAATACTTAACCAACTTAACCTGGTTTTATAGAAATGTTAGATTTTCTGTTGGGCACTAGCACAGAAATGGAAATTTGCTTGTTCCGGAGAGAGACAGACACAGGGAAAAGTGTGCCAAAGGTCAGCCAGGACAGTATATAATAAGTATACAAGTACTGTGCACAGCTGATGAGCTGTCAACAAGACAACTACGGTCAGGACAACTGCACAAAACTTGGACCAATGAAGAAGGTCCACAACCAACAAAATGTTATCTTTGATAATAAATAATGTAATGCTTTTGCTTAGAAAAGTATAAAAAAGGCATGTCATGTTGAAGAAAGAGATTTGTAAAGATTCTAGAGGCTTGGGGGATTTTTGTGAGAGAACAAGACCATTTTTGTGTTTTGCTTTTTAGAATAGAAGCTTTTTCTGTAATGAGTTTAGGAGTTCTCCAATAAAAGCAGCTTCTGCCTTGGCATCTAATTCACCATGTCTCTGTCTTCATTTGGTAACTGTTTCTGACCATGATGTCAGTATTATTGTTGTTATTGTAAACTTCGGGACCCTCCTAGACAGTGGAGTCGAGCTGCCGCTGCGGCCGAGGATAAGGCGGCAGCTCTGAATCCAGAACCATCCAGTTATTGATATGGCATTAGTCTAGGATTTCCATTTTCCAATGTACAAACCCAACTCCCCACCATGGTTTGCACATTTCATACAACTACATCACACAGATACACATTTTTATTAGCAATAGAATAAAACACAGTTGTTGAAAGGTACTGTACCATTTCATTCAGGAAGTCAAGATTCTGTGCTGGAAATCACTGCAGGGATCAGTTACAGAAGTCATTTCCTGTGAACACAATTCACACAAATTTGTAGTTATATCATGCAAAAAGAAACACTACTGTCTTCTCTGGGCAAAAGATCATTTAAAATGAGGTGTAATAAACTGAGGTAAAAGGGAGAACTGTCCTATGGTCAAATGAATCAAAGTTTAATAATAATAATCATAATAATTATAATAATGCATGAATTTTATACAGCACTTTTCTAGACACTCAAAGACACTTTACAATCTGGTCAATCATTCCTCAGTCACACGTGATGACAGACGCATGGCTGAGCCTAAGGCCCCTCCAACCAGCACCAACACAAAATCACACTGACACATTCATACAGGCAGGGTGTGTGAATTATTTTTCCTAAGGACACAACGGCAGTATGCATAGCCGGGGACCAAACTGCCAACCTTTTTAGTTAAAATTATTCCAGAAAGCCTACAAAAAGCAGTTTCAGTTGAAATTGTGATCATCCACTCTCCTGGCTGTGTAACCGCACTGAACTTGGCCATGCTATAGTCCAGCTTGGTCCAGATTCAACTTTATTTTTAAAGCACTTTAAAAATAACACAGTTGGCCAAAGCAACACAGTACACAGCAATAAGAAAATAAAAACACAACAAAGAACAATACATGTAGTAGAGTTAAAAATCAGAGACTTAAGACTAATATAAAACAAAGGTGAATCAATGATAAATAAAACCAATAAAACCACTAAAAACAATAAAAGTAAACATTTCAAACTGAGGTAAAAGCCAAAGAGAAAAGGTGTATTTTAAGAGAGAACTTAAAAACCGGTAGTGATTCAGCCTGACTAAGGTGCAAGGGCAGCTCATTCCACAGTTTAGGGGCAGCAACTGAGAAAGAGCGGTCCTCTCTAAGCTTCCTCTTTGTTTTTGTGACAACTAACAAAGATTGATCTGCCAACCTTAGAGAGAGTGCAGGGCTGTAGGGCTGAAGCAGGTCAGACAGACACTGAGGGGCGAGACCATGGAGGCATTTAAAAACAAAAGAATTTTAAAATCAACACGGAAATGAACTGGAAGCCAGTGCGATGACTTTATTAATAGGAGTAATGTGTTCATGTTTTTTTGTACCAGTTAAAAGCCTAGCAGTAGCATTTTGAACAATCTGCAGTTGGGCAAGTGACGTCTGGCTGAGCCCAACATAAAAGTGCATTGCAATAGTCTAAACGATTTGTGATAAAAGCATGAATTAAAATCTGAAAGTGATGTTGAGAGAGGACTGGTTTGGGTTTGGCGAGCTGTCGCAGCTGAAAAAAGCTTGACCTCACAACTGAGCTGATCTGAGCATCCAGTTTCAGATCAGCATCCAGTCTCACACCCAGGTTTGTTACTGTGGGCTTCACATATTGTGTCAGAGCATCCATGTCTCCATTAACTGTGGTGGCATGACTAGGCCCAAACAACAGGACCTCAGTCTTTTTATCATTAAAATGCAAAAGGTTCATAGATATCCATGCCTGGATTTCATCAACACACTAGAAGATGTTTTGTACAATATGCATTTTCTCGCATTAGTGGCATATAAATTTGAGTATCATCCGCATAAAAATTTAATGTTTATGGAGGATTAACCCAAGTGGAAGATGGTACAATGAAAAAAGAAGCGGCCTGAGAATAGAACCTTGAGGCACTTCACACCTGAGAGGGGCCGCAGAGGGCTCAGCGGCCCCAACACGAACACAAAATTGTCTACCTGTAAGGTAGGACCTTAACTATTCCAAAGCAAAGCCCTGAATGCCCACACAGTTCTCAAACCGGGACAGAAGGATCTCATGGTCCACAGTGTCAAACGCAGCTGTTAGGTCCAGCAGAACCAGTGCAACACAGTGACCAAAATCTGTGGCTAACAGAACATCATTTACAGCTGTCTCTGTACTGTGCCAGGTTTTGAAACCAGACTGGAACATCTCAAGAATCTAAGCATCTAAGAACGATTTCAAATAAATAAAAAGGAGCTTAGAGATGCGCCTAAAATTTGAGATGACCGAAGTATCTAAACCAGGCTTCTTGATCATTGGTTGCACCACAGCATGTTTAAAACTCTCATAATACCATTTGCCAGAGAGACCTCTTTAAATAGACAAGGTGGAAGTGGATCATTTGGAGATCCGGAAGGGTTCACATGAACAATAATTTCATTTTAAAAAGGCAAACTGGTCAAAAACATGTGGCAGAAATGGATGGGTCATACAATGGACGGCTAATTAATGCCCTAGTGCTTTCAACCTTACTAATAAAAAAGTGCAAAAATCTCTCACACACTTTAACTGAACCCTCCTGGGAGGCTGGTTGTGGGGCATTCAGAACACTGTTAATGGTTTTAAACAAAACACAGGGGTTGTTGCAATTTGACACAATAATATCAGAAAAATGCTTCATTCTAGCAGCTTTTACTGTTTTCTGACAAAAACAAGAAATGCACAGGAAATGACTGTCAAACTCAAGTGACTTTCACTAACAAGGAAACTAATAAGACGTCTTCACCTGTGCCTCTGTGTGTGGGCCATTTCCTCTGAGCAGCACCAGCTCCACTCCACCATGTGCAGGGTTTTTCAGTAAATGCTTCTTTTTATGAGTGGCTTACTTCACCTGGCTCACAGAACTGTCCAGACCTACAATTAGCCGCCAGCTTTGAGAAGGCTGAGCCTTTAATTTTTCGAGTGGTTGTGGCGAGAGAGGAAACGGGTGAAAAAAAACTCAAGGTGTTCCATTAAAACCTGACCTCTGGGTGAGTAATGGCCCCCTCCACCCAGGGCTCCCTTAGGGGTCTTTGGCAGAACTGGAATGTGCCACCTCCTGCAGGATCATGGGTTGAATACACTATTGGCATACAGTATATGCAAAGCTGTCACAAAAATGCTAATTAATTATAAAACCTCATATTCGCAGATTTAAAAAAAGCTACATATAATGACAGTTAGGGAATAATAAAGTGGTAGTGGACTGTGAAGTGTGAAATTGTAATGTACTTGGGCCACCTTAGGAAATTTAAAGGGAGGTTCGCACTGTAAGCAATCCTGCTGCTGGCTGACTCACAATCTCTCTGGAGTCTGTATGTCCTCCTCATATTACTGTGGGTTCTCTTCGGGCACCATGGCTTCCTCCTAAAATCTAAATGTGTTTGACATATTGTGTAAGCCCTGTGACTGTAACTGGCCATTGTCCAGGGTGTACCTGGAGGTCCATAGTTGCTGGGATAGAAAAAAAAGAAATACTCTCGTATTCAAAAATGTATTGGAAAAAATGTTTTGCAGCATGACCAATTTATTGGGAATAATCCCATCTGTGCAGGTGACTTTGTATATTTTAGTGAAAGTGGCTCTCAGCCCTATGTGAAAATAAAGAAGTGAGGATCACTGCTCTAACCTTACATAAGAGCCAACAGTCTCATGCACTCAGCCATAGCTCCACTCTGGCTAACTAACATGTGACACGGCACAAGTGCTAAACAGTTGGCAGAAATAGTGTTAAGTATGTTACAAAACCAACTGCCGTGAGAAACCAAATTATCCACTAGACACATATTGTACATCATACAAAATTATAATACAAATAGAATAATTATCAAACTGCTTATAGACAAAGCTATAATTAAGTTGCAATTCTACATAACACAGCAGTGCATTCAGGTGCAAAGTAATTGTGGGAAATCTGAATTGTGCACTACTGAGTGTACTGTTTTAACCACACATCTGCCTATATCAGGACACTCAGTGGTGCAGTAAAACAGCAGAGAGAAGAATTAAATTTAAAAAGTCTGGTCATGGTCTGTGTTTTGGTTCATTCAGCACATTACTAAAAAACAATGGACAAAAAACAAACAAATGCACTTTTTTACTCACCTGTACTGTAGCCCTCTCAAACAGAAGTCCTGACAGTTTGTTCTCGTCTTGGTGATCGATGATACTCTGATTGACTGTGTGTCAGGAGCTTACACAGCCACTACCACTGAGCTCTATTCCGGGAGGATTAATGAGCACTTAGCATTCTGAGCATGGTAACAAGATGCTAGTTGAGCAAGATGGTGTAGGGGAAAAAATGACTTTGACCGTCGAGTATCCACTGTCTTTAATTATCCATTATCCAAACGGTGAATTTTAAACTACTCTGTTCTGTTCTGCTAAAAACATGAAATTGTTCCTATTGTACAAGGTAATTATTCTTTAATGGGCTGTGTACTGTTACAGGGGTTAAAACTAATTTGGGTCTCAAAAGTTGGATGTTTTAGTTTTTTTCCCACTAAAAATAATAATGTATGGAGCTCAACAGTGGCCGTTCCCCTCTGGTGCCAGAAGTAAATTTCCCATTCTTTTTACCAATAGACTTTTCAAAAATACATATAGTAAGATGAGAGTTTGGAAGCAAAGGGGCGCAAATGCGATTTTACAAATTTTACAGGTGGGCCAAAACAAATTTTCACCCAAACTGAATCAGCTGCTGCTGCCTCAAACCAAACATAATATTTGATATTTTTGGATTATAAAATTGAGAATCTCTTTGAAATTCATACTACTAGAGTTTAGGTTGGAAATTATTTATTCAACTTTTTTAAAATGGCAAAAAAGTGAGATACGCCTTTTTGGCACTAACATTTTCTCCATAAACTTATGAAATAAACATAAAACTAGGTCTAAGTAAGTAAACAAATGGAGAGAGAATGAAGATTTTCATCTGAATACACAAAGCAGCTTTCACAAGGCTCTTTATATTCTAGGGAAAAGTAAAGTATCAAATAAACTGATGGTATTTTTTTTTTCTTTTAAAAACATTAAAAGTATAAACTATCTCTATGTCTAATTAACTAATTATATTTATAGTGTTTCAGGAACATCAACTCAACACAATTTTGCAGTCTCCTTATCTACTCTAATCTTATAATAAAGGGAGTATAGTGTGTTATTCTGCTTGAGAGTTTAAACTTTTTCAGTCTGTTTTGTAAATACACATAAAAAAGTTTTATTTATTTATTTATTTTTTTATATTTAGTAAATTTAAATTAGTTCATTTTTATCTAATTTTACCCTATTTTATTTTACATGTACATGGTTATACATGTTTCTTATAACACATTAATGTTTTGTTTGTTTGTATTCCTAGTGATGTGAAACTTTTTGCTATAAAAACATTGTGAGTTGCTTCCATTTCTGATTTCAGTAACTAACATAAAACTGGGGCGTGCTTCTTGGCCAGGACAGATTTTATCCTAAATAAGACTTTTCTACTTAAATAAAGCTTAAATATAAATAAATTAATACATACATTTTTTTTAGTTAGATAATGCTTAACTCTCATAACTTGAGTTATTCCTTAATGCTGTAAGAAGATTCTCCCATTAATTTGCTGAGTGTCACAGGGCGTATGTGAACTTACACCTTTTGCCACTCAACAAAACCCCACTTTTACTGTTATGTGGGAATGTCATAATAATAATAGAGTTCAATCACATTATTTGTTTGTGGCTTTTGATTATGTACCACAAATACATTAAAGGTTGTTACCAGTACCTTAATGATACTGTTGAAGCTTTTAGTCGGCTAAATATGAAGTCTGGCGTAGCACGAAAAAGACATTTTCATAACATTATCAAACTTCAAAAAATATAATTCTATGTTCTACTTTTGTTTATGAAACTCTCCCAAAAAATTACCTTAAACATTTTATTATTCACAGTTTGCTGTTAATTTCTACCAATGGCAAGTCGCTGACATCAGCAGCTCTTTGTAGAAGGAAAACATCCTAAGAAGAACCAAAAGCATCCTAACAAGGAGCATTTGACACAATACATCTAAGTATTGTTATAAAATCTATTATAGAATATAGAATATAGATTATAGATGTATTATATTAATAAATTGTGGCCCTGAATATAACAGACAGCTGAATGTGGAACAAAATGATGCAGGGGGATCTGGGGGTCAAGATTTGAATGAAACACGTGATTTCCTGTATTCTGGTACATTTTTGAAGATTAATATTTCAATCTGGCTACAGTTTATGGTTTTACTTCCTTCCAGATAGGGCACTTTTAGGAGAAAGGCGTGGCAGGATCACTTGAGTGGTTTGTTTTCTGTTGCTGAAACAGTTTGTTCACTGTTTTAAAGGTAAATGACTGTACTTGGAGGCCCCATTCAGCTCTGGGCTCTAGGCAATTGCCTGCCTTCCCTACCCTATTGTGACAGCTCTAGACATCAAAACTCAGTTTGCGATGCTTCTACCGTTCCGATGTGCCCGACTTGAACTAAACAACTTGATATATTGTTATATGTTTATGTGCTTTTTCATGTTGGAAACTCGTATACACGATGAACCCGACACCACTTGAAAGCAGCATAAAGCAGACCAGGAAGCTGGGTCAGGATTTTGGTCCTCTGAAAAAGAGATTGTGGATTCATTATTATTTATTTATTTTCCATTTCTTGTCATGGCTTACAGTTCATGAAAGTAATAAATCTACATGCATATCACTTTGATATTTAACATTTTTGAGATGCATCTTTATATTTTTGCAGAGAAGGTGAAGGTAGAAGCAGAAGTGTCTGGGGAGAGACATCATTATCAGTCCAAGTGATAGAAGCCCAGCCTGTGCTCGCTGGGGTTTTGCGTGATACAGGATCTAACATTTTATAATTGATTTGAGCCACGAGCGTTTTGTGTGGAGCCATGAAATGTTAACACACATCTGACACGAATCAAACTGGCCAATCTTCACCTGCTCACATCGGCACATTTACATCTTATTTGTTCCTCTCCCCAGGGTGAGAATGAGTCGTCAAAAGGATGAGGAGCTGTTGGCACCCCTCATGTTCGCAGGTGGGCGGGCGGGGAGGTTTGGGGGCTCACAGGCAAGTGCAGCGGCTTACACAGACTGGCATCATCCACCGACAGGAGCTGAGCCAATCAGAGCACAGCAACCAGCAGTGCCGGGGTCAATCAGAGGTCATCACACACAATTATCAAATCAAGTGTTTACATTTCACTCCAAAATAGTTTCACAGAACTGTCACTGCTTTGCATGTCAAGCAAGACGGAATACTGAGATGTCACTGAGCACAAACAGATTTGAAAAAGTGAGAACAGTTAGATGTAAGGTAATTGCAAAGTATAAAAAAAAGCAGTCACAAGTGCAAAAACATCAAAACTTTTAAAACAGAAGAAAAACAGAATGTTCAAGGGAAAGAAATATGTTTATAATCTGCAAATACTTAAATATATTTTTCAATTTGAAATAAACACAGACAAGGTTGGAGTCAAAGGCTGTAGTTGCATATTTACAGTAGGGCAGGATCATAATAAGAGCTTTGTAAAATTTAAAAGGTATTAAAGTAATCTCTGCACACCTGGAGCAAAGGAGAAGGAATACTCAACTTAGAAGGGAAGGAAAACTAATGCACACTGTCTCACTCTTCATTCATTTGTTTATCGATCAGGGTTATGGTTCTGACCTTCATCGGGCTTGAGGACAGCCCTTACGCTCCACCTTTTATAATCCCAGGATTGAGAACAGTGTCCTGATGTCATGACCCCACACCATCCCCTGACTCTCTTCTCAGCCAAAATAACACTTTTAAAACTGAAATACATCCATCAAAAAAAGCTCAATTTATTCATTCATTCATCATCTTCTTGTCTGGGGTCTGCAACCCCTGGAGCCTATCTCAGTAACTTTGGACCTTAGGCACAGTACACCCTGGACAGGGGTCTATTAGTCTCAGGGCTAATACAGAGACACACACAGCCAACCATTCACATCCATTCCCTAGGGGCAATTTAGAATCACCAATTCACCTAACACATGCATGTCTTTGGACAGTTGGAGGAAGCCAGAGTACCAGGAGAAAGACTGGGAGGACACGCAGAGTCCACTCGGAGAACTCGTGAGACATCCGCGCCAAGGAGCAATCCCACAATCTCTTTGCTGGGAGGCGAGAGCATTAACCACTCTGCCACTGTTTCATACAACTTAAAATGTCATAAGAAGGAACAAAAGTAACAGGCCGGTATGTGTGCTCCCTAATACCTGGCAGAGAAAAGACACTATGCACTTACTATCTGCCTTAAGTCACAATTACAATACTACAACAGTCATTAAGACCTCTTAGGCTTAGAGTCTGTGAGGTAAAATCCAGTACTCTTCATGACTTTTTAAAACACTGTCGTGGTCACCTCCCCTGGGTGGAGGTGGCACCTGCTCAGTCCCACAGAAGCAGAGAGCTGACATGTTGTGCTTTACTGAAGAGTCTTTATCTCGCCGTCTAATGATCTTTTGTGCTCACTTATATGCTGTTTTTCTTACATATTTGAGTCAACATGGGCAGTGCAACATGTAAACTGTGAGAATGCACTTTTACTATGAAAAAAAGGCAATTCAAAAAACAGATTTAGAATAATTCACTATAATTTAGTGCTTTGTCTTCAGTCCTGAGTCTGGGCTTAAGTAGAAGGCCAGTCCAAAATATCCTCAGTCTAAAAAGCTTTTTATAAAGTTAGCATGTACCATGGTAGCTAAACTATCTGCAAATACATACATAAACTGTGCTTTAAAGTCACAAAATGGTGGAACACTTACACCACAGTTGGCTCAGTCTCTTTACACATCTTTACACATTATGCTCCTTTTGTCGAATGGCCAGAGACAACTTCTTCAAAACTATGTTGGCAACAGAATGAAACATTTCAAAGATTTATTTATTTGGTTTTTGATTATGTGTCCTGTAAATGTTATAGTGGATTCAGAATCTTATAAAATGAGAACATTACATAAATTATAAAGCCCATCCGTCCATCCATCCATCCATCCATCTTCTTCCACTTTATCCGGGGCCGGGTCGCGGGGGCAGCAGTCTACGCAGAGATGCCCAGACTTCCCTCTCCACAGACACTTCCTCCAGCTCTACCGGGGGCACCCCAAGGCGTTCCCAGACATAGTCCCTCCAGCGTGTCCTAGGTCTTCCCCGGAGCATCCTCCCAGTGGGACATGCTCGGAACACCTCCCCAGGAAGACGTCCAGGAGGCATCCGAAACAGATGCCCGAGCCACCTCAGCTGACTCCTCTCAATGTGGAGGAGCAGCAGCTCTACTCCGAGCTCCTCCCATGTAACTGAGCTCCTCACCTTATCTCCAAGGGAGCGCCCAGCCACCCTGCGGAGGAAACTCATTTCGGCCGCTTGTATCCGGGATCTTGCCCTTTCGGTTATGACCCAAAGCTCATGACCATAGGTGAGAGTAGGAACGTAGATCGACCAGTAAATCGAGAGCTTCGCCTTTCTTCACCACGACAGACCGATACAACGACCGCATTACTGCAGACGCTGCACCGATCCGCCTGTCAATCTCACGTTCCATCCTTCCCTCACTCGTGAACAAGACCCCAAGATACTTGAACTCCTCCACTTGAGGCAGGAGCTCTCCCCCAACCTGGAGAGGGCAAACCACCCTTTTCCGGTCGAGAACCATGGCCTCGGACTTGGAGCTGCTGATTCTCATCCCAGCCGCTTCACACTCGGCTGCAAACCGCCCCAGCACATGCTGAAGGTCTTGGCTTGATGAAGCCAACAGGACAACATCATCCGCAAAAAGCAGAGATGAAATCCTGTGGTTCCCAAACCAGACTCCCTCCGGCCCCTGGCTGCGCCTAGAAATTCTGTCCATAAAAATTATGAACAGAACCGGTGACAAAGGGCAGCCCTGCTGGAGTCTAACATGCACTGGGAACAGGTCTGACTTACAACCGGCAATGCGGACCAAACTCCTGCTCTGTTCGTACAGGGACCGGACAGCCCCTAGCAGAGGGCCTCGGACCCCATACTCCCAGAGCACCCCCCACAGGATACCACGAGGGACACGGTCGAACGCCTTCTCCAAATCCACAAAACACATGTGGACAGGTTGGGCGAACTCCCACAAACCCTCAAGCACCCTATGGAGGGTATAGAGTTGGTCCACTGTTCCACGACCGGGGCGAAAACCGCATTGTTCCTCCTGAATCCGAGGTTCGACTATCGGCCAAATTCTCCTCTCCAGTACCCCGGAATAGACTTTTCCGGGGAGGCTGAGAAGTGTGATCCCCCTGGAACACACCCACCGGTCCCCCTTCTTAAAAAGAGGAACCACCACCCGGTCTGCCAGTCCAGAGGCACTGTCCCCGACCACCACGCGATGTTGCAGAGACGTGTCAGCCACACCCCACAACATCCAGAGACTTGAGGTACTCAGGGCGGATCTCATCCACCCCCGGTGCCTTGCCACCGAGGAGCTTTTTAACGACCTCGGTGACTTCAGCTTGGGTGATGAACAAGTCCACCTCTGAGTCCCCAGCCTCTGCCTCCTCAACGGAAGGCGTGTCGGTGGAATTGAGGAGATCCTCGAAGTATTCCTTCCACCGCCCGACAACATCCCCAGTCGAGGTCAGCAGCTCCCCACCTCCACTGTAAACAGTGTTAGCGAAGCACTGCTTCTCCCTCCTGAGGCGCCAGACGGTTTGCCAGAATTTCTTCGAGGCCGACTGATTGTCCTCCTCCATGGCCTCCCCGAACTCCTCCCAGACCCGAGTTTTTGCCTCCACAACTGCCCGGGCAGTGGCACGCTTGGCCTGCCAGTACCCGTCGGCTGCCTCAGGAGTCCCACGAGCCAGCCAAGCTCGGTAGGACTCCTTCTTCAGCCTGACGGCATCCCTTACTTCTGGTGTCCACCACCGGGTTCGGGGGTTGCCGCCACGACAGGCACCAGAGACCTTACGGCCACAGCGCAGAACAGACACAGACAATAGAGGTAGAGAACATGGCCCACTCGGACTCAATGTCTCCATCCTCCCCCGGAATCTGGTTGAAGCTCTCCCGGAGGTGGGAGTTGAAGACCCCTCTGACAGGAGGCTCAGCCAGACGTTCCCAACAGACCCTCACAATACGTTTGGGTCTGACCCAGACCCAAATTATATAGCCATCACTATTTAAATTAATGCTCATAATATTTCACTGTGTGTGTGTGTGTGTGTACTAACTCTACATAATATGTGTTATTCACTTTTTACATTTTCTAATTTTTATTTTTATTTTTAGTTGCAAATATATGGCAACATAAAGACTAATGAACTACCACAAACACTGTACTGCTAACTTGCAAAACAGGAAAAAAAAACAACTGTTTCACAAGTTTGACAAACCTAGGCGACTTGTCAACACTCGGTGCCCTTCTTCACTATTTTGCTCCTAAAGCCAATGTTTTTGCACATCAGTGTGAAAATCAGTCACACAAGTCATAAAGCACTCTGCATTTAGTATCTATAATTACAAAAAAAAATGTCTACATATCTTTGCAAGATAGACAGTAGACAAGGGCTTTTTAACCATATTTTCCTGTGGACCAAATAGTCAGAAGGCTATTGTTGAGCCCAAACATTCCCCTGAACTGCTGGCTTTAGTGCCACAAATTGTAGCAAATAGCCATAAGTACAATTAGGTGGTTATAAAATTATTTATTTAATATTTATTAGTAGAAGCCCTGAGGTTCTTTTCAATTTAACTGATGGGCCCCCGGGCTGCCTGTTGAATAGCCCCCCCCCCCCCCCCCCCCCCCCCAACCCACACACACACAAAAAAAACGTTATTTGTTTATTTTTATTTATTTATTTATTTATTTTTTTGTAATTTCATAGTTTGACAATTTTTAAGTTCTGTTGTTCACATGAATTAAATATCAAATAAATAAACCAATGTCTTTGAAAACATAACCTCCTTGGCTGAGATGGCAATGGTTGAGCAGCTTTAATTTTCTGAGTTCAATTAAAATGTCTCTGCTTATTTAAACCTCTACGACACATGATGTAGATATCTGAAAGCAAGACCCGCTCATGTGTTTTCTTAATCTTTGCTTTCAGAACATATGTAATCATTCAGTGAGTCAGGAACCACTGAAAATTGAAATGGCAGCCATAGACTATAGAATCCACGACTTGTAATTAGCGCAGCTTGTCCCGGGGTTTTCTTTCAGGTTTGAATCCAAACTGATTGCTCCAAAGTCACGGTTGCATCCGTTTAATCATCTTCAAGCTAAATAGTTGAAAAGGTCTATTTATGAAAGTTGTACATATGCAATCAGCAGCCTTTAAAGTGAGGATGTCTTTCGTTGCTGAATAAACTCAAACACTCATGTGACTAAAGGCATATGTGTGTTTGGATGTTTGTGTTGGGGAGTGCTCAGATGCCGTTTGATGGCCCTAAACGTGCCGCAGCTCTTGTGTGTGGCGTCGGCTTACATCTGCCACCAGGATGACACAGCGTGAGATGGAAGTGTTTTCAGATGTTTACAAATTGAGATGTCGGGAAGAGAGGAACAGTGACAGTCTAATCAGAAGGGATGTTGGGATGCAAGAGGAGGACACAGTCTGGCACCAAGGACAGTCCTCAGAGCCAGCATCATAATCTCTTTTTCTGCCTTCCCCCAGCCCTCAAAGACATTCTATAAATATATGATGTGAGGAGAGAGTGGAAAATCGAACATCTCACCCTCAAAGTCACCAGCTGAAAAATGTGTGTAGGCTTCAAGGAGAATGGGTTATGCATATGAGTAAATGTGTGTTGGTTACATGGCTGCATTTCTCATGTTTGATTATGGACAGAAATATGAATCCAGCACCAATAAAGGATATGCAAAAATAAAGAATAAATAAGCATCTGTAAGCTCCACGTTTTACATATAAGTTCTCCTATGTATTGAAGTATTCACACAGACACACACACACATGACAAAATCGCTGGACTTATTTTATATATTTGAACTTATTTTAATGAAAATAACATTTAACCCTTGTGCCCCAATGAGGACAAAAGTGTCCTTTTCAAATGTTATCGGGCTATCGAGGACCACAAAATGTATTTATATGGACAAAACATTTTTTATCACAAACTTTGTTTGTGATCAATGTTTGTGATGTTTGTAAATAAAATGTTCATTTTTAATACTTTGGGGAAAATCCTTTGCAGGCAATGACATCGCCAAACACCGGGTTTCCTAATTTATGAAGCTCTGTCAGGCCTTACTGCAACTCTCTTCAGTCGTTGCTTGCTTGTGGGCCCTTCTGCCTTAGGTTTTGTCTTAAACAGATGAAAATCATGCTCGATCAGGTTGAGATCTGATGAGTGACATTGCAGAATATTTTGCCCTAAAAAACTCCTGGGATGCTTTTGCAGTATGTTTTGGATCACTGTCCATCTGTGCTGTAAAGCGCAGCCCATCAACTTTGTGGCTTTTGTCTGAATCTGAGCAGAACGTTTATCGCTATACACTTCAGAATTCATCCAGCTGCTTCTGTCTTCTGTCACATCATCAGTAAACACCACTGACCAAGGTTTACAGAAGATGTGCTGTGCTTTGGATCATGAGGCCAACCTTCTCCAGACTTTTCTCTGCTCATCATTCTGGTACAGGTTGGTCTGAGTCTCATCTGTCCAAAGAACAGCTGCTGTTCCTGACCTGGGCTGGCTTCTTTAGGTGTTTTTTGGCCAAGTCTAATTTGGCCTTTTTATTGTTGAGGCTGATGAATAGTGTGCACCTTGTAGTGAACTTTCTGTATTTTCTCTCATGAAGTCTTCTCATTATGGTGGACCTAGACAGTGATAGACCTACTTCCTGGAGAGTGTTCAACACTGAGGTGGATGTTGTGAAGGGATTTTTCACCATTTTTTCTCTCCAGCCTAAGAATGGTCTGATTCACTTCCATTGAGAGACTGCATGTTGTGATTTCACAGAAACAGCTTTCAAATGCAAATGTAACACCTGGAATCAAGCCTTTTACCGGCTCAGTTTATTATGTATAATAATAATAATGAGGGGAAAGCCCATGCAGCTCAAGGAATAGCTTTAGAAGCAACTGTCCAAAAACCTTTGAGCCCCTGAAAAAGAGGCAGCCATACATTAAACAGCTGATGAATACTCTCAAATGTTTTTTGGTAAAAACGCTAAAATAAAACTTGTGTCAGTGTCCAAATACTTATGGATCTAACTGTATCATATGAAAGAAATGAGGTGAGCTGACAGCAATTTTGATTTTACTGGAGACAGCAAAGATGAGTTCAGATTTTTGTGATTACATTTTGTGCTCACAAACTGCATAAAAATGAGGCTTTTATCTCAACCCTGATTAAAAATAGTTTATCAACACACACAAACCATTCATAAATGCTAAATTGGACTTGAATGAAATGCTTCAAGTATTTCTAAATGAAGAGCCATTTGGGAGCCGGCTCTTCTAAAGGAACTGAGCCAAAAGAACCAAATCTTTGAAAAGAGCTACGCTGCCCATCACTAGCAAGTATAAGGCAACAATCTGAACAGCTCTAGAGTAATGGAAAAGAGTGAGCGGGTTTTCTTTGCAGCTTATCTTTGATAGCGATATAAGATTCCACTGCTGGAGGAACATCCCTACTTTATTTGAATGGTGCGCTGAGCCATGAGTCATTTTCAGAATCAATTAGAGCTGGTGGAGGGCTGTTCCATGTGTTCAGGGGATTAGATGCTCACCAGCTCCACTGCATTCACGCCTATTCTCCCAGCGTCCCATGCTTCAACAGGCTTACTTTACATGCAGCCAACATAAAGCAGACACAACAGATGGCAAGCAAAGATGGCTGAACCGAGGCCAACTCCAGCAAAAGCTGCACTCACAGGCCTTTGTCAAATGCAGAGGAGCAGCTGTCTTTGAAGACGCTCCAAAGGTTGTACCTGTTCATAACCTAGCCGCTCCTCACAACAACATCTTCTTTGTGCTGAAGGATTAGAGCAATAGGGAGAGCTGACACTTGTCTGAGAGAATGAGGGTCAGGAGTTCAGATGGTCCCCGGGAGTATCGGGACGGACCCCATCCTTCCAAAAGGCTGCTGTGATGCTGTGCCAGAGACAGTCCTGCCCAGCTCTCTGCCAGAGAAGAGCTGGAACAGGGCACTCCAGAATGGGACAGGACTGAGGAAGAGCTGTGTCCAAAGCTGTGCACACACAAAAACACACCCGCACACACAAACACAAACACACAACAGAGTGGTCAGAGGAAGCTGTCTCATTCAAAATGAAAATGTTTAAGTCTCAATAGTATGCAGTTAAAATTAGTAAGAATTCTGATTCTTTATTGCTCCTGGAGGGATACTTTGTCTTCTGCATTTAACCCAAACTTTAAGGCCACTGGACTTCTCCAGGGTCTTGGTCAGCAGTACCTAGCTGCTGGATTAGCCTGATGTGTGCATGTTTTAGTTTGATGGGGGAAACCAGAGCAACCTGAGAACACTACCAAAAAATCTACTCCTCATTAGATAAAATGACTTGAATTAAGATAATTAATTTTGATTTGATAAATTTTCACTGGATTGGATTTATTGCTTAAAATTTGTAAAAATAGCTTGAAACAGAAAATAAATAACTTTAAACACGTCAAATGATCTAGTAATAAGTAACCTAATAGGTAGTAAAATAAGTAAATAAATCAAATCTAGTGAAAATTACTCAAATCAAGATTAATAATCTGAATTCAAGTCATTTTAATTTTTTGCAAGGAAAACCTACACAAACACGAGAAGAACATGCAAACTCCACACAGAAAGTCCCACACATGGTCTGAGAATAGAACCCTGGACCTTCTTGTTGTGAGGTGACAGTGCTAACCACTTTGCCACTGTGCCATTGAGTTAACTGTCAAATACATTAAAAACAGAAATATTCAATATTTTTTGTGTGTGTGTTTAGAAGCTAATACTACCAATTAAACTGGTTCTAAAATGAATGAGTTAATGTGAATGAGTTGAATTGAGTTGAATGTACCACAGTGTTTCATTAATAAACACATAATTTGTACAATGTGTGCCTTTAGCAGATGGAGCAAGAAAACAAAAAAATCTACAGCATTCACGTAATGTATTTAGCATAACATGTATACTTAAGGTAAGCTATTTTTACTGACTATTGCTACAATAAAAAGTACTTCATTGAGCTGTTTTCTGTGCTAATCAAATTACAAGTCCTGCATGTTTTGATGTTTTGTGTCTCTCCATACAAGCCATATGTCCAAACATCTAGTGACCTCTAGATTGTAGCAGCTTAAAGACTCTCGCAAATGTTCTCTACTCTCACTGGCAGCATACACTCCGCCAGTTGAACACAGTTTGCTAGGATAATTATTTCTGTCAAATATATTTAAGCATAGAGACTATTTTAAAAATTAATTAAATGTAAATGGCCCCTGTCCAGGGTGTACCCCGCCTACGACCCAAAGTTACTGGGATAGGCTCCAGTCACCCGCGACCCCTAACGGGAATAAGCGGTAGAAAATGAATGAATGAATGAATAAATGTAAATTAATTAATAATGTAAATCTTTCTCACAACAGTGAGAATCGCTCATACTAGTTAGAAAAGGCTTCTCCCAAAAGATAATAAGAAGATGTACAAGAAGTATCATTGTGGAAATTTACATTTACATTTGAACAAAAAGTGGCATGTCCAAAATTATTCATACCCTTCTCAATAGAATAGAATAAAATAGAAAAGCTATTAGCTATTTCAGCAATCAAACACTTCCTATAATTGCTGACCAGCTTTTTGCATGTCTCCTTGATATTTTTGCCCATTCATCTTTAGCAATGAGCTCCAACTCTTTGGGGTTGAGGGTCTCTTTGTCATCACCCTGATTTTTATCTCCCTCCATAGATTCTCAATTGGATTCAAGTCAGGACTCTGGCTGGGCCGCTGCAAAACATTAATGTTTTTGTCTGCTAGCCATTTCTTCACCACTTTTACTGTGTGTTTTGGGTCATTGTCGTGCTGAAATGTTCACTGGTGCCCAAGACCAAGTTTCTCTGCAGACTGCCTGATGTTGTTGTTGAGAATTTTGATGTATTGCTCCTTTTTCATGGTGCTGTTTACTGGGGTACTGAGGTTCCCTGGTCCACCAGCTGAAAAACACCCCCAAAATATTAGGTTCCCACCACCAGGTTTGACAGTGGGGATGGTGTTCTTAGGGTTGAAGGCTTCTCCTTTTTTACGCCAAATGAAGGATACATCATTGTGGCCAAACAATTCAATTTTTGTTTCATCTGACCATAAACAGAAGACCAGAAGTCTTCTCCTTTGTCCAGATGAGCATTTGCAAAGGCCAAGCGGGCTTTTCTGTGCCTTATCTGGAGAAGTGGTGTCCTACTTGGTCTGCACTCGTGGAACCCAGCGGTGTGCAGTGTGTGTTGGACTGTCTGCCTTGAGATGTTGCCACCAGCAGAGCCCAGATTCATCAGGATGGCCTTGGTGGTGATCCCTGGATTCTTTTTTACCTCTCTCACTATTCTCCTGGCCAGCACAGGAGTCACTTTTGGCTTCCGACCACGTCCTCTGAGGTTTGTCACAGTGCAGAACGTCTTGTATTTTTTAATAATACTTTGCACTGTAGCCACTGGATGCTCAAAACATTTTGATATGATCTTATAGCTCTTTTCTGACTTGTGAGCAGCCACAATGTGCAGCCTCAGAGAGCTCCTTTGTCTTAGCCATGACTGTCCACAAACCAACAGCAGAGAGCTTCTGTTTTTCACCTGTTGTGTTGATGAAAACAGCTATTTCCAATGAATCAGAGTAATTAGGATGATTTAGAAGAGCATGGACTCTTTGAAATGGTATAGAACTTTGGCTTTTCCCATAGATTGTGACAGTTTGCAAAGGGTATGAATAATTTTGGACATGCCACTTTTTGTTCAAATGTTAAAAAAAAAAAAAAAAAAGCTGAGAAATAGGGTTTTTTCCACAATGATAATTCTTGTACATTGTCTTATTATCTTTTGGGAGAGGCCTATGTCAGTTCTGGTAAAAAAAAACAAAAAACTTGCTGGTTGAATAAAAGTTACATTATGTCAGAATTTGCCAGGGGTATGAATAATTCTGGGCTAAATAAATCAGCTGTACTATTGTTTTCAGACTCAAATCCTTGGGATGAGGCGGTAATGACATGGTCTCGTGCGGGAGCGGGCAGTCAATCAAAAACATACCAGGTCCCAAGTGTCCTGAGAATTTTGAATGCATTATCATACTAGTCTTTACGGTACTAGTCACATCTAAATGTAGGCAAGAGTGCAGCTTACACGGGGCATTATGGTAACATGCTGCAAAACAGACAGAGCAGAGTACAGAGATTGAAACTGGGAGCCACGCTTTTTATCCTCTTCGGTATGAAACACAGGATCTGTAGCCCAGTAACAAACAGCTGCACATGAACCCAGAGCTTTAACAGTCCGTTAAATATGAGTTAGCTTTCTGCTCTTCTCCTGAATGGCGAATGTGACTGTGGTGTGTGTCAGTACAAGCAGACCGGTGCCCCATGGAAAACCCTGTCATATTAAAATTTCTCGGAACTCGTCAGGACCCACGAGAATCCCTCAGGCAGTTAGGCCATGGCAAGTCTCTAGTTTACTTCCTCAACATACTTTGCATTATTAACATGTGACCAGCTCACAGCAGGTCAGCGCCACTCTGCCCTGGGAGCTTTTACAACTCCACCTCTGACATGAGCTGGTCTGCTGTGTGTGTTTTGGGAGTACTATGATTATATCAGAATGCATGTTCTAAAATGTTTACCAAACCATTTCCAATACAGGAGACAAGATGATTAAAATATATTCGGGGCGCATTCTTTCCTAATTCTCCTCATTCAAACAACACTTGTGATGCCTTTTCGTAAGTGAAGTAATTTGTCACTAATTAGCTTTCCCTTTAAAATAACATTCATAACGAGTGCTTTTGGAGATCTCATTTTGGATTAGGGCTCTGCGGAGGAAAATAAAGTTCCTCTGAGCAGAAAGCTCTGTGTCTACTTTGATCCGAGCGGCAGTTTGTAGTCTTCTGTTGCTACATGGAAACACTTAGCGGCATGTGTTGGCTTACATTTGGGATTTTTGCTCATTTCCAAAGCTCAAATCTGTGATAGTTTTTTAATGAGTAAGTATTATGCAACAGCCTCAGTAGTCACATTGAGGACGCTGAAGATTCACTTAATACATCTGAGCTGGTAATTGTGTTTTTGTTTTTAAACAAGAGTAAATGCACATTAGGTGGAATAGAAAGGTCATACAGCAAGCAAGTGTATGCAAAGCTGTGGTAAAAAAGGAGTTGATCTGAATTACCAGTCGATTTACCGGTCGATTTATGTTCCTACACTCACCTGTGTCAGCTTTGATGCCTGATAAGATCCCAGATAAAAGCAGCCAAAATGAGTTTCCTCCGCAGGGTGGCTGGGCGCTCCCTCAAAGATAGAGTAGGAGCTCAGTTATACGGGAGGAGCTCCGAGTAGAGCCGCTGCTCCTCCACATCAAGAGGAACCAGCTGAGGTTACTGTTCTAGATGCCTCTGGAGGCCTCCCTGGTGAGTTGTTACAGGCATGTCCCATCGGGAGGAACCACTGGGGAAGACATAGAACACACTGGAGGGAATATGTCTCTCAGCTGGACAGGGAATGCCTTGGGACTTCCCTGGGGGAGCTGGAGGAAGTGTCCAGGGAGAGGGAAGTCTAGGCATCCCTGCCTCCCCTCCTGGCCCAAGATAAAGTGGAAGAAGATGGATGGATGTTTGTATAGGTTGGCTGGTATAAACTGTATAAGTTCAACACACAACCCCATTTCTGTCCAGTTCTGTCAGAAAAATATTGAGAGAGACCACATAGTGTATATCTGTGAAGACTCTCACTCGTCCAGGGTAAATGCATCGCAACAAAAGTTTAAAAAGCAGTCATCTGGATTAGATTTTTCAAGTAGAAGACGTTTCACCTCTTATCCAAGAGGCTTTCTCAATTCTGAAATGAACTGGTAAGAGAGCTGGTTTATATTCTTCTAGGAAGGAGGAGTTTAGACCTGAAACTAAATTCTATTGGTCACTGTGACCATGAATAGCCTAGTGGTTCCGGGTCATTAGGAGTCCTTTGTCCTCAGCTGGAGTGAGAGTCGTTAACCCTCCCCAGCCTGGGCAGCTCCTTCAGATGTAAATGACCTGAGTGAAACTGGTTTGTTTTGTTTGGGTTTCAGGAGACTGTTGTAAACAGAAGGAAGGTTGTATCTGAGACCACCATTTCTGTTTAAAGAAGGTTTATCTTTTTTGACAAAGATTGCTTCTTTCACTCCTCGCTCAAACCATCCTTTCTCTCTGGCTAAGATTCGGACCTCACTGTCCTCAAAGGAGTGGTTTGTGGCCTTCAGGTGGAGGTGTACTGCAGATTCAGGTCCACTGGAGTTGGCTCTGCGATGTTGGTATAAACGCTTGTGCAGAGGTTGTTTGGTTTCTCCAATGTACTGTTCATTACAGTTCTCACTGCAGTGGATGGAGTACACAACATTGCTCTGTTTGTAACTGGGAATTTTGTCCTTGGGGTGAACCAGTTTTTGTCTGAGAGTATTAACAGGTTTGAAATAAACCGGGATGTTGTGTTGGCTAAAAATCCTTTTAAGTTTCTCAGATAGGCCGGAGATGTACGGAATGACTACATTGCTCCTTTTTGGCTCTTGCTCCTGTTCTTTCCTGTCCTGTTTTCTTGTCATTCGGGATTTGGAGAAGGCCCAGTTGGGATATCCACAGGTTCTGAGGGCTTGGCGGACATGTAGCTCTTCTTTCCTCCTTCCCTCCGAGCTTGTGGGAACCTCTTGGGCTCTGTGCTGCAGTGTCCTGATCACACCGAGTTTGTGCTGTAGTGGGTGGTTTGAATCAAATAACAGGTACTGGTCTGTGTGAGTGGGCTTCCTGTACACTTCCACATGGAGCCGCCTGTCTTCTCCAATGATAACTGCACAGTCTAAGAAGGCTAGGCTGTTCTCCGTGGCATCCTCACGAGTGAACTTGATGTTCTGGTCCACAGCATTAATATGCCTTGTGAAAGCTTCCACTTCCTGGATTTTGATCTTCACCCAGGTGTCATCCACATATCTGAACCAGTGACTAGGAGTTGAACCTGGAAATGAGTCAAGAGCTCTCCTCTCAACTTCCTCCATGTACAGATTAGCCACAATAGGGGAGACTGGGGAGCCCATAGCACAGCCGTGTTTTTGCCTGTAGAAGTTTCCTCTGAACTGGAAATATGTGGTGTTGAGACACACCTCCAGTAGTTGGCAGATGTGGTCCGGTGTCAGGTTTGTCCTCTCTTGTAGTTCTCCATCTTGAAGCAGTCTCATCCTCACAGCCGTTACTGCCTCTGTGGTGGGGATGCAGGTGAACAGGGACGTCACATCATAAGACACAATAGTCTCATCAGAATCCAGCTGGAGATGTTTGACTTTGTTGGCAAAGTCTTGTGAATTCCTAACATGATGCTCTGTGTTGCCAACAAGAGGGGCCAGGATTGAAGCCAGGTGTTTAGCTAGGTTGTAAGTGATAGAGTCTGTGCTGCTGACAATGGGTCTGAGTGGTATACCTTCCTTGTGAATTTTAGGGAGGCCATAAATGCAGGGAATGGCATCCCCCGGGTATAGTCTGTAATACAGTTGCTTGTCAATGACTTGGTCTTTCTCCAGCTTCTGTAAACAGTCTATAACCTTCTTCTTGTAGCCACTGGTTGGATCTCTCCTCAGTGTCTCATAGGTGGTAACATCACTGAGTAAGCTGTTCACTTTGGCCTCATAGTCCACTGCATTCAGGATCACTGTGCATCTACCTTTGTCTGCTGGCAGAATGTTGATGCTGTGGTCCTTTTCCAGCGCTGTTAAAGCCTTCCTTTCTTCTGAGGTAAGATTAGAAGAAGGTGGTTTAGCACTGGAAAGGGCAGCCGAGACGCTGAGCCTCAATTCTTCAGCTTCTGTTTCGGCCAACTTGTTTTTCTTTATGGCTGTTTCTGTGGCTGTGATGAGGTCTACCGTAGGGATCCCTACGGTAGACCTCATCACAGCCACAGAGGCAGTAACGGCTGTGAGGATGAGACTGCTTCAAGATGGAGAACTGCAAGAGAGGACAAACCTGACACCGGACCACATCTGCCAACTACTGGAGGTGTGTCTCAACACCACATATTTCCAGTTCAGAGGAAACTTCTACAGGCAAAAACACGGCTGTGCTATGGGCTCCCCAGTCTCCCCTATTGTGGCTAATCTGTACATGGAGGAAGTTGAGAGGAGAGCTCTTGACTCATTTCCAGGTTCAACTCCTAGTCACTGGTTCAGATATGTGGATGACACCTGGGTGAAGATCAAAATCCAGGAAGTGGAAGCTTTCACAAGGCATATTAATGCTGTGGACCAGAACATCAAGTTCACTCGTGAGGATGCCACGGAGAACAGCCTAGCCTTCTTAGACTGTGCAGTTATCATTGGAGAAGACAGGCGGCTCCATGTGGAAGTGTACAGGAAGCCCACTCACACAGACCAGTACCTGTTATTTGATTCAAACCACCCGCTACAGCACAAACTCGGTGTGATCAGGACACTGCAGCACAGAGCCCAAGAGGTTCCCACAAGCTCGGAGGGAAGGAGGAAAGAAGAGCTACATGTCCGCCAAGCCCTCAGAACCTGTGGATATCCCAACTGGGCCTTCTCCAAATCCCGAATGACAAGAAAACAGGACAGGAAAGAACAGGAGCAAGAGCCAAAAAGGAGCAATGTAGTCATTCCGTACATCTCCGGCCTATCTGAGAAACTTAAAAGGATTTTTAGCCAGCACAACATCCCGGTTTATTTCAAACCTGTTAATACTCTCAGACAAAAACTGGTTCACCCCAAGGACAAAATTCCCAGTTACAAACAGAGCAATGTTGTGTACTCCATCCACTGCAGTGAGAACTGTAATGAACAGTACATTGGAGAAACCAAACAACCTCTGCACAAGCGTTTATACCAACATCGCAGGGCCAACTCCAGTGGACCAGAATCTGCAGTACACCTCCACCTGAAGGCCACAAACCACTCCTTTGAGGACAGTGAGGTCCGAATCTTAGCCAGAGAGAAAGGATGGTTTGAGCGAGGAGTGAAAGAAGCAATCTTTGTCAAAAAAGATAAACCTTCTTTAAACAGAAATGGTGGTCTCAGATACAACCTTCCTTCTGTCTACAACAGTCTCCTGAAACCCAAACAAAACAAACCAGTTTCACTCAGGTCATTTACATCTGTAGGAGCTGCCCAGGCTGGGGAGGGTTAACGACTCTCACTCCAGCTGAGGACAAAGGACTCCTAATGACCCGAAACCACTAGGCTATTCATGGTCACAGTGACCAATAGAATTTAGTTTCAGGTCTAAACTCCTCCTTCCTAGAAGAATATAAACCAGCTCTCTTACCAGTTCATTTCAGAATTGAGAAAGCCTCTTGGATAAGAGGTGAAACGTCTTCTACTTGAAAAATCTAATCCAGATGACTGCTCTTTAAACTTTTGTTGCGACACATAGTGTATATTTGATAACTACAGCATGTGAATGTATTCCCCAGAAATATCTCAAAAACAGACTTTTTCTGGACAGCACAATGGCAGAGTGGTTAATGCTCTAATATAATATAATATATTGGGGTCACAAATGACCCCAGAGACCGCCTATTTCCACTTAAGTATTTAGTTTATATTTTAACACTAATGTTTGATGAACCACACACTAGAAAGATGACAGAGACACACTGTCATTTCTAAGGATAGGCGCACACTCTGCACAGCAGAGATGATCCTGTGGTCCAGGCTCTGAGTGAACCCCAAAATTAATTTGTAAAATAAAATAGTTTTATTGTAAAAGAATCACCCAAAAGTCAGGCCAGTCAAGCTTTTGTCATCGTAGTGTGCGGTTTGTTTACAAGTCGAGCGAGCGCTAACACTTTTAAAACCAGTGTAGTGGAAAAAATGAGACCAGCGGCATGAAGTATCTGTCCTATTTTGATTCTGCTTTGAGTCTTGTTCGTGAGACACAGTCTTCTGTCACATGTTTTGGAATAAGCCTCATATGAGGAGCAGTGAAAGCACTGCAGACAGATGAGAGAGGCTTCAAAACTACTGCCGCTGTCTGTTCTCTTCTTCAGAAAAGTGAGCACAAGTCAGTGGCGTTAATTACGAGTGTTGATAATGAAGTGTATTCACTTTTTACTGAGAGAAGAACAGTTGCGAACATAACAGGGCTCGCAGTCATGCGTGCGTGCATGCATGAGCAACCGCGCCGTGCCGTGGCCCACCTACTCCAACCCTGCCAAAGTCCTGAAGTGTATGCGGTTCGGTGCATTCACATTAGGCAACCGTGCCATGCGTTAGGGGCGTTCCAGGCTTGGGCACAGTTCGATTGGCCTGGTGTGAGTACACCCTTTATCTATTTTCTTAATTTTTAAAATATGTACATCATAGATTTCTTTAAAGTGGTTTGACTGAATTTGACAAAGTTTGCAGCTACTACACTTTTGGTGTGTAATTATATTTTCCCATGTCTCATTCCTCACTCAATTAAAAAGATGCTCACTTAAGCCATTTTAGACAACACCATCGAGATGCTAGTGTGTTATTAGTGCTCTTAAATCTATAAAGCAGTATTTTTATATGATTGAAAAGACAAAAGAAGTGGCTGTTAATGTGTCCTTTCATTTCATTCATCTCTCTTTTACCTTAATAGTCCATTAGGCTGTTTTCTAGATACAGTAAATAGTGCCAAACAATGTGTGACAAACATAGAAAAGTATTGAAGTTGAGCAGTGAGTTTGATGGACAGGGCTCTGGAGGACAGAAACCTCATGGACTATTGACACTGAAACCAATATCAATAGATTTTTCCATTTCAGCTCATATTGACGTGGTTTCATTAGCAGTAGCTGTCAGAACTGTGGGGTGGGATGCTCTCTCTGTGACGCCCTGTGGAAATTACACCACCCATGAGTCCCAGCACTAACAAAACACACATGACCCCCAACACTAAAAAATAATCCATGACCCGCATCACTAATAAACAACCCATGACCCCCAGCATTAAAAAAACACCCATGACCGCCCAGCACTAATAACCCACCTATGACCCTCAGCACTAACAAATCACTCATAACTCCCCAGCACTAATGAACCACCCATGACCCCCAGCACTGATAAACCACACATTACCCCCAAGGACTGATTAACCACGTATGACCCCCAGCACTGATACACCACCATGACCCCTAACACTAATGAACCACCCATGACCCCCAGCACTAATAAACCACCTATGACCCTCAGCATTAATTAACCACCCATGACCCCCAGCACTGATACACCACCCATGACCCCTAACACTAGTGAACCACCCATGACCCCCAGCACTAATAAACCACCTATGACCCTCAACACTAACAAACCACCCATGACCCTCAGGACTAATAAACCACCCTAGACCCCCAGCACTGATTAACCATCCATGACCCCCCAGCACTAATAAACCACCTATGACCCCCAGCAATGATAAACCATCCATGACCCCCAGCACTGATAAACCATCCATGACCCCACCACTAATTAACCACCCATGACCCCCAGCATTAAAAAACACCCATGACCGCCCAGCACTGATAAACCATCTATGACCCCAGCACTAATAAACCACCCATGACCCCCCAGCACTAATAAACCACCTATGACCCTCAGCACTGATAAACCACCCATGACCCCCAGCACTGATAAACCACCCATTACCCCAAGCACTGATACACCACCATGACCCCAACACTAATGAACCACCCATGACCCCCAGCACTAATTAACCACTCATGACCCCCAGCACTGATAAACAACCCATCATCCCCCAGCACTGATTAACCATCCATGACCCCCAGCACTAATAAAACACCTATGACCCCCAGCACTAATAAACCACCCATTACCCCAAGCACTGATACACCACCATGACCCCCAGCACTAATTAACCACCCATGACCCCCAGCACTGATTAACCATCCATGATCCCTAGCACTAATAAACCACCTATGACCCCCAACACTAATGAACCGCCCATGACCCCCAGCACTGATAAACCACCCATTACCCCAAGCACTGCTACACCACCATGACCCCCAGCACTAATAAACCACCCATGACCCCCAGCACTAATTAACCACCCATGACCCCCAGCACTAATTAACCACCCATGACCCCCAGCACTAATAAACCACCCATGATCCCACCACTAATTAACCACCCATGGTTCCCAGCACTAATAAATCACCCATGACCACCAGCACTGAAAAAAAGACCTATGACCCCCAGCACTGATACACTACCCATGACCCCCAGCACTGATTAACAGCAGAGAAACACATCTAAAGAAAATTGAGAAAATGTGAAAACCAGTGTTTAGAGCCATACTCATATTAAATAATTTTTGACCAGCAAATATACATATTTTGGATCACTGTTACCAGCTATCTTTGTTGTCTGTTGTTTTGGTCTATTATAAAAGGTGTATTCTTATACTTTGTGTGTCTTATGATGGATTTACCCACTCATTGGAAGGTGCTGTTGGATTATAAATGCATTTTTTTTTATAAATGTCTTGTTCATGTTAGTCCCTGAAATTGTAAATTGATGATGATGATGCTCAGGGGCGTAACATCAGGCAGCTCCACTGGGGCCCAGGGCATGAGGGGACTCCATTGAGAGTCCTTCATTATAGTCAGTTTTAGTGGATTATTTTCAATCTGGGCTATAAATTATTCTGCAAGCCTGACTCTTTTGAGAACAAGCTTTTCATATCATATGCATGCAGCAGTAGTCCAGTTCCACAAGTTAATAAGCTATGACTATTACTGCTACCTTCAATATAATACAACAGTTTTAGTCACTGTAACACATCTAAACAGATGCCTCTGTTCATATCCTCTAGCTTTTGAATGAACAAAAGTTTGTTCAGTAAACCAAGTATTAGCTGTTCCAGAATCCCTTTGCCTTGACCTTGTTTCCTTAACATTAATAGAGTGACGAGTGAATAAATGCAAATCTGTTCATTTTTATCAGTTAACCTGTGTTTGTTATGGATTATTGGCCACATGCATCAATAGTGTAACAATGCAGAAAATCTTTACTGGACAGGTACCAATAACGTTCGTCTTGTGTGGCCTGCAGAAATGTTCCTTTTATCAAACGGTGCAAGCTGCTTACTATTCCTCTCATTCAGAGACACTCAGGTTAAGTGGCTGTTTTGCTGAAGGGAAAGCCTTAAAGTCTTGAACGGAGTGGCCACCTGCTCGTCTCCACTGCCCTCCAGAAAGCCTGGGAGAGCTGTTCACAGGCCGGCCCACCAGTGAAGAGGCGGCTAAACAATAGGCCACAAGGATCATAGCATCAGGTCTGCAAATGTCTGTCTGATTATGAACCTGCTGCCAGTTCACACAAAGCACTGCAGGGGCCCTAATCCACTTAGATCCACAGGGAAAATCTTTCCACTCAACCAGGGCGAATTAAAGCCATTCCATATTACTGAAGCGGGAATATATGATTTGCTGTGGAGACATAAATTAGCAGGTGTATGACAAGCATACAACACACACCTGGTCTGTGTTTCTACTGCGGGGGTTGTCAGTGGCAATAGTAGAGTCATGTTATTAGCACATGCTGTTTCTGCATGAGGCAAAGTGCAATGTATGGAATTAGAGTGTTAGCATAGTTGCTCTCCAAAAAGAATGACTAAAACCGGGGCCAGCCCCTGCCTATAATTGAACTAAGCAGCTCCTTAGGGCCCGAAGGCCACCAGGAGACCCCAAAGTGTGCCTAAATTGACTAAATTGCCAATACATGTTCATTAAAAAAATGTATTATAATAATAAAATTTGTAGCACACAGTTCAAACCTATATTGTGTATATTCAATTCAATTCAGTTTTATTTGTATAGCCCAGTATCACAATAAAAGTCGCCTCAAAGGGCTTCACAACAGTTGCTCAAACATAAACACACAATCAGACAACACACAATCAACACAAACAATAACTACACTAAACCCAGGACACTCCTGTCCTTAGACCCTCCTTCTCGGTAAGGAAAAACTCCTAAAACAACCCAGCTGTGGGAAAAAAGAAGAAACCTTATGGAGCCCAACTGAAGGAGAGATCCTCTCCCAGGACGGACAGGCAATGCGACTAGGACTGTTAGTTCATTAGCTCATCTATAGGATCATAGATCAGCTCTGTAAGGACTCATCCAGGGAGTGGGGTGAGGTAGGTTGAGGAAGTCCATAGGATGCAGCAGGTGGGCCTCATCCAGACAGGTGAGTGGGCGAGATAGGTCCGGGAAATCCAGGATGCAGCAGGGGCCTCATCCAGACAGGTGAGTGGGCGAGATAGGTCCGGGAAATCCAGGATGCAGCAGGGGCCTCATCCAGACAGGTGATGGGGCGAGGTAGATCCGGGAAATCCTTAGAGGTGAGGTTGAGGGCCCACAGGTCGGGACAGGAGCACAGATGGGGTCAGCTAAGATCCAATCGTCACTGGGACATCTGCCAGCAGCCAGGCATCTGAAACAGTCCCCACTCCACACACAGAGGGGAGCGGGAGAGAGGGACAACTTGTGAATAGCAAGGAACTGATTGGATATTTGATCATATGGCAGTGATAGAAGAGGAGCAGCAGATGAAACCAGAGGACAGAGGCTCAGTGCACCATACTTCCCCCAGCTTCTAGCTCCTAGAGCAGCCTATCTTCAGCTGTGGAGTTGACCCTGTTCCTAGCTGCCCTGACCATAAGCTTTCTTGAAGAGGATCATTTTAAGCCTAACCTTAAATGTAGAGACTGTGTCTGCCTCTCTAACATGAGCTGGAAGCTGATTCCATAAAACAGGAGCTTGGTAACTAAAGACTACCTCCAACTGTACTTTTAGAAACCCTGGGAACCACTAATAGCCCTGCATTTTGTGAGCGCAGTACTCTGCTTGGTTGGTATGGCTCTATAACATCATTAATGTAGGATGGGGCTGTACCATTTACAGCCTTGTAAGTCAGGAGAAGGATTTTAAACCTAATTCTGAATTCAACTGGAAGCCAGTGAAGTGAAGCTAGCACAGGAGTAATATGTTCTCTCCTGTTAGTTCCTGTTAATAATCTCGCTGCTGCATTTTGAACAAGCTGAAGACATTTTAATGAGTTTTTAGGGCACGCTGCCAGCAGAGAGTTACAGTAATCCAACCTAGATGTAACAAACGCATGGACAAGTATATGAGAAGAGAACAACAATATTATAATTTATTATTAGTATTATTATATTCAAAAATTGAATATAATATTACAAATACAATCCATTGTTTTACACATATAGTCTACCCAATACTATGTGTGCAGGAACACCTGTTGAAATGCACCAGAAAACAGGCAATATTGTTTGTTCTATAACAAATTTCTGGGTGCATGCAACTAAAAACAGCTGTGTCACATTTGCAGGATTGGAAGAAAATCATAATAAAGAGTCCTTGAAATCAATAGTTGTGCAGTGGTAGCACTGATGTGGTGGGGGCTCCAAGTAAAATTTTGCTTAGGGCCCCATGTAGGTTTGGGCTGGCCCTGACTTAAACTACATATATGTCCCTTTTAGTTCAGTAGAAGCATGTTCTCTAGGTTTTATATTTCCTTAGCCTTTCAATCATCAGTGTGCCTCCCCCTAACCCCAGAGCAGTGCTTCATTTGTAAATCATATATGTTTTTGTTACATATTGGAGTTCTTCTCTATTGTGATTTCAAAGGCTGTGGTTAAATGGTAAACTGTATTTATTGTTGCAGTAAATACTGTGTCAGCCCTGCGACAAGCTGGCCCCTGTCCAGGGTGTACCCCGCCTACGGCCCAAAAGTTACTGGGATAGGCTCAAGTCACCCGCAACCCCTAACGGGAATAAACGGTAGAAAATGAATGAATGAATGAATGAATGAATAAATTAATAGATAAAGATGTTGTCACAACATTATCTAAACTCTAAACAAAATTTTAAAAATCAACAGAGTTTCAACAAAAGTACCAGACAAGAGAGAGTGTAGTTGTTTTTCTTTCGAGCTAATTTAAACATCTTTTGGTAACCATTACAGTTTTATGGGTCCCAAAAAAGGGATAATGAAAGTATCCACTAACTAGTACCATCATTATAGAGCTATTGAACCCATTTTGACAATACAATGCCTCTAAAATTGTTCTTTACTGTTCCATACAGATCTGAAACACACAGAAACAGGGCCAAAGTGCACTTTTCCAGCAGCTCTTCTTCTTTTCTATTTCCTCTGCCCCACAGTGTCGGAGCTGACCTGAGCTGGTCTGTAGACATAATCCAGTCTAAGAGCCCCACACTCTGCCACTCGGTGACTGATGACACATGTCACCACCAGGACAAACTCAAACTCCACTCCATGATCTATGACCAGAAAATCACAGCTGAGTGCACTTTGTTTTTCAGACAGAACAGGTCCACACTGTCATAGGTCTGCAGGGAGATCCACTTTTCTCTGAATCTGTGGCCACAATTTTATTTGGGGCATTTTGAGCCATTTTTGAAGTAAAACAAAGAGACAAAAATACTGTGAATTTTAAAATTAAGATTAAGATTATGGGGGAAAAATTTGTTAAATTTGCCCCGGTTAAAGTCAGCTTTAGCGTCACTATACCCGATTTTCTGTTGTCTGTCCTGATCCCAACCTTCTCCTCCTCAGCATCAGATTGGCAGACCTTCCTTTCTTGAATTTTCAATTAAAGAGTAAAACTGGATAAACTGGCCATTGCAAAATACAATACAAACAATACAGTGTACATAAAACTGAGGTTTGGCACTTACTTTAAAGGGGCTATATTCTGACATTGGCCCTTTTCTCTCTTTCTCCCATGTTTTAATGTTTTTCCCTCATCAAAAACAGACCTGAAGTTGTGTTTTACTTCATTCACACCTGAGTAATCCTTTATCCTCTGGCATGGCTGTTTTGAGGTCTCAAAACGCTTATTTCCACGAACCTCCACCTCATGAATCCCTGTCCCCTCCAGGAAGCCTTGACCAATCAACAAGCTCTGTTTCCACTGATTCCTCACAGATATTTTTACTTTTGGAGGAAAAAGTTTAAGGAAGTGAAGTGCTCTTCTCTTTGATTGTGCTCAAAAGACCTATGCACTCTGCTGCTCTCTGCTGGTCTCCTCATCTGATTCTTTATGGCACTAACTGAGTAGCTAATGAAAAGGTTAATTTTTATTTGATTTTTAAGTTTAGCACTGTTTCACTGAAGGCAAAGCTGGTGCTAGAATAGATGCTCTTTTTTTCTCTGGCAGCCATAAATACAATATAGACCAACAGCTGATGAAAGTGTTGATTTTTTTGAGCAAGCATATTCTAATCTTTAATAATAAAGCCTAGGTCCTATAACTAAGTGCTAATTAGCATGCTAGTAAATGGTAAATTAGTTCTTAAATGGTAATTATAAAGCACCTATTAAACCCTGATTCTATTATGACCATATTCTACAAATAAATAGCAACTAACTAACATATTCCCCTTAATAACCTCAAATTTACTGCTCATTAGTAGAAAGTAAGAAAGTTGTTGGACCTAAATTATGACCTTAATAAGATTCTTAAATTCCTTATTTCCTACTAATGAGCAGTAATTATGAGTATTTAAAGGTACTGTAAGCAGTATGTTCTTGTACTGGTTTGGTATTACTGCAGTCTAAATCAAAGCAATGGTCTCTTTTCTAACTGGATGATTGGCAATGCAGTTTTAGAACCAAAACAAAAAACAAAAACACTTGGCCTTATGTAAAATATAAATTCAGACTTTACTATTTAATACTTTTTTAGACTTTTTAAGACCCCTCAGAAACCCAGTTAGATAATCAAATTGTTAAATGATTCAAATTAAAAGTGCAAAAAACAAGTGGAAGAAGTGTTCTGGCAGTTACCACACTTTAGGGACTTACTATCATGTGTTAAGTTCTGCTTTAATGCAGTGTTAATGCAGTTCGATAATTGATCTTTCATGAGTTCTTAAATGCTGACTGTAGCTAAAAGTAAAAATCTGTTGATGCAAGTCATCTGTTTAGAAGTTATGTCAAATAATACAGACCAGTTTTCAACACAGCTCCAATAAGAGGCCTCTGACAAAGGAACATCACCGACATATCTAGACAACTCAGCGACACTTGTGGTGTCAGGAGAATAATCCTGGACTCAGAGAATACAACCTCTGCTTCTCATTGACAAGCAGCTTTCAGTTCAGTGGTTCGGATCTGTTCACCCCGCTCCCTGCACCACGCATCTTCTTTTACACTGGTGAAAAACTGGCACCAACACATACATCATGCACACTGTGAGGAGTAGAGCCAAGATCCAGACAAAAGAAGCCTATTGTTGTGGAGAGCACTCAGAGAGTTCTCCCTGCAGCAGACCAGGACATGGGGCAAGTGAAAAAATAATATGCTTAAAAAATAATAATAATGTGGCATCAGATTTAGAGATTTTCATAGATGATCCCAGACCTGAACATCATTGATTCTGGTTGAAACATACGTCACAGTCAATATGAGCTGCCATGACTTAGTTTGCATGCATGCTAAATAAATAAGACAAGAACAAATCCTGGCAAAGCTGAGGTTAGCATCTTTCACTGGTGCTAAAAATTAACGGAGCTCAGATTTTGCTCCAGTGACTTAATAAATACTATGTAAAATTGGGAGTTTTTGCCACAAGATGTAAAACACAAAACATGCAAATTATTTACGTAGTTACTCAATCATATACAACACTACATTTACAAAAAAGTTATTAATTTACAAATATTAATTGGTCTGATGCTGGTTGCAAAAGAAACACATTTAGCATGATAGTTTCCTTCTGGTAGATAAGGTTATGTCAATGATCTGATATAATAGCTGGATATTAGATAACTGACCTAATTCCATTTGTATGGGCTGTGAATATCTGCACATACTCATGTCAGTATAATTGCATGATGATGAATGGTGTCAGAAAGAATGGATATGAATTAGACTGGAAACAACGTCACCACAGTCTTCTCAGAAAATGACATATCTTATATTAGATCTAAAGAAAGAGCCATTATTATATTAATCGTGTTTTATAACTTCTGCACAGGTCTGCAGTGACACCTAACCCATGGTGTTCAACAGCTTGTCTTCATGTGGAAAAAATGTGCCAGAAAACAGAAGATATGCTGTCTTTATAGGGAATGTAATGAACTTTTGGATGGGGAAAAGTTTTGGTTTGTTTGGTTTGGTTGGTTTGGTTGTCACCTGCACACTCAGGCCTTTTTTCAGTGCACTAGAACGCAAGTACATAATTGTGTTCTTGGTAAGTACTTGCTGTGTACGCTGGAAGTACAAAATTGAATTTCGTGCCAAGACAGCAGTATATTTCAACTTTAAACTTACTGCTGTGAGCTTTCTCGTCCACCATGGCCACCACAAAGCATTCTGGGATAGCGGGCAGCCTCAAGTACGCACAAGTCTGCTCTGATGCAGACTTGGTAAGGTGGGTGGGGCGAGAACACATACAGGGATTTGATGCATTATTGGTCTTGCGTGAGCTGGACTCCCCCTGACTCTGAGTCCAGGTCTGAGGGCTGCAGATGGATCTTTACCACTGAGAGAAAGGTCCTGGTTAATTCTGTCAGTGTGTTAAATGTTTATCTGCGACTGAGCAATACACAATGGGATTTTAAGTGGAGACCTGTATAGGACTGACTTTTACCGTAATGCCCTTGTATAAACAGCACACTCAAAATCACTCTGTAAAGACTAGTTTAATAGTGTACACAAAATTTTGTTGCTCCAACAAAGGAAGCTCAGGACCCAGCATGTTTGATATTTGCTGTTTCTGCTCCGTACTGAACAATGGCAACAGCCACGGCGAGCAACCTCCAGCTCACACTGCCAATGTATAAACTGCTCCATCAGTGTCTTTTTAGCCATGACTTCATCCACATTAATTTTCTCCTTTTATGATTTTCTCTGCAAACCATTACTTACAGTCAGCTGATGATGCTGGTGTTCTCCATAGTTGCTTTTTTTCTGAAGTCAAGCTCATTTCCAAATCAGGAAAAGTGTGGCCCAAATCATCTTGTCTGTGTGTATAGAAGATTTTAGGATTCAAAATCAATTTAAATTCTCCAAATGCCTGTGGTCTGCTTTTTCAAGTTAAAAATTATCTACAATTGTCTACCTACATTTAAAATGCTTAAAATCTGGCATCTTGGAGAGTCAGAAAAATACAGTTTTGGTTTCACAGAATAGTAATCTACAGGTCATTTATTCTGGTATTGTCGTGTGGAAGCTGCTTTTTTGGGGAAAGTACAACAAATGTTTTGTGATTCAAATTTGAATTATAAATTATGTTTCCTGTCAGTGGCACTAGGGTTTGTTGGAGAGACTGGATGTAATGTGTTAGTTAATCTGATTATTCTTTTAGGAAAATGATTTATTTTTAATGCTAGAAATGCAGAGTCTCATTTTATAAATGTTTTGGAACAGTATCATAAAGTAGAAGGCGATGTGATCGATACAGAAAGAGAAAAAAAAAATTACCAAGAGCGGTGGGCCAGGTTTACCAAAAAAATAAATAAATAATAATAATAATAATTTAAAAAAGTGACTGAAAAGGAAATGTAAATGTTGTTTATGTTTGTTTGAAATGTGTGTGAATGTTTTATGCTTGTACCATGTAATTTTCTAAATGTCTTTATTGTTACTTGTCTTGTTATTGTCATTATGTTTTCATTGTATTTGTCGTATAAAAAAAGACTTTTAAATAGTCTAGTAGTGTATACCTAGCCCAAGCCCAGACAATCTTTTAGTGAAACACAACACACGTTCAACACACACATGTGCAGTTTTCACATAGAGATAAATTGTGTTCATGTATGTTTGTTTTCTGAAATGAGCACACATTGTTTCTCAACATTGTTTGTGTTTTGTAAAAGCATGCCCCAGCTTTTTATTTGCATAATTATTTTTTGCCGAATGAAAGGCTGGCTGCCCACATCAGTCTGGGAGTATGTGGAGCCACCTGACGCTTGCACACTCACAGATCTGCGCTTGGACAGAGCAGCACTGGCTCGGAACCGTCTGATGCCTCCGCAGACTGTCTGGAGTGTCTGATAGAGCTAATGGAAGTGGGACTGTGTTGTCAATACACTGGCAGTGCTGACATTCTGCTCATGTCGACATGTGGGTGGCTGTGCAGACAGATAACATCCTCCGATGACAGGCCCAGGCCCTGGCGCTGTACTGAGGGCTACGGATCAGAGAGGGGCCAAACCAGGTCAACACAGGTTCACAGGAAAAACTACAAAGATGGAGTACAGAAACACAGTAACAAATAAGTCATTTCAATTTTTCATGTAGTTTACTTATTCTAAAGAGTTGCTAGTGGCTGGAGCCTATCTAAGCCACTATGTGCCTGAGGCAGAGACAGCCTGCTAAGTGTAACCCTGGGGCTGACAACGCTCACTCTCACATTTATTCACTATAAAATATTTAGAAAGTTTTATAGACAAACCAAACAGCCTCTGGCTAATTCTGACACATTTACAAAAATGTTCATTAATATCTATTTTCCCCGATAAATAAAGGGACAATGGACAGTCAGCAGAGTACCATGGCAACAAATAAGAAAATAGACCAGTTTTTAAAGTACCTATACTCAGTGATACTATTTTAGACAAGTGAAGACACAAATGTACATAGACAAAAACCCTAATGGCATGTTGGTAAAAGGACAATTTGTGCAAAAGACTGACTAGTCTTTTGTGTCTCTATCATGTTTCAGCAGACAGCACATTGTATGTTTAAAACATCACTACAGCATAGTGCGGACGTTATTCTCTCCAGCTTCCTCTACTTTAACTCCTCTTAAACAGAAATGACGTCCATTTTGTGTGATCCACTCTGTCGTTGTTGCTTTTGACAGAGTCTATGTAAATGTATTTTACTTTGATTCTTTGTCCAACTGAGACTTGAAGAGAAAGCTTCTCATTATATTCTGTCACTGCTCAAAACTCTTGTTCATTGTCTCTAAGAATTTTGTGATAAATGAGCAACATTAAGGCTCCTCTGATTTGTCTTCATAATGTAAAGTAGATGTGTTGTCCATCAAGTTTTATCACTTGTCTGATCTGATTCAGTTTGAATATATGAAAAAATTTACTCCACTGTCAGTGGAGCTCTGTGCATAATATGGCGTCTATCAACTTCCAGTTAATTTGTGTAAGGGCGGGCACTTCCGGTTTGAACGTCCCATTCAGATTGTGATCTTTTAGTAAGCGAGCGAAGATGAGCATGTTTAAAGTTAAAAAGAGGCGTTTAACTTTTCAGAGGGTAGGAGGGTCAGCGCTACACTGTTGTGTACCTCTATGTAGCAATTCCTCACGCTACAATCTGAATATTAGTTTCCACTCATTCCCTGTTGATAAAGCTGTGCGTCTACAGTGGCTAACTAAAATCGACAACTTCACTCCCACAAAAGGGACACAAGTATGCAGTTGGCATTTCCTACCAGGAGATGGTAGGAAACTCCTGGCAGACTGAAGAGGGTAAATAGAGGAGCTATACCAGTCCTTTCTGAGTGGAACATTTTTTACAGTGCCCAGTCCGAGGCTTAGTGTGTGGGAGTGGTGCAGGCTCTGATGATGATGTTTACACCAGGTAAGTTTGTAATATTTTTATAAGTGAGTTATATTTGTTTAGGAATAGGCTTTAATGGTCTTAACGACTCATTAAACTTGGCCATCATGCTGTGTGCCAAGTCAAAAGAGGTGAAGAACTGATGAGTGCTACTAAAAACATGTGGCTAAATGTTATCATTATATTCCAAGATTTGCCTCATACAAACATTTCCAGTATTTTTGGAAATTGATCGAACCAGCAGTCAAGACCAAGATGATACAGGTCACCAACACCAAAGCATCTGCATCAGGCTCAGACAGCTCTCACACATCCATGGTAAATATTATTTGCTGTGCTGGCAAACCGTCTCAAACCGTTTCTCCAGATTTTTGTTTGTTGTTTGTTGTGCAGTGTGACACACAATATGAATAATCATCTGTTTTTGTAGATAAATCTCATGTATGCCTACAGTATCTACCAATTTTACATTATACATTTCCAATTTTTACATAATCATCAGAGTTCTCACTTTCTCACTGCGTTGACTGTATCCTATGACCGACACACCTATTGATGAACTGCTGCTGTTCCTCGTGTACCTTTCTGTGGGCCTGCAGCCACGGGATCTAGCTGAAAGGTTTGGCATTCATCGGTCAACTGTTAGCAGGATTATTACCACCTGGACCAACTTCCTGTACCAACTGCTAGGAAGCAAGCATCCCTGGTTGCCACGTGAGGTTGTAAGAGCTAAACTTCCACGCGAGTTTGCTGCATTCCCTGATACACAAGTGGTGCTTGATTGCACAGAAATATATTGCCAGACACCATCAGATCTCTGCTGCAGAGCGAAGTGTTCTCTACTTACAAGTCTCACTCTACATTCAAGGCGATGATTGGCATTGCACCCCACAGTGCCATCACATTTGTTTCTGCCTTGTATGCTGGATCCATGAGTGACCGGGAGATCTTTAAGTTGTCGGGCATCACAAATCTACTCAAGCCAGACATGGCAATAATGGTCAACAAAGGCTTCCTGAATGACAATCTGGCTCCCTGCAAAGTTTACAGGCCTGCCTTTCTCTCTGGAAAAACCCAGATGAGCCGACAGGATGTCCTGCAGACTCAAGGTATTGCACGTCTGAGGGTCCATGTAGAGCATTAAGAGATGCATTAGAAAGAAAATAAACTTTTTGATAAGGTAATCATATGGTATGTTTCAGTGGACATTTTAAATAATATTGTATATAGTTGAATGAATCTTTTTAAGTGTTTACCAGAGGTGGACAGTAAGCAAGGATCTGTACTGTACTTAAGTAGTTTTTGAGAATAGAAACAGTACTTGAGTAGCATCTTTGGGGAAACATTACTTTGTATCCACAACTTTTGACACACCCTGATAATAATCATTCACACATGTTTATTAATACTTTAAGGCAAACCTGGTTCAGGGCTGGTTTACTGTTGCTCCCTTCAGCTTTTGTTTGTATAGTCCCAATTTTAAACATGGATTTATCTCAGTTTAGGATATACCTGTTTTAGTCCTGGGTTAGACCTGCTTTTGTCTTAAAATGCACTGTTGGTAAAAAAAAAAAAAGAAACTGTTAAATTAAAAGTACCTTGAATGCTTATGTTTTCAAAGCTCATACCTCATTTAACTCAATAACAATAATTTGACTGACTTTTCTTAGGGTTATATTTGTCCAGGAGGATCTATACTTTCACTCAATTAATGAAGATGAGTACTTTGTCTACCACTGGTTCACTTTTGCTACTACAACCAGTACTATATATTACAATTTGTACTACTGTGTTAATTTCATGTGTTCAATAAAATAAAATAACTATCTGGATAAAACATGTTTTAATTTAAACAACCACACATTGAAGAAGTATAAATTTCATAACATACACATTTCTACATTCATGAAGCCAATAACCATAAAAGCTATATAAAATGTAGCACACAGCAACTCTTTATACACATTTGACACATTAAATACAAATTGTTTTTCATTATAGCTTTAAGAAGTGCTATAACAGTAGAAAGGGCATAAGTTTTTACATCATCAAATTCTCAAATGTCAATACAACATTTTGCCTGTGAAAAAATTACTCTCTACAATAATTTCAAAGTAATATAAACAAACCCAATTCCTGTGCAGTTTAAAACATTGTTTCTTCACTGGACAGGTAAAAGTAAAAATAAAAGTAATCACCCCTTTCTCTGATGGTTTGAGTCACCTCAGGGTCTCTGTAAATGCGTTGGATGAGAATATCATCTTCTGCAAAGACTACAAAGTCACACCACTCCATACCTGTAATCAGGAGCTGCCCCTGCACTTGCCAGTAGTAACTGTGACTTGGCTTGAGATTCATTGTGCCACTCTGCATTTTTAAATAGCTACAGTCAACATAGCTTTTTGCGCTAGGCTACTTGATTTCCAGAAGACCAAAAGGTGGTCTCTCAGATGGATCAAACACCAGGCCATCCAGAGTAGAACCTAACCAAGGAGCATCAGGATGGATGACAAACCCACAGGGCCAATAGTTGGTGTTTTTGATCCGGCAATATTCTTGGACAGCAACTGGTTCCTGTGCTAGGCCCCACTTCATTGCTGCAGTGGCTGCTGTTCCCCTTCTGAGTCTTTGGGCCAGGTTAAGAGCAGAACTGCAGCCTCTGACATGCCACACTTCCCTAAACCTTGAAGATGTTATTCGCGATCTCCAAACATGGTGCCATTCTACAGTGGTGCTCTGCTCCCTGATGGCAAGTTCTATTTCTCGAGCCATGTCAAGTGTTGTACCAGAGACTGTAAATGCAGTTGTTGTTGGTGACTGCACACAAACTGACAACTGGTGGGCTCAAGCTTATAGTCATCTAATGGCAGTGGTGGTGGTGAAGGGGCATCTGGGTGGCGAATTACAACCTGGCTTACTGGCAGTGGATGCTGGTAAGAGATAGGACTGCCTTAGAAAAGAGCTTTTTTATTTCCTTAAATGATGCCTTTTTATTACAACATGAAAAATGTCTGTGGAAACAGAGCTCCTGTTATTTGGATAAATGAATGAGAGCAGACTGGATGTGGAGGGCTTGTTGATTGGTCATTCCTTTCTGGAGTGAGCGGGGGTTTGTGGGAGAGGCGGAGTTTTCGTGGAACTGAGCGTTTTGAGGCCTCAGAAACTCACCACCGAAGAATGCAGGATTACTCAGGTATGAATGGAACAAAATAAAATTCCAGGTATGTTACTGATGAGGAAACATAACATGTGAGAAAGAGAGAAGTCAATTTAGCATAATATGCCCCTTTAAAGAATATATTTTTGGTGTACAGACAAAAAGTGATAAAGGGATAATGTGAGAATAAAGTTAAAATGATTTGTACATTTTTGTATCACTCATCCTGTTATGGGCTATAGTTGTGGGGTCGCTTGTTACCTATTCAAGCTACACCTCAGAAAGGTTCACGAACAATAGTTTTGCCACTAATTCTTTATTACTAGAGTTTCAAATTTTGAGACGCATGTCATGTGAGGTGTAACACCCCACCACAAGGCTTTTGACCATAACCAGTTATAGACAAAGACAACAACTTGATTTTAAGTGTGTAAATTTATTACCAAAATTTAAATAGATTTTAAAAAGTCTGCAAGAGGGGATTCAGTTTAAAAATGTCCACTGGGGCTGAGCGTGCGATGGCCTGAGGGGAGTGTTGTGAAGGGCAGGTTCTGGACCGGTTTGTCGGAGGGTTGGCAATACCCATGGCTGAGTCAGGTGCTGTAGAACGTGGCCATGCCTTTAGACTTCTGACTGTACCGCTCTCCGACCAGGTCACCCTTTACCTCTTGGCCCAAGCCCGACAGCTCCCCAGCGCCACACACCTGAGCACATGTGGAGAGAACAAGAGGACATAAGTAACACATAAGTAATTTACAAATATCTACCATAGCCTGTTAAATAAGTCACTAAACAAGAAGACAGTAAAATAAACCCACACTTTCTGTAGTAATTTAGAATATAAATGGTAAGTATTTGAGCACATGTAGAGAGGACAAGAGAAAGAGCTAGGCCAGAGTGCTTCTTAAATACCTGGTTTGGTGCTCCTCAGCTGTCCTGCATTTCCCCATTACCAGTGCACACCCACTCACCACACCTACACTGCACCTACACCACTCCCAGTAATGGGCTTGACACACAGGAGGCGACGTCGCTTCTCCTCTATGTGTTCCCTGTGGAAGCTGAACCCCCCCCCCCATGTGAAGTGACATGCGACACTCGTGCTTGTGAAATGTCATGCTCGTGCATGTCTTCGTGCACACGCTGGCTTGCGACATGATCCAAGAAAGTTGAAAAATGTTCAACTTTTCGTCGCCATTGCCTGACGAGAACCAATCAGCTGGCGTTTAATCAACAGACCAATGAGCAGACAGGACGCTCAGTCACTGAGATCAACATGGAGGAGAAAATAACAGCCCGTGTCAGGCTTTAGGACATTTCCAGATGTGATTACAGGGATGTAACCAAAATAAACAAACAAAAAAAACGTAGCTTATTCACCTTTTTTTCTTGACTGCAATATGGGGTTTAGTAGGTCTACCCAGGCCATAGACTCATGCACGCCTTTTTCTTGTTATAGAACAGATCCATACTAAAAGTCTTACTTCATTCTGTTTGAACAAAATCTTGATGCAAGAGCCTAGTTTATTTTTGTAATTTTCTTTCCCCACTTTAAAACCTGAAATTCCCTTCTATTTGACAGCCAATTAATTCTGTGGGAGATCCGCAATTTTCTTTGGAACTGAGGCTCGCCGGCTGCTGCCACTCATCGCCTCTCGTGTGTTGGGTCATCACACGGTGGCGACGAGTTTCGTCGGTCGCTGTCGTTTGTCTCCTCCCGTGTGTCATGCCCATCACACAAATAAAAGCAGGCTGATACAGCTACCAGGTTACACAGGTCTGCTGAAAGGGGTGTGGCTTATCAAGTCCATGACCAGAAGCACAAGGACACCAGCCAGCACCAGTACACTGAGGTATAGAAGTCAAATAATTGGATTTTCTTCTTGAGGTGTCAGCACAGAGCAGCCGACACTGAGGGAATGGCTCGCTGTATCAGTGGCCCTCACCAGGATAACAAAAGAGAATTCATTACATTCAAATGATATGTGTGTTAATCTTAGTGAAAGATCAGCCCAGACTCTGAATGCAAAGCTCATCTCTGAGTACTTCACAATGAAGTGTGAATTGGACTAAATGATAATGTGCCAGGTCTTATATGGATCTAGAGGCTGAGTAGGCTTCTCTATTGATGGAACGAGTGGAGAGAGTGTCTGAAATGTCAATCTGATCATCAGCGTGATTATCTGGTTAAAGCTGAGCTCCCGGGACGCTGTTGCATAATGTGCAGGAAGATTAGAGCTGGAATTGAAGAGGGTACGGTGAGGTGTGGGTGGCCGCGTGCGCAGGACAGGAAACTGACAGAGAATATTAGCCCCACGCTGTTACAGCAGGTAGAGCTTCATCAACTTCTGCTCCACACATTATTTTATGGCCATGCATACTAATCTCATTGCCATGGAGACCGAGACAAAAGTGGCTCACCTTGAGCAGAGTGCTGTCAGGTCCACTTCTACCTGAGGCCACCTCAGCCAGACGAGTGTGTAGAAGGCCACGCTTGTCAACATTCATTCTGCTCATCCTTCAGGAAGACGTGAGGAACTCAGAACAACTGTGGACCAGTCCAGGAGAAGGGTGTAACTTTATCCTCAGTTTCCTGAGAGATTCCAGGCTGTTCAGTGCTGTGACAAGCTTTGGGTTATGGCATTAATCTAATTGTAACAGGAGATTTAAAATGCATATGCACATTGTGCTGGATAATGTGGTACAATGTCGACTAATGTTGAGAGAACAAAAAGACCTGTTTTTAACGCCATACTCAATGATACACATTTTCAGAGATATGAAAACACATCCATTCATAGACAGAAATCTGAATGGCATATTGGTCTAAGGGGAATGTGCAAACAAAATGTCATCCAGGCTTTTGTGTCTCTATCCTGTTGCATCAGATGGCATAAGGCAGGAGTGCCTGCATTTTTCTTGAAGGTATGCACAGAGTTAGCACCACTCTGGACCCACACACAAACACTGGTCCAACACGTGCACACATGCGCATATCCATAAGAAACAACACTAACAAATAATAAACATAAATCTCGCCTATATGATGTTACCTCTGCTACTGGTGGTGTTTAAGCACTTTCTCTCTCTTGATGTTAACTTAAATAAGGGCAGGTTCATTGAGCCTGGTGTCTGTCATCGTGTTTTAATAATAAAGCAATTTAATTTAATTTATAGCAATTTCTTCAATGGGCTGTATACAGAGATGCTCAAAAACATCACAATATGATTTAAAGACACTGTTCCACTCCAGTGCAATGTGTCAGTGTGCGTTTGTTTGATTGCTCAGCTGCTACGCGTAATTAGTGCACTTTTGTAGACTCGCTCATGTCATACTGTGTGCGGCCACCAGGCAGAACCACACAAGAATACCCTAAAGCACAATAGACTCAGAGGAGATCTGTATAAACAAAGTCTAGACTCGGAAAGTCACACGACATCTGTAAGGTTTCAGTAATCATGTACCTCCTTTTGTTTTCACTCCTTTTTAGTGATTGCCATGGATCTTGCAGTTTTCTCTACATAGTGGCTCAAGGCTCTCATCCTGTCACCCTCAGTGCATTAGCTCACTGACATGACTCTGCCATGTCCCATGCAGACAGGGGATCTACTGGGGGAATAAAGCGTCACATCCAGAGCACATTGCGTAAGGTCTTTCCCGTGTAACTATGACTATAATGACACTGGCTCCAGGGTCTCATCCTGTGACCCACGATCAACTAGTGATGGGCAGTCTAGCTCTGTTCAAAGATTCGGCTCTTTTGGCTTTGCTCCCATAGAAGAGCTGGCTTGTATGGCTCTCAAATTACTCTTTGTTTAGTATCACTCAAAGCATTTCATTAAAGTCTGTTTTAGGTTAATTTAGGCGTCAAATTCGCATCATTCGTGTCTAGTTGGACGCGTGACCATTTTGAATTAATAATAATAATAACAATGGATTGGATTTATATTGCGCTTTACAGGCTTGACAAGTTTCTCAAAGCGCCTTACAATTTGGTCCATTATTCATTCACTCCTCAGTCACACTCAGCTGTCCTAGGGCAGACTGACGGAAGCGTGGCTGCCATTCTGCACCAACGGCCCCTCCGACCACCACCAAACACAGCCACACTGGCAAGGTGGGTGAAGTGACACAACGACAGTATGCGCTTCGGATGGAATTCGAACTGGCTGCCCTCCAGTTGCGGGGCGAATGCTTAACCCACTGCGCCACCATCACCGAACTCAGTCGCGTCATTCGCGCGTGAAATTCTCGCAAATAGAGCGAACTCACTTGCGTCAAATGAGGGGCATGGCTGCTAGGGCTACTCCGAAATGAGCCTGTCTGGGTTTGTTCACCTGTGTCCCGTGTGGCTGCGAGGACCTCTCCCCAGGAAACTGCTGCTGTACAGCAGCATTAACCCCAGAGACAGAGCTGAGAGTCCTGGGGTTATTTCTTGTACATTAGCTCTCTCTAGTGGTTTTGGGGTCTGGTCTAGTCACAGGCTTTGTATTTTCTGTTGTTCTGGAGAGTGTAATAACTGCTAATATAACAAGCACATCTCAATAGGCTATTTTGGTAAAGTTAACCCCCCCCCCCCCTTTAATTGTATTTATTTGTGTGTTCTTGATGTCCCAATGATCAGAGTGAGCCTCTGTCACAGGCTTGTATCACATATAACAGCTATAAACACACTCACACAAAGCCCAAACAGCCATATTTATTTTATTTTTATAGTGTTTTCTATCAGGGCTGTTTTTGTTTCCTGTCTTCATAAAAGTAGAAGAGCTGCTGTAGGCTGCAGCTTTTATCTCCGGGTTCACTCTGAAGCCTCGATGATTGTTTTGCTGGATCTCCGAGGCAGGGATCTCCTCCTGTTACGTCGTACGTAATCACGTCATTGCTACAGCAGGTCCCTGATTGGTTAACGCGCTGCGAATGTTCGCAGAAGTTCAAATTTTTCAACTTCCGCGACCAGAGTGTTGGACGTGAATCTGCGTTGTTCGCTTCATCCGCCGATTCGCGTCTTCACCTATTCGCGGGACTTGTGCGTCAAACGCTCAATTCTCGTCATTTGCGCTGCGCTATTCGCGAGATTCGCTTGATTCGCATCGTGTCATTCGCATCATTCACACCGCAGGATGCTTGTTCGCACCTCAGCGCGGCTTTCCATAGACTTAACATGGTAATCACTCTGCCTGACTCACTGCCTGACGCCTGATTCGCGTCTGGTGTGAACGTAACATTAGAGCCAGCTTGTCTGCGAATGACCCATCACTACAATCAGCGCATTAGCTCTAGCTTCCATAAGCACTTAAGTGAAAGAACAAACTGACGTCACTCTGCCATGTCCTGTGCACTCTGGGGTAAAGTGGGTACAGCTCCTGGTTGTAAGAAAACATATCACTTTTGACTTAAAGGGCAGCAGTCAGCGGTAGGTCCACTCGAGTTTGCAAATACACATAGCCTACTATGGCTCTGTGCAGTTCTATGCGCTCTAGGGATGCAGCAGGGATTTGGCAGGGAACATCCCAAGGTATGCTCAGTGCATACTGCCGTACACCTGAAGGCACCACTGTACTAAGGCAAGGTATACATTTGTGCCTGTAGGGAAATTTTTGTTTTCTGCATTTAAATGATCCCTCAATGCCACTGGGGCAACCTGTCAGGAGCAGTGGACGAATGCATCCAGGAAGATGAGCACCCTGAGGAAACCCACCTAGATGCAGCAAGAACATGCAAACTCCTGGGAATTTAGGAAACTCCTGGGTCTGGGACTAAAACCCGGGACTGTCTTGCTGTGAGGCGACAGCGCTAACCACTTTGCCACCATGCCCCACCAACACTGTACATTTAAAAGTTCACTACAGCACAGCGACAATATTCTCTCCCAGCTTTCCTCTCGTTTACCTTTCCTTATATCTACATTAAAATTACATTACATTACACACAGATTGTATGTAAATGTACAGAGTGTTAGTCTGATTCTTTGTCCAACCAAGATTTGAAAAGAATGCTTCTCTTTATCTGCAGTGACATTCTATCAAAGATGACTGTCGTTAACTGTCTCTAAGAATTGTGTAATAAATGAACTTAAAAACATCCCTTTATCTCAAAGTCAACATTAAGACTCCCCTGACTTGTCTTCCTAATGTAAAACAGATCTTTTGGTCATCAGGTTTTATGTCTGTCTGGTTTGATGTTAAGCTGTTGTTTGGAGGAGACCACCCACAGTCCACACCAGCGCAGTCCAAGGCCTCAGCTGCTCAGTGCTTCAGCTCCAAACCAAGTGTTTAACAGACTGATGGTCATCTGCGGGCCATCATTTGACATGTACCCATACACACTCAGTAGTCCATTGGGGCAATGGCTTTATAGTTAAAAGGTTGATTTTAATAAGCCACAACTGTGTCTGGAGTCAGAGAAAGTTCAGAGCGCACCCCTCCCTCAGCGCCGTTCCCATTAATGTCAATTTCATACTCACAATCCTACAGCGACACTCTCCAAACTGTCTGAGAAATAGAGCAGTGTTTTGGATGCACTCACAGACATCAAACGCCTCCTCAGATAAGTCTTTGCACTCACTCTCATGAGTTAAGTACCTATACACGAGTGCACTTTTGACCTCAAACCTGCCCATTCCGAGATGATACTGTTGCTCATAGGTACTGCTTGCTATATATCTAAAATAATTCTCTGCCCATGACATGAATATAAAACAACAGAGTTAGTTGGGAAGGAGTTCAGCTGCTTATTAACTTTGGGAAGTGCTGATGTGGTGAAATCAGTTGTCACGTCTGAGAATCTCCTGAAAGAAGAGTGCAATGGGAGAATCAGGGGTGAAATTCAGGTCGCTCAGTTTGGTGTTGTGTCTGCCTCACTCTCTGGCTCTGGATCATCTTGAGGAATATATTTTGCACTGTGTCTACAATATTAGACTGTTACCATATTAATAATAATAATGGACTGTAAGCTTCTCAAAGTGTTTACATTAATCTATTATTCATTCACTCAGTGGTGGTGAGTTACTTCTTCGCAGCTGCCCTGGGGCAGAGTGACGGAAGCATGGCTGCCATTTTCCACCTGCGGCCCCACGGACCACCACTGGGAGGGTCTGTTGTCCTGAGCCTCTGTGTTAGAGGGACCCAGAAATGGTCCCTCTTCTTTATATTTTATAATCATAATGAGCCCATAGGAAGCCTTCTTGCCCTGGGCCCCAGCAAGCCTGTTGACGGGCCTGAGCATCTCTACCAATTGAGCTACTGCCGCCCCATCACTGCTTCAGTCTGTGGTTGTGTGTATTTCTTAAACTACTCCTTCGCTGTAGTGTTGCTGCTAATATTCTTATCTCAAATATTGTTAATTTTATATTTCTATATGTAAATATTGTAAATTTTATATATACTGTATTGGTTTGTGGGGATTGTTAAAACGTTTCAGCACTCCAGCTTTTATAGAGCCACCTGTGTATGGAATGGACTGCTGCCTCTGTGACCCGCATAAGATGGATGGATATTTTAAAATACAGAATGTGATAAGTGCATTATTTGTTCTGTTGGTTTGAGTGTTGAGTGAGTCCATAAATGTTGACTGAGTGTACTTTCACAAATTATTATTTATTTTGTTTTTATTTTTGTTAATTTCTTTAATCAAATCAAATACATGTCTACACTTCTCAGAACATGCGCTACAGAAGCTGGAGTTCTTATCTCTCGCCAGACCCTCACTCACCATACACACACCATGTTGTGCTGTTGCACTTCAGAGCTGCCAGTTCTACTCACATAGACACATGTGTATGACTAGAGAGATAGATCTAAGGCTGCAGGGAGGCTTGTAGGGTGTTTGTGACTCTGTAATGAAGCTGGGTGCCAGACCTGAACGAGCTTTAAAAGTGATCAGTAAAATCTTAAAATCAATTCTAAAATGTAAAAGGAGCCAGTGTAGTGAGGCTAAAACAGGGGTAATGTGTTGGTGTCTGTTAAAACCAGTGAGAATAGAATTTATGAAACCATGTAAGACACTCCTTATGTCTGTACGTATGGCAGATCAGAACACAGTTTTGCTCACAAGCTCCACTTAATGATGGTGCATATAGAGCACTAAGCACAGTTCTGTTGTAAGGCAGAAGAGATGACTCCACACAGACCAGAGCCTGGAGATGATGATGGTGGGGAGGGGTCTCAGAGGGACAGTCAAGAGTTCAGTTCACTTTATTAGAAAATGCTCTGTGAAGAATAAAAGCTGCAGTCCCTGCTGGGACAAGTATCATTTGCATAAAGCTCTGTACTTCTAAAGTCTGCAATGCCCTGAGTCCACTCTGCAGTGAGAGCAGTGTGTTACAAGCTCCAGAGCTGCTCCAGACCTGCACTGGAGCTCATGTAACACAGGCCCAGAGGAAGAGGAGAGCCCCTCCTCTGCACCAGGACAGGAGACAACAGTGTGGCATGTGAGGAACATGTTCAGATAGCTCAGGAGCTCTGGAGGAACATGATAATGCAGCTCTAACTGACAGCTAAACCTTTGTGATTCTGCAGCAGCACCCAACCTGGCGAGCCAGACTCTTCTACTTGCTTTTCACAAGCAGGACAGTCTGGTTCCCTTCTTGGAGCAAAGCATTCTCTGCTTCTCTGACCTGATTAACGGTGTTTAGTGCTTTCTTTCATCACCTGTTGGTTCTGCTAGTCTACGTTATTGTCCAGTCCTCTGTGTGATTTGTTTTTTCGTCCTATTTCCATTTTAACAACATTAAACGTTTGATGTCCGATGTAAAAATTACTTTTTTCACAAGTCATTGTATAACTGGTTCCAAGTTGCTGCTGTCCCTGTTCAGAAATAAACACGGAGCTGCTCATATAATGCTGTATTGTGGTGTGTTATGAAAAAAACAGCAAGAATCCATGTTTTTTGGGTCAGCGGGGCTCTGCTTATGCCCCGCCCTTTCTTTCTCTGATTGGTTACTCAGCCTGTGATTGTTGTATAGAATAGGAAAAAGAGCTTGTCTGGCAGGCCAGGCAAAGCAGCACCATGCTTGAGTGGGAAACGCATTAGATTGTTTTCTCAATGGGCTGAAAAACAAAATTTTCACTAGTGCCTTACGTGAGTAAATACCACAAGATAAAAACATTGTTTTAAACTTGAGTTGCTACAGTTGAGTTTACTGAGTAATTTGTTATTATCCCATTTATCCCATGCATTCTACATATATGGGGTTGACTGGATATGAGTTAAAGGAACTAAAATCAACTTCTCCTCTCTGTCTCCCATGTTATAATGCTGTTCCCTCATCGAAAACATACCTGGAGTTGTGCTTTGTTTCTTTCACTCCCATTTGAATAATCAGGTATTCTCTGGCACTGAGATTCTTAGGCATCAGAACGCTCACTTCATTTATCCAAAAAACAGTTTACAGCTCTATTTCCACTGATTTTTCACAGACATTTTTTCTTTCTGGAGTACAGTGGCATCATACAAAAAGTTTAGTGAGTGAAAATAGTCTGCTCTGCATTGCACTCTGCTGCCCTCTGTTGGTCTCTTCACCTGATTCTTTATGGCAGTAGTAAAGTAATTATTAGTAGTACTGCTTTCTTTTAGTTATAATGGTTGTACAAGACTTAAAATATATAAAGCAAAAGCATAATATAGTCCCTTTTAATCTATATTTTATAATCTTCACTGTATGCTTTAAACAGAGGCCTTCAACTGTGTTTTTTTTTTTTTTAATGCATTTTAAAATTAATGGTTGAATCTATTTCATTTCATTTTACTGTTTATTTCATTCATTAAAAACAGTTATAACACTTTAACATTCAATTTAAATATTATGAATGAAAAGGGTGCACGGTGGCAGAGCGGTTAGTGTTCTCGCCTCCCAGCAAGGAGATTGTGGGTTTGAGCCCCGGGCGACCAACACAACATCACATGAGCTCTCTGGGTGGAGTCTGCATGTCATCCCCGTGTTACCGTGGGTTCTCTCTGGGTACTCTGGCTTCCTCCCACCGTCCAAAGACATGCATGTGTTAGGTGAATTGGTGACTCTAAATTGACCCTAGTGAATGGTTGTCTGTCTGTGTTCATCTCTGTGTCAGCCCTGCGACAAGCTGGCCCCTGTCCAGGGTGTACCCCGCCTACGGTTCAAAGTTACTGGGATAGGCTCCAGTCACCCGCGACCCCTAACAGGAATAAGCGGTAGAAAATGAATGAATGAATGAAAAGGAGCAGAAAGAAGTATAAACTTATGGGGCCATATATAGATGATCTTGGCGGAGGCGGTGGCGTAGACAGAGGTCCATCAGGACCAGCTCGATTTTGTCCCTACTTAAACGGCGTAGACATTGGTCTGAAGAGGCTGTACTTGGGCTGGGAAAAAGTGAAGAGGACGTGCTTGCTCTGAACCAATCACAGCTCTCTTACAGTGCCACTCACAGCACAGAGAGGATCAGTAATATGAGAAGAAAAACATTTATGTAGCATTTTATAGACTTTGTGGGGCATTTAATAATAATAATAATAATAATAATAATAATAATAATAATAATAATAATAATAATAACAACAACAATAATAGTGATAAGTCACATTATAGTTAATAAACATTACATGAGCCCAATAAATGTAGCTATCTGTTTTTCTTATTGTATTGAATTATCTGAATACAAAAATAAGAAACTCATTCAATGGCCAGAATGATTTAGGGACTTAAAAGAAGAAATATGACACAGAGAAAAGCAAAAGAAGAAGCTGGAGCTGAACAAGTGAACAACGATATTGGTGAGAGAATTAAGAGAAAGCTAAGGCATCATAAAATAAGCTGTGCTTTACATCCAAGCAAGCGAATGGTGCCATTTTACGCAAAATGGATGCATTTGTCTCTGTCTCTCATCCATGGAGCGTGTGATCAATTACTGCGTCTTAACAAAAGTGAACTGTCGCCTCTGAGCGCGCAGGTTAAAACAGTGCAGCAGGACTTTGCTCAACAGAATGTTTCAGTGGGATTTACGCTATATCTGCGAACTTGGCCAGAGGGGAGAAGTGAAAGGGAAAAGACCTCGGGTTGACCCGCTGCTGCTGCTAAAAGAAATGCATGCTGGAGAGGCTTTTACGCACAGAAAAGATCAGTCGCTGGTTGTATCTTCGATTTGCGTAGATTTTTTACGAGTATTTTCACGTGGTCCGCTCTTGCGCAGAATATAAATGAATAAAGACAGTGGAATCAATGAGATATTTCTCTCCAAGTGCACAATAGTAGTTTGGCCTAAATCATATAATTTTTTAATACTTCTAACTTTTATCTGCTTCAAATACAAACCACAGCTTTAGTGACAGCAGTACCCTGCCCCACACCATGCCCTGGTGTTAGACCAGGCCCCTCTTGTTCAGACCGACACACCTCTTGTTCAGACCGACACACCTCTTGTTCAGACCGACACACCTCTTGTTCAGACCGACACACCTCTTCTTCAGACCACCACGCCTCCCGGTCTTGGTGGAGACGTAGACATAGATGGTCTGCACAAAATAGCAAATTTCAGCCGTCTCTGCCACTGCCACGCCAATGCCATGCGGAAAATAGGGCCCATAGTGTCTGCCCCCGTTCTCAATTTAACATTTCTGATCAAATCATAAAAGCTGTAACGCAGCCACTTTTCTATTTAGATTTCTTGATTTCACTGTCAAGACTGTTCAATAAATGGACACCTTTGATTGAAATACATCATCTATCATGGTTTTAAAAGGTCAAAACATATTAAAAGTCTGCATGTATCTGATTAGAAATTAGAATTTTTGGAATATCTTTAAATTTGTTGAAGCTATAGATGTTTGGAATGAATGGTTTGACCCCCCCCCCCCAAAAAAAAAAAATCAGGTCGGGACAATATAACCTCCCAAATAATCACAACATTGCAATGAATTCAAATATAAATTATCTTGCATGAATAACTCGTTGATTTTCTGTATTCATTTTGTTTGCCAGCAAAATAGTAATTAGTTTATTCCACCCCCCTCCCCTCCCCGTGCAGAATACTTGGTACGGCCCAGTGTGTACTGTGTTGCTCAGTCACTGGTGATAGTTGGCTGTCTCTAACCTGCGCTATTATGAAAAGAGCACCAAAGAGCCAGTCAACAGTTTTACAGTATTGGTCAATGCCAACCCCAACGAAAAAGAAAAAAAAGTACTGCCCAAGAGGAGATAAACAGTCATATTGTCAAGTTAGCTGATGATTTGACTAAATTGCAAGTCTCTAACCTGTAAAGCTAAGGAGGTTGCCACGGAATCTGTGCTGTGTGCAGAACTAATGTCAGTTTACCACTGAATGCTAATTTAAGTAAGTGATGGCATTATTTACTAATCAGCCCTGCTATTGTGCTAACACTGACACTGACACTAGCCTAGTACATAGCTGAAGCTAAGTAAATCACAGTAAAAGTATCATAATGCATTTCTAATAGAGAAACTCCAAATTAGCATAGCCTACTCCTTTTACAAAAGTACATGATTCAATGTGTAAAAAAATAAAAAATAAAAAATTCCCAGATTTACCTCAACCCATCACCTGTCTGGATGAGGCCCCTGCTGCATCCTATGGACTTCCTCAACCTATCTCACCCACTCTCGTCTGGATGAATCCTGACAGAGCTGATCTATGATCCTATAGATGAACTAAGGGACTAACAGTCCTAGACGCATTGCCTGTCCGTCCTGGGAGAGGACCTTTTTTCCCATAGCTGTTTTTTTTTTAGGAGTTTTTTTTTTAGTTTAGTGTAGTTATTGTTTGTGCTGATTGTGTGTTAAGTCTGATTGTGTGTTTATGTTTGATCAACTGTTTGTGAAGCCCTTTGAGGCGACTTTTGTTGTGATACTGGGCTATACAAATAAAACTGAATTGAATTGAACTGAATTGTTTTCCACTGTTAAGTGTATGTTAAAACTGATTTTAACCAAAGGTCGTCAAAAAAATAAGTTTTATTAACAAAATCTTTTAAAATCCAGTTCTTTTACAGTTTAGAGAGGATTTGCAGGGAGGGGAGAGGGAGCAGCAGAATCTCGTCACGCTTGTTGATTTGATACCAATACTATATGCTATACTACCATTGGTATTGATACTATCGATACTTGGATCAATCTGCTCATTACTAAATTCTAGGCCTCTGTCTCTGCCAGGGAGGTCATGTTTTTGCTCACACTGATTAGTTTGCTTGTTTGTTGCTGGATTTTGATTAAGTCTTCAGAAAATGTCGGTAGTTGGACACGGGCTCACTAGTTGTGTGTCAAGATCCAGTTGGAACATGGTGTAAACTAAAAAAAAACCTCACCTGCAACACTTCGTGCAGGGCTGTTTGGTTTGTGAAGTGTAGGGTTGGTAAATCTGGAGATTGTCTGTCTAACTTTTTTTTTTGGCTTAGGGGGGTATGCATGGTCCTCTAATGTAATTTGTGTTTTAGTAGAAGTTGGAACAATCCCACTCCTGTGTCAGAGCGCTGGTGTGTGGGCGTGTGTCTCATTCGTCCTCACATATGCTCACAGTAAAGTGTAATAAATCACATTAAAAAGTAATACTGCCGCGCTGGTTGTGGTTCCATCACAGAGCCATTCATCATGCTCTGCTGGAGGTTCACCACTGTCACATCTGCAAATCTCTGCTACGGACTCAAGCCACGGCTAATGGACACATATTTAGAAAAATAGATGGGCTGGATAAGTGTGTGAATATGATTATGGTTGGAGAGGCTGTTTGCTCATTACTCTTTCTGATTAATTACCTGCAATTAACTTTTAAGAGAGGGTTGTACTGTTTTATGAGATGCCCACTCATTGGGTTATTACTGTGAATGCTAATAGTTTCTCATTTTTCTTAGAGTTAGAGTGATGATTGAGGTTTAATGACCTCTTTCAAGAAAATCCCACAAAACTTTATGTGTTGATCTATAAAAACTTATAATACGGCAATAATCATACCTCTACATGAGTGTTAGATGGATATTTCACACTTAAACCATTTATCTTCCACTAATCATTTACAATTTGCAGTTAAAATGCGTTTTTAGTTCAGTGGAGATTGCTCACCAACTGCAAGGGAAGCCAAGGTGTCCCTAAAATTTCATTAATAAATGGTCAAATATGCTGGTTTTCTGGTATTGTCGTGTGGTAGCTACTTTGATTAACACTTTGTGATATGAATTTGAATTATACATTATGTTTCCTGTCAGTGGTCCTAGGGTTTGTTGGAGAGACAGAAAGTAATGTGTTAGTTAATCTAATCTCTTTCATGTAACATTTATTTTTAACTCTAGAAATGCAGAATCCTTGAATATGTCTCCTTTTATATATATATTTTTGGAACACTCTTTTAAAGTAGGAGATATGTTGGATACAGAAAAAGAAAAGTTTTTATCAAAAGCGGTGGGCCAGTTTTGACTGGGGAGGAAATTTACATGTTTATTGTTTATGTTAAATGGAGTAGGGCTATGATGAAATGGGTTGTTTGACTGTGTGTGAATGTTTTATGTTTGTACCATGTAATTGTCTAAATGTCTTTATTGTTGCTTCTCTTGTCATTTTTATTTTTTCGTTGTTATAAAGAATAATTAACATTATATTAAAAGTGTGCTATAATGTGTTTAATTTCATGAGTATGTCATTCATTATTCAGCTGTTTAAGGCCAGTTCTCTGACGCAGTTTTCCTTTTACTTCATAGCAGCTAGGATGCTGTCTAAATCCTACTAACGCAGAACTTCAACAGGTCTCTAAGGTACAGCACAGATTTTCACCTCAAGGAAGCAGGACGGTGATTGAATAAATGTGACAAATTCGCCACTTCTGAGGATGCCAAGTGGGTGGGGCCATGACATTGGCTGAGGAGGGAGGGGGGGTCATTGAAAGAACTAGCTGAAGCTTTTGACTGACAGTTGCAAAATTCAGCATTGGTTCAAAAGCTCAGAGCAGTGACAGTTGTGTGCAGAAGTTCTTTCAAGTGTGAAGTAATTTAGCTCATATTTACCTACTCTACATAAACAACATAGTATATGCAATAGTGACTTTGATCCTGTTTCAGTCTTGTTAGTTTGTTCATTCAGTATCATGTGTCAATGCTGTAGGGAAACCAGCCTGCTAAACCCAGCCAGCCCAGCAGAATTACACACTTAATGAGCCATTTACCAGCAGCCACCACTGGTTTAGTAGTAATCTATTAACAGTGGTGTGGCATGGGTACATTTTTTGAGGAAGCCAAGTAGGTTGCTTTGGGAGACGAGGAAGGGGGGGATTCACAAGCTGTCAATCAACTGACTTTATTTGCATCTCTCTATAAATGTCTCTGACACGCTGCTCTTTCTATTACACGTAAACACCACATTTAACACCTGTTAAATAGCAATGATAAAGAAATTTCATCAGAGGCAAAGGGAGGAAAATGCAACCATGTTATAAAACTCTCCAATGGATTCAGGTCAAGCACCCCATAAGTAAACCACTCTGTCATGTGCATCATAATACTGCCAACCACTTAGTTCTTAAGATGCCCAAAAGACAAGACCAGGTCCACCTGTCCCCTGTGGTGCAGGCTCTCTCCCTGCTCCATGTCCCCCCCTAGCTGTGGGGCTGACTTTTGATTGGCCTGATGACATGGACGCCAAACACAGTGAGGCTTCCCCTGACACGGCCCTGACCAATCACAGCAGTCATAACAAAGTCTGATGTGGTTGTTTTTGTTTTTTTCTTTTGTTGTTTGTTTGTTTTTTATGAAAGGAAGGCTGTGCTTCACCCATTCAACACGAAACATTTAGATGGTGCTGTTTGACATGTAAAATTACCAGTAATGAGAAACAAAGACAATACCATGGGAACAACACAAAAGATAAACTTTATACCATTAGGAAGAGTTTATATCAGTGAGAACTACAGTCTGAAAATTTGGGGAAGCCTGGCTTCTCTTGGGAGAAAACTCCACTGCCTGTTACAGTGATACATAAGAAAATATTTAGCTTTCCAAGTACCATTGTAATAGACTAAAATAAGTCTACATTGTTTAATCTAGGTCTAAACCAAGGGATATAATAAGGATTAACAGAGAAATGCATTACTAAACCAAGACTAAAATCAAATCCAGGACTGAACCAGGACTAAACCAAGAATACAACTGGCTTTTAATCTGGACTTGCAGGACCCCCTTTTACCTCCATCATTTGACCCTGGTCAGATATCCTCTATCTAAGATACAACAAATAAGTCAGTTTGTCTGAACATGGTCAAGTTTGATTTTCAAGAGCATGTTGCAATTATAACACATACACATGCAACCAAATAAAGAAACAAAGCATTACATAATATATAATATAAACACATACACTGCAGTTTAAAGTTTATTCAATATCACATGCAGTGTGTTACACAGAGCTGTTTCTAGATGCTATGAGGCCCCTAGGCAAGACGGACAACTGAGGCCTTTTTTTTTTGTAAATCCCACCTCAAACCAAAAAACATTGTAACAAGGGGCATTTGATCAAGATTTATTAAGCATTAATATAAGCTCTCCTTTTGCTTCATCCTAAATTGTGACCTTATATGGCTAACAGACAGGTGAGTATGTGGGACAGCATAAGGCGGGGGGGGGGGGGGGGGGGGGGGGGGGTCTCTGGTTTCTGGTCATTTCTCATGACAATGAGAAATGTAGCCATTTTTGGCTGACTACATTTTATGGTTTGCCTTCTGTAGGGCCCTTTTAGGAGAATTACAAGACAGTCTCTTCAATGTTTTCCGTCGCTGAAACAGCTTGTTCTCTATTGTACAGATAAATGATTGTCCTTGGGAGGCTCTCATTCAGCTCTAAGCCCTAGGAAATTGCCTACCTTGCCTACCCTAGTGTGATAGTTCTGGTGTTACTTTATGACCAGAGCACATATCAATAATAATGTAGCAGTCTTATAGCATTTTATTAGACATTAAAGTTGCTTTAAGAAATGAAGACACTATTTTTTAAACCAGAAATGTGTATTTGTGAAAAATGCATTTGACAGTTGAAGACGTTGTTACAAGATTGTTCAAAAACATCATGAAATATGAATTATTACAAGACTGACTGCAGCAGTATAGACATGTAACAACACATCTCTGTCTCCGGTCTCATGATAGTCTTGTTAGAAAATGTTCACCTTGAGCCCAGCGTGTGCACCTCGGGCTGCACTCTCTCAACACACAGCCTCTCTCCACTTATACAAGTTTAATTGAGGTAATATACTATTGATTTCCTTTCTTTCAAACGTTTTGCTCTCTGCTTGGCTGCGGGCATTTGAGTACCTGCCTAGCCCTAACACAGGCTTTGATGCACCAAAGGCTGCGAATCACTGCTAATGACCTGCTTAATTGTCTGCATGATAAACATTATCTGCCCATTCCTCACCTTGTACAAACTGAATGGAGATTGGCCTAATGTACTATTGATATTTGCAGAGGCTGATTGGCTGCAGAAGGCCTCAGTCGCAGAAAAAAAAAAAAAGACTGCTTTGGTCGATGCGTTTACTTTCCTCACACGAAGACGTTTGGCTTGGTCAGCGGCCGATGGGATCTAAATCAACTTTTAATATCCACTCGGCGGTCACTCTGCCAGCGCCACCAAATGAACAAGGCCTAATTTATGCCTATAATATCACAGAGAATAATTGACCTTCAGTGTGAAATGAGCAGCGCTTGAAGCCGCCGTTCATCAAACCTCAGCGTGAGACGTCCCCCCCGGCCCCTTCAGTCTTTGGGTGGGCTCTAATTGACCTCTTCCTCTCATGTTTAATCCAGAAAAAATAGTCTCTCTGAAAGTTGGCTGTAAAAATAAAACAGCCTACAGCTAATTTAACGCTAGAATTTATTAAATTGTTTGTATAAAAAAAAAAAAAAAAAAAAAACTGCAAGCCCCAACCTGGATTGTTTATGCTTTCCTAAAATGTCAGCGTCTACTTAATTCTTTTTGAAAACAGAAATGACTTGGCAATTAAACTTTAAAAGACGACTGTTTTTAATGCTAGTGATTTCCCATGCATATCATTTCATCTTTGGATAAAGCATAGCATAACAAATCACATACAGCCATATTTGACCTGCAGGAAGTTGAAAAACAAGAGGCCAAACTCAAAAATGTTCATCATGTGCAGTGAATGTACCTGTGTGCATGGTGTTAGATCTGACATGACAAAGCCTGAGAGTAGCCCACTGCACGTTATCAAAGTTATCACAATCATCACCACTGATTTGACCTTTGACCTCCAAAATGTGTAGCTACAGCACTTTAAGGGTCACCTGAAAAACATATTTATTGAGCACATTTATAGAAAAAATGATAAAGTATATTAGCTTGTGTCCCATGTGAGAGTTGGAACAAGAACTGTTTAAACATTTTGCAGTAAGTATAGAAATATCACAGTGATACAAAGCGATACTGAACTACTGAAACCTATGGAAGACAAGCTCAACTTTCTCACTGTTAAAAAGGAAGTATTAGAATTATTAGAATAGTGTATTTTGTTGCATTTTTCTAGGTTCAATAGCTTGTTTCAAAGGGGAATCATTAAAATTATTTAAATTGTATCTTTGCAGTAAAATTGTTATGAGTTTAAGATTATTATTTCTTTTTGTTGAAGTTAATTTTGAACATTAAAATATATAGTAAAATAATGGTTTCAATTGCTATATTTTTATTTTATATTTTATTTTAAAGGCAGGCAGATTGTCACTTCATTTTAAATGTGAGTTATAAAATGTATTTGTACTAATAAATACAGAGGTTTTCAGTTACATTTTTGGAAGGGTATTCATAATATAACAAAAAAGCCCAGGGGTACATGAGACAAAAAAGGTTGGAAACCACTGATTTAGAACATCTAGGTCTCTGATTTAGGTGTAATTTGATTTATTGTTTCAGCTCAGCATAACTTTTGGTTGCTGCCAATATTTTATTAAAAAAAAGAAACTCAGACCAATTTCTCACCACAAAATAGGTTGACTATTCATCATAATTAACTTTAAAGCTTACTTTAAAAGCCATAACAGGTTTAAGTTTAGTTTAGCAGTCCCACAAATATATCTGCCTAAAAGCTTACACAATATTTATCCATTTTGCCTTAGCTTCCCAGTCTGTGTAACTAGACAATGAAAGCACAATTAGCCACTTCCATTGTTAGTAACAGCCATCAATTTACAGCGGATAAGTTGGGCTCTATTTGTCATATGAGCTCTGACCATATTGAAAGGTTCCAAAGGGTCACAGAGAGCAGTCCTAAACAACATTTACAACTAAGTTAACTCCATTCTCATGTTCATCCGCCTGTCAGCTGGCTTTGGTTAGGCACAACAAACCATGTCCAAACAAATCAGAGCTGTGGCCTTCTCATGCCTCTCACATTTCAGACCCTGTAAGCTGTCCATGAATGCAGCAGAGGTCAGTGGAGGAACCATACATGCTGCACTCACCACTGAAATCAGTTTAGTCATCATGCTGCTTTGAACTGCTCCAACACACGTTACTACAAGGCAGTACATATGCGCTGCTGTAGGTATTATGCTGTATTGCAAACTAGAGCTTAAAGGGGCTTTATTATGCTTAAACCTTTCGGAGCTTTCAACCATAATGTTTCCTCATCAAAAACATACCTGGAGTTGTATTTTGTTTTATTCACATCTGTTTGAGTAATCCTGTATTCCCTGGCGCTGAGTTTCTGAGGACTCATTCAGTTCCATATATCTAAATGCCTGTTCCAGCTAAATTGGGCCTGCTGCCGGCTACATCCTGGACAATTTGCAGTTAAGGAGTAACTGAACACTAGTAGGCCTGTCCTCTGTCCACAAAAATGCTGGAAAAGAAGGCCGAGACCAGGCAGAGACACAAGGGAAGAACCGAGGGCAGGGATGAGAGGAGGGCAGGGCCTGGACCTGTGACTGTAAAGTCTAAGGGAAAAAAAATCAACCCCAATGACAGTTCAAGGCCAAACCAACTGGGAAAAAAGATTTGTACAAATTTATCCTTGCATACTAGGCAGTGTATATATAAAACCAATCATTATAAAATAGCCTACTCATAAGCAAATTATCATAAAAAAGTCATGTGGATGTAGTGTGGTGAGTAAATCCCTTTGTGACTTCTTTTATTCTGAGGCCTGTTCTGTCAGACTGCCAACTTGTGCTTCATTGATGTTTTTGTCCCACAAATGCCTTAACACTTTTATTTTGTAGGCTTCAGATTGTGTGACAAAAAATATGTGTTTTGCTTGTTTGTTTGTTTGTTTGTTTGTTTGTTTTTCTTTCAGAGCCTAACAAGCAGGAAGAACAGAGGCAGATCTGAGGTCAGCTCAGTCTGTCCGGTGCTCCTAACAGAGTGGCTGCTGTGGGAGAGGGGCGGAGGAGACTGCACTGAAGCTGCTGATACACAGCCTAAGTTTGCCCCACTCACTCTTCACCATTTTCATTAGTTTTTTAATTCTCTGCCTACGTCACATCAGGAAATTGTCTCAAGAAAAAAGTAACTTGCAAGAGAGCGCACAGGAGAGAGATAGATAACTTTATTTGCCCCCGTAGGAAAATTGGGATGCAGCATTATCAGTGGGCATTACATTTAAGAACAGACGTGACAGATATCACCATCTCACACACAGTAGGTCTACAGTAGAAAAAATAAACATTAGCCCTAGGATCAGATTGTTAGATTCAAGCTGCTTTCACACTATTAAGCAGTTTTATTGTCTGGGGAATAAATGAAAACTTTGTTCTGTTTTTTGACACCAGAGGGCAGCAGCCCAAATGATGATCTGAGTGGATGCTTAAAGTGAGCTAAGATGTTTTTTTGCCTTTTTAACAGTTCTACATAAATAGGACCAGGCTCGGCAGAGTGATGTCAAACAGTTTATTGGCCATGGTCATAGTTTTCCTCAAATGCTTTTTCTGAGAGTCAGAAGCTGCAAAATATTAAAATGCTTTAAATAAAAGCAGAATTAAACATTAAAAGCATTTTGTTATTTACATTAAAATTTATTGAGTAGAGTCTCTGATGGGCTTTAGTGCTAATGCAGCCAGCCCAAAAGTCCCATTTCAGTTGACAGTCCAGAACCACACCAAGATACAATCTTGTCAAGTAGGTGGGAAGCTCCAGCCCATGGGAGGCGCCACGTGGCTCAGGTGTGGTTACCGTAATGAACTGCTACATGACACTTTCTATCAGGAACTATTGAGCAGAAGTAGCCACTGTTTGACCTTTGATTTAAACATTTTTTACTAAACACTAAATGATAAGACCATACCCTGAGAGTTGTATCACTACAGTCCCATGAATACAGCTTGTCAGCTAAAAAAAAAGGCATTTAGGTGCCAGTTCTTTAATTTAAAGGCTAATGTAATAATGTGTATGATTGGTGTACACTTGGCAAAGCAAAAATAGAATTTTATCAATGAAATTCTCAGACTTCTTCCTCAATCTGAAATGGCTTGATAAGTGGTGAATGCATGTGTAGTTTATAAAAATGCTGTAGTCAGTTCTAGCACACTTATTATGTGCTGCCAGTGGCTCGTTCAGGCTCAGAGCGGCTACAATTAGAAGCAGATTGCCACTTTTCTTTCCACGTCCAACAGAGAAGCTTGGAGCTGCAGAGAGAAGCCAAGTGTGGCTGCATCTGAAGCCATTCCAGCGGGAATCCTAATCATAGCTGCAAACGTGAAAATCAGGGTCAGGAAATGTGAAATCTGAGGGGGGCTGGAGAGAAGGCACTCGAGTCGAAATCCTGGAGATCTCAATCCGAGCTGGTCTCAGAGGAACGCTGCTGCACTAATTAACACTAAAGATACTCACAAGTGAAATGAGATAGTGTTAGACCAAAATGTGTGGGCGGGCTTCAGGCTGTTGTTGTAGTGGTTAGAAAAGTGTTTCCTGTAACTTTGTAACTCTTCAAGTATTCTGTTGTAACCCTGGACATTTTTCCTAAAATTATGAAGATGTATTTGTGTTTTTACAACCTGAATTCCAAAAATTTGGGGATGTTTTTAAATTTGAAAAAAAAAAAAAAAAAACTATAATACTTTGAAATCACATGAGCCAATATTTTATTCACAATATAACATAGGCAACATAACAAATGTTTACACTGAAAAATGTTACACTTGCAAAAGTACATTTGCACTATGCAAAAAATTATCGCATTTCAAATTTGATGCCTGCTACAGGTCTCACAATACTTAGGACAGGGGCAATGGTGTAGCATCTCCTCTTCTTTTCAAAACAGTTTGAAGACATCTGGCCATTGAGGTTATGAGTTTGCAACATGTAAGATGCCCATCCTGTATGACCTTATGCTCTGCATCCCATTAGAGACGCTGCTTGTGAACTGAACACTGATAACACAATGGAAGGTCTCCTCCTCTGTAGCCCAGAGGACATGGTGTCCATGATTTCCAAAAAGAATGTCAGATTTGGACTGGTCTGACCTTAGAACACTGTCCCACTTTGAAACAGTCCATTTTAAATTAGCCTTGGCCACGCGGTGCTTCTGGACCATGTTCACATATGGCTTCCTTTTTGCATGATAGAGCTTTAGTTGGCCTCTGCAGATGCACGGTGGATTGTGTTTACCCACAGTGGTTTCTGGAAGTATTCCTAAGCCCATTTAGTAATGTCATTGGCACAATCATGCCCATGAGTGATGCAGTGTCGTCTGAGGGCCTCAAGACCACAGGTTTCAATAAAGGTCTTCGGCCTTGTCCCTTACACAGAGATTTCTCCAGTTTCTCTGAATATTTTGGCCATGTTATGCTCTGTAGATGATGAGATTTGCAAACCCTTTGCAGTTTGATGTTGAGGAACATTGTTTTTAAAGTATTGTACAATCTTTTTTGCACTCCTTCACAGATTGGAGAGCCTCTCCCCATATTTACTTCTGAGAAACTCTGCCTCTCTATGACATCCCTTAGCTGATCAGGTTACAGACCTGATATCAATTAACTTCATTAGTTGTTAGATGTTCTCCCAGCTGAATCTTTTTAAAATAGCTTACTTTTTCAGCCATTTGTTGCCCCTGTCCCAATTATTGTGAGACCTGTAGCAGGCATCAGATTTAAAAGGAGTTCATTTCGTGCATAAAAGTGTAACAATTTTTCAGTGTAAACATTTGTTCTGTTATGTTCTATTGTAAATAATACATTGGCTCATGTGATTTGAAAGTCAGTTTTCATTTTATTCAAATTTAAAAAATGTCCCAACATTTCTGGAATTTGGGTTGTACTTGATACAGTCCCATTATGAGATAAACCTGAGGTATGATGAGCTCCAGTAGGACTCCTGCCAGCGTTCTCAGTAACCTCTCTCTGACCTGTTAATTGCAGAGTTTGAGCCGGTATTTTGGGAGGCTCCTCCATGAATTATGGCCCTCATGATATTTTCAGAGTGTATTTTACAGATTCTGAGCGATCCAAATTTGCAGCACAAAAGCTAAATTCAAACAGCTGCGGTTGCTGTAATGTTGCACGCCCCGGTCTGGAGGTGTTTCAGAGGCTCAGAGATGACTCAGACACAACACACAGGACCTGCCTGGATCTTTGCTGGATCTTGGTTACTCATAACTTATTCTGTTTTAAGATATTAAATGAAAGCTCAATATTTTACTAACATTTGCCTCAGAGCTTTACACATAAACAAACATAAACAAAACAAAGACACAAACAGGCAAAAGACAGCCCCACTCCTTCTCGGTAAGGAGAAACAAAGAAAAGAAAAGAAAAAAGCTATGGGAAAAAGAGAAGCCTCAGGGAGAACCACATGAAGAAGAGATCCACTCCCAGGACAGACAGGCTGCAGATGAGTCCAGGACTGATGGGTATCATCTAATAGAGTTCAGTTTTGTGAGGATGCAGCATGTTTGGTAAAAAGTTCTTTCAGACAGGTGAGGTATGGGACAGGAGCACAGGTGGGCCACCTGTGGTTTGATCCTCGCTGGGGTGTCTAACAGCAAACCAGGCATCTGCAACAGTCCCCAGAGAAGAATGGGACGGAGGGACAACTTGTGAACAGCAATGAACTGATTAAAGATTTACTGTAATGTTCTGATTGTCCAGCCTGTATACTGTAAAGAGTGACAGTATTTTTCTTGGGGATATTTGAATATACATTGTTAATTCAATTCATTAAGCTCTGCCTGTTTGGATTTCAACATGCAAATTAACCTAGGCCACCCCCTCACATCCTGACCTGGAAAAACACAATTTTAAAAGTCCCATGTTGTGTATGCCAAACTGACTATTCTGAGCTTTTAACAATGTCATATTGTTGTTTCCTGATCAAAAACAGACCTGGAGTAGTATTTTGTTTCATTCACATATGTAAGTAATCCTTTATGCTGAGCTGCTGCCCTTCTCAAGAGCTGACAACACTCAGTCTCACTGCTCTGCGTAGACACGTGAAACCAGGAAGTGTTCCTGTGCGTTTCTAAAGCCCATACAAAGAAGGCATTTTCCAAACATACATTATTTTAAGTGATAAAACTACAATTACTAATGCAAAGTTGTCCACATTTATTACAAAAAGCTGGAAAAAAGCACAGTATGACCCCTTTAGACATTAAATAAACTTAATGAAACAACAGTTTTAAATAAAAGGGAGTATTTTGTTTGTTTGTTTTTTTGTTTTGTTTTTTTGTTTTGTTTTTTACTTAAAAGCTTAACAACTCAAAACTTTCTCACCACGGCTTCTTTCCTGCCTTTGTTTCTTTTTTTTTTTTCTTTTTTTTTTTTGTTAGTAGTTATCTACACTTTACTTTGTTAAACTTTCATTCTTTATATTGTTTGATTTAAATATTTTTGGAACATGTAATTGTCCAAAGCTTCTGGTATGTGCAGAACATTTGATATTAAAACCTAAAAATATAGCTATACCTTTCTGCATCTATAGAGGTTCATGATCAGTGGTGCTTGAGCTTTCCTTCAAACCAGAAACACCAAACAACCTATTAAAATGTTACACAGGATCTCAAAACATTATTAAGTGAAATTCAAGTTAGAGTTTACCTTAAAATCTCTGAATTCTGATGTGACCACACAAATATCTCTTCAGCCATCAAAATAATAAGATGTTTTTCCAACAATAAGCTTATTCAGTTAACATAGGCCTTTTCTGTACATTTTCACAGATTTTATATAACCTTTATTTAGGGTCTTCAGGGAAGGCCGATTGAGAGTCTAGCTAAGAGAAATATGCATTCATAAAAGCATATGAATTGTACAGATTAATAAAATATCAATAGTATGATAACAAAAGACAATAAAATAAAATGAAGACATAAAATATTTATAACAATAAAACAATCATTAAATCATTAAAATCAATCAAAACATTGGTACATTAGGTACATTGGTCAATCAACACACCATTTACAAAAGATTCAAGTTCTACAGATGGAAATTCAGACAGTTGGTATGTTTGGTAATTTATTCTTTCTGTATGGCCCATAGTATGCAATTCTGAGTTCTGTGTTCATGTAAGAAACATCCATCCATCTTCTTCCGCTTATCTGGGACCGGGTCGCGGAGGCAGCAGTCTAAGCAAAGATGCCCCGACTTCCCTCTCCACAGACACTTCCTCCAGCTCTACCGGGGGGACCCCAAGGCGTTCCCAGGCCAGCCGAGAGTAAGAAACATTCAGTGTAAAATATGACTGTGACCGAGTGCTGTAAACAGAGCATCATAAAAAGGCTTTGTAAATAAAAATTAGACAGTGTTGTTCACACCTTTTTAAGAGAGATGGCCACCTTTCTCATCTAGAACACAGTGATGAGTGTGACAGCCATCTCCTGTGGTAAACCTTAACTTAATGCACTGTGGTAAAGGCATCAGGTGGCTTCAGAACTTGTGCAGAGGCATGCATGTATATAACGTCAGGGTAACTACAGATAAAAATGAATGTGTTTGCATGTGCTTGGGTATCCTGGTTATGAGCTGTATCCTGGTCATGGCAGTATTTTGGATATGAGGTTTACATGCACTCAAAGAAACCAGGATACTCATATCCCTGTATACATGACAAAATATAGTATCCTGTATATATAGGGGACCACTCTGGCAAAGTTATGAACACATGGCTTATTTAACACATTTCTAGTGACAGAGAGAGGGAAAACTATCCACATAAACATGCAAGATTTTAGGGCCCTGTCTCAGCAGCAATGCAAGACGTTATGAAGAGTGGAAAAAAATCTTGCTCAGACTGTGGTGTTGTCCCAGAGCAGCTGCATTGCAACTATCGCTGAGAACAAAGGTGGCAACATTGTTTAATAGGCTGTGCCAGTTTGTTGAATATTATACTAGATTAGGAGTTTTGAAAGCTCAGGTAGACATTACAGCTGCAGTGGGAAAGTTTCCGCTAGTGCCATGTTTGTTTTGCTGTGTCTCTGTTTGCACATGCTCAGTTTATCTGCCATGGTCAGAAACCAGGAGACTGCATTTATATGCCTCAGTATCCCGGTTTCTATCAGTTATCCAGATAGAGTGTCCTGGTTTCTCAAAACCTGGATATTGAATTATCCTGGATACTAAATTCAGAATACTGTGTTTACATACACAAAGACAAAACCAGGATACTTAAAAAAAAACCTGATCATAACCAGGATACTCAAGTGCATGTAAACACACTCACAATTGCCTGCACAACTTTCTTTCTGTTTGTAAACGTAAGGCACTGTCTGTTTCTGATAATAGCATCATAGTTCAGAACTTATTTTATTTAACATCCAGCTGTCTGTGTTTGCAGTGGACCTCATGTTCTGTTTTGACAGTCTACAAAAACCTCAGTGGATTCAGCCCAGGAGTCCCGGGCTGAAATCACGCTGAAAAAGCAGCGTGAAAAAAGCAGCGTGAACTCAGCCCAGGAGTCTCGGGCTGAAATCACGCTGAAAAAGCACTTTTTTATGCTAAAACGCTCGTGTGGCCATATCTGGACCACATGTGCAGCGGAGTGTGTTCATTTACATCACATAAATGTACATCCAAAATAAACCAGGAGCCACTTACCTCTGCTACAGTGAAAACGCATAATGCTGCCGATATTATTACGGCCATATCCATAACTACAGACTGGGATTGTGAATAAGCTCTGTATGTTTTGTGGATAAATGGCAGACGCTCTGTGTGTATCTAGCGACTGATGTAACCGCGATGAAAAATAGATGGAGTGGATGAGGCGAGATAATGGCTTTAATGTGAGTCAGGTGTACCGGCAAGACATTTCGTTTAGCTCGACATTCTCTTCAGGTTCAGCTGCTTCCCCCGCTCCTCCCACACACAAGACGCCGCCGAGACGCTATTTACAGACTGCCCAACCAGCCGCTTGCCCTGCCACACACACACACACACACACAGACACACAGACACACACACTGATCTGAGCCAACACAGCCATGCATAAATATGAGCGCTCAAAGTATTGCCACATTTTCAGCGACTGATTCAAGGCGTGTGGAGAAACAGTGCTTCTAAGAGCTGACCCTTTTCCATTTGTGCTGGTTAGCCCACAGCTCTGCATGTCAAATATTCTGGAGTTAGTGTGATGTGAATGCTGGGAGGGGGGTAAGGTCTTGGAAGTGCGCCTCCTGAACCGGTGACTTCAGACTCTCATTTGCATAGGCCGCCGTGAGTTCACATGTCACAGCTTCACGGAGAGAAGAAGAATGCTGCGGCCTTTTCAAACAAACGCTGAGATTAAGAGTTTGACCTTAAATGAACAAGGCCTAGGGAACAATGCAGAGTGAGGCCTGATAATTCATTACTGATTCTGCTCAGATGACAGCAGCACACTTGAAAGGGTTCACAGCAGTTCTTATAGCTGCAGGCTGAAGTCAGAACCAAGGCTTATGAGAGTAATTATGAGTGTTGATTCAAAACACAATGTTTGGCAAAAGTCTCCACTCACTGGACATGCTTGGACATGTACAGAGGAGGGGTAGTGAGTAAATGGCTTTAAGGACCATAAAAAAGAGACTACTTTTTAACAGTAATTAGCCATTAATGATTACTCAGAATAAATTAAAGGTCCCCTAGTCTACTAAGTTGACTTTTTTGAGCTTTTAACCATGCTATAATGTTGATTCCGCCTAAAAAAACATACCTGTAGTATATTGTTTGATTCACCCTTGTTTCAGTAATCTATATGCCCATACTGTCTCTTTTGCAAGAGTTGGAAACACATGGTCTCACGGCTCTAGTCAACCAGGTGAAACTAGAAAGTGCTCCTGCGTGTCTCTAAATTCTATACACCATCACCAGACTCATTCTCATCATATCAGCGCTTAAACTGTCACTACAAAGCAGCTAGCTCATAGCTGTGCTAAATAGCCATTTTATTTTTGTCCTTTCCCCAGTGTTGCCAGCTAACATACCTAACACCTAATCCAAGCGTTCTCTGCAAAGTCAAAGTTAACAGCTCCCCAAAAGAAGACATTTTCTGTAAAATGTGAAATACTAATGCAAAGGTGTCCAACACTACTCTTTTGTGGAAATTCATACTGTCTTCTTAAGTAAACTACTGTTCAAAAGTTTCTTTTAGTCAGACAGGAGTGTTTGTTTACCTGCTTTACTAGTTTCGGCTACTTCCTGTGGCCTTCGTCAGAAGCGTCACGTGATGTCGCTGTGACGTGTCTTGTAGGCTGCTTATGTTGTTTTGTCGGACAGTAGGGAAAGCTTGCGCCCCCTACTGTCTGACACCCTGAAACATCAAACAGACAAACAACAGCGATCAAAGAACGAGCAGAACAAGAAAATCTCAAATCAGCCATATCTGACCACTGTAAAAGGGAAAATCATGTCATGGACTGGAACAATGCCAGGGTCATCTGTGCTGAAAGCAACAAGTACCACCGCTGGATCAGGGGGGCCACTGAAATTAGAAAACGGGCACCAGGGACTATGAACCAGGACGAGGGAGCTTACACCTTATCCCACACCTGGGATGCGGTCCTGGAGAGGGTGTCAGACAGTAGGGGGCGCAAGCTTTCCCTACTGTCTGACAAAACAACATAAGCATCCTACAAGACACGTCACAGCGACATCACGTGACGCTTCTGACGAAGGCTACAGGAAGTAGCCGAAACTAGTAAAGCAGGTAAACAAACACTCCTGTCTGACTAAAAGAAACTTTTGAACTGTGTCCAACACTATTTCAAAAAAACTGGATAAAGCAGAATATAGGACTTTTATTTGTGTAAGTTGATTCTGTCACTGAGAGATTTACAATGTTGTAGGTAGTGAATATTTTTAATGTAGTGGGAGTTATTGTAGAAATTATGCATTAATTAGCATTTGTTTAATAAAAGTAATTATGTCCAAGCAATTTTTAAATTCTAAGACCCCCTATTCTGGTAAATCATCTTTTTTTTTTTTTTTTTTTTTTTTTTTTTTTTTTACGTTTTGACCATGTTATAATGTTGTTTGCACCTAAAAAACAGACCTGGAGTAGTATTTTGTTTCATTCACACATTTGAGTAATCCTGTATGCTGAGGAGCTGACTTTCTCAAAAACTGAAAGCGCTCGGTTTTACAGCTCTACATAGACATGTAAAACTAGGAAGGGCTCCTGCACGTTTCAAAAGGCCCATACACCATCACTGGACTCGTTCTGATCATTCCAGATCAGATCAATCCACTGTCACTACAAAGCAGTCAGCATATTTATCTGTTAGCATCATGTTGGCGATACAGAATACAGATCACAGGAAACTGCAGATGTATTGTTTAAAGTTTCTCTGAGGGACCACCCCCTAACCCCCTGCCTTATATTGTCCAACCAAAAAAAAAAGTTTCTGCTGTACATCAGGGGCTCAATAATCTATAGTGTGCAACCGTAGAATTAGTCTGCTTTAAATTGTTGGACTGTGTTTCTTTGGCCCTTGACTGCACCAATTTTGTTTATATTGTTTATATTTGTTTATTTATTTGGATCCCTGTTAGCTGTGCCCTAGAGCCAGCTATTTTTCTTGGGGTCCATTCAGTTTACAATTCATACTTCATTAAGAAAAAAATATAAAAATACATTAGCTCTAAAAAAATACATATCTAAAATATTTACATTACAAAACAATTTCCTTTTAGATAATATCCCCTTGGCCACTAACCCAGCATGGCATACATAAAAAAAGTCTACAAAAATGATGTATTATTCTTAAAATTGATTTAATTTGTTTTTTAAAAAATTGATACTTGTTTAATTTTAAGGTGGACAAGATTGTTTAAACAGTATATCTCCAAGGTCTTAAAAGCATTACAGGGGGTTAAATTTGATCTACTCAAAATCAAGGCCTTAAAAGTATTAAATATTATGAGTAGGTATAAAATTTTATTCATCGAGGTCTTAAATTTGGTCAAAACAATATCTTAATATTACAAAAAAGTAGTGTCACCACAATAACAAAATTTACAGTATTTATTAAAGAAATGTTATCTTTAAAATGCATGATTCATTTAGTCTTAGATTATGTTTGTTTTTTGTTTTTTTTTAATGCAGCGCTGGTGTTCTCTCATCTGTATTAGACTTTTAAAATAAAACCCTTGCATTTCAGAGTAGTACAGATAACTCCTTTGTGTAAAATTCATACAGATTATTGTCCTGTAAGTGGCAATAAAAAGTCTTAAAAAGGTTAAGGTTAAAGGTTGACCAGATTCTAAATCATAGTGTTAGACCAAAGCCTCTTTGTGATGGCTTCAGTTTTCCTGAAATTCTTTGATGCTGCTTACAGGGCAGTGCGTAAAACCCTCTCTGGGGCCGCACCTTAAACCAAAAAGCCTAAATAAAGAAAAAAATAGAAACAGTCTGAAGGACATGATGAGGAGCCTCCTGGTCCAGATTCACAGTTAATGTAGGCCCATAAAGATCGTGTCAACCTCTGAAAGGATAATGACCATCTCCCAGAGCCACGTGGGTAAAACTCTTCTCTCAAACACATGGTGACAGCTCGCCTGGAGCTGATCACTAATTGATTAGTCTGCTGGGTCATTGAGAAAAAAGGTGTATTTTTATGGAAACATAAAAGTTGGCATGAGATTAGATCTGCAGAGGTCCAGGTCTGCTGTCAGTAAAGCGGGCCAGGCATTCTCTCCAGGGCTGCATTATTCTGAAACACTGTGTGATGCAATCTGAGAGGCAAACTGTGCCGGCACTGTGCTCCAACTCAATTTACTCACTGTAACAACTTAGTCAATGTGAGGGAGAAAACAGGCTCACAATACTTTTTTTTCCATCAGAAAGAGCAGGTTTTTGAGGTAAAGAAGTCAAAGTTATAATGTTGTACATTCTATTTCACTAAATATTCAGAGTGATGACCCCAGTATTAGTTAGTTCAGTAAAGCTAACAGAGACATTTTCATCTCAAGTGTTGCAATTTAAAAAAAGCAGATCATTAAAGCTTAAATTAGTCTGTTAAAATAATGACAGCTCTTGTTGTTAACTTGCTATTTAACCTGCAGTTAACCTGTTTTTCACCAATATAAACACAAGCCTGGATGAAATACTATATGAAGGTTGATCAGTTTTCTAAGACAAAAGTTTTCTGTGCAGGAAGACTAATGGTTACAGCATCACTGGGGCCCATATACTCTACTTTGATTACATTAGTAATAAAATTATTAGAGTTAGAGAACTGATGAGGTGGTGAACAGTGCAAGGAAAGGTGTAGAATGATGCTTTGGGACATGTACAGAGGAGAGATATTTAGATTAGAGCTAAAAACCACAGTTTTATCTGTGTTTTTATCTTTTTTTCTCTAAAAAAAAGACACTTCAGGATATTCTGCTTCTGTTCATTTAAATTACTAAGGAGGATTGGAACTGTTTATGCAACTAAGTAGAAAAGATTTCAGAAGTACTTGCTTTTAGTGTAAAAAGAGCTTACACAGAAAGTCTTGAAGATTCGCAGTCATCCAGGTTGACGCAATAAAAGCAAGGTTAAGGTTAAGAAGTTATATGTATGGGGTTTGTTGAGCCATGGGATTGTTGCTAACCCACCTGTGCATCTTTTGAAAAGGACAAAGATGGCCTTCTTCACTCACACAGTTTGTTTTGTGTAAGGATTGCTCTGTTTGTAGCTGGGCGTTTAATCTTTGAGATGGACAAGTCTCTGTGTAAGTGGTATTACTGAGTTTGAAATTACCTGGGATGTAGTGTTTGATTTCAATCCTTGGAAACTTACCAGATAGGCCAGCTACACAAGGAATAACAATGTTGCTCCTTTTTGGTTCTGGTTCTTTCCTGTCCAGTTTTTTTAGCTCCCTTGGATTTGATGGAAGCTCAGTTGGGATATCCACAGGCTCTGAGAGCTTGGTGGACTCTTTCTTTCCCCCTCCTGAGCTTGTAGGCACCTCCTGGGCTCTGTGCTTGTGTGTTCTGAAAACTCTTTTTGTGGTTTGTGGTATGGAGAATACACTTCAATTTACTGTCTTCTATTGTGTGTACTTGATGTTTCTGTCTACAGCATTAATAGGCTTTCACTTCCTGGATCTTGAGCTTAACCCAAGTGTCATCCACGTATCTAAGCCAGTGGCGGGGGTAATAAGTCAAGTCTTCAGCTCTCAACTTCCTTCATGTACACATAGCTACATTTGAGGAAACTCGGGAGCAATTGCACAGCCATTTTCCAGATTAAAGACACTGAAAATGACAAGAGATTCTTCATCTTCTTTGAATGAGCAACACACATCACACACACAAGGCAATGACCATTAAATGCATAACATCAGACTGGACTTGGAATGCTAACCAGTGCCATCTTCATCCGTCTTAATTATAGATAAATGAATTCACCTACATAAAAATGATCTTGTTAGCTAGCTCTGAATGACAATTACTTGGTGCAACCCATGTAATGCTAATAATAACAACAAACACTGACTACCAAAGCCACTTCTCTCCTCTTAGTAAAAAAAGCTCCTCATGTCCAAGCAAACTGTAGGCTATACGAGATCACCAAAATAATAGAAACATTAAAGGTCCCATATTCTGCTAAATAAAGTTGTTTGAGCTTTTAACCATGTTTTAATGTTGTTTGCACTTCAAAAACATACCAGGAGAAGTGTTTTGTTTCATTCACACATGTTCATTTACACACAAGTAAATCTGTATTCTGTGGCCGTCCCCTTTTCAAGCACTTACGCTGACCTGCGAAACCAGCAAGTGCTCCTGTGCGGACTTGTTCTAATAGTTTCATTGTGTAAATTGTGGTCACTACATTCTCATTTATCTATCTGTTAGCTACATGTTCCTAATAACCGTGTTAATTAGTCATTTTATGCTCTGTCCATTCCACACCATTGCCAGTGGGCGACAGACACCTAATCCAAGCATTCTCTGCTAAGTCAAAGTCACAGCTCTCCAAGGCAGAGGTTTTCCACATATACATTATTTTAAGTTATAAATGTGAAATACAAAGGTGTCATAATATGAGACCTTAAATAAGCATTCCCTCCCACAATGTTAGGAGTAGTACGTTTGGTTTAGTATAAATAAAAATGCAGCCTAGAGTTTCATCAGATGATGCATTTTCTCACTGAGACAGTGGTATGGATAGATAATGAAACACTTGGAGTGGACTGAGTGATGATATTTCACCTTGTGAAAGTGGGATGGCCCCCCTCACAGTGAATGGCTCTGATGCTAATGGGCATACAGCACAATCATCTAGCTCTTGACTTCAGGGACAGGTTTAACTTAATTTAATTTATCTCCTTCATGTCTTGACTGCCAGGGTTTGTAATATAATGTTCTGTACATCATAATGCAAACTAACCCTCTGTTATTTACATGCATGAAGTTTCACTCAACCACAATAACTTTCCTCTTGAATACTTATTTGTTGCATCTACATTATCTTAAATAAATATACTTTCTTAGTTTTTGTTTTGTAAGGCGGTGCTGTTAAAGTCCTGAATAAAAACGTTCCTCCCACGAACGTTCAACAGCAGCTGTTGGAGTCTCAGCAGCGAGCCGCCCACTTGCACCTGGAGGATTCTCATAGAGCCATGAGCGCTGAGGTGTCAGAATCTAGCCGCTGTCAGTAAACGCCTCACACTCTCAGCCGTCTGTATTTTTAACCTGAGGAGACGAGGCACCACGCGGAGTCACACTGAACATCCACGAGCTGCAGGAACAGCTGGGAACTCTCCAGGGTGTACTTTAGGCAACGGAATATTAGCATAAGTTCAGTGAGTATCAAACTTGCTCGTGGCTAAGGAACAAAATATGAATCTTGTGAACATGGGTTTAAATTGGTGCATGTCAGTCATAGTCACCACATACAGAACTGGAAGTCAAGCTTACAGAGGGAAAGCAACCTATCTCTGATGATAAAGTGTCACGTCACTAGGCTAGCCTGATAATGGGCTTCTGTAAACAAACCTCTGCAACAAGCACAGGGTTTCACTCAAGTATTTATGAAGGAATAATAATAATGCTACATTAAACATGTCTTATCATAGTAAAGGATCAAATGGACTGGAGTATTGGAGCTGTTTGAAACAATATCATACAGGAATATTAGGGGAGACCAGGGCATGTTGTCAGATTGCAGGTTTTTTTTGTTTTTTTTAAACCAAAGGGTTGTTCACAAAATTGGAATTGCAGTTTTGTGTCTCTCCATGGTCTGCTGTTATGCTTTTCAGGGATTAAAGTAAAAATTGTCAACATTATATTTTTTGTCATAATTTTCTTCTAAATCCAAATCTTGAGAAAATGACACGTGTAGATATTTGACAGCAGATTTGAGTTTCATATCACAATTACTCAAATGAATAAGTTTAAGATCACTTTATCATATAATCCAGAGTCCACCAGGAGGGTGTGGGGTTGTCCCACACATATCAGGGAAGTTATCTCATACCCAATTCATTTAATATTTTTTGCATATTATTACTTGAACATTCCTAGAGACCAGGCTTCAGTCTCACAGCTGTGTGATCACTAAAGCACAATTTACAGCTTTTTGTCAGTGCTGCTCTGTTTAAAGCCCAGGGGCCCAAGCAGCAGCAGGACTTTAGATATCTCTATATCACATACAGTTAGGACTTTGGTGCCCTTTGTTTGCTGAAGAATTGATGTTAAAGTTTAAACTATAATTAAACACCACAATTATGAAAATTACAGTGAAGTTGTGTTTTGTTTTTGTTTTTTTTTGTTTTTTTTTATTGGAAAGGTCCAGTGTGACAACTTACCCCTCTATGGGGCAGGTTGCCCCACCCTTCCATTTTGGTGTTTGAACACTTCTAATCCTGTGTGGATACAAGATACAAAATTGAATTGGGGAGACAAAATGTAGCTAAGATATCACTCTTTCATTTGGTTGGTAGTTTTTAACTCCATTATGTACTGCACCCAAAACACACAGTATACAGGAATGTAAAAAGTGTGACAACATGCCCCAGTCTTCCCTATAAGGATTATATGTATATGTATGGATGAGCGAGTGCTGGTACACTTATGGTAATAATGGGTGGGCAGGTGTGTATATACTAAAAGGGTTTTTTAGATATTTTTATTGTAGTATAATGGATCAATGTTCAATGTGCTGTATGTCATTCTCCTATTTCCCCCAATCCTTGGGACAACGGATGGAAATTAGCATTTCTGCTAAAATCCGGTATATTTACATTCATGCTATACGTGCTCGTCTGTTCATTAACATGCATTGTCCCGTTTAAATAAATAAAATAAAAAATAAAAATACCTGCGTCGGCACAAGGTTACAAGCTCAAGTAAGCTAAATGTTGCATGTTAGCATTACAGATGGGGGAAATATAATGAATAGTTTTTTTTTCAAACTAAAGGGCTTTAGAATTCAATGTTAAAGAACTGTGTGACAGATTGTGAATAGCGCACTCCTTCAATGCAGATGCCTGACGCTGATTCAACAGGTTCAATCGTCCAGAACTAACTGTCTCTGTCCAATGGCAGACTCACGTCACCGACCATGTCAAACTGTTCAGTCGAGCCACATGGGCGATTATTGGCCCTATGTGTCCCAGCCTTTCAGAAAACTGTCTTCTATTACGCAGCAGCCATTGTCTTTTTAACCACAGCTTATCCAGGTACAAGCTTAAGTTGTACATCATATTAATATGGCTATTTGGATTCAGCATTAGTCACAACTTATCCAGTAAGACCAGTGAGACCAATAGACTAGTACCAGTTATGGTTGCCCTTGAGCCTGCTGCACAATGAATTATTAGATACTTGATATGTTCCAATCAACATGATACTCTTAGACTTGATTAGACTTGATTCCCAAAGGCTCCACAGTGGCTCCAAGTGTGTTTACACAACTCCATCAGGTTACATTTCAAAGAGTGTGGCACAACACTCATTCACTGCAGAAAAATGACCTACATTTGACAGATGAGCTGTTTCTGAAGTTAGAAATTAGACTTTTATTCTGCTTTTCAAAGGGTGATTAGCACAGACTTTTCTATTTAACATGACAACACTGGAAAACTCAACCAACATTTGAGCTCTGGCTGTAACACTACTTTATAGAGCTAATGATTGAAGACAGTGTAATTCAAATACGAACTCCAAAGTTTTTTTTTTTTTTTTTTTTTCCATAAAGTCATAGATGTTTCTTTAAAACCCAGTTTTATCACTGGTTATTTTATTTTTACCCACTTTTTACAATGCAATACAAAAGTTTTTATTTTTTCACTATTTTCTTCCTTACTGGACATGTATGTCTCTGTTTTCTGTAAATTAAGAAATATTTAGGATCAAATGAGCTGAACATTTGTTAGAACCAGAGCTTGACATTAACTTCTTTGCTCAATGGCCATCTTGGCTTACCATGATAATGGTAATAATGATAATTAAATTTGATATAACAATTTATTTCTCAATGGCCACTGAAAAGGTCCAATTAAATAAATTTCTGTATCAACAAGAAAATAAGTTAGGAAAAATGTTTTTGCTTGTTGTGTAACATCTATTAATTCACCACTTTGATGTGTTTTCAATTAAAGCTGTATTAACAGCATATTAATGATAACACTGATAATTTAAATTAGTTTTAAAATACAGGGACATATATATGCACAGCAGCAGGTAGTCTAACATAAAGTAGTTTAATTTTATGTAAGCAATCCAACTGGACAAAGTGACTATTGAGACAGAATATGTAGCCAAAAATAAAATCTACCCACATTTGGCTAGTTGGCTAGTGTTAATGTCAAGCCCTGGTTAAAACCTACCCACAGCCCACATTTGGATCCTGTCCCACGACTTGGAAACCTCTGTTTAAGGATTATACATGAGAGATTGGTTAATTTAGACACATTCTTTTCACCTCAGATAATGCAATATTTGGTGGAAAATGAAATAGATATAATAAAATCAATAGTACTGTATACAATGAGGAAATATTTGAATCCTTAAGTATATCTCGAGCTCTGATAAAGCTACAAACATTTTCAAAACTTGTACAGAAAACTTGGTGAAGGATTCTGCCACTGCTGCAAAGTTTCCTGGGATTGTTTTGTGCCAATATGTATTGTATATTTATATCAAACTGACATTGGCTGTTACACTGTGGATTAGGCAGTGTATTTTCTGTATTGTATATGCCACTGTTGGGCTAAGGAACGTAGTTAGCAAACTAGTTTCTAACAGACAACACTCACCTGAGCAAACAAAAATATAAGAGAAACAGAGAAAGAAAACCCTGCCCAGTTGATCAGCCCCGCCCACAGAGGTCTGAACTCCAACCCAAAAGGGCACAACTTTTCCCACAGAGATGAACACTGGCTGTTTCCTGTAAGCAAGTATCCTTTACGGTTGGACTACTTTGGAGTGGTCCACGTCATCAGCCTTTCACCAAATGTTTGAAATGGTTTCACTTCCCCACAGCCTCCTGTGCATCCTCCACGGCCACACCTCAGTACAAATTATCCACAATGCACAACAACCAATTTCCATTTTTGAAGGGATTGATTTTTAAAGCACATCTTTCAACCACATGACATGACGCCCCCCAGCATGTTTAAAAAGCACAGCAGCATGGTTTGCACTCTCGCTTCACAGCAGGAAGGGGTTCAAATCCTGGACCGTTTGGGGCCTTTCTGTGTGGAGTCTGCATGTTCTCCCTTTGTCTGTGTGGGTTTTTTGGGTTGCTCCGATTTCCCCTATCAATCTAAAATATGCACTACAATCCTCCAGCTAGGTACTCCTGACCAGGATCCTGGCTCAAAAACTGGAGGGGCTGACTCCAGAGGATACATCTCCAAGCAGCCTTCAGAGGAAGGATCCTAATTAGGAAACAACCACTTTTTTAGGCGCACAAGCACTTAACAAGGAAGTGCTTCATGCATCTCTTTTTTGAGACAGGTGAGTTAAAGAGGGTGTGCATAATGCACATCAAAATTAAAGAAGAGAAATCTCCGGCACACTGCCGAACTTGCAAAAGTGAGATTTATTTACAGGTGAGGTATGGCAACGTTTCAGGATTGAGCCTTCATCAGGAAAACATTTGAAAAGTGCTGAGGAACCATCTTAAATAGGGAGTGGCCCTGTCCCTGACGCCAATGCAGTGAACTTTAACACCAAGTGATTTTTGCATAATCTGAATATATTCCAACATATGGCCAACAAGCCCAAAATACAGGAAAATAATAAAACATCTCATGAAATATAAAATGATACAAAACTTTTGCTTAAGAGCACAAGCACAAAAATTAGGGCTGCATGCCATCAATCTGCAATTCTAATCCAACATTTTAACCGAACCACTGATAAATATTGCAGTAATACACACTCATTCATTCAGTCATGTTTTCATAATGTGGTGTGCTTCTGTTGTTTATTTCTGTTTTATGATTAATACTGAATATTTAAACAAAACATGTAAAAAGTTAGGCTTGTAGTATGTTCTCCTCATCACATTTAAAACGTAATGTCTGTTGGACTTCATAACCTTGCATATGATCTAAGCTTTTAAAGATTATTAAAAAAAAAACATCATCAAGATTTGAATAAAGCAGAAAATAGCTAAATTGGGGAGCCAGACTGAGTTTTTAATTGATCTTAATACTTTGCAGCTTTGTCTTTGGTATTGCCATTTGTTGATGGTCACACTCTTGTCTAGTCCCATTACATAAGGAGACTTGTTTAGAGTACAGCCTAAAAAACAGTTCTATATAAACTAGAGGTTGTAGTGTTTTGTCTATAACTATAGACCTTGGAAAATAAAACATAAAACACAGTTCATTTTGTCCATATTTTTATCTGAGTCAGTGAACTCCTTAATTCATTCTTGCCTTTTTTACCTTTACTAAATCTCATTGTTCTTCTCCTCCTGTTGTTGTAGCGGCTCTAGTTCTAGTGAGTGAGGAACCTTACAGAAAAAAATGTTTGTGCTTGTGTGTTGTTTTGCCACACATAAGCCAGATTCACCTTACCAGAGCTGTAAAGTAGAGAAGAGAGAATTGGAGGAGGCATGGATGCAAAATAATGGCTTTGAGACACAGCCTTTATTTATTTGAACAGCACTATTAACCATGAGCAGAACTTTGGAGTGTGTCCATAAAAGAGAGCAGCCCACTAAATACATGCTTCATTGTTCATGGAGCTGATAACTGGAACCCATTCTCTCAGTGACACAGCTAACCTCTGACAATTACTTAATGACACACTTAAAAGTTTAATATTTTGTCGTAGAAAATACCTGATATTTACAGACCTGAAGCTTCTCTTTCCTTCCCCCTGCAGCAGAAACACAACCCAGACTGCTATTCCAAAACTACACTGCAAACTGTTCAACTTTAAAGCAAGGGTTAAAATAAAAGCCTGAGAGAAAAGTGATTTATCCCTAATTGTGTTCTGCTTTAATGGATCAGGAAGGACCATTACAGTGTTATATATCCCACCCACGCTGCCTCCATACATATTCTAATCTCATAATTCTGCATTATATCCCTTTACCTTGAGTGGTCATTTTAATCTGAGCTGGAGGCAAAAACTTAACTCACAAAACCATATAATATATCATAAAGTTTGAGCAAATCTACTTACAACTTCCATGTGATGTGATGACTGGCTGCAGGGGCCTGATTAGTTCCTCACTGTATAAAAGAATGTGTGTTATTAAAAAGGCACAAGGCTACAGATATGACTGCAACAGCCCAACAACTGGAGACGTACAGGAGTTCATTTTCCAAAGAGAGACATTTGCAGATTGTGCTGTTTAAAAAAGATATTTTGCCTACAATTAATGACCCCTGAGCCTGCTGTAAATATGCACTGTGACATTCTGTATATTACTGATTTTCACCAGGTCTGTGCAGAGAAGGACAACAAATGCCCTGTAGTCTACTGACCTCTAGAGGCTGTGGCTGGTCACTGCAGACTGGATTACATCACTGTGTGTTGACTTGACAGGAATAGGCTACAAAACAAAGAATATAAAGACAAAAGTATAAGTAAAAAACAAAAGTAAAAAACAAAATATATTAGTATTATTGGTTCTTAGCAGAGGATTTTGTGTGGCGACCCCTGAAAGGGAACAGCTGAAAGGAATCGAAGAAGTTTGAATTTATTATTATTATTATTCTTTAGAAGAAGTAGACTGTGACAAGGAATGGGAACAACAGCAGAGATTATAGAAAACAATTTAAGATGCAAAGCCAAAGGGAATATCTGCAAGCCTGCTATCTATTTTTTTTTTTTTTTTAAGACTACCCCAAAATGTTACTGCATAAAAAAAAACAATACTGCACTGTGAAATATGAAGTAGTGTAGCTATGGGTGACAAAGTGCAATAGTTATACAACATTAGGTTGACATATTGCTAAAGGCTTGGGCCTTTGAGCTTCCATTCCATCTTTGCATTTATACTGCTGTCAGTCTTCCTGTTGCACTTCCAAGAGAACTCTGTTGTTACAAGCCAATACAGAATGATGACCAAAGCTCCTTTCACTCAGTTCAGGAAACCTTAAAATACAAGGTCTGTTATGCCATTTAATATTGTTGTCATAATAATGGACTACACTAAACATAAAACTATGTATCCTTGTAAATCCTATTTGTATTCAAGTATGTAACCAACACAAACTTGAAGGTAGTAATGTTTTTTTTTTTTTTTTTTTTAGTTACAGATCTGTGAAATGTGTGTTTAAAGGGGCCCTATTATGCAAAATCAACTTTTTTGAGGTACCATGTTTTAATGTTGTCTTTGCATCAAAAACATACCTGTTGTGTTTTTGTTTCATTCATACATGTTTGAGTAATCCTCTATTTATTTATGCTGAGTTCCTGAAAGGACAAAAACGTCTTGTTTCGTGTCTGCTTTTTCCACCTGACCCTGCCTCTCCCCCTTCACGGCCCAGTGAGGAGCGCTGATGGGGCATGACAACAGCTGGGCCACAGGGAGGGAGGGCTCTTAAAGTGACAGAGACCTAATCTGAGCGTTTCTCATGATAAGTTTCTTCAAATAAGCTTTTTTTTAATAATTATTGCGTTTTCTGACCAACACAACATAAGATGCTGCTCTAGAGGTGTCCTAGATTGATTTAAACAACACACAAAAATAAGCATTTAAGATGCTTAGGGAAGTCCTGAGCAGCCAGCTCAGTGTGTCCCCAAGCATCTTATAGCAGTTTGGGCATTTTACACTGCAGTTTATAAGAAACATCCAAAATCACTTTATCAAAGCCTCAAAACAGCAATAAACAAGATTTAGCTTATATCTCTGGCATAGCGCATGGTAGAACAAAGATTCCAAATTTGTAGCTCTCCCAAAGCTCTGCAGCAAGATTGACTAAGATTGCCTTATTGGTTTTCTCAAAAAAAAACTTTTTTACCTTCTTGCTTTATGTAATTAGGCTACCATACAATAACAGTCATCAACATTTTATAACATTTTAAATGTAATGACTTTAGTCTAACAAAGTGGCCTTGAGTGTACACATTATATCCATGTAAAAATCATAGCGGGTAGACACAAATGACACCAGGTCTCTATAAATGGGGCTTGTGTGCAAGCAGAAAATTAATATATAAAATAATATTATATTACTTAGGACACAATATACATTTATTTTATGAAAGCATCTGGCCCTCACAGTGTCTGCCTAGAAAAATTCTGGCCCTTGGACCAATGTAGTTATAAGACCCCTGATATATGCTAGGCCATTTAGTTGTTACAAAATGCCATACATTGTACGCCTACATTGCTACATTTCAGAAATTATCAAATAACTGATGATCATTATGAATATTTTACCGTTTACACAATTGCGGCAATGTGATTTGTCCCTGTCGACTCTCCGTCTTACGTCACAATATGTTGACGTGTGGCTAGTTCCAGAGTACCGTTAGCTCAGCACAAGCCTCGTCCTCACAGCCTGTTCAGACACAGATAAAGAGTAAGAACTTTTATAAAAGTGAAGCATGGCGGCGGACTGGGAGGAAATTCGGCGCCTGGCTGCTGACTTTCAAAGAGCGCAGTTTGCGGAGACTGTGCAAAGGTAAGGAGTTAGGCTACAGCTGTTAGCGGTGAGGCTAACGTCACATAAGGCTTTCGAACATGGAGTCTGAGCTTAAAGGCGTTTAACAAAACTATCCACTTTTTGTTATGTGTAGAAGAATTCAGAGCCTTTTATCTGTAACACAGTGCTGTCCTATGGGTAGAAGCCTACAAGATAAACAGTGATTACAGTTAACTTGTCTGATTCTCCCTCCACAGGCTCTCTGAGAGGAACTGCATTGAGATTATAAACAAACTGGTGGAGGAGAAGAAACTGGATGTGGTGCACACTTTGGACGGGAAGGAGTACATCACTCCGGCGCAGATTAGCAGAGAGATCCGTGATGAGCTGTATGTGCACGGGGGTGAGTGGACCTGAGCTGTGACCTATGGGAATGCCTCTCTGCACTCTCTAACACAGTATTTACACAGCCATGTTGGGTTGTAACTAATCCTCTGTGTCACAGGGCGAGTCAACATTGTGGACCTACAGCAGGTGTGTATTTTTTTTTTCTCCAGTTTCTCAGTTCTGTGTGCTCAAATTACAGTTGACTGTTGATGCACATTTTAGGGAAATGGTGCTCTGTATAGTTTAGATGCAGGACACTCATTATTAAAAAATACACGTTTTGCCAAATGTAAAATGGGTATATTTAACTTAACTTGCAGGGCTGCCAGGTCGAAAAGTCAAAACTAGCCCAACAGCAACTTAAAACTAGCGCAAAACCTGTTGGACGGTGTAAGAAAATACAGAGCGACCACAACACCCACAGCATTCTGCCAGTTTTAAGTGCTTAAAAGAGCGCTCCTCTAGTGACACAGCCCTCTCTTATAAGCAGCTCCTCATATACAGAGATATGCTGATTTGGCCTAGCTTCACTGTGATCAGCTTTGGATCTGAAGGTCCTCTGTTATCCTTTTTTGAAATGGTTTTGTACACCTTTGCATTAGGTTTTATAACCTGAAATAATGTATATGTATGGAAAATGTCTTTTGGGGAGCTGTTCTGCTGATGGGAAATGGACAAAGCATAAAATGACAGATAAATGAGCTGACTGCTTTGTAGTGATGGCGGTTTAAGTGCTGGACTAATCAGAATGAGTCTTGTGATGGTGTATGGGCTTTTGAAATGCACAGGAGCACTTTCTGGTTTCATGTGTCTATGTAGAGCCTTGAGACTTTTTCAGATCTTGAGAAATGGATGGGCTCAACATACAGGATTACACAAACTTGTGAATGAAGCAGAATACTACTCCACAGTGGTGGAAAGAATACTCAATTTTTTTACTTGAGTAAAAGTACAAATAAAGAGGGAAAAATTTACTCAAGTAAAAGTATTACATGGAAATTTCTACTTAACTTATGTAGAACAGTACTTATTTTCAATTGTATTTGTGAGTAAAATAATAAAATAAGTATTTTGCACAGACTCAAGAACTAATGAATGTGTTAAATGTGAGGGATTTTGCTGAAAAACTGTGCTGAATACTAAAGGTTAACCGGGGCAATAGAAGAGACTAAATCTGTAGGTGAGGTTTTTCTGAAGAGTATTACTTTACTGCATCTTTTGGTCTTTTTATACTTGTACATTTACTGTGTCTACAATGACGACACAGCAAAAACTAATAATTTTAAACCAAACTCAAAATACTTTTTGCTTCAAACCAATTCAAAGAAGTAGTGGAGTAAAAGTATATATACTTATTGTAAAATGTATACAAGAAGTATATATACTTCTTGTAAAATTAACTAAACACCTTTACTTTGTTACATTCCACCACTGCTACTCCATGTATGTTTTTGAGGTGAAAACAACATTACTACATGGTTAAAAGCTCAGAAAAGTTCAAAGATTTGTTATTCAAATCCTTAAATGTCCTGTATTTTATCTTTATTTAGACATAGCCTATCCTATCCACACAAGCTGCATGCAAAATAGTTCTGACCAACCTGTGGACACATTTTTTCACCCGCAGCAAATCTTAAAACCAGCCCACCCTGCTATCCTGGCTGTTTTTAACTTGTTCATAAGTAAACTAATTGAACTTGAATGACATTGTACCTAATATTCTATTACGTGTTCAAAAGCGTGGCCTTTAAAATAAACTCAAACCCATATCAGTGTCATATAACTGTCTCTAATTGTCACTGCTGTCATGTTTTTTGACCCATTTCAGATCATTAATGTGGACTGGGTGCATGTGGAAAACAGAGCCAGTGACATTGCCAAGTCTGACAAAGGTGTCCAGCTTGTGTTGGGGCAGCTTATTGACAAGTGAGTACTGCAGTTCTTACTGATTCTGTGTCATAGATGTTTAAAGTATAGACCTGTTTACATGCTCTGTTTGCAGCGGATACCTGGACCGTTTTGCAGAAGAGGTGAATGACAAGCTGCAGGAGGCTGGTCTGATCAGCATCGCAGAGCTATGTAAGAGCTACGACCTGCCGGGAGACTTCCTCAATGAGGTCAGTCACAGTCTGTGCTCTGGACTTGAAATCAGTGTTTTCACATGATAGCCACTGATGTCTGTGTGTATCCCAGGAGTTGTCCAAGCGTCTGGGAACACTCATCCAAGGAGAGATGGACCAGTACAACAGAGGCATTATCTTCACTCAGGCTTTTGTGGCCCGTCACAAAGCCAGAATACAGGGCCTCTTCAGTGCAATAACACGGTAAGCTCCAAAGGTTTCTAAATGTTTTTATTTTATTTTACACATTAGGTATTTATAACTTGTAACCATAGAGTACAAATGCATTAGATAGAAAATAGATAGAAATACTATTTAGCATATATTTGTGTGGCTATACGCTGCTAAATGAACAGTTGGAACAGCAGTACTCCCTTGTGGATAAGCTTCCCCAACACAAGCTGGACACCTTTGTCAGACTTGGTCATGATGAGTTTCCCCCACACCGCTTTGACAGTTGCTGTGGTGAGTTTTAAAGCATGTCCACTCTCTCTCTCTGAAGGGGACAGGGTTTTGTTAGAGGTCAGCTTGTCTCTGATTGGCCACAGTGAAAAGCCAGACCCACAGAAGTCCACAATACCTTTCTCTAATTTCTGTTTAGTCAGTGTCTCACTGGTTTCTGCTGCTTAGTTTGTAATTACTAGTATTGTTGTATAATTCCTTGTTCTCTCTCAATAGGCTGTATCATTCCTCCTCAATGCTGTTGGTTCATTAAAAATAGCATGTCCATTTGATATCTGCTGATACTTCATAATGAATAATGCTGTCTCCTTTATCCCATTATAAGTCTATAGGATGCCATCCAGAATAGCTCTGTTGTAGTAATTCTTGCTTGGTTATTTTAAAACAAGTTTAACCTCATTGCTACATATCACAAACATGATGAGGCTAATATGTATTAAACTTTATTACAGATTCAAAGTCAAAAAAACACACCAGATGAAAAATTGAAGACTTCAGTCAAAACCTAAAATTTACAGTACATTACACCTACACAAGGCAAGCTATAGCGTATTCTGTGACATCATAGAACAGTGAGAAAATGTCCAAGGTAGACCAGACACTGTATTTTACGGAAGAGGATTAGGGTCATTGTAAAAAAAAATATTTTTGAGGGTTAAGTTCTGAGAATAAAGTCAGAATTCTGAGAATAAAGTCAGAATTCTGAGAATAAAGTCAGAATTCTGAGATTAAAGTCAGAACAAAAGAGCTACTCCAAGATCTATGAGCCACCTAGCCAAACATTTTTTTTCCATTCATCCTTCCTACACTACTCTAGTCATACTCCTGTATCTGGCCTTTTACAATGTTTAGATTCTGTCGCTGCAGTTATCAAAATCTGATCTCCTAATAGTTAACTAATGCATATTAAAAACGTAAAAAAGGTAATGGTCAGTTACAATTTACAATGCCAAGGTTTCAGCTGGCTATCTTGGACACTTCGCAGTGTGTAGTGTTGTACTGAAAGGGGTGCTGTGTTGTTTTTTTGTGCAGACCAACACCTGTCAGCAGCATGATCGGGGCATTTGGATTTCAGGAGCATCTCCTCTACTGTAAGAAAGAAACCACAGTGTTTCTGCACATTGACAGTTTGTCTGGAGTATTGAGTATTCTAACATGGCAGCCCTGTCTTCACCAGCTGTCCTGGAGGAGTTGGTAAATACTGGACGCCTGAAAGGAACGGTTGTCGGAGGCAGACAAGACAAAGCTGTTTATATCCCTGATATTTATGCCAGAACACAGAACGCCTGGGTGGACTCCTTCCTCCAGCAGAACGGATATTTAGGTATGGTTAAGGGGAATTCACGGCTTTGGGTAACTCTTGGAAATAGAACGCTGCACAAACTCAATTTATTTCGCTTGCCTGGTTACAACTCAGGCCACACTTTATTTAACATGTTTTTGCGTCTTTGTGGTACATTTCAAAATATGTAGTACAGGGCTTGTTTCAGAAGTTAGGATTAATCTTTTAATTGTTCCAAGCCCCTGAAACATTTAACAACTGAAACCACTCGGCTAGCACAGACTTGAGGTTCTGTATGCATTGTGCCTAATTATTTTTCTCACAAAGTCTAAAATCTCTAAAACTACTAATTTCTTTTTTTTTTTTTTTCTGATCCCTTGTGGCTGAATTAGTATTTGTGGCCCTATCTTGCAATTGTACGAAATCTTGAAAATATTTCTTGATCCACACAGCGTTCTGGATCTACATTAAAAACAAATAATTTCTTAATCCATTTCTAATCTTGTTAATGGTATCAAAATCTAACCACAACCTCATTCATGTGCTATTAAATATAAAAGCGTTTTTGTCTGGTAAGGGCTCAAACTAAACTCACAGACATCTTTATCTTTAATCAGCTCATTAAAATATAAGATTTAAATTTTGTGAAGGGATGCATGCTCATGTTATGCAATGAAAAAAAAAAAAAAATCTTCATGTGTTAGTAGCACATAACAATCTAGCATAGGGTCTTACCTTACAACACCGTTTTGTGTATTCACTCTTAAAAAAGTACAAGAAATTAGGTGTAAGATAAATATGGTTCTTATAAGCATTTACATTTACTTTATAAGTCCTGGAAGACACGCTCACGCTATGCATCTTAGAGCTACACCTGTCTAATGTTGAGGGGAGTATACACCAGACACTGTGTCTGTAACAATAAAACAAGACAGAACCTATTCCTAAATTTAAATGAATAATGTTTTTACTTTTTCTTTAATACTTTTCAGCATTGTAACTGTGCTTTCTTCTGCTCCAGAGTTTGATGCATTGGTGCGGCTGGGCATTCCTGACCCCATCAGCTACATAAAGAAGCGTTTTAAGTCCAGTAAGCTCTTGTTCCTTCGAGCAGCGTGTGTGGGGCAGGGTTTGGTGGACCAGGTGGAGGCTTCTGTGGAGGAGGCAGTAAGCTCGGCCTCATGGACTGATATCCAGGTTTGACAACTGCTCCTAGCCATACTCTTTCTCTTCCTATTCTCTGTTTGGCATGAACAACAATCTAATATATTGTTTGTGCCTGTTCAGCCCATTCTGCCGAGCTGCCTGTCTGAGGAGGACGTGGGAATACTGATAAATCAGGCCATGCGGAACATTAACGTTCAGTCTTCAGCTCAAGTTCTGGGGGGAACTGTCGTGGTCAGTGAGAAGTTTCTCACCAGCTGCCTCTCTCTGTTTGATGAAGCCATGCAGCAGAAGGCTCAGAAGGTACATGTCTAATTACTCTGACTCTGGTTAGTTATGTGGACTGACACGAACTGTGTATGTCTATAATGCAGTAGACATGTAATTGCTCCAATCAAAAAGCCTAAAAGGTACTTTTTACTGTCTTTTTTTAATCACTAGGAAGTAAAGAACAACCCAGTATTTCTGATCTCTGAGGAGGACCTGAAGCAGGCGTCCATGTTGACTGAGAGCTCTGCTCCGTCCAAAAAAGAGAAGAGGGAAGCTGAGCGCAGAAAGAAGGCCACAGGTTTGCAAACACACTTGTACATGATGTCTTTGAGCCAGTGATCAGCATTCACTCTTACTGTGTTCCAGAGGGGAGTGGCAGTGTGAAATCAGGCGGCGGAGGAAATGCCAGAGAAATCCGGATTCGTAAAACCAAAAAGAAAGGGAGGAAAGAAGAGGACAGTGATGAGGAAACTGGATCCTCTCAGCAGAGTACATACATAACTCTTTTTACTTAACAGTGTCTATGCACACATTCAAGCTCACCACTGAACTGGAGGGATATTCCTAATACGGTATAAAATGCATTATTAATTATTCTTTGTTATATCTCTTTAGATCGCAACAAACAGACTGAAGCCCCCTTCTTGTCCCAGGACGAGATTGTCTCTGTGTTAGAGCAGCGCCTCACAGACTATCCTGAAGACATTCTCTCCGAGCTGGCAGAGCACTTGGTCCGGTAATGGAAATGGTTTGGTTTTACTGTTTACCGTTTCCTGTTCATTCCTCTCTGAACAGCTCTAAAACACTGTCCCACAGGCCTCTGACTAAAAACTACCAGGAGGTGCTGCGGACAGTCTTTATGTCCTCCAGCAGCTCTCCGTCAGGGGCTAACAAGAAGAAGAGCATGAAGGACCTTCAGGAGGAGATCTCTAACCTGTACAATAACATCCGGCTGTTTGAAAAGGGCGCCAAGTTATTCTCAGGTAAACAACTCTCAGGAGGTCAAACTAGGGAGGGTATTGTCAGCTAGCATTTTTTAATGAGTTTAATTCCACCTCTTATCTCCCACCACTATGTAGTGGTACAAATAAGATATAGTAAATGGTAATTATATTTTCTTTTTTCAAAATCTCACTCTTGTGTAGTGAATGTTGTGCTGTTGACAAAGTCTCTGACCAACAAAAAAAGAAAAAGATGTATTAAGTTATTTGGAGCATTAAATTTGATTCCAACAGGCATTAAAATTTTAAAACAGCTTTGGGTTTTTATTTTTATTTGTGAATATAAATATGTTTTTATTAATAATAATTTACACTTTTCTTGCCTACATGAGATAGACAGGTGGAATGAGTTTGCTTCCAGCAGGACCAAATTATCCAAACATCAGATGTTTGACTTTCAACATTATTTGTGCTTTATGAACTGTATTTTACAGTACTCGCAAATACATTTTGACAATTTAAGCTGCTGCAGTTGTGTTTGTGGCATTAAAAACCATTAAATTAACACGCTGATACCTGTTAATGAATTGTCTTTTGTTGTTGCAGATGAGACCCAGGTGCACATTGCCAAACACATGTTGAAAACTGTATGCACAGATGTAACCAACATCCTGGTCAACTTCCTGGCAGCAGACATGATGATGTCTGTGGAGAACCCCAGCTCCATCACCAACGAGGTCAGAGAAATGAATGAACAGAATATGTGAGGTGTACAATGTGCCAGGTTGTATTCAGTTGTTTTGTTTTAGGTTCGACTAAAGATTATAGGCAAACTCTCAGAAGAGACCAAAGGGCCCCTGATGAAACTGCACAGCTCTCTCAACGGAAAAGTGAGTTTTATAAATCTTATTCAGCCTTTTGTCCTGGAAAAGCAATGAATATGGAAGCAAACTTGTCTCATCACATTTTGAATTGTAAATGCCTTTGATAACACTCAAATAGGAGTCAGTTTTTTTGTCACTGCATTTCAGTTACTGACATTTCAGTATCTATTGTTCACTGTATTTTTTCAGTAGTAAAAATTTCATAATAAAAAAATGTGCCTTTAAAAATTTGATGCATATATTTCTGAATACTCAAATTTGATTGGCCAAATTCAGAGTCTAAAATACGCTGTCAAAAATGTGCATGAAATTAAGTTATGCCAATATCAAAATAGTAAACGAACAAAACAAAAGTAGTAGTGTTTTCTCTAGTGGTGGGACTCGATTAAAAGAATTAATCTAATTACTTACAGGCTTTGTAATTAATTAATCGTGATTAACATGTTAAAGTCCCAGCCCTAGTTCTCTCCTTATCGCTCACTCAAAAATATATGCATAGAATTTTTTAGAGGCAATTTTTTTTTATTCTGAAATTTTTATCACTGAAAATGCAAAATACTATTTCAGTGTTAAAAAGTTCAATGGCAGAAATTCAACAGCATTTAAAATTCCAAATGTGATGACACAAGTTTGCTTCCATAAATGAACAGTTGTGGTATTTCGAGGTGCAAATGTGGAATTTGAAAGGTTTTTTTTTTTAATAAATAGTAGTATTTTGGCATTTGTGCTAGTTCTTCATCACTGTAATTTTAGTTCTAAGTGTTTTTCTTCATGAGGAGGCTTGGCAATTGCTAAAGTAAATCCCTGGGTTTGCACTAAGCATGCTCTATGTACTAGGACCTGCCACTTCAAATTAACTCATATATTTTGGTTGCAGTGTGACCTAATACATGATTAGTCACAAGATAATAATAATAATAATAATAATAATGCCACATCTCTGCCTATGTTTTTGATGTGCAGGTGTGTGAGAAGTCTTTTAAACATCCACTGTGATTAAAGGATGTTTGTGTCTTCTTTTTATATAGTCCATTGAAGATTATCTGATGAATATCGAGAGCTCAGCAGAGGTGTGCGGTTTTATGCTGAAGAAGGGAGATAAGAAAAAGGAGAGGTAATAGGCAGTTGTTTTTGTTTCAGATTGATACTATTGTATGTTTATGAATCCGGCCAGAACGGGTAACAAATCCAAATTTCCTTCATTTGTATAGCACATTTTACAAACAAGACAGTTTCCAAAGTGCTGCACATAAAACAATAAATATTACTCCAATTAGCTCTACTGGTCCCCATAAAAATAATAAGAACCAGTAAAACCAAATAAAATAACAATAAATAAGTAAAAACAAAACAATAAAAGACACAGGACTACACAATTCATGGTAAGTTAAAAGCCAGGGAATAAAAGTGGGTCTTAAAACATTCCTCAGCGGGGTCAGCTCTGACGTGGGGAGGTGGACGTTCCACAGTCTGGGGTCAACCACAGAAAAGGCCCAGTTCCCCTGGTTTTAAGTCTTGCCTTAGGCACCATAAGCTAGAGCTGACCCTTGGACCTCAGTGAGCGCTCCAGTATGTAGATTTGTATGAGATCCCTGCTGTACTGCGGGGCTAGTCCATTCAAAACTTTAAAAACAAACAATAAATCTTAAAATCAATCCTAAAATGAACAGAAATCCAGTGCAGGTAGGCAAGGACGGGGGTGATACGGTTTGTTCTTTTATTAGTTCCTGTTAAAAGACATGCAGCCACGTTCTGGACTAACTGTAATCGAATAAGTGCATTATGGTTGAGTCCAAAGTAAAGTACTTTATAGTAGTCCAGACGTGACGAAATAAAAGTATGCATTATGTGCTCAAAATCTGTAAATGATTAAATAGATTTCATTTTGGCTAAAAGACAAAGATGATAAAAACTGGATTTCACGACTGTGTTTACTTTTTTGTCAAATTTAAAATCAGTGTCCATAATGACGTCAAGGTTGGTGGCTGTATCAATCATTCAGTACTTTATTGGATCCCTGAGGGGATTGTATGTTTGCTGTGCTGACTGAAGGGGACCCAGGTCTGATGGAGAAAGGGTGACGACCAGTTTAGGGCCTATAAAACATCTGATGTTTTTATCCCAAAAACACACATTTTGCAATGTAATGTCTTTACTGAGACTTTTTTCATAAGGAAAAAAAAAATCAAATCTCTTAGTTTGTATATTTACAAAACAATCCAGCAGCAGCTCACAGCTCCAAGGAGGGGCCTGTCCTGAAACACAGGGGCAGAACACACCAACCATATATTCAACCTATAAAGATGCCCACAAATATTTTTTCTAAGGATTACTGACCTTACCATGTTCTTCTTAACTAAGATCCACTGAGCACCACTGAAAAAGTGAGACATTATCTTAATAAGTAGGACAGAGGGACAGAGGATTAAATGGCTGTGCAGTACAACCAAAAGTAGGACTCTCCAGCACCCTAAATGGAGAGCTCACACTCCTCTGGGTCCAAACATGATCACTTCAGTTTTGTTTTCATAGTTTAGATTAGAACATTTTGAACCAATCAAACCTTGACATCATTAAGGCACTCAAGCAGGGCTGTCAATCAGTCTACTCTTTGTGCCGGCCCCAAGCCTGGATAAATGATGCTGACCCCAAGATAAAAGCCAAAAGTAAAGAACTGACATGCTTATGTTTACAGACAGATGCTGTTCGTGCACCGGCAGGCCCTCCTGGAGCAGCTGAGAGATTCTGAGGACCCCGCTCTGGTCCTACACCTCACCAGTGTGCTGCTGTTCCAGGCCTGTACTCAGAGCATGCTCCACGCCCCGGGACGCTGTGTGCCTCAGATCATAGGGACGCTCACCGGACGCATCCCCACAGTACGTCCCACACCCACAAGAGGGTGCACATGAGCCCCTGGGTGGCTCAATATGACACAGTTTAGGCCAGCAACCCCAAAAGAGGTTCTCATTTCCACTGTGCTCGAGAGATTGAAGCTGTCCTTTAATTTTACATACAGCACAGTATAAATCATATTTAAGCTCTAAAACTTCCATAGCTTATTCTCTCTGTGATATGAGTCTCTCATTTTGGATGCATGTGTTCCAAGATCTTGCACTTTTAGTCATGAGCGTGAGTTGTGATTAGGACTGTGCAGTAGATTCACTGTTAACAGGGTAGCCCCAAAGTCTTAAAAGTATTAAAAAGGTATTGAATTTGATATGGTCAAAATCAAGGCTTTTAAAGTATTAAATTCTGATTATCTTGGTCTTAAATTAAAAAATATATATATTTTTGGCATTGTTGGAAATATATAGATCAGTGATTATATGCTTGCAAACTTTGACATTTATCAAATTAACCACACAAATCATTGTGCACTAAGAAGTAACATTTATTTCCAACGCCCACTAGAGAAAAATATGCTGAATATTTTAAAGTCATATATCATAACTTATAATAGACAAGTACAGTATGTGCTTGAATTAGGCAGTAAATTCTATCATTCATTCATTTTCTTCCACTTATTCCCGTTAGGGGTTGCCGGTGACTGGAGTCTATCCCAGGGTACATCCTGGACGGGCCAGCTTGTCGTAGGGTTAACACAGAGACGAACACAGACAGACAACCATTCACTGTCACATTCATTCACTAGGGGCAGTCTAGAGTCACCAATTCACCTAACACATGCATGTCTTTGGACGGTGGGAGGAAGCCGGAGAACCTGGAGAGAACCTACAGTAACATTGGGAGGACATGTAGACTCCACCCAGAGAGATTATGTGGTTGGTGCATGGTGGCAGAGCGGTTAGTGTTCTCGCCTCCCAGTAAGGAGTTCATGGGTTCAATCCCCCAACTGACCACATTCTATCGTAAATGGTTAAAAAGTGTTTTAAGTTACCCACTTGAATGTACTTTTAGTTTGTAAGTTTCCAAAAGCTTTTGTTACAGGTTTATATGGGCTGCAAAATGTTGCAAAAACGTATTGAAGAGCCTTTAACAGTAAAATGTATGATTCAGTTTTAAGATTTTTTTAATGCAGAACTGTTATTTTCTCTGTATTAGACTTAAAATAAAGTGTCAGAGTAGTATGGATATTTAATCATTGAAAAAAACTTACAGACTACTGTTCTTTTGCCGGCGATCTTGGCAATAAATTTCATTTTAACTGCCATTAAAAAGTCTTAAAAAGGTCTTAATTTTCACAAGACAATAATTAACCACTAATAATTAACATTTAGACGATAGAAATTGTTGGCTGTAGTAGTGTGAGAGATTGAAGTACAGTCGTATAATGCTACAGTAAGACTTTCTGATTTAACTTTATGAACATAAATTGAATGCAATATAGTCAAATCAAATGTTTAGGCTTATCCTGAGCTTGCTCAGTCACTATGGAAACTTGTTCAGGCAGTTGAGCCTGGTCTGGAGCAGGTTTAAAGTCTGTATTCATTTAATAAATGCCAGCACTTTTATTACAAAGTAAGCTGAAAAGCACTGATTTTACAAATTCCCCTTTAACGTTTTATCAGACTTATTGGCTATACTGCGGAAATCGCACATTTAGTTAAACATAAAAACTTTGATGTTTTATGGTTTGCATAATTTATTTAATCAAATATTTAATCTGTATCTATGATAAAGACTAGGCCTCAATATGACCTGTTAACAGGGTTACATGCTTTGGGTATAACTTAGGCTATTTCATTCTCCTGTGTTCACAGTAACTCTAGTGAGAAGTTGGGCCATAAGCCTTGCTTTTCTGAGCGACTTTTGTGGAGCCCTCTTTTGACTGACAACCTTCAGAGACACAACAACTACAAAAATCTTGAGGCAATTTGATTTAGCAGGTGCAGAGAGCTGAGTTATTTCACAGCCATATCTTTAGAAGATAAAAAAAAATGTTGCCATAATATACATTGTGATTAATGACATCTTGAGATCCAGCAGCTGTGGCTCGTATCTGTCTGTTGAAGGTGTTGTGAAGGAGAATGTGTTTCTGATAACTGTGTGTCCGTCTGGCAGGAGCAGCAGCAGTTGTTGGCCTCATACCAGAGCCTCGTGGTGAAGCAGCTGGTTAGTCAAAGTCGCAAACAGGATGAGAAAGAGGGGGACCAGGACGAGCCCGACGAGGAGACAAAGGCCGTTCGAACCCAAATCCAGGCTCTGACGCCTCAGGTCAAAGAGCTAGTCCTGGCCCAGAAGAAGACTGAAGAATAATTAGCATCTAGTACTGATCTGCCTGATCAGCGCCTAGACTGTTTGTGATTTACATTTGTGGATATAACGCTCAATTATTCCAGGCAAATCTCTGTGTGGGATGTCTCCTGTTTACTCAAATCCTCAATGAGGCTCTGATGTCTAAATAGTAATTAAAAGCTTACCTCCTCTTATGTAAAGCTGTCTGCTGTCTGGTTTGCACACCCACAGAAAACATGACATTCTCTAGTGTACAGCTGTGAGTACTGCATACACCCCACTTTAAGTCAGAAAATCTTTGTGATATCACCCGACTGAGCTAATAGTAAGATTCTGTTTAGTTTTAGGGTATTTTATTATGAAGTGATTAGTTACCCTAGCTACCCCCAGTTGCCCATGATGCAGGAAGCTGGAGGTTAAATTTCCAGTTGTGTAGCCAAAAAAGTCAGAGGTTTGCACCAGGAAGGGCATCCAATGTAAAAACCTACTCTGTTGTGGTGACCCCTGAAAGAAACTTCATCAGAGGTCTTCAGCTGGTACTTCAGCTGTAATTAAATTATTATCATTTATTTGTATTAGTGTGGGAGAAAGTGATCAGTTACTCGTGCTGTCAGTGATGGACCACACTGGGTAAATGCTCTGTAACTCCAAACTGTGGGAGCTTTTGCAGGGTAGCCCCAGTATTAAAAATGTATTAAATTTGATGCTGCCAAAATCTTTTTTGTGAGTAGGATGTGAATTACTTCAAGTCCCCCACTCAAAAAAGCTTTTATTTAGTAATTTTTTGAAAATCTGCTGTCTCTATGAACTGCATAATGTTTCAGGCACATTTGTTGCAAAAATTATCCCCACAATACAGTAAATGCTGTTACAACTGACATTTATGATTCTTTTATGAGATTTTTATTGCAGACCTGGAGTTATTTCACCTGTAGTAGGCTTTTAAAATAAAAATGGGTTTCTGAGAGTAATACTAATATTGTATAATGTAAAATTTATACAGATTATTATTCTTTTGCCAGCAATCTTGGCATTCAATTTTATTCTAAGTGGCAATGAAAAAGTTTTAAAAAGGTCTTAAATTACACAAGAAAAAATCTGGAGCTACCCTGTGTTGTAAACCTGTGAGGGGGATAGTCATTGATATACCATATAGAAGTACAGAAGTAACGGTCTGTAGAAGTGAATCCTAGTAGCAAGTGCTGTCTTGTTGCATTCCTCTTCTTTGACACTAGAGGGTGCCAACAAACAACACTATACACACAATAGTCCAGAGCTCCCTCCACATCTTTGAAGTACCAAAATCAAGTCTTTAAAAGAATGAGGGTATTACATTTTGTTCATCAATAGTTAATTCTAAGCCTCAACAATATCAGTACAGATTGTTTATTATCATTTATTGTTTGCCAGTATGAGTGTGAATTTTAGAGTTGGACTTTATTGATCCACAAGAGAAACTGGTTGGTGACAGTAGCTCAATTTTTCAAAAAGTAAAATGTAGAATAGTTATAGCAATAAAATACTTTGAATAAAATACAATAGAATTGATTTAAAAAAAATCAACATTTGCATATTTACAAATTTGCAATACTTTTTATAATTTGTGAATTTGCATACAGCATAAATCTATGCTAGGGTGACCAGACATCTGTATTTAATAGAGACAGTCCCAGTTGTAGGCTTCTTGTCCTATATCCCAAGACATATCTGTAAAAACACTAATGTGCCCCAGTTTTCAACAAACCATGTCCCAGTTGTCTCCATTTTAACCAACAGAAATGCATAGGAAACTAAAAACACATTTGTTTAAAGACTTTTGTCACAAAATATTTACCACGGGATTATTTTTTATTCATAAATTGCCATAAAATTTAAAAATTATGCCCTGTGTATTTTAAATTAGATGACAGAAAATCATCTTAAATACTATACTTATTGCACATAATTGTAAATAGACCACTGAACAGCAGTGTTATTTTGCAGGAGCCGTGCACACCCTGAGACCATGTGGTACGTCCAGTAACTCTGTCCACCAAGCAGCCTCAGCGTTTGTTTGTTATTTTGTTTTGTAGCTTGACATGCACACAGTTACACACACATGCACTTGCACACGCCACTAATACTCACGTACACGTCTGCCTTTGTTGTAAGTAGTTTACTCTAAATATAATGTTCTTTGTTTTATCCTTTTAACCATGTGTGGGCTTCCTCTTTGTCTGAACCCTGAGCCAGTTTGGGACATCAGCATATTCAGAAAGTTTTATTTTAAATTGACAGATAATGCAGATGCAGGTTGTTCCAAAGTTGTCTACTTATTCCTTTTTTGACTTTACAGAACCAGATGTCAGATGCCCAAAGAGCCACAAGAGCCAGGCTAAAGAGCCGCATGTGACTCTAAAAACATAGTTTGCAGATGTCTCCCCTAACCTATGCATCTATAGCCATGCCTGACACAGTAGTAACACTGCCACACTGTGCCCCCTTGTGGCTGCATTACATACATTACAGTTTTTTGTTTTTTTTTATCTTTTGGCCGCTCCCTTTTTCCTTTGTGGTTGCTGCAGTGAAGCAATAGCACGGTAATTTGGCAGGTTTTTACACCAGATGCCCTTCCTGCTGCAATGTAGGCAGTGTTGACGAAGTGTCTTGCCCGAGGATGTGCTCTGAGTGAGGTTCAAACTGCCGATCCTCTGGTTGGTGGGCAAATAATTAACAGATGTGCCACTGTCACCTGATTGCAAACATTACAATAACATCAGTAATAACATTAATAACATCAGTAACATATAGACACAAATAACATTGAACATAAAGTTACAGTTGTCAGTCTGAAAAGAATGACCCATGCATCCTGGTTCTACCTCAAGTGTAGCTGTCCACTATCCCAGGATCACAACATGGGAAGGATCAGCTTCTGCCAAAAGAGCTGGAGGAAGTGTCTGGGGAGAGGAAAGGTCTGCACATCTTTCCTCACACTGAAGATGGGTAATGAAAAATGTGTTTTGATGAGATGAGACTGTGTACTGCAGTTCTAATTCTGGTCTTGTTTTGGGTTGTGTGTGGCTGAAGCTGTAAATAGAAGTTAGATTAGATAGAACAGTTATAGCTGAAGCTGCTGTCATTAATCACTCAGACGTACATGTCTGTGATTTAACCAGCGGCTCAGATATGATGGATCTCTGTGCCAGCTCCATCCTTTATCACTCCTCACTTCAGAACCACATGATCACACACATGTTCTGTACAAAAACAAATTAATTCAGTGCTGTGTTGTCTGCTCTATTTCTCCTTGGAGTGGTTCTCTGTTCTGTGTTTTTATAGATTTTTCTCACCCCAAAACAGATCTGGAGTAGTATTTAGCTTCATTTACATGTTTGAGTAATCCTTTTAGGTGAGACGCTGCCCTTCTCCAGAGCTGAAAACGCTCGGTCTCACAGCTCTGCGTAGACACGTGAAACTAGGAAGTGCTCCTGCTGTTTCTAAAGCCAACACATCGTTACTGAACACATTCTGAGCATTTCAGTCTTAAACCTCCGTCACTACAAAGCACAGCTCATTTATCTGTTAGCATCGTGTTGCTAACAGCTGTGCTAATTACCCATTTTATGCCTTGTCTATTTCTCACGGTTGCCAGCAGGAGGCGACAGACACCTAATCCAAGCGTTCTCTGCAAAGTCACAGTAACAGCTCCCTAACAGAAGAGGATTTCCACATATACATTATTTAAAGTTATAAAACCTAAAATACTAATGCAAAGGAGTCTAACACTATTTCAAAAAGACTGAAAAAAGCATTAAAAAACAAAAAGAAAAAATAAGAAATTACTTATTTTACTGTATATTTTATGTTTAAAATCAACTCTTTCTCCCTCTGTGTCTCCCTCGCCATCTGTCTCTCCCTCTTTCTCTGTCTCTCTCCCTCTCTTTCTCGCTCGCTCTCTGTCTCTCTCTCTCTCTCCCACCCTCTCTCTCGCTTTCTCTCTCTGCCTCTGCTCTCTCTCTCTCTCTCCCTCTGCTCTCGCTCTCTCTCTCTTGTTCTCTCTGCCTCTCTCTCTGTAGACTCCTGTTCTCTGCCCCTGCTCTCTGCTCTCTCTGCTCCGTCTACTCTGAGTCTGTGGCTGGAAGCATTGTGAGGAAAATGTAGCACCAGGTCTTCAGCTCCAGCCTCAGTGACACCAGATCAACTGTTCAACATCAGACATTCTGAATAATCCAACATGGACCTGTCCTTCATGGCAGCACAGGTAAAGCACACACACGCACATGCACACACAGAAAACCTAGTGTATTCTGATAATCACCTACAAACAAGCAACATAGTCTCAGTAATACTCATTAGTAGTTCAGCTCTACAGTTTGGTCAGTGCCAACACACCTCTACATTCTACAGTCTTGTCCAAACAAAGTTCAGATTTCATGTTAAGGGTTGCACAGTATTTGCAAATGTGTCTTTATGTCAGAATTTGCAAATAATTTATCCATTTACAGCTGCTTGTAGTGTGTCTTGTTTGTAATGACATGTCTAAATGAAGTGTTCAAGGTTCTGTAGTCAAAACTGTACTAATCCAGACCAAGACCAGTCCGAGTCCATAGTGAACCAAGACCAAGACAAGGTCAAGACTTTCAGGGTACGAGACTGAGTCGAGATCGAGACTTCTAACGACCAAGACCAGGTTGAGACCAAGCCCTGTGAACAAAGACAAAATAGGGAAAAAGGGGGGGAAAGGGGAAAAGTAAACAACAATTTAAAAAAAGTGGTTCAATTACATAAATAATTATTTTAAAGATTTAATGCAGCAGACTTCACAAACAAGACAGGTCATGTTCCTGGTTCTTCTAATGCTAAAAACTCATTACTCCAAAATTATGAATAGCATTTGTCTTATAAATGTCTGGTCTAAAATCTCTGCTACATCCAAAACTGAGACAAGACCAAGTAAAAATGGACTCCAGACCAAGACCAAGTAAAACTGCAGCCGAGATTGAGATGATATCAAGACTGCATGGCCTCAAGACCAAAACTGGTCCTCAGGCGCTACAACACTAGATGTGATATGGCGAGTGTACCTAATGTGACTGGTTGAAAGTTAGAGCCTTGCCATTAATTTACAACATGACTTGTTTACATATTTTATAGTAAGATTAAACTCTGTAATTCACTGATGAAACTGAAGAAAATATTCCATTTACATGCCGCTAAAAACATTTTATGTGCTGCCTTGGGTTGCTTTAGGTTGGTTACGCATGTCAGTTAGGGGTGGAAGGATACATTTTTTCAACGATACAATCTGATTAGAATTGTTTTGATCTGATACAAGAACAATATCAGCTGATTTAGAACGGTATGATTTGATAAGCTTTAACTCCTTCAAATCGATACAATCAATTTAAACTTTTTGACAAGAATCCTAACTGTTTATTCTCAAATCCAGCATCACAGACAGGGTTGATTATATCCAGCAGACAGAGAGTGAGAAAAGTTGAATATAACATTTTATTTTATTAAAAACACAGAAATGACACTCAAAATAAAACCAAATACACCCTTTTAACATGCACATTTCTAATATTGATAATTCCAATATTATCATTTTTTCCCATGTATATCAATATACACTACCAGGAAAACTATACGATTCGATTCAAAGTAATGCGTATAGATATAGTTGTATTGTAGGAATAAAAAATCAATATACTGTTATAGTTACTTTATTGTTACACCACTAATGTCAGTGTCTTAGTGTAATATAACTATAGTCAAGCACTGCCCCAGCAGCAGTAACTTTTACTGCAGTTGTCAAAGTCGTAGTCTGCAAACAAAACTGAGTCTGAAGGGCACCCCCAAAGTCCTAGCACCCTAAACCTGATGTGGTAAAAATCTAGGCCTTAAAAGTATTCAATCTTATCAGCAGGTATTAAATTCTGTTTATCTTGGTCTTAAAAGTAACATTTATGTTCAGCCACAACTAGAAGCTTTGTATTTGTAAAATAATAATAATAATAATAATAATAATAATAATAATAATTACATATTTTAAAGTCATGTATCATAACTTGACAAGTACAGTATATTTATTTTCGAGTTGAAATTAGTCATTCAGTTCTATCATAAGTGGTTGTTGATATATCTATCATAAGATGTTTTAAGTTACCCACTTGAATGTGTCTTTAGTTTGTAAGTTCCCAAAAGCTTTTGTTAGAGGTTTATATGGGCTGCATAATGTTGCAACCTTCATCACAATACACTTAATGAAGAACCTTTATCAGTGAAATGTATGATTCAATTTAAAAAAAAAATGATGCAGAACTTTTATTTCCTCTCTATTAGGCTTTTAAAATGAAACCCTTGAGTGTCAGAGTAGTGAGAATATTTAATTAGTGGAAAATATATACAGATTAATGTACTTTTGCTGGTAATCCTGACAATAAATTTCATTCTAACTGGCATTAAAAAGTCTTAAAAAAAGTCTTAAATTTCACAAGACAAAACATGGAGCTACCCTGTAAAAGGGATCCCCACAATCAGACCACCACTGTTTGCATGTAGCCTACTTAATTCCATGGCAGTCAAGTAAAAGTCATCTGGATATTGCAATCAGTCCAACTCCAGAGCAGACTCCTGTGAGAGAGAGCTAAGTTTTGTTTGCCAGGATCCGGTTCTTTTTATTTAAAAGATGCATTTCTCAGAGCAATAACTGTCCACTGAAAAGAAGTAACAGTGAGTGCTCTAAGTGCAGCAGAGAGAGGACAGCATTAGTGCCCTACACAGAGTGCACCGGGGCCCCGAGGGTTTGCTGAGGAAATCAGAAGGACAATGCCCCCTTTTTCTATGTTAGTACAAAAAAGTAAAAATATGTGAACAGACGACAAGACCTGGGCCACGGACTGGAGTCACTTTGGGCTGAGACTAAAAAACATAAAAGATAAAATAATATTTTCAGATTTATTTATTTTTTTCTGTCTGGGGTCGCCACAGCAAGTCATCTGCCTCCTAGTGTGCAGTGATTTGCGTTAATAAATAATATTTTCAACTAAATACTGTAACTTAGATTAGTGTCCCAACCAGGGGTACGGGGACCCTTAGTGGTAAGTGAGCACATTGCAGGGGGCACGTGGCGTAATTTGGTCATTTATAATACCTTTACCTTTCAAAGACTAAAATATCCCTAAATCAGGACTAACCCTGGACATTAGTGAGGGATGGGACACTAAATGAGGACACACCAGAGGCTACACCAGGTTTAAACCAGGAGTAAACAAGGGCTCAAAAAGAAATAAACCAGGTCTAAACCAGAAATAAACTATCTCTAAACCAGGTCAAACCAGGACTAAGCTAAGACTTAACCAGGAACCAGGAACTAATCCAGGAAAAAATGGTCTAAAACCATAACTAAATCAGATCTAAAACCAGGTCTTAAACCAGAAATAAACCAGAAAAAAACAAGTCTTAAACCAGAACTAACCCTGGTCTAAACCAGAAATAAACTAGGTCTAAACCAGGTCAAATCATGTCTAAAACCAGAACTAAACTAAGACTATACCAGGACTAGTCGAGCAACAGAAAGACTAAAGCCACCAGCTCACTCCTGTGTACCCAGGCCCAAGCACCTGCCGGACTGAAATAAGAACCCCTTAGTGATTCTCAAACTGCGGTAGGGGTACTGATGGTGGTACGCAGGCTTCTTCTGGTGGTACTCAGGTGTGCTTTGCAGTTCAGCTCTGACTTAGTTTAATTTAATTAATTTAGACACAGTTTAGTCCTGGTTTAGACCTGACTTAGTCCTAGATTAGATCTGGTTGAGCCCTGGTTTAGACCTGTTAGTCCCTATTTTCTAATGCTCATTTCACTCAAAGATGGTTGGAAGCCAAATATTTTCTGAGATTGTATGTGGTTTAAAAAGTCTGAGAACTATTGTCCTAGATCACTCACTGTGGTGAACACTGAAGCATAGTTTTTAGCGAATATTTTTGCTACCTTAATGCTACCTCACTACGGCTGACCAAAAAGATTTTTCTATGGGATTGTTCAAACCATTATCCTTGGGCTAAAGAAATTGCCACGTTATTCTCCATTTGTGATTTAAATTATATTTTTATAAATGGATTGCAATGTAATCCAAAATTGTTACAACAAATATTTTTAATAACTTTAAAAAACAGTGGGGAAAAAACATTTGTGGAAAATCAAAAGTTAGAAATTATATTCAGTTCAAAGATGAGTATCATACAGAACTGTATGTAAAGTTTAATTTACCCAGAAAGCAGCAGTCCCTCTGAGCCCAGATAAGAACTGGTAGCTTACCTCTGGCAGGGTAAGTGGGTCGGTATAAAGGTCTCCCTGAAGAGGAGCGAGTTTATGTTTTCTGTGACCTTAATGATATAGAAGATGAGCATCATTTTGTTCTCTGCTGTCCTTTGTACTCTGATTTAAGACATCTTTTATTTGAACACATAAACAGTAATAACCCAGTGTTCTGGTTATCTGATGATAAAATTACGAGTTGTATTTATAATAAGGAGATTTTTGCTTTAGTTGGTTTTGTCTGGGGTCTGCAAATCCTGGGATAGAAGACAGCAAGTGCTGTATCATGTCTGATTCCAAATGTAAAATGCAATGTAAACTTTTCTTGTGGAGCCGATGATCTGTTTGTAGTCATCTTGTTTTGTATGTGGAGTGTCTTGTAAGCCCATGCGGGCTGGGCACCAGAGATGCACGACACTTCAATCAATCAATCAAAATATTCCAGCTGCTCTAAAGTTGTGCTGCAGAATTAATAACTTATTTATTCATTATTATCTAATACTTATTTATAGTAGCATGGCAGGTGGCTGAAGCCAATCCCAGCTGCTCTGGGCCTGAGGCAGGATAATGCCCAGTTAGTCGCAGGGTTTGAGACATACACAGACAATCATTCACTCTCAGGTTAATTTACTATGGACATTTAGATTGACCAGTTTCCCTACATGCATGTCTTCTGCTCATTGAAGGACTAGACATTTAGTCCTTTTTTAGAAAATAACGACAGCCAGAAAACAATTTGTGGATAAGGAAATGACAGAGCCAGCAGACCAGAGTGGTGAGGTCACTGAGGAACCCCTGACTGGACTGCAAAAATTCTGCTGTTGCGTAGTCTGTTGGCTTAGTCACACTGGTTTGGAGCAGCCCCAGTGTTTCCTCAGATCTCTGTCTGGTTGTGAGCGGACCTCACATCCAGCAGCTCCACATCAGCATTATCAGCTGGCTGGAGTGAGGTCATGGAGACAGATGTATGGAGTGTCTGCGCAGCTCCGAGCCTCCAGACCTCATTCATCTCTGAGCCGTTATCTCTGCTGAGTGCTGCTGAAGGACACACAGGAGAACCTCTCTGCTCAGCCCAGGTCTCACTTAAACCACTGACAACACCACAAACATACACCCTTCTGTATGATGCATATGCTCAAATATATATTACTACTGTTATTTAGTATTTAAGTATTTAATCAAGCCAACATGACAAATGACCACATTAAGAAGTTATTAAGTGCTACTTTACACATGAAAAATGATATGGTCGACCCATATTAATCTCAACAAAAAGGTCATTAAGGATTCTTATTAATATCTGCACGTCCTCTCTGTGCTACTTCTACAGGATCTGTTTCTATCACTGTTCAGACTCCAGTAAAGTCACCGGCCTGCTAGAAACAGCATGTTAGCCAATCTCCGGCGCACTAACAACCAACCAACAAACTCACCGAAGGTGTATGCCAAGCACGCGCACAGGTGACGCCAATGGCGTGATTTTAGTAGAGTCCCCAGCTTCCTAGGAACAACAGCGTGTTAGCCAATCTCCGAAACACTGAAACAAACAACCGACTCACTCACCGAAGGTGCACGCAGTGGTTGCATGTGGCACATGCTTTGGCTTAACGCCTTATGAATGGGCAACTTAGACGCCCATTTGGCCCAATGCGACTCAACAAAAGCCGCGGCTCCAGCACTGAGCAACAACACGTGACGTCAGAAGCGAAAAGGGGACAGAGCGGGGCATGAGATCCCCCTCTTATAGACTACCACCCTAATGTGTTTGGTTACCCTCTCGCTTTACTACTACTACTAAAACTAAAATTTGATTTTGATTAGATTTTTTTTATTTTGAGCTTGTGTTATCTTTACAGGACAGCCACTCCTAGGGAGAGGAGCAGCAATGCTGAACCTTCTCCATTTATATACAATCTGTCGTATCGTGGACATCAAGGCTTTTAGAGATACTTTTGTAACCCTTTCCAGCTTTATGCAAGTCAACAATTCTTACTTGTAGGCAGGGCTTAATTTGAGCCAGATCTTGCCGGAACAGGATCCGGAAATTCCCTTATTTTGACGCGGTCCGATCCGGCAACTGTTTGCTTGGATCCGGTAACTCAGCCACAACTAGGTCGGAGGTGTAATTACACAGAAATGCATATGTTTTAAACATAAAAGCCACGCTTCATTTCCGCGTGAGTGCTTCAACATAGACTGTCCATGGGTCACAGGATGTGACCCGGGGCCAGTGAAACGCCAGTGTCACTGTTACATAGCCATAGTTACGCAGAGAAACCTTACGCCATTACTTGATGTGTGCTTTTTATTCCTCCATTATATCCTTTGTGCGCACGGGGCATGGATCCACAGCAGTTTTTATTTTTTGTTTGTTCAAATGCATCTGTAAGCTCGAGCTAACGCGCTGAGGCTCACAGAGCCTGGAGCCGTGAAACGCCATTACGCAGAGAAGACTGCGCGCTCCACAGCAGTCACTAAAAAGAAGCAAAAGCAAAAGGAGAGACATAGGCTGAAAGCTTACTGCTGCTGTGTGTTCCCTTTCCTAGTCTAGACCTTGTTTATACAGACCACAGCTGCATGAGTCTGTGTTCTTGCTTCAGACTGGTGGCTGCACACAGTCGGTCTATGACAGAGCGAGTCTACAAAAGTGATGTAATTATGCGTAGCAGCTGATTTCTCGATCAGCTGAGCAATCAAACAAACCTACACTGACACATTACACTGAAGTGAAACGCTATAATGTATAATAATGTTAACAAATATGTTAAAATATAATTTAAAACTGAGCAGTTGCTTGGTATTTTGTGATGTGTGTGTGTCTAAGCATTGTGTTGTGTGTATGTTCCGGGATCAGTGTTGGCCTTGTGGACTCCGGTGTCAAAGTGCAATTTTTGTTCTGGCATCGTTTGGTTAACAAATTAAGCCCTGCTTGTAGGTCTTCTGAGAGCTCTTTTGTGCAAAGCATGGTTCACATCAAGTAATGCTTCTTCTCAAACTGTGTTTGTTGTGACTTAGATGAAGATCAGATCTTATGCTTTTATGATCAGATTTTATGACAAAATCATGCAGAAATCTAAGTAATTCCAAGGGGTTCACATACTTTTTCTTACAACAGCTAGATAGCTAGATAGGCAGACAGACACACACACACACACACGCACACACACACACTTATGCAAAATCACTTTTTTTGGCTCAAAAAAGAGTGAGAAGGAGTAGAACCCACCCCCAATAATTCCCTAAGTTATTATTCCCAAGTGGTTGCTCAGTCAATATAGTGAATTAAAATGGAAATGAAATAAAACAATCATAATCATAAAGCTTTACAATTTAGCCATATTCATTCACTCCTCAGTCAGGTGGTGAGCTACTTATGTAGCCACAGCTGCCCTGGGGCAGACTGATGGAGATGTGGCAGCCATTCTGTGCATATGGCCTCCATCATCCAACACACAAGTACACTAACACATTCATAAAGACAAGGCAGGTAAGTGTATGCAGTATGCAATGCTGGTAACATCTGCCAACCTTCCATTCAGTGGGCCAACCTACTGAGCTACTGCTGCCCCTAAAGCCTACTAATGTAAGAATTAGCAATTGTTAGCTGTGATCTTTGGTAAAGATCCCTTAAAAATAAAAGAAATATACTGAGAAAATGACAAAACATGCATAGAGGAAAGAAAGGTGAAACGCTCAGTGATTTTGGCAATGCATTTATGATGATTATGAGAGCTAAACCTAAGACTCTTTAACTCAGGCAGGACTCTGTAACTCTAAACTGGATTCTGATGAAGTAAAAAAGCAGCCAGACAACTGTGTTGTGGAGGGCTGAGTTAGTTAACTTTAACAGAACACCAGCCCAGCACTGCTCTGATCTGTAACAGGAGAACAGTGCTGGTTGTATCATCAGTATACAGTGGTTGCGTGGCTGGTGCAGGGTGAAGTACCTGACCCTGAGGTCAGAGCAAGAGCAGCAGTTACTTTACAGATACACTTTAGTGGTAACAGGCATCATGTTAGAGATCTGTTCTCACATATTTTGTGTTTACTGTCACTGAACTGAGTGTGAACAGCAGCATATTGCAACAGAAGGTGTAAATGAAAGCATTCTGACAGGACACTGAGAACCCACACTCAGGAGGAATACCATTCAGATGAGATCTACATAATCCCATACAGATTATAGATTCTGATTTAGGCTTTTCACAAGTCCACATGTCCACACTGATAAAAATGAACAATACATTTTCCCCTACATCCACATTAGTCCAGCACAAAAAGTAGTTTAGAACTAGTCTTAAAACTTCTGGTTCTATGTCTGTTTGTCACTATGTTAATACTATTTTACTGACAAACTGTGGTATATTATGAGTTCATTCTTTCATTATTTTGAGACATAGAGGAGAGCAAATAGCCCTGTATTAGGAAAGACAGGGATTGTCCTGCCAAGTTTCCTTTTCCTTCCTTCTGGACACAAAACAAACTGGACCTGGACAAATGCAATTTGAAAAATATACAAAACAATCAGAGAAAGCTTTTCCTAATGCCCAGCCCAGTTGTGCTATTAACAGTTTTGGTGAGTTAGGATTGAAGTGCTGGAAACAGGGCTTGACATTTACTTTTTTGCTCACTGGCCACTGTGGCAAGTCTTTTTCAAAAGATTAGTGAATTAGAATTAGTATTTTTTATAGCCACAAATATGTCATAGCAGATGCTCAAAGAAATTTGAAAAGCAGGTTTACCTGTACAGAGAATATATCACTGGCTATCTTTGTACATGTGGTGTCACATCTTTAAATACATGCTATTCTGTTTAAATTAATATTTTTTTCTTTCTTTGGGTAATCATGATGAATTACTATAATATAACTATACTTAATTACTTTTAAAGTTACAGGTATAGGTGCGTAAAATTCAATCAGCCAAAGTTGCTCCTGGGAGTAAATGTGTAATTATTTTTATAGTGCTACGTATATTTATGTGAGTGTCCTGTTGTGCTTGCTGTAGATCCCGGTGATGACCGGTGCCTTCATGGACTCCTCTCCCACAGACGACTACAGCACAGACCAGTCCCTCTTCAACTCCTCGGTCAGTGTGCATACAGCCTCTCTGTCGGCCCCTAGCCCAGCAGAGGAGCCACGCTCCAGGGTCCGAGACGCCATCTGGCTCTGGATTGCCATCACTGCCACCATCGGGAACATTGTGGTCGTGGGCGTGGTGTATGCGTTTACCTTCTGAAGATGTCACAACTCAGGATTACTATTCCAGTATAGTTAACATTTTCTCTGTTGCAGTGTGTTACTATTGTTATAATAAACCATCCATCCATGTGACAACCAATAATGTAATAATGGCCAATAATGTAATACGATAACGCAATCATTTTGTTAATTTTAACCCTCATCCAACCAAGTGGGGTAAAACATGACCCCTACAACCCCGGATGCTTTCTTTTATTGCTCTGATTTTTTTGTGACTTTGTCGGGCTACTTGTTTTCTATGACTTCAAATACACTGCTCAAAAAAAATAAAGGGAAGCCTTAAACAACACAATGTAACTCCAAGTCAATCACACTTCTGTGAAATCAAACTGTCCACTTAGGAAGCAACACTGACTGACATCAGTTTCACTGCTGTTGTGCAAATGGAACAGACAACAGGTGGAAATTATAGGCAATTAGCAAGACTCCCCCAATAAAGGAGTGGTTCTGCAGGAGGTGACCACAGACCACTTCTCAGTTCCTATGCTTTCTGGCTGATGTTTTGGTCACTTTTGAATGCTGGCATTGCTTTCACTCTAGTGGTAGCATGAGACGGAGTCTACAACCCACACAAGTGGCTCAGGTAGTGCAGCTCATCCAGGATGGCACATCAATGCGAGCTGTGGCAAGAAGGTTTGCTGTGTCTGCCAACGTAGTGTCCAGAGCATGGAGGCGCTACCAGGAGACAGGCCATTTCATCAGGAGAAATGGAGGAGGCTGTAGGAGGGCAACAACCCAGCAGCAGGACCACTACCTCCTCCTTTGTGCAAGGAGGAACAGGAGGAGCACCGCCAGAGCCCTGCAAAATGACCTCCAGCAGGCCACAAATGTGCATGTGTCTGCTCAAACGGTCAGAAACAGACTCCATGAGGGTGGAATGAGAGCCACAGATGGGGATTGTGCTTACAGCCCAACACCATGCAGGACATTTGGTATTTGCCAGAGAACACCAAGATTGGCAAATTCGCCACTGGCGCCCTGTGCTCTTCACAGATGAAAGCAGGTTCACACTGAGCACATGTGACAGACGAGACAGAGTCTGGAGACGCCGTGGAGAACGTTCTGCTGCCTGCAACATCCTCCAGCATGACAGGTTTGGCAGTGGGTCAGTAATGGTGTGGGGTGGCATTTCTTTGGGGGGCCGCACAGCCCTCCATGTGCTCGCCAGAGGTAGCCTGACTGTCATTAGGTACTGAGATGAGATCCTCAGACCCCTTGTGAGACCATATGCTGGTGCGGTTGGCCCTGGGTTCCTCCTAATGCAAGATGATGCTAGACCTCATGTGGCTGGAGTGTGTCAGCAGTTCCTGCAAGATTAAGGCATTGATGCTATGGACTGGCCCGCCCGTTCCCCAGACCTGAATCCAACTGAGCACATCTGGGACATCATGTCTCGCTCCATCCACCAATGCCACGTTGCACCACAGACTGTCCAGGAGTTGGTGGATGCTTTAGTCCAGGTCTGGGAGGAGATCCCTCAGGAGACCATCACCACCTCATCAGGAGCATGCCCAGGCGTTGTAGGGAGGTCATACAGGCACGAGGAGGCCATATTTTTTAATGTTTTATGTTGTGATTTAGACAGTCTGGATGACCAAGAATATTCACACACATACCTAAGCAAATTCATATTATTCTAAATAGAAAAATGTGTACAATAAAAAAAATGTTCAAACTGGCTTTTACAATCATAATTAACTATGACATCCACTAAATCTATTTCTGATCAGCAAATTGCAAAAAACAAACCAAAAAATTTTTTATTAAAAAACATTTTATTTCAAAGAAATGCAGTCCTATTGATATAAGTCTGCAGTTATTACATTTTCAAAGGCTTTTTTTTTTTTTTAATGCTGGTCCAATAATGCAATAACTTATTGCATCACTGGCAAGTTATTGTTATTGGCTGTATTACATTTAAAATTTACCAAAATGATTTTGTTATTGGCAGGTATTATATTATTGCCCATTATTACATTATCAGTTGTTACAATCCTGCTTCACATACTCTGCTCCACAGAACTCATCCTGTTTGTTCAGCATCGTCTTCCTGGCGAAAAGATCTTAAGTTTACTCCAAAGTTCAAGATCCTGGCTCCTGTCTTGTTGTCAACATTATTTCTAGTCACTATCCCACAGTCAGCAGAGAAGCTTTTGTTTGGCTGTCGCAGAACACAGAATCCAGAGTCCTGCTTTATGAAGATATGAAGATAATGAAAAAGAAAATGTATAATGTATCAGAATTGCATATTTAGATAGAAGCAATACCTCTATCTAGGTTGCAATAATGAACATTTATTTCCGTCAAACAAAAGCCACATTATCAACTATAGTGAGGTATGTGTATGTCCTAAAACTTTTGTAACATGTGGAAAATGTCCCAAACCGTGGTCCTGGTTTGTCCTTCCATATTCAAATATATGAACCTACAGCTTTTATATTTGAAGATTCTGAAAAGGAAATATTTCTGTAACCCCTGATTTTATAGACGCTATATTAACAGTATCTGTATCGCTCTCTAGTGTGACCCTGTTTGAAATGTAAATATATTCCTGGTTCTTGTGTCTGGTGTGTGTTCTTTTTCATTCCTCATAACGGGAATAGCTCAGGGTGTTGAGAGATGAACTAGAACATGAAACTAATCACTGTCAGTTAGGCCTGACTCAAACATGTGTATGACTTGACTAAAAGCAGTGACTGGACATGACTTGATTCTCATAAATACTGACTTGGACAGGCTTATGACTTAATGGCTAAGACTCCAGACCTGCTTGTAACTTAGGGGTGTGTGACAAGATCTCGTGATCTTGCAAGATCAAAAGATTCTCGTGAAAGTAAAAGTTGGTCTTGTGATCTCAGGATCAAGTTCTTTTTTACACTTTTTTTTACATAGGAGAAGCTAGGCAGTTGAGTTTATGTAAAATACTTATTGCAATAGTCTTGTCTTATTCTACTTATAACTCAGTCTCATGTCTTGTCTTGTTTTGTTGGATTTGTGCCTTGTCCCACAGCTATTGTGACTTGTACATGACTTTTTCCCACCTCTGGTCTCGTATGATCACTTTTGTGATTTTATGTTGATAAGTGACTTTATAAACCCAGTGGAGGCGTGGAAGCTCACTTCTGCTTCTTGAGCAGGTTGTCTTGCATTAGCCATTAGGGCATAGTGACCCACATGTACTGGACTGGACGATCAAGCCTCGTCACTTTGTACATCACTTGTTATTACCAGTGTTAATACCAGGACTAAGATTTAGGACTATACTTCATCCATTTCTTTTGCTTATCATTACGGAGCAGAAATCTCTACACAGTCAGAGCATTTTTAGAAGTGAGTAAACAGACTTTGTTCCCAGCTCTTACAATGACACTCCACTGTTCCACAAATAGCAGGGTTTTACTGGTGATGACAGAGAATAAACAGAGGAATTGGCTCAGATTTAGTCCAGAGTGTAGCAGCATTCATTCTCTGCAGTAACACTGGTGTGGTGTGTGCTGGGCCTGGACTAATGCAGAAGCTCAGAGCCGGAAGTCACCAAATCCAGCCCAGAGCCGTGACGCACAGCACAGTTATGAAGCAGAGAGGATGGAAATCATCAGCTAAGATCATTATCAAAGAAATACAAAAACAGAGGCTGGTGTGATGAAATAATTGTCTGCAGCAACTGTAAATATTTCTTTAAACTGAGACTCAACACATTTCTCATTTAGGAATGTAATAATTCATTGTTGAAAGGTTTTTGCAACATTAACATCCTTTTGCAAGAACTCCTTTTGCCCAAAATAAAAGTGCACATTCTTATGTGGTTTTCATGTGAAAGTTTTTAGGAAAGGTGTATAGAGCATGTGAACAGTTACATACCTCTGCATAATAGCAACATGACAATCTGACAGCGACATGACAATCTCTCAGCGACAGTGTTCATTTTGACAACAAATTTTTATTTAGTTTTAGTCTTAGTCTTTTGACTAAAATGCTATTTAGTTTTAGTCAAGATTTAGTCATGTAATTGTTTTTAGATTTAGTCTAGTTTTTGTCGACTAAATCTACAATAGATTTAGTCAACCTAAATATGTATTTGTCTTTTATTAATGTTACGACCCTGACTCTAGGGGTCGCAATCGAGGAGGACACACCAGACAAAAAATAAGGTTTAACAAAATAACCTTTATTTAACCAATTAAACTGAGTTAAATATCATCAAACCAAACTGGACCAAATTAAGTTTACTATGAACTAAGGATTAAAGTGCCAAATGATCAGTAGTGTAGTGGTGTTGAAGGGGAGTGGTAAATGAATGTGCAATGTTGTAAAAGGTGCAAAACTGAGTAGAAAGTCTATAAAGAAGCAAAAATAGTTAACCAAGCAATATCATAACTCACACTAAACCAAACCAAAAACAGAGCAGGTGGTGTGCCATTGGCCGTGGGGGTCTTCACATGGTCTGTGGTCTATCTTGTACCTGCTGACTGTTGGTATGGGTGTTACCTAAATAGAAACCTGACCTGGACGTCCTGGGGCCCATAGGTGTGCCAGGCCAGATAAACTACCCTGAGTGTCCACTAGAGGGCATCACATTTAACAACAACCTATGTTATGTATTATATTAATGTTTTATAAAGGCACTGGTCAGCTTCAGTGGCCATACCACAGTTTGCTTCAGCAGAAAACCAGAAAACCACAAAATCAGAATGTTTTATGATGGTTAGCAGCAAACAGCAGGTAAACATTCAGGTGCATTATAATTACTCTAGCACACAGACACAGAACTGGGGATGCATCCAGTAACTTTACACACATGAGCCTCACACACAGCCTCTCCAGACATCAGCAGCACCTCGGGACAAATACAGCTGCTTTGCTAACTTTTATTAAGCAAACTGATGCCCATATCTCTCTGTCCTTTTTTGGACACAGCATGGAGTTAGTTTAAATCTGATTCTGTTTAAGTTTAGCTCAGAGTTTGCTTTTCTAACCCTTGCTCTAACCCTAGTTTTCGTTTGGTTTTCGGCCGCAAAAACGTGTCGTTGATGAAAACTATGACAAAATATATTCTTCAATAAAATTAACACTGCTCAGCGACATCCTAATCTGCCAACGACAGGAAAATCTGCCAACAACATGACAACAACATAACAGCCTGCTAAAAACATGACAATCTGTCAACAACATGACAACAACATAACAGCCTGCTAAAAACATGACAATCTGTCAACAACATGACAACAACATGATGACTTGCCAACAAAATGACAAACTGCCAACAACACAACAAACTACCAACAACATGACAACCTGCAAACAACATAACAATCTGCCAATGATATGACAAACTGCCAACAACGTGACAATCTGCCAACACATCACAATCTGCCAACAACATGACAACAACATGATGACTTGCCAACAAAATGACAAACTGCCAACAACACAACAAACTGCCAACATCATGACAACAACATGACAACCTGCGAACAACATAACAATCTGCCAATGATATGACAATCTGTGAACAACGTGGCAATTTGCCAACATCATGACAATCTGCCAACAACATGACAACAACGTGACAACATGTCAACAACAGGACAATCTGCCAACAAAATGATAATCTGTCAGCGACATGACCATTTGCCAACAACATGACGATCTGCCAATGATAGTAAAATCTGCCAATGACAGGACACTCTCACAAAGACGATATGCTAGTAATATGGAAATCTTCCAGCGACATAATGATCAGGCAGTGATATGACTATTGACCAGGAACCATTAGCAACTGTTTGTGTTCTCTCCTGTGAAATTTGTCTTCATGTATGTGGTCAGGAAGTCACATGACCAAATACTTGACCTTAAAATATTAAATGGAAACCTGTGCCAAGGTCTGCCCATCTTGTATTGTGTAATCCTGCACAGTTCCCGGCAGTGTGTGGGAGATGACCTCATTCCTCTGAATGCGCACTCAGAAGACACCATAAGCTTTTATCAAGTTAGTTTAAACTATATTTATACAATGTCATAACAAAAATGTTTTTGAGAAAAAGAAAAATCCAGCAGTTTAATTTTAAACTTCAGTTGGTAACAGCAGTGAGGAAACAGAACTGCATTTTCCTTTTTAAAGCAGTAGCCCAGTGCTGTGGGGTAGGGCTGAACTTAAGTATTCAGACTGTTTCCTCCTGCTGACCCATTCCAAGTCCAGAATACAAGTGGCCTACTCTCCAATGAAGCCATACATCTGTGGGACAGCTGATGTGGAGATGGAAGTGTTCTCTGTACACTTCTGCACAGTGGAGAATTAAGGCAGGTAGGCAAAATGCAAGGGCCCCACATGGACTCTATTTTAATGAAAACAGCACTGTTATAGGTTTTTTTTAAATGAGCAGCCCCATAGCCACAGTAAAGTTTCACTCTGACACTACGTTTGGAAATCAGACTGTAAAAGAAATTTACACAACTTGGTTAAGTGGAGATGAAAACAATGTTGAAATTATAGAGACAGCCTAATCACATATTGACATCTGGTTATATTGAGCTCTGTCTTCAATGAATGTGACATGCAACACAGCTTAATGCATCCACTGGAATCAACAGAGTGGTACAGTCATGTTAGAAGTTAACATTACAATATGCAGACTGGGCAACAGGCAGTGTGCACATGTGCAATTCAGTTCAAATCAGTTTTATTTATATAGCCCCATATCAGTATCACAGTCACCTCATAAACAGTTAATCAAATATAAACACAATCAAACAATAACTACACTAAACAATCCCAGAACATCCCCTGTCCTTAGACCCTTCTTCTCAGTAAGGAAAAACTCCTAAAAACAGCTGTGGGGGGAAAAAAGAAAAAATCTTATGGAGACCTTATGGAGAAATCCTCTCCCAGGGCAGACAGGCAAAATGTGCAAGTTTAGTGTAATTTCCCACATTTATTTTAGCCATAACATACACTGTCGGTCACATACTGTCTACAGAGCTAACTATATTCAAAACCAGAACTTGGTTTAAAACAACATGCTTACATAGAAAATTGTCTTGTTTCTAAATAGCACACACTTGATTTAGTAGACTATGTAATAGAAGAAATGGGGCTTATATAACTTGCTGTGCAGAATTTTTAAATATATGGATTTGCCAAGCTGCAGAGCAGAAAATACAGCACCATTTGTTTAAAATCACCTCTGGTCCTAAGCTCATGTTCTGATAATGTAATAGTTCAGGGCTTGGTCTGTGCTGTGCTCACAGGTGATTGGATTAGGAAGAACATGCCTGAAGGAGCAAATTCAACTTTCACAGAACAGCAAAAAACTGACAGCTTTTCAACACAACACACAACACTCACTTCAGTATTCATCAGAGGTGTGGACTTGAAAGTCATGACTTGGACTCGAGTCAGACTTGAGTCACGAATTTGAAGACTCGACTTGATGAAATGGCCTTGAAACTCGACTTGGACTTAAACACCGATGACTTGGGACTTGACTCGGAGCACCATGACTTGAGAAACAATTGTTCTCAAAGAAAGAGAAGTATGATTTTGTGAAGTGTGCGAGAAGCAATTAGCATAATTATACTCCTCGCACAGTAATGAGCACACTCTCTCTCTCTCTCCCTCTCTCTCTGCGCATGTTACTTGTGCATGTTTTCTGATGCACATTTCAAAGTGTACTGAGCTGTGGCAGCACATGACATTTTGATATAGCCACAGAAACAATTTTAAGCTTTATGAGCTAATTTATCTTCTACAATCATAAAAACAGTAATATTAAATAAAGACACATTTTTGGAGCAAAATTCCTGAAACTTGGTATTGAATATTGATTTTTTTTTTTATTTATTTATTTATTTTTTTGATACCAGTAGTATTGTAACTTTTTTTTTTTCCGATGGTACCCAACCCTAGTCATGAATTCATAAAACATTTCTTTAAAATTTTTAAAATCATGGTACTTCAGAACATTGTTTTGTTTTGTTTTTTTGTTTTGTTTTGTTTTTGTTTTACACCACTGTCATATCATAAATCATAGCACAAGGACATTGCACTTCCACTTGGAGCCACCAGGGGGTTCTGTCTTGTTTATTGTTTTGCTGATGCTATGGTCGTGAAATATCAGTGTCTAGATATAGTATTATTGGAAATCTGTGAGTCAGAGAAGATGGTTTAGATATGAATCATAACTCCTCACATCAGTAAACAACTTTATAAATAGTTCAGAGGGTTAGGGTTAGGCCCTAGAGTTTGGCCCTGCTTAAAGAAGACAATAGTTTTGATGACATTTTGTCTTTGTGGCAAGCACATGTGCAATGCAGAAAACAGTGTTGTATAGGGCTGCTACTCAGTGGAATAGGTTGCTTTGTTCCTTGAAAGAATCAAATAATAAGATGTTTTAAAAATAATCTTTGAAAGATATTACACAAAAGTCTAGCTTTTCAGTCATTTAAGCTGTTTATTATTGTTTTCATGTTATGATAGTACTATACTGTTTTGTAGGTATTACTGTTTCTCATATATAACAATTAATAATTGTATAATAATTATAATTGTTTTTAAGTATCCTTTGTATGTATTGTTGAAATTTTGTATGCTGTTGTTTCTTCATATGATGGACCCCAGGAAGACTAGTTGCTACTTTGGTAACAATGAATGGGGATCCATTTTAAACAAATAAACACATTTTCAATAAAGATTAGACTTGGGCGAAAGAAGAACTTCCGAAACCAGGAATTTTTGAAAAATTCTTTGCCATTGTGTGATAGTGCCTTAACCACAACTGGTCAACACAGGGAAAAATTATTAGTTTTAATAGATTCTTTATCACTGAAAGAAAGGCTTTGTGGCTCATTCGATAGAGTAGCTAGAATATCTCTTTACAGATCCTGGTCAGGACACTGTCTTTACCATTGTAAGATAGGGCCAGTTCCCTGGTGAAAGTGCTTCTCGTTTGTTTTTGTTTTTTCAAGCCTTGCTTATAGTGCTTGACTTTGAAGAGAAAGTCTTAAGTTTGGTCCACACATAGATTAGCTTTGGGACGTTTTACATACACTGGGTCATAATTCTGTTGGTGCTAAAGCCCAGCCGCTGTAACGACGCAGCTGAGTCCAGTTAGTGGTGAGTCAGTGGTGCAGGTGTGGGCTGTGAATACTCTCCACATGAAGTGTAGCGCTGGGGGGAGACGGGGAGGTGGTGACGTCAGCCGATGATCTGTATATATGAACGTGAGCAGACACAGCTCAGTCCAGCAGAGGAGTAACCGCTCAACACATTTCTGCTCAGCACCATCTGGATGGAAAGAGATCTCTAGGGATAAGGTGAGTTTCAACTATCAGCCGAAATTTACTGCATATTTCTGGTATCTCTGACAGTATTCAGACAAATGTGGTTCCTGTCAGAAGAATTAAAAGGTGAAGACTAAGTTAAGGGGAAAGGGACAGTAGTTTTAGAGTGATTACACTATTGTTGGGTGAATGAACAACCAAACTGCCAAAAAAAAAACAACAACAAAAAAAACAACAACATCTGAATGGGTAAATAGATGATACTGCTGTTTATAATTATAAATATGACAGTTTCATCCTTTCACATGTCTTGGTCTTGTCACTTACACATAATCTTCCATCATTTGTTATAGCTGCTTTGGGCTTGAGGCGAGGAACACTTTACACACAGAAAACCAAGTGAAGCAAAAAGGTCCTTTATAAATCCATCTCATATGTTTATCACTAGATAACCAAAACGCATCTGGGTTACCAGAACTGATGTGTGCAAAAAGAATATTTCTTAAATCAGAGTACTCTTCGTCCACCGTATAGACCCACAAAAAATACAAATCTGTTCTTCTTCGGGAAGGGCTTTAAATCTGCCAACCTCAACCAGGGTAGCGTCAAATTTTGTCATCAAGGGCTTGGAGGCAACGGGGCGTTCCTATAATCCTAATCCTATAATAAAGTGAGTATAGTCTGCTATTCTGCTTGAGAGTTTATACTTTTCAGTCTGTTTTGTAAATACACATAAAAAGTTTTACTCATATCTGTATGTTTAGTAAATTTAGATTAGTCCATTTATATCTCATTTTACTCTATTTTATTTTACATGTTACATGGTTATACATGTTTCTCATAACACGTTACTGTTTTATGTATGCACCAAAATACAAAATTCCTAGTGATGTGAAACTTTTTGCCATAAAAACGTTGTGATACACTTTCATTTATGCCTCAGTGCTGTGAGAAGATTCTCCCATTAATTTGCTCAGTGTCAAAGGGCGTATGTGAACTTAGGCCTCTTTGCCACTCAACAAAACCCCACTTTTACTGTTACACCTTTTAGTTTTTCTTAAATTACTTATTTTTGGTCAGCATTTAAGTTCTGTCCTTTTGCCATTGAAAAGAATGCTACTTATGCCCCTTTGCCTCCATTTTTTCTATAAATATATTTAGTTATTGCGGTGACTACTTTTTGTAATATCAACATCATGTTTGGCAAAATAACTAAGACCTAGATGAACAAAATTTAATACCTTAATACCTCATAATATTTAATACTTTTAAGATCCTGAATATAATTTCTCAAAAGTTGCAAGTAAAGAAGATACAGTACATGTAGATAGTATAATTTAATGTCACTTTGTCTTTGGCAGATTCCAATGATTGCTAATGCCTCCATCTCACCTGTCCCTGATGTGGACATGTGTGAGAGCTACACGACGGCCTGGCTATGGCTGTCCTGGCTGCAGCCCTCCTTCTTGGGCCTGGTGACAGCTGTGGGGCTGGTGGGGAACCTCCTGGTGCTCAGTGTCTTCTGTCTCCAGAGGAAGCCGTGCAGCGTGGCCGACATCTACCTGGGGAACCTGGCAGCTGCTGACCTGGTCCTCATGTTCTGCCTGCCCTTCTGGGCCCTCACCATCTCCCGTAGATACCAGTGGGACTTCGGGGAGCTCCTGTGCAAGCTCGTCAACGTGGCCATCTCCATGAACTACATCTGCAGCATCCTCTTCCTCACTCTGATCAGCCTGGACCGCTACCTGGCTCTGGTGAAGCCCATGAGTGCCAGTCCCTTCAGGAGATGCTCTTGGGCCAAGCGTTTCTGCTTAGCAATCTGGGTCCTTGGTTTTATTTTCAGTCTACCCATTCTGCTGTTTCGCACCGTGGCTCATGTAGAAGATCCCGGTGTAGACGCCTGTATTCTGGCCTACCCTCACCCAGAATGGAGGGTATATCACAACATAGCCAGAAACATTTTGTGCTTCATACTGCCTGTGCTGCTGATGGCCTACTGCACTCGGCACATCGTAGCATCTCTGAAAGACGGGGGGATGCTTGGACTGCCCGGTGTGAGAGGTGAGAGGAAGGCCACATACCTGGTTCTGGCTGTGCTGGTTGTATTTCTGATCTGCTGGAGCCCACACCAGCTCCTGCGTTTTCTGGACACTCTGGATTACTTTGGTGTCACGCCGGGATGCCTGTGGGGTCACATCCTGGACATTAGTCTACAGCTGTCTACATACCTGGCATACAGCAACAGTGCCATAAACCCACTCCTGCTGGTGATTGTAGGAAAAGACTTCAGGAAAAGGGCCCGGGAGGTGTTTGGGAGAACAGCAAAGGCCTGGTCTAAAGATTATCTGACTGTGAGTTACTCATCTGTGAACAGACTCAACGTCAGCATAGACAAACAGTGTGGGAAGAACATTATTTCATAACATTGGAAGGACCTAACTACATAAAAGACATTTTAATATACTTACCAGATCTTTTATTTGAGAAAAGCCCATGTTCAGCTTATAGGCACTTCCATTCCAGAGAGAGCCTTTTGAATTTTCAAAAAGTCTCTAAAAGTCTCTCATCCACTGATTTGATGGTAAGTAATGTTCCATCAAAACATTGTTTAGGAACAGTAACAGAGACAGGCTACTTTGAAAGGTATCTAATCTTAATCGTGAAATTATATTTAAAAGGGGAAATGTTATGGTTTTATTCATATTTTTAAACAAATCTTGGCCGCCTTCAGGGCAACAGCACGTTTTATAACTTTTAAAAACATTATCTGACTAAAAGAGAATATTTTTAATAAACTGTCTACTGGTGCCATAAAGCAACAGGTGAAAAGACCAACTGAGGGCAGCTCTGTTGTAGTCTTTTGAACATGATGGAAAAAAGCACTTCACTTCCTTAAACTTTTTGTATGATGCCATTTTACTACAGTTAGTAGATACAAAAGTGCTGTGAGGTAGAAAGCGCTAAAAAGTTGACTTTGCATAATATAGCTCCTTTAAATTAAATAATAAATAACAAGTATAGTGATTTTAAGTTGCTAAGTATGCTTTAAATGTCTCTTAATGTGTATTGTGATGTGTAGTAATAATATTATTATTAATGTTTTTTTTAACCTTTGAACTGTGATGAATTGTATATTTATTGTACACAAAATAAATTGAATCTTGAACAGAAAATATTTATGTATAATGTGCTGGAGATTCTCAGTCTTCAGGTTGTTTTAACACTGTTCAGATGATCATTTAATCTTCTGTTTCTTGTTCAATCACATTGTTGTTTTGTTAGAATATATTGTCAGACTGTGTTTTGATGTTGATGAAGTTACTGTTTGCGTATGTAAAGTGATTTGCAGATGAGTCCAGATGAGCAGACATTACCGGAGCCCATTACGTCTGCGTTGGGAGTAATTAGCACAAACAGGTCTCTGTGTGTCACTTCCTCCACTTACCTCATTTACAGCAGAGGCCCATGTCATGCTCTCTCTCAGATCTACCTCTGTCTAATATGACAAGACTGCTGCTTTTATGGATGCAATGCAAAAAAAAAGTCAAAAAATAAAAATAAACCTTGTTGCAAATGATTTACAAATGCATTACTTGTTTTGGCCATAATCAAAGAAAAAGAGCACTTCACTTCCTTAAAGAGCAACTCACCCCTAAACCAATTTTTTTTTTTTTTTTTTAGCTGATCAGCTGCACAAACAGGGCTTTAGTGATACATCTCACTATTTATAGTCTTATGTTTGACCGTTTTGTAAAAAAAGGTCTAAATTTACATTTTGTAGTGCAAACTGTCAGAGTGCTGCCCTCCTAGGGTCAAACAGTGGAATTTCTGCTCAATAGTTCCAGATAGGCAAGTGTGACGTAGTATTTGACCTTGTTACCACACCTATGCTGAGTATCTCCTCCCACAGCCTGTGCTCTCCACGCCCTCGCTGTCTCTCTCCCCCGCACGCTCATCCCAGTCCTGCTGCTGCCAGGTGTGGGTCTTTTTCCTAAACACGCCACTCAGCCCCGCATTTACCGTTCAATCTCCTCTGCCCCCCTCCCCTCTCACAGCTGCGCTTCTACTGTCCTGTGTGTCAGCGCACAATAAGGCATAATGAGCCTGATCAATGACAGTATAAACCTACAAATGATTGACAATGGGGAGAGTTTTGACTCCACAGATGTGTTTTAGTCTTGCCACGCTTTAAGTCACTTTTTGTTTGATGACAATTGATTTCTTACTCGCGGAGATATGATCATAAACAGCTCTCAGCTGAAATAATACCCATCCATCCATCCATCCATCCATCTTCTTCCGCTTTATCCGGGGCCGGGTCGCGGAGGCAGCAGTCTAAGCAGAGATGCCCAGACTTCCCTTTCCACAGACACTTCCTCCAGCTCTACCGGGGGCACCCCAAGGCGTTCCCAGGCCAGCCGAGAGACGTAGTCCCTCCAGCGTGTCCTAGGTCTTCCCCGGGGCCTCCTCCCAGTGGGACATGCCCGGAACACCTCCCCAGGGAGACGTCCAGGAGGCATCCGAAACAGATGCCCGAGCCACCTCAGCTGACTCCTCTCAATGTGGAGGAGCAGCGGCTCTACTCCGAGCTCCTCCCGTGTGACCGAGCTCCTCACCTTATCTCTAAGGGAGCGCCCAGCCACCCTGCGGAGGAAACTCATTTCGGCCGCTTGTATCCGGGATCTTGTCCTTTCGGTCATGACCCAAAGCTCATGACCATAGGTGAGAGTAGGAACGTAGATCGACCGGTAAATCGAGAGCTTCGCCTTTCGGCTCAGCTCCTTCTTCACCACAACAGACCGATACAACGACCGCATTACTGCAGACGCTGCACCGATCCGTCTGTCGATCTCACGCTCCATCCTTCCCTCACTCGTGAACAAGACCCCAAGATACTTGAACTCCTCCACTTGAGGCAGGAGCTCCCCCCCAACCTGGAGAGGGCAAACCACCCTTTTCCGGTCGAGAACCATGACCTTGGACTTGGAGGTGCTGATTCTCATCCCAGCCGCTTCACACTCGGCTGCAAACCGCCCCAGCACATGCTGAAGGTCCTGGCTTGATGAAGCCAACAGGACAACATCATCTGCAAAAAGCAGAGATGAAATCCTGTGGTTCCCAAACCAGACTCCCTCCGGCCCCTGGCTGCGCCTAGAAATTCTGTCCATAAAAGTTATGAACAGAACCGGTGACAAAGGGCAGCCCTGCCGGAGTCCAACATGCACTGGGAACAGATCTGACTTACAACCGGCAATGCGAACCAAACTCCTGCTCTGTTCGTACAGGGACCGGACAGCCCTTAGCAGAGGGCCTCGGACCCCATACTCCCAGAGCACCCCCCACAGGATACCACGAGGGACACGGTCGAATGCCTTCTCCAAATCCACAAAACACATGTGGACAGGTTGGGCGAACTCCCACGAACCCTCAAGCACCCTATGGAGGGTATAGAGTTGGTCCACTGTTCCATGACCGGGGCGAAAACCGCATTGTTCCTCCTGAATCCGAGGTTCGACTATCGGCCGAATTCTCCTCTCCAGTACCCTGGAATAGACTTTCCCGGGGAGGCTGAGAAGTGTGATCCCCCTATAGTTGGAACAACCCTCCGGTCCCCCTTCTTAAAAAGAGGAACCACCACCCCGGTCTGCCAGTCCAGAGGTACTGTCCCCGACCGCCACGCGATGCTGCAAAGACGTGTCAGCCACGACAGCCCCACAACATCCAGAGACTTAAGGTACTCAGGGCGGATCTCATCCACCCCCGGTGCCTTGCCACCGAGGAGCTTTTTAACCACCTCGGTGACTTCAGCTTGGGTGATGAAAGAGTCCACCTCTGAGTCCCCAGCCTCTGCTTCCTCAACGGAAGACGTGTCGGTGGGATTGAGGAGATCCTCGAAGTATTCCTTCCACCGCCCGACAACATCCCCAGTCGAGGTCAGCAGCTCCCCACCTCCACTGTAAACAGTGTTAGCGAAGCACTGCTTCCCCCTCCTGAGGCGCCGGACAGTTTGCCAGAATTTCTTCGAGGCCGACCGATAGTCCTCCTCCATGGCCTCCCCGAACTCCTCCCAGACCCGAGTTTTTGCCTCCACAACTGCCCGGGCAGCAGCACGCTTGGCCTGCCGGTACCCGTCGGCTGCCTCAGGAGTCCCACGAGCCAGCCAAGCTCGGTAGGACTCCTTCTTCAGCCTGACGGCATCCCTTACTTCCGGTGTCCACCACCGGGTTCGGGGATTGCCGCCACGACAGGCACCAGAGACCTTACGGCCACAGCTCCGAACAGCCGCACCGACAATAGAGGTAGAGAACATGGCCCACTTGGACTCAATATCTCCAGCCTCCCCCGGAATCTGGTTGAAGCTCTCCCGGAGGTGGGAGTTGAAGACCCCTCTGACAGGAGGTTCAGCCAGACGTTCCCAACAGACCCTCACAATACGTTTGGGTCTGCCGAGTCTGTCCGGCCTCCTCCTCCGCCAGCGGATCCAACTCACCACCAGGTGGTGATCAGTTGACAGCTCAGCCCCTCTCTTCACCCGAGTGTCCAAGACACACGGCCGAAGGTCTGATGACACGACTACAAAGTCGATCATCGACCTCCGGCCTAGGGTGTCCTGGTGCCACGTGCACTGATGGACACCCTTGTGCTTGAACATGGTGTTCGTTATGGACAAACTGTGACTAGCACAGAAGTCCAATAACAAAACACCACTCGGGTTCAGATCAGGGAGGCCGTTCCTCCCAATCACGCCCCTCCAGGTATCACTGTCATTGCCCACGTGGGCATTGAAGTCCCCCAGTAGAACAATGGAGTCCCCAGTCGGAGCACCTTCCAGCACCCCTCCCAGGGACTCCAAGAAGGCCGGGTACTCTGCACTGCTGTTCGGGCCATAGGCCGAAACCACAGTGAGAGACCTGTCCCCCACCCGGAGGCGCAGGGACACGACCCTCTCGTTCACCGGGGTAAACTCCAACACATGGCGGCTGAGCTGGGGGGCTATGAGCAAGCCCACACCGGCCCGCCGCCTCTCACCGCGGGCAACTCCAGAGTGGTGGAGAGTCCAGCCCCTCTCAAGGAGCTGGGTTTCGGAGCCCAAGCTGTGCGTGGAGGTGAGCCCGACTATATCTAGCCGGTATCTCTCAACCTCCCGCACAAGCTCAGGCTCCTTCCCCCCCAGCGAGGTGACATTCCATGTCCCCAGAGCTAGTTTCTGTGTCCATGGATTGGGTCGTCGAGGCACCCGCCTCTGACTGCCGCCCAAATCACATAGCACCGGCCCCTTATGGTCCTTCCTGCGGGTGGTGGGCCTACGGGAAGGCGGTCCCACGTAGCCTTTTCGGGCTTGGCCCGGCCGGGTCCCGTGGGAGGAGACCCGGCCACCAGGCGCTCGCCTGCGAGCCCCAACCCCAGGCCTGGCTCCAGGGTGGGGCCCCGGTGACGCCAATCCGGGCGACGTAACGGACCTTGTATTTTTACTCATCATAATGGGCTTCTGAACCGCTCTTAGTCTGGCTCGTCACCTAGGACCTGTTTGCCATGGGAGACCCTACCAGGGGCATTAAGCCCCAGACAACATAGCTCCTAGGATCATAATACCTTCCTTTCCTAGGAAATAATACCTTCAGTAATAAAGACACAGGTGAAGCACACGTTACTGCGGCAGCACATGACGCCTTTCTCACAATATTTCAGCTGTGTTATTATAAAAGCAACATAAAACATTAGTCCAGACGTCCTGTATTTTTTTCCCATTTCTGGGACTTGGCAACCCTGCTGTGGAGGACGTCCATGACGGTCTCTGACAGCTGTCAGTCACAGGACCATGCTTCGCTCCTCCCTCAGTTCTCCTCTTCAGTCTCTGCCAGGTCTGTGCCCACTTTGTGAGCAGTTTTCAATCTCTGGCAGTGGGCGGAGTCAGGCCTGGGCCAGGGGTGAGTTACTCTTTAAAGTCATGTATTTGAGGAATTTTTGGATAAATAAAAGAGAGCAGACTGAAAGTAGAGGGCTTGCTTATTGGTCTAGTACTTCCTGGAGTGGGCGGAGGTTTGTGGGAGAGGCGGGGCTTTCTGGAAATGAGCATTTTCAGGCTTCAAAAACTTGCCAGACAATAAAGAATTACTCAAACATGCGTGAATGGAACAGAACACAACTCCACTGTACACTGTAAAAAAAACCTTTAAAAAAAAACTCAAAAACTCAAGGCAACAGGATCCCTCAAGATTTTTGACTCTTTGGGCCAACTCAAAATCTCAAGTTAACAAATATTTGTTTTGTTCAATTTAACTCTTCATATGTCTAAAAACTTACTCCATCATTTATTTTTTAACTCATCTTAAGGCCGCGATACACCAAGGCGACTCCCAGACTGCCACCGATAAGATGGAGCGACAGCTCGTCTCTTCTCGTCTCCTCTCGTTCCCTCCCGTTTCCTCACGTCGCATGACCTTTTTCCCTCTTCATGCACCGAAGCAACAACTGACCTAAAGACCGTGTCTTGCGCATGCGCGTGATGTAATTACCCCCCCAAAGTGGCAGATGGCGCTAGCCAGTGAACAAAGATCAACAGAAGTGACACAATGTTTGCGGAGTACATCTGCATGTAGCGCGCCTTGGTCTGCCACTGTTCTCAGCTTGTTTGAACATTTGAGAAGCGTGATAATGGCCGGTTTGGACATTGTTTTGTGTGGATTAGGTGCCGCTGCTCTGTTACTTGAAGAAGATAACTTTCCGCACAGAATTGCGAAAAATGCTAAAATGGTGACAGTACGCTGCCACAGCGGTTTTCACTCTCGTCACTCCGTCACTTCCGCTAAAATTCCCGTGAGCTGATTGGCGCGGCAGCTGTAGTGCTGGGCCTATCAGAGCACTTCGTGCCAAAGACCAAAGACGCCGATTCAACAACAAGGCCAATCGGCAGGAAACTAGTCAGACGGCATCTGTCCTGGAGCGATGGGGGCAGACGGCGCATACATATCAAAAGAACAGAAATGAGCGACGTGGAAGAACCGTAAAGACGGCTTCAGATGGGCGATCGTCGCCTTGGTGTATGGAGGCCTTTACAGCCAACAGACTATCCATTGTTCAGAAAAAGTATTATTATTGATAAGAAAATGTACACTAAATTTAACAAAACAACTTTTCTGAACAATGGATATTAAGCTGGCTGATGAGATGAGTATTAAAAAAACATAGTGAGTAAAACATGAAATTGAAAGTTTTTACTCATAAGAAAGTTAAATTAGGTGAACAAAAAATATAGATTTGTTGAAAACTTGAGATTTTAGATCCTGTTGCCTTGAGTTGCAACCTTTTTTTTTTTTTTTTTTACAGTGTATAGGGTGTTTTTTTTTTTTACAGTTTTTGGATGAGGGGACAACATTATAACATGGGAGAAAGAGGAAAAATCAATTTTGCAGAATATAGGCCCTGTAAAAAAGGTTGATTGATAGAGGTAGGCTAGGAAAGTTCAGAGGCCTTTTTCAACAACCAGGGTGCAAAACCAGAAGACAGACTCATTTTATTTGACAGAAAACAATATAAACACACACACACACGCGGGCTGCATCAGTCTGGAACAAAACAAACACAAGATTAAAGGTAGTAACTAGTGATGGGTCAAACGAGTTGATGCATTGGTACACGTATCCAGTGCAAAGAGCAAAACTCCATGTTAAAGTGTTTTCCTTCATTTCCTTCAAATATCATGTGATTGATACAGCTGCTGTGTTGTACGGTGTTGTATAGTAGAGGGACCAATCCTATTTACAAGGAAGTGCAACTTCCGACTCATTTGGATCTGTGTCAAAAGGGAGAAAAGTTTGGTGCTTTGTGTATCATTTATTATCATCGTCTGGAACCACCCAGAAAAAAAGACCATTCTCAGCTGTTTGGGACCATTTTGATCTTGTAGTGCCTGATAAGGCAAATGTTTTTCCTTCTCCAATCCCACTTTTTGTTTTCAACTTTTTTTTTTTCTCTCACAAGTAAAATGTTGGCTCTGCTCCACTGTCATATGCAAATATGAGCACTTCATCAATGCTGAGACATTACATTAGGGTATAGCATGAACATGAAGGATGTGAGAATATTCCAGTGATGGACTGAGGAATATTGGAAATATACTTTAAATGTTTTCTTTAATATTAATAGTAATATCATATTGTTTAAGGTATTCTTGTTTGTATTAATAACATACATTTCAATTTTTTTCTCTCGAAGTGTGTAGAAAGGAAGCGATGAATCGCTGCATAATAAACATGGTTATCAAAGACTGAAAGGTTGTTTAAAAGGAGTTATATAAATGATGATTATTTGATGACTTAATTTTCTTTAGTTGGAAAATATGCTAAATGTAATCAAAGTTTATATTGTTATATTTTCATATTCATATATTTTTTGTTATATTTTAGTTCATTTTTTATGTAATGTTATTTTAAAGGTTTTTTTAAGATTTTATTTGTATCTTGAATAAAATTTTTAAAGCAAAAAATGCAGGAGAATTAGCTTTTACAATAAAGTAAGTATAAAATGTCTTTGTACTAAAAAAACACAGATGAACACTCTATGATCTTTTTTTTTTTTTTTAACCCATAAACAAATGAGGAGGTACTCACAGTATGACATGAAGCCCAGGGGGTATGTAACACAAAAAAAACTGCTCTAGACCTATGTAAAAGAAATAGATAACAACTTTGCTAACATATACCACTGTAAATGTTTATGTAGGCTCTCAAGGACATGGTGATCCATAAATACAAGGAGGAATCTTAAAAATAAATTACAGAATGCTACTGCAGTCAGTCTGATGGTTGATATGTGGACATCTTTAAATATGGAGGTCTTCATAGCTGTAACTGTCCACTACATAGATGAAAACTATAACATGTACGTCAGTGTTGGGAGTGCAACATTGCCCACAAACTCAAACAGGAGCAAATATGGCCCCGGTCACAAAAAATATAACGGAGGAATGGGCCATAGCCAAAGTCCTCTGAACAAATTCTTACACTGACTAACAAACGCAACAAGTAAAAAAAGCTTCCTGTTTTCCCTCAAGCACAACAGCAAAACAAAGGCTGGCTCAGGTCCAGCAGCAGATGGGCAAACCTCTCCTGCTGGCTAGAATGAAGGACCAAACGGACCCAGTGTGGATATCATGGCCTCTTTAAAAACAGACATCCCTCCACTCACTTCAGGAGAGCATGAAATTATAGATGAAACCCGCAGTGTGCTTGCTCCATTCAGTCATGCCATGGTGGAATTATCCGAAGAAAAAAGAGTGTCTGGTAGCAACGTTATAGTGTTTAAAATGCTTCATCATGCACTGCAGCGCAAGGCCTTAAGTCTAAAAACCCTGACTGCAACTCAACTGAGTGAGAATCTTCACAGAGTCACAGATTGTCTGTGTAATCTTGAACCTGATAGTGTGATGTCTCTTGCATCACTTCTGGACCTCAGGAGTAAAATGTAAATTGTAAAACAACTGAAAGTTGAATGTTCTGCCGAAATGATGATCCCTGAGCCTTCCTCATCACATCCAATTGGAATATTGGAAGAAGCACAGCCTGGGCCTTCATCACAACATTTACCAGCAGCACCCAGTTCAGGAATGTTATTAGGCCCAAGCCAGGCCAGGTACAGTCACCAAGGGCCTATTGTTTATAATAGCGTGCAATAAACAAACACAGATTTGACCCCCTGAACATTAACAAAAAGTAAATTTTATTTGAACTCAAATTTAAGGTTGGTGAAAAATGTATGTATTTGAAGTCCGCAGGAAAAAAATATTGAAAAATGGCTCAGTGGCTCAGACCCCTGGAAAAGTCAAAATGGGAGCCGATCACAAACTTTTTTCAACGTAGAAAAATGAAACTTGGAAGAAACATTGTCCGGACAAACAAAAAAAATTAAAAAAAATAAAATTATATTACAGCTCCACCCTAATCCCAACAGGAAGTCAGCCATTTTGGGGGAACCTAGGACCTACAAAATTGTACACCTTGTACAAAAAGTATAAAGCCTACAGTTTTCATCCACAAAACTCACCTAGACATGTGCGGTCAAAAGTTATCAATTTGATTTTTATAAAATGTGGGGCGTGGCTATGGTGAGTCTGCAACAAAGTGTCCATTTTAAGAAGAATAAAAACTTGCATATCTCTCAATATTAATATTGTAATGCAATGTTGGATTGAGTCGGACCCAATGGGACATTTGTGCACAATAACAACCTGAACACAGTGATGTGTTAATCATATGGCTATCCTAGAAAATAGCTCACCATCGCCCGCTCCAATTTTTGCCTGGAATCCTGGCTGTTGTTAGAAAGAATGTGGTCAGAAGCACAAGGAGCAGTCCTCTCGGCGTTGCATGCTTCCCATGATCGCAAGGGTCGGTGAGGGCCTTTAACAACACGCATGGCTTTAATTTAAATGTTAATTCTGTTTATTTTTTTCTTGCAAGTCATGTTATATATATATATATATATATATATATATATATATATATATATATATATATATATATATATATATATTTTTTTTTTTTTTTTTTTTTTTTTTTTTTTTTTAGAAATGACCAAAGAAGTGCAGCATTGTTTTTTTAGATAATCTATGGCAGCAGCTGGATATGAGGATTTTGCAAAGCCAAAGGATTTGCAATGCAACTGCAAATGTCATTATTTAGTTCCAGCGCTATCTCTCCAAAAACAATATGAACCCATTCTAACCCCTGTTAGAATACTGGAAAACTCAAAAACAAATCTACTCACTCCTTTACAAACTTGATTTAAAGTTTATGTTTTCCAGCTTCATCTGCTCCCTGTGAACGAACGTTCATTGAAAATGGTCGTCATTGAAAATGAGAATTGGTTCTCAAAGGGCCTACCTGGTTAAATAAAGGTTAAATAATAAATTTAAAAAAGCGTCATGTGTCCTTGTGTCAGTTAAGTTATTTTCTATGTTATACATGTTATCCTGTTTTATTTTGAAATCACTTAATTTGTTTCTTGTTCCAGTTTACTTCCCGCCCTCCTGTGTTTCCTGCCTTTATAATTTCCTGCTCCTCCCCTAATGTGTTTCACCTGGATTTGATTGTCTTCTCTGCCCCCAGTATATATATGCTATGTTCATGATACATCAGAATCTTGGAAATTCTGACCTCCGAGTCGGAAAAACGGCCTTGAACGGGTCGGAATTTTTGCTCGGAAACTCGTGCGGTGTGTGGTACTCTGAGTTCCTGAGTTGACATCACAATCATAGGGCCTCCCTCTGTGAGAGGTGCACAGTGTGGTTACTAATGGGGAAATAATCGTTAAAACAAGAGATATCATACTTCTGCAACAATGTACTCATCTTTATATAATGAATGAAGTTCTCAGCTACAGCTCTGCAAAAACATCTTGGAATGTTCATTTATCAGTAAATGACAGAAACATCCCCTGATATAACTCAGTACCACACCAAACACTTTTATCAAGGTATTTATTTGTTTCCTATAAAACAACATGAAAATGCAAATATGGTTTTGTTGTTATTGTGCTGATCCACGTGTGTTTTCCGAGCTGAACTCGTGAATGGACATTTTTCAGAAATCGTCTTTTTTAAGTCGGGACTTCAGATTCCGATGTATCATGAATACAGCAATAGTCCTAGTCTTTGTCTCTTGTACAACTCATCCAGCCATTGTTTCTGGCTTAAACTAATGCTACGGAAAAATAAAAAATAAAAATAAGAAGTGTGTGTTTGTGTTTGGAGCGGCAGTAGCTCAGTTGGTAGAGCCGCTTGTCCACTAACCAGAATGTTGACGGTTCAAATCCCGTTCCCACCATTGCCATTGTGTCCTTGGGGCAAGGTGGTAAGGTGGGTTAAGTACCCACCTTACCACTGGTGTGTGATGGTGTGGTTCCTTGATGTAAAGCACTTTGAATAGGAGGTAGAAAAGAGCAACATAAATGTGACCCTTTATGTAAACATTCACAATGCAGGATTACTTCTTCAAGAGCTAACTGGAGTTAGGTATCAGCCAACCTGGAGTCCAATCAGTGTGAGAAGATTGGGGGTGTGGATTAAAGTGGCCCTGCCCAACAAAAAACACCCCATTTGAGTTTGCCATTCTGAAGAAGCATTACTTGATGTAAACCAGGCCTTGCACAAAAGAGCTCTCAGAAGACCTACAAGTAAGAATTTTTGACTTGCATAAGGGTTACAAAAGTATTCCTAAAGGTTTGATTCCAAGAAGAAAGTTAAGCACTGTAGCTACTCTCCCTAGGAGAGTAAAGATGACTGCAAAAACACAGCACAGAATGCTCAATGAGGTGAAGAAGACTCCTAGAGTGTTAGCTAAAGGCTTACAGAAATGGCTGGCACAAGCTAATGTGGCAGGAAAAGGGAGCAGTGCAATAAAAACTCACCCCACGGCAGATTGAAATAGTCTTGACCCAATTAAGAGCAACACCACCCTAAGTATAACCCAGAGAAATAAACATACATTTACCCCACACTATGTTAGGCAACACTGGTCTGATTAAGTGAGATGACAGAGACATTAATTACCTTACATTTCATTTATTAAACACATATTAAATTAAATTAGTTAGTAAGTGTAGTTGAGTTTAAGGCATTAGACATTTGCACTCAGCTCATTAGCAGGGGTTTACAGTGTGTCTTCATAAAACACAAAAATAGCAGCTCCATGGACCATCCACGGCTAGCGTCCACCACAAGTCAAACAGAGCACATATAGGGGTCATCAAAAAGGGGAGATTTACCACCAGCAGGACCCTATAGGTAGCAGCCATATATTCAGCTTGCATTATAAAGTTAAGAAAGCAGTTAATTAAAACAGAGAAAAGACGTACCAGGAATAGTGTTTGTCATAATGCGCCACTTTGAATGTGGCCACCCAAACACCAAATGCACACGAGAAGGGAAGTCCAGCACTGAGCCACCAGTTAGGTAAAAACAATCACCCATTAGCTTATATGCAAGTCGATTAACTACTCACCTACGATGCCCGCAACACTATACTGTAGCCACTGGGCTTTACGCCTTGTATACAGTGGCTGTAGTGCGCTTAATCGCAGTCTGGCCTGAGTCAGTCTCGCGTCAGACGGCCATGGCCTGGCTCCTGAACAGCATCTGATGTCAGGTGTGAAAGGTCAGGTGGAGGGGGCGAACACAGGAAAGTAGCGCCCTTTATATAGGGGAGTTTGTGAGGCCGACACAAACACCATACTACTACACTAACTTTTTTGTTGACAAATTTACGATGGGTAAAACATTGAACAAGAATGGACTTCATGAGAGGACAGCACAGAGAAAGCCATCGCTGTCCAAAAAAAATATATATTGCGGCACGTCTGAAGTATGCAAAAGAGCACCTTGATGTTGATGTTGCACAGCACTACTGGCAAAATATTCAGTGGACAGATGAAACCAAAGTTGAGTTGTTTGGAAAAAACACGCAACGCTATGTGTGGAGAAAAAATATCAAAACCTCATCCCCACTGTGAAGTATGGTGGAGGAAGCATCATGGTTTGGGGCTGCCTTGCTGACTCAGGGCCTGAACAACTTGCTATCATTGACAGCAAAATGAATTCCCAAGTTCATCAAAACATTTTGCAGGAAAACCTAAGACCATCTGTCCACCAACTGAAGCTCAACAGAGGATGGGTGATGCAACAGGACACTGACCCAAAGCATAGAAGCAAATCAGCAACAGAATGGCTTCAACAGAAGAAAATATGACTTATGGAGTGGCCCATCAGAGTCCTGACCTGTTGAGATGCTGTGGTATGACCTCAGAAGAGCAATTCATCCCACACATCCCAAGAATATTGCTGAACAGTATTGTATAAACAGTTTTATAAAGAGGAATGATCCAAAATTCCTCCTGTGCATTGTGCAGGTCTGATCTTCACTACAGAAAATGTTTGGTTGATGTTATTGCTGCCAAAAGAAGGTCATCCAGTTATTAAATGCAAAGGTTCACATACTTTTTCCACCCTGCACTGTGAATGTTTACATAAATATTCAATAAAAACATATAATTGTTTTTTGCAGCATTACTTTAAGCAGACTGCGTTTGTCTATTGTTGTAACTTAGACGAAGATCAGGTCACATTTTATGACCAAATCATGCAGAAATCCAAGTAATTCCAAAGGGTTCACATACTTTCTCTTGCAACTGTTTACTTTATTGAAACAAATATGTCTGTACATTCTTGGTTTGCAACATAGTATTCTTTTGGTTTTATTTAAACAATTAGAATATAGCCAGTATATGTATGTTATGTATACACATACTCATTCATCAACAATTTGGTGTCCATGTCATAATAAATGAACCGAGCTCTGTTTGTGCTCACACTTGTTATACAGAGTGGCTGCATTAATTTTCCGAACCCACCAGATGTCGCTATTAAACAATATCCCAACACAGTGTTAAAACTGTTGCAGCGCAATTAGGGGAATGTGCCATACACTCCATGAGGTGTCATCTGCCCATCACTAGTAGTAACATAAAGTATATAACAGATATGCAATATATATCAAAATAGCCATAATAGTAATATAGCGTAAAGTGCATGAACTAAAGATTCTTACCAGAAAACTCTTGCCCCATGCAAGGATTGTATAACTAAAATCTTCAGAACAGGCCTTTTAAAGCAGTTGGGGGTGCTTAGATTAACATTACTTTTACCCACCGCACTATAGCTGTATACTATATTAATGTGGCCTGTCTTGGTCCACAGTGCAGTGTGTTATTGTAATACATTTATGGCTGATGAAACTGGAGTTCTGGATCACACAGCTCACTTTCTTTAGGGAGTCAACCTTGCAGGGCGCAGATTTTTACACAATGTTACCATGGGGATAGCATGGGAGTTGATAAGTTTTACTTCTTCCCACTCTTTTTTGAGCCCCCCCAAAAAGTGAATGTGCGTAAGTTTGTCTGTATGTAAGGTAATAGTATTATAATTATATTATAAAATATATATAGCTCTATTTTCTATGTGGCTGTACATATGTATATTATGTATATATTGTATGCATGTAAGGTATATTGTCTTCTGCCAGGGGAACATAACCAACTTGTACATTTTTTCTATTTCTTTTTTTTCCACAAGCTCGAAATAAAATAAAATCTCATCAAATCAAAGCTGTTTTCACTAGTCTTTAGGGGTCACTACCTTGAATAACATTGTAGTGATACTGATATTGTGACGCTCTGTGTGAAGGAGTTACAGGTCTCCATTGACAGATATCTGTTTGTTACTGACAGCACAGTCTCTTTTGCAACTGAGCTGAAACACAAATCAGCCTCTAATACACATTGGCATTCAGTAATAAGAAATAGCCTATCCATGGCGTCAGCTTCAGCCATGCAAAACATATTCAAATATTGTGTATTATTCTTTCAAACAAACAGTTTGTATAAGACAGAGCAAAATAAAAATCGAAGAAGATTAGATACAAAGACATCGCACTGCCCATTCCCTGCAAATTGATCCAGATAACACGTAAACAAGCTAGTACTGCAAACGAAACAGCAGAGGGCAGTATTCACCTCTATCTTACCTGGCTTCAACCGACACACACAGACACACACAGAGAAGTGCGGGTAAGAAAACAGAAATGTTGTGATGTTAGCCAATATTTTATTCACAGTAGAACATAGATAACATAACAAATGTTTAAACTGAGAAATGGCTGAAAAAGCAAGAAATAAAAAAAAAAAAAAAAAATCACCTGGGAGAAGATCCAGCAACAAGTTAATTGATTTCAGATCTGTAACCTGATTAGCTAAGGGACGTCTTAGAGAGGCAGAGTTTCTCAGAAGTAAAGGAGAGGCTCTCCAATCTGTGAAAGAATGAAGAGTAAAAAGATTGTGAAATACTTTAAAAACAATGTTCCTCAACATCAAATTTCAAGGGCTTTGCTAAACTCATCATCTAAATTATTTGTCAATGATAGCATTTAGTTATTAATGTATTTATTGATTGACTTGGCAGTTTTAGTCCTCTGTAACACTATGGTAAAGTCCTGCCCCTGTCCCAACTATTTCGAGACCTGTAGCAGGCATCACATTTGAAATGAGCTCATTTTGTGCATATGTGTCAAATTTCTCAGTGTAAATATCTGTCATGATAGCTATGTTCTATTGTGAATAAAATATTGGCTCATGCAATTTGAAAGTTTTTTAGTTTTCATTTTATTCAAATTTTAAAGCAGAGCTCAGTAACTATTTTAACAAACTGTTTTGGAGTCCATGTGACACACTCCGACCTGGAGTCACAGAGCTTTATAGAGGAAAGAAAGGCAAAAAGAGAAAAGAAACGAGCAGATTACTGAGTTCCGCTTTAAAAATGTCCCAACATTTTCGGAATTGGAGTTGTATGAAACCAAACTATTACTGTGTATTTTTGTTGAATTGTTAAAGTTAAAATGAGACCGTTTTTTAATTCTCTGGTTGGTCAATGTTCACAATACCTTGAACTTTGGATTGCATTGGAGCAGAAAGTACTGATTAATAATCATAACAGCCAACTTACCAACAACAATTTTATTTTTTTATATTTAGTTTTCAAACTGTTGTTGAGTAAAGTATACTTTTGTAGTCACTTGTTTGTAGAGTGATTCAAGGATCTGAAAAAAGATTCTAAAAAAAGCTATAGTCAAAATCTTAAAGTTCCCCTCACATAACCCTGGACCTGTGATATCTGAGGAGAGATTTGACTTCAACTGAGACACAAAAAGCCAATTAAATGTCACTTTATTTAAAAACTACATTAATATCTGTCTCAGGCATTAAGTGTTGAACAGTACTGTCATGATGCGACCTGAGTTATTGATGTTTTAAGTTTGTAGCACCTTCTGTGGACCTGTCGTGACAACTGTAACTGAACCATGGTTTATGCTGATTATACAATCAATGTACATGATGGTGTAGAACAAAGTCAATATAAAAACTGAGAACAACGGGACCCATAATAGATTTTTGAAGGACACCAACTCTCTCTACTGAAACCACATTCACAAAAAGAAAGAAGAAAAGCTAGTCTCTACCATCAGTTATCTTTGATAACAAAGGTTCTGCCCCAGGACTTGCTGATGAAAATCTCCTCCAGGAATGGGAGGCTGCTTACACTTACAGAATTATTATCATCAGCCATGAAACAACAACATCAGCTGTTTAGACAACTCAAAGAATATGTAGATGGCTAAAAAAATATCAAGACACTGTGGAGATACATGTTCATAGCTCCAGCACTAGGTCTGTTTTTCAGAAACTCATAAAGCAGTGCAGATTGGTTTTATGGACATTTAGTGTACTCCAGACAGATCAGGGACAGGGAGCACAGTGCTGCTGTTGCCGTGGTGACGATGCACTGATGTTTGGATGAGCTCCAGAGAAACCGCCCCAGACACTGCACACTGTTAACTTTGATTCTGACATGAAGCTGTGTCATGTCTGACTGCTCCTGGATCACATGCCCTCACTGAGGCTGCTGCATACTGCCAGGACAGATCCATCTGAACATCTTCAGAACAGAAACGTTTGTTTACTGAAACACAGACATAGCTTAGACCTATTGTGTTAATATACAATATCTGACACTCCTGTGTTACAACCTTTAATGAATATTTTTTGTGACTCAACACTATTTGACTCTGGAGTGTTTGCCAGGTACTATACATATAGGCCTACTACAAATTGTCAGTGATGAACCAACTGTGAGTGATCAGCTGCTTTATCCAATCAGAAGCCTAACCATATTGTTTTGGAAATAACGCCAAACCTAAAACATGTCCAAATCTGTCTTGTCCTACCACACCACTTGATCCCAATGCAAACTGCATTGAGCAGGACAATAAGTTAGAAATGAGACAAAACAGCCTGATAAAGCAAAAGAGCATCTCTGTCTGCTCTTGTAATTTTTTTGTAGATTCAGTTTTATTCTGCTGTATTTAACAAAGTGGTTAATGTTGTTTTAATGCTATTTGTTTATGTGCCTCCTACCACAATTACATATACTGTCTACAGTACACAGACTGGTTGTGATTAACTGTGGCGCCTATGGCAGCTCCTGTGTCACACCTGTGAGAGCTGAGCCTCAGGACTGGGTGTGGTTTTGACAGGAACATTCTCACCTCGGCTGCTGTTAATTAGAAGCAGCTGTCTGTTAAGATGAGAATCAACATCCATAACATTGCTTTCCGCTTTATTAAACTTCCATGGATCAACAAACCTGTGCTCAGTGTTGAATGCATATGGGTGTATTGTAATGCAGGAGAGGCAGGGACATTAGGGGGAGAAAACAGAGCATCATTTCAATCGATATCCCATTGGCCAGAGCTGCATGCAGCACAGAGGCGCGTTCTGCTCTGAGCTGCTGCCAACACATTAGTGTTGTGGCTGTCGCTGCGTGGAACACTCCCAGTCCATCAAACACTGGCTCTGAGCCTGAGCTAAGACCAATGCTTTGAGACGACCTCTGTACTGGCTCCTGACGCAGGCAGAGTAACACAGACAGCAGACATTTCTGTAACCAGGAGAGTGTAGATGCTTGTGCAGTGAACGTTTCTGGACCTCACTGTTGTGTGCTGCTGTGGGATGATTTTAGCCAGCTGAGTCCTTGGTATAGAGATAGATTGATTGGAACCTATGGTATAATGAAACTCCTATGAGATAATGAAATTCTTTTAAAAGGCATGTTTTGGGGCAGCAGTAGCTCAGTTGGTAGAGGTGCTTGTCCATTAACCAGAAGGTTGGCAGTTCAAACCCCTCTCCCACCGTTGAATACTGTCATTGTGTCCTTGGGCAAGACACTTAACCCACCTTGCCTCTGGTGTCTGTACACACTGGTGTATGAATGTGAGTGTGAATGGTTCCTTGATGTAAAGCACTTTGAGTACCCATAAAGGTAAAAAAGCACTATATAAATGTGACCATTTACCATTTATTTATGTTCCCCCTCAGTTGAGCTTTACCAGTCTCTCTGCTTGCGTTTACTGCAACATAAACAGTGTTTGTTGTATACAGTGGTTTGAAACACAGACTTCCTTGATTCAACATGGACCCAATCAGGTCTGAATACTAACAGCAGTGGGATCTAGCCCTGCACCGGTTGAACAGAGACTGGACAGCCTTTAGCAGAAAGGGAAAGGGAAAGGGAAAGGGGAAAGGGGAAAGGGAATGGTATATATATATAGCGCTTTAACTATGATACAAGTCACCCAAAGCGCTTTACACACAGTAGGGAAGGAGTATTTCATTCACTCCATACTCGGTGGTGGTAAGCTACATTTTGAAGTCACAGTTTCCCTGGGGTAGACTGACAGAAGCGCGGCTGCACACATCTGCGCCAACGGACCCTCTGACCACCACCAACCACTCACTCACTCACATTCACACCAGCTTCCTGGTGTCCCCCCAGCGGTCTCCCATCCAGAAGGCCCCCAGTCCACATACAGTTGTGCTCATAAGTTTACATACCCTGGCAAAATTTATTATTTTTTGGCCATTTTTCAGAGAATATGAATGATAAAACAAAAACTTTTGATTTACTAATGGCTAGTGGTTGGGTGAAGCCATTTATTATCAAACAACTGTGTTTACTTTTTTCAAATCATTATGACAACAAAAACTACCCAAATGACCATGATCAAAAGTTTACATACCCTGGTGATGTTGGCCTGATAACATGCACAGAAGTTGACACAAACGGGTTTGAATGGCTACTAAAGGTAACCATCCTCACTTGTGATATGTTTGCTTGTAATCAGTGTGTGTGTATAAAAGGTCAGTGAGTTTCTGGGCTCCTGACAGACCCTTGCATCTTTCATCCAATGCTACACTGACGTTTCTGGATTCTGAGTCATGGGGTAAGCAAAAGAATTGTAAAAGGATCTGCGGGAAAAAGTAATTGAACTGTATAAAACTGGAAAGGGATATAAAAAGATATCCAAGGAATGGAGAATGCAAATCAGCAGTGTTCAGACATTAATTAAGAAGTGGAAAATGAGGGATTCTGTTGAAACCAAACCAAGGTCAGGTAGACCAACAAAAATTTCAGCCACAACTGCCAGGAAAATTGTTCGGGATGCAAAGAAAAACCCACAAATAACTTCAGTGGAGATACAGGACTCTGAAAAAAGTGGTGTGGCTGTTTCAGGATCCACAATAAGGAGGCTCTTGAAGAACAGTGGACTGCATGGTCGAGTCGCCAGAAGAAAGCCATTATTACGGAAATGCCACAAAGCACCCCGCTTACAATATGCGAAACAGCACAGAGACAAGCCTCAAAACTTCTGGAACAAAGACATTTGGAGTGATAAGACCAAAATTGAACTTATTGGCCATAACCATTAACGTTACATTTGGAGAGGGGTCAACAAGGCCTATGATGAAAGGTACACCATTCCTACTGTAAAACACAGAGGTGGATCGCTGATGTTATGGGGATGTGTGAGCTATAAAGGCACAGGAACCTTGGTCAAAATTGATGGTAAGATGAATGCAGCATGTTATCAGAAAATACTGGAGGAGAATTTGCACTCATCAGCCCGGAAGACGTGCATGGGACGTTCCAACATAACAACGATCCAAAACACAAGGACAAGTCGACCTGTCATTGGTTACAGCAGAATAAAGTGAAGGTTCTGGAGTGCCCATCTCAGTCTGCTGATCTCAATATCATTGAGCCACTCTGGGGAGATCTCAAACGTGCAGTTCATGCAAGACAGCCCAAGAATTTACAGGAACTGGAGGCTTTTTGCCATGAAGAATGGGAAGCTTTACCATCTGAGAAAATCAAGAACCTCATCCACAACTACCACAAACGACTTCAAGCTCTCACTGATGGAAAAGAGGGCAAAACACGGTATTAAGAACTGGGGTATGTAAACTTTTGATCAAGGTCATTTGAGTAGTTTCTGTTGTAATTATGATTTAAAAAGAGTAAGGACAGTTGTTTGATAATAAATAGCTTCACTCGCTGCATCATTCGACAACATTATAGCCTATGGAATGAAGTGTAAGTATATATACTTTGTTGTCTACTATTTTGTTAGTATAAAATAATTCATTAATGGACGTAACGATTTTTATTACATTTATTTTAATTTAATAGTAGCACACTATAGGGTTCAATCGTAAAAAAATTATATTTATTATTATTTATATATTTTACAATATCTAAACGTCAGGATCGGACAAATCATTTCAGGCCCAGGAATATTCTAAGCCTATAAAAGTACCCAAAACAGCAGTATCAACAACTACAGTAACACAGGCCTGCAAAACATTTCATTTTTAAGCATCAACCAGTTATTTCAAACAATTTACACATCTAATGCGGCAATTAGGCCCGAGATAAACCATTTCAAACATATCTCAAAATGTAATACCAATAATAACACTACTGAAGACTAGTCGCACTATCAGCTGCTCTTCTACTCCTGCATCCCAGAACATTGGATTTTTAAGAATTCTGACATTTATTTCCCCTGCATTACACCATTGATTATAATTCAGCAAGTTGTAACTAATTCAGACCCTCCAGGATTTCGCGAGCAATTTTTTTGATTGTTGCAGGCTAAAATTCCTATTAACTAATGTCTATAATTCACAGGTTACTTGAGTTTTTTTCTTAAATATATTAACTAGAACTATAAAAATAGTTTTAAATAGTTTTTAAACATATATGAGGTTGTAAATAATCTAATTAAAAATACCTGTATTTGAACAGGTCAAGCATACCTACTTTTTAAAAAGATATTACTGTTTTATTAGGGAGAGGAAGTTTGCTGTGCTATAGGTTTTCTGGAAGGTTATTAGCCTGCAACATTGCAGCTCTCCCAAATTTGATTCCAGCACCCCCAACTGTTGGGGACGTTGTAAATGCAACCCCAAAAGGTTTACAAAAATAAAAAAAACTATATTTTATTACACATTTTCAGATGAATTGTGTTCTCTTCATTAGTCATAAATATTGTAATTTTCCAACGCTGTTTAAAGCCTTGTTGTTGCTGAGTTATTGAACCGTGTTAATGTTCTTCAGCTTCTTCTCAAAAGACAGGGGGCCAGACCTTTCACATCTTAGCTCAGGAGGTGGACCAGACAGTGGCGCAGAATAAGGCCTAATCCCAATCCCTGCTCTTTAGACTGGACGCAAAACTTAGTCTTAAAAGGTTGGACGTGGGCTGGGCTTGGGCGAGGGAGGAAAAGAAGCGCCCTGCTGCCCGCCTCTCAGATGAGGAAACGATGAGGCAGAGCTGGTGAAGCAAAGCTTCTGCTCAGGAGTTCTGGTCTCATGTGGCAGAACATGCGCGGCTGTGCTTAGAGCAGTGCCCACCTACTGTTGTCCGGTGCGCAAGGATCATGTAGAGTACGCGGCCCAGCTTACCGCAGCCTCTCGCTGCTGGCTCAGGCTCTTTGAGGGCGCCAGGCGTGGCTGACATACAGGCGAACAGTTTACAGTATATAGTTTACATCTTTTTATTTATTTATTTATTTTGTCTTTTGCTTTTCAGCACCACGGAAAAGCACGACAGTGCGTGTTAATAGCACGCCAGATTTAGTGCCATGTTGCTGCCATCTCAACGCATTTTTTGCTTTTTGCGTGTCTCTTTAAAATCGCTTTCTGATCCGCGTTAAATGGTAGTCTCACATCAGCAATAGAAATACATGGGGACATAGTGGCGTGTCAGAGACAGAGATCACGTTGCACAATGGTCATACTCAAAAACAAGTCCAAAAACTAGCCCACACGAAAGGATACTGTGTGAAAAGTGTGCAAGTTGCTATAGCAATAGCATGTCCCGTCTAAGAGTAGACAGAACAGTAGCCAGAGGAGCAGCGCACGCCTCACCTGTCTGCAGCTGTGATACAGGGAGCACTGTCCTTAAGTACGATGAGCGCGAGAGCACACAGCAGAATTAATGCAAACAAAAGATGATTTCTCTTACGCGCAGCCTTCGCCGATGCAGAGGTAATATTGGCGCACTGTGCAGAGGGATCTGTGGGCTGTGGCGCACCGCGCAACAACTGCGTGTCCACTACTTGCTCATAAGAACCCCCCCCCCCCCCCCCCCCCCCCCTCCTTAAAAAAAAAAAAAAAGCCCATGTGAAAGGTTTGAGTGCAAAGTGTCTAAATGTTTCTCAGTCTAAAAGGCACTATGGACAGTAGACAGTAGAGCAGATCGCTGAGCCCCTCACCTGTCTGCAGCTGTGACAAAAGAACACCGCCCGAGTAGCACTGCTCTGCTGAACACTGCCCTGAAATAGCCGAGCACAAAGCAAAACAAATGTCTTCTGTTCAAAAACCTCGCTGCAGTACACATTGTGGTGTAATACGATATTTATTTATCAGTAAAATAATCTAAAAATGCCAAGTTAACATTTTCAATTACCCCGTGTCGCACGCAGCCCAGCATGGCAGCACCCCCAGGTGAAATTGACTTCCCACGTCCATGTAGTTGCGATCGCAACATCGCGAAATCCTTTAGCGTACCTCTATTGCTGCTAGCAACTGCCGAGAGGTGAGTTGTTTCCCCTGAAGCACAGTTGTCTTCGTTGTTATTTTCATCATTGTTTTTTTTTTTGTTTTTTTTGTTTTTTTAAAGCCAGTTAGTTTTGAATTTTGATTCATCGCCTTTTGGCAATTAACTATTATATTTAATTGCTGTTTTCTTCTTTTCTGGGGCCCACTTTCATGTTTGCGGGGTACAGGATTCATTTTGATCTTAATGCAGATTTATTTGAATCGCTGCTCATTGAGGCCCCTGCTGGCCGAGGCCCTAGGCTGCAGCCTATGTAGCCTGTTCCTATAAGACGGCCTTGGGAGCTGGACAGAGCGAAGATAGACTTACTCTCAAACGTATCTTAGCAGCTTGCACCTTGTCATCTTTGGCCTGATGTTGCTGTGTGGCTTCCCAGACTCTCCTGTACTTCTCCACAGTATTTGGCCTTGCTGCTTGTAGCCTTTTCCAGCTCTTTTCTTTGTCTTTGTGGGTCACAAAAAACACAAAACAAGAACAAAGTACAACATTGCCTCTGGGTCTTCCATTGTTGCTGTTTATTTGGTATAAACAGGACGTCACTGTCCACGCCCACCAGTCCTACCACGTAACGGTAAATGACCGGAACCGAGTAAAACTGAGTAGAGTAAAACCAAGTAGTGCAGGTGGAAATGGCTTCAAATGTTGCTGTTGAGGATGAGGAGTGTAGTTTCTTTATAAGAGGGGCCACTGCCTGCCAGTTAAGTCCACATAGTGTCATCTCAAAACGATCTAAGCCAAATGTCCAAATCTGTGCTTTATTTGTACTGTGGTCTGGCCTCTCTGAAGCGAAGGGTGAATGGACATTTGTGGTTTTGAAACAGTGAGAATCTGAAGGTGAGAGTGGTGTGTCTGTTCTCCCCAGAGTTTACAGACACAGAGAAACTGAGCTAAAAGTGGCATTATTTCAGATGGAGAAGGTTAAAGCCAATGACTGTGAACCTGATATGTTTCCATCAGCTGCCACAGCTCTGTGCACAAGACTAACCCCACAAGACACAAAGAGAACAAACTGCAGATGAAGTTAGTGAGATGTATTTATTCAAAGGCATTTACAGTGATGCTTGCACGTTACTTTAAGCAGTGTCTGCATACAGAGAGTACTGCAGGTGTCTTCTGACATTAGCATAAAAAACGCGTGTGCCCAAGAAGTTTTCTGAAGCATGTGGTGGTTTACAATCAACACCATGAACAACAGCAGGATTCTGCAGAGAGCATGCCTTTGAGTCTTTTTTTCTTTTCAGCTTGACATTTCCAGAGGTCTTTAAAGCATTTAAAAAAGGAGCCAGTTCATGGCTTCTGTTGCATTCACACTAGCCTAGAACTTTAAAGACACATAGTGTGTGTACACAGTTACTTGGTGTTTTCATGTGAGAACAAGGAAGTTACATAAAAATGTGTCTTGTCTCTGCAACACAGTGCCACCAATTAGAATCTTTTCTGTATAAATTTAAGACAGCACTTAACTGATACAGACATGGTTTCAAATGCTGTGTGTGAGATTATCCCCAGTGCTGTTGGAAGTGTCTGGGGAGCAGGAGGCATGGTGCTCCACACCGGTAAGAAGTTGAATAAGATCCAAGATCCAGGATTCCGCTAAGGGTCCAATATTCCATGTCAGAGCAACATTTGGGGTGACTTTCTCAGACAGACTCTGGAGCCTGAGTGATGCATCTGTCTGTCTGGACTCCAGTCACTCACTAACTGTCTGCCTGCATAGACTTTGACCAAATCCAAAGTTCAGCTTATGGCTTCTTCTCCACTCTCCTCACTCTGCAGCGCTCACTGTCTCTCGTGTGGATTTGTGAAGGCCTCACATGTCAGTGTCAATCACAGAAATGAGGACGACGAGCCCTGAGATTGTGTTCAGAGGTTATTATGAGAGCGTTAACAGACAGAGGACTGGGACGATAGTTAGGACCATGCACAGGACACACATGGCATGTGTACACAGACATCTCCAAAGACATTTGAATAGGCAGATGAACAGCATGGCAGCGACCTCTGTCCTCCTACAGCAGCTGACCTGAATATGTTTCTCTGTACTGGTCAGAGTATCGTCACTGTACTAATGGTCCAATAGGATTCATCAGATCATATTTAAAACATCTGATACGACAGAATTACTTCACTGCATTATTAATAGTTCATACTTAACACATTCATAGAATCCAATAGACAGTACACAGTAAACAGTTTTTTTTTCCTAAATGAATGAATGATGTTGAAGTTAGGTAAGCGTTCTCTCGGCTGTCTCTGGCCTGGATTACATGTGTACTGACTGATACATGACTGATGTGGGAACATTGTTTATGACCTCCACTGGTACAGCAGCTTTGGAACAGAGTAGTAAAGATGAGCGCCACATGGTGTTCTAATAGTGTTGGTACATAACCAGATGACCAGAGGTGTTTTACACTGCAAAAAATAAATATCTACATTAAATGTTAAAAGTTAAAATGACTTGAATTCAGATTATTAAAGGTACTGTAAGCAGCATGTGCTCGTACTGGTTTAAAACAGTACTGCAGTCTAAATCAAAACAATGGTCTCCTTTCTGATTGGACAATTGGTGATGCAGTTTTAGAACCAAAACAAAAAATGTAAACAAAAACAACTTGGCCTTTATGTAAAATATATTTTTAATTGTTAATAAATGAACTGTACCGTTGTTATCAGTAAAACTAATATTTGATTTAAAAATGTTTACCTCATGTCTTGGCAAACATTTTTATGAAATATAAAAAAAATATCTTCTACTCAGAGTTCCTTTAATCTTAATTTGAGCAATTTTCACTAGATTGGACTTATTTACCCATTAGGTTACTTATTACTAGATTATCTGACTTGTTTTGAGTTTCGGGGGTAAGAAAATTCCACTTACCCCATGGACAGATAAGTTTGCTTGAAATAAGTATAAAAAATAGCTTGAAGCAGGAAAGAAATAATTTGAAACAAGCCAAAAAATCTAGCCTCATAAGAAAATAAATCCATCTAGTGAAAATTACTCTGAATTCAAGTCATTAAACTAATGTAGATACTGATTTTTTGCAGTGTAGCATTAGAAATTTAGTGCTGCTGAGGTCCTTGTAAGCCCAGAAAGAAACAAAACAAATATATATAATATATATTGTATGTATAATGTTATATTTGTAGCGGTCTATAGTGTGAGTAGGATTATGGTTACTACGGTGGATTTAAAAATAAAGATAAGGACAGAAAGATCAAAGACCTGAAGGAGAAAAGGGGGAAGTGTATAAAACCTTATGCACCCTTATGAATTATGTCAGTATGGTCAGTAATGATACTGTATATTCTTGTACGCTGGGGACTCACATAGCCACTGGGTTACATTTAGGGGTGCTAGAACTCAACTTAGGGGTGCTGTAGCTCCCCTAAAAATAGTCTAGCTACGCCTAAGCAGATGACCATCGCAGACATGCACTATTTCTACCAGAGCTGTCATGTCCTTCAGTGAGTGGACAGTGGTGGAGCCTACAGCGTGAGTCCAGTATGTGTACGTTACAGTGAACTTCACAACAGGACAGCGCCCCTCATTTACTGTCACACAGAGGGGACCTAAGGCACTAATATTGACATTTAAAAACACTTGATAAGCACTCACAGTCTACGGGCCCATCTGCTCATGGAGCTCTTTTATGTCAAGTCTGTTCTCTTCATTTTCTTTGGTCTGCTCCAGAGGAAAAGTGTTCTGCGGCACGAACAGGGGGAACTCGGACAGGCTCATGTTGCACTCCTTGTCCTCATCCTCCGCCTCGTCCTTGCGTTTCTCATCGCTCATGGGCGTGCTACATTCGAACATGGGGGAGCTGCATCCATAGGCTTCACTATGGGGCCGCCGCGCCTCGTCCGGGATGTTCTTTTTCAGATCTCGGTTCCGGCTGCGTTTGGCCAGTTTGGTGACGGAGCCCAGCCGGTTGAAGATGTTGTCCTCGGATGTGGCCTGGTGGTTGGGGCGGCGCTCGCTCTGCTCGGCCCCGCGCAGACGCAGGTTGTTGAGCTTGGTGTCAATGCTCTCCTGAGAGGATGTCTTGTAGCTGTTGGTGTCCAGGCTGTTGAAGATGGCGCGGCGCTCCGGGGATAGCATGTCCAGGGAGACGGCCCGCTGATCGAGGCCCAGCTGCCTGCGCTCCATGCTGCGGATGGTGGCCGCCCGCTGCAGCTTGTCGTGGACCTCCACACTCATGCGCCGCCGCGTCTCCCTCAGCTCTGCTCGGACGTTGGCTTTCCACTCTGCTGCATGGGCCTTTATCCCACCGACCTGGACCAGAGAAGGCAATCATTCTCAGTGATTTAACATCATTAACAGTTGTAAGACTTTAGTGGTTTGTATCTCAGTGAGTCCTGGCCCATCTACATGAATAAACACTGTTAGGAAGCTAAAAGTCCATTCTGTCGAGACCATCTGGATAATAACGCATTAACATGCCCAGACCTAATTATTAATATCATTATTATTAATATCATATAATTGTATTTTTAATATGTTTTGGTTAACAGCTAAAATAGCATTGTCATTCTCCAAATACTTAAGGACCTAACTGTAAATGTACAATAATTATGACAATGTACTCGACAATATTCACAAATCAGTCAGGACATGATCTACAAAGATACAGTGGCTACAATCTTAAAACCTATTTTGCTAACTAGATTTTTCTGAGCTTTTTTGAATGTCACAATGTTGTTTCCTTCTTTAGTTTTGTTTTGTTTAGTAGTGTTTTTTTGTTTTGTTCCCTGCTCTACATAGGCACGTCTTCTGCAGGATATGCCCTTGTGGCTTTCTAAAGCCCATACACCGTCACAGGACTCGTTCTGATCATTTCAGCCAACTGCAGCCACTACTAAGCAGTCAGCTCATTTATCTATCTGTTAGCTTCACGTTGATAATAGCCGTGCTAATTAGCCATTATATCATGTTCTGTCTATCCCCCACTGTTTAGTACAAGTACTCAGAGATTCTCCTCTCATGTCTGAACTCAAATCCTTCCAGCTTGATTCATATATGTGAACTCAGAGAAGACAATCAGTAGGAGGTAGTCTGTAGAGGGCTTTAGTCAGAGGAGGCCTCAGCCCTGGATAGATTTATCAGACACACGGGGTTTAGGCTGTAAAAGCCAAATTCTGGAGAAGGCACGTGATCACGTTTGTAGGAGCTCCGCAATCACCCAATGTTACCATTCTCTCCTGCATTTTTTTAAAATACTGATGCTGTAGTATAACTATGGAACAATTTTGGACAAAACAGCACCAAAACCATGATGAACACTAAAAATACAACCACTAAACTGGGTCAACTGATCACCTTTCGCTTCTAATATAGTAACCCTGGAGAAAAAAGTTGAACCTACTGAAAATAACAGAGCAATATCTCAACAAGTCAATATCGCAGAGAACATGGAGGGCTCGATTGATTTATATTTTTTAAACACTGGCTGCCATTTTTCCTCGGTGTGGATATGAGAGGTGAATGGCAAAAGAAAGGCTTGGATGGCAAGAGGCTCTCTTTCTACAATGACCTGTCTGCTGCAGTGCTGTGAAGGTGAAAGGCCTTGACAGAGGCTAAACAGTGCAGACAAATTGATGCGGAATACTCCATGCTCTTCCCAGCAAGACTACATGTGTCATTCCACAGCACACAGAAAGCTCTCCGCTGGCCTACTGAGGCTTTGTCCTATGTGTCCAAACCAGGGCTGGGGAGGGACTTATCGGGACACTGAGATGAGGTGGTGGGTTGTATTTGCCTTTGTGCCTTTTTGACTGTATTTGGTAAACTTAATGGTGAGTAAAGTGACTTCATAGGGCTCAAAGGAAAGCCTTGGCCTGAGTTTACAGCTTCATATCTCTAAATGAGGTCAAGATGTCCCCCATTTTAAGCTGTGTGAGATAGCATCTCATTTGAGGTCCGTCGCAGAATGGGATACGAAAATCCCACTTCTGTCTGGATGGAAAAGATGTCATTTGTTTGTGGGATCTTTCTCATCTTCATTTAAACAAATTAATTTATATTCTTCCACTTATTGCTGTTAGGGAACACAGGAGCCTATCCCAGTACTACGGCCATTAGGTGAGGTACACCCTACAGTGGCCAATTAGTTACAAGGCTGACAGAGACATACACAGACAGACAACCATTCACTCTCACAAGGATTCACTAGGGACAATATAGAGTTTTCCTATCTCGTGCATGTCTTTGGGAGGTGGGAGGAAGCCCAACTACCTGGAGAGACCCACAGTAACACAGGGAGAAAATGCAGACCTTACTCAAAGAGATTGTGTGTCAGTCAGCGTGCGGATCTATGTCGCTACCTCCTTGCTGGGAGACAAGAGCTCTAACCACTCTGCCACGATGCCTCCCTTTATTTGAACAAATATAGTCTACCCAGTCGTCACCTTTTTAGATACCTCCAAATCATACATTTTATATTTATAAAACGTCTTGGCTTCTGAGACAACATCAGATAGAGAAGCTGCTGCTAAAGTGTCCAGCTTAACAGTCTGATTAAGGAGATTGACAAATATGCTGGGTGCACCAGAAGCAGGTGTAGCTATTGATAAGTATAAATGTGATGTTATTTCAAACCAGACAAAACAAATATCTAGGGGTTTGACAAAACACAAATCCCACGAGACTGGGTTCACAAGAATGAGATATGATCTTTACACTACTGAAATATGTATTTTAATCAAATGAAAAATGTAATTTATTCACCTGAAAATCACAAAATGACAGGGCTCGCAAAATCGCTAGCCCGATGTCCCGGGGCAATTGAATTTTTTACTCGGGCTACCATTTGACAGCCCCTGCCCGAGGGGCAATCATAAAGAAGCGTGTTCACACGGACAGGCCACACGGCGCATAGAACAGACAGGGAGGGAGGACCGTGACTGTGCAAAGTATAAGGTTGATCTGGATTATAAAATTTGGAGCTGTTTTTCATTGGATATGTACAAGTGACAATCTACAGATAAAGGCTGAGGAGTGCACGCACCCATGTTTACGGTTACCGCCCACTTGCTGGAGCATGAGCCAACCAAAACAAGAGAGGAGTTCAGAGGAATACTCATCTTAAGAGGTACTACTCATTTTAAAACAAAAGAGAGCATGGAAAAACAACACAGCATCAACTCTGTCTGCACAACAGTGCTAGCAATGGAGCTAACGTTAGCATTTGCTGTGCTGTAGCTACAAAAACCACAGTCCGCAGAACCATTTTTTGCTGCAATAAATCCATAGGCCTATACAAATTCTAAGCATCATGACACCATGGAAACGTCATCCACAGTGAGAATACAGGGTGCGTATGTAGAGCTGTGTGATAAATCCAAAGATGCACAGAGCTGGAGCGTGGAGCTGGAGCATGGAGCTAGAGTGGAGGCGCTGCTCGTCTCTCTGTCACAGTAGTGGTCACGCTTCTGTCTGTCAGTGTGTAGTTACAGTAAATGGGGCCCTGTCTGATCTCTCTACAAATACTGCCCTCTGACAGTTTTTTTTTTCCTTTGTGAATGCTCACAGCAGAGAGCCCATCTTATGCGCTACAGGTCTACTACCAGAGCGCAGCACGCACTCTCCAGCGGCTCCACGCGCATCCTGTGCACTCTCGTTTCTCCTCTGTGAGGGAAACTGTGGTTTAACTCTTTTATCGCTCATGTTTCAGACAAATTGTTTTATGGCACTGCAGCTGCTTACTTTCCTTTCGTCTCCTGCTCATTCCTCGTTTTTCCTCGAGTCTTGACTGCTCTTCTGTGCGCTAAATTGAGAGAACGCAGGGATACCTCAACCAGAAACTGATTTAAACTAACTCTACACTGTGTCCAGCAGAAGACAGTAGTTTCCTCAGTACAAATGAACTAAAACATAGTTATATTTGTCAGGAGGCGGTTTATCCCTGCAGAGGCAGAGGCTGCATGAGATGTGAGTAAAAGTTACTAATGTAACTCTAGCTCTATGAGTGTTGATGCGCCGTTTGAAGCCAATCACCATCAAACTATATTTAAGAGGTCCTACACAAATCAGTAGGCTGGTTTAATACAGTGGTCCTCAAATTGTGGGTTAGGGCCCTAAAGGGCGTCACAGAATGTTTAAATAGGTTAAATAGACATCTGTAAAATAAAGTTGGCTTAAATAACCTGAAGCCTCCACTGATGTAATCAATAACATTTTTAAACAAATAAAACATAAAGACAAGATCAGCCAGGATGACAGTTTAGGTAAAAAAACAACAAAAGGTTATTAATTCAATTAAATAAAAGCTAGCATGGATATCTCATTCTTTTATTTAGTTCTAGTCTATTATCACTGACTGAGCAAACTCTGCAGTTGTTTTAACTGATGCCACTAAAACTAACAACACACATTTTTATCACCTTGCCTAAACATAAACATGCATTAAAAGATTATTTTTTGATTTTTTGTTCTTTTGAGCATAAGTTGAGTGATATATATATAGTGATATGAGTTATAACAATGCATATTATGATAATTGTGTTGTGTTGTGAGTTATTGTGACACTTATCAACACTAACTTAAGTAGAAGATGGTGCACTGATACGTACCTCCTCTTTGGTCTTCTTGGACAGCACTCTTAGCCAGTCTCCAATCATATTCAACACTGCAGCGAAGTAGGCCAAACCTCCGAGGATCCAGAACCACACCAGGGGCCGGTACCACTTACGGTACTCAATCCGACGGTTTCCCCCTGCAGCAAGCAGACATACAATATGAATACTAAATATCATTGTTGTAGTATGTTATTATGTATGGTATGGCTGTTTTCTGTTACATATTCAGAGATGTTTGCACAAAGGCTACTGGGATAATCCAGTTTTCTAAAGCATTTAAATAGATGAGAATGTTCAGCCTATCACAGTAAGCTTTGGCCAACTGTTGACTTGAGTAAGTGACCCTCTGGCTGTTGGTCTGCACCAGACTGCAACCTATGGTTTTAGAGCCGCATGTGGCTGGTTTTGTAAAGTCAATAAAGGAATAAGTAGAATAATAAGTAAAACAACCTGTTTCTTCATCATCTTGGCAATTTAAAATAACACTTTCACCCTGTTTTCCAGAATAGGCTGTGGACATAACTATTAGCCTCAAAAGTCCCGCAGTTGCATGCACAAACTGATTAGAAGTGCCACACACTAGCACCAAGAAGTAGTTACAAGATGTAACTTCTCTGTGAGATCATTAGTGCGGTATCAGTGCAGTAACATGGTTCATTTTTGGTTTGCAATTATTAATGACCTCCCATATGCTATATTTCAGTTATAGGCTCAGTGACTTTTGTGCATTAAAATTGGTTGCAGCTCTTTACAGATCCAAATTTTGTAATTTAGGAACAATTGGCTCTTTGGATCTGGGAGGTTGCAGCCCCCTAATCTACACTAAAGCCATGGCAGACTAAAACATGTATTTCATCACTGGTTGGCTAAAGTTTTATATTTACTTTTATAAGTAAAACTATGCTCTGCTGTGGTGTTGTGGGGGTAATGCTTGGGCATAGTGCATTTAAACTCTCTATGATTTAAAAACAGGTTAACTATGTGTCACAGGATTTATGAACTCATTGAAGTCCAGTATATTTAGTGATTTTTTTGTTGTGGCTTTATGAACTCATTCTTGATTCTGAATGAACCTTTTCCAAAGGGTCCTTATAGAAAGTATTAAGATGTGTTTTTCCCTTTTATCTGCCTGTCATATAAGCTTTAGGGCACTATCTTGCCAAGTGGCACAGACGGCGGCACACCTAGGGGCGTGTCCAAATCGATTCTCCTCGACGGCACAGGACTTGTGCTGCTTTCATGATACATCAGAATCTCGGAAGTCACGACTTAAAAAAGCCGACTTCCGAAAAACGTCCGTTCACGAGTTCAGCTCGGAAAACTCGGATCAGCACAATAACAACAAAACCATATTTGCATTTTCATGTTGTTTTGGAAACAAATAAATACCTTGATAAAACTTGCTGTGGCACTGAGTTATATCAGGGGATGTTTATATTTCTACTTTAGTCATTTACTGACAAATGAACATTCAAAGATGTTTTTGCAGAGCTGTAGCTGAGAACTTCATTCATTATATAAAGAGTACATTTTTGCAGAAGAATGATATCTCTTGTTCTAAAAAACTATTATTTCCGCATTAGAAACCACACTGTGCACCTCTCACAGAGGGAGTCCCTGTGATTGTGATGTCAACTCAGGAACTCGGAGTCCGCACTCCGCAGGAGTTTCCAAGCAAAAATTCCGACCCGAGACAGCGTTCAAGGCCATTTTTCCGACTCTGACAATGTGTCATAAACACAGCATTGGTCTAAAGAGGCTGAACTTGGGGCTGGCACAAATTCTAAGGTGGTGTCTGCTCTAAACTCTAAAATAGAGGTCGTTGATAGGTGGACCGCGGTCCGAATCCGGACCCAGATGCCCTCCCATCCGGACCCGAACCTCGGTCCCACTCCGCGTGTGACGCTATCAACCAATCAGATCTGAGGATTTGGAAACATATGAAGCGGTGACTGTGAGACAGACAGCGGAGAAATGAGAGAGACAGATGTAGAAAGGAACAGAGGTCAGCTCTAAACTCCTGTGTCTCCTGTGTTCTGAGCCAAGGACCATTATAAAAGCATTTTGTTTGATTTTTTATAACTGTATTTGATTAACACAAGAAAAAAAAATATTTTTTTATTTTATTATTTGATATCCCCTAGTTTTAAACTGATGCTTATGTTAGCAAAATGCTATTGCCATAATGTAGACACTGATGTAACTACAATGATTTTATTTATTTATTTTTGAGGTACAAATCAACACTGTGATGCTCCGGACCTTTGCGCGAGAAAATTTTCACCAATTGGACCTCGGTGAATTTTAATTGGTGACCCCTGCTCTAAACCAATCAGAGCAGCTCTCTGCCAGAGAGGATGAGCAGTATTAGAATAAAACACTTTCATAAAACTTCACACAAAAAAAAAAAAAAAAATGACAAAGGTCTCATTGCCTTTTTTGATTAGGGTGACATAACGGAATTTTCTGCCAAATTTTGTAAATGTCTAAAAAAGTAATTTTTTTGCGTGCCATATAAATATTTGCTTCATTCTGTAGGGGGCGCTAACGTGCCAAATTTTATTTCTTCTTTCTAAATGGATCAAAGACTGGGAGGTTCATAAGATTGGAGTTTGCTTGTGCGAACTGTAGCATTTTATGTTTACATAAAAATCGATAAAATTTTCGTAAAGTTTGCGGCATCGCCGCATGAAAACCGTAAAAGATTCTACAAAAATTTGGATAACTTTTGATGCCACGCTTCTCCAGATAAATTTGACCAATTTTGAGCACATTCAGATAAACGCCCCAGGAGGAGATAGAAAAAGTATGACGTGTACAAAAACTGCTGAGTCATGCTTTCGGATTTTTATTCCAATATGGACGACTTCCTGCTTGTTGTGCGACGTTGCTGTAATAATATTTTTTACTTGTCCTGTTATAATGCAGCTCTGTACCAAATTTGGTGATGATACAGTGAATTTTTTTTTTTTACCGTACTCCCATAGGCGCAATGTTAAAAAAAAAATTGTGGTGTTGCTGTCGCGCCAATTTTTGTTATTTGTTAATATGGCCTATATTAAAAATTAGCTTGCCACCAACCTGAATTTTGGGCAAATTTTTGTGCAAGTTCATAAATGTTCACTGGGTGAAATTTGCGATACCGTGAAGTAAGAAGAAAAAGAAGAAGAAGAAGAATTTTCCCCTCATCGTCCCCACAAAATACTAACATACTTATTGTTATTGATTTACCAAGGGGCTTTATGGTCTGAGTGATAATTATTGTGCTCCTAAAAGCCGGTAAATGATCCACTTTGTTAACTCTACATTCCCATTTACTTTAGCCAATGAAAAGGTACAGTACATCTGAGAATCTTTATCAGCTTAACTTTATCCATACAGCAGTTTCTCCTCTGGGCAACAGTAATCAGTGCATAGCAAATGCCTTTTCAGTGTAATATATATAAAAATGGCACTGTGTTTAGAATCAACAATGTCAGACACTATAAGGACAGTTACCCAAATAATATGTAATATTGTTAATATTATTGTTAGCTCTGGATATACCTTGTATTGTGCAGAGGTCAGGTAAACACACCTGGCTATGAGTTATAAGAACTGACCTGCCACATAGTCTCCTATGCCCACTGTGGTGAGAGTGATGACCACGAAGTACGTGGAGTCCAGCGCCGTCCAGCCCTCGATGTATTTGAAGATGACCGCTGGAATGGTGACAAACAGGATACAGCCCGCCAAAATGAAGAGCAGAGTGGACGCCACACGGATCTTGGTCTGACTGATCTGATTAGATTTATTCTGGAAGAAAAAGAAGTCACAGGCACACAGAGTGAATTACTGATGCAATGGAGTGCAAAGTGGATTTCTTTAGTTTAAAAAAGAATCAGATGTCAAGTGTTACTAAAGAGCAGCTGAAGGGAGGCCGAGGACAGGGTTAGTCCTGCCTGTCCTGTCCATAGTCATGAACGTGAGAGCCACAACAACATCCTTCCATTGGCTGCTGATGGTCTTTAGTGTACTTCGTCACTTAAAACTTACAGACTAAAACTTAAACCTTTTTTACCTTAAATAATTGGGAGTCCGTGTGATGGTTAAATGAGTTGTTAGTGAATGAACTCTCTGGCATCTCCCCGAAAAATGAGACTTGCAACAGTAAGCAGTCACAGAAGTCTCAAGTCTCACGAGAAAGCAGCACATCGTGGTTAGAGCCAAACAGCAAGCTAGCGATGGCTAAATACTATAGATGAGCTAAAGGACTTTATTTAACAGTCCTAGACACATTTTTGGGAGAGGATCTCTCCTTCATTGTGATCTCCCTAAGGATTCTTCTCATATTTCCTTTTTTTTTTTTTTTTTGGTCAATGTTTTTGCATTGTCCCTGAAAAATAAATAAAAGTTAATTCAACAGTGTGAAGATTTGTTTACAGTATCACATTCACACCAAAAAAAAAAAAAAAAGCTCGAGTGTGTTAGCAACAGCTGTTTCTGGTTCAGTGAAGTACGGCTCTCAGATTCAGAACATTTAATTTCATTTATTTGATTTAAACCGCCAACTCTCTGGTAAGTGAGCAACCCACTGTCGCCCCCTTAAAACCATAGTCAGTGTGAGAAAGGTCCAGGGTTAAGAAAAGTAAGGAGCCAGAGAATATTTTATCTATGGATGTAACACCTGAAACGGACTTCTGTGGGAAGTGAGATCATCAGTGAGATCATCAGTGAGATCAGGTGAATATTGGTCATCTTTATGTCTCTCATAAAAACAAAATGGTGTTTTTACCTTACAGCAGGCAATAAAATATTCTATTGATCATTATTAATAATAATAACAGTGGGATAGTAAAACTATTGAACCACATTAATAAATACAGAGTAATAAATGTGATTTATTAAACATGCTGTTACAATTTAGTAGTGTTGTACGAGTATGAGTTAAATTAGTCGATATCAGGTCAAATAGCACGATTAAAAAGAGGCTTTGGCTTTTTGACATGTGAATCTAAACTAAAAATCTCATAACAGCAGGAATTATCAAAACCACTCTGTTATTTCTGATCAACTCCACCTTTTACAAAATTTGGTTCTGACAGAGATCTTCTAAACTTGTCATGATGAGACAGAGACAGTGACCCACTTTGAACATCTTCTCCACTTTGGCAATGCTCTTGACAAAGATGGTTCCGAGCTGGTCCCCGACCCCTGCCAGCAGGAAGCCGAACAGTGGGATCCCAAAGATGGCATAGAGGATGCAGAAGATCTTTCCCCCCTCAGTGCTCGGGGCGATGTTCCCGTAGCCTGAAGAGAAATGATAGGACAAGAGAGTAAATTCAGCTCATTAATACAGATCAGGTCCACGTGAGCACACCTCTGACATTCATAATCACCAACCTCTCACACAGCTGATAATTAGTCACACAAATTCTGTCTGCAACAAAAACACCTCTGTCTCTGTGTTGAACAAAAGCTGGAAACAACAGTAACTTTTATAGACCTTATAGAAACGTGAATGCCACAGTTCCAAGCCTGGATAAATAGAAAGTGCTGCATCAGGAAGAGCTCTAGTTAAACAACCCAAGTGAATCATATTATTTGCTGTGGCGACCTAAAAGGAAAGGGAGCAGCTCAAAGGGTTTTTATTCAGTTGAATTCAAGACTTTTTTTTTAGACTTTTTAAGACCATTGTTCAAGAATATTAAGCTATTTCAGAAGCTCACAGTCAGAGCTTGATATTAACTTTTTTGCTCACTGGCCATTTTGGCTAGTGCTCTTTAAAGATTACTAGCCTTTTAGGTTTGTTTAAATGGTGATTCATGTGTAGTTTTTACAATTCCTTTGAAAATTACCACTAAAAAGGCATTTTTTAAAACCTTTTTATTTTTTAATTTGTCATGATAAAAAAAAAAAAAATAGACTGAAAATCTGTATATTTTAGCTTTTTCTGTATCTATTTGTTTTACATGTTTTTATTTAAGACCCTCTAACCAGCTTAATTTTGTCTCTCCACTCATGATTAACTTTAAGTTTTAAATTGTGGGGATTTATGAGCATAGCAGCAGAATGACAGGTCTAAGGTAGTTCAAATAAATAAAATAAAACAACCCAACCAGGCAAAGTTGCCAGTGAGACTGAATATGTCACTGGCCAAAATGGAAATCTATCCGCATTTGACCAGTTGGCTAGGGTTAATGTCAAGCACTGCTCGCAGTGTACAAAAAGCTGAGTTCTAAATACGGCTATGCCAATTAATTGTAACCATTCGCAACAGTGAGTGCCGCAAAGCATTTTAGTCTTGGTAAGAAAAGATCTGAGCTCTCTTATTGGCAACAGTAATATGCCTAAAAGCTTTTAAGTGGACATTTTAGAATAGGCTGGTAAACGCAGGTAGTTGGATCAAATCTACATACCTTAAATCCAGATTTTTAAATTTAAGACTTTTTACTTTTTAAGACCTAGCAGAAACTCTGTATTAAACAGGATAATAGAAAAATGACACTGACTAATTGCAAAAAATGTAATAAGACGGCATATATTTTGTTCAGAAGCCCTGAGCAGCCCTGCTTTTTTTTTTTTTTTCACTTTCTTTGTCTGTTATACTAGGTTTGTTTCCTGAAGATAACAAATTAATTTTCTTGTCGCCAGTTTGCTGAGATAAGGAAGAAGTCTGACCCTCTGATTCCATCCTCTCACCTCACAGGGCGTCCCTCTGGATGACAGACACTAATGTGTATCATCTGTTACAGCCAGGCATAACACTATTAGAGCTTGTGAACACCTGAGATTCAACAGTTCTGTGACGAGGGACCACTTCGACATTTAATGATGCAATAGGAGGCAAAAACTCATTTGTATCATGCAATTCATTATGTCTACAATCAGAAATTCAGTTATCTCAAGAAAACAGAATTAGCTTGTTGAATACATGAACGGATGGTAGCACTGGGCTTCCATAATTCTGAGTCATACTTTTGCCTAAAATGACCACGCCATGGTAAATGTATTAAAAGCCATAGATTATACTTTTATACTTTTTGTTAGTTTTGGAGACCTTTGCATTAGTATTTCACAAAAAAGTGAACCTTTTTTAAAAACATATGACATAATCATTTCTGTCTCTCAGATAATGGACAAAATGTATTCTAAAAACCAAAACTTTCCAGATGATCTTGTTGTGTAACCTTTTAAGTGAATTCACCTGGATGACTGAGAACCTACACAGACGTCTTATCAGTATTTAACGTTTTATAACTTAAAATAATGTATATGTATGGAGAACGTCTTCCTTTAGAGAGCTGTTACTCTGACTTTGCACAGAACGCCTAGATTATGTGTCTGTCGCCCCCTGCTGGCAACAGTGGAGAATGGACAGAGCACAAAATGTCTATTTAGCACGTCTATTAGCAACATGACGCTAAACAAGTAGATAAATGAGCTGTGCTTCGTAGTGACGGTGGTTTAAGCACTGAAATGATCAGAACGAGTCCGGTGACAGTGTATGGACTTTAGAAACAGCAGGAGCACTTCCTGCTTTCACTTGTCTACATAGAGACTGAGCGGTTTAAGCTCTTGAGAAAGGAAGCTCCTCAGCATACAGAATTACTCAAACATGTGAATGAAGCAATATACTACAGCAGGTATGTTTTTGGAGGAGGGAACAGCATTATAACATGGTTAAAAATTCTAAAAGTTCATTTAGCAGAACAGCGAAGCTTTAACTTTTAATTGAATAAAAAATGCAATGCCCTACAGGTAAATCGGATATTGTGAGTAGGGCTGGGCGGTATGACCTAAATTTCATATCACGGTATATATCGCGGTATAAATTTTAAATTAAAAATTATAATAAAAAGCTAGGGCTGGGCGATATGGCAAAAAATGTAATCACACTTTTTTTTCCCCATATTGGTTGATCTAAATTTTTTATTCAATTTTATGTTTACAATTAAAAACTGATAATCATGGCTGTGATTCATCTTTAGATTTAGATTTTAATGTAAAGACTCACTACACTTAAATTGCAAGGGGTGCACTGCACCCATTGCAAGGGTTCATTTTTTTATACAATAATAACTGTAATAATTTAAACAAATAAAAGAGGCAAGCTGGTAATTTGTTCTACGTTTTAAGCAACTGAAAATGTCCAGTTCACTGCAGCTCCAGTGATGAGAGCAGGAAAATCTCCTGCCTGTTTCTACAGAGCTGACCTCTCCTCACAGCCTGGACATAGTTCTCTCATTTTGTCAAACTATTAACAGTAAAATCATCTGTTTGAAACTCTGCGCTGATCACGAAGCTTTTTCAAGTGACAAGACACAGCACTGAAGCGCGTCACGTGATGCACCGCAGCTGTGCGCTCCTTTGGGTTTACTGCAAAACACAGCATGCGCGCCCCATTTCCAGAGCTCTGGCAGCGTTTCCACAGGGTAAGGATGGGTCAAATATATATGAATAGTTTTGCCCGTTTGTCCTATGGTTTAATTGCGCTGTAAAACAATTGGATGGACGGCCGTGTTTATGCAGCACAGCAAATGATAACATTAGCTTAGCTCCTCTTTTAGCACTGTTGCTGCAGTTGTTGCTGTCCTTGCATGCTTTAAATGTTTTTTTTTTTTGTTTTTTTTTAAATGCGTAGTACCTTTTAGGTGGTTATTCCTCTAAACTCCACTCTTGTTCTCTGTTGCTCAGGCTGTAACAGGGGGGCAGTGTGCTCCCCTCAGCTGCTCCGTAATCTGCGTCTGCACTGTCTGGAGACGTATCCAGATCGAATAAAAGTGCTCTAAGCTTATCACCGAGATCTATTCTTTATCCAATTTCAGTTTTAAGTTCAATTTTTGGCACAGCCCTATGCTCAGCTGTCTCTGTGCTTGCAGCCATGTTGAGGCAGGTGCGATAACATCATCAACGATAGGACGGTAGAGTGCAAATCTCTACTGTAGGCCAAATTTATATCATTTCTACCGTCTACCACATATACAGCGCAGCCCTAGTTGTGAGTTATATTATTTTTACATTACACCATTAAATAGTAATATAATAAGAGTTCACTGAGCTGATGAGTGCTCTGATTAAATGCAGTTGAATTGTGTGTGAATTGTGTGAGTGAATACTGTACCAATGGTGGTGATGACCGTCCCAGCAAAGAAGAAGGCACTGCCCAGGTCCCAGTGGCTGGAGTTGTAGGAGGTGTCACCGGTGGGGTTGACTCCGGCGTTCACTGCGTCCACCGAGTGCTGAAGGAGACAGACAGACCACATGATGAACTCACCACAGTACATCTGGGCAGACAGACAGCATGAGACAGGGGGCTGGGATGGGGCTGGGACAGGACCGAGGGACAGATGGGCGCTCAGTGGCAGAAGGCGACACGCTGTGGCGAAGGCGGCTGAAGGGCACAGGAACAGACGCCAGCAACTCCACACACACTGCAGTCTGAGCAGGTCTGCAGCAGATGCCACATGTCATTTTGTCTTATAGAGGTTAGTAAGAAGTCAGAAGTCAGTTTAATAAGAGCTGGTTATAGAATCCATATCAGCATTTATGTTAAAACTAAAGACCCATTATCCAGGCTTTTGAGAATGTGTGCTGTCTGTGTTTCTCTTGTCTGCTGTTTAGTGGTGTGAGCCGTTAGAACCAGCGTTGGACTCACTGCTGCTATTACTCCAGTGTATAAAGACAACATGCACAAGCTTGGACTCAACCAGTTAAAGTATCCCTGATGCGAATTGAACCGTCCCCCTTTGTTCTGAGTGTGATTGGTCAAAATGTCCGTCATAAACACTTTATAATGAAGTCTGATGTACTGTTGATGGAATTACTAATTCTTCAGACATTGGACAAAACATGTCCTGCAGCTGTGACATCTCCTAAATCTAGGAGTAAATAAACTTTCGTTGAGTAATAATAATAAAAGTATTCAACCCAATTAAACATTACATTTACATCAATTGCATATTTATTAAATTTGTGATGGTTTCTGTCTCAAAATTCACTCTAAAAGAACAGGTCCTCAGACAAGTTTTTACCAGGTGATAAACAATAAGCTGAAATGAACTACTGATGCTAAAAGACCTATTATCAAAGTTAATAATTCACAGTGTCTCATTTTCAGGGAAAGTTGTTTTTCATCGATCCAGCAAGTTTTATAGTTGTGCTCTTGCTTTTTGTCAACTTCGTCAGATATTTAAAATACCATAAATGCCATAATATCAGTAGAAATAGTAATCAGGAATTGTCCCATTGACAACCTCTGGCTGATGACACACTCATTTATAATGGGGTCAGTCTTAATTAAGGGACATTTATTTCTGCTTTCTGTTGTACATTGCTTGTAAACACTGAGTCAATGGTGGCAAGAAATTCACCTGAGACAGAGGCTTGTTCCTGCTGCAGATGACTGTGGGCTAGAAAGACCAAAGGAGTTGATACAGTCTGAAAGCCCAGTATTGTGAGCTGGTACAGACACAGTTGTGTAGAGAACAGGCTGAGGCAGACGGATGGGCCATGACACTCCACAAGCGTTTCACCTTTGAACCCACCGCCTCAGATTTCTGTCACTGCTGTATATCTGTGCACTCTCAGCGTGCCATTTTCTACACACGACAAAATGACACACCAGACTGAGCTTTTCTACATAGACACACTAGATGGCACTGTCAGAGGAAAGTGAGTGAGTAAGGCCCAATCTGAGTGGAGTGAAGTTAGTTCAGTTTCTGAGATTCAGCTTTGAGGGGTCACAGGACCAAAGTTTTCATGACAGCACTCACAATCTCCAAATCAACCATATCAGCAGAGCAACTAGAGTTAACTGCATCAAACAAGGCAAGTGTGAACACAGCGTGAAACAACATGCCTGAGTTATTTTGGGGTTTTTAATAATGTAGAACTATTTAAGTCCTGATGCCGACCCAACAAAGTCCTGTAAATGGCAGATGTGGTCACATAGTAGTTTGAAGGTGTTTTGAAAGAGAAATAGCAATAATGGAATGGATTGATATAGCGCCTTTTACTCACTCTCTGGGCCAGATTTATCAAAGGTTTGCATGCATGCTAAATGAATACAATGCGCTTAAAGTGGAGCAAACCCAGGCGCAGCTGAGGTTTGTGTCTCTCTCAGGAGCTGAATGAATGCAGGGCAGATTTTCCTCTGCTGACTCAAAGATTATGTAAAACAACCAGAATGTGCACAATTCAAAGCATGGAAAATGCTAGAGCTAAATCTGCATAAAAATTTTGCATGTTGGAGAAGCAGGTGCAAAAGTTTTGTGGAGGAAAGAGTGCAACTTTTAGTGCACAGATGGGGCGTTGAAAATAGGTTATAATGCTCATTTAAGGGCTCATTTATAAAGATACAACAGAAATGTGTTAATTTGAAGTCAGAGGAAACAAAGAGACAGACTTTACCTGCAACACTTTTCCTTTGACTCTCGCTTCCCTGAACTGCAGCCTTTTACAGCTGCTGTCTCTGGGATTTCAGTGTGTTCCACGTCCTTTTAAATCCTAACGATAAAGACTGAGGAGTCTTTAAACACTGTGTAAAGGCTACGAAATGAGTGTCAGTCCTGTTGTGTTTATCCCATTGCCTGACAATGTTTGCTGCGACATTTGATTGACAGCTGCCCACAGTGGCTTGAGGCTGCGCTGCTGTTTAATGTACGGGCGGCGGACACCGAAAATATTTATTTATTTGATCACCATCAGCACAGCATATAGGCTGCTACTTGATACATTTTGTATAATTGTTTGAAGGGTTACTGGCTTGGACAGACAGTGAATATAAGACTTTCCTCTCTCCACTTATCTCACACAGAGGGGGATTAAGTCACGTGATTCTGGTCAGAGCCAGAATTGCATGAGACATTTAACAAGGATGGGCTAAGAAAAGTTCATAGAAGAAAGTAAAATGCAATAAAATGATTATCCTTGAACATATTCAGTCTGCCACAGTCAGTCCTGTTATTTGAGGCTGGACTCTCAGATTGACTTTTGCGTAGCGTCACTGTAGGGAAAGATGCAGTTAGAGCTGCTCCCGTTAGTGGGAGCAGCTCTAACTGCTCCCACTGATATGTAAAATTCTCATTTACATATCAGATTTCCAGCAGCAATTACTTGTGCAGTGTCTCTTTGTATATCACACGCAACACACCCACAAATAGCAAATGCTATTTTTTAAGCTGCACTCGCAATTTAGCACCCGTCTCAGTAAATATGACTCTCTGAGTCCTGGGGCAGGCTGCCAGAGACGTGGCAGCCATATTAAGCCAATGGACTTTTCGAAGACCACCAAACACTCAATCACACTAACACATTCATACACTCATACACATTCACACTGCAGGTTAGGTAAGTGAAGTGTCTTGCCCAAGGACACAACGGCAGTATGTAATGCTGGTAGAGGGGGTCAATCTGCCATTCTTTCTGGTTAGTGGGTGCCCAGCTATACCTCCTATAAACTATAATCCAGTCAGACACAGCACTAATGTAGTGGTATGTGATAAACATACTCATCCCAGAATGCACTTTTTACATCAGCATCACCTCTGTTTAGTCAGATACTTATTTTTCACTATCATTTTTAATGAGGCTGACAGTGTGCCAGCATGGCTCCGTCAGAGTAAACTGCTGGCACCAACCATCTGTCCTCCACTTATTCTCCTCTTTTCCCCATTTAGCCCCGGACTCCCTCCCGCCTCATCCATAATTCAGCGTTCTAGTGCTGGACCCACAGCAGATCCACAATTGAGGAGGAGGCTTCAGTCACGCAGCACCTTTTTATACCAGCGCTCAAATCATGTACAACGCACACTGGGCTTTTTATAAACAGACATTTATACTGGGATGGTTTTGTTTCCTCTACCACAAACATCTGTAGATGATCAGTCCACCATATTCTAAACATAAACAGAAACATAACATACATATTATTTATATATGATATATGATAATTCTGTGTGGTTTCAGTTTGTTTAGATAAGATTGTTCTGTATCCACATTGCATCAGGGATAGCTGTAGCTCAGTAGGTCAAGCCAATAGCCCACTAACCAGAAGGTTGGCGGATCTATCTTTGCTATCAGCATTGTAGACAGTCTTTGTGTCCTTGGGCAAAACACTTCACCCATCTTCCTCCAGTGCCTGTGGCACTTTGGCACTGGTGTTTGAATGTGTTTGAGTGTGATTGTGTGTTTAAATGGTGGTCGGAGAGACCATAAGTGGTGAAAGGCAGTCACATTTCTGACAGTCTGTCCCAGGGCAGCTGTGGCTACAGAAGTAGCTCACCTCCACCACCACTGTGACTGAGGAGTGAATGAATAATGGACCTAATTGTAAAGCAACTTTCAGTGTCTAGAAAAGCACTGTAAAAGGCTAATGCATTATTATCATCATATCATAAATCTTGTTGGATGCAATGACACAATAAATTAGTAATTCCACATTCACCTACTGTAAATGCAATTTCAATTCAGTTTTCTTTATAGCTTAATATCACAACAGCAGTTGCCTCAAAGGGCTTTACAAACAATTAGTCACACAATCAAAAATAAACACACAACCAAACATAAACAGACAAACAGACATAAACAATGACTACACTAAACTAAACAGATGCAGGACATCCCCTGTCCTTAGGCCCTCCTTCTCTTCAGGAACTCATAAAAAACCTAGCTGTGGGGAAAAAAAAAGAAGAAACCTTATGGAGAAGGTGAGATCTTCTCCCAGGCTGCAAATGTGTGTAGGACTGTTAAATAAAGTCCATTAGCTCATCTATAATATAATAGTTCAGGTCTGTAAGGATGCACCAAGTGAAAATAGGTCTATGGATATTTATGTTCCATTTGCATAATGATTGTAGCATATTTTACTGCTGCATATTAAACAATGGAAGAATAAAAATACTGAAGGAGAGGAGTTCCAAGATGGAGCACTGTGGAACAGATAAAAACTGAAAAGAAAATATTGAGCGGGCAAAAAGCTGCTTTCGTCCAGCGCTGAGGTGAAGGTCTGGGGGAAATCTGGGAACATCTGAGGGGCACTACATATTGGTAAACTGAAGTGTGCAATAGTGGGATGTGATCAGCGTACCAGTAAATGTGAAGGTGTAGTCACAGTCCTCCTCAGCAGCAGCCTGGCCCAGGGTAGGTGCTTCCAGAACACTCTGACATCTGATAGCCTCACAGTTCAGCCCAAACACGATTAATGGCTGCCCTAATGTTTACAGTTACAGCACTCGTTTGTAATGGCAGTAAGGGAGCTGGTTTCCTTTGCAATGTGTGAGGAGGTAAATGCTGCTGGCTCCGCTCCACAGCTCTCTGGGCTCTGCATGATCCATCCATTATCATACCGGGTTTCACTGCTGTTCAGCTCAATAACTGTCCAGGCCCACAACTGCCTCTTACTATTGTGCTGTGCTTTACGAGAAGCCAGAGCGATTGGCCATGAAAAGTCCTGCTGTATGCAATAGTACAGCAATGCAGCGCAGGTCCAAGCCTGGCCTGTTTACATCTGGCTCCCTATTCAAGCCTTTGATTCATTGATTCGTGCATTGTTATCTATGGATTACTCTGGTCAACAGTTTGGCCCAAAGAATATGTGTGTGTGTGTGTGTGTGTGCGTGCGTGCGTGCGTGCATGTGTTGAAAATGCATTAATATCTGCTTTTGGCTTCACATGATCAGTGTCCCACATGCTAGAAGCTGTGTGACCATTTACAAGTAAATGGGTGAATGGTCATTTTAGGTCTGCAAAAAAGGATTGTTTTAATTCTCAGTTAGTGAGTCATGATCACCTGTATAACTGATGTCAAATTACCTTGTGACGTAAAAAAAATACATTTTCAAAGATATTTTTGGGCTTTTAATGGCTTTATTGACAAGATAGTATGAGATGAAATCATGGAGAGCAGGGAGAGACATTCAGTCAATCGTCCGAACTAGGGTAGACTCAGACCAACAACATTAGCAACTGAAGCAACTGGACATCATATATTTCCTATGTGCACTCGCAAGCAGGAACTGTAGTCAACTTTGTGCAAATATGGAGCAACATCGCCTAAGCAGCCACTAATCAAAGAACAAGATTTAATAGACACTCGAGAGTAGAGGTTAACCGATATGGGTTTTTCTATGGTATGGCTGATTTAAAAAATTCAGAGCAGCCAATGGCTGATAAACACTGCCAATTTTTTAGACCGATATGTAGTGTGTAAAGTGTCAAAAAAAATGCAAAAACCGGCCTTGATACATAGCGTAGAGGTCAGCCAATACTAAAGAGGAATAGGTCCAGTCACAAGTTGCGTATTAAACCTCCCTTCCCTCATCATCAACCAGAAAGGTGGCTTTATATTAGTAGTTAGTAATTGGTGAAAATATAAAAAAAATCACATCAGAAATTTGTCAAACCATCAAGAGTCACTTTTTAACCAATGTTGTGTGAATATTGTGGAAAGTAAGTTGCATCTTTGCAAAAACTACAGTATTCAAGGATATACTGATTTACCACCCTAATAGTTAATGCCATGCTGAGTACAGGTACGATCCAGAAAGCGATTAACCAATTAATAAGTTAGTTGATTATTTTAATGAGCAATTAAAATCAGTTAATTTAATTAAATGTTGCATCCCTAGTCATTTTACAGTCTAAATTTAAAATGTCTGATGCTATTGACTGCATTTGGTTATAATTATCTCTTATTGTTATTGGTCTCAGTGCTTTGTGTTTGTATGTCTATGGCAGTGGTATCTAGGTCACCAAGGTCATATCAATTCAGAAATTGAAAAAGTCTTTGGTATCCGTTTACGAGTACTCTGTGAAGATATAGGTTAACCCATGGCTGGGGTATCGGTTGTAAATGTATTGATTGGTTTGTGGGTTGAGCAGACCGGCAACCTGCAGGGAAACACACCAGCTGTAAAAACCCGTCAGGAGATGCATGTCTTACCTTGATTATGGCCTCCAGTTCAGCCGGAGACACACAGGGGTGTTTCTGCAGGAACGCCGCCTTCTCAGCCGTGATGGTGATCTTCTGGTTGTCCTCAAAAGGCTGCTCTAAAGCCTGGAACACCAGCCCCCCAGCCACCAGGTACAGCACCACCACCACGAACACCGCCAGCAACGTCTTCAACTTCATGAAGGTGAAGACCACGGTTCCGTCTGGTCCTGCCTCCATGCTGGCCACCATGCTGGCTGGCCGGGACACGGACAGGCGAGGGAGCACGCAGCCCATGGGGTTCTGCATGGTGGCCACGCTGGCATGCACCAGGCTGGACTGCAGCATGCCTGGCTGCACCTTTTTCGGGGGAACCAGGTTGGTGTGAACTGGGACTGAAACACAAGGCAAAGTACAATTTCTAATCAAAGACAATTCAAAGTGAATTAGTGCAGAGAAACAACCCAGATAGGAAAATTACAAGTAGTAGATTCAGAGTGCCATAACATATAATAAATGCTTTGCCAAGTGTGTGACTTGGACTTATCATGTCAGGGCTTTTAACCATTAACTTGGGTATGGCTACACAAGATACAGAAGTAATTTATTATTAATGCATTATGAACACAGAGAATATGTGTAGTCTATACAGAGGTGGGCATTAATTTGAGTAACTTTTGGAATGAATTGTACTTCTATGAGTTATCAGATTTTGAAATTTAAATGCCTTTAGAATTTCTAGTACAGATTTTTTTTAACAATGAAAAAAGTGTCCAAAAGTATTTGTCTCTGAATTTGAGAGCCAACAAATGAACATGTCCGAGCGCGAGTACTGAGTCCTGAGGAGGTGGACCCAGGTGGGTTGTATATAAATCTGAAGTGGGCAGTTCACAGAACTAAGCTGCTTACTGTTCTGTTTGAAACTGCGGCTGCTGAGGGCACTAAAAGTAGCGCGACTCAGTAAACAAGGAAAGAATGAACGGGGAGTGGAGTGGTGGTGACCGAGTCCTGTCAGCTATGCCTGGGGAACATGTGTGGAGCTGTGGGGCACACGGGGATGCAGCAGCTCCTGACTGCAGTGCTGTTGTGTTCCTCCTTATCTCACACTCTCACAAATACTTTACTGGTTCAGTTACTTCTGTGGGTGCGAATGAGAGGGACGAAAGCATTGTGAAGATGTTAAATTACAAAAAATTAAGAAACATTTTAAAGATCTGTATTTTTATTGTCTCACTTGACAAATGGGTCAACTCACACGGACGGTTCATGTTAATTTTTTGATGCCGTATTTTAGGCTCTGAATTTGTCCAATTGAATTTGAGGACTCAAAAACATATGAATCTTTTTTTTTTAATCTGAAGTTTTGATCACTGACATAATGCAATGAAAATGAGATACTGAAATTTCAGTGATTCAAATTCAAAGACAAAAGAATTTAGACACACAAAATCCAGTAGTAGAAATTCAAAGGCATTTAAAATTCAAAATCTAATGACACAAGTTTGCTTTTATGTCCCAACATACTTTTTACTTCTACTTGAGTAATATTATTTTGAAGTAACAACATTCTTTGTTGTTTATTGTTTGAAAATTTGCCAGAATTGTCTCATTATTTTAAAAGTTTTGTCTGATTACAATACAAAACTAAAACATAAATCAGTCCAAACAGTTACTTAGTACTTGAATAGTTTTTTGTTTTTTATTTTTATACTACTTATTTCATTTTCATTTATTTTCATTTAACCTTTTTTTTTACCAGGCAGAACATTAAGAACAAATGCTCATTTACAAGGCTTGGCCTGGGCATGCCAGAAGCAGCCAGGGAAGGGGAAGGGGAATTAAAATAAATAGATATTCAACATCATTCATTATCAAGACAAATATTAACATCAACCTCTAAAAATCCCCTTTAGTTTCATTAGTAAAACATTTACACACATCCTTAAAAATTACCTTCAGTTTACATTTAAAAGCCAAAAGAGAAATGACAGAGTCCAGTTTAAGTAAGCTTTGGGCCAAATTCCAATCATTAGCAGTGGCGCATCGAAATAACATGAGGCCGAGAGAGGACCAGGACTTAGGAACTTTCAATTTGATGAGTTGGACTTATACTTATAAGAGCATACTATAATACTACTTTTTGCATCTTCTTGAGTAATAATATTTTCAAGTAACAATACTCTTACTTGCGTACAATTATTGGTTACTCTATGCACCTCTGGTTGTATACAATAACTGCTCTTCAACATATACTGTATTCACCCTAAAGATGACTGACCAATCAGAGCTTTATCAGGTCCATTAATTGTTACACAATATGCAAAGACATGGGTGAAAGTCATTTGTCCAGCAGAGTGAAGGGGGAAAATGATATTCGGAAGCCCAAATCTCAAGTTGTTTCAGATTCAGCTGAACTCTGGGTGAGGACAACAACATTAACGCTGGACGTGCTCCAGTAAACAGACAAACATAAGAGAAAGCAAACACCACTCCAGTGTCGCTCTCACAAATGTTAGGAGAGAATTTCACAAACAGAAGAATTTATCTGAGTGATAGAGATCACGACACTGATCCAACCTGCACTGACCAGAGGTTACTGAACACATCAACAATTATAGTAGTGACAATAATAATTTAAAACATATACTGTTTTAACATGATACTGCAGTTGAAATTCTAAAGATTGGAGTATGCTGCCTCCCCTCCACATTCAGTCTCCATCCAGTCAGGCACAGCAACCACTCTCTCTTGTGCAGCCAAACTATTAACACTATAACACTATTGCAAGGCCTACACTGTAAGTTGGTGAACGTTACTTTACTTCAGAAATGTGTATCTCTGACATGCTCATATTTTAGGAATATTGTATTGTTAGCAAAGTAACTCAGATGTTCAAAGGCAACCCCGATGCAACCCACATGTTTTTTTTTTTGGTTTTTTTTTTGTCATGTTAGCTTTTATTCATAGTGAGGTCTGTTAGGTTTTAGTAGCAACGGGTTTTGTAGCTCTGGTGTTAGTTGAATTCCATGTGCATCCATGTTGCACATGTGCGAGCTTAGAGCTCACACATCATTACATCAGAGACTGCTTCTTTGCATTGGCTTCTGTTTTGAGCTTTGTGTCTGTAAAAGACCTTGGCAAATGTAAAGTGAGAGGCTAAAACTATTTAGTAAAATTATTTGAAAAAAGAATAGGGAAACCCAATTTCAACTATTTATTTCTAACTGACTTTTAGCAAAGATTGGTGATTACAAATGGACTTATAAGCCTATAATTTACATGTTCTTATATTACATGCTTTATTTTAATGCAGTTCTAATAATTTTCCATACATAACCACAGGTTCACATCACCAACATAAATGCAGCTCTGAGTGAATGCTGCCAAAACAGACTGAATAATCACAGTTCATATTATCCCTAGGGGGCAGTTGGTTTTACAGCCAGCAGTCAGCAAACAAACAGACAACATAAAACACAATGCTTCTGTTTGTTAAGGTCACTTGAGGGTATACCTCTTGTGCACAGCTTGACAATGGTGAGCCACCATTGAGACTGCTTGAGCAAATTAGTCCAATTAGTCCTGAAGAAGTTATTAGTTATGACAGACTAAAACTCCTTAAATGAAACTAGGATTTGTCAGGCTGCACATACGTTGGGACACTGCTGCTGCATGTCTTCACAACTGCAACCACTGCATCAAAACACACATCTCTTACTTTGACTTTAACAGCATTGTTCTTTTAATTTGAGTTTGGGACAGAAAATAGTAATATTCACAAAAACAGCATGGAAGATCTCAATGGAAAGTCTGCTGTTCTGAATGTGTTGTGTTCACTTACTGTCAGCTGATAAAGCACCGCTCAATATTTTGAGTTATTTTCAATCACTGTGCATTTATGGCAAGCTAGAGATTAAACCATGTCGATGGCAACTAATGGGCATACAGCCATCAGAATACACATTTTTCTTTATATTTCTATGGATTTTTTTAAGCAAAACCTTCAGGCTTGACTGAAGATTTTTGGAATGTAAACAAATAAATAACAAATTGGAGTCGTTCTGGTTTGAACTGGTCATGTACATTTTCCAATTCATTCAGCTCATAACAGCTGTGTGTGATCCCTGAATGCAGCAGTATGCTGGACTTGTGCAGCAGGGATGAAAATCTGCCTCAACATTTCGACAAAGTCAATTTCAGAGCTCATTGATCCGGCTGAAGAAAATGTTGCCAAATGTGAGAGTGGGAGTAAAGGGCAGCTGTGTGGCGTAGTAACACTGGATGTGACTGAAACATCTCTGAGTGCTTCTGGATATTACTGTAACAGAGGTTTGGGGATTCGTGACCACTGTACCACGTCTTCAACACTGATCAGACCAGGGCTGACATTACCCCAGCGTTAGCCCACGCAGAAGAGGGGCACCAGGTGAAATCCCCTGCTGCAGAGGCTGTGAGGGGGGCTGTGGAAAGTCAGGATCCCGACATGCTTCACCTGCTGCTGCTGAGCACCGAGCTGACGTGAGCCACATGAAGATGGGTTCTGTCGATGAGGTAATGGGAGTCAGAGGCTTCCACTGCATCGCACCAGCTCCTCTCAGGGTCTCTCTGCTAATGTGGTTTTGATACTTCTGAATACAAGTGCACAGAGATGGAGGGCTGTGGGGACAGACTGGCTGCAGTGTATTATTAAATTCTCAGCGTTTTCCACAGACTAAAATGTTGACTGTCGGAGCCTAAGAGCTGTCTGTTCTCCAGATACTGCCTTTAGGCTAAAAACGTCTTAGAGCTGTCAGATGTTCTACAGCTTCCATGCTTCACAGTGGAAAACAATGAGCAGATATTAGAGCATTACTGGAAAGGCAAAATGACTGACAGCTTAGTGAATGAGACAAGTGTGTGTAGTAATGGACTGACCTGGAGGAGGGTTCATGCTCCCCGGTTTTCTTGGATTCTCACTTGGAAATTTCATCTTGCTCCTTTGTCGCTTTTGCCACGAAACAGCGATGGAAATTCTAGCGTCTTCGAGTGTCTTGGTTCGGCTTCAACCGAGAAAGAATGGAGAAAGGCAGCAGGTAAAAGCACATCATCCCCGTCCAGCAGCAGCAGCAGCCTCCTGCGGCGCGTGTCAGTGTTCCCCCCACACGACCACGCGCCAGTGAGCTCGAGCTAAACGCCGCGGCAGAGCGGGCTCTGGAGAAGGACCCTCGGCGTTCACATCCTGCTGCTCGTGTGTGCGCTGTGTTTACTTCGGAATGCGGCGGCACGAGCTCGCACGGGGATCCACCTCTCTCTCCGTCCGCAGAAGCACGCCGCTCGTGCGCTTTGGCGAGGTCCGTACGCCACAGCGCAGCGTCCTCACGTACTGCGGGCATCAACACGTCAGACCTGCAGAGTGTGAATGCAATGTGTGAGAGACCTCATGAACACAACACGTTCGCACAAGAAATGTTAGAACTACGTAAAGAAAAAGACAAAAAAGTCTTGATTTGCAACTAATTCAATAATCACAAAATAGAAATGTAAGCTACTAACCAACACTGAATCCATAAAATGTATAAAGTATGGCACATGGGTTCACTTAAAGGGCATATTCTGCTTTATTCTTATTGTTAAACCAAACTCAGTCACCTGTAGAACAGCAGCCTTTACAGCTTTAAAAACATTATGTGACTAAAAGAAAATGAGCAGTATATATTTTTACAGGCCTATTTCCTAAAAATTACTCAAATGTGTGAGAAGATATGAGGCAAACATTTTTAAATCAAATTATTGTTTTACTAACAATGGTACAGCTAAGTTATTCACAATTTAAAAACAATATTTTATATAATGGCCAAGTTGTTTTTGTTTACATTTTTTGTTTTGGTTTTAAAACTGCATTGCTGATCGTCCAATCAGAAAAGAGTAAAGACTAGCAACCCACAGACCATTGTTTTGATTTAACCCTGTAGAACCCAGACATAGAAATATTTGTTGGGAAAAATCATCCGTGCTAAATTTTTGTCAACGGGGATGGGTAAGAACAAAAATTTGTCAATATTTTTGGAAAGCAGCATTCATGAATTAGGGTGTGGTCAGATATCTTGAGTTAAACACCTGAATGTTGCAGAATTTTGTTTACTAGAATCCTACATATCTGCAGAGTTTAGTGACTATAGTCACTAGTGCCACCTGCTGTTGTAAATAGTTATTAGGTCTTGCACATGTGCACTGCTCGGTCGTCGGTCTGAGTCGCTCCGGTGTGTGGTCTGTAGCTACTTTTAGTGGAGAAAGGGAGACGTGGGGAGACATAGCAGTTGCCCTGCCTCTGCAGTTGCCCTGCCTCACGTTGGGTTGGTGTGTCCCAGGATTTACAGGACCTTTAATAATGGTGCCATAAAGAAACAGGTAAATATGGTAAATGGTCACATTTATATAGTGCTTTTCTACCTCTATGGGCATTCAAACACTTTTTGTCAAGGAACTATTCACAGACTCATACATCAATGTATGCAGACACTGGAGGCACGGGAAGTTAAGGACACAGTGACAGTATGCAATAGTGGAGTGAGAATCAAACTGCCAATGTTTGGGTTAGTGAGCAAGCGCCTCTACCAACTGAGCTACTGCTTCCCCCAGGTGTAGCATAAAAAAGATTACCTTGAGGGCCAGTGAGAAAAAAAAAAAAAAAAAAGGTCAAGCCAGTTGTTTCCTCCTCAAAAGCAGGCCTGGAGTAGTATTGTGTTTGAATAATCCTGTATGCTGAGGCGCTGTCCTCCTGAAGAGCTGAAAACACTCGGTCTCATGGCCATACATAGACACGTGAAACCACAAAGTGCTCCTGTGTGTTTCTAGCCCATACATCATCACCAAACTCATTCTGATTATGTCAGCACTTAAATTGCCAATACTACAAAGCAGTCAGCTCATTTATCTACAGTGGGGCAAAAAAGTATTTAGTCAGCCACCAATTGTGCAAGTTCTTCCACTTAAAAAGATGACAGAGGCCTGTAATTTTCATCATAGGTATACCTCAACTAAAAGAGACAAAATGAGAAAAAAAATCCAGAATATCACATTGTCTGATTTTTAAAGAATTTATTTGCAAATTATGGTGGAAAATAAGTATTTGGTCAATAACAAAAGTTCATCTCAATACCAGACATGTGAAGACATGTGACACCGCTTAAAAACTCCTAACTTGTTCTATTTGTATCAATAATTTATTAATAGATCATGCAAATCTAAATGTAGAGCCTTAGAAAGTAAGGATTTTTTTCTTTTTTTTCAGTCACTATTGTGACCAGTGGGGTAAAATGGGTTAAATGCCTCCACAGTATCTGTCCAGCCTGCTCCAGCCCTACACTCCTGCACACTCTCTCTGGTCGGCAGATCAGTCTCTGTTGGTCATTGCTAAGACAAAGAGGAAACTCAACGGGGACAGTGCATTTTCAGCTGTTGTTAATTCTGTTAAAAACAATTTCACTTAATTATTAGTAGCATAAACATAATTCTCTGTAATGTTTTAACTCAAATGCTATGTACACCACTTTGGTGAACTGTGTTGGTTTTAAACTGCCCTAAAAATGAAGTTGTTTGGATTGGATAACACCTCAGGAATTACAGAGCAAATATTATAACACATCAGCCTATCATAAGGCAGAAGTTTTATCACACCAGCCAATCACAGAGAAAAGGTCAGTACAAACCAGCGAATAACAAAACAGTGGCAATAACACACCAGCAAACCAAAGAGCAGAAGTTATAACACTCCAGCCAATCAAAGAGCAGAATCTATAACACTCCAGCCAATCAAAGAGCAGAATCTATAACACTCCAGCCAATCAAAGAGCAGAGGCTATCATACACCAGCTAATCAAAGAGCAGAATCTATAACACTCCAGCCAATCAAAGAGCAGAGGCTATCATACACCAGCTAATCAAAGAGCAGAAGCTATAACACACCAGCCAATCAATGAGCAAACACTATAACACACCAGTGAATCAAAGAAAAAAAGCTATAACACACCAGCCAATTAAAAAAACAGAAGCTATAAGACATCAGCCAATCAAAGAGCAGAAGCTATTACACACCAGCCAATCGAAGAGTTGAAGATATAACACTCCAGCCAATCAAAAAGTAGAAACTAAAACACACCAGCCAATCAAAGAGCAGAAGCTATAACATGTAAGCCAATCAAAGAGCGGAAGCTATTACACACCAGCCAATAAAAGGGCAGAAGGTATAGACCGTTCTCAGTCACGTGACTTGGTTTGTTGGTGCTGCCATTTTGGATAGCAAAAAGCCGGTGTAGCTGGCTAGCGATTAGCGAGCATGCATAGAAACTGAGTTACAGTTTATCAGCCTTCAACACATAATCCGCTTTGGAATACCACAACGTTTACAATTATTTAGTCAATCAATCGACAATGTCACTTTAAAGGGGCACATTTAAAAGCTTACAAGAGGCAGAGAGCTCCTTAGAGGCATAAAAATATTTTGTGGCAGGATGGGTGACAGACCTTTAGTATGGAAAGTGCCCTTAAACAACTGTTGTCCATGTGAGTAGGCAGATGAGAGACGCAGATTAGTGAAAAGGCAATATAAATACTTCAATAAACTAGGCTTTCCGCGGAGGTTTACAAGTCTAAAATTATAAATCAGAATTTAAGGCCTTAAAAATCACAAATTTGCTGAGATACGGAGTATTAAGACTTACATATGTGTAACCTCATTAAATCTGGTGGCGACCAGATTCAGAAAGAAACTCAGCGAAAACATAATTTGCACGGCTATTATTTTGTCAATACAGGCATGATATAGATCGTTAGAAAGCTTATGTTCTGTACAAAATGGGAATTAAGTTAACTTTATGCTTAAAATAGGGCATATGTGTAATTCATGACGATTCCTCAGTGCCCAAACCGAAAAAACAGACTTTTTACCTTTGAACACTGGTTCTGTCCAAAACCAGTCCAATCCAGGATAACGCTCAATCAGTTCGTATAAATCCACAAGTAAATATCGAGATATATTTCCATAAAAGTATTCCATGTTGTGAAAATAATCCTGTAATCGCCATATCCTCACGCAGAAAAGAACAAATACCAAGCTGTCCTGAACATTGTATTTTCTTTTTCTCACCAGTTTGCTAAATGTCCTTGAAAACGTGTTTACCCTGCTAATAAACCTGAGCAGACAGTAAGAACGAGGCTAACTGACTTCAGATTGGTACAGCAGGAACGATCTTTTATGTGACTTTTTTAAAGAATAAACTTTGTCAAACAGTGCAACATTAACTTTTTACTTCAAAAGACAGCTGGTAGATGCTATCACAGATATAGGACACATTAAACTATTTTTGATGAATAAAACAAATTTAATTTGTTAGGCTAACAGACTAGCAGGAAGGATTCAAATCGGGCCGTGACAACTGGCTTTTGCCATCCAACATGGCGGCTCCATGCATCACGGAAATCACGAGATCAGATGACGCTGGCTGAAAAAGGTCTATAACTCACCAGCCAATCAAAGAGCAGATACTATAACACACCAGACAATTAAAGAGCAGAGGCTATAACAAACCAGCCAATCAAAGAGCAGATACTATAACACACCAGACAATTAAAGAGCAGAGGCTATAACAAACCAGCCAATTAAAGAGCAGAAACTATAATACACCAGCCAATCAATGAGCAGAGGCTTTAACACACCAGCCAATCAAAAAGCAGAGGCTATAACAAACCAGCCAATCAAAGAGCAGAAGCTATAACACAGCAGCCAATCAAACAGCAAACGCCATAACACACCATCGAATCAAAGAACCGAAGCTATAACACACCAGCCAATGAACAAGCAGAAGCTATGAGACACCAGCCAATCAAAGAGCAGAGGCTATTATACACAAGCCAATCAAATATCAGAAGGTGTAACACTCCAGCCAATCAAAGAGCAGAAGCTATAACACTTCAGCCAATCAAAGAGCAGAGGCTATCATACACCAGCCAATCAAAAAGCGGAGGCTATGGCACATCACCTAATCAAAGAACACAAGCTATGACACACCAGCCAAACAAAAGCAGAAGCTATGACACTCTAGCCATTCAAAAAGTAGAAACTATAACACACCTGCTTATCAAAGAGCAGAAGCTATAACAAAGCAGCCAATCAAAGAGCAGAGGCTATAACAAAGCAGCCAATCAAAGAGCAGAGGCTATCATACACCAGCCAATCAATGAGCAAACACTATAACACACCAGTGAATCAAAAAAAGCTATAACACAACAGCCAATTAAAAAGCAGAAGCTATAAGACATCAGCCAATCAAAGAGCAGAGGCCATTACACACAAGCCAATCAAATACCAGAAGGTGTAACACTCCAGCCAATGAAAGAACAGAAGATATAACACTCCAGCCAATCAAATAGTAGAGGCTATCATACACCAGCCAATCAAAAAGCGGAGGCTATGGCACATCAGCTAATCAAAGAGCAGAAGCTATTACACACCAGCTAATCAAAAAGCAGAAGCTATAACACACCAGCCAATCAAAGAGCAGAAGCTAAAACACACCAGCCAATCGAAGAGTTGAAGATATAACACTCCAGCCAATCAAAAAGTAGAAACTAAAACACACCAGCCAATCAAAGAGCAGAAGCTATAACAAACCAGCAAATCAAAGGGCAGAAGTGCTAACACACCAGCTAATTAAAGAGCAGAAGCTGTAGCATACCAGCCAATCAAAGAGCAGAGACTATAACACTCCAGCCAATCAAAGAGCAAAGGCTTTAACATACCAGCCATTTAAACAGCAGAAGCTATAACACTCCAGCCAATCAAAAAGCAGAAGCTAAAACAAACCAGAAAATCAAAGAGCAGAAGCTATAACACACCAGCCAATGAACAAGCAGAAGCTATGAGACACCAGCCAATCAAAGAGAAGAGGCTATTACACACAAGCCAATCAAATATCAGAAGGTGTAACACTCCAGCCAATCAAAGAGCAGAAGCTATAACACTTCAGCCAATCAAAGAGCAGAGGCTATCATACACCAGCCAATCAGAAAGCAGAAGCTATGACACACCACCTAATTAAAGAGCAGAAGCTGTAGCATACCAGCTAATCAAAGAGAAGAAGCTATAACACGACAGCCAATTAAAGAGCAGAAGCTGTAACACACCATCCAATCAAAGTGCAGACGCTCTAACACACCATCCAATCAAAGAGCAGAGGCTACCATACACCAGCCAATCAGAAAGCAGAAGCTATGACACACCAGCCAATCAAAGAGCAGAGGCTATCCTACACCAGCCAAACAAAAAGCAAAAGCTATGACACACCAGCCAATCAAAGTGCAGAAACTATAACACAGAAGCCAATGAAAGAGCAGAGACTTTAACACTGCAGCCAATCAAAGAGAAGAAGCTGTAACACGACATCCAATTAAACAGCATAGGCTATAACACACAAGCCATTCAAAGACCAGAACCTATAACACACCAGCCAATCAAAGAGCGGAAGCTATTATACACCAGCCAATCAAAGAGCAGAGGCTATGACAAACCACCCAATCAAAGGGCAGAAGCACTAACACACCAACCAATCAAAGAGCAGAAGCTATAACCCCCCCCCCCCCCCCCCCAAAAAAAAAAAAAAAAAAAAGCAGAAGCTTTAAGACACCAGCCAATTAAAGGGCAGAAGCTTTGACACACCAGCCAATCAACGACCAGAAGGTATAAAACACCAGCCAATCAAAGAGTTAAAGATATAACACTCCAGCCAATCAAAAAGTAGAATCTATAACACACCAGCCAATCAAAGGGCAGAAGCTATAACACACCAGCCAACCAAAGAACAGAAGCTAACATACACCAGCCAATCACAAAGCGTAAGCTATGGCACATCAGGTAATCAAAGAACACAAGCTATAACACAGAAGCCAAACAAAAAGCAGAAGCTAAGACACACCAGCAAATCAAAGAGCAGAAACTATAACACACCAGCCAATCAAATTGTTGAAACTATAACACACCAGCCAATCAAAGAGCAGAAGCTATAACAAACCACCCAATCAAAGGGCAGAAGCTTTTTACACACCAGCCAATCAAAAAGCAGAAGCTATAACACACCATCCAATCAGAGAGCAGAGACTATAACACTCCAGCCAATCAAAGACCAAAGGCTGAAACACATCAGCCAATAAAAAAGCAGAGGCTATAACACACCAGCCAATCAAAGAGCAGAAGCCAAAACACCAGCCAATCAAAGAGCATAAGCTATATCACACCAGCCAATCAAAGAGCAGAAGCTATATCAAATCAGCCAATCAAAGAGCAGAAGCTATATCAAATCAGCCAATCAAAGAGCAGAAGCTATAACACAAGCCAATCAAAGAGCAGAAGCCAATCAACGGGCAGAAGCTTAAACGCACCAGCCAATCAAAGAGCAGGAGCTATAACAAACCAGCAAATCAAAGGGCAGAAGCATTAACACACCACCCAATCAAAGAGCAGAGACTATAACACACCAGCCAATCAATGAGCAAAGACTGTAACACACCAGACAATTAAAGAGCAGAAGCTATAACACTTTAGCCAATCAAACAGCAGAGGCTATGACACATCAGCTAATCAAAGAACACAAGCTATAACACACCAGCCAAACAAAAAGCAGAAGCTATAACAAACCAGCAAATCAAAGGGCAGAAGCGGTAACACACCAGCCAATCAAAGAGCAGAAGCTATAACACACCAGCCAATCAAAGAGCAAAGGCTGTAACACACCAGCCAATGAAAGAGCAGAGACTATAACACTCCAGCCAATCAAAGAAAAGAAGCTATAACACGACAACCAATTAAAGAGCAGGGGCTATAACACACCAGCCAATCAAAGAGCAGAAGCTATAACACTCCAGCCAATCAAAGAGCAGAAGCTAGAAAACACATCAATAGATCAAAGAGCAGACGTTATAACACACCAACCAATCAAAAAGCAGAAGCTATCACACTCCAGCCAATCAAAGAGTAGAGGCTATAACACACCAGCCAATCAAAGAGCAAAGGCTGTAACACACCAGCCAATGAAAGAGCAGAGACTATCACACTCCAGCCAATCAAAGAGTAGAGGCTATAACAAACCAGCAAATCAAGAAGCAGAAGTTATAACTCACCAGCCAATCAAAGAGAAGAAGCTATAACACGACAACCAATTAAAGAGCAGGGGCTATAACACACCAGCCAATCAAAGTGCAGAAGCTATAACACTCCAGCCAATCAAAGAGCAGAAGCTAGAAAACACATCAATAGATCAAAGAGCAGACGTTATAACACACCAACCAATCAAAAAGCAGAAGCTATCACACTCCAGCCAATCAAAGAGTAGAAGCTATAACAAACCAGCAAATCAAAGAGCAGAAGGTATAACACACCAGCCAATGAAAGATCGGAGGCTATAAGATTCTAGCAAATCAAAAACCACAACGTGTAACACACCAGCCAATCAAAGACCAAAGGCTGAAACACATCAGCCAATCAAAAAGCAGAGGTTTTAACACACTAGGCAATCAAAGAGCAAAGGCTGTAACACACCAGCCAATTAAAGAACAGAAGCTACAATATGCAAGCCAATCAAAGAGCAAAAGCTATAACAAGCCAGCCAATCAAAAAGCAGAAGCATGAGCACAGCAGCCAATCAAGGAGCAGAAGCTATAATACACCACCCAATCAAAGAGCAGAGACTAAAACACTCCAACCAATCAAAGAAAAGAACCTATAACACGACAACCAATTAAAGAGCAGGGGCTATAACACACCAGCTAATCAAAGTGCAGAAGCTATAACACTCCAGCCAATCAAAGTGCAGAAGCTATAACACTCCAGCCAATCAAAGTGCAGAAGCTATAACACTCCAGCCAATCAAAGTGCAGAAGCTATAACACTCCAGCCAATCAAAGAGCAGAAGCTAGAAAAAACATCAATAGATCAAAGAGCAGACGTTATAACACACCAACCAATCAAAAAGCAGAAGCTATCACACTCGAGCCATTCAAAGAGTAGAGGCTATAACAAACCAGCAAATCAAAGAGCAGAAGTTATAACTCACCAGCCAATGAAAGATCGGAGGCTATAAGATTCCAGCAAATCAAAAACCACAACGTGTAACACACCATGCAATCAAAGAGCAGAGGCTTATAACACAGCAGCCAATTAAAGAGCAGAGGCTATAAGACACCAGCCAATCAAAGACCAAAGGCTGAAACACATCAGCCAATCAAAAAGCAGAGGTTTTAACACACTAGGCAATCAAAGAGAAGAGGCCATAACACACCAGCCAATCAAAGAGCAGAAGCTATAACAAGTCAGCCAATCAAAGAGCAGAAGCATTAACACAGCAGCCAATCAAAGAGCAGAAGCTAGAAAACACATCAATAGATCAAAGAGCAGACATTATAACAAACCAGCAAATCAAAGAGCATAAGCTATAACACTTCAGCCAATCAAAGAGCATAAGCTATATCACATCAGCCAATCAAAGTGCAGATGCTAAAACACACCAGCCAATCAAAGAGCAGACATTATAACACACCAGCCAATGAAAGATCGGAGGCTGTAAGATTCCAGCAAATCAAAAACCACAACATGTAACACACCATCCAATCAAAGAGCAGAGGTTATAACACACCAGCCAAATGAAAAGCAGAAGCTTTAAGACGACAGCCAATTAAAGAGAAGAGGCTATACCACACAAGCTATTCAAAGACCAGAACTTATAACACACCAGCCAATCATTGTGCAGAAGCTATAACACACCAGCCAATAAAAGAGTTGTAGGTATAACACAACACCCAATCAAAGAACAGAAGCTATAACAAATAAGCCAATCAAAGGGCAGAGGCTTTAACACACCAGCCAATCAAAAACCAAAGGCTGAAACACATCAGCCATTCAAAAAGCAGAGGTTTTAACACACTAGCCAATCAAAGAGCAAATGCTGTAACACACCAGCCAATTAAGGAGCAGACACTATAACAAGCCAGCCAATCAAGGAGCAGAAGCTATAATACACCAGCCAATCAAAGAGCAGAGACTATAACACTCCAGCCAATCAAAGAGAAGAAGCTATAACATGACAACCAATTAAAGAGCAGGGGCTATAACACACCAGCCAATCAAAGAGCAGAAGCTAGAACAAATCAATAGATCAAAGAGCAGAGGCTATAACACACCAGCCAATTAAAGAACAGAAGCTATAACACACAAGCCAATCAAGGATCAGAAGCTATAACAAGCCAGCCAATCAAAGAGCAGAAGCTAAAACAAACCAGCAAATCAAAGGGCAGAATATATAAAAAATCAGCCAAACAAAGAGTAGAAGATATAACACACAATCCAATAAAGGATCGGAGGCTATAAGATTCCAGCCAATCACAAAGCACAAAGTGTAACACACAAGCCAATCAAAGAGAAGAAGCTATAACACGACGACAAATTAAAGAGCAGAAGCTATAACACACCAGCCTCTCAAAGGGCAGAAGCTATAAAAAATCAGCCAATCAAAGAGCAGAAGCTAGAACACACCAGCCAATCAAAGAGCAGAATCTATAACACTCCAGCAAATCAAAGAGCAGAAGCGTTAATACACCAGCCAATCAAAGAGCAGAAGCTATAACACGCAGGCCAATCAAGGAGCAGAAGCTATAATACACCACCCAATCAAAGAGCAGAGATGTTAATACTCCAGCCAATTAAAGAGCAGAAGCTATAACATGACAACCAATTAAAAAGCAGGGGCTATAACACACCAGCCAATCAAAGAGCAGAAGCTAGAAAAAATCAATAGATCAAAGTGCCAAAGCTATAACAAACCAGCAAATCAAGGGGCAGAAGCTGTAACACACCAGCCAATCAAAAAGCAGAAGCTATAACACACCAGCCAATCAAAGAGGAGAAACTTTAACACTCCAACCAATCAAAGTGCCAAAGCTATAACAAACCAGCCTCTCAAAGGGCAGAAGCTATAAAAAATCAGCCAATCAAAGAGCAGAAGATATAACACACAAGCCAATAAATGACCGGAGGCTATAAGATTCCAGCCAATCACAAAGGACAAAGTGTAACACACCAGCCATTCAAAGAGCAAAGGCTATAACAAACCAGCAAATCAAAGGGCAGAAGCATTAACACACCAGCCAATCAAGGAGCAGAAGCTATAATACACCACCCAATCAAAGAGCAGAGACTATAACACTCCAGCCAATCAAAGAGAAGAAGCTAGAACACACCAGCCAATTAAAGGGCAGAATCTATAAAAAATCTGCCAAACAAAGAGTAGAAGATATAACACACAATCCAATAAATGATCGGAGGCTATAAAATTCCAGCCAATCAAAAAGCACAACGTTATAACACACCAGCCAATCAAAGAGCAGAAGCTATAACACACCAGCCAATCAAAGAGCAGAAGCTAGAACACACCAGCCAATTAAAGGGCAGAATCTATAAAAAATCTGCCAAACAAAGAGTAGAAGATATAACACACAATCCAATAAATGATCGGAGGCTATAAAATTCCAGCCAATCAAAAAGCACAACGTTATAACACACGAGCCAATCAAAGAGCAGAAGCTATAACACACCAGCCAATCAAAGAGAAGAAGCTATAATACGACGACAAATTAAAGAGCAGGGGCTATAACACACCAGCCAATCAAAGAGCAGAAACTATATCAAATCAGCCAATCAAAGATCAGAGGCTATAAGATTCCATCCAATCAAAAAGAACAACATGTAACACACCAGCCAATCAAAGAGCAAAGGCTGTAACACACCGTCTAATCAAAAAGCAGAAGCTATAAAACACCAACCAATCAAAGAGCATAAGCTATATCACACCAGCCAATTAAAGATCAGAAGCTATAACACTTCAGCCAATCAAACAGCAGAAGCTATCTTACACCAGCCAAACAAAAAGCAGAAGCTATAAGAAACCAGCAAATCAAAGAGCAGGGACTATAACACTCCAACCAATCAAAGTGCAGAAGCTATAACACACCAGCCAATCAAAGAGCAGAAGCTAGAACACATCAATAGATCAAAGAGCAGAGGCTATAACACACCAGCCAATTAAAGAACAGAAGCTATAACAAGCCAGCCAATCAAAGAGCAGAAGCTATAACAAACCAGCCAATCAAGGGGCAGAAGCTGTAACACACCAGCCAATCAAAAAGCAGAAGCTATAACACACCAGCCAATCAAAGGGCAGAAGCTATAAAAAATCAGCCACTCAAAGAGCAGAAGATACAACACACAAGCCAATAAATGACCGGAGGCTATAAGATTCCAGCCAATCACAAAGGACAAAGTGTAATACACGAGCCAATCAAAGAGCAGAGGCTATAACAAACCAGCAAATCAAAGGGCAGAAGCATTAACACACCAGCCAATCAAAGAGCAGAGACGTTAATACTCCAGCCAATCAAAGAGAAGAAGCTATAACATGACAACCAATTAAAAAGCAGGGGCTATAACACACCAGCCAATCAAAGTGCAGAAGCTATAACACTCCAGCCAATCAAAGAGCAGAAGCTAGAAAACACATCAATAGATCAAAGAGCAAAGGCTATAACACACCAACCAATTAAAGAACAGAAGCTATAACAAACCAGCCTCTCAAAGGGAAGAAGCTATAAAAAATCAGCCAATCAAAGAGCAGAAGATATAACACACAAGCCAATAAATGACCGGAGGCTATAAGATTCCAGCCAATCACAAAGCACAAAGTGTAACACACCAGCCAATCAAAGAGCAGAAGCTAAAACAAACAAGCCAATCAAAGAGCAGAAGCTAAAACAAACCAGCCAATCAAAGAGCAGAAGATATAACACACAAGCCAATTAAAGAACAGAAGCTATAACAAACCAGCCAATCAAAGAGTAGAAGCTATAACAAACCAGCCAATCAAAGGGCAGAAGCTATAAAAAATCAGCCAATCAAAGAGCAGAAGATATAACACACAAGCCAATAAATGATCGGAGGCTATAAGATTCCAGCCAATCACAAAGGACAAAGTGTAATACACGAGCCAATCAAAGAGCAGAGGCTATAACAAACCAGCAAATCAAAGGGCAGAAGCATTAACACACCAGCCAATCAAGGAGCAGAAGCTATAATACACCACCCAATCAAAGAGCAGAGACTATAACACTCCAGCCAATCAAAGAGAAGAAGCTATAACATGACAACCAATTAAAAAGCAGGGGCTATAACACACCAGCCAATCAAAGAGCAGAAGCTAGAACAAATCAATAGATCAAAGAGCAGAGGCTATAACACACCAGCCAATTAAAGAACAGAAGCTATAACACACAAGCCAATCAAGGATCAGAAGCTATAACAAACCAGCCAATCAAAGGCCAGAAGCTTAAACACACAAGCCAATCAAAGAGCAGAGGCTATAACACACCCTCCAATTTAAGAACAGAGGCTATAAATCTTCAGCCAATCAAAAAGCAGAAGCTATAACAAACCAGCAAACCAAAGGGCAGAAGCGTTAACACACCAGCCAATCAAAGAGCAGAAAATAAAGCACTCCAGCCAATCAAAGAGAAGAAGCTATAACACGACAACCAATTAAAGAGCAGAAGCTATAACACACCAGCCTCTCAAAGAGCAGAAGCTATATCAAATCAGCCAATCAAAGATCAGAGGCTATAAGATTCCAGCCAATCAAAAAGAACAATGTGTAACACAACAGCCAATCAAAAAGCAGAAGCTAGAACACAAAGAGCAGAGGCTATAACACACCAGCCAATTAAAGAACAGAAGCTATAACAAGCCAGCCAATCAAAGAGCAGAAGCTAAAACAAACCAGCCAATCAAAGATCAGAGGCTATAAGATTCCAGCCAATCAAAAAGAACAATGTGTAACACAACAGCCAATCAAAAAGCAGAAGCTAGAACACACCAGCCAATCAAAGAGCAGAATCTATAACACTCCAGCCAATCAAAGAGCAGAAGCTATAACACGCAGGCCAATCAAGGAGCAGAAGCTATAATACACCACCCAATCAAAGAGCAGAGACGATAACACTCCAGCCAATCAAAGCGAAGAAGCTATAACATGACAACCAATTAAAAAGCAGGGGCTATAACACACCAGCCAATCAAAGAGCAGAATCTATAACACTCCAGCCAATCAAAGAGCAGAAGCTATAACACGCAGGCCAATCAAGGAGCAGAAGCTATAATACACCACCCAATCAAAGAGCAGAGACGATAACACTCCAGCCAATCAAAGCGAAGAAGCTATAACATGACAACCAATTAAAAAGCAGGGGCTATAACACACCAGCCAATCAAAGAGCAGAAGCTAGAACAAATCAATAGATCAAAGAGCAGAGGCTATAACACACCAGCCAATTAAAGAACAGAAGCTATAACAAGCCAGCCAATCAAAGAGCAGAAGCTAAAACACTCCAACCAATCAAAGTGCCGAAGCTATAACACACCAGCCTCTCAAAGGGCAGAAGCTATAAAAAATCAGCCAATCAAAGAGCAGAAGCTAGAACACATCAGCCAATCAAAGAGCAGAATCTATAACACTCCAGCAAATCAAAGAGCAGAAGCGTTAATACACCAGCCAATCAAAGAGCAGAAGCTATAACACGCAGGCCAATCAAGGAGCAGAAGCTATAATACACCACCCAATCATAGAGCAGAGACGATAACACTCCAGCCAATCAAAGCGAAGAAGCTATAACATGACAACCAATTAAAAAGCAGGGGCTATAACACACCAGCCAATCAAAGAGCAGATGCTAGAACAAATCAATAGATCAAAGAGCAGAGGCTATAACACACCAGCCAATTAAAGAACAGAAGCTATAACAAGACAGCCAATCAAAGAGCAGAAGCTATAACAAGCCAGCCAATCAAAGAGTAGAAACTATATCAAATCAGCCAATCAAAGATCAGAGGCTATAAGATTCCATCCAATCAAAAAGAACAACATGTAACACACCAGCCAATCAAAGAGCAGAGGCTATAACACTCTAGCTAATTAAAGAGCAGAGGATATAACACACCAGCCAATCAAAGTGCAAAGGCTGTAACACACCGTCTAATCAAAAAGCAGAAGCTATAAAAAACCAACCAATCAAAGAGCATAAGCTATATCACACCAGCCAATTAAAGAGCAGAAGCTATAACACTTCAGCCAATCAAACAGCAGAAGCTATCTTACACCAGCCAAACAAAAAGCAGAAGCTATAAGAAACCAGTAAATCAAAGAGCAGAGACTATAACACTCCAACCAATCAAAGTGCAGAAGCTATAACACACCAGCCAATCAAAGAGCAGAAGCTAGAACACATCAATAGATCAAAGAGCAGAGGCTATAACACACCAGCCAATTAAAGAACAGAAGCTATAACAAGCCAGCCAATCAAAGAGCAGAAGCTATAACAAACCAGCCAATCAAGGGGCAGAAGCTGTAACACACCAGCCAATCAAAAAGCAGAAGCTATAACACACCAGCAAATCAAAGGGCAGAAGCTATAAAAAATCAGCCACTCAAAGAGCAGAAGATACAACACACAAGCCAATAAATGACCGGAGGCTATAAGATTCCAGCCAATCACAAAGGACAAAGTGTAACACACCAGCCAATCAAGGAGCAGAAGCTATAATACACCACCCAATCAAAGAGCAGAGACGTTAATACTCCAGCAAATCAAAGAGAAGAAGCTATAACATGACAACCAATTAAAAAGCAGGGGCTATAACACACCAGCCAATGAAAGTGCAGAAGCTATAACATTCCAGCCAATCAAAGAGCAGAAGCTAGAAAACACATCAATAGATCAAAAAGCAAAGGCTATAACACACCAACCAATTAAAGAACAGAAGCTATAACAAACCAGCCTCTCAAAGGGCAGAAGCTATAAAAAATCAGCCAATCAAAGAGCAGAAGATATAACACACAAGCCAATAAATGACCGGAGGCTATAAGATTCCAGCCAATCACAAAGGACAAAGTGTAACACACCAGCCAATCAAAGAGCAGAAGCTAAAACAAACCAGCCAATCAAAGAGCAGAAGCTAAAACAAACCAGCCAATCAAAGAGCAGAAGATATAACACACAAGCCAATAAATGATCGGAGGCTATAAGATTCCAGCCAATCACAAAGGACAAAGTGTAATACACGAGCCAATCAAAGAGCAGAGGCTATAACAAACCAGCAAATCAAAGGGCAGAAGCATTAACACACCAGCCAATCAAGGAGCAGAAGCTATAATACACCACCCAATCAAAGAGCAGAGACTATAACACTCCAGCCAATCAAAGAGAAGAAGCTATAACATGACAACCAATTAAAAAGCAGGGGCTATAACACACCAGCCAATCAAAGAGCAGAAGCTAGAACAAATCAATAGATCAAAGAGCAGAGGCTATAACACACCAGCCAATTAAAGAACAGAAGCTATAACACACAAGCCAATCAAGGATCAGAAGCTATAACAAACCAGCCAATCAAAGGCCAGAAGCTTAAACACACAAGCCAATCAAAGAGCAGAGGCTATAACACACTATCCAATTTAAGAACAGAGGCTATAAATCTTCAGCCAATCAAAAAGCAGAAGCTATAAAATACCAACCAATCAAAGAGCATAAGCTATGACATCAGCCAATCAAAGGGCAGAAGCTTAAACACACCAGCCAATCAAATAGCAGAAGCTATAACAAACCAGCAAACCAAAGGGCAGAAGCGTTAACACACCAGCCAATCAAAGAGGAGAAAATAAAGCACTCCAGCCAATCAAAGAGAAGAAGCTATAACACGACAACCAATTAAAGAGCAGAAGCTATAACACACCAGCCTCTCAAAGAGCAGAAGCTATATCAAATCAGCCAATCAAAGATCAGAGGCTATAAGATTCCAGCCAATCAAAAAGAACAATGTGTAACACAACAGCCAATCAAAAAGCAGAAGCTAGAACACACCAGCCAATCAAAGAGCAGAATCTATAACACTCCAGCAAATCAAAGAGCAGAAGCGTTAATACACCAGCCAATCAAAGAGCAGAAGCTATAACACGCAGGCCAATCAAGGAGCAGAAGCTATAATACACCACCCAATCAAAGAGCAGAGACGATAACACTCCAGCCAATCAAAGCGAAGAAGCTATAACATGACAACCAATTAAAAAGCAGGGGCTATAACACACCAGCCAATCAAAGAGCAGAAGCTAGAACAAATCAATAGATCAAAGAGCAGAGGCTATAACACACCAGCCAATTAAAGAACAGAAGCTATAACAAGCCAGCCAATCAAAGAGCAGAAACTATATCAAATCAGCCAATCAAAGATCAGAGGCTATAAGATTCCATCCAATCAAAAAGAACAACATGTAACACACCAGCCAATCAAAGAGCAGAGGCTATAACACTCCAGCTAATTAAAGAGCAGAGGATATAACACACCAGCCAATCAAAGAGCAGAAGCTAGAACACATCAATAGATCAAAGAGCAGAGGCTATAACACACCAGCCAATTAAAGAACAGAAGCTATTACAAGCCAGCCAATCAAAGAGCAGAAGCTATAACAAACCAGCCAATCAAAAAGCAGAAGTTATAACACACCAGCCAATCAAAGGGCAGAAGCTATAAAAAATCAGCCACTCAAAGAGCAGAAGATACAACACACAAGCCAATAAATGATCGGAGGCTATAAGATTCCAGCCAATCACAAAGCACAAAGTGTAACACACCAGCCATTCAAGAGCAGAGGCTATAACAAACCAGCAAATCAAAGGGCAGAAGCATTAACACACCAGCCAATCAAGCAGCAGAAGCTATAATACACCACCCAATCAAAGAGCAGAGACGTTAATACTCCAGCCAATCAAAGAGAAGAAGCTATAACATGACAACCAATTAAAAAGCAGGGGCTATAACACACCAGCCAATCAAAGAGCAGAAGCTAGAAAACACATCAATAGATCAAAGAGCAAAGGCTATAACACACCAACCAATTAAAGAACAGAAGCTATAACAAACCAGCCTCTCAAAGAGCAGAAGATATAACACACAAGCCAATAAATGATCGGAGGCTATAAGATTCCAGCCAATCACAAAGCACAAAGTGTAACACACGAGCCAATCAAAGAGCAGAGACTATAACACTCCAACCAATCAAAGTGCAGAAGCTATAACACACCAGCCAATTAAAGAACAGAAGCTATAACAAACCAGCCAATCAAAGAGTAGAAGCTATACCAAACCAGCCAATCAAAGGGCAGAAGCTATAACACACCAGCCAATTAAAGAACAAAAGCTATAACAAACCAGCCAATCAAAGAGCAGAAGCTAGAACAAATCAATAGATCAAAGAGCAGAGGCTATAACACACCAGCCAATTAAAGAACAGAAGCTATAACAAGCCAGCCAATCAAAGAGCAGAAACTATATCAAATCAGCCAATCAAAGATCAGAGGCTATAAGATTCCATCCAATCAAAAAGAACAACATGTAACACACCAGCCAATCAAAGAGCAGAGGCTATAACACTCCAGCTAATTAAAGAGCAGAGGATATAACACACCAACCAATCAAAGAGCATAAGCTATATCACACCAGCCAATTAAAGATCAGAAGCTATAACACTTCAGCCAATCAAACAGCAGAAGCTATCTTACACCAGCCAAACAAAAAGCAGAAGCTATAAGAAACCAGTAAATCAAAGAGCAGAGACTATAACACTCCAACCAATCAAAGTGCAGAAGCTATAACACACCAGCCAATCAAAGAGCAGAAGCTAGAACACATCAATAGATCAAAGAGCAGAGGCTATAACACACCAGCCAATTAAAGAACAGAAGCTATAACAAACCAGCCTCTCAAAGGGCAGAAGCTATAAAAAATCAGCCAATCAAAGAGCAGAAGATATAACACACAAGCCAATAAATGATCGGAGGCTATAAGATTCCAGCCAATCACAAAGCACAAAGTGTAACACACGAGCCAATCAAAGAGCAGAGACTATAACACTCCAACCAATCAAAGTGCAGAAGCTATAACACACCAGCCAATTAAAGAACAGAAGCTATAACAAACCAGCCAATCAAAGAGTAGAAGCTATAACAAACCAGCCAATCAAAGGGCAGAAGCTATAACACACCAGCCAATTAAAGAACAGAAGCTATAACAAACCAGCCAATCAAAGATCAGAGGCTATAAGATTCCATCCAATCAAAAAGAACAACATGTAACACACCAGCCAATCAAAGAGCAGAGGCTATAACACTCCAGCTAATTAAAGAGCAGAGGATATAACACACCAGCCAATCAAAGAGCAAAGGCTGTAACACACCGTCTAATCAAAAAGCAGAAGCTATAAAACACCAACCAATCAAAGAGCATAAGCTATATCACACCAGCCAATTAAAGATCAGAAGCTATAACACTTCAGCCAATCAAACAGCAGAAGCTATCTTACACCAGCCAAACAAAAAGCAGAAGCTATAAGAAACCAGTAAATCAAAGAGCAGGGACTATAACACTCCAACCAATCAAAGTGCAGAAGCTATAACACACCAGCCAATCAAAGAGCAGAAGCTAGAACACATCAATAGATCAAAGAGCAGAGGCTATAACACACCAGCCAATTAAAGAACAGAAGCTATAACAAGCCAGCCAATCAAAGAGCAGAAGCTATAACAAACCAGCCAATCAAGGGGCAGAAGCTGTAACACACCAGCCAATCAAAAAGCAGAAGCTATAACACACCAGCCAATCAAAGGGCAGAAGCTATAAAAAATCAGCCACTCAAAGAGCAGAAGATACAACACACAAGCCAATAAATGACCGGAGGCTATAAGATTCCAGCCAATCACAAAGCACAAAGTGTAACACACCAGCCATTCAAGAGCAGAGGCTATAACAAACCAGCAAATCAAAGGGCAGAAGCATTAACACACCAGCCAATCAAGCAGCAGAAGCTATAATACACCACCCAATCAAAGAGCAGAGACGTTAATACTCCAGCCAATCAAAGAGAAGAAGCTATAACATGACAACCAATTAAAAAGCAGGGGCTATAACACACCAGCCAATGAAAGTGCAGAAGCTATAACATTCCAGCCAATCAAAGAGCAGAAGCTAGAAAACACATCAATAGATCAAAGAGCAAAGGCTATAACACACCAACCAATTAAAGAACAGAAGCTATAACAAACCAGCCTCTCAAAGGGCAGAAGCTATAAAAAATCAGCCAATCAAAGAGCAGAAGATATAACACACAAGCCAATAAATGATCGGAGGCTATAAGATTCCAGCCAATCACAAAGCACAAAGTGTAACACACGAGCCAATCAAAGAGCAGAAGCTAAAACAAACCAGCAAATCAAAGGGCAGAAGCATTAACACACCAGCCAATCAAGGAGCAGAAGCTATAATACACCACCCAATCAAAGAGCAGAGACGTTAATACTCCAGTCAATCAAAAAAAAAAAGCTATAACATGACAACCAATTAAAAAGCAGGGGCTATAACACACCAGCCAATGAAAGTGCAGAAGCTATAACATTCCAGCCAATCAAAGAGCAGAAGCTAGAAAACACATCAATAGATCAAAGAGCAAAGGCTATAACACACCAACCAATTAAAGAACAGAAGCTATAACAAACCAGCCTCTCAAAGGGCAGAAGCTATAACAAACCAGCCAATCAAGGGGCAGAAGCTGTAACACACCAGCCAATCAAAAAGCAGAAGCTATAACACACCAGCCAATCAAAGGGCAGAAGCTATAAAAAATCAGCCAATCAAAGAGCAGAAGATATAACACACAAGCCAATAAATGACCGGAGGCTATAAGATTCCAGCCAATCACAAAGGACAAAGTGTAACACACCAGCCATTCAAAGAGCAAAGGCTATAACACACCAGCCAATCAAAGAGCAGAAGCTAAAACAAACCAGCCAATCAAAGAGCAGAAGATATAACACACAAGCCAATAAATGATCGGAGGCTATAAGATTCCAGCCAATCACAAAGGACAAAGTGTAACACACAAGCCAATCAAAGAGGAGAAACTTTAACACTCCAACCAATCAAAGTGCCAAAGCTATAACAAACCAGGCTCTCAAAGGGCAGAAGCTATAAAAAATCAGCCAATCAAAGAGCAGAAGATATAACCCCCAAGCCAATAAATGATCGGAGGCTATAAGATTCCAGCCAATCACAAAGCACAAAGTGTAACACACGAGCCAATCAAAGAGCAGAGACTATAACACTCCAACCAATCAAAGTGCAGAAGCTATAACACACCAGCCAATTAAAGAACAGAAGCTATAACAAACCAGCCAATCAAAGAGTAGAAGCTATAACAAACCAGCAAATCAAGGGGCAGAAGCTGTAACACACCAGCCAATCAAAAAGCAGAAGCTATAACACACCAGCCAATCAAAGAAGAGAAACTTTAACACTCCAACCAATCAAAGTGCCAAAGCTATAACAAACCAGCCTCTCAAAGGGCAGAAGCTATAAAAAATCAGCCAATCAAAGAGCAGAAGATATAACACACAAGCCAATAAATGACCGGAGGCTATAAGATTCCAGCCAATCACAAAGGACAAAGTGTAACACACCAGCCATTCAAAGAGCAAAGGCTATAACAAACCAGCAAATCAAAGGGCAGAAGCATTAACACACCAGCCAATCAAGGAGCAGAAGCTATAATACACCACCCAATCAAAGAGCAGAGACTATAACACTCCAGCCAATCAAAGAGAAGAAGCTAGAACACACCAGCCAATTAAAGGGCAGAATCTATAAAAAATCTGCCAAACAAAGAGTAGAAGATATAACACACAATCCAATAAATGATCGGAGGCTATAAAATTCCAGCCAATCAAAAAGCACAACGTTATAACACACCAGCCAATCAAAGAGCAGAAGCTATAACACACCAGCCAATCAAAGAGCAGAAGCTAGAACACACCAGCCAATTAAAGGGCAGAATCTATAAAAAATCTGCCAAACAAAGAGTAGAAGATATAACACACAATCCAATAAATGATCGGAGGCTATAAAATTCCAGCCAATCAAAAAGCACAACGTTATAACACACCAGCCAATCAAAGAGCAGAAGCTATAACACACCAGCCAATCAAAGAGAAGAAGCTATAATACGACGACAAATTAAAGAGCAGGGGCTATAACACACCAGCCAATCAAAGAGCAGAAACTATATCAAATCAGCCAATCAAAGATCAGAGGCTATAAGATTCCATCCAATCAAAAAGAACAACATGTAACACACCAGCCAATCAAAGAGCAGAGGCTATAACACTCCAGCTAATTAAAGAGCAGAGGATATAACACACCAGCCAATCAAAGAGCAAAGGCTGTAACACACCGTCTAATCAAAAAGCAGAAGCTATAAAACACCAACCAATCAAAGAGCATAAGCTATATCACACCAGCCAATTAAAGAGCAGAAGCTATAACACTTCAGCCAATCAAACAGCAGAAGCTATCTTACACCAGCCAAACAAAAAGCAGAAGCTATAAGAAACCAGCAAATCAAAGAGCAGGGACTATAACACTCCAACCAATCAAAGTGCAGAAGCTATAACACACCAGCCAATCAAAGAGCAGAAGCTAGAACACATCAATAGATCAAAGAGCAGAGGCTATAACACACCAGCCAATTAAAGAACAGAAGCTATAACAAGCCAGCCAATCAAAGAGCAGAAGCTATAACAAACCAGCCAATCAAGGGGCAGAAGCTGTAACACACCAGCCAATCAAAAAGCAGAAGCTATAACACACCAGCCAATCAAAGGGCAGAAGCTATAAAAAATCAGCCACTCAAAGAGCAGAAGATACAACACACAAGCCAATAAATGACCGGAGGCTATAAGATTCCAGCCAATCACAAAGGACAAAGTGTAATACACGAGCCAATCAAAGAGCAGAGGCTATAACAAACCAGCAAATCAAAGGGCAGAAGCATTAACACACCAGCCAATCAAAGAGCAGAGACGTTAATACTCCAGCCAATCAAAGAGAAGAAGCTATAACATGACAACCAATTAAAAAGCAGGGGCTATAACACACCAGCCAATCAAAGTCCAGAAGCTATAACACTCCAGCCAATCAAAGAGCAGAAGCTAGAAAACACATCAATAGATCAAAGAGCAAAGGCTATAACACACCAACCAATTAAAGAACAGAAGCTATAACAAACCAGCCTCTCAAAGGGAAGAAGCTATAAAAAATCAGCCAATCAAAGAGCAGAAGATATAACACACAAGCCAATAAATGACCGGAGGCTATAAGATTCCAGCCAATCACAAAGCACAAAGTGTAACACACCAGCCAATCAAAGAGCAGAAGCTAAAACAAACAAGCCAATCAAAGAGCAGAAGCTAAAACAAACCAGCCAATCAAAGAGCAGAAGATATAACACACAAGCCAATTAAAGAACAGAAGCTATAACAAACCAGCCAATCAAAGAGTAGAAGCTATAACAAACCAGCCAATCAAAGGGCAGAAGCTATAAAAAATCAGCCAATCAAAGAGCAGAAGATATAACACACAAGCCAATAAATGATCGGAGGCTATAAGATTCCAGCCAATCACAAAGGACAAAGTGTGATACACAAGCCAATCAAAGAGCAGAGGCTATAACAAACCAGCAAATCAAAGGGCAGAAGCATTAACACACCAGCCAATCAAGGAGCAGAAGCTATAATACACCACCCAATCAAAGAGCAGAGACTATAACACTCCAGCCAATCAAAGAGAAGAAGCTATAACATGACAACCAATTAAAAAGCAGGGGCTATAACACACCAGCCAATCAAAGAGCAGAAGCTAGAACAAATCAATAGATCAAAGAGCAGAGGCTATAACACACCAGCCAATTAAAGAACAGAAGCTATAACACACAAGCCAATCAAGGATCAGAAGCTATAACAAACCAGCCAATCAAAGGCCAGAAGCTTAAACACACAAGCCAATCAAAGAGCAGAGGCTATAACACACCCTCCAATTTAAGAACAGAGGCTATAAATCTTCAGCCAATCAAAAAGCAGAAGCTATAACAAACCAGCAAACCAAAGGGCAGAAGCGTTAACACACCAGCCAATCAAAGAGCAGAAAATAAAGCACTCCAGCCAATCAAAGAGAAGAAGCTATAACACGACAACCAATTAAAGAGCAGAAGCTATAACACACCAGCCTCTCAAAGAGCAGAAGCTATATCAAATCAGCCAATCAAAGATCAGAGGCTATAAGATTCCAGCCAATCAAAAAGAACAATGTGTAACACAACAGCCAATCAAAAAGCAGAAGCTAGAACACAAAGAGCAGAGGCTATAACACACCAGCCAATTAAAGAACAGAAGCTATAACAAGCCAGCCAATCAAAGAGCAGAAGCTAAAACAAACCAGCCAATCAAAGATCAGAGGCTATAAGATTCCAGCCAATCAAAAAGAACAATGTGTAACACAACAGCCAATCAAAAAGCAGAAGCTAGAACACACCAGCCAATCAAAGAGCAGAATCTATAACACTTCAGCAAATCTAAGAGCAGAAGCGTTAATACACCAGCCAATCAAAGAGCAGAAGCTATAACACACAGGCCAATCAAGGAGCAGAAGCTATAATACACCACCCAATCAAAGAGCAGAGACGATAACACTCCAGCCAATCAAAGCGAAGAAGCTATAACATGACAACCAATTAAAAAGCAGGGGCTATAACACACCAGCCAATCAAAGAGCAGAAGCTAGAACAAATCAATAGATCACAGAGCAGAGGCTATAACACACCAGCCAATTAAAGAACAGAAGCTATAACAAGCCAGCCAATCAAAGAGCAGAAGCTAAAACACTCCAACCAATCAAAGTGCCGAACCTATAACACACCAGCCTCTCAAAGGGCAGAAGCTATAAAAAATCAGCCAATCAAAGAGCAGAAGCTAGAACACATCAGCCAATCAAAGAGCAGAATCTATAACACTCCAGCAAATCAAAGAGCAGAAGCGTTAATACACCAGCCAATCAAAGAGCAGAAGCTATAACACGCAGGCCAATCAAGGAGCAGAAGCTATAATACACCACCCAATCATAGAGCAGAGACGATAACACTCCAGCCAATCAAAGCGAAGAAGCTATAACATGACAACCAATTAAAAAGCAGGGGCTATAACACACCAGCCAATCAAAGGGCAGATGCTAGAACAAATCAATAGATCAAAGAGCAGAGGCTATAACACACCAGCCAATTAAAGAACAGAAGCTATAACAAGCCAGCCAATCAAAGAGCAGAAGCTATAACAAGCCAGCCAATCAAAGAGTAGAAACTATATCAAATCAGCCAATCAAAGATCAGAGGCTATAAGATTCCATCCAATCAAAAAGAACAACATGTAACACACCAGCCAATCAAAGAGCAGAGGCTATAACACTCTAGCTAATTAAAGAGCAGAGGATATAACACACCAGCCAATCAAAGTGCAAAGGCTGTAACACACCGTCTAATCAAAAAGCAGAAGCTATAAAAAACCAACCAATCAAAGAGCATAAGCTATATCACACCAGCCAATTAAAGAGCAGAAGCTATAACACTTCAGCCAATCAAACAGCAGAAGCTATCTTACACCAGCCAAACAAAAAGCAGAAGCTATAAGAAACCAGTAAATCAAAGAGCAGAGACTATAACACTCCAACCAATCAAAGTGCAGAAGCTATAACACACCAGCCAATCAAAGAGCAGAAGCTAGAACACATCAATAGATCAAAGAGCAGAGGCTATAACACACCAGCCAATTAAAGAACAGAAGCTATAACAAGCCAGCCAATCAAAGAGCAGAAGCTATAACAAACCAGCCAATCAAGGGGCAGAAGCTGTAACACACCAGCCAATCAAAAAGCAGAAGCTATAACACACCAGCAAATCAAAGGGCAGAAGCTATAAAAAATCAGCCACTCAAAGAGCAGAAGATACAACACACAAGCCAATAAATGACCGGAGGCTATAAGATTCCAGCCAATCACAAAGGACAAAGTGTAACACACCAGCCAATCAAGGAGCAGAAGCTATAATACACCACCCAATCAAAGAGCAGAGACGTTAATACTCCAGCCAATCAAAGAGAAGAAGCTATAACATGACAACCAATTAAAAAGCAGGGGCTATAACACACCAGCCAATGAAAGTGCAGAAGCTATAACATTCCAGCCAATCAAAGAGCAGAAGCTAGAAAACACATCAATAGATCAAAAAGCAAAGGCTATAACACACCAACCAATTAAAGAACAGAAGCTATGACAAACCAGCCTCTCAAAGGGCAGAAGCTATAAAAAATCAGCCAATCAAAGAGCAGAAGATATAACACACAAGCCAATAAATGACCGGAGGCTATAAGATTCCAGCCAATCACAAAGGACAAAGTGTAATACACGAGCCAATCAAAGAGCAGAAGCTAAAACAAACCAGCCAATCAAAGAGCAGAAGCTATAACAAACCAGCCAATCAAAGAGCAGAAGCTAGAACAAATCAATAGATCAAAGAGCAGAGGCTATAACACACCAGCCAATTAAAGAACAGAAGCTATAACAAGCCAGCCAATCAAAGAGCAGAAACTATATCAAATCAGCCAATCAAAGATCAGAGGCTATAAGATTCCATCCAATCAAAAAGAACAACATGTAACACACCAGCCAATCAAAGAGCAGAGGCTATAACACTCCAGCTAATTAAAGATCAGAAGCTATAACACTTCAGCCAATCAAACAGCAGAAGCTATCTTACACCAGCCAAACAAAAAGCAGAAGCTATAAGAAACCCGTAAATCAAAGAGCAGAGACTATAACACTCCAACCAATCAAAGTGCAGAAGCTATAACACACCAGCCAATCAAAGAGCAGAAGCTAGAACACATCAATAGATCAAAGAGCAGAGGCTATAACACACCAGCCAATTAAAGAACAGAAGCTATAACAAGCCAGCCAATCAAAGAGCAGAAGCTATAACAAACCAGCCAATCAAGGGGCAGAAGCTGTAACACACCAGCCAATCAAAAAGAAGAAGCTATAACGCACCAGCCAATCAAAGGGCAGAAGCTATAAAAAATCAGCCACTCAAAGAGCAGAAGATACAACACACAAGCCAATAAATGACCGGAGGCTATAAGATTCCAGCCAATCACAAAGCACAAAGTGTAACACACCAGCCATTCAAGAGCAGAGGCTATAACAAACCAGCAAATCAAAGGGCAGAAGCATTAACACACCAGCCAATCAAGCAGCAGAAGCTATAATACACCACCCAATCAAAGAGCAGAGACGTTAATACTCCAGCCAATCAAAGAGAAGAAGCTATAACATGACAACCAATTAAAAAGCAGGGGCTATAACACACCAGCCAATGAAAGTGCAGAAGCTATAACATTCCAGCCAATCAAAGAGCAGAAGCTAGAAAACACATCAATAGATCAAAGAGCAAAGGCTATAACACACCAACCAATTAAAGAACAGAAGCTATAACAAACCAGCCTCTCAAAGGGCAGAAGCTATAAAAAATCAGCCAATCAAAGAGCAGAAGATATAACACACAAGCCAATAAATGATCGGAGGCTATAAGATTCCAGCCAATCACAAAGCACAAAGTGTAACACACGAGCCAATCAAAGAGCAGAGACTATAACACTCCAACCAATCAAAGTGCAGAAGCTATAACACACCAGCCAATTAAAGAACAGAAGCTATAACAAACCAGCCAATCAAAGAGTAGAAGCTATAACAAACCAGCCAATCAAAGGGCAGAAGCTATAACACACCAGCCAATTAAAGAACAGAAGCTATAACAAACCAGCCAATCAAAGAGTAGAAACTATATCAAATCAGCCAATCAAAGATCAGAGGCTATAAGATTCCATCCAATCAAAAAGAACAACATGTAACACACCAGCCAATCAAAGAGCAGAGGCTATAACACTCCAGCTAATTAAAGAGCAGAGGATATAACACACCAGCCAATCAAAGAGCAAAGGCTGTAACACACCGTCTAATCAAAAAGCAGAAGCTATAACACACCAACCAATCAAAGAGCATAAGCTATATCACACCAGCCAATTAAAGATCAGAAGCTATAACACTTCAGCCAATCAAACAGCAGAAGCTATCTTACACCAGCCAAACAAAAAGCAGAAGCTATAAGAAACCAGTAAATCAAAGAGCAGGGACTATAACACTCCAACCAATCAAAGTGCAGAAGCTATAACACACCAGCCAATCAAAGAGCAGAAGCTAGAACACATCAATAGATCAAAGAGCAGAGGCTATAACACACCAGCCAATTAAAGAACAGAAGCTATAACAAGCCAGCCAATCAAAGAGCAGAAGCTATAACAAACCAGCCAATCAAGGGGCAGAAGCTGTAACACACCAGCCAATCAAAAAGCAGAAGCTATAACACACCAGCCAATCAAAGGGCAGAAGCTATAAAAAATCAGCCACTCAAAGAGCAGAAGATACAACACACAAGCCAATAAATGACCGGAGGCTATAAGATTCCAGCCAATCACAAAGCACAAAGTGTAACACACCAGCCATTCAAGAGCAGAGGCTATAACAAACCAGCAAATCAAAGGGCAGAAGCATTAACACACCAGCCAATCAAGGAGCAGAAGCTATAATACACCACCCAATCAAAGAGCAGAGACGTTAATACTCCAGCCAATCAAAAAGAAGAAGCTATAACATGACAACCAATTAAAAAGCAGGGGCTATAACACACCAGCCAATGAAAGTGCAGAAGCTATAACATTCCAGCCAATCAAAGAGCAGAAGCTAGAAAACACATCAATAGATCAAAGAGCAAAGGCTATAACACACCAACCAATTAAAGAACAGAAGTTATAACAAACCAGCCAATCAAGGGGCAGAAGCTGTAACACACCAGCCAATCAAAAAGCAGAAGCTATAACACACCAGCCAATCAAAGGGCAGAAGCTATAAAAAATCAGCCAATCAAAGAGCAGAAGATATAACACACAAGCCAATAACTGACCGGAGGCTATAAGATTCCAGCCAATCACAAAGGACAAAGTGTAACACACCAGCCATTCAAAGAGCAAAGGCTATAACACACCAGCCAATCAAAGAGCAGAAGCTAAAACAAACCAGCCAATCAAAGAGCAGAAGATATAACACACAAGCCAATAAATGATCGGAGGCTATAAGATTCCAGCCAATCACAAAGGACAAAGTGTAACACACAAGCCAATCAAAGAGGAGAAACTTTAACACTCCAACCAATCAAAGTGCCAAAGCTATAACAAACCAGGCTCTCAAAGGGCAGAAGCTATAAAAAATCAGCCAATCAAAGAGCAGAAGATATAACCCCCAAGCCAATAAATGATCGGAGGCTATAAGATTCCAGCCAATCACAAAGCACAAAGTGTAACACACGAGCCAATCAAAGAGCAGAGACTATAACACTCCAACCAATCAAAGTGCAGAAGCTATAACACACCAGCCAATTAAAGAACAGAAGCTATAACAAACCAGCCAATCAAAGAGTAGAAGCTATAACAAACCAGCCAATCAAAGGGCAGAAGCTATAAAAAATCAGCCAATCAAAGAGCAGAAGATATAACACACAAGCCAATAAATGATCGGAGGCTATAAGATTCCAGCCAATCACAAAGGACAAAGTGTAATACACGAGCCAATCAAAGAGCAGAGGCTATAACAAACCAGCAAATCAAAGGGCAGAAGCATTAACACACCAGCCAATCAAGGAGCAGAAGCTATAATACACCACCCAATCAAAGAGCAGAGACGATAACACTCCAGCCAATCAAAGCGAAGAAGCTATAACATGACAACCAATTAAAAAGCAGGGGCTATAACACACCAGCCAATCAAAGAGCAGAAGCTAGAACAAATCAATAGATCAAAGAGCAGAGGCTATAACACACCAGCCAATTAAAGAACAGAAGCTATAACAAGCCAGCCAATCAAAGAGCAGAAGCTAAAACACTCCAACCAATCAAAGTGCCGAAGCTATAACACACCAGCCTCTCAAAGGGCAGAAGCTATAAAAAATCAGCCAATCAAAGAGCAGAAGCTAGAACACATCAGCCAATCAAAGAGCAGAATCTATAACACTCCAGCAAATCAAAGAGCAGAAGCGTTAATACACCAGCCAATCAAAGAGCAGAAGCTATAACACGCAGGCCAATCAAGGAGCAGAAGCTATAATACACCACCCAATCATGGAGCAGAGACGATAACACTCCAGCCAATCAAAGCGAAGAAGCTATAACATGACAACCAATTAAAAAGCAGGGGCTATAACACACCAGCCAATCAAAGAGCAGAAGATATAACACACAAGCCAATAAATGACCGGAGGCTATAAGATTCCAGCCAATCACAAAGGACAAAGTGTAACACACCAGCCATTCAAAGAGCAAAGGCTATAACAAACCAGCAAATCAAAGGGCAGAAGCATTAACACACCAGCCAATCAAGGAGCAGAAGCTATAATACACCACCCAATCAAAGAGCAGAGACTATAACACTCCAGCCAATCAAAGAGAAGAAGCTAGAACACACCAGCCAATTAAAGGGCAGAATCTATAAAAAATCTGCCAAACAAAGAGTAGAAGATATAACACACAATCCAATAAATGATCGGAGGCTATAAAATTCCAGCCAATCAAAAAGCACAACGTTATAACACACCAGCCAATCAAAGAGCAGAAGCTATAACACACCAGCCAATCAAAGAGAAGAAGCTATAATACGACGACAAATTAAAGAGCAGGGGCTATAACACACCAGCCAATCAAAGAGCAGAAACTATATCAAATCAGCCAATCAAAGATCAGAGGCTATAAGATTCCATCCAATCAAAAAGAACAACATGTAACACACCAGCCAATCAAAGAGCAGAGGCTATAACACTCCAGCTAATTAAAGAGCAGAGGATATAACACACCAGCCAATCAAAGAGCAAAGGCTGTAACACACCGTCTAATCAAAAAGCAGAAGCTATAAAACACCAACCAATCAAAGAGCATAAGCTATATCACACCAGCCAATTAAAGAGCAGAAGCTATAACACTTCAGCCAATCAAACAGCAGAAGCTATCTTACACCAGCCAAACAAAAAGCAGAAGCTATAAGAAACCAGCAAATCAAAGAGCAGGGACTATAACACTCCAACCAATCAAAGTGCAGAAGCTATAACACACCAGCCAATCAAAGAGCAGAAGCTAGAACACATCAATAGATCAAAGAGCAGAGGCTATAACACACCAGCCAATTAAAGAACAGAAGCTATAACAAGCCAGCCAATCAAAGAGCAGAAGCTATAACAAACCAGCCAATCAAGGGGCAGAAGCTGTAACACACCAGCCAATCAAAAAGCAGAAGCTATAACACACCAGCCAATCAAAGGGCAGAAGCTATAAAAAATCAGCCACTCAAAGAGCAGAAGATACAACACACAAGCCAATAAATGACCGGAGGCTATAAGATTCCAGCCAATCACAAAGGACAAAGTGTAATACACGAGCCAATCAAAGAGCAGAGGCTATAACAAACCAGCAAATCAAAGGGCAGAAGCATTAACACACCAGCCAATCAAAGAGCAGAGACGTTAATACTCCAGCCAATCAAAGAGAAGAAGCTATAACATGACAACCAATTAAAAACCAGGGGCTATAACACACCAGCCAATCAAAGTCCAGAAGCTATAACACTCCAGCCAATCAAAGAGCAGAAGCTAGAAAACACATCAATAGATCAAAGAGCAAAGGCTATAACACACCAACCAATTAAAGAACAGAAGCTATAACAAACCAGCCTCTCAAAGGGAAGAAGCTATAAAAAATCAGCCAATCAAAGAGCAGAAGATATAACACACAAGCCAATAAATGACCGGAGGCTATAAGATTCCAGCCAATCACAAAGCACAAAGTGTAACACACCAGCCAATCAAAGAGCAGAAGCTAAAACAAACAAGCCAATCAAAGAGCAGAAGCTAAAACAAACCAGCCAATCAAAGAGCAGAAGATATAACACACAAGCCAATTAAAGAACAGAAGCTATAACAAACCAGCCAATCAAAGAGTAGAAGCTATAACAAACCAGCCAATCAAAGGGCAGAAGCTATAAAAAATCAGCCAATCAAAGAGCAGAAGATATAACACACAAGCCAATAAATGATCGGAGGCTATAAGATTCCAGCCAATCACAAAGGACAAAGTGTAATACACGAGCCAATCAAAGAGCAGAGGCTATAACAAACCAGCAAATCAAAGGGCAGAAGCATTAACACACCAGCCAATCAAGGAGCAGAAGCTATAATACACCACCCAATCAAAGAGCAGAGACTATAACACTCCAGCCAATCAAAGAGAAGAAGCTATAACATGACAACCAATTAAAAAGCAGGGGCTATAACACACCAGCCAATCAAAGAGCAGAAGCTAGAACAAATCAATAGATCAAAGAGCAGAGGCTATAACACACCAGCCAATTAAAGAACAGAAGCTATAACACACAAGCCAATCAAGGATCAGAAGCTATAACAAACCAGCCAATCAAAGGCCAGAAGCTTAAACACACAAGCCAATCAAAGAGCAGAGGCTATAACACACCCTCCAATTTAAGAACAGAGGCTATAAATCTTCAGCCAATCAAAAAGCAGAAGCTATAACAAACCAGCAAACCAAAGGGCAGAAGCGTTAACACACCAGCCAATCAAAGAGCAGAAAATAAAGCACTCCAGCCAATCAAAGAGAAGAAGCTATAACACGACAACCAATTAAAGAGCAGAAGCTATAACACACCAGCCTCTCAAAGAGCAGAAGCTATATCAAATCAGCCAATCAAAGATCAGAGGCTATAAGATTCCAGCCAATCAAAAAGAACAATGTGTAACACAACAGCCAATCAAAAAGCAGAAGCTAGAACACAAAGAGCAGAGGCTATAACACACCAGCCAATTAAAGAACAGAAGCTATAACAAGCCAGCCAATCAAAGAGCAGAAGCTAAAACAAACCAGCCAATCAAAGATCAGAGGCTATAAGATTCCAGCCAATCAAAAAGAACAATGTGTAACACAACAGCCAATCAAAAAGCAGAAGCTAGAACACACCAGCCAATCAAAGAGCAGAATCTATAACACTTCAGCAAATCTAAGAGCAGAAGCGTTAATACACCAGCCAATCAAAGAGCAGAAGCTATAACACGCAGGCCAATCAAGGAGCAGAAGCTATAATACACCACCCAATCAAAGAGCAGAGACGATAACACTCCAGCCAATCAAAGCGAAGAAGCTATAACATGACAACCAATTAAAAAGCAGGGGCTATAACACACCAGCCAATCAAAGAGCAGAAGCTAGAACAAATCAATAGATCACAGAGCAGAGGCTATAACACACCAGCCAATTAAAGAACAGAAGCTATAACAAGCCAGCCAATCAAAGAGCAGAAGCTAAAACACTCCAACCAATCAAAGTGCCGAACCTATAACACACCAGCCTCTCAAAGGGCAGAAGCTATAAAAAATCAGCCAATCAAAGAGCAGAATCTATAACACTCCAGCAAATCAAAGAGCAGAAGCGTTAATACACCAGCCAATCAAAGAGCAGAAGCTATAACACGCAGGCCAATCAAGGAGCAGAAGCTATAATACACCACCCAATCATAGAGCAGAGACGATAACACTCCAGCCAATCAAAGCGAAGAAGCTATAACATGACAACCAATTAAAAAGCAGGGGCTATAACACACCAGCCAATCAAAGGGCAGATGCTAGAACAAATCAATAGATCAAAGAGCAGAGGCTATAACACACCAGCCAATTAAAGAACAGAAGCTATAACAAGCCAGCCAATCAAAGAGCAGAAGCTATAACAAGCCAGCCAATCAAAGAGTAGAAACTATATCAAATCAGCCAATCAAAGATCAGAGGCTATAAGATTCCATCCAATCAAAAAGAACAACATGTAACACACCAGCCAATCAAAGAGCAGAGGCTATAACACTCTAGCTAATTAAAGAGCAGAGGATATAACACACCAGCCAATCAAAGTGCAAAGGCTGTAACACACCGTCTAATCAAAAAGCAGAAGCTATAAAAAACCAACCAATCAAAGAGCATAAGCTATATCACACCAGCCAATTAAAGAGCAGAAGCTATAACACTTCAGCCAATCAAACAGCAGAAGCTATCTTACACCAGCCAAACAAAAAGCAGAAGCTATAAGAAACCAGTAAATCAAAGAGCAGAGACTATAACACTCCAACCAATCAAAGTGCAGAAGCTATAACACACCAGCCAATCAAAGAGCAGAAGCTAGAACACATCAATAGATCAAAGAGCAGAGGCTATAACACACCAGCCAATTAAAGAACAGAAGCTATAACAAGCCAGCCAATCAAAGAGCAGAAGCTATAACAAACCAGCCAATCAAGGGGCAGAAGCTGTAACACACCAGCCAATCAAAAAGCAGAAGCTATAACACACCAGCAAATCAAAGGGCAGAAGCTATAAAAAATCAGCCACTCAAAGAGCAGAAGATACAACACACAAGCCAATAAATGACCGGAGGCTATAAGATTCCAGCCAATCACAAAGGACAAAGTGTAACACACCAGCCAATCAAGGAGCAGAAGCTATAATACACCACCCAATCAAAGAGCAGAGACGTTAATACTCCAGCCAATCAAAGAGAAGAAGCTATAACATGACAACCAATTAAAAAGCAGGGGCTATAACACACCAGCCAATGAAAGTGCAGAAGCTATAACATTCCAGCCAATCAAAGAGCAGAAGCTAGAAAACACATCAATAGATCAAAAAGCAAAGGCTATAACACACCAACCAATTAAAGAACAGAAGCTATGACAAACCAGCCTCTCAAAGGGCAGAAGCTATAAAAAATCAGCCAATCAAAGAGCAGAAGATATAACACACAAGCCAATAAATGACCGGAGGCTATAAGATTCCAGCCAATCACAAAGGACAAAGTGTAATACACGAGCCAATCAAAGAGCAGAAGCTAAAACAAACCAGCCAATCAAAGAGCAGAAGCTATAACAAACCAGCCAATCAAAGAGCAGAAGCTAGAACAAATCAATAGATCAAAGAGCAGAGGCTATAACACACCAGCCAATTAAAGAACAGAAGCTATAACAAGCCAGCCAATCAAAGAGCAGAAACTATATCAAATCAGCCAATCAAAGATCAGAGGCTATAAGATTCCATCCAATCAAAAAGAACAACATGTAACACACCAGCCAATCAAAGAGCAGAGGCTATAACACTCCAGCTAATTAAAGATCAGAAGCTATAACACTTCAGCCAATCAAACAGCAGAAGCTATCTTACACCAGCCAAACAAAAAGCAGAAGCTATAAGAAACCCGTAAATCAAAGAGCAGAGACTATAACACTCCAACCAATCAAAGTGCAGAAGCTATAACACACCAGCCAATCAAAGAGCAGAAGCTAGAACACATCAATAGATCAAAGAGCAGAGGCTATAACACACCAGCCAATTAAAGAACAGAAGCTATAACAAGCCAGCCAATCAAAGAGCAGAAGCTATAACAAACCAGCCAATCAAGGGGCAGAAGCTGTAACACACCAGCCAATCAAAAAGAAGAAGCTATAACGCACCAGCCAATCAAAGGGCAGAAGCTATAAAAAATCAGCCACTCAAAGAGCAGAAGATACAACACACAAGCCAATAAATGACCGGAGGCTATAAGATTCCAGCCAATCACAAAGCACAAAGTGTAACACACCAGCCATTCAAGAGCAGAGGCTATAACAAACCAGCAAATCAAAGGGCAGAAGCATTAACACACCAGCCAATCAAGCAGCAGAAGCTATAATACACCACCCAATCAAAGAGCAGAGACGTTAATACTCCAGCCAATCAAAGAGAAGAAGCTATAACATGACAACCAATTAAAAAGCAGGGGCTATAACACACCAGCCAATGAAAGTGCAGAAGCTATAACATTCCAGCCAATCAAAGAGCAGAAGCTAGAAAACACATCAATAGATCAAAGAGCAAAGGCTATAACACACCAACCAATTAAAGAACAGAAGCTATAACAAACCAGCCTCTCAAAGGGCAGAAGCTATAAAAAATCAGCCAATCAAAGAGCAGAAGATATAACACACAAGCCAATAAATGATCGGAGGCTATAAGATTCCAGCCAATCACAAAGCACAAAGTGTAACACACGAGCCAATCAAAGAGCAGAGACTATAACACTCCAACCAATCAAAGTGCAGAAGCTATAACACACCAGCCAATTAAAGAACAGAAGCTATAACAAACCAGCCAATCAAAGAGTAGAAGCTATAACAAACCAGCCAATCAAAGGGCAGAAGCTATAACACACCAGCCAATTAAAGAACAGAAGCTATAACAAACCAGCCAATCAAAGAGTAGAAACTATATCAAATCAGCCAATCAAAGATCAGAGGCTATAAGATTCCATCCAATCAAAAAGAACAACATGTAACACACCAGCCAATCAAAGAGCAGAGGCTATAACACTCCAGCTAATTAAAGAGCAGAGGATATAACACACCAGCCAATCAAAGAGCAAAGGCTGTAACACACCGTCTAATCAAAAAGCAGAAGCTATAAAACACCAACCAATCAAAGAGCATAAGCTATATCACACCAGCCAATTAAAGATCAGAAGCTATAACACTTCAGCCAATCAAACAGCAGAAGCTATCTTACACCAGCCAAACAAAAAGCAGAAGCTATAAGAAACCAGTAAATCAAAGAGCAGGGACTATAACACTCCAACCAATCAAAGTGCAGAAGCTATAACACACCAGCCAATCAAAGAGCAGAAGCTAGAACACATCAATAGATCAAAGAGCAGAGGCTATAACACACCAGCCAATTAAAGAACAGAAGCTATAACAAGCCAGCCAATCAAAGAGCAGAAGCTATAACAAACCAGCCAATCAAGGGGCAGAAGCTGTAACACACCAGCCAATCAAAAAGCAGAAGCTATAACACACCAGCCAATCAAAGGGCAGAAGCTATAAAAAATCAGCCACTCAAAGAGCAGAAGATACAACACACAAGCCAATAAATGACCGGAGGCTATAAGATTCCAGCCAATCACAAAGCACAAAGTGTAACACACCAGCCATTCAAGAGCAGAGGCTATAACAAACCAGCAAATCAAAGGGCAGAAGCATTAACACACCAGCCAATCAAGGAGCAGAAGCTATAATACACCACCCAATCAAAGAGCAGAGACGTTAATACTCCAGCCAATCAAAGAGAAGAAGCTATAACATGACAACCAATTAAAAAGCAGGGGCTATAACACACCAGCCAATGAAAGTGCAGAAGCTATAACATTCCAGCCAATCAAAGAGCAGAAGCTAGAAAACACATCAATAGATCAAAGAGCAAAGGCTATAACACACCAACCAATTAAAGAACAGAAGTTATAACAAACCAGCCAATCAAGGGGCAGAAGCTGTAACACACCAGCCAATCAAAAAGCAGAAGCTATAACACACCAGCCAATCAAAGGGCAGAAGCTATAAAAAATCAGCCAATCAAAGAGCAGAAGATATAACACACAAGCCAATAAATGACCGGAGGCTATAAGATTCCAGCCAATCACAAAGGACAAAGTGTAACACACCAGCCATTCAAAGAGCAAAGGCTATAACACACCAGCCAATCAAAGAGCAGAAGCTAAAACAAACCAGCCAATCAAAGAGCAGAAGATATAACACACAAGCCAATAAATGATCGGAGGCTATAAGATTCCAGCCAATCACAAAGGACAAAGTGTAACACACAAGCCAATCAAAGAGGAGAAACTTTAACACTCCAACCAATCAAAGTGCCAAAGCTATAACAAACCAGGCTCTCAAAGGGCAGAAGCTATAAAAAATCAGCCAATCAAAGAGCAGAAGATATAACCCCCAAGCCAATAAATGATCGGAGGCTATAAGATTCCAGCCAATCACAAAGCACAAAGTGTAACACACGAGCCAATCAAAGAGCAGAGACTATAACACTCCAACCAATCAAAGTGCAGAAGCTATAACACACCAGCCAATTAAAGAACAGAAGCTATAACAAACCAGCCAATCAAAGAGTAGAAGCTATAACAAACCAGCCAATCAAAGGGCAGAAGCTATAAAAAATCAGCCAATCAAAGAGCAGAAGATATAACACACAAGCCAATAAATGATCGGAGGCTATAAGATTCCAGCCAATCACAAAGGACAAAGTGTAATACACGAGCCAATCAAAGAGCAGAGGCTATAACAAACCAGCAAATCAAAGGGCAGAAGCATTAACACACCAGCCAATCAAGGAGCAGAAGCTATAATACACCACCCAATCAAAGAGCAGAGACGATAACACTCCAGCCAATCAAAGAGAAGAAGCTATAACATGACAACCAATTAAAAAGCAGGGGCTATAACACACCAGCCAATCAAAGAGCAGAAGCTAGAACAAATCAATAGATCAAAGAGCAGAGGCTATAACACACCAGCCAATTAAAGAACAGAAGCTATAACACACAAGCCAATCAAGGATCAGAAGCTATAACAAACCAGCCAATCAAAGGCCAGAAGCTTAAACACACAAGCCAATCAAAGAGCAGAGGCTATAACACACCCTCCAATTTAAGAACAGAGGCTATAAATCTTCAGCCAATCAAAAAGCAGAAGCTATAAAATACCAACCAATCAAAGAGCATAAGCTATGACATCAGCCAATCAAAGGGCAGAAGCTTAAACACACCAGCCAATCAAATAGCAGAAGCTATAACAAACCAGCAAACCAAAGGGCAGAAGCGTTAACAGACCAGCCAATCAAAGAGCAGAAAATAAAGCACTCCAGCCAATCAAAGAGAAGAAGCTATAACACGACAACCAATTAAAGAGCAGAAGCTATAACACACCAGCCTCTCAAAGAGCAGAAGCTATATCAAATCAGCCAATCAAAGATCAGAGGCTATAAGATTCCAGCCAATCAAAAAGAACAATGTGTAACACAACAGCCAATCAAAAAGCAGAAGCTAGAACACACCAGCCAATCAAAGAGCAGAATCTATAACACTCCAGCAAATCTAAGAGCAGAAGCGTTAATACACCAGCCAATCAAAGAGCAGAAGCTATAACACGCAGGCCAATCAAGGAGCAGAAGCTATAATACACCACCCAATCAAAGAGCAGAGACGATAACACTCCAGCCAATCAAAGAGAAGAAGCTATAACATGACAACCAATTAAAAAGCAGGGGCTATAACACACCAGCCAATCAAAGAGCAGAAGCTAGAACAAATCAATAGATCAAAGAGCAGAGGCTATAACACACCAGCCAATTAAAGAACAGAAGCTATAACACACAAGCCAATCAAGGATCAGAAGCTATAACAAATCAGCCAATCAAAGGCCAGAAGCTTAAACACACAAGCCAATCAAAGAGCAGAGGCTATAACACACCCTCCAATTTAAGAACAGAGGCTATAAATCTTTAGCCAATCAAAAAGCAGAAGCTATAAAATACCAACCAATCAAAGAGCATAAGCTATGACATCAGCCAATCAAAGGGCAGAAGCTTAAACACACCAGCCAATCAAATAGCAGAAGCTATAACAAACCAGCAAACCAAAGGGCAGAAGCGTTAACAGACCAGCCAATCAAAGAGAAGAAGCTATAACACGACAACCAATTAAAGAGCAGAAGCTATAACACACCAGCCTCTCAAAGAGCAGAAGCTATATCAAATCAGCCAATCAAAGATCAGAGGCTATAAGATTCCAGCCAATCAAAAAGAACAATGTGTAACACAACAGCCAATCAAAAAGCAGAAGCTAGAACACACCAGCCAATCAAAGAGCAGAATCTATAACACTCCAGCAAATCTAAGAGCAGAAGCTATAATACACCACCCAATCAAAGAGCAGAGACGATAACACTCCAGCCAATCAAAGCGAAGAAGCTATAACATGACAACCAATTAAAAAGCAGGGGCTATAACACACCAGCCAATCAAAGAGCAGAAGCTAGAACAAATCAATAGATCAAAGAGCAGAGGCTATAACACACCAGCCAATTAAAGAACAGAAGCTATAACAAGCCAGCCAATCAAAGAGCAGAAGCTAAAACAAACCAGCCAATCAAAGAGCAGAAGCTATAGCACACCAGCCAATCAAAGTGCAGAAGCTATAACACTCCAGGCAATTAAAGAGCAGAGGCTATAACATACCAGCCAATCAAAGACCAAAGGCTGTAACACACTAGCCAATTACAACACAGAGGCTTTAACACACCAGCCAATTAAAGAGCAACGGCTGTAATGCACCCTCCAATTAAAGAACAGAAGCTATAACACTTCAGCCAATCAAAAAGCAGAAGGTATAAAACACCAACCAATGAAAGAGCAAAAGCTATACCACTCCAGACAATCAAAGAGCAGAAGCTATAACACACCAGCCAATCAAAGAGCAGAAGCCATAACACGAAAGCCAATCAAAGAGCAGAAGCTATAACAAACCAGCAAATCAATGGGCAGAAGCATTAACACACCAGCCAATCAAAGAAAAGAAGCTAGAACACATCAATAGATCAAAGAGCAGAGGCTATAACACACCAGCCAATCAAAGAGCAAAGGCTTTAACACAACAGCCAATCAAAAAGCAGAGGCTATAACAAACCAGCCAATCAAAGAGTAGAAGCTATAACTCACCAGCCAATGAAAGAGCAAAAGCTATAACACTCCAGCCAATCAAAGAACAGAGGCTATTGCACACCTAGCCAATCAAAGAGCTGAGGCTATCATGCACCAGCCAGTTAAAGAGCAGAGGCAATAACCATCCATCCATCTCCTTCCGCTTTATCTGGTGCCGGGTCGCGGCAGTCTAAGCAGAGATGCCTAGACTTCCCTCTCCACAGACACTTCTTCCAGCTCTACCGGGGTGACCCCAAGGCATTCCCAGGCCAGCCGAGAGACATGGTCCTTCTAGCGGGTCCTATGTCTTCCCTGGGGCCTCCTCCCGGTGGGACATACCCGGAACACCTCTCCAGGAAGGCGACCAGGAGGCATCCGAAACAGATGCCCTAGCCACCTCAGCTGGCTCCTCTTTATGTGGAGGAGCAGCGGCTCTACTCCGAGCTCCTCCCATGTAACTGAGCTCCTCATCTCTAAGGGAGCACCCAGCCACCCTGCGGAGGAAACTCATTTCGGCCGCTTGTATCTGGGATCTTGTCCTTTTGGTCATGACCCAAAGCTCATGACCATAGGTGAGAGTAGGAACGTAGATCGACCGGTAAATCGAGAGCTTCGCCTTTCAGCTCAGCTCCTTCTTCACCACAAAAGACCGATACAACGGCCGCATTACTGCAGACGCTGCACCGATCCGTCTGTCAATCTCACGCTCCATCCTTCCCTCACTTGTGAACAAGACCCCAAGATACTTGAACTCCTCCACTTGAGGCAGGAGCTCTCCCCCAACCTGGAGAGGGCAAACCACCCTTTTCCGGTCGAGAACCATGGCCTTGGACTTGGAGGTGCTGATTCTCACCCCAGCCTCTTCACACTCTGCTGCAAACTGCCCCAGCACATGCTGAAGGTCTTGGTTTGATGACACTATCATGTACCAGCCAATTAAAGAGCAGAGGCAATAACACACCAGCCAATCAAAGAGCAGAAGCTAAAACACACCAGCCAATCAAAGAGCTGAGGCTGTCATGCACCAGTCACTTAAAGAGCAGAGGCTATAACACAATACAGTCAGACAGACACTGGACAACTATGGCCACAGGACCCACTGTCACTAAGTGCCCACTACAGGTGTCCATCTATCTTCTTCCTCTCATCCAGGACCAGGTCACAGAGGCAGCAGTCTAAGCACAGTTGCCCAGACTTTTCTTTTCCCCAGACACTTCTTCCAGCTCTACTGTGGGAATCTAAATGTGGCAGATGCCTTAGCCACCGCCGCTGGCTGATGTGAAGAAGCATGGCTCTACTCCGAGCTCCTCCCGGTTGACCGAGTACTTACCATATCAGGAAGAGAGCGCCCAGTCATTACTGCATAGGCCACACTGATCATTCTGACAATCCCAAGCTCCATCCTCTCCTCACTCATGAACAAGACCCCAGATAATTAAACTCCTTCACTTGAGGCAGGAACTTTCTTCCGACCTGGAGAGGGCAGGCTACCCTTTCCAGTTGAAAAACATGGCCTCAGATTTGGAGGTGTCGATTCTCATCCCACCTAAAAACAGTTGCCCAGACTTTTCTTTTCCCCAGACACTTCTTCCAGCTCTACTGTGGGAATCTAAATGTGGCAGATGCCTTAGCCACCTCAGCTGGCTGATGTGAAGAAGCACGGCTCTACTCCGAGCTCCTCCCAGTTGACCGAGTACCTACCATATCAGGAAAAGAGCGCCCAGTCATTACTGCATAGGCCACACTGATCATTCTGATAAAATCCTATGGTTCCCACTTCCCAAACAAGACTCAAGCCCCTAGCTGAGCCCAGATTCTGTCGATAGAAATAATGAAGAGAACTGGTGACAAAGGGCAGCCCTGCCAGTACTTGTCAGTGGCCTCAGGAGTCCCACCAGCCAGTCAGACTAGATAGGACTCCTTCATCTTAGCATTCCTTACTTCTGCTGTCCATGGAAGTTCATTGTAGCATGCTTAGGTTTTTATTGTGCACCACAAAGGTGTTGTTTTTTTTAGGTGTTTTCTTAAACAAATTCAATTATAATCAATATTTTAGACTAAATCAAACTCAGATATTTCACCAAAAGACAATGGGTGGAATTTGCATGTCCTCCCTGTGTTACTGTGGGTTCTCGCTGGGTCTTGCTTCCTAACTGTCCAAAGACATGCATGCGTTAGGAGAACTGGTGACTCTATATTGCTGCAAGTGAATGAATGTGAGAGTGAATGGCTGTCTGTCTGTGTTTGTCTCTGTGTGAGTCCTGTGACTACCTGGCCCCTGTCCAGGGTGTACAGGGTATATATATATATATATATATATATATATATATATATATATATATATATATATATATATATATATATATATATATATATATAGGGGTTACATGCAGAGAATGTGGGAAATATGGCAACTTCGAGACCCACAAGCACCCAAGAGGTACAGCAAGATGTCCATACCTGAAGCGTTGGAAACTGCAAACAACGACCCCAAGCCTTGGCCACCCGACTAAAGAGGTACACGAGAGAAATCGAAGCAAGGCGAATAAACCGGCTGTTCTCAACTCAACCAGCTAAAGTGTACTTTCAGTGGCAAGGTAATAACAACAGAGCAGACCCACCAAGGCTGGAGACTGAACAATACTGTAAAAGGCATATGGGAGAAGGAGGCATCACACAACAACGATGCACAGTGGCTGGAGGATCTAAGAGCAGACCACAGCAACCTCCCTGAGCAGGAACCAGTAACCATCACAGTGGCAGACATCCAAGAAAGAGTCTCAAGTATGAAAAATTGGACAGCACCAGGGCCTGACATGATTCACACCTACTGGCTGAAAAAGCTAACTTAACTCCATGAGCAACACAAATGAACCAGCTGCTAAAGGATGGGACCCACCCTGAATGGCTAACTGAAGGCCGGACAATGCTGATCCAGAAGGATCCCCTGAAGGGAACATCCAACTCCCATCCAACTATCAGCCAATAACCTGTCTCCCTACCACATGGAAGCTCATGCCATGCATCATAGCAACTAAGATAAGTGGGCACATGGATCAATACATGAGCACAGCACAGAAGGGCATTGGTAAAAACACCAGAGGAGCTAAACACCAGCTGCTCGTAGATAGAACAGTGACTCAGGACTGCAAAGCCAGACACACTAATCTGTGCACCGCCTGGATTGATTACAAGAAGCCGGTGACTCAATGCCACACACATGGATCATGGAATGCTTGGAGATGTATAACATCAACAGGACTCTAAGAGCCTTCATTGCAAACTCAATGAGGCAGTGGAAGACCACCCTTGAGGCCAACTGCAAGCCAATTGAACAAGTGTCCATCAAATGTGCGATATACCGAGGAGATGCTCTGTCCCCGCTGCTGTTCTGCATAGGTCTGAACCCCCTCAGCCAGATAATCACCAAGACTGGCTATGGGTACCGACTCAGGAACGGGGCCACCATCAGTCACCTCCTCTACATGGATGATATCAAGCTGTACGCCAAGAGCGAGAGAGACATTGACTCACTGATCCACACAACCAGGATCTACGGCAATGACATCAGAATGTCATTCGGACTTGAGAAATGTGGGCGGATGATGACAAAGAGAGGGAAGCTAGTCCATACAGTAGGGGTCCCACTCCCAGACGGCAGAATAGCAGACATTGAGGACAGCTACAAGTACCTTGGAATCCAACAAGCAAATGGCAACCTGGACCAGGCCACAAGAAAAGCAGCCACAGCCAAATACCTCCAACAAGTAAGGCAAGTCCTAAGGAGTCAGCTCAATGGCAAGAACAAAGTCTGGGCAATCAACAGCTATGCCCTGCCGGTCATCAGATGCCCTGCAGGAATAATAAGTTGGCCAAAGGAAGAGATTCAGACCACAGATGTGAAAACACGGATGCTCCTGACCATGTATGGAGGGTTCCACCCCAAATCTAGCACCCTGAGATTGTACACTAAGCGCAAGGAAGGAGGGTGTAAGATGCTGGCAGGGAAAGCATACATGGAGCGTCATAACCATGTACAGGAACATCTGTGCAGAGTACAGTCTGGAAGTCCCAAGGCCAAGGTGGGAAACACCTCCAAAGATGATAGAGAACGATCGAGCTAAGATCCTGTGGGACTTCCAAATCCAGACAGGCAAAATGTTAGTGGTGAACCAACCGGACATTGTGGTGATGGACAAACAGCAAAGGAAAGCCGTTGTGGTTGACATCGCAATACCAAGCGATTGCAACATCAGGAAAAAGGAACATGAGAAACTGGAGAAGTACCAAGGCCTCAAAGAAGAACTTCAGAAGGCCTGGAAAGTGAAGGAAACAGTGGTGCCCGTGGTCATCGGAGCACTCGGGTGCGGGTGCCATGGGTGAGTCATGCTAAAACTAAAACATCCAAAAACCCTAAAACATTGTGGACTAAGACGCGCTCTGCAGTCTGTGCCCTGCAAAGTCTAAAAATGAACACAAAACAGCAGTGCGGTGAGCTTTAAGGTTCCAATAAACACATCCTTCTCCTTTTGCTTCTTTTTAGTCACTGCCGTGGAACGCGCAGTATTCTCTGCGTAAAACATGCTCCTGGTTCTCATCCCTCAACGTGTTATCTGTAGCTTTAATTTGCACTTGACTAAATGAACAAACCACTTTGACTTATGTCACATGCACTCTGGAAGACAATTGGGAAATAAAGTGGCACATTCAGAGTGTGTCACGTACGGACCAAAGTCAGATACGATGAACTTCAGCTGCTGGCAGCCGACCAAGATGGCGGCTTGAGTGGATGCTCTTTTTCAACCTGTCACGCCAAACTTTTTAAAATGTTATGGAAAACTTTTAGTTAGACGCTACTTAGCAATTTTTTGCAGTTAAAAACGAAAAGGAAACATTTTCGACAACTCAATGTTTTCTCGAGACAGGAAAAGAGCCTCCAAAGAGAGCAAAGCCTCGGCTACTAGCAACAGCACTGTTAGTGCAAGCGCGGGACACGACTACACCAAGATGGCTAATGTTAAACGAGACATGATCATCCCAGGCGAAGAAGATTTTCCACACCTGCCTCTTTCACCCGAGGGGACCCCATGTAAAGAACCAGCTCACAAAAAAGCACTACTCATAACGCTATAAGGTGAGGGGAGAAGCGGCAACAGTTGTGCTGAAGACGTTATTGATGTTCTCTCAAACCTGATTAACACCTGCTTTGACGCCATGGAGAAACTGATTAATGACAACTCGGTAAAAATTGAGGGCCTCAAGAAATCGGTCGACTTTGCCTTTCAAGAAATTCAAGATGTAAAGAAAAGGATCGATATAATTGAAAACAAGACAAACAAAGATGATGCTACTGTTCTCTGGCTGCAGGAAAGACTCGTTGAGTCTGACTGCTACTCAAGACACTGGAATTTGAAACTATACGGTATACTAGAAACAGTGCCCAGAGAAGATGTGAAAAAAGAAACCATCCAAATTATTTCCAGACTATTCATGTGATTGAGACTGTACACCGTTTAGGAAGGCTGAAGGAAAATGAGAACAAACCGAGAGGGATCATTCTCCAGTTTTCGTCCAGGACCTATAGAGATGCCATGTGGAAAGCCTTGAAAAATAACCCCATTCTGAAGGAATGCCATCTTCGCTTCACTGAGGACCTGTGCACCGGGGACCAGGAGATCAGAGCAGCGCTTTGGCCAATGATACAGGCAGCGAGAAGAGAGGGGAAGATCACCTTTTACGTGGGTGCCTGTGCCTACATCAACAGTAAAGAAGTCAGTCTTCCTGAGGGCTGAGTTTGGCAGGACTAACTGCGTTTGGTAATAGCTCAACTTTTTTGGAACAGCTTGAATCTGACATCTTGAGAAAGACACAACACTTGTTCTGATTCCATTAATAACCCTAAGCCCGCATTTACATTTAAATATGTTCAGGTGCTATAGCAAAGGGTTTATATTAATGTGTCATAGCTAATTTGACAGCCAAAAGATGAGTTCTGATTGTGAGATATAAATGCACTTTATTCTGTTACGTTATGCTTAAATTTTTATAAGTAGCGTAAAATCAGTTTACGATGATTTTTTTCCATTTTATTTATAAACACTGGCGCATAGCTTGGAAGTAACACAGCACACACTCTTCTCTACTCTTTATCTTTAGGTTCTTTGAATGCCAGGGGGTTAAAAAATGCCACAAAACATAAAGCTCTGTTTCTATTTTCTAAATAGCTAAATACAGACTTTTTTTTCTTTCAAGAATCACATTCTACAAGTAATGATACAAACTTCTGGAGATCTCAATGAGGTGAAAATCTATATCCTTCACATGGAAGTCAGCATTCAGCTGGCACTCTCACAGTTAAAAACAAATTTGAAGGTGACATTCTTGTGAGCAAATGTGATAGGGACATTTTGTGTTTATGATAATATCCATTTACAATAAGGTCTTTATTACCATTAACATATACGGTCACAACTCAAAACGTGAAAACTCTCAATTTCTCTCTTTGATTGAAAATGATATAATCGATGGTCTAAACAAATTTCCTAATGCAATTATTATAATAGGAGGGGATTTTAATATGGTGTCAGATAATCAACTGGACAATAGCCACCACGAGCTCTTGCATTTAATAGTCCTTTAAATGTATTCATGCAGAGATATAACCTGAAAGATGTCTGGAGAGAAAAATTCCCATCAGACTCTGTTTTTACTTGGAGTAACAATGATGGATCCAGTCTTGTATTGATTACTGACTGGTGTCTGATTGTCTAAGTGCAGATGATATTGAAGTTGACATTTTTCCTACTCCGCTCACAGATCATAAACCTACATAAATCTACATTTCTGTTAAACTAGCTGAAACTACGTCCCAAAACAGGAAAGCCTACGGGATTCTAAATAATTGATTGCTTAAACTAGACATAGTACAACAAAGGGTTACTTTTTTAACCAAACAAAAGAAGAAAACTGCTATGGTAAAAACTGGGAACTTTTCAAATTTGAAATTGCTAAATTCCTTAGAAAATTTTGTTTAGACTTAAATAAAGCAAGGAAAGCTGAAGAAAATAAAATAATCTATGACATTATGACAATTTCCAAGAAAAATCCTGCAGACTTGTCAGGCGATGATGAATTAAATTTAGCCTTCTTAAGAACAGAGGGGAAGGAGCCTTCGTAAGATCGAGGTTGAAATGGTTAGAAGAGGGTGAAAGTAATTCCTCCTATTTTTTTTCAGTTGGAGAAACATCGTGCCAAAAACAAATACTCTACAACAGTTAAATATAGAAGGCCAGATAACCTCTGACCCCAAAATTATTGCATTTATGTTAGCCTTTTTCATAGTAAGCTTTATGCCTTTAGTGAACATAGTGAAAACCCTGACATTTTTTTGAGTTTTAAAATACAGCAAATACAGACTTCTGAATGTAATATATGTGATTCTCCTCTTTCAGAAAATGAAATACTGTCTTCTATAAACCATCTTAAAAATAACAAATCCCCTGGGTCAGACGGGTCAACTGGGGAATTTTACAAACAGTTTAGTGACAAAATTGCTCCCTTTCTAACCCACGTATTTTTAGAGAGCATAGAAAAAGGCATCCTTCCTCCAACGTTAAACCAAGGGGTTATTACCCTTATACCTAAAGCCAAGAAAGACATACTTCTTATTGACAACTGGCATCCTATATGTCTCTTAAATAATGACTACAAGATCCTTGCATCAGTCTTTGCAAAAAGACTTAAATCAGTCTTAAATTCAGTTATTGGAGAGACACAATCAGGATTCATGCAAAACAGACACATCTCTAATAATATTCATCTTGTTCTTGATATCCTGGATTACTTACATTTGATTCCTGATAACAGTCTTATACTCTTTTTAGACTTTCACAAAGCATTTGATTCTGTTAATCACAACTTTATCTTCAGTTGCCATCATAAACTTGGTTTTGGCTCTTTCTACTGTAATACAATTAAAAAAAACTCTATCATAATGCTAATTGTTCAATCAAATTGAAAAATGGTACCTCCCCTAGAATCAGTCTTAATAGAGGGGTCAGGCAAGGGTGTCCAATTTCTTATCTTATCTCTTCCTATTAGTTACTCAAACCCTTGCAGAATATATCACTATAAATTAATTAAAAGGTATCTCAGTTTTTGTTAAAGAAATTCTCATTAGTCAGTTAGCTGACGATACTACCCTTTTCTTAAGAGACAGCAGTCAAGTTTCCTATGCTCTAAACCTAATTCGGTCTTTCTCTCATGTCTCGGGACTTCACCTCAATATCAGCTCAATATTAAAAAATGTGAACTTCTTCCTGTCAAAGATTGTGCTCTAGGATCTATCTGCAACATTCCTGTTAAAGAAGGTGTAACATACCTGGGCATTATTATCTCCAAGAATTATTTAGAAAGATGCTTGTTAAACTTTGCTCCCTTAATTGATATAACCAAAAAACGTTTTAACCAGTGGCTTCAAAGAGACTTGAGTTTGAGAGGTAGAGTTTTACTATCTAAAGCAGAAGGGATATCTCGACTTACTTATTCTGCTCTATCTCTGCATTTGGACAATCAGACTCTTAAATCTATTGACCAGATGTTGTTTAATTTCATCTGGAAAAACCGTATTCATTATGTAAGAAAATCTGTGGTAATGAACTGTTATGAAAAAGGAGGCCTAAATTGTCTTGATTTTACAACTTTAAATAATACTTTTAAAATAAATTGGATCAAATCATATTTAAAGAATCCATTCTCCATTTGGAATATTTTCCCTCATCACGTTTTCTCAAGCGTGGGTGGGCTCAGTTTTCTTCTCCTTGACAAACATTGACAAAATCCCAGTAAAACTCTCTGCTTTTCACAGACAGACACTTCTTTCATGGACACTTATCTATAAACACAATTTCTCCCCTCATAATTTCTTTATCTGGAATAACGAATACATACTTTACAAAAACAAATTGTTATTTTATCATAATTGGTTCAACAGTAATATCCTACTGGTGGGTCAGCTCTTTGACAGGAATGGACATTTGCTTAGATACGAAGAGTTCAACCTCAAGTAAAACCTTGCTGTTCCTCCAAAAGAGTATGCCATTGTTTTTGATGCTGTTACTAAGGAAATATGTGAACTCTTTAAAAATACTGTAATTGATGAAGATGTATCCTTGTTAAAGTTACACTGTGTAACTTTTCTCCTAAATATGTGGGGCATACTGACTTGTTTTTGTGATTTTTTGAGCGATTATAAGGCCTGAGGCGCGATCTGTTGCTCCGAGCGGGGCTTCTGTACTGAGAAACCACCCTCGCAACTTGGCCGGGAGCGCTCCGCTGTTCAGGAAAAGTCATGTGACAGGAAACGACTCGCTTTACGGCATTCCCCCTTCTGCTCTTATACCTGAGGCGCAGTATAACCATGAAGCTACTTTTAGCGTTGTTATTTTCGCCAGTTCGTCAGGGCCGAAGAACACAAGAAGATGAAGACAATGTCGGACGAGGCAAGAAAAATAAAATGTGAAAGGGACCGCACCAGATCACAGACAAGAGTCAACATCGGACAGACTTTTGCTCGCTGGCGTCAGATGAGAGACAGAGAAGGCTGCAAATCAGATCACGTTTTTGCATCTTTATTGTTGGGCAGGTAAATTAGCCTATTTATTTTTTCTTTAGAACGTGCTTTTTCATACAGTTATTAGTTGTTTTAATGCGACCATTGCGCGATAAGCTAACGCTAGCGCTAACTCTATAGAAGATCCAATCTGCGGCCACACAAGTGGTTACAGAAGTTTATACAGTAAATATGAATGCACTCTCTAGTCCCATTGTTAGTTTGACGTAACGCACGCTCGCACAGTTTCAGAAGGAGGAGGGGTCCAAGCTAGTGTTTACGTTTTGCGACAGTGCAGTGGCACCTGTGGCCTCTAGAGGCACAAGACCGGGAATCTTACACAGTGTAACATTAACTATAACTGACACCACAGTTGGAAAATCTTGTTTCAATTTTGCTCGAAAGAATAACAAAGTCATACGTGCCCTGTTTCAACAAGATGTTATTTCTGTTCATTCCGCTGTCTTTTATTTGAAAAAATTTGTCTCTGACTTGCTATGGAAAAAAGTTTGGACATTGCATCAGAAATTGTTGATTAATAACAAGATGAAAGATGTCTCTTATAAACTTCTGCATAGAATTTATCCTACTCATCAGTACATGGTAAGATATATTAAAACAATTGATCCCAACTGTACGCTCTGTAAAGGACACCCAGAAACAATCAGTCACCTATTTTGGAACTTTGATATTACAAAAAATTTTGGAAAGAATGTACACATTTTATAAATTACCATATTGACTCCAAATTTCAGCTAAAATTTGAACATATCATATTTGGTCTTCATGAAAAAAGCATGGACTTGAACATAAAAGTGGCAATTAATCTACTTATTATATTTGGCAAATTTCATATCCATAAATCAAAATTTTCTTCATCCCAATATTTTTTCCCTGTAATAATTAAAGAAATAGAATCTTACTTATGTACTATCTCTAAAAGCATAAACAAAAAAGCTATAAATACATATGAAAGCTGTCTGTCTTTGAATGTTTTTAATTTATTGTAATGCATTTTTTGTAATGTATATGCCACCCCCTGGCATTCTCCTTTTTAATATTCTTTAAATATTTGTCTTTGTAAACAAAGAAATTTTCATTAATTAAAAAAAAAAAAAAAAAAAAAACTTCAACTGTTTTACCGGGTCCTGGAGCTCCACATACGTTTCCAGATACACACACCGCTTTAGCTCTGCGCTGCTCTGTGCACAAGCAGAATTTAACAGAGAACATCTAAAGTACAGCTGTACAGTACAGCTGCAGATGCCACTGATCTGAGGCAGTGTACCCTGCAGCTCTTAAAGAGCCCTAGCAAAGAGTGTGTAAAGTTTGTATTTTGGGTAGATACAATTCCACAAACAAGATGCTGAGCTGCACATAGAAGATGGTGAGTGTTGATAAAACAGCGCCTCCATGTGGCTCCATAAGTGTCTCACAGAACATTCCTGCCAACTACAGTTCCATTCCCACTCTCCTGTCACTTTGTCACCATTTCTGTGTCTGATTAGCTTGATTTAAACTGTGAACTTTTATGGTGAAACAATGAAGCATTGTCTTGAGCTGGTCAGTCAGGTTCATTTTTCACACATCTGTAGTAAAGTATGTTCTTTATGTTGCACTCTCGAAATGATCACAAAAATGATCTGTTTCACATTTATTTAAATCCTCAGTCATTAGTTGTAGTGTTGCATAAAGATGATTTAGGATTTCCAGTTTGACAAGAAGCAAAAAAACAGCACGATCAAGGCCTACCACTCACCCTACCACACAGCAGCACAGGCCACACAGCACACACCCAGGAGGGCTGGCGTGCCGGGTTTAAATGACCCACGCTGGTGTAGGGCAGGCGTCATGTGACTTAGTGCTTCTGGTCAAACCCTCCATAGTAAAATAAAACAGTGAAATGTAACGTTGCCTAAACCAATAAAATACAGTGAACCAAATACAGTGATAAGCAGCAAATATGCAAATGTCTTGCGCTAGTTACATTTTCAGACCTCAATGCTCCTTCTTTGCTGGTGTCTCGATCTCAGAAAATCTATACTCTGGCTGAAACATACATTTCTGACAAATAATGTGGGGCTAGAAGCTCTCGTTTTGGGCATTTTAAGTAGATGCATCTAATGTATGTAATATATTTGCAGTGGTGGACAGTAACTAGATATTTTTACTCAAGTAGTTTGGACATGGGAATTTGACTTCAGCACCCCCAACTGTTGGGTACGTCGTAACTGAAAAAAAACAAAAAAAAAACCAACTATATTTTATTATGCATTTTCAGCTGAATTGTGTTCTCTTCATGAGTCATAAATATGGTAATTTAACAACGCTGGCTGTTTAAAGCCTTGTTGTTGTTGTTGAGTTTGCGTTTTAATATTCTCCAGCTTTGTCTCAAAAGACGGTGGACCGGATCTTCCATATCTTAGGATGTAGACCAGACAGTGGCGCAGAAAGGGGCCTTATCCCAATCCCTGCTCTTTAGACTTGATGCAAAACTTAGTCTTAAAAGGTTGGACGTGAGCTGGGCTTGGGCCAAGGAGGAAATGATGTGCCCTGCTGTCCGGCTCTCAAATGAGGAAACGATGAGGCTGAACTGGTGAAACAAAGCTTCTGCTCAAGAGTTCTGGTATCATGGTGGTAGAACGTGCGCGGCTGTGCTTTGGGGAGTGCCCGCCTACTCTTGGCCTGACCTTGCCCGGTTCTCAGCGTGCGCAAGGGTCATATAGAGTACACGCCCCAGCTTACCGCAGCCTCTCCCTGCTGGCTCACTCTTTCAGGGCGCCCGGCGCTGCTGACATACAGGCGAACAGCTTACAGTATACATTTAACATAATTTTTTTTTTTTTTTTTTTTTTTTTTTTTTTTTTTTTTTTTTATTATTTGTTTGTCTTTTGCTTTTCAGCGCCATGTGCATGTAAATAGCACGCCAGATTTAGTGCCATTTTGTGCGCCATCTCAACGCATTTTTCGCTTTTTGCGTGTCTCTTTTGAATCACTTTCTGATCCGCGTTAAATGGTAGTCTCGCATCAGCAATAGAAATACATGGGGACATAGTGGCGTGTCAGAGACAGAGATCATGTTGCACTGGTCATACTCAAAAAAAGTCCAAAAACTAGCTCAAACGAAAGGATTATGTGTGAAAAGTGTGCAAGTTGCTATAGCAATAGCATGTCCCGTCTAAGAGTAGACAGGACAGTAGCCAGAGGAGCAGCGCACGCCCCTCACTTGCGGCTGTGATACAGGGAGAACTGCCCTTAAGAACGGTGAGCTCAAGGACACACAGCAGATTTAATGCAAACAAAAGATGACTTCTCTTACGCGCAGCCTTCGCCGATGCAGAGGTAACATTGGCACAATGTGCACAGGGATCTGTGGGCTGTGGCGCACCGCGCAACAACAGCGTGTCCACTACTCGTCTTGCTCATAAGAACAAATCCAAAATTAGCTCATGTAAAATGTCTGTGTGCAAAGTGTGCAACTGGCTAAATGCTTCTCAGTCTAAAAGGCAGACAGGACAGTGGCCAGTGGAGCAGAGCGCTGAGGCCCACGCCCCAGCCCTCACCTGTCTGCAGCTGTGACAGGAGCGCACCGCCCGAGCACTGCCCTGAAACAGCCACGCACAAAGTTATGCTGCTTGGGTCAGTGTAACAGAAGCACACTTTGAGGTAAAAATAAATAAATAAATAAAATCGGAACAAATGAAAAATACAGCACTTGGGTTTTTAATGTTTTGTTTTTTGAGTTTTGATTAATAGTAGCCTACTACACTGCTCAAAAAAATAAAGGGAACACTTAAACAACACAATGTAACTCCAAGTCAGTCACACTTCTGTGAAATCTAACTGTGTCCACTTAGGAAGCAACACTGATTGACATCAGTTTCACTGCTGTTGTGTAAATGGAACAGACAACAGGTGGAAATTATAGGCAATTAGCAAGACTCCCCCAATAAAGGAGTGGTTCTGCAGGAGGTGACCACAGACCACTTCTCAGTTCCTATGCTTTCTGGCTGATGTTTTGGTCACTTTTGAATGCTGGTGGAGCTTTCACTCTGTGGTAGCATGAGACGGAGTCTACAACCCACACAAGTGGCTCAGGTAGTGCAGCTCATCCAGGATGGCACATCAATGTGAGCTGTGGCAAGAAGGTTTGCTGTGTCTGTCAGCGTAGTGTCCAGAGCATGGAGGCGCTACCAGGAGACAGGCCAGTACATCAGGAGACATGGAGGAGGCCGTAGGAGGGCAACAACCCAGCAGCAGGACCACTACCTCCTCCTTTGTGCAAGGAGGAACAGGAGGAGCACTGCCAGAGCCCTGCAAAATGACCTCCAGCAGGCCACAAATGTGCATGTGTCTGCTCAAACAGTCAGAAACAGACTCCATGAGGGTGGAATGAGAGCCACAGGTGGGGGTTGTGCTTACAGCCCAACACCGTGCAGGACGTTTAGCATTTGCCAGAGAACACCAAAATTGGCAAATTCACCACTGGGGCCCTGTGCTCTTCACAGATGAAAGCAGGTTCACACTGAGCACATGTGACAGACGTGACAGAGTCAGCACATTCAACTATGTAAAGAACAAAGTATTTAATAAGAATATTTCATTCATTCAGATCTAGAATGTGTTATTTTAGTGTTCCCTTTAATTTTTGAGCAGTGTATAAAATAGTAATTTGAATAAGGGCTTGATTCCGTTTTTTGTTTTCTTATTGGGAAATGGAAAACAAAAGGCCAGCAGGTACACGGACCCCGTGCCTTTCCGAATCTCATTCACTTTTAAGAATAAATGACTGTTAAAATTATATAACTCAATTTAATACTTAAATAATTAATAATTTGAAGGTTATTATAACAAAAGCTAACCAGGTTGATTGCAGCAGAGCAAGCTGGAAATATCCCTTTTACATCTATCTATCTATCTATCTATCTATCTATCTATCTATCTATCTATATATATATATATATATATATATATATATATATATATATATATATATATATATATATATATATATATATAATTATTATTATTATTATCACTTTATGTTCTCTCAGGTCCTGGCGGAGACATTCTGTACATAGGTGCAAAAAGCTGCGTCTATATCACCTCCTCTTTGCACCAAGGGAAGATCGACCCCCAAAACTTCAGTTATCAGTTAAAAAAAAAAACTTGCTGCATTTCTTGTGTAAACAATACACATTGTGGTGTTAATACATTCTTTATTTATCATTAAAATAACCTAAAAATGCTGTGAAAGGTTAATAAATTTTATGAAAAATTGTAGACCCCCGCCACCAGATGTCGCATGCAGCCCAGCACAGCAGCTCTCCCATTTAAAATTGACTTCCCGCATCCATGGTTTACTTAGGTACATTTTTTGAAGAAAAGGTTCTTTGTGAGTGCATTTTGTTGAATATACTTTTACTTTTACTTGAGTCAATTTTAGGTAATTTTATTTTTACTTTTACTTCAGTAAAAGTTTAAATTGTCTAAGGAAATAATAGTAGTTTTTGTCCTCTGTGGTGTAGTGGGCAGCACATCTGACTTGCCATCAGAAGGTTCCGGGTTCTAGACTCTGGAAAGACTCTAATTTTTACTGAAGTAAAATTTTTGTTGGGTACTTTTACTTCTACTTGAGTAATATTAATTTTGAACAATACTTTTACTTGAGAACAGCTTTTGAGTACTTTGTCCACCACTGTTTATTTGAGACCTGTTTAAATGCATTTAAGACCTAACATCCACATCCACATCTTGTAAGACTTTTTAAGGCCTTAAATTCAGACATTAATTCTTGAATCCTTTTTTTACATTTTAGGAACCCACAAAAACCCTGTAAAACATGTATTACAATGTAAAATATGAAGTTTATTGCACTGCTCCATGTGGTGGGTAAGGTTCTGAAGTGTGGCCTTTGTATCATGATGTTTATCAACACCTGGCCACATTGAAACAGTGCTCTATCAGATGGATGGTTAGTGCCGCCATCTTGTGGTCTTACGTGGAACCGTAAAATAGCTTAAATATTGAAAGCAATATTAAAAGAAAAAAAAAAAGATTTGTCTTTGAGGTGGAGCCATGTGGGTTGGCTGGTGTGAGGAGGAAGGCAATGAACATCAATGTTACTCTTGTAGACCTGGTTTAGTCCGTGTTTAGTCCTGGTTTAGTCCTTGCTTAGGCCTGGTTTCTTGGTTTAGTCCTGTCTTTTTCCTAAATAAGTCCTGGTTTAGAGTATTTTTTCTGGTTAAGTCCTGGTTTAGATCTGGTTTTGTCCAGGTTTAGTCTATGTTTAGTTCTGGTTTGGTCCTGGTTTAGTCCTTGTCTAGCTCTGGTTTAGGTTTAGGTTAGGTCTGGACCTCTGTGACCTCTGCGTTGTGTACAGCCATGCTTCTGAATACACAAACATCTTTTGTGAGCGAGCAATAAGAGAGAGAGAGAAGAGATAAAACTTTATTGTCTGTAAAAAACAGAAATTTGGTTTACACATCCACCAGACAGCCCCAAGACACAAAAATGAAATGAAAATCTCAAATTGTTTTTTATTATTATTATTATTATTAATATTATTATTATTATTATTATTATTATTATTATTATTATTATTATTATTATTATTATATGTAAACTAAACTTTGTTGCTTACCTATGCATTCATTTCAAAAGCATTGGGTTGCAAAAAATGTGTGATTCTTGTGCCTTATTTTGATTTATAATATACATATAGAGGCTAATTTATTTTTACAAATTTTTTATTTGTTAGGAAATACAATCCTAAGAGTCTCAAGAAGCTACTGCTGAGACCAAGCACAGGAGTAAAGAGGTCAGAGAGCTGTGATGGTGTACAGCTGTGTTCTCTGACTTTTCATGTCCATGTAACTCCATCAGACCAGATACTTATACAAAAACTTAGATTCATCTTTACTAGCTAGGAAAAGTGGAATGTAGACCTTCCTCACTGTGGAGACAATGGTGTTTTCAGGTGAACTGTAGGCTGAAACTGCTCAGTGGTGATGCAGCACTGCTCCTTCCAACACTTTCACACATTCTCATTTTAATGCGGTTTGTTGGCATCAGCTCATGTTTGAACAAGGCGCTGTGTGAATGTGTGTATGTTTATATACAGCATACACAGTTCATTTGATGTAGGCTAAATTAATTTATTTCATTTTTTGTTACTGCAAAATAAACTATTTATTTATAATTGTTGTTATTATAATTTTATTTTTATTTATTTATTTATTTATTGTGTGTTTTTACAGCGATCCACAATTTTACTGTCCCATAAAGTCCCACAAATTCCATAAAATGTAATTATGTAATTCAGTTCTGTGAGTACATTGTGAATCTTATGTTTGCAGTTGGTAGCAGCTTTACATGTGGTGGGAATTATTCTGTGGCGGAATGTAACAAAGTAAAAGTACTTAGTTACTTTATTTGAGTACACTTTTTATGTATCTGTACTTTACTTGAGTACATTTAACAAGGCTTTTTCTTTACTACATTTTAGAAAACAAATTATACTTTTTACTCCACTACATTTATGAGTGGTTTGAAATAAAAAAAGTATAATTTTTTAGTTCATTTCATCTGGAATCAACAAAATCACTCACATTTAACTCATTGTGTTGCTGAGTCTGTGCAAAATACTTTGACTTTTTTGCCTGCAAGTACATTTAAAATTAAGTACTTTTATACTTTTTCTTAAGTAGAATTTTTAAGGTGATACTGTTACTTTTACTTGAGTACATTGTTGCTCCTGTATCTGTACTTTTACTTACAGCTCTCTGATTGGTCGCATACAGCTGTGTGCCCGCAGATGGCCAGTAGATGGCGCTGCTGCTCTTTGCTCAGTCTGACCGTTGCTCTAACGTCTCTGATGCAGCAATAAATAATGTGTCACGCCAGAGGCAGGAAAATTATTATCTCTGTTTAAAGATGTTTCATGGAGCAGATGACATTTACGGCCCTTTAACGGTGTGATGACAAGTTTTATCTCATCATTTTACTTTTAAAGACCCACCAATATTTAACATGTGAATGTCTGTGATTTATTGGTAAAATGATTTCACTTTACTAGACGGGTTTACTGTTCAGATTAAGCATTTTGGTGCAATAATAAAATACCTGAATACAATTTAAACACTCTTCAGTGAGAGTTCGGCTGCTCTTTTATAAAGATAAGAGAACAGATCTTTTTTTACTGCAGTGCTATTAGCTTTGCATGCGTTTTCAGTGCAACATTTACAGACTTTTTAAGACTGGAGTTTGAACATGTTTTTTTTTTTTTTTTTTTTTTTTGCCTATTAGGACTGGATGTGGACTTGTTTCAGCCACTCTCTGGTGAGTGGTGTGTGTATGTGAGTGCATGGATGTGTGTGTGCGTATGTGTCCCATGAGGCTCATGGACTAAAGCCAGCAGCTCATTAAGGTCCTCTGTAGATTTTTAATTGTTGGACTCTGCACAAAGACTTGCCCACAGTCTGGTTTATATACAGTACTCAGTATACAGTACTCAGTACCCAGTACACAGTACACAGTACACAGTACACAGTATACAGTACACAGTATACAGTACTCAGTACCCAGTACACAGTACACAGTACACAGTACCCAGTACACAGTACACAGTACTCAGTACCCAGTACACAGTACACAGTACACAGTATACAGTACTCAGTACCCAGTACACAGTACACAGTACACAGTACACAGTATACAGTACTCAGTACCCAGTACCCAGTACACAGTACACAGTACACAGTATACAGTACACAGTACACACTACATGGGCATGTGTTTGTGTGCACTGAGCTCTGGTGGAAGTCTGTTGGCTCAGTAAACACCTGACCCATCACTATCAGCCAGGCTCAGTACTGTTCCATAAATGTTCTCACAATTTAGAATATTGCACTATTTTCTTATCTGGACATCTAGTGCACTTTTTACCAAACCCAAAGGTACACTACCATTTTATTTTATTTGATTTTAATTTATTTTTTACATTTATTCTATAGAGCAGTGGAAATTACACTTATTATCAGCTGTCATGACAGTTTTTCTCTGTGCCTGTGGTCCATTTCTCAGATTAGATTGTACATTTTCAAATCTACCTATTCAACTTGAAATCCTTTAGTTACTTTTACAAATCATAGCATCATTTTCTTGTTTAATTTTTAGAAAGAGCTAATGCAGTTGCTTCTGCTGATTATGGCGCATGATACTGGCTCTCAGTTGAAGATTCTAACCCTGAAAACATGAAAGCATTACTTCATTGCAACCACAATAGATAAACCAATTGTCATGATATGATATGGGTATAAGATATGTCATATTTTCCATACATTTCTATGACAGTTATTTCAGATGTTAGATTTTTTCAAAGGGTGTTACTATTGACAGTATTTTCTAGTTTACTGAAAGACAAAATCAAGCATCTCTGTAAAAGGCTTTTCATGCAACATGTCACAAAATGAATCAAGATTTTTTAAACCTGGCTCTTTCCAATCTTCAGATTCAGTGTTGAAAATGTAAGTTCAGATCTGAGAAAAGTCTGAGATGAAAAACTAATTCAATGTAGATTCTCCCACAATGCATGTCTGCAAACATAGGAAATAATGCCTCTGGTGGATGATTTTGTGTGCTTGTTTGTGTGTATTTTTTTGGCCGCTTGACAGGATTACAGCAGAATTAACAGGTTTTCCCATTTCTGTATTGCAATGGCAGTAAAATTAAAATAAAATAAAAAGGCTTCAGAGGGTCACATGAGGGCCTGTGGAGTAAAACCATTTTTCTCAATAAGAAAAAAATAAACATTCTTTCTGCACTGGTCTCTTTTAAACCTTCTTAGCATCAAGGCTTCAGTGCCGTCTGCTGGTGGTCTCCCTGAGAGAGCCTGTGCACCGAGCATTGTCCCAAAGAAAAGGCTGCGGTTTGATCCCGTATTTTTAGGCTTTTAAATCATGTTAGTGAGACAAGTCATTTTTCTCGTGGTGTAGATAAGGCGTCTGAGCACTGGCTGCTGATATCCTTGGTGGCTGCAGATTGGATGGTGTCCCTGTGCTCTTAGCTCACTGCTAGCGGGTGATTAATGTCTTCATTTCCCTTTATTAAAGACTAGAGCAGTGCTGCGGGCTACAGATATAGGCTCACATCATAAATCTCAGCCAAATGAACAGTCAAATAATCGCTCATCGGGAATGAAATCTGGCCTCATTAATACTGACACCCAGACACGCACAGGCAGAGCGGTCTGGGCCAGCACACACCCAGGGAGGGGGACTGGGAGGACTGGGGAGACTGCGGGGTGTGTGACACCTCCAGCCTCCACTCTGCACTGCTCTGAGCAGTACAGGTCTCCAAGATGAAGTACACAACATGATTTTAGCTCTAGAAATTAATTTCCTCTGCAAAATCAGTGTAATATTTTAAAAAGCATGTATTTACAAAGTACAAAGATACCACTGAAAAAAAATCTTATCTATAATGACAGCATTTTTGTTAAAAGTACAATTTAACCTGCAAGTAATAGGCCTAGGCTGACACTTGGATAATCAGATGGGGGTCAGACACACACTCTGCATTTCCTGAAAATACTCAGCTTTTTGTAAAGACCTTTTATTGTTTGATTAATTCACACAAAAGAGGGATATATTATTTATGTTTGATTGTGTTTTTATGTTTGATGAACTGATTGTAAAGCCCTTTGAGGCAAGGTGTTGTTGTGATACTGGGCTATATAAAATGTAATTGAAAATTGAATCTTCATAAACATTTGGAGACATGGGCTCTGTGATAGACTGGTGAATAGGGAACATGTTTTACAAACATATCACAGTGAAATTCCTCCAGTACTGGCATCTACATGATACCAAAAAGTATTGTGTGTTTAATTTTATGTCTTAATATGTAAATGAGGCAGTAGCAACTTAAAAATGCTCAAGAATGCATAAAAAATTTAATATTAGTCAAATTCAATTTGTATTTATTTATTTTATTACAAAGAGGAGCTTATTTTGTGTTTTAGTAAATGGTCAGTACTGTCAGTACTGAAATATATATATATATATATATATATATATATATATATATATATATATATATATATATATATATATATATATATATATATATATATATATATATATATATATTTCACCACTGTAGGAGTAAATAAATGCCTCTTTGAGACTGTAACATTTTGTGCTTGTATAGGTGCTACTGAAGTTGAGATATCTGCCTCAGAGTGTGAGAAAAACTCATTTTGAGAAAATATTAAAGGGGATATCTGAGCCTTCTCCCATGTTATAAAGTTGTTCTCTCATGAAAAATATATATACACTTGTGTTTTGCTTCATTCACTGCCTGTGTGAGTAATTCTAAGTTCTTTGGCTCTGAGGCCTCAGAACGTTTGATTCCATGAACCCCGCCCACTCCAGGGAGCAACCAATCAACAACCCCTCTACATCCAGTCTGCTCTCATTCATTTCTCTCATCCAAAACGTGGTGCCACTCTGTTTCCACTGATTCCTCACAGACATTTTTCATTTTGGAGCAAAATGGCATACAAAAAGTTAAGGAAGTGAAGTGCTCTTTTTCTTTGAAAAAAAAAGTTTAGTTACTAAAAAAGTAACTAAAAAAGAGTACAAAGTTTTCTTTCAGTCACATAATGTTTTTAAAGGTTGTAAAATGTGCTGCTGTTATGACCAAGATTTGTTTGAAAATATGAATAAAAGAATAATGTACCTCTTTAAAATTTAAGGTAGAAATCTACTAGACACAAGTTGACAAAATCTCATGACATAAACACCTCAGATTGAACATTTTGTTTCTGTGAAAGCTACATGTTAAAGAAGCAAACAGTTTGAGAGAGGCTTTAGGATTTATGATGGAGCTCCTGAGGTTAGAGCCAGAGAGACACCATCTGCTGCAAAAAACACACACACACGTTCCACACCTTAATAATATTAGATGGGACAAATAAACCGTTTAGGCTGATCACGTGTTAATGCGATCAGCATTACAACAGTAATACTAACGCACTGTAGTATTGTTTAAAACACGGTACCTCTAGTTTCATGTGGGTCCCCTTTTTCAGGAGCCAGTTGCAGAGATTTAATGAATAACAGCACAGGGTGAATTGATTAAAGAGTGATTGATGGTGACTGCTGCATTAGCTGAAGGATTTATAATGAGAGTGTTGTGATAAATGCTTTATGGAAATGATAGAGGCTACATTTCTTCTGCTGCACAAAGCCTGTCTGCTCTGTACAGTGAGCTTCTACTCAGAGATCATTAGAGATTATCAATAATCATCCAGCTACAGCCCTGAGAATGCTCTCAGCACATTTACTTATGGATGAGCTGCCTCTGTCTGTGGTCCTTGTCCCCTGTCTGTGGCCCCTGTCTGTGGTCCCTCTACTCTGTCTGTGGCCCCTGTCTGTGGTCCCTCTACTCTGTCTGTGGTCCCTCTTCTCTGTCTGTGGCCCCTGTCTGTGGTCCCTCTTCTCTGTCTGTGGCCCCTGTCTGTGGTCCCTCTACTCTGTCTGTGGCCCCTGTCTGTGGTCCCTCTACTCTGTCTGTGGCCCCTGTCTGTGGTCCCTCTACTCTGTCTGTGGTCCCTCTTCTCTGTCTGTGGCCCCTGTCTGTGGTCCCTCTTCTCTGTCTGTGGCCCCTGTCTGTGGCCCCTCTTCTCTGTCTGTGGCCCCTGGTTGTGGTACCTCTCCTCTGTCTGTGACCCCTCTCTGTGGTCCCTCTCCTCTGTCTGTGGCCCCTGTCTGTGGTCCCTGTCTTCTGTCTGTGGCCCCTGTCTGTGGCCCCTCTTCTCTGTCTGTGACCCCTCTCTGTGGTCCCTCTCCTCTGTTTGTGGACCCTGTCTGTGGTCCCTCTCCTCTGTCTGTGGCCCCTGTCTGTGGTCCCTGTCTTCTGTTTGTGGCCCCTGTTTCTGACTCTTTCTACATACATGATACATTTCTAAAGCTTAAATGCAAATACAGGGATCATGCCACAACAGAAAACTGCACAGCTTCCATTTCCATGTCATGTGTTGATTAGATATTTTTATTTAGAAGTATCAGACTTATGTTTTTGTAAAACTCTATAATTCCCATCGCCCTAGTGTTGGGTTCTCATGGTTTTGGATACACACATGTGTGTTTTGGGACTGACACACATGACATGGCCCCACCTGAAACAATTTTATTTTGACATCATTCAGCTCGGCCACATGACAATCGCAAAGCCTAAATCACTTAAAGCCAATAGGGTTAGGTTGTTTTTGTCTAGACCTATAAATGATGTTTGAGCAGTGCTCCCCACATTTGCTCTGGAGCTCAGCTTCACATCTGTTTGTTAGAAGTCACTCCATCAGAACTGCACTTCCTTAAGTGTCTCCAGTGTATTCAAAATTCAAGTAGCCTATTTCACTTTTGAGCAACCACTCTAGACCCATATAGGCCTATGTTGTATGTCTCGGGTGGAGCCCATTGCCATTTAACTTAACCACACATACCGCATCAATGAATTGGATAACCTTATGAAATTAGTAAAGCTAAGCTAAAGCTGGCCCCAAGGTTAACCAAGGCTTCAGACTTGGCTCACTTCCAAATGTCTCACCTAGCTGACCTTTTTTGGATTTAAGTCCTGGCTTAAACTCGCTGTGGCTCTGTTTTGGCTGTATGATGGTTTGTGGGATACATTACATGGACAAGGTATAAGAACCCGATTTCATTCACAAAAATAAATTTATTTGGAGCCCAAAAACTGTAGATCCATGACATTGTCAGTAAGGCATCTACAGCTGTGTTCAAAATAATAGTAATATGCATATCAAAGTGAGTAAATCTCAAAATCCTTTTGCTAGCTTTTATTTCCACACATGCAAATGCATTGAGAACATTGCTCATTCTATTCCAAATCAAACTATGAACAAAAAAACGATCAAATTTGTTAATCCTTTACAGAAAGTGAAGAAAGAAGTAATTTAAGCTGTTCCAAAATTAGCAGTGTCTGCGCTCTTCTTAAGAAACTCAAACATTTGATGTATAAATGGAAAATGCTTAAGATGTTGCTAGATCTCTGAACTAATATGCAGTTTTACAACCATGTTTTATTAGTTTATTGTGAACTGCTCTTTATCTGTGATGAATGGAGTCCTCTAACTTTTGGCAGGTATCACAGCCAAGGATGACTGGACTGCATTCCCCAATTCCTCTGCATTTCTTGGTTTGGCCTCAGAAACGGTATTTTTATGTCACCACACAAGTTTTTTATAGGGTTAAAGTGTGGGCACTGTGGGGGCCCTCCACAACGTTAATCTGTTTGCTCCTGAACAAAGATGCTGCTCTTTTACTATGTGTTTTGGGTCATTGTCTTGTTGAAACACCGATTTTGATTTGGAACTGGCCTATTACAGCCGTTTATCTGCAGCGTGTCTTACAAAAGTGGAAGAGCTAACCAAGGAAGTGCTAACTACTGAGCTACTTTAATAACTTCTCTGGCCTGATTTTTGCCGTTTAGTGCTTTCCTTTGTCACCTGTTGGTTCTGCTGAAGTCCGAGTTACTGTCCAGTTCTTTGCATGATTTTTTTCTTTGTCTTCTAGCCATTTTAACAACAGTTAAGTCTTGCTGACATCTTATGTAATGAATGCATAAAAAAAAGTCTTTGTACAACTGGCTTCTGCTGCTGTGCCCATTCAGAAATAAGTACAGCGCTGTTAATAATATGGCGTATTCTGGTGTTTTATGAAAAAAAAAAAAAAAATCACAAGAATCCATTTTTGTTTGGGTCAGTGGTACACTGTTTATGTCCCGCCCTTTGTTTCTCTGATTGGTTACTCCGTCTGTCATTGTTCCACCACAGAAATGAAATGTTATCAAAGAGGTACCAGACTAACTCAGTGTTTGGGAGCCGTCTGTGGCCCCTAGACCCAAAAATAACAATCTTACTTTCATCAGTCCTCAAAATGTTGCTCCATTTCTCTTTAGGTCAGTCAGTGTGTTCTTGTGACCTTTTTTTAACAATGCTGCTTTTTGCTGAAAGCTTGGCTTCACAGAGGTGTTTTCTAATCGTTCCAGTCCTCAGGTATTTTTAGATCTTCTTTAATCTCCCTGGAGCTGAGCATTGGCTGAACCTTTGGCATTTAGGCTTTTCTTCAGCCCATTTGAATGATAATTTTTCATTTTCTTTTACGTCTTTCGGGTTTTGTTTGCCATTTTAGAGCATTTGAGATCTTAGCTGAACACCCTATCATTTTCTGCACTTCTTTATATGTTTTCCCCCCACCAGTCAACTTTTTAATCAAAGTACGCTGTTCTTCTGAACAATGTCTCGAACAACTCATTTTACTTCGATTTTTTTGAGAGAAATGTGATGTAACCAGCCTTCACAACATGTGCTGCCTTTGGCCTTTCATAAGGGACAGCTGTTTAACAGCTGGTTTTTCACAGCTGACTGAGGTCCCTGACAGCACACCACACTGCTGTTATTTTGAACATGCCCCTTTCAATTAATTAAAAAAAAATTAAAAAAAATTAGCAGCATGCATTTCATGACTTGTGGCTCTATTGGTTTTCTATTACTCTACAACACCTAGGCTACTAGTAAGTTATTTCCAATCTAGAAATACATTTATGATTGTTTTGCTTTGTGATGTTTGACTGCTATTATTTTATATACAACTGTAATAATTAAGTTTAGGTCAGACAGAAAAAGATTCATGTACAGATTGTGTTGACCACTGCTCATGCTCACATTTTAAAACCTAAACCATGTCTTCATTTTACAAAGCACCAGGGCTGCCACTCGCACACTTTCTCAGAACAGCCTCGTCAACCCAGAATGCTGCATCGGACAGAAAACTCCTCCGCCTCCTAAATGCAAATCCATGTTTATGCTCAGTTCATCTCAGCGCTCCCACCATGCACTGCACCAGGTCCGCGCTTCTCCCAGCCCACTCTGACAATGCTAATGATCCTCAGCGGGACTGTGGATGCCGGCTGACACCCACGGACCAGCGCGCGTGTGTGGGGCAGGGGTGCGTGTGTGTGTGGGGAAGGGGTGGAGGGAGGGGAGGTCAGAGCCGCTGGTGCACGGGCTCGTCTCTGGTGATGTGGCGCTGCCCGGGCTGAGATGGTAATTTATTACACTTAAGACAGGCCCTGACACCCTGAATCAGCCAACATTCAGATCACACCAGAGCGCGCCAGAGTGGGGGCAGGGGGGGCACATAAACACACAAAGGAGCAGAAGAAGAGCAGAGGAGGACAAGCGCAGTAATCGGGCCGAGGAGGAGAGATGTAGCCCCAGGCAGCCTGCATGTTTTGCCTGTTTCCTTATAGTTAGTGTATTTATAATTCAAATCCGGCTTTTAATAATTCACACACGAAGCATATCAAAAGGCACAGTGTACATTCTTTAGATCAAAAACATTCTCCCCAAACTTTTTAGGCAAAAGCCTCCCTGGTAAGAGACCAGGCACTGCAAGGAAATGCAAGTACAGTTTGTCCAGTTAAATCCTCTTCTAAACAGCAAACCCAGTCATTGTCATTTATTTACTGCAGTATTGTGTTATTTTGTGTTATATACTTTATACAAGACAATGCATATTTTCACTAACCTGACCTTTGTATTGAAATAGTCAAAAGTAATTTTTTTTTTCTTTTCTAAAGGTTTTTATCATTTTTCCTTTGATCATTTGAAGTGCTTTCTGTGGCATATCATCTCCCTGTAGTTGTCCATCTATAATGGCATTACACTTAGTGAATGCTGTCTATTAGTCTCCACTGTCTCACATACTTTTCATTCTATCTACACAGTACAGTTGGATTTCATTGTATTGATTTCATAATTACATTTATTTAAATACTTTATCTTGTGACTCGTGAGTACCCTGATCTGTGTGTGGGCACAGGCTGATCATGTCTCTAGACTTTATGTGGCCTGAATATTGAGCTCATCTTTAGACACAGTGTCTGTAGTGAAAATTACCCATGTGTACCAAGATACTTTATAAATATGTTTAAATCAAATAGTACTTTTACCAATGACAATGGTACAGCTGATTTATTCACAATTAAAATATGTTTTACAAAATGGCCAAGTTGTTTATGTTTATTTTTGTTTTGGTTCTAAAATTGCATTGCCAATCGTCCAATCAACACACAACACGTAACACCTCTGACTGACCTGTTATGAGTTACATCATTTCAGTTTAACACTACCAAAAGCTGTTTCACTTTTAGTGGAGGTACATGAACTCTGGTGCTGCTCTGAAGCAGGTTCAGTTTCAGTTTAAGGATAGACACAGTTCTTCATTTGTCCCAGCAGCAGCATTGCTGAATGGAGCATGAACACACATCTAATACACTAATGTTAAGTTTGGATCTACTGAGAAGGAAGACATGTAGAGCTCAACTTCAGCTCTGTAGTTCAGGGCTCTACCTCACATGAAGCCAGTGTGAACACAGCCACATGTGAGTAACATTAAACATTTCAGTTCTTGACAGGCACTTTACTGCTCCGCTGTTGTGTCCTGTCCATTAAGTCAACCGAGGGCACAGATGCTCATATCTCTGTCCAAGATAAATACAGCTACTCACAGAGACAAGTCTTCACCTGCTAGATATTAGACTTGTGTTTGGACGGAACTACAACCAGGATTTTTATTTTTTTTTTATTTTATTATTATTTTTTTTTTAAAGTAGTCACATCAATATTTTGCGATAGCTTTCTACGTCATCACCGGCGGACCAATGCGAGCAGAGCTGAAAAGCGCGCGCGTCACAGGTTGGTCCCCGACACAATCCAAAGTGGGACTGTATCAAGCTCCTGTAGAGACACATAAAACCGGAACAGATACGGAATTCTTCAAAATAAGAGCCTCAGTGAGTGCGGACTGAGGAACTACAGCTTACTCAGATCTGCTTGCTTATGGCTCAACATGATGTTCATCAGGAGTGAAAACATGGTCTGTCCACCACCTTTGCCACTTCATCTAAAAGTAATACAAACCATCATGGATGTTAAACTAATTAACTGAATGTAATGTTGTTTGTTATCACAACGGAGTCATTATTGGGTTGTGTAGATACTCTTCTAAACATTGAGTTTCCAAATACCCATAGGCTATATCCTTTCATACCCAAATACAAATGAGTCATAACCAAACCTTTGACCGTACTACACTTGAACATGAACACAAGCTGCTACTTTGAAGCCAGAGCGGAAGTGGCCCGTTTCACTCCTGGTGCCTCGCGGGGCGCAGCCTGCTGGCACGCTCTGTCACGAGCGTTGTGCGTGAGGAAAGAGACAGACCGCTATAAGCGATTCCAGGGAGCAGAGGCGCGCACAGCGTGGACAGTAGACCTGCTGCGTGGACACAGGACCCAGTGTGGAACCAGCGCTGTCCAGTCCGAGCCGTGCTCCCGAGGGCCCAGGTGATGCTCCGGACTCCGCCGGGACCCAGACCCGCTCTAATCCTCTGAAGGACCCCTGGTCTAGCGGCGCTCACGGCTTTGGGCACATGGTGACGCGCGGATCAGAGAGAACTTTGGCTTGAGTCAGACGCGCTCCACGCGCTTTTAAAAGACCTTCTTAGTTTGATTACGGATTAAAACAAGTGGAGTACCTCTGCCTCGGACCGCGCGCAGGAGATGGCGCAAAGGGTAGGTGTTTTACGCAGATGATGTGTACTATGTAGAAAAAACGAAGTTGTGCGTCTCTGTTTAATTCTTGGTTAAAAAGCGTTGAGCTATAACCAGAGTATTTTTTCTGTAAAGCATGCAGCGCTCCTTGGGAAATTATGGAGGAGATCCCACAATATGAGTCTGTTTTATTTATTTTCCTATTTTTATTTAATACAAGACATGATCATCATTTACCACCCGTGCATCTGCGAACGATACAGATTTATTCATTCGTTCCTCATCCATCAGTTCTTGGGTCCGTGGATGGAAAGCAAACAGCCAAAAGCTGCAAATGTCAACCGAAAAACAAATATAATTATTAATAATATTAATACACGTAGATGCAAATGACAGTTAAAGCGAATATTAAGTTCATGAATCCATTTCAAGTAAATAGTCTGAAAACAAACAATGACAAACATAGAAACACAACAACACAACACACACGTGTGACGGCGCAAGTCCGGAGTAATGTATAGGCGCTTGCAGAGGACGTCACTTATTTTGTGTTATATATTACACATATTTTGCCTAATGTTTCTTCATAAAGTCTATACTTAAAATAATGAAAATAAAATAATGAAGCAGCAGTTTTTTTGGCCTATAATCAAATAGCTTCTCCCATTCTGACTCTGGGCCTTCTGCTATGCCTGCGTTAGAGCCAAAAAACGCGCAGACACTTAATCATATGGTCTGCCCGTAGCTGTTATTTAGTATTAATAATAATAATAATAATAATAATAATAATAATAATAATAATAATAATAATAATACAATTTAAGCCCATTTGACTCAAGCTCTTTCTGCTCTTCAAGCTCTTTCACGGGGCTCGTGTTTAAATGTCACACACTGCACAGTGCGCACGGTGCGTAATAATTCAATGTAATGTCCATATTTGGCCGACATGTTAATTAGGGTTTTGTTGCTTTTTATGGGAAATAAGACACAATTTCGCCACTCTGAAATTAGCGCAAAAACCTTTTACAACAGACTAGGGCCTTTTAATGAGTAGTACAAAATTAAGTTATTAAAGAGCTAAATAATAATAATAATAATAATAACAATAATAATAATAATAATAATAATAATAATAATAATAATAATAATAATAATATTTTGGAAGGTTAGTGGCTTTGTGCTGTTTTGCAGTCTTCTTTGTGGGAGGTTGTGGCAGGGAATAATATAGGTCTAAAAATATGAGCATCAACGAATTAAACGAGATCAAAAGTAAATGGTAAATGCTCATAATTTATTTTATTAGTTTTTATTATAAAAATGGATTTAAATAAAATAAAACCAATACAACTGCAGTGGAAAAAATACTTGTTTTTTGTGCAGAATTAGGAATATATGACATTTTCAAAAGCTCCTAGTAGTATTTTACTGTTTGGGTTGATTTTCACTGCCACACATTCATCAAGTTTGTCAGTTTAATAGTAGCCCACTAATGTGGTTAGGAATTACTGTTGATACAGTTTGATCACCAGTGTATGCTCTAATATATATATATGCTCTAATGATATATATATATATATATATATATATATATATATATATATATATATATATATATATATATATATATATATATCATTAGAGCATACACTGCTGATCAAACTGTATCAACAGTAATTCCTAACCACATTAGGCATGACTTGATGGCAGTAGTTTGTGAAGTAGATGAACTGTCTCTGTACTGATCCCATGCATTCCTCCAGTATGATGAGCTGGCGCACTATGGAGGGGCCATGGACGGTGTTGGAGTGCCTGCGTCCATGTACGGAGATCCACACGCGCCCCGGCCCCTGCCCCAGGTCCATCACCTGAACCACGGGCCCCCGCCTCACCCCACGCAGCACTATGGGGCCCACGCACCACACAACCTCCTGCCCGGCAGCATGGGCAGCGCTGTGGGCGACGCACTCAAGAGGGACAAGGACCACATCTACGGGTACGGGCAGGCCACACAGACGCACAATCTTACCCTATCTGCCAACTCACCTGTCACTGTCAGGCTTGATGATTTTCTTTTGGGTCCACCTCTGTTAAGTCTGCAGCTGGTAGCATATACTTTTTAATATTTTCAAACAGGCTCTATTTTCTTTTTTCTATGGAAATATGACAATAGCCCAGAGTCCGAGTACTAACAGTTAGGCCATGCTGATGTGTTCACAGGCACCCATTATTCCCGCTGCTGGCCCTGGTTTTTGAGAAGTGCGAGCTGGCCACATGCACGCCGCGTGAGCCTGGTGTGGCAGGGGGCGACGTGTGCTCCTCGGATTCCTTCAACGAGGACATCGCAGTGTTTGCGAAACAGGTCAGCCCCACGTAGGCCTACTGCATGCAAAAACACACACATCTGTGGCACAAAGCAGCAGCAGGCAGAGGGACTTCCGAAGCGCAGAAAGAGCTGAGCCTATACCCAAATGGGAAAATGGATTTTAAAAAGGACATTTGTGTTAAATGTCCTTACGGAATGTTCATAAACTGTCTAATAGGCCTATAGCAATGCACATTTTCCTCACAAAGCATTAACAGAAGTCTTTGCCTGTTGTTTACCGTGTTATAGTAGTAGTGAGAACAGATTTGTATTAGTGAACCCTAACCCTAAAAGAGTAGCCTTTTAAAGTGTTATAAGCTTTAATGTGTTATCACTGACTGAAAGCAGCAGCTGACAGAAATAGACAATTTATGTGCACAGCATCTGCTGAGATAATTCATATTCCATTTCCAAATGAAAAAGTGATTTCCTTATAACAGGGTGTGAAATAATGATAATAATTTTGTTCATTAGAAATGTTAATATTCTAGCTGTTTATAACAGTTTGAAAAATGCAAATTCAGTGCTTGGGCTTTCAGGTTGACTCACATCACACATTAATGTCAATAATTCAAGTGTTAATAAAATCATTCTCCTCTTTCAGATCCGTGCAGAAAAGCCTTTGTTTTCATCCAACCCAGAGCTGGATAACCTCGTGAGGAGCTCAGTATTTATTAAATAATAACACCACTGCTGTAGTGTACTCATGTTTTGTTATTAACCTCCACCAATTTTCTTGCCTCGTGGCTGTAATTTTGTGTTTGCAGATGATCCAAGCGATCCAAGTGCTGCGCTTCCACCTGCTGGAGCTGGAGAAGGTACCTGACTCTTTCTTTAGCAGAACTGAGACGATAATGTGAATGAAATACTGAGTGCTTCCATGTGCGCAGGTGCACGAGCTGTGCGATAACTTCTGCCACCGCTACATCAGCTGTCTCAAAGGGAAGATGCCCATCGACCTGGTCATCGAGGACCGGGACATGTGCAAGTCGGACTTTGATGACCTCTCGGGCTCCTCCACCAACCTGGGCGATCACGTGAGTCCCACCTCTGCAGGGCGTCAGCCTCTCTGTCTGAGACACTAACACATTTATACAGCTCTATACTGTAGAGGGGGTTATGGCTGAATGCGGAGACACTACATGTGGATTCAAAGGCTGTGAACATCATGTCTCATCATGTGGACCCTGTTTCCCAATGTGTACATTGAAATTGCCTGTTGAATTAGTTTTAAAAGGCAGAAGCATGACTGTTGGTTTAAGGTGAGAAAATGAATAGTTGTTTTTTTACAGTTAATATCATTGTGAAACCTCTCCAGTAGATTATTGGCATAAAAAAACAGTATTGCAACTTTTGTATATATATATATATATATACATATATATATATATATATATATATATATATATATATATATATATATATATATATATATAGAGAGAGAGAGAGAGAGAGAGAGAGAGAGAGGAAGCAGTAGCAACTTTTGTGTATAGTTTAATATTTTAGGCATTATATATTAAGTAGGTACATTTGCATACACTTGCAAACAAGTTCTGAATATTGGATAGAGCCAGGTTTAAAATTCTTGGTTGATTTTGTGACACGATGAAAAGGTTTTTTTAGAGATAGAATTATGGATGTTATTTTGTTCTGTTTTTTGTTTGTTTGTTTGGGTTGTTGTTGTTGTTGTTTTTTTTTTGTTTTTTTTGGGGGGGGACTAGATTTTACTGCCACCAGCCTTAAAAAACATTTGCTTTGTAAATTGCCCAATAAATCAGGTTAGGAGTTAGTTTTATGTCAACAAGCACCTCTCTAAAACCTTCATAAAATAGTGCTTTGGTGCTTGTAGGTGCTGCTGAAGTGGAGATATCAGACTCAGAGTTGTAGTAGTAGTAGTAGTAGTAGTAGTAGTAGTAGTAGTAGTAGGTGCTAGTAGAGATAAATGACTCAGAGTGAGAGAACAGCCTTTGAAGTTAATATTTCAAATAGAAATCTATCGACACAAGTGACCTTAATGTGTAGATGAGACTTCTTTATTTCAGTGTTAAAGACAGATGATCAGGAGCAAACTGACACAAAACCTCTGACTTAGAATCAGTTGATTTGTCATTTGGAATTCTCTTGGTTATATTGTGATTCCGGGCTTGAACACTGTGAGCCGTGCTGTTGCAGATGCAGGCGCTGCAGCTGTTTGTGCTGTTTGCTGTTGTCCTCATTCTGAGCCAAGGGTCTGAGTTCAAACCAGGGGGTCTTTGTGTGCTGGCGTCCTGCTGGGCTTTTTACATAGCCTCTTCCTATTTTTGGCTTTTACAAAGAAATGCATACAAGTGCACTGAGCATGTTTGTCATGATCTGAATAAAGAGACAGCAGCTCAGTGAGCAGCTGACACACATGTCCTGGCCTCAGCATAAGATCTGGAGACAAAATATAGGTATTGTATAAAGTCAATAAGTGTCTGTGTGTGTCACAGAATGACACAGCTCTGCTGCAAAGTGACAATTTTCTTCCTAAAACATGCATTAATGTCTACGGGAGTTTTTGTTTGTTTGTTTGTTTGTTTGTTCATTTTTTTACTAATAATGTTGCCAGAATTTGAGCTGTCTGAAAATATTTAAAGTTCTGCCCCATGGTATGTTTTTTGAGCTCATGATTCTTGCACACATTTTTATAAACACTCTCTTATATGATACTGTCACTGGGTGCTCTTGTTTTGCCACAGTAAAGAATTACACTCAACCAAGAGCTGAGTGAAGAAAGACCCAGACAGAACTTTTAAGGGCTTCTACTGTAGTTTAGTCAGTGACACTGGAGAGATCTGGTTTTTACATTTAGATTTTGTTTTATTTTTACAGCTGTACAGAGCTCTTGGTTGTTGTAAGGGGCTAAATCTGTGATTGAGAAATAGCTGCTCATAGTGATGGGTAGTCCAGCTTTTTTCAAATATTAGGTTCTTTTGGCTCGGCTCTCTTAGAAGAGCCAGTTCGTATGGTTCCCTAATGGCTCTTTGTTTATTATCACTCAGATTTTATTTAGGCGTAATTTAGAAATTATGAATGGTTTGTGTGTTGGTAAACAATTCTTTAATCAGTGTTTTTGTAAAAGTCTTATTTTTATGCAGTTTGTCAGCAAAAAGTACTTTTACAAAATTCTGTAGACATTTTTGCTGACTTGAGTATCAAAGCAGCATCAAACCCACTGTCCTCATATCCCACCTTACTTCTTTCACACAATGATATGATCCTAGTCTGTCCTCATGTGATTGGCTGCATGTTGTGCCCATCAAAATAAAATTCTGCTCTGTTTGTGTAGATTTTTATCAGCACTGAGCAGGAGCAGCTCAAGATTTGGCTCTCATCCACAGGAGTCGGCTCCTCTGATTCACTCGGCTCTTGGGGCCGGCTTGTTTGTGAACGACCCATCACTAACTGCTTGATATGAGACAAAAACTATGTTCAATATTGCGATAACCATATGATTGGTAATATTTCAATATAGTATTTTGTCATAGTAAATTCAATACTAATCACAACTGTCTCACAATTAAACAAAGACTGAACCAGGACTAAAACAAGGCTAAAAAGGACTAAATTAAGGTCATTTACAGTGGCAGTAGTAGCTCAGTAGGTAGAGCTGTTTGCCCACTAAACCAAAGGCTGACAGATCGATCTCCGCCACGAGCATTGCATACTCATTGTGTCCTTGGACCAAGACATTTCACCCACCTTACCTACGAGTGTGTGATTGTATGTTTTGTGGGGGTGGGAGAGGCTGTGGGTGCAGAATGGCTGCCATGTATCTGTCAATCTGCCCCAGGGCAGAAGTAGCTCACCACCACTGAGTGTGACTGAGGAGTGAAGAAATAATGCACCTGATTGTAAAGCTACTATATGAGACCAATGCATTATTATTATTATTATTATTATTATTATTATTATTATTATTATTATTATTATTATTATTATTATTATTATTTATTACAACTAAATCTGTACTTTTAAAATTGTTTTATTTGGTTTGGTTATTGCAATATTAGGTTCTTGCAATACAGACATATTTGAAGTGTGTGGAAGTGTCCCACTACTGCGCTGTGTTGTTAATTGGGTGTCAACAGATGGGGCCCTTCATTAGCTTGATAAACATGGAAACACATGGCGGCTCTTTGAGTAGATGTGTGTACGAGGCGCTGTAATGGCTGTGAGCATGCCTGAGAAGGGCCCATTCACGTAGGCCTTTGTCCGCGCCGCTTGTTGTCATCTGCTGAGCTCTTCACTGATGGCCATCCGGCGAACAGCTGACACAGAGCTGACTCAAGAGGCTGCGGCTGTTTACTCTGGGATTTACCGCAGGTCTGGGGGCTGGGCCCTGGCGGCATAAATACAGGGGAACGCTCAGGGGCCCTCACACCAGACTGGACTAACAGAGCACTCACAGGCTGCGGGACTTCTCTGTGGGCTTCAGACTTATAGATTCTTCTAGTCTTAGACCTGCTCCAGCCACATCATGGTAATGTCCTGAAGGAGGTGGATGGAGGGGGGTGGCTGGGCACAGCAGTGAAGTGTTAAACTACTTTTACTATAGTATTTGACTTAAGAATACTTTTATTTATTTTTTTGGCACAAGGTCCTGTTAGTTGTAGTTGAAGAATGCTATTGTTAAACTAGAAATGTTTTGGGGACTTCAGTAACAAAGGCGGTTCTCACCTCTCAACCTGAAGGTCTTATAGCCAGACTGTCCTACTTTCATTCTGAAATCAGGACAGCCTGGTTCCTCTGGTCGATTTGGAACTGGTTTATCACAGCCATTTATCTGCAGTGCATCTTACAAATGCAATAGCTCACCAAGTTACTGCTGGCTTCCAAGCTAATTTAATAACTTCTCTGACCAAATTAACAGCATTTTTAGTGCTTTTCTTTGTCACCTGTTGATTCTGCTCAAGTATGCTTTATTGTTCAGTCCTCTGGGATTTTTTTTCTCTGTCTTGTTGTCATTTTAACAACAGGAAAGTCCCATTGATGTCAGACATAACCAACAACCACAGGTGGTAGTAACAATAGTAGTTTAAATACAGTTCTACTTTGTACTTCAGCAAACAAAACAATACTTTTGTTAGTACAAGTTATAGTTTTGTTAAGGATCTAGTCACATTTTGATCTCGGTTTTGCCTTAGGTACAGTCATGATAGAGGAGTGGTCTAGAAGTCTTTTTTTCTATCATTTTAGTTTGCTGTCATGTTTTCAGCTTCTAGTGTTAGAGTTAGTCTTGGTTCAGAACAAGGTTTGGTCCCGGTTCAGACCCGGGTAGTTTTTCTTTATGCTAACATTGTAGTCTTGTGTGTGCTAATGAAGCCACATAGCTCTTTGTTCATTGAAATGGCTTTGACAGTAGCCCAAGTAGCACTCTCTAATGTCCCGTGTCTTGTCTCCTGTTTCCCGGTGTGTGACCCCTCCTGACCCCACAGAACCCCGCCTCCTGGAGAGACTTGGACGACGCCCACTCCACTCCATCGGTGGGGACCCCGGGGCCCTCCAGTGGGGGCCACGTGTCACAGAGCGGGGACAACACCAGTGAACTGGGTAAGAAAGCCTTCTCCATATCAAAGGTCTGACACTGGGGTGACCTCTCTCTTAGGGCCGTGGGAGGGCCCCATCTAATCTCATCTCAAAGCTTCAGATAAACACATTTCTACACTTTGTTAAGAAAAGGTCTGGCGTTAAAGTCTTAATGAGGTCCATTAGGTGAAGGATTCTCTCAAACTGTGATCCTAGTTGGTCCTGCTTTGGTCTCGGTTCACTCGTTTTTATTATCTTCCAGTTCTGCTTCACAAGTTTCATTCCAGTTTTTGGTTCAGGCCTTGTGCAGTCCTGGATAATTCCAGGTTTTTAATGATCCCGTTTTAGGCCTAGTTTGATTTACAATAGGTTTGGAGCCAACACAGGGCTTATATCTCCTCCAAGCAGGTTATGTTTTTGATATGGATGTTTGCCTCTTAATATAACTTGACAGATTATGGTTGGAAAAGGCTGAGGTCTGCACTCTGACCACTAATTTTGATCCTGTTTCTGTTTTTTATTAGTCCCAGATTTAGTGCTGTTTTGTTTAGTTTTGATTCCCTTGCTTTAGAGAAGTCCTAATGTTACTACTGGTTTAGCCCTTGCACCCTTTAGTATTATCCAGTGAGTTATATAGAAGACATTGCAAACACTCTTTAAATAAAATGATTTAATATGTAAATAAAACTGCATGCGTGAAAGCTATAGTAAAAGCAGACTGTTGCAGACTACAGGAAATTTGAGGTCCAGTGTCAATAGGTGACCCAACAGTTGGCCAGGGTTAAGTGTTCTTTGCTTGATATGACCCAGGAGAGAAATGTGATTTTAATATCTGATAGAAACGATTGAATATGCGTCTATAGTATCCTTAATAAAGCCACAGTATAAATGAAAGACCTTTATAGCAACATAAAATGATTTTATTAATGGAGTTAACTTGATTTGTCATGTCCTCTCAGAGACATTAAGTCACATTCCTGACATCTCAGAGCAACTCCTTTTCTGCTAACACCTCAGATGCAGATAAGCGTTTAAAATGTTCTTGTTTTTTCATTGTTGGGAGACTGTTAACCCTGTCTCTACTGCGTCAGTGATGATGACTCAGACCACACACCCATCTCACTTAGATTGGCCCATCTTGTGTATCTTGGATGAATCCTCATCTTACTGTGGTCTGAGAAGAGCCTGGATATCCCGTGTAAGCTAACCAGCCCATCCCATGGCCTTTTGACCTGTTGGAGAATGTGGGTGGGTGGGGGTGTGCAGTGCCCCCCATGGCTCAGTGTTAGAGGAACAATGGCTTCTCCACTGAGCAGAACAGAGCCAGAGAAAAAGACTCATTCTCCTCTGAAGCAATACAGCCCTGTTCAGTTCAGCACAGTTTAGAACAACACAGAATTCTTCCAGGACTGTAGAGGGCAGCACTTCTAAAGCATTTGGTTTGTTAAATACTATCTATAAATTGATTTTTAGGAGAACATCACAGTAACTGATAATATCAAACCATATCATATATTGTATCACAATTCATCATGATCTCAGTACATATCATATTGACACCATGCAACAAGTGATAATGTACTAATAGCCAATAATGTAATACCTGCCAATATTGTAATTATTTTGGCAATTTTAAAAGTAATAACATTTTTGAGCCAATAATGTTGACCATGCAACATCCAACAGAGACATTGACAAAACATGAAAAGTCTCTTGGATAAGAGACAAAACATCTAAAACTCTAAAAAGCAAGTCCAGCTGATTTATTTGTAACCTTTTTTTTCTTTTCTTTTTTTTTTTTTTGTGATTTAGATGATAATGACTGGATAAATAAGAGTCTTCACAGACATACCTAAGCAAATTAATAATATTCTAAATAGAACATTTTGAATAAGAAAAAAATTCTCATACTCGCTCTTACAATCATAATTTACTATGCCATCCACTAAACCTGTTTCTGATGAGAAAACTGCACAAAACTGTAAAAAATAAATAAATAATAAATAAAAACAAAAAGAAAACATCTTATTTCCCAGAAATGCAGTCCTATTGATGTATTATTCTATTATAGGCTGCAGTTATTACATTTTCAACAGATTATTTTAAAATGCTAGGCCAATACTTATTAAATTATTGGCAATTACATTACTGGGTCAAAAATTTTATTACATCATTGGCAAGTTATTACGTTATTGGCTTTATTACATTTAAATTGCCAAAATGATTACATTATTGGCAGGAATTACATTATAGACCATTATTACATTATCAGTTGCTACACACCTGTATTTTGATAGTGTCGTATTATGACAAAAGAGTATCATCCTAGCCCTACTCCCTTTACGTTTTAACTTAACTAACAAACTCCTAATGGCCTAATTGGATATGCAAGCGTATCTGCAACATATTCTCAGGTTACATGACTGAGAAGTGAAGGGCTGGCCTCGTGCAGGACGTCCTAACAGTGAGCTGCCGTGAGCGCTCCTTTAGCCCAGCCTCTGCTCTAAACAGGTTGTTCCCCTCTGAGTCCTGGAGGAGACTGTAGGAGGCTGACACCAGGCTGTGGGCCGTGGTCCCTCCTCGGGGTTGCTCTTTGGTTGCGGCCTTGTAGCTGTGTGATGTGCTGTGGTGGCCCCTGTGTGATGTGCAGCGTGCCCCCTTGATGGTGTGGTTCCCAAAGGGTGTGTGTGGAGAACAGCTAAAGGGCTGATATCCCTGGAATGTTGGGATGGGGGTCTGGAAGGATCCATCACAAAGACCTCACGGGGACAAAAGAACCTGGTGGGGACTTCACTGGAGACTGCTGAGAGGAGGAATGTGGACAGGAAGTCTTTTTGTCCATCGTGATTTGGTGACATGATGACGTCAGTATGGAGGCAGTCTATGGACTCAAGGATATTTATGGCAAATATATATATATATATATATATATATATATATATATATATATATATATATATATATATATATATATATATATATTATATATATTTATATATAATTTTTTTTTTTTTTTTTTTTACAAAATTAATTACCACATAGCTTATTATTACTTAACTTTTTTGAAAAATCTATGAGAAATATGAATGGAAGATTTACTTCCAGCACCAGCGGGGGGCGGGCACTTTTGTGCTCCATGAGTGAAGCATTTCATTTGCCACCAACTGGAAGGTAGGTGGTTCAAACCTCACTCTGAGCGCATACTGTCATTGTGTCCTTGTATGTGGATGGATGCGACCAAATCACTGCCAAATCACTGTGCGACTGGTTCACTGTAGCAACCCAGAAAGAAATCATCCTTAATCCCCAATTTTATAAAGTTGTGTTGTTACTGTTAAGAGACAAAAGTGTCACCATCACAGAACATTATAAAATATGTATACCTTCATATTTTTTTACTTCATTGCACAAATCTTACCATCTTACCAATGATTTTATCATTTTCAGAATTGTAACCCTTTTTATGTGAGTGTATATAATAGCAACTACATTTTTGAGTAAAAAACACAAAAAAATTACATATTTGGAACATTTTTAGAGCAAAGTTGATTCTTTTAGGAGGATTATTGCAGCCTTGGGTATGTCAAAGATCACCAACAACATTTATTTTTAGGGAAAATTCATTTCTTGTGCTATGTACAATCTAAAAACTAATTCCAATTAAAATCCATTAAAACTCATAACTTTTTGTTATTAAATACTAAATTGTTAATATACTGTACCCCCCTCTAAAAAAAATTCACTTTGCTTTGAGAATATGAAAAATATGAAGAATACAAAAAATATGTTAATATGTTTTGTTGACGAGGACTCTTTTGTCTCTGAACCGGAGCAACACAACATATTTAATTAGAGAGTGTAAACATGAAGTAATATCAGATTTGTGTTTAGCATATCAACATTAGTGATAAAAAATACACACCTGAACCAAATTTCCAAGTAAAGGTAAGAACCACTGCAAAGATATATATAAAAAAAATAATAATAATAAAAAAAAAATCTGAAAAGGACACTTCTGTCCTCACTGGGGCACAAGGGTTAAAGGCAGCTGAAAGATTTAAAAAAAAAAAAGGCTAGTATGCACACATTTATAGTTTAAAAATGTCTTTTAGTTACTTATTTGGTTTTCAAAATGTGTACAAATGAAATATTATTCAGCAATATGTAATGGTGCATTTCCGCTTCATGGAATCAAAAATCAAATTGAACAAAATCTATAACATTGGTTTTTAGTTGTTGTTGTTTTTATTTTTTTTATGTTAACTAAACCAAAGACAGAATGCACAGGTTAACAGGACAGATGTAAACCTTTGTAATAATCAACTACTATCATAAAACCAACCTGCTAATTAAATGTGTTTATGTGTATATTCTTTCATTAAATGCCATGTAATTGTAACCACCACTGCTGACTGATCCTGGTTCTTCAGCGATATCTCTCAGCCTGAGGACTATAATGGCAGGTGGGGGCCACAGAGTGACAGTACTAATGGATCAGGGGCCCGCTGAGATACAGGCCACACTGGCTCTGCATCACTGATGAGAGACTGGGGGTAATCAGTTCTGCTAGCCCCTAATGGACATGTTAACACGACCAGCTAACCACTGAAAAACCAACAGGCAATCAGAGGGGCCCCTGTGTGAAATACTCTCCAAGACTCTATCAAAATATTACGTACCAGAAAACCAAATCACAAAACCACCAACCACCAGGCAAATATATTCTCTCAGATGACTCAGATCCACTCTCAGAGCAAGTCCTGATAACCATGGGACCAAAACTAGAAGCTTTTCTGTAATAGGCACTCACATATGTCATTTATCTAAAGTGAATAGAATTTAGGTTTGTTCACCCTGTACCAGCAAGCTCTGGCTAAGTATATTATACATACATTTAGAATGTAAATAAATAAATAAATAAATAAATAAAGGTGATGCTTAGCTCAGTGGTTCTCAAACGGTGGTATGGGTACTACTGGTGGTACGCAGGCTTTTTATGGTGGTGCTCAGGAGTCGCTTTCACCGGAAATTCTGATACAGTTTCATTCATGTTTTAGTGCCGTTTTAGTTGGGGCATGTCAGACCTGGGTTAGTCCTGGATTAGACCTGGTTTAGTCTTTGTTTACACCTGGTTTAGACCTAGTTTAGTATTTGTTTAGACCTGGTTTAGACCTGGTTTAGTCTTTGTTTAGACTTGGTTTAGTCTTTGTTTAGAACTTGTTTAGTCTTTGTTTAGACCTGGTTTAGACCTGGCTAAGTCTTTGTTTAGACCTGGTTTAGTCTTTGTTTAGACCTGGTTTAGACCTGGCTAAGTCTTTGTTTAGACCTGGTTTAGTCTTTGTTTAGACCTGGTTTAGTCTTTGTTTAGACCTGGTTTAGTCTTTGTTTAGAACTTGTTTAGACGTGGTTTAGTCTTTGTTTAGACCCGGTTTAGACCTGGTTAAGTCTTTGTTTAGACCTGGTTTAGTCTTTGTTTAGACCTGGTTTAGTCTTTGTTTAGAACTTGTTTAGACGTGGTTTAGTCTTTGTTTAGACCCGGTTTAGACCTGGTTAAGTCTTTGTTTAGACCTGGTTTAGTCTTTGTTTAGACCCGGTTTAGACCTGGTTAAGTCTTTGTTTAGACCTGGTTTAGTCTTGATTTAGACAAGGTTAAGTCTTTGTTTAAATCTGGTTTAGATCTGGTTTAGTCCTGGTTTAGTCCTACAAGTCCAGTGTTAGTACTGGATTTGTCCTTTTTGTATACTGGTTTAGTCCAGATTTCAGCTCAGTTTGGATGATACTTGGAGAACATGTTTTGTGAGGCGGTACTGGATGTGAACAGTTTGAGACAGGTCTAGCTACCTTCTCTAAAAGTGTCTATTCTAGCACTGGCTATAACTGCGTACACAGAGAAACAGCACAACCAAGTCAAAAAAGAAGAACATATAGACATAATACCAACAGATGAGCCTATTTTGATTCTCTCCCTTGTACAGGATATTAGGTAAATGTTGTGGTAAATTAGTAGGCAGTGCTTACACCCTCCATGTTGTAAATATTGACATAGTACTGTACATACACGTGCACCTCTTTGTGGGACAGAGGCTGAGTGGTTAAGAGTCTGGCGTTAGAGGAAGCCTTCTTCGTGTCTTCAGGAGCTGTTTTTCTCTGTGCTTTTCTGAGTAGCCTCGGGCCAATCCTGCAGTAGTGTTCCCTGTGGTACTACCCCCCACCTCCCCAGCCCATGGCCCCCCCGCCGACACTGGCACGGGTGGGGGGGTCAGGGGGCTGAGTGAGCCTCGTCACACTCTGCGGAGATGGCCGCGCTGCCAGCCAACAGTCACAAAGTATTAGTGTAGAGAACGTGTGCCCTGCGGCCTGTGCTGCACAGCCACGGCCTGCATGTGTGTGTGTGTGCGTGTATGCGTGCATGTGTGTGTGTGTGCATGTATGCGTGCATGTGTGTGTGTGTGCATGTATGCGTGCATGCGTGCGTGTGTGTGTGTGTGTGCATGTATGTGGGTGAGTGTGTTTGTTTGATGAGGGGGGCTTGAACATAATTAGCCTGAGTGTTGTCTGTTTTTTTTTATACTTTTACAAAATATTTTGAGTCATTTGGTCGTTGTCATTTGCTGACCTTGTTGTCGAGAGGTTTCCAGAAGCAGACATTTCGGCAGATCACTGAGACATGACAAAAGCAATGCTTAACTGTTGGTCTGACCAAAACTAGACCAAGAAAGTTCTATTATGAAATAACTAAAAACCCATGAGCCAACATATTGAAGTTTTAAATGGTAAGCCTGGATGTTTGGTGATGGAAGTAACAATTCCACTCTGTACTGCTACAACAGACAGGACCAAAAAACTACTCATTAGTCTATAAAGAATTTCTCCTTCTTTTGTGTGTCTAACTCCTTTTGGGGATGTTGAATTACAGTGCAAAGTCCAGCTACGTGCAGCAGTAGCTTGACTAACATCTGACCAAAGAACTGAGTTTAGTACAGCAGACTTACATTTACATGTATAAAATAGTGCAATTTAGTTAAATTTATATAGTGCTTTTCTACCTCCATGGGTACTCAAAGCACTTTACATCAAGGAACCATTCACACACCAGTGTGTGCTGACACTGGAATTAAGGTGGGTTAAGTGTCTTGCCCCAAGAACAGCAAGCAATGGTGGGAGTGGGGTTTGAACCTCCAACCTTCTGGTTGGTGGACAAGCGGCTCTAACAACTGAGCTACTGCCACCCCAAGTTGAACCAAGGCTGTAACTAAGTGTTTCTTTGCTGTTATGTAAAGATGATTTTTATTCCTGCTTGAATGGCTCTGGCTGGATAGACTTATGTCAGAGTCAGGTCTCATGTAAAAACATACACAGTAAATATTTAAGGGTTAAATTAACACTTAAAGAATTAATACTCTATCTTTGAGTGTATATGGTCTCTATCTGTATTAGTGTTAAAGTTTGAAAAAATAAAAAATTCAGTTTTAAAATGTTAGAGTTAAATTTACACTGCTTAGAGTAAAAATATGACACTGAAGCTTTATTAACTCCAGAGGCTGTAAAAACTACTAAAAACAGAGTTTTATTATTTACTCTGTTATGATGCTAATAATAACTCTGATAAAATAAAAAAAAAGTGTATAACACCGTGCAAGCTTAAAATTACCCTATTAAGTGTTATGTTATAATGCAAATAAATACTCTTATAAATATGACTTTTATTTTGCTTGTAGTGTAAAATACACCCTGAATGAATACAAATCACATTTAGACATTATGACAACATTTATTTAAATTTATCCCATACTGCAGTGCAGTTAAGACATCCATTAAAATTCACATTGACCCAAGGCATAAAATGACAATATGGGACAACATATTTAGAGGAATCTAATGTTGCATACTTAAATTGAACATCAAATAGTTTATAGTAAAACAAAATTCAGTGTGAACACTTTTAAAACTGTATCTGGATGCAGCCTGACCTTAAAAGCATAGTAATAGTGATCAGCAGTGTAGTATTTAAACAAAGCCTGTGAACCTGAGTGTACAGAGTGTAAGTGCAGGACAGAGGGTGACCCTGTCCCGAACCAGCTCCGGACACATCCGTCTGAACTCCTATGCATGCACCCTTGAGCGCTGGCCCCCAGAGCATGTCCTTTTATTGTCAATATTCATTAACTGAAATATTTATGCATGAATATGGCTCATATAGGCGCGTTTGATTGATGCGTCTCCAAAAACAAAAAGACATGCCAGGCCAGTCTTAAGAAAAGTAGGGTTGCTGCCCCTGGGGGAGGAGTCTCTCAGATGCATTATTCACATGCCCTCCAGGCAGGCTTTCAAGGCTCCTCTGCCCCGAGGGCCAGAAAAATAACCACCACTGTTAAAAGTAAATCATCTCGGCTGATACACAATTAATGCGGCTGAGGAGCGCCCTGTGTTGGAGGCTGTTAGCTGGCAGCAGCGGAAGTCTCAGCTTAAAGGAGGCCTCCTGCCCCGGCCCGGCCCGCTCCCTGCCGAAATCAAACACCGCTCTGCTAATGGGAGATGTGCGCAGTCCCACAGACGTGCTCAGAGAGAGGAGAGAAGACCGGGGGCAGAGCACATGGGAACGCAGGGGAGCTTTCATCCCACTGACCCACCCCCAAACACAACCAGAAAACACACTTCATCAGTCCACTCTGCTACGGGACACTTTGAGGCAGGTTTCCATTGTCAAAACAGGGTACAAAAACATACTGGGCCTCTTCTTTGGGGATTTTTTTTTTTCGGTCCATGAAAATACTGCTGAGTGTAGAGTGGTGACAAAGAACAATAAATGATCTTCCACTGTTATTCAAGCTGTTCATACCTCCAGCTCTGTCCTCACATATACCTCATATGTACAGTATGATCAGAGCCCTCCGCATTCCTATAACATTATACATTCTGTATTGCCCAAATTATACAATATTTGTCATGCAACAACTCTTTTTATGCAGTGTCAGTCATCTAGTCCATATATTTATCCAGAATGATCCGTGTTTCATGGTTGGTAGGTTATTCATCTAGAAAGGATGCACAGCTTCAATCAACATTTTCAACAGTTTCCATTGTCAAAAAAGGGGTTTAAAACAAACAGGCCTAATCTTTGGGGCTATGTAAATACTGCTTACTGTTGAGTGGATGACTGAGATTTTGGCTCAAAGAGACTGAAAATTTTATAAATCTGTCAAACAACCATAAACGATCTTCTTCCACTGTTATTAAAGCTATACATACTCCAGCTCTGTCCTCACATAGTTATGGTCTTTGATTATATCATTATGTAAATACATTTAGTGAAACTGATTTAAAGACACTTCCTACTCACTACAGTGTAGGGCTGCTCGATTATGGAATAATAATAATATTATAAATAATCTCGATTAATTTAGTCATAATTGAAATCACAACAATACTTCATAACTCTAAAAAAAGTTCTGTTTGTTTGTTTGTTTGTTGGTTTGTTTTTTACAAAACAATGTAATATATATATTCTGTGCAAAAATGTGCAAAATATAAAATAACCCAAATTGATAATCTCACCGTAAACTGTTCGGTTGTTTGCTCGACGTCTTGTTTGCTTCCAAACAACAGAATGTGTCTTGCCTTTTCTGCAAACCTAGTGTTTCTCCTGTTCTCTCTCTGCCATGTTTCCACTAACAACAACTCTCCACAAGTAGCTTATAGCTATCAGAGAACAAAACACACTTCAAACTTAGTGTAATTCATTGTTTTTCTCAATTATATAATTGTTGTTATTGTTGGATGTAATAATTGAAATTGAAACTGAATTATTTGCACAGCCCCACAGTGTAAACCCAGACCAGATCAGCCCTTCTCACTGTTCCAAACTGACTCGTACCGTGTTAAAGTAACCTCAAGAGAAGTAAGACAGAGGTGATGCTCACAGGTGCATGCTTCAGTCTCTGGCCTTTTCCTTCTTATTTCTGTTTTGTTTCCAGATCATTAGTGGTATTTCAGATGTGGGCCACGTATAGAGCTGAGCCCAGTGCGGTTAGAATATCATTATTTTATGTAAGGCTCCGACTTGGCTCTCATTACCTCACGTCAAACTCATGGCTCACATTGAATTAATAGCTCTGTTTTTATTGAGCCGGCACTCCACAGACTCCTGTTCATTAGCCAGTGTCCACAGAGTCACACCGAGGTGAGAGCCACACTCAGAACAACACGAGCTCCCCGTGCTGTCCTTTCACAGCAGATTTGTAGTGTGCGGCCTGAAGGCGCTGCTCTGCTCCTCTGGTAACGCCTGTGTATGTGCTCTGTGCTGCAGGAGACGGCCTCGACAACAGCCTGGCATCGCCAGGAACGGGAGACGAGGACGACCAGGACAAGAAGAGGCAGAAGAAACGAGGCATCTTCCCCAAAGTGGCCACAAATATAATGAGAGCCTGGCTTTTCCAGCACCTCACAGTAAGACCCTGCTCCTCAACACTGATGCCACATAATCAGAAGTAGAGAGGTAGAGGTAGAGTCGGTAGAGATTTTTCTCAAGGAAGTGTTAATTGAAAATATCACTCAAGTAGAAGTAAAAAGTATGTTGTGATAAAAGTACTCTTAGAAATACATTCATTCATCTTCTTCCACTCACAGGTACTGATGCCTATCTCAGTAACTTTGGGCCTTGGGTGGGGTACACCCTGGACAGGGGCCAGTTAGTTGCAGGGCTGACCCAGAGACATGAACAGCCAGAAAACCATTCACTAGGGGCAATTTAGAGTCTCCAATTCTTCTAACTCATGCATGTCTTTGGACGGTGGGAGTACCCAGAGAAAACCCACACTAACACAGGGAGGACATACAGACTCCACCTGAGTATGATCTTCTTGCTCGGAGGCGAGAATACTAATCGTTTTGCCACCATGCCCCCGTTAGGAGTACAGTTTATTCAAACTGTTCCAGTAAATATAACTTATTACTACTACCCACCTTTGAATAAAATGGAGCAGTGGAAGCAGTATTTACTACAGTGGAGTCACGTGGTTGTCAGTAGTTGGTTTTAGGGCTGCTGTTGTTTTCACAAAAACATAAGTATGTGATATGTATGTTGAATATGGAAATTATGAAATTGCAATAGTCTGGGCAAGGGCAAAGTTAATGTGTGGAATTCTCCATGGGTTGTTTTACTGGGTACTTCAGCTGTATCTCACCACCCAAAGACATGGCACTCGAGTGTGTTGGTGAATCTGAACAGCCCAAAGTCGAGTGTTTGAAAACTGTACGTCTCTGTTAAACCAGCCAAAAACTGGTCTTTGGCTGAAAGCTGGGATAGGCTTCAGCCACCCATGACATATAAGAGAAATATATGATAGAAGATAAATGAAAGAAAACCTACTGGGCTGCACAATATATTGTTATCTTAATAGTAGAATTTTCAGTTAACCCAAAAAATGGTTTCCTTAATTGTTTGGACAACTACAGCTCTACTGCCCCTCATATACTTTAACTGTTCTACTGTGTGTCCTCCCCTGGCCCTGTGTTCTCTCATTCTGTTGGCCTCTTTTTATTTGTGATCTTAAGTGTTTTCTTTTTGTTTTGTTTTTTGTGCTCTGTGAACTCTTTTTAAATGATCAGAAGAGGAAAAAGTTGCCACCAAAGAGAAGTGGTTGTAAATGTTTTGATGGAGTCCAGCTTCTGCCCCAGGCCTCACTTGCAGAATGAGCTTTAATAGGGATACAGTCTGAGGCAAAGATTCTTATGCTACAAAAAAGTAAAAAAAAAGATCTTAAACTGATAATAATTGGGCTTTTGACAGAACTCAGCATCAGAAACCTTGTGGATACATCCTTTCACCTCAGTGTTGCTCCAGGCCCCCGCCCTCACCCCCCCCCCTCAGCTGTGTTAACCCTTGTACCCAGTTTGTTAAGGGCCGCTCTGAATCAGGGTAATCCCTCCCTTCACAAGCAGCATCTTTAGATTTCTGCATAAAGGAAGATAATTGAATTATCCCCTCTGCGTTCCCCAGGCTTTTCAGCTCTAATCTGTGACACACAAGTGTTTGCTGTGGCAGGATGTGTTTGTGAAAAGTGTGTGAGTGGATTTTGGCCCCTGAAAGGCCTTTTACAGCAGCCAGCCGATCATGCATTCATCTGTGGTTAAAGAGGGATAACGGTTTGTCCCAGTGCAGTGTGAGGCTGGAAGGCCTTAGCTCAAAGCCTTGCTTTTGTCATCAGTTCTGAGGAGCCTTAAAAGATGCCCCTGTGAGTACGCAGCTGTAGAGGCTTGGGCTCAACCTAATATTCATTACAGACCCATTAGCCTGTTGGGACTGTCCCATTCAGAACATAGAGCTCTGATCTAACAGCTGCTCTTAGAATGTGTTGTCAATACAAGAACTATAACTGATCCTTCTAGTGGACATTCGAAAGGTTTTTTAATCCACATACCACATATTTTTGTTCTCCACTGGTCTGTGGGACAGTAGCAAAGCGGTTAACACTCTTGCCTCACAACAAGAAGGTCCTGGGTTTGACTCCCAGACCATGTGGGGTCTTTCTGTGTGGAGTTTCCATGTTCTCCCTGTGTCTGGGTGGGTTCAACCTAAACCATCAACCATCAACCTAAAACATGCACAATAGGCTAATTCTCCTAGGGTTAAGGTTACGCACTGCACCACGGCAGCCCACTGCTCCTGGCAGGTTGCCCCAGCTTCATGGAAGGATGGGTCAAACTTAGAGGACAAATTTCAATAAAGTCCTTAACCATGATGCAGTTTTATCTCCTCTTTTTAGAGTGGTAGGTAGAATCTGATTCACCAGTTTGTGCAACTAAAACTAAAACTAAAAGTAAAACTAAAATATTTAATTAAGGTTAGAAAAGTTTACCATTGAAACACCACTTTTGAGAATCACTGCACCAGATGATCAGTCCAGACCCAGCATTTGTAAAGACCTCGTCATTGAGGCAGCTACACAGAGATGAGATCACACAGAGTCCTGCACCAGAAGAGAATAGAAGAATGTTTAGATCTTGTGCCATCATGTTAAAGACAGAAAGAACTTTAAGAACTTGCTGAGAATGCCATCTTCCCAGCAATCCCAATAGGGGCACAATTAAATTAATCTGTTTAATGGAATTTAATTTTAGAGCTAAATCTGACTTAAGACGACTAATGTTTACTCTGAACATCAGGAAGACCTCAATTTCTTGCTAATGTGAGCATATTTAGCTGATTTGTTGATAGTGTAAAGATGTGCTTGATTCCACTGACCACAGATCAAGCTCTGAGCTGAGACATGTTCTGGAGCCAGAGTCAGTGCGATAGCTGCAGATGTGTGAGAGCAGTTTAAATGAAGTGTTTGGAAGCTCATCCATCACAGCAGCCTATAGAAGCATGCTGCTGCTGTGACAGCCACAAAATAGAGTTGGGCCCCGGACCCCGGTCCCTGTACACGGGTCAGCTCTGTCTGCCATCTGCTGCCACCTCCGCACATACACACTCACACACAGGGGAGGGGCCCACTCCCTGCCCTCACCACGGCCCCCAACAATAGACCCCATTGTCCTTCTTTGTACCCCACCAGATAATTTGTCAAGCAATGTCAAATAATGTCAAATACTGTCACAATGCCACGCGCTTTTGGCCCTAGGAGTGAGAGGCCAAACCCTGGTCATTCTCTCTGTCTGGAGAGTCCACACTGGCCCCAGACTGCTGAGGAGCAGGGGCCATATCATCTTCACACCTACAGGCCCCTAATGAATCTCAGCCACTTTAGGAAACATTTACACAACAATGGCTCTGTCTAAAAACGACGTACATCTACTGCCATTGAGCAACACATGCAGCTAAATCACACAAAATTTTGAAGCATCACTTCACCAGAATTGTCTTGTTATCAGTAGTGTATAGTGTTGTAGGGTCAACCCACTGTCTAGGATACAGACTCTTGCAGAGCAGATGTAAACACATGATTTAAAGGTCCCATATTATATATTATTTATTTATTATCATTTATTTTTTCAGGCTTTTTTGAAATAATGTTGGACACCTTTGCATTAGTATTTCTGTTCTTGTAACTTAAAATAATGTATTATGTGATACATACATATAGTATAAATTTCTTCTTTGGGGGTTACTGTGACTTTGCAGATAACACTTGGATCAGGTGTCTCTCTCCCCCTTCTGGCAATGCTGGGGACTGAACTGGAGTATAAAATGGCCACTTAGCACAGATATTAGCAGCATGACGCTAACAGGTCTAAATAAATGAGCTAACTGCTTCATAGTGACAGCAATTTAAGCACTAAAATTATCAGAATGAGTCCTGGATTCACGTATCAACATAGAGATGTGATGTTTTCAGCTCTTGAGAAGGGCAGAGCCTCAGCATACAAGAATACTCAACATGTAGAAGAAACAAAACACTATCCAGGTCTGTTTTTGAGGTGAAAACAATATTTCAACATGGTTTAAAAAAGTCAATTTAGCAGAATAGGGGACCTTTAAACCAATATTAAAATACCTGGTATGATTTCAGAGACGTGTTTCTCATGAAAACAATGTCCCTAAAAACATCTTGACCTGGAGTTGTTTCTCTCTCTGTTGTCCCTTAACAGCACCCGTACCCCTCAGAGGAGCAGAAGAAGCAGCTTGCACAAGACACAGGCCTCACTATTCTCCAAGTCAATAACTGGTATGAGCCAACTATATTTACTAATGAAAGTTTCTTTTAATCTTTATGTGTTGTTGACCACAGATGATTTAAAAGGGAAATAGATCCAGTGGATCCAGATCAAAGGAGTTGTTTATCTTGCTCCACTGCGGCTCATGATGTTTTCTTGTGCAAAGATTTAAACCTGAAAGATTAGTAAAAGCGGTATTTTTGTCCTTGCCTGAGGCCTAGTCATCCATGTGACTGTCTCCAGACACTTGGCCAATACAGGAATTTACTTAAATGCTGGTGATATATCCCTTGAGATGTCCTCTTTTACTGTATGTGTTTTATGCCATCAGGAGAAAATACACATCTCATGTACCTACACTACAAATAATAACAGGAACAGTGTCAACTCAACCAATGACAAACCTCATTTGGGATGCATATGTAAAAATGTAAACATAACCATAGTTCAATTAAACAAAGATGTTTCAACAGCATCTCATTGTTTAATATTTAGAGCACACAAAATAATGTTCCACTGTCTCTTTTCTTGTTGCAGGTTTATTAATGCCAGGAGACGAATAGTGCAGCCAATGATCGACCAGTCCAACAGAGCAGGTACTTCTGTTATGATGTATTTTCACAGCTAAAACACTATTGTGCATGTAGTATATTTGCAGATGTTACAACTATTAATGTTCTGTGTGAAAATGGGATGTCAGGATTAAACAACTTTACTATTAATTGTGATTACAAATATCACAGTAGGAAAATTGTAAGACTTTGAGAAGAAAAGCTTTCTTTCTTTAAGACATGTTTATAAGGTCCTTCAGACTAATCAATTCAATTTAAAATTAATGAAAACTAACAGACTGGGTCAGTCACGGGACAGGATGAGGACAAAGGAAACAGGAACTCTTTAAGGTTTTGGTTAAAAGTGTGAATCAAATCAAGTGTATCCTTTAGTGGTGTCAATAATTGTGGAAATTGTTGTATAAATTCTCAATATTTCATCTCAGAATGATCATGATCCTAAAATTTGAAATTTTGACATCCCTAGTGTGAAATTTTTTTTTATTATCCAACTGTTTATTTATTCATGAATCTTAGTTTTTTTCAGTGAGCCAGGGCACACCGTACAGCCCCGACGGGCAGCCAATGGGAGGCTTCGTCCTGGACGGTCAACAGCACATGGGCCTACGACCTGGAGGTAAAGTCAAGGGATCATTTTAAACCTTGAAAAAGTTTGCAGTATTGTTGTGAGTGCTGTGCAGAGACTATAGCCCCTGTCTGTACCCCATCTGCAGGGCCCATGGGTGGGATGGGGATGAACATGGGCATGGATGGCCAGTGGCACTACATGTAGAGCTGCTTCACCGGGACAGGCCTGAACAACAGGGTAACGTAAGTACAGACACTTCCTCCACTTTGTTCTTTTTGTCATAATCAGACTCTGTCGATACAAATGTCTCTCAGACACTCAGAGCACATAGAAGCAGTGAATGCAAATCAGTTTCCCTCACCTCTGTAAAACGTCAGTTTTATCATGTCCACCAGTCAGGTTTGCACTGGGCACTAGTGTTCTGTGTAATCCTGTGTCTTTACATTTTCCCCCTTATGCTTCCATTAATACTTGATAGACTTTCAATATTATACTAATATTATATTTGTGACATAGCTGGTTTCTGGTGGAATGATGTTCTTTCCACTTCCGGACTCTGGCCCCAACAGAGCTCACTGGAATATTCAGGAATTTAGAAAACCTTCTGCCATCAGCATGTTCTGCAACAACTGGGTTAAAGGAAAGGTCTGAGAGAGCTCTGTGATTTTACCCATCATGAGATGTTTCCTGTGGGACACCTTTGTAAAGAGACACCTTTTTATAGGTCAGACCAGAGGCTGGAGTACTGTCTGATCACTGATAGATGATTTTTGAATGGATGTGTTCTGGTTTCTTTGCATGTGTCGATTACTTTGGTTGTTTACTGTCAGTACCGTGTCAGAAATATAAATAATAAGAAGTGTTCAATACTTATTTTATCCTCCCAAAAGCATTTTGCTAAATATTTCTACCTTTCCAACTCTGGTTTACATTACCTTACTTAATCTCATATGGATTGCATTACTTTTTTTTTTTTTTTTTAGCATTTTTTTTTAGCATTTTTCCTTTATTGTTGCCTTACAACTTGGAATTTATATGGATCATTGAGAGGTTCATGTCAGTCACTTTACATCACATGACAACAACTATGAAAATGTAAAAAAAATATTGTGAGGAAAATTAGAAATAAGACAGAAAAACAGAAAACTTTATCGTACATAAGTATGTACCCCCTGAAGTTAGTCCTCTGTAGATCCACCTTCTGAATAACTTCTAGCTCCAACCTTTCTAGGATAAGTGTTTATGAGCTTGGTTCATAAAATCACTGGGATTTGTGCTCATTCTTCATCTAAAAACAGCTCCAGCTCCTTCAGGTTGGATGCATTATACAGCACAGTTTGAGTCGTTTTCTTCAAAATGGATTGCATTACTGATGATGTGATAATTGTTTTAAGTCCGGGACACACCGGGGCAATCATCAGCCGTTGGGCTCAGTCGGATGGTTTGACGCGGTCAGTGACGTGAGTCTGTTTGGTGTGTTCTGCACCATCAGACGTAGTAGGAGACAGCTGGACAGTTCTGGCCAATTACACAACAGCATCAGGCCATCGTGCTCAACGTGCGCTCTGATTGGCTGTGTGTCCCGTTCACAATTTGTCAACAACTCGAGTTTTACATCAAAATATAAGGAACTTTCTGTTCTACAACTACTTCATTATGTTTCCACATCTGTGACGGTAATGTGCTGCAGTTGGCTTACATTAGCTTGTAGCCTCGTGCAGATAAAATATAATCCTCCTCTGAGGCAAACAGCATGCAATAAACCAGTCCCTTTTATTTATTACTGTGATCAGACCAGTTTAATCTAGCGCGTATAATTATTATTGACTGATAAATACTTGAGTTAAACACATGTGTTGCGAAGTTTTATTTACCAGTTTAAATAACCATGGAGTTTAGTGACTAGCGCCGCCTGCTGTTGTAAATAGTTATTACGTTTTGCACATGCGCACTGCTCGGTCGTGGGTCTGAATCGCTCGAAGTGTCTGCAGCTACTTTCAGTGGCGACAAAGGGAGACCTGAGGAGACGAGCAGTCGCCCCGCCTCTGCTGACAGTGGTCGGGTGTTGGGTTGGTGTGTCCCAGGCTTTAGAATACATAGTAAAACCTGTGAAAAATGAAATTTCAGTACAGAACAACACACAAGTACAAATCTGGAGGGAAAGGGATTTACAAAACTGAATATTCACTGAATATCCCAGCCCCCCCCACCCCCCACCCCCCACCTCCTTACCCCCCACACACACCCCACCCCACACACCCTTCAGTCTGATTAAGAACCAGAGTACCCCCACCACCACACCTCCCCCCGTCTATTAGCCCAACGCCAGCGCTGACACTTCTCAAATCAAGATGTATGCCGTGCCGTGGGCGCACCAGCACACCGATAGTATTTAACAGCCACTCTCACTGCTCAATGAGCCGCGCCGTAATGACACTTACCTTGATTAATAGAGCTCTTTATATGGAAATAGGAGCTGCTTCATTTTTTTTTACCAGAGACAATTTTCACCATTACACCAGTCCCTGTATTTTCTATTATTCCAGCAGCTTTGTTAATGGCGCTCAGTGTGGATGGTGAGGCACACGTCATGCGCTGAGCCTGACCAAATAATTTCGCGGTGAATGACCGTTGACCACTTACAGTAATAGCTCAGATGACTCCAGTGTTTTAGAATCCCTTAATTTGATTCACAAGCATATGCTGACTGCTGCAGTAAATTCCCCAGCGCAGGAGCAGGAGAAAATCAAGGTTTCACATGCACAATAAAGCCTGCGCCATAACATTTAGCCACTGTAGAATACATGAGTGAGCGTGCACTGTTCCAGCTCAGCTTAAACACAGACTTTATTATACACGCTGCAGTATAATATGTGTCCAGTATGTTTAGCTGAAGTTTTATTTATATTAGAAGAGTGAATGAGAATACATACTTCACTGCACTGACATATTCCAAAAATGTTATTTTTTTGTTTCACAATATTCTGATTGGGGCTGCACAATATATTGCAAATTTATCATGACTGCACTATAGACTACCACAATATCCACAATGCAGAAAAAAAATAAATTGCAGTGTTTTTATTGTCTTCCATCTGAGACTCACACATTGCCTTTCAAAATAATGGTACTATTAGAGAACAAAGTCCTGTGTTTTTCTCTGATCAGTTTGAAAAAATTGTCCTGTTCTAGTCCTGAATTAGTCCTGGTTTAGTCCTGATTTAAACATGGTCTGGAGCTGTTTTAGTCCTATTTTTTTAATTTTGGTTTAGTCCCAGTTTAGACCTGGTCTGGACTTGTTTTAGTCTTGGTGTATGTCTGTGTAGTTGTATGGTGTTTGTGTTGGCCTCACAAACTACCCTGTATAAAGGGCGCTACTTTCCCATGTTAGCCCCCTCCACCTGACATCAGACGCCGTTCAGGAGCCAGGCCATGGCCTGAGACACGAGACTGACTCGAGCCAGACTGCGATTAGGCACACTACAGCCACTGAATACAAGGCGTAAAGCCCAGTGTCTACAGTATAGTGTTGCGGGCATCGTAGGTGGGTAGAGTTTGTCTTCTCCACTTAATTGTCCTGCATATAAGCTAATGGGCTATGTTTTTTACCTAACTGGTGGCTCAGTGCTGGACTTCCCCCTCGTGTGTGCTTGGCGTTTGGGTGGCGGCATTCAAAGTGGCATGTCATGATGAAAACTACTCCCGGTGCGTCTCTTTTTTCTAAATTAACTAAAAAACATGTACAATAGGTCCCCCAGGGGGCCAGGACTCCCCTGTAAAAGAGATTCTGAATCTCAGTGGGACATTCCTGGTTAAATTAAAAAAAGGTAACTGCATTCTTAATCATATAACACAAACTGACTATGTGGCTGCTACCTATAGGGCCTTGTCGGTGGTAAACCTCCTTTTTTTGATGACCCCTATATGTGCTCTCTGTGTGACTCTCGGTGGACATCTTCCTGCCCGTGGCTGGTCCATGGAGCTGCTGTTTTATGTTTTATGAAGACACACTGTACCCTGGCTATCTAAGTAACAATCCATTCTTTATATATTTTCTCTACCAAAGAGTTGTATGTGAAGCTCATTGACGTGTTTTTAAATGTGGTAATCTCAAATACACAAAATTAAATTTGATATATATTTTAATAAATGGAATGTAAAGTAATTTAATGTCTCTGTCATTTCAGTTAAACAGACCTGTGTGCCTTATATGTATTTAGATTCTCCAGGCTAATTAGTAGTTATTTATTAATAGTTAATTATTACTACTATTACCTACATTGCTCCCTCTATCTGCCACATCTAGATTAGTTCAAGTTTTGACCTGGTTTAAATCTGGTTTAAAACTGGTTTAGGACCTGGTTTAGACTTGGTTTAGTCTTAGTTTAAACCTGGTTTAGTTCAAGTTTAGACCTGGTTTAAATCTGGTTTAGATCTGTCTTAATATTAGTTTAATCCTGGTTTAGTTCAAGTTTAGACCTGGTTTAGACCTGGTTTAGTCCTGGTTTACATCTGGTTTAGGCCTAGATAAATCCTGGTTTAGTTCAAGTTTAGACCTGGTTTAGACCTGGTTTAGTCCTTGTTTAATCCATGATTGAATCTTGTTATTATCAGAATGTTGGATCTCTTGCAAAAATAAAACTGAATTTAACTTTTGCTTTTTCACAAAAGATATCCAAATATCACTGATCATATTATATGACAATCAGTCATGATATCACCAGTGATGTTGTATTATAGTTAATTATGGCTTCTTTTTCTAGTAATGTGTCGCTCTAATTCTGATCATTCAAATCCAGGCAAAATCCATGAACATTATTTGACCTTTGTTTAACCAGGAATGTCCCACTGAGATTCAGAATCTCTTTTGCAGGGGAGTCCTTGCCCCATGGGGGACCTATTGTACAGGTTTTTTAGTGGTAGGGGAAACCGGAGCACCCGGAGGAAACCTATGCAGACACGGGGAGAACATGCAAACTCCACACCTGCCCTGGTACCTTCTTGCTGTGA